>CM073763.1:103310116-104725299 GCA_037127475.1 Arma custos | reverse complement strand
CCCGCATAACTCAGTAGCAGATGATGCAATTTAGGATTTTAAAGATCTAGTTGTGCACTTGTTTGTTTTGTTGGTACGCCATAATCGGAAGAGGTCATATTAGATTTTCACTCGATAAGTTTAATTTGGTGATGCCAAATATTTCATATATTTTAAAAAGCGTATGGTTCATAATGGTTATGTTGAAGTATTAGTTTACTAAAAGCTCTAACTCTTCTCTGTTTTGTTTTTTTAAGTGAAAACTTCTGAGTGATATTTCGTAGGGGAAAAAGTTGTGGATTCGCATCACATACTAGTGACGTATTGCGCGAGACTAGCGACGCGTAGCGGCCTTAGTATGAGTAATAACATTTGTTTTAATCAACTTTAGTTTATAGGTTAGAATTTGAATGATATTTAACAGAAGGACGTTTAATAATTTATTAATTGTGCAATTCACATTTAAAACATCAATAACTTGTTAAATTTCGTTTCCCCATATTATTTCAACTAAGCTGTATTGTTAATTTGTACGAGTATATACTTGAAAATGTTTATAATTATTATTCAGGGTCCTAATAGATATGAAAAGCTGACTAATATCAATAATTTCATTTTACAAATTATGGTTATTATGGTTAAAAATTAATCGAAAAGATGGTGTATACCCTAAAGAAGTGCTACGAAACGTTGGGCTTAAAAATTAACTTCCATAAGAGCGAGTATATGGCCGTTGGAGATCCTGTTACTAATGCGCTTCTGTTGGGCAGGAAGGCCTGTAAAAAGTTAATTTATTTAAGTACCTGGGGTCTTATTTGAATACAACTACAAGGTGGAGCAACGCCGTATTTTCACAACCATAGTCGAATCTATCCTGACTTATTCTTCGGAAACCTGGACTATAAGCTCTTGTCTGAACTCAAAGGTGCAGGCAGTCGAGATGGATTTCTGGAGGAGATGTCTTCGGGTCACCAGGATGGATAAACTAAGAAGCCGAGAAATTCAACAGAGGATGGATGTGGATATATCTGCAAATAAAAGGATCGGTGCACGCCGCCTAAGATGGTACGACCATGTAAATGAAAATGGTGTTCGAATGTTGGCCGAATAGAGTTTTGGATTGGGTTCCACCAGGGAGGAGAAGACGCAGTCGAGATCTCCAGGAAGAAGATTGGATGGATCGAGAGGTGTTGAGCCCTGCTCTGAACAGTTGAGATAATCTTTGTTGGAACGCCTATAAAACTAAAACTAACAAATTATGAAATTTAAATAATTAAGACTGTAATTGATTTAGAAATTTAAAAGAGAACACTCATTACAGATTTTTAGTTCTGCCGGCTGCCTCTTGACTGTTTAGCTTAACGTGCATACAAAGTATATTTTATGCTATGTTGAATGCCTCGAGTTCGAATCCCGCTGTGAGAGGTTATTTCACATCTTAACTGCCATAGCTCGATCCTGTCTGTGCAGACCCTCCTGGGGCTCGCCTTGCCTTATGTAAATTGGGTATTTTTAAATGGGGGGTAAATATAACAGTTGCAAGAGGTGTTAGCAACTCTTTGTGTCATCATAGATTTATAGATGTTGAAGGCAGTCAAAGGTCGTGTGTTATCCACATCACCCATTTTTAAGTATAATATGTTAAATAAAGAGTAAAAGGTGATAGAGTGCAGGGAAACAACAGTACGAGTTATTACGATAAAAGCACAGAATTTATTATTATATAAACACTTGACAAGACACTTCACACAAAATGGCAGATGCAGTCCACACTACAAACCGACGCTAACTAAGAGTGAGACAATGGCTGTTGTTGCCAAGACAGTGTAGTGCACAGCCAACATGATCTCAACTGCCACAATGTTATCTGTCTATAATACAATATATACATAAGAGGAATTACTTCAAAATAATATTCATAATTGGCCTGGAATTAAAATGCTTTAAGTTTGAGGAAAACGATTGAACTAAACCTAGCTTACTTTGTAGGTAATTAAAGTTTAAACAAAGCCTTAGTCCCGTTTTAAAATCCAATTAGCTTCCTCTGGAGCCGACAGTTGCTTCCGGATAAATGACACCTTACCCTCTACCGCTTGCCATTCTTCCTGCAGGAACAATATTTCTAAGAGATTTAACTCTTTCCTCTGCTCCCCCCCTCCCCATACAATCCTGCTAAGTGTCCTGCCTACTAAAGTGTACTGACGGCTGAGAAATATCTTCCTTAGAAAAGTTAAAGGGCCTTTTTTCAATTCTTTCTTTGAAAAACCGTTCGCGTTCTCAAGTTTAAAAGGCCTTAGAAACATAAAATGAAGATATAATATTTTTTAATCTACCAGGGAGGTAGGGAGGTACAATTGTTCAAATCACTCTTTGTATGATTATCATTGATATGATTTGTAAAGTTAAGACAAGACGATGATCGCATAATCACTAATATCAAGCTGGCATTGTAAACAGCTTTTAGAATCTATAAAAACAGGTTCAAGATGGCAATAAAGTCAGTATTAAACCAGTTCTCGTGCGAGTTGTTTTATCTTTATTTTCCTCTTTTTACATATTTTGTACCTGGAACTATATATATGTATTGGAAGTTCCATATATATATATATATATATATATATATATATATATATATATATGGAGAAGAATATGGTCCGGTTTCAGGTAAATAAATTCCAATAAATAGAGAGAACTGTTTATTGGAGAGGCAACGTTTTGACCCGCACTGCAGGTCTTCTTCAGGGCTAAATATACAAACAACAGGCAAATTAAAATTATATATGGTAAATATTAAAATACATAGGCATCAAATTATCTGAGTGAAAACAAATATAAAGATGGGGGATAAATGGTCCGGTTTGAGGTCAATAAATTCCCATAAATAGATAGAACTGTTTATTGGAGAGGCAACGTTTTGACCCACACTGCAGATCTTCTTCAGGGCTAAATATACAAACTACAGACAAATTGAAATTATGTATGGTAAATATTAAAATACATAAGTATCAAGTTATCTGAGTGATAAACATATAAAGATGGTGGGGGGGGGGATAAATGGTCCGGTTTGAGGTCAATAAATTCCCATAAATAGAGAGAACTGTTTATTGGAGAGGCAACGTTTTGATTCGCACTGCAGGGCTTCTTCAGGGCTAAATATACAAACTACAGGCAAATTAAAATTATTTATGGTAAATATTAAATTACATAGACATCAAGTTACCTGAGTGATAAAAATATAAAGAGGGGGGATAAATGGACCGGTTTGAGGTCGATAAATTCCCATAAATAGATAGAACTGTTTATTGGAGAGGCAACGTTTTGACCCACACTGCAGGTCTTCTTCAGGGCTAAATATAGAAACTACAGGCAAATAAAAATTATTTATGGTAAATATTAAAATACATAGGCATCAAATTATCTGAGTGATAAACATATAAAGATGGGGGGGGGGATAAATGGTCCGGTTTGAGGTCAATAAATTCCCATAAATAGAGAGAACTGTCTCTTTGTTGTGCATTTATTACTTATTTTTATCACCTCCTTTATTACGTATTTGTTAATACTCTACATTTATTCCCTTTGCTTTGTACATTTATCTAAGCCCCCTCCCATCTTTATGTTTTATCATTCAGATACCTCGATGCTTAACCTCTTAACTTGCACGCTCGAGTTAATTCGAGCGCGCTAAACAGGCCAAACTGTGCACACTCGAGATAATTCGAGCGGCGTTGTATTTGATGCTGCTATAATTTTTCACACTCGAATATATTCGAGAATTGAAAATAACAATGTGAAAGCTAAGAAAAAGAATCGTGTTATTGATATTTATCATTTACATAGGATTGTAAGCTATAATACCTTCATAATACCTTGCATTCTTGCATTTCTCTACTCGTGACGACTGACTGCGATCCGTCGTAGTATTTTCGTGAATTTATATAAAGGCCATTGTATCTTTTATTTTACTATTTAGACGTGAAATATCAAACACTTGTTTCTGTTGTTTTATAGTTTAGTTCAATAGTTACCTAAGTGTTGTAAACTTGCAAAGATAAGTGTATCTTTATAGACAGTCAGTTATTTTGTGATTACAGAAAATAAAATTGGGTATATTGGATATTTATACAATTGGTATGTTTTTTTCATTTTCAAATTATTATTATTATTATTATTATTATATTTTATTTTATATTATATTTTAGTAAAATATATATTGAAAAATGAGCGATTCAGAATCTGAATATGAATACGAAAATTTGTCGGAAAGCGGCTCAGAAGAAAGTGATAAAAATTTTGAATTTTTTTTATTTTTTTGCCAAAACAATGTTCTAAAGATTGTTTTTTTACATTAAAAAAAAATGATTTTTTTTGGCCGGTTTTTTTCAAAAAAACTGCGTTAAGGGGTTAAGTATTTAATATTTATCATATATAATTTCAATTTGCCTGAATTTAATACATTTATCCCTGAAGAAGACCTGCAATATGGGTCGAAACGTTGGCTACTTAAGAGAATTTATTTTTTACTTTCATCCGGACAATTTTATTCCTCTCTCGATTTTTAATTTTGTTGATTTGATTTTGTATAAATGTTCTATTCAATAATTGCGCTGAGTAACCGGTTCAAATCCCCCTCGCTGGCGCTTTTATTTAATCTGTTAGCGACCGGAGATAGATCCTATGGGATCTAGGACCGTTCAGGGGCTAACCCACCCGGCTTCTAAGAACTGTACCCAAATAAGTGGGGAATTCGGTGGTTCAGCGTGACCTAGGACAAGTCACCTCCTTGCATAACCGTTGTCCAAGAAACAGTACAGTCTCTACCACGTACTGAATACAAGACCCTCCATGGGTGGTAGTAGTAATACCGGCCATATTGCATAGTTTAATTTTTCTCAAACCGCGTTCTTCTGCAGTCCAATTAATTTTTTTAATTAACAAAACAAAAATGTCTGTTTAAATTTCAACACTAACCAAATATTGAACAGTATCTGCTGGTTACATGTTAATATTGTATCTTGCATATATTGATTGTGAGATGTGTAGCTTAAAATACTTCGTCATATGTTGTAAGTATAATTTATTTTTTATCATTGCCTTCTCGTCATAAAAGTGTCAACTTTATGTTTAGGGTAGTGTGCGATTTAATAATTTACTTAAATCCTTTTGTGATCACTGTTAAAGAATGAATATGAGAACATTTTAACATCGAAACTACGAAATATAGTTTAAAAAGTATTGAATATATCTGGAGAACTGACAAAAACATATATACGTATTATGTTGGCGTGGATAAAAAAAAAAAAAAAAAAACTTGCTCCAATAAAACTCATAAAGAGCTTTGGGTTCATAGTAGAGAGCATAGTAGTAGTAGTATTATAGTATTATAGTAGCTTTGAGCATAGTAGAGACTGTACTGTTTCTTAGACAACGGTTATGCAGGGAGGCGATTTGTCCTAGATCACGCTCAACTGACGTGGATTCAATGATGCTTTAAACTGACAAGAGAGAAAAATTAAAGAAACTGCAATAGCAAACACATCTTTAGCTACTTAAATGTTTAAATTTTTAATGATTTACTGCTACTGGAGATTCATAGTACCCGTTAAAAGGCCGAATAAATCTGTTAAACCGACTGGCTGAGGCGTAGATGGGAGGATTGCATCAACAGTGTTTTTACAACTTTGGATTTGGGTGTAGATTCATGGACTTGATACCGATTAATCCATTTTGTGCTGCCCATTTAAAACTGTCAGTTTTATCTTCCTCGGAAGATAGGAAAGTTGTGATCTCGTGTTAAGTGATATATCTAGTTTATAACTGATTAAAAATAATTTTAGAATAAAAGTACTGCCAAGCCTCTATATAACTTTAGAAAAGCTTCACAAACTTCCTCTCTAACATGTGCTACACAAAAGGGTCAAGTAAGCCCACGAAGTACGCTCTTAAGTCCGCTGAACTTTGGGTTTTGTCAATGAGCACTTAAAATAAGTTTTTACCATCACTTAAGCAACTCCTCAAAAAGGCATTCTTAGCCAGAGTCATGTGTCTTGTTCAGAAAGCCACTTTGAGTCATATGAAGCCAAGATTCTTTCATAAACAAAGTTTAATATTTAAGAAACTTGTTAAGATCTCATTAAAACAATCCAAAAGCATTCACTTGTGGTGTAGTGGTTATTATTCTATCAACTCAATATATGGCGCGGGTTCGCAGCCCAGCAGGTGGCCTAGTGGCTCACCGCCGGGTTTTTCTCTTAACCAAAAATATCCTTTTTATAGATTACAAAAGAGATCATAAACCAAATTGAAATCTTAATATGTTCAGAGGTAGAAAATGGTCTGTGTGGTGTTAAAAAAATCTCTTAATTCGGGAGAATTGTCAGGAAGAACTCTTTTACAATTATCCTTTTATCTCCTGCAACACTTCCACAATTATTCGAGCATGTTGGATCTAAAGTATCCCGAAGGTCCCCAGCATCTATAAATGGGTACCCTAAATTAAGTTTCCTTGAAGGCGACCTCGGACAAATCAACTTCCTGCCAAACCGTAGTTCTTGAAACAGTTTCTACCATGTACTGAATCCAAAAGCTTTCATTATCAGTAAACTTTTCCATACTTTAACTTTAAATAATAAGAAGGTCACCTGTGGTCTAGTGGTTAGCGTAACAAACTACTAAGCCCAAGATCGCGGGTTCGTAGCCCGGCAGGTGGCCCTAGGATTTTTTTAAGGGAGTAAAAAATCCTTAGTTACGCCGTCCTTCGGAAGGGACGTTAAACGGGGCTCCCGAGCCTGTACGATGTCAGGTACTCGTTAGAAATCCCTATCCTAATAAAACCTGGATAGGCAAAATTTAGAGCTGTAGCATCGTCCGATTAGCCATAGCAGCATAAAGTGACGTTAAATGAACAAACAAACAAACTTTAAATAATACTGATATGTAATTAATTCTATATTTTGCAAATACATTCCCATTATCTATTTAATTTATGTAACCTTTACAATATTTTATCAACAATTTTTGTATACCACCATTCCTAATTATATTTCTAAATCTCTATTATATTTATTTGTATATTTTTTTCATAAAATAGAGCCAAAAAATCAAAATTATTATTTATTATAATGCAATTGGGAAAAACCACAATGCAAAGCCTTATATTTTCTCCAACAATACACACACTTACCGGTCGATGTTTCGCCTATTCAGGCATTATCAAGACACACACACACACAAAAAAAAAAAAAGTTATGTCAATCACATCTGGAAGAAAAAGATGCAATACATCCCAACGATCAACATCCCAAACAGGCTCCAAACATGAGACAGCACCCCACCACCAACAAGACGTTCAACATACAACTGGTCAGTTTGTCATCATTCGATATAGGCGAAACGTCGACCGGTAAGTGTCCACTATTTCTTATTTGCATTTCTCTATCTCCTTTTAAATTTATTTGTATTACTTATTTGTTAATACTCTACAATTATTCAGGGGTGCAGTCAATAAAACACCTTAATAAGTGTAACTTATTTATTGTGTGCCGACGTTTCGGCCTACAATGTAGGCCATCTTCAGGGCGAATAAAACACGCGGCGGCTAGGCGATCAACGGCCCAAGTCTTGGTCCAAGGCCTACATTTTAGGCCGAAACGTCGGCACACAATAAATAAGTTACACTTATTAAGGTGTTTTTATTGACTGCACCCCCAACTATTTCTTCTTTACATTAGAAGTTACAGTCGACCAATTCTTCTCTAATCTACAATTATTCCTTTTGCTTTGTACATTTATCTTAGATTCTCCCCCATCTTTATCTTTTTATCACTCAGATACCTTGATGCTTATGTATTTTAATATTTACTACATATAATTTTAATTTGTCTGTATTTTGTATATTTAGCCCTGAAGAAGGCCTGTAGTGTGGGTCGAAACGTCGGCTCCCTAATAAACAGTTATCCCTTTATAAGAGAATTATTTTTAGCTCCACCCAGACCATTTTCTTCCTAATAAATACACGGTCAACTATTATTATTCAAAATTAATTCATTCAAGTTTTAATTTGATTCACAATCATTTTTGTACCATTTTTTCATTATTTTAATAGGCTTACTATGAACTTTATGTATTGTTAACAACAGATATATATATTTTTTTTATTGCAGAAGATATTGAAATGTATTGTTCATAAACATAAAAAGAAATAAACAAAGCCGAAAGTAAAAATAAACAAAGATACAAAGTAATACCTTGAGTGGTCCTTAGGGAATGGACAAACCTTCTTCAGATCTCTCTCCAACTACAATCGTACAATCGCGGCACAAATGTACTCGTTTGCCCTCACAAAAACACTCATCTCCGTGATGAGCGCCTTTATTGTACAAGTTTTCATTTCTAGTCTCTTTTAAAAAGAGTTTTTTAGAGCGGAATTTATTTCTGTTTACAATCTGCCACCTCGATTCCGCCGTTTCGACGAAAAAGGTGTGTTAAGTCACTGAAAGAAATTGGAGTAGTAAATAGCAACTATACAGAGAGCGGGGAAGATCAATGGCGAGAGCTCTCGACTCATCAAAATTATTTAATCTATTAATGGTCATGTATGGATCACGTGGGGTCTGCGGTAATCTATAAAAAGGGTAATAATTTTTAAAGATTTTTATAATTTATTTAATTGTTATATATATATATATATATATATATATATATATATATATATATATATATATATATTTTTTTTTTTTTAAATATTTTATTTAAAAAGAAAAGATATGGCCAGGACCGGGACTCGAACCCATGTATTTCAGCTCTCCGTAGTGACGCCTCAACCATCTCGGCCACCCTGGCACTTTTCTCGGCCAGCCTTATCAATTCATTTCACTGATCCTATATCCCCGTGTTCTCGCAATTTGCGATGTATACACGGGGAGAATGTTAATTGAACATTACTTTATTTTTGGATCTTGTTGACTTTAAGTCATTAATATTTTTATAATTTACTAGCTTTTGCCCGCGGCTTCGCTCGCATAGAATTTCGACTACCGCATAAAGTTTCTTGACAGTGCTTTTTAACAATAATTTAAAATAATAAATAATTTAATTATTTAAGTAATTTAATTTTTTTCACTATAGGTTACTCATACAAAATTTCAGAGGTCTAACAAAACTGACGGATTCCATACATCCTTTGAACCCTTATTATAATAAGGGTGGAATTATCCAGACTTCTTTCTTAAATCATACAAAGGACCTATCTGCAAATTTCAAGATGCTGAATTCCTGACTTGCCTTTAATTATGTACTATAATGGATTCTCCACAGTTCCTATAAAACTGTCGGGAGGAGGGGGGGTGAAGAGGGGCGGCTGCCCCCGTGCGCCCACCAAAATCCGCGCTTGCTATAGCCTATGTGTTATTCTGATGTATAACCTATATTACTGTAAAGTTTCATCCAAATCCGTCCAGTAGTTTTTGCGTGAAAGAGAGACAAACATTTATAATATTAGTAAGATTTAATTGTTATATGATATAATTTTTTAAATATTTTATTTGAAAACAAAAGATGTGACGAGGACCGAGACTAGAACCCTGATCTCCCACGTATCCGTCGTGGTGCTTTAAGTAAATTGGCAAAGAGGTAGAGAAATATCTGGTATTACACAATAGAGGTTATATTACACCATCTTTACTTCACCTATCTCGAAAATAGCCTCTTCGATCGGAGTGCCCATTCGAATCAGGTAGCTGCTGTCATTTCACTTCCATTGCCCCCTTGATGGAGGTTAAAATAGGGCAATTTTATAAAAGAATCGATTCCTTCTTTTTTTCGATATAGCAAGATCAGGGTTTCCAGAATACAAGATGAAAATATGATACAGGTGGGATAAGCGTGGATGGAATATGGATTAGATCGGTTCAGCCTTCGCTTATGTATTGGCTTCTTTTGTATTAGCTTCACCTCTCTCAATTTGGATATTATTTAATTAAGAAGCAAAAAACCATTCTCCAGTCACAATTATTTTATTTTTTTATTTCCTATAAAGACGTTTCGACCCTTTGGGTCATTCTCAATTTTTTTAATTGTCTGTCACGATTCATACAATTTGGCTGCAATTCACCATATAAATTTATTAACATCAACAACAACAAAACTATTAATAATTATATTAAAAATGTCCTAAAAAACTGAAAAAATTAAGTATAGATACCTCATATAGATGTCTATAACATAAAAATTATTGGAGATACATTCTTCTCCATGGTCATTATTGCTCTGCATTATACTTTGGACTGCACCCATTCTTAAACACCTTTATATTGCATTGAAAAATTAAAATTGTAAAATCTATAGGAGTTTAACATTAAATTGTTTTGATTTTTTTTGTTTATTTAAATTATAATATATATTAATTAGTTTTAATATTTTATGTTTGAATCTTGTTTTATGGGAGTATTAGAATTAATGTATGTGAAGTTATGTGTGATAGGTTATACTATGGTTATCTATAAGTGTAGGCTATTCTTTATTTATTTATTTTTTAATTTCAATAACAATTTACTGACCTCACCAGACTCTTTTCTACTGGATCTTATGTGCGTTGGTATATGTATGTACATATATGTACGTGTATATATGTATGTATATTGATATTATTATTATTATTATTGCGCTTTTAGAGCTACACTTTAGTCATTTTTTCCCGATATTCTAAGTTTTTTTTTGTCTTTTTCTTCCATTTTTTTGCGCTCGTTCGAAATTCCTTCATTCTGTCTAATCTCCATTTTCATAATTCTTTGAAAACCATTCTTTTATTTGTTTCTCTTGTATCATTCAATTTATTTACTTGTTTTTATTTAATCTTTAATTCTTGCAGAGCTTTTTTAGTAATTCTTTCATCTTTCAATCAATCAGTTTTATTTATTACTTTCAGAGTTTTTCCAAAATTCTGCCAATTAATCTATCTATCCAATAAATGATATTGTTTTCTTCCTCATGATATCCGGTAATCATATAATATATTAACAATATTTAGTAACAAATCGTTGTTTACTCAGTTAACGCCCCTTTATAATATTATAGTGGGGGGGCAGTACAATATTTTTATCTTTCTGAGTATGATTACAAGAGATATCTTTGACGATTGCTTGACATCTGAAAGGCTTGGGACAATCATTTAACGTTCCTTCCGAAGGACGTCGTAACTAATCTTTTTACTCACTATAAGGCCTCCTTTCGGGCTGCGAATCCTTGACCTCGGGCATAAAAGTTTGTTATGCCACCACTACACTACCCGTGACTCTACTATCTTACAAGTCCTATTACAGTATATATTTAACTATTATGTTAGAGAAGAATTGGTTGACTGTAACTTCTAATGTAAGGAAGAAATAGTTGGGGGTGCAGTCAATAAAAACACCTTAATGAGTGTAACTTATTTATTGTGTGCCGACGTTTCGGCCTACAATTATAAATATAACTATTGTTTATTTATTCATTTAACGTCACACTATGTTATTTATCGGACGATGGACCAGACACAGGCTCGGGACCGATATTTTACGTCCCCTCCGATGGACGGAGCAACCATTCTCCCCTAAAAAAACTCATTCTGGCAAGTCTACAAAGCCGCGATATTTGGTTTAGAATATTGTTATGCTAGCCACAACACTACAAGTGATCTTAAGAAACTAAAAAAATCGTATTACAGTGTCTGTATAACTATTTAACCTTCCCTCTGTATCATTATTTGCAAACATTGATATCAATTTTGTAAAATATCTGTTCTTGTGTTTTTTGTAGCTAGAATATATTATATTTCTAGAAGAAAAGTAATATAAAACCTTGTCAAACAAACAACTCATGTTATTCGGGTTTGTTTGTTGGAACATTGTATAGACTGTATTGACAAATAGTCTCAGATCGCAGACTGTTTTTGCTGAAACCGTTCGACCGCATGGCCTGTTGGAGCTTTTACTAGTTCAGTGTGTCAAGGCTTTCCTAGTTCGAATGCACTGTCAGCAAGTCCTTGCAAACCTTCGCAAATTATTGTTAGTCTTAGTAACTGTAAATTCATTATTAAATATTAATATTCACCCACAATCAATAATAATTGGGGCGTTGATTCTCCATTTTGATTGGTAGTAAGCCATGCAAAATCATTTTTCAGTTTTATCGTAGAAAATAATAATAATAAATTCTTTAATTTAATTAATAAGACAAACTTATTTATTATAAGTGCGACGTTTCGACCTACGTTGTAGGCCAACTTCGGGGCTGAATATCATATCATATCATATGGATAGCGGCTCCGCCTTCTATCAGCCCTGAAGATGGCCTACAACGTTATTCGAAACGTCGGTACTTATAATAAATAAGCTTGTCTTATTTAGTGTGTATGTTTTTTTTTTTTACTGCACCCCCAGACTATCAATTATTAGATAGATCTTCCAATAATCAACTATTTTCCTCTCAATAATAAATTCTTTATTTATTCTAGGACAAGTCTCTTTAGAATGACCATACAGGTTTATATACAGGGTACCATTATGTTTTAGAGTATATTAATCCCGGGTATGTCTTATTAAATGAGAAAGAATTAATGGGAAAAAAATCTTGATAATTTGTATCAGTCTTGTATAAATACGATTCGGTAAAAAGTTATTTCCTATAGTAAAATTTAGCAATTAATAGGATAGAAATAGAGGAGTTAGTCAAAACTAGGAGTGTTTTAATGTAAAGGAGATAGTTGGGGGGTGCAGTCAAAAAGAACACTGAATAAGTAATAAACTTATAATTATGTGCCGACGTTTCGACCTACAGTGTAGGTCATCTTCAGGGCTATGAGAGAGAAACAAACAGAACAAAAAATATAAAAATGTACAGTAACAATAATATGGTGACAGGTAATGTAGAAAATTAAAATAGTGGCAGATATGAAGATGAAAGATAACGGATATTAAAAAAGTGACAGAATATAATAAAATTAAGATATAGACAGATTTTAAAAAAAATTATGATAATGAAAAGAAATTAAAATAGTGACAGATATAATAAAATTAAGATAAAGACAGATATAACAAAATTAATGATAATGAAAAGAAAATGAAAATAATGACAGATATAATAAAGTAAGACAGATTTAATAAAATTAAAGAAAATGAGCAGAAATGATAATAGCCCTGAAGATGACCTACTCTGTAGGCCGAAACGTCGGCACATAATTATAAGTTTATTACTTATTCAGTGTTCTTTTTGACTGCACCCCCCAACTATCTCCTTTACATTAGATCATCCAGTCAACTATTTTCATCTCATAGGAGTGTTTTAGTTTTTATTAACAGTGGTATTTACTGTTGTGCAGTTGAAACATTTATTTTTAATTAAAAAAAAAGTTTTTTTGATTCTTCTGTAAAATACACTTGGTCAAGTAAGTCCCCTTAAAGTTTGTGTTGAAAAGTTTGAACATTATTACTTTTCAGTGTAGTGACATTCTTGATTTAGTTATGTATTATTAATGTATGAGATCCAGCTTCCATTGGCGTTTAATGCCAGTGACGCGGCTGGGAAAGGGAGCTGGGGCCTCCCGGACTCCTGCTTTGCCCTCATTCCTGGGGAAGAAGCTCAGTTCGGGGACCCCCAGGCAAATTGTAAATAGAGTATGAATGTGTACATTTTATTTTATTTATTTTTTTTATTATTTTTTTTTTTTTTACTTTATTTTATTATCATTTCCGCATTAGTTTCTTTCTGTTACCGCATGTACATATTTTTCCGCATGTATATGTTTACTTATTTTATTTTGTTTATATTATTGTTTGTTATGGAATGACTGTAAGCTACATAGCACTATTACTTATTGCCCACAAGTGGCAGATTGTAATATTTCAATAAAGTATTAATATAAAAATAAAAAAAAAAATGTATGAGAACGGGTCTGGGGTTCATTACATAGTAGAGAGTGTACTGTTTCATGAACAACGGGTGGGCAGGGAGGTGATTTGTCCTAGTTCACGCTCAACAGCCAGCGTTCTTTTTTTCCCCCTTATTTTGGGTACCCACTTTAGAGAGGCTGACTGAGCCCAAAGTGGGGCTCCATATGATCCATCTCCGACTGCTATCAGACTAAATAAAAGTCTTGCCAGCAGTGAGATTTGAACCAGGATTTTCGGCATGGAAACTCAGTGCTCTACCACTGAGCCACTCCTAATGGAGCATAATATATAATAAAATGTTGTCAAATGTAATGATTTGAGATAACAGATTTATAATTAGAAAAAAACATGGTAGAATGAAAGATCAAGAAATACTCCATACAATTGGAATATTTTTGTATACTACAGATTAGTGGCCTGTTGTAATAATTTTATTTCCTCCTGTTTCGAGTACTTCTATTAAATGACTTTTTATTGAAACAAAATGTTTCTTGGTTGACCATAAATTCCTCTCCTTAGGGACTCACGTGGAAGCGTGTATGGACAAAACTCCCATTAACTGCACTCCTTACTTGGTTCATCTCACTGTAGTAGATCCCTGCTCCAGAGACGTTTTAGTCTCTTTGTCGGATTCTGTGGTAATGTGTCTGTCAGTTATGTTTGTACCAATAAGTTTTTATGGCAGATTTTATTTAATGGCGCTTAGCAAGCCTCTATAAAGTTGATACCCAAAATAAGAGGGGAAATTCTGGCGGTTGAGCGTGACTAGGACAAGTGACCTCCATGCACGACCGTTGTCTAAGAAACAGTACAGTCTCTACCATGTACTGAACCCAAAACTCTTGAAGAGTAGTTTTTTTTATTTCCTTTGTCTTCTTAATTATGTCAGTCATGAGTGGTCTCTGGACTCTAGAGATTTTTCTGGAAGATAATTTGTTTTAGTCTTGTTCTGAGTTGACCTGGAACGTATAAATAAATAAATTTATCCATCAATAAATAGCAATCAAATCAAATTCTATTTCCATGGAAATATTACGAATTCCGATTCCCCGAAGGAGGTATATTGGGAAAAGGATCCGTTCAGTATTCAGTAGGGATATGAAGGCATACATCGGAAGGAGTACCGGGTATATCGGGAGAGGATTCTCCTCTTCTTGGGAGAGCTCCTGGAAGATCAAGAAGTCGCGGCTTATTGCCTTATTTCCAATTCTATCTCTGCCCAAATAATACTCATTCCTTCCAGCCCGGCTTATTATTATTTTTTCATAAATAGTCTAGGGGAAATAAAAATAGTCCAGTAATAAAAGCAGATTGGGAGTGGTTTTTATGGGTAAATTTAATATGTATTAGAAATGATTTGGGAAGTATATATTGCTATGTTTTTACTCTTAAATATATTTTGAATATATATATATATATATATATATATATATATATATATATATATATATATATATATATATATATATATTGATATTTGGGATGCCAGAGTCTCATTTAGGATGAGTACTCAAATTATTATTTATATTCCTTAATCTTAATTGGGTTCCTTTCCAAAGGTCTATTCTTGTGTTTACCAATTTACTTATCTATTATACCTTCAATATATTATTTATAAATAAATAGTGTATCTGGGGTATGTAAGCACCAAAAGAATTACAATAAGTATCGTTTATTTATTTAATTTCAACAAGGTTAATGATTCAGATTTTAATATATATAAAAAGGATTGCCATAAAATACATTACAGGAAATAAACTAAACTTATCTGTGGACAGGGGTCGATTGGGTTACTGGTCGTTCTTCGCCTTGCTGCCTCCGGGATTCTCTATCTTCTGCCAGATCTCTCCTCCTTCCTGTACATCTCCAGAGTACCTCCTCCCTGTTCCACCTTCGTCTCCAGAGTACCTCCTTCCTTCTCTGTGTCTATCTCTCGAGAGATTTCTTCAGCCTCCTACCTCAAGAGTTTTCTTCTCTACCCCTCTCCTTCCTTCTCCACCATCTTGGACCATAAAACTCCATAAGGTACCCAAAAGGTCTGTTCTTTGTCCCAAACATATTCCCTTTCATGTGTCCCGACAGGTCACATTTTCCCCGCTCAGCATCCCTTTCATGGTGCCGCCCGCGTCAGTACATAGCAATATATAAACAATGAAATAGACTGTATTCATCTACGCGGATAATTTCAGAAACTGCGATTTTCACTTGAAAAAATATATCTCCAGTAGATAGAACCTTCTTTCTCATAGACTACTTTCAAACTTTAGCTGGTTCCGGTGGACCTAAAGCAGCTACATTTCTACCATATTCCCAAAACTGTACAAAAAATGTGAAGGTTTAGTAATCATAAGGCGGTCTTACTCAACAAGATATGTCTATTTTAACAGAATTGGATTATCTAATTAATTATTGCAATGAAATAAACAAAGTACCGATGGCAAACTGATTCTAATTATTAAAAACATTTTTTTGTCAGGCCAACGTAGACCCTCGTCGAGTCCCTGGGGGACTTTTGGAACTAACAGCTTATACTATAATAATTATATTACTTAATAATAATAAGATAGTGCCCAATAATATTTTTTAAAAACGCTTGAAAAGTCCAAGACCCTACGGCACTTCATAGATTGTTTTGATACTGTTACATTTATTTATTTGTATTTCTAAAAAAAAAATTATTTCATACAAAGTAGTTAATTTTTGTATTAATATTTATAATACAGATTAAGCAACATAAACCGATACTTTTATTTTTTTTATATTAACACTTTATTGAAATATTACAATCTGCCACTTGTGGGCAATAAGTAATAGTGCTGTGTAGCTTACAGTCATTCCATAACAAAACTATAATATAAACAAAATACATGCGGAAAAATATATACATGCGGTAACAGAAAGAAATTAATGCGGAAATGATAATAAAATAAAGAAAAAAAAAAATAATAATAATAATAATAATAATACTAATAATTAAAATTAAATAAAATGTACACATTCATACCCCAAAACCGATACTAGAGCAGTTTTATTTCAAAAACCGATAAGACACTACTCAACACTAACTATATGTATATATATAAATATATTTTTATATATATATATATATATATATATATATACACACACAAAGGGTACGTCAAAAATTTTGCGATGTGACTTGACAGAAAGACAGCAAGTTATATATATATTACAGAGCTGTTGCATATTCAAACCGGAAAAATCCAAGGTTTTTTAGTGTTGAATAGAATTAACAAGCATAAGAAAACGAGTGCTTTTGACATACATTCTAGGCTCAACACGATTGCTACCTTTAAAAGAAAAATCTAGAAATATTTTCTAACATTCTTTTTTTTTAAAAAAATGTATTTATAGAAATTTACAACTGTATATTGACTACATCAAGTAAATACAATGAAAGATAAATCATTTGCAGAGGCAAAGGCAAGTAGAGAAACTAGCCTGTGGTAGTACTCAAATAAAAAGTTCAGCTTAGAAGGTCACGAGGCCATCTTCTTTTCAGACGCCTCGGAGGACTATCAGGAATTGAAGAGGTTTCTCGAATGAAACTAGTGGGTTTGAGTGGGAATGAAATTTGCCATGAAAAGATTGACTTCGGATTCGGGCCAAATCAGCAAAAAACGAGACATTACGATCATTATGGATTACTTTGTTCGTAACAAAGTAAGGACCATTTCTAATAGTCAACTTCTTGTTATTTTGCTATATTTATAGTTCTATATCGATCTCTTATTGATTTTTGAAATAAAACTGCTCTAGTATCGGATCATGTTGCTTAATATTAATTTAATGCTTTAATTATAAATATTAATGCAAAAGTTAACTGCTGTGTATGAAATAACTTATTTTTGAGAAATACAAGTAAATAAATTTTATATTATATTTTATATACATATATATATAAATATATATATATATATATATATATATATATATATATATATATATATATATATATATATATACATATAATACCTGCACTACTACAGCCCCAGGGTTCAGTACAGAGACTATACAGTTTCTTTGACCACGGTCTTGCAGGGAGGTGATCTTCATGCTCAATTGCCAGATTCCTCCCCCCTTATTTTGGATAACCAACTTGTAGAAACTGGCAAAGAGTCCTAGATCCCATGGGATACATCTCCGGCCACTAACGGATTAAATAAAAGTCTGTCAGCAAGTGGGAGAGCGGGATTGGACCCAGGAACTTCGGCATTGGAACTCAGCGCTCTACCACTGAGCCACTCCGCTCCATTTTTGTTTATATATATATATATATATATATATATATATATATATATATAGTCAAACTAAACATATGATGATATATGAGAAGTTGATATGAGAGGAACCACTTTGACATTGGTGGACTATGTCTCTTCAATCTTCGTACAATTACTATCAGTGAAGTGGTGTACTGCTTCACTGGTGGTTACTATTATGTATTGCATGTATTATATGCTTATATATATATATATATATATATATATATATATATATATATATATATATGTAATGTGGTAATGTAGAGCTAGGTTAAAATAACTTTAAGCCGTATTGATTCCTAAAAAACATTATATTTGGTATTATTTACAGCACTATTTACAACAAAATAAAAGTAAAACAATTGTAAATAAGAAACTTACCTAAAAAACAATCGGTTTTTAAAGTTAATATAATCAATCTTTATAACTAAACAATCTTTATTACAGATTACATCATGGTTATACTTCAGTCACAAAAGTAAAATGGAATAATTCACTTTTACATATATATATATATATATATATATATATATATATATATATATATATATATATATATATATAATGAATTTTCATAATGTATTCGTATATTAAGCTAGTCTTGGGCAAAGTACATATTCTGCTTCTTTTTTTTTTTTGTTATGAAGTTGCGATAAAGTTCTTTCTAAACTTAGCTAACGATAGGACTTGGCCAAAGTGCTTAGCTTAATGCAAGAACATTGTTATTCTTGTCGCCAACGTTGGATGACCTAAGTTTGTAGAGCATCGCTACAAATAATACATTTTATCCTTAAACTATATATCTGGAAATAATATAAAAATATTATAAAATTAATAATTTATTTTTATTTATTGCTCTTTTTCGTTGGGGAATATTTTTATTTTGAAGAGAAAAAATTTGTCCTTGCCGGGATTCGAACCCGGGTCGTCTGTTTTTCTAGTGTATTGCTCTAACCACTGAGCTACCAGGGGTCGTATCCAAATGAGACAAATCCATTCTCTTCACTGATCCCATTTGGATTTATCTTGGAGAATGGATTTGTCTCATTTGGATACGACCCCTGGTAGCTCAGTGGTTAGAGCACTGCAGTAGAGAGTTTGAATCGCGGCCAGGACAAATCTTTGCTCTTCAAAATAAAAATATTTAAAAATATTCACAACCAAAAAGAACAATAAATAAAAAAAATTATAAATATAAAATTGACGTATGTCAACAAGATCCTAATTAAAGTAATGTTCAATGAACATTCTTCTCCGTATATACATCGCTAACATTTCGAGAACACGGGGATATGGGATCGGTGAAGAGAATGTACTTGTCTGACGACCCCTGGTAGCTCACTGAGGTAGAGCAGTGCAATAGAGATGCAGACCATCGGGGTTCGAATCCCGGCTAGAGCAAATCTTTTCTCTTCAAAATAAAAATATTTAAAATATAAAATTAATAGTTTTTTTAATGGCTTTGAAAATATATTAACCGTAAAGGGAACAACCATTCCTTGAAAACTTACGTTTTGGTCTTCGAAACAGTATTAGTTAAACACGAATCAGGAAAAAAGATAAATACATTTAATGTATAATAATATATTATTTTGATTGACGTAACACTTTTGAAATTGACGTATTAAAACTTTGGATTATGGTATTAAAGCAAACATATTAATAGACAAAAAATCTATTAATATGTTTGCTTTAATACCTTTAATTAATATACTTCAGTGTGTCAGAAGACTAAATGTTGTTAAACAACAATACGTATGTATAAAAAACTATTTTCGGTTAAATAATTTTTTTAGAAACCCTCTATAGGACATTTTTATACTTGCCTAGACATAGTAGGTATCGCTAGGGAACATACCTGAGTATGTTTATAGCCCAATAAGATTGAGCCAGTGTCTCGGATCGTATCCAGCAAATGGCTCTCATAGGGGCATGGGGGCATGAGGGCCAAGCTTTATGGTTATGGTAAGGTTTATGTCTTTACTGCGGCGTCTCCGGGTCTGACAAGAGTACTGCCGTAAACAGCACTGTTTGAGGAAAACCGAACTGTATGTCCTGGCAGAGTGTGCCTTACTAGTGAGGATAACTACCCATTGCTTCTGAGATGGAATACAGTTGTATGCCTAACCTGAGTCTTGAAGTACCCGTAGTTAAACGTTTCCGGAAGGGCTACCTAGACGGTCCTCTATCGCTAGTGCGAGAAGTCTAAAGGAAGATAACAAGTAAAATTAATATTATCCAGTTTTAATATAATAGTTAAGTTTTTAATACTGATTAACTTACTAACTTCTTCCTATAAAGTAAGCTTTATTTATTTGAAATCACACATAGTTCCACGTTCTCAGTCGTATTGTCTTATGAAGTGTCTAACGTCCAGTACAGGGTTTAGAATTTAACATTTCTAGGACAGTGGCTGTGCAGGCCTGTGATTGGTCCTAGATCATGCTCAACCACAATATTTTTCTCCCAATTAAGGGCGCCCCTTTTAAATAAGCTAGGCGAATAGCTCTCAGAAAGCTCTGCAGGTCCCATCTACCTCAGTCGGGACGTTTGGCATAAATACTGAGGTTCCTCACTTGCATTACAATGACATTATTTTTAGTTACGAATGAACGCATTATAACTCAAAGTACTTAGAGGGCGCCCACATGCTTTTCTTTGTGCCCGTATTACTTTCATCTTATGCTGCGTGATTCCTTTCTCTTTGCAACCATGCTGTACCAGTCTTCTTCGAATTCTTGGTCAACTTGCCCCTTACCAATTTTCTTTGATCTGAACTTTAAAAGAAACTATTGTATTTTATCTCATCATTTCGACGGTTGATGTTTAAATATATCCATCCATTCCTTCATTGCCGGACACTGCAGTTCTTGAAGGATCATGGCGTCTGCAAACTTCTCGTCGTGACACAGCTGATACAAAAGCAGCTGGGCGACAACAAGGTTGCCTCTCCCCTCCCCCCGCATATAAGGCGAAGTTGTTTGAATATATGGGTGCAGTAATAATATCCCTTTTTTTTTTAATAAATTGGTTTAAATAAATAAATAAATCACTACTATGGTAGTTATAAGATAAATACACTTTATAAACATGTAATGAATGTCGTAGGCAGGAAAAATGTTCATAGAGACCGCGGGTTGGCCACCCCTGCTACAGATTAAGCACAACACTCTGCGCGCTATCTATACTCCCTGTTGAGAACAATACCCTCTGTTCCCTCTGATATTTTAGCAGATACTTGATACATTTTGGATAAATAATAGAATCCACTCCCTCGCTCTCTTCATGAAAGTTAAAGCTAAAAGGAAAGCTAACAGCTGAGAGGAAAATCCGGTTCATGCATCATTTACTTCTCCCCCCCCCGTCTTGGGATTTCTTGGAGGGGGGTTAGGCTTCGGCTTTTGTCTCTTCCGGTTTATTTCGGATTCTTCTTCACTCTTCTGCACTCACGGCTTCAACGAACGGGCTTAAGAAGTCTTGAGATATAGTAACTCTACTGTTTGTTTTTTTTGAAACAACAATAGTTAGTTATAAGGTCATTTTCTATATTCGGGCAGCCAGTTACTTTTTAGTAAGGTCTATTATAAGCTAGGTTATTTTTTATTAATCACTATCAACCTAATATATGATTAGAAAATATGAAAAAAGGATAATAATGGGGCGTATAAAAAAATGAACGTTTATGACTTTTTTAAAATTGCTTCAATTAAAAAAAAAAACGATTGATAACAAAATTTGGGAGTCCAGATTTGTGTTGTAGCTACATGTGTATCATCTTCATCCAAAATTCAATGAGGCCACTGTACACCCATTGTACAGCTAAATACCCCCAAAAATATATTAAATATTAAAAATATATCCTTAATAACACTGGCCAACAAAAAAATATTTTTGTAATGTTTCCTTCACTTCATGAGTCAAATCTTACTAATTTTATGGTTTAAAAAAACGAAAATGACAATGAAAAAATTTTATTGACTCAGTCTGTGCGGTTTATCATTTGTTTCCTTAAAATCAGGGTCGTGAGATGTGCTAGGCTGGCTGAGTTCTTCTGCACTATCTTCATTTTCCACTTCCACAAGTTCATAACTGTGGGGTGGGGTAGGTATTGGTAAACCATCTGAATGTAGAATTGGTCGAGTAGCCGAAGGAATATTTGGGTATTGAACTGTTCTTTTTTTCTTTGTTGACAATCCCGACTTTATTGGTGGAGTCAAGCAGAAATAGCAGTCATTTATATGGTTTGTAGGCTCCCGCCAAACCATGGGCACAGCAAAAGGCATAGATCGTTTTTTATTTTTCAGCCATTCTCTTAAAGTAACTGAACAAGAGTTACAACATATATGTGGAGCCCACGACTTATCTTGGTCACCTACCGTAACTCCAAAATAATGCTTTTAAGCAGTCTTAACAGCAAGAGTAAGATTGTGAAGAGTAAGATGTTTCTGTGACGAAAATGTTACTCCACCACAAATGTAACAAAAGCTATTCACTGAATTCACACAACTTCGTGGCATTTTGGTTTAGTACACTTAAATATCACTCCAAAACATTAAATTCGAATAAGAAAGCAACAGAAACCACATCAAGCACTATCTGAAGAACTGAAATCACGTATATAACCTCAAAATAGCTGTACAACTGTTGGTTTTGTCAGTTAACAGGCGTACCAACATCCAAAAACTAAATTTCTCGACAAAGTGAAAGCTGAGCATTAAAAAATTACTTGTTACTGTATCTTGAAAACAAGAGCTAATTGGTCATTTTCGAGGTGATTTTTGAACTCAGGGGGTGAAAATACATTATAACTGGGTATTTTTAAGCCCGAAACAAATTCATTGTTGTTCAGTGTAATCTATCCGAGGCTCTGCATGTCTTTACTTTTCTATAAACACTGTATGTTATTCTATAATTCTTTCTTGGTACTGCAATGTTTTATATTTATTTTCTGTGTTATTTCTTAGGCCGAAACGTTGGCACAATTAAAAATTAAGTTATTCTTTATTATATTTTTTAATTTGTTGTTTTAATTTTTAAATATTTTTATCCTCCGCATAAAAAAATCCTCCGCATCTCCGGGGCAGCGTTGTTACCATTTGAGCTACCAGGGGTCGCTTCACAGTCAGGACAAATCCGTTCTCTTCACCGATCCCATAACCCCGTGTTCTTATATGACATATAAAAAATAATTTATAAATTAAAAATTGACGTACGTCAACGAGATCCTAATTTAATAAAATAAAAAAAAGTAAGGTTCAATGAACATTCTTCTCCATATATACATTCCAAAAATTACGAGAATGGTGATATATGGTCGGTGAAAAGGAATGGATTTGTCTGGCCTGGTTAAGAGCTCTGGTAGCTTAGTTGGAAGAGTGCCGCACTAGAGATGCGCAAGACCCGGGTTCGAATCTCGGCCAGGACATATTTTTTATCTTCAAAATAAAAAATATTTTAATCATAAAAGTAATATATATTAATGTATGGAGAACGGAGATAGTTGGAGGGTGCAGTAAAAAAAAAAACACCAAATAAGAACCAGACTTATATTTAGTTAGTGCGGATTGCTGGTTAGCCGGTTCACCCAGCCGCTTCTCCTAGTTGCCCTGAAGATGCCCTACATTGTAGGTCGAAACGTCGGCACTAACTAAATATAAGTCTTGTACTTATTTGGTGTTTTTTTGACTGATCCCCCGTTCTCCATTTTATCTTCCAGTCGACTATTTTCCTCTCATACATTAATGTATTTATGTATCGCAGAGATCGTAATCGTAGTCTTATTTATCCATTATATTCTGCGCCATTACTCTCTGCGTAGATTGAACTCCGTCGGCTGGTTCAGGTGATATATCGGAATGGTATTGAGAGTTAGCAAAGGTGGGTAAATCCGATGACAGCGCGCTCTGAACAGATGTCTCTCAATCACGGCCTCATCGATCGCAAATAATTCCTCCCCTCCCCCCCTCCCACGCTTTAATCCCATGTTCCCTCGATTAGGTTCTGTTATAGATGGGATGATATCATGGTATGATAATATGGATGATATGGTGGTATGACCTGACTATCAGGAGTGGAATCCATATCATTACCAATCTCAATGGTAGAAAATAGAGTAGGCTTTGTGAAATAGACTGATCGGCAAAAAATTCCACCCACTTGATTTTTACATATTTTAATCTAAAAATATTTCTGCTGTTAAAAAATACATATTTTTTTAATGAATAAATATGTTTGTTTTTTTTTATGTCAGTTTATATTGGTCTATGTTATTATTATTTACTGCATGATAGTTTTCTACAAAATGGTTGCTATCTTATTAAAAGTTAATGTTAAGAGCCATAAAAAGGTGAACAAATTTAATATCAGCATCAGTTGAGAAATTCGAAATTATGTTAGAGAAAATATTGTTATGTAAAATCTTTTAAAAATTACTATTTCTATTAGCAATCGAATTCCTCACGTATTCAATCCTTACAATCTGAAACCCTTCGTAAAATCCTCAATGCTCCTTACTTTGTTTCGAACAAAGTAATCCATAATGACATTAATGTTACATTTGTTGCTGATTTGGCCCGAATCTGATATCAATCTTTTCATGACAAATTTAATTTCCACTCAAACCTACTAGTTTCAAACCTCGCAACTACTTCAGTTCCTGATAATCCTCCGAGACGTCTGAAAAGAAGATGGCCTCGTGACCTTCTAAGCTGAACTTTTTAGTTGAGTACTACTATTGGGTAGTTTCTCTACTTGCCTTTGTCTCTGGACATGACTTATCTTTTATTATATTTACTTGATGTATTCTGTATACAGTTGTCAATTTCAATAATTACATTTTTTTTTAAATTCTAATACGGTTTAATAACAGTATTACCTCCCTGAGACACCATGAAGAAATAATAATTTAAGATAGGAATAAAAAAAAATAAAACCTGTACCATAACAATACATAATGAGTTATACAGGTAAGGTATCACTTGTGGAGAAACTACCCATTGGTAGTACTCCAATAAAGTTCTATAGTAGAAGGTCTTGAGGCTATCTTCTTTCCAGACGCCTCGGAGGGTTATCAGGAATATTATGGGAAGCAATTTGAGAGACAAGCGGATTCAAGTGTGTATGGAGCTTTTCATGGAAGGATAGGTATCTAGTTTGGGCCAAATCAGCAACATATGGGATATTAAGATCATGATGGATGAGTTTGTTTGTGACATAATATGGAGCATTGAGGATTTTACGAAGGATTTTGGATTGTAAGGATTGGATACGAGATGAATTGGATGGTTTAGTAGAGCCCCAAAGCTCAACTCCGTATGTCCAAATAGGCCTGATAACTGTCATGTAAATGAGTCTTTTGTAATTAATTGTTAGCTTTGAACGTTTGTCCAGTAAATGTTGAAGTAGGCGAAATCGTCGAGCAGTTTCTTGTCTTTTCAGTCTTGTATGAGGATTCCAAGTGAGACGTTTAGTACTAACTTAAAGATTTAGATAAATGATGTTTATTTTAGAGGGCGAAAGACAGTGAGATTGAAGAGGAATTATGCCAATCTCGACTGAGAGAGTGGAACCTGGGCTGAGCTATGCCAGCGCTATCTGCCTTCCAAACATTCCACTAAAACCTCTCCACCTTCCTCTTCCCCAATTTCTCGCATTCCTAAATCCATCTGTGGCGTTTAACGTTATAAAGAAGCTGTAACCATTGAAATAAAATGAGAAAATAATTATTATTTAGGACCACATAAATCAATAAATCTATCCAATAATTATCCGAGCGTACACTTGAACTTGTCCTTTTTCAGTAACTTTTGGTTTTGGGTAAACTTGTAGCTTCGTGTCAGCAACATGCTTAAGACTGGCGCCACCTTAAAAAAATCAGACTTTAATGGATTTAGAAATTCAAAAAAGACAGACACAGTTATTCTAAATTTTTGTGTTTTTTCACTTCTTTCTTCGGATCTCATAACTGCCTATTAATTTTTTTTTTTTATATGTTACAAAAATCCTCATACAAGACTGAAAAGACCGCCCGACCATATAAAACCGCTCGACGTTTCAGGCTACTTCAATACTTACTAGACAAACGCTTTAAGCTCCCAATTAACTACAAAAGACTACATGACCATCATACGACCTATTTGGACTTACGGAGTAGAGCTATGGGGCTCCACTAAGCCATCGAATTCCTCTCGTATCCAATCCCTACAATCCAAAATCCTTCGTAAAATCCTCAATGCTCCTTATTTTGTTAACATAAAGTCATCCATAACGACCTTAATGTCCCTTTTGTTGCTGATTTGGCCCGAACCCGGTATCTATCCTTTCATAGCAAACTTCATTCCCACTCAAACCCTCTAGTTTCAAACCTAGCTTCCTCTTCAATTCCCGATAATCCTCCGAGGCGTCTGAAAAGAAGATGGCCACGTGACCTTCTTATTTGAACTTTGATTTGAGTACTACCAGTGGGTAGTTTCTCTACTTGTCATTATCATATCATTATATATCACTTAGCCTATTTACTTGTTGTATTATTGTAATACAGTTGTAGATATCAATAAATAAATTTAAAAAAAAAAATTTTTTTTTACTAACCAATGAAAATCGATTTGGGATGTTGAGAATGTATAGCAAATAACAATTAAATAACTGTAACTGATATAAAGTAACTGTTACTTTGGCCAGCTGATTAAATAAGTCACCGTGATTGATCACTAATTAACCTCTTTGAGGAACTATGATTGTAGTCACGATATCCATCATTCATGATTGACTGTTCCTAATCTATTTGCAGCCATTAGTTTATTTGTTTAGTTTTACCAATTTGCCTATTAATGCCTTCTTTTTTTTTTTTCTGGAGAGAGAGAAGAAAAACACTTTATAGAAGCATTACAATCTGCCTGTTGTGGGCTATAAGTAATGGTGCTATGTAGCTTACAATCATTCCATAAAAAATCAATGATATAAACGAAATAAATGTGTAAATAAAGCGAAAAAATGTATACAAAATAAAGTAAAAAAAAAATATATATATAATAAAAAAAATATAATAATAATAAATAAAACATAAAATAAATATACTGTACACATTCGTACCCTATTTACAATTTGCCTGGGGTCCCCGAACTGAGCTTCTTCCTCATGAATGAGGGCAAAGCAGGAGTCCGGGAGGCCCCAGCCCCCTTTCCCAGCCGCGTCACTGGCATTAAACGCCAATGGAAGCAATGCCTTCTAATGATTTTAAATGATATTGTTTGTTATTTTTATTTTTCTAACAACTATCTTTACAAGAAACTGAGGCCTATTATCGTGTCTGTTACAAGAAAATGTCCCATTGTATAGGATAAAAATGTCACTTTAGGTCGGTTTCTACGAAATATTATAGCTAACATTAATTATGAGATAATTTATGTAAACTATTTCGCTAATTTATTGGAATGCGAGCGGGATAGCTGAGTCTGCACAGTTCTGAGTTGCTGTGCTGAAGGCCTCAGGTCAAATCCAGCCGTGGTAGATAAATTATTTAATTTTCTGTCAGCTATAGATGGATACAGTGGGGTCTATAGACCCCGAGGCTAAAGAAAATGGGTACCCTTAATTCGAGGAAAACATGGCGGTTGAACTTGATTTCAGAAATTCTAACCGTTGTACTAGAAACTGTACATTGCCTATCATTGAACCGAAAACTTCATGGAATGTGACAATATTAGCATTTGTGAGGAGCCAGTATTTTAATTAGGTGTGAGTGCGTGGGTCGACAAAGGCAGCTTTCTCGATACACGTTGCGGTATGATGCAGAACTATTTACTATGAGAGGAAAATAGTTGACTGGATGATCAAATGTAGAAAGGAGATAGTGGGGGGTGCAGTAAAAAAAAAACACTGAATAAGTACTAGACTTATAATTATGTGCCGACGTTTCGACCTACAGTGTAGGTCATCTTCAGGGCGATTTGGAGAGAGAAGATTGATTGCTAATCAGCCGGTGCACCCAACGGCTTCTCTCTCCAAATCGCCCTGAAGATGACCTACACTGTAGGTCGAAACGTCGGCACATAATTATAAGTCTAGTACTTATTCAGTGTTTTTTTTTTTTTTACTGCACCCCCCAACTATCTCCTTTCTACAAATTATTTACTGTTTTAAATTTAATAAGATGGTTTTCATTCCACGTATCTTGCCATCTCTCTGTTTGGTTTTTTCTTCATTTTAAGAGGCCCTCTGAGTTCGGATGGAATGAGTGCAGTTGTGCCCAAGCCTGACAAGTTGAGTGTACTCTGCAAGTTCATTACCCGTGATACCAACGCTTAGAGGAATCCATATGAAATATTTAGATTATTCCAGGATTCTTATCTATACATATTATAAAACAAAGTCCTCGGCCGCGTTTGATCGTGGTAAACTCAATAACTACAGCACGGATTTTCACCAATAGATAGAGTGATACACCAGGAAGGTTTAGGTATATGATTTGTCTAGGTTTTGTGTAAATGGGTTGGATTATAACGATAATTATTGGAAATATTGGAAACATATATCTGTGGCACCTGTGCATAGTCGGCTAAGTCGAATTTTGTGAATTTCAAGCTATCTACTTAGAATCGTAATTTTTTCCTCTTTCCTTGTGTCTAACACGCTAAGTGTTCCATCCATTGAAATGAAGGATATTCCTTTGTGAATCGTGGGCTGATACTCCAGTCTTGAATTTGAAATAATTTCAGAATAATTACGATTCTAAGTAGATAGCTTGAAATTCACAAAATTCGACTTAGCCCACTGTGCACAGGTGCCACAGATATAACTGAACAATACATGGTGCAATATTCCTCTTTTATAGATCTACAAAAAAATCAGAGATATACTTTATACTTTTCCAATCTAACGACGACCTACTCCAGCACGCTCCTCTGGCACTTACCTCAACTATTTGGACTCTGTCAGGTTATGCTGCCTGAAATTTATTTGAAATAGTATTCTTTAATTATCATACAAGAGGATTCTTAGGAAATGAAATAGGCGATGATAAACAGCTAAAATATATGTTTTTTGTTATTGTTTTTATTTTTATCTATTTTTGTTTTATTGCCCGGGCAAATCGTTTCTCTTTAAAATAAAAATAGATAAAAATAAAAACAATAACAAAAAAAAATATCATATTTTAGTTGTATATCACAATTTCTCTTTAAATTTAAAATATATAAACTACTCAATAAATAAGAAGATAAAATAAAACATTTATTATAAACAAAATTCGCTAAAAATAACAATATCACATCAAAACCGTGTCGTATATACATAACAATCAAAACAATTAAGCAAAAAACATCACATTGTAGTTAAATATAATTATTTATGTTTCAAATTGAAATATTTAAAATAGAAAATAAATAATAACATATCATAAAACATTTATTATAAACAATATTGATTAAAAAGAACAATATGTTACAAAAATTATAAACAATGTTCATTAAAAAGAACAATATTCAGTTGCAGTTTCATATTACGTCCCTTTCTAAAGACATTTTACGGGGAATGACGTTCCGCTCCTGTAGAAATAGCACAGCTGACTTTTGATCAATCACCTCGCAAAAAATCTTCATTAAATTCCAACTTATATTGTATAATTAAGATGAAAACAAATAAACGTCCACTTGACACAAGCAATAACAAAGGACTAAGAAAGGTTACGGCAACAGTAGCAGGATATATATATCTGGATATATATATAATAAGCAGGTAGTTGTTAAGGAAACTGACAATTGGGGCGCTGGGGTAGGTCGTCGTTAGATTTGAAGAGTAGCGAAATATTTTGTTTTTAAGACCGTAGAAAAATTCCAATGAAAAGCCTCAAGTCTCCAAACTAAAACAGAAATAGAAATTATCTATAGAATAGAAATTAAGGTTTTGGAGACTTAAGGCTATTCGTTGGAATTTTTCCACGGTCTTAACATTTATGTAAGGTCTCTTTTTACTTTTCAGTATCAATATTTTGTTTTTATTTTTATTATATCTACATAATAAAATGCATTAGAGAGACAAAACATGTAGGCGTAATGTGTCTTACTGTCCGTGCAATTGTCGGGGCTGGTCGCTAGTAAATAGATATAATCAATCTCTTTTCGTTCCTATTTAAGACTAATATTTGATCTTGAAGTCTTATTTTACAGATCCTATAATAGTACCGCAATTATATTTATTTTTTTGAGAGAAGAAAACACTTTATTCAATCTGCCTCTTTTGGGCAATAAGTAATGAAGTTACAATCATCCCATAAACAAATCAATGATATAAACGAAATAAATGCATAAATAAATATATACAAGCGAAAAATATATACAAAAATAAAGTATAAATAAAAAAAGTAAAAAATATATATATATATAATAAAAAAAATATAATAATAATATATAAAACATAAAAGAAATATACTGTACACATTCATACCCTATTTACAATTTGCCTGGGGTCCCCGAACTGAGCTTCTTCTCCAGGAATGAGGGCAAAGCAGGAGTCCGGGAAGCCCCAGCCCCCTTTCCCAGCCGCGCCACTGGCATTAAACGCCAATGGAAGCTGGTTAAGGGCGCTTCACACACACACAGGTCGTATAATTATTTTTTTTATTGATAAATAAATATATTTTCGCAGGCACCTGTTGGAACCCGACATCACGAAGCGGGCTACGATAAAGCAAGTGGCCACGTCCCATTGGCTAACTTACGAAGTGGCCCGATTCTCATCATGACCATGTCCGATTCCCGCCTCCGAAGACACGGGGTTACAAGAGTATAAGTTATAAAGAAACAAATAAAGTTTGTGAGTTGAGAAGTGGAGTGTCTTTGGAAGTCGAGGTGCGAGTTAGTTGAAGATGATTCTTCATTCTTACCTTAAGAAATGCTTGGCTTTTTTTTCGTCATAGTTCATAATATTTATTTATATCAAATTAAAATTTTTAAAAAAAAGATATACTTAAAATTATATTTTAATCTCAGGTGTAATAATTTTTTAAAAATATTTTTGCGATAATTATTAACCTAGACCTTTGAAGTAGTTAATTTTATACATATTTCGAAAGAGCCAAGATAAGGCATACCAAACTTTCTATAAAGGATCCTAATGATAAACTTTCTGAGAATATTATCAGGAAAGAAGTCGGTTGTATGTTGAGAACCGACCTCAGGTGTATGGTAGAAGCTTTTACTGGGCAAAGTCAGGAAGCGTATGCAACGTCTGGGCTTCGAAGAAGGATGAAATCCTCTGGCACGATCTCTTTGAATATAATGCACTTTGTCGGAAGAGGACATTTCACCACGGCCCTGGAGGACACGAGGAACTTTAAGAAATGAGATTTAAAGATTACCTGAAGTATCTCAGAAGGCAATACTTACTTAGGAATTTCAGGACACGAGCACAATGGGCCTCTTTAGGCCGAGGTGCGTGGTAGAAGAGTCAGCTACCAATTATTATTTAGGTAATTCCATTCAAATTGGAGATGTTACCATTAATTTGTAATCTTCCGGTTCTTTTTAAAAATTTAGTGGATTTTATTGAAAAAGTATAGCATTTATTTTTAACTAAGTATAAACTATTGGTTAACAAAAGAACTTTTTTAAAAATTTATTTATTGATATTTACAACTGTATTACAATAATACAACAAGTAAATAGGCTGAGTGATACATAATGACATGAGAATGACAAGTAGAGAAACTACCCACTGGTAGTACTCAAATCGAAGTTCAACTAAGAAGGTCACGTGGCCATCTTCTTTTCAGACGCCTCGGAAGATTGTCGGGAATTGAAGAGGAAACTAGGTTTGAAACTAGAGGGTTTGGATGGGTCTGAAGTTTATTATAGAATGATAGGTATCTAGAATGGGCTAAATCGGTAATATATGGAACGTTAAGGTCATTACGGATGAAAAGAAAATTAAAATAAATATTTTACATAGTTCAGGTGAGTGGATTTTGGTTGTTTTGTCATTTTCCTCGGCCGGCCTTCTCCCGTCTTCAGTCTGGGTAGCCCTGAAGCTGTTCGATCATATTTTGTTCGTGAATAACGCTTAAAGTTCTTTTTAACTTTCGCACAATATTTATTGATAAAATGGCGAGCCAAGTTCTGTAACAACCTAATAAAACAAAAGAGGTTCTACAGCTTGTGTTGTAAGTTTTATTTGATGTTCATTGTCCTATGGCTCTATCCTAACATCTTAGTGTGCCATAAACAGATCAGAAATACTATAATTCGGAGCAATATTGACGAAAAAACATATGAAAATATAATTGTTTTAGTTATAAATTATAAATGTAAAAAAAATACTGTACCACTATAGCCCGTGAATGGGTCTGGGGTTCAGTACATGGTAGATACTGCACTGTTTCATGGACAACGATTATACAGGGAGGTGGTTTGTCACGCTCAACCACCAGATTTTTCCCACTTTATTGAGGCTGGGTGAACCTCAGGAGGGTCCTAGATCCAATATGATCCATATCCGGCTGCTAACAGACAGACAAAATTATAAATATTACTATTATAAATATAAAAGCGGAAACATGCCATTTTTGGGGGGGGATATGTTACATTCCCGCACTAGTGGTATGGACTGTATTTAATAATGTATGAATATGTAATTTGAATTACTGTTCATTTTGGTCATGGATTCAGCTCTTCGAAAGGCCAAGACAAAAACGAGAAAATTCCACCTAGGATATGCCAATCTGATCCCAGTAAGCCTCTCACTGCTGGGGATGACATTGTTGTTTTCTCAGAGAATGACAGAAACCTTCAGCACAATGTTGGCAGGTTAAAAGAAGAATTGCTGGTTATAAGCATAACCATTAACCCTGATAAAACAAAAGTGATAAGGGTAAAAACGAAGCCAAGGAGAATAATGAGGGTTATTAGAGTCGAAGATAAAGTCCTGGAACAAGTGGAGAACTTCAAATACCCGGAAGCGCCATTCCTCTCCATCCTCAAGTACTCTTCAGAACCATGGACAGTGACAAAGAAACACCAATGCAGAATACAAGCAGCAGAAATGAGATTTCTCAGGAAGATTGAAGGCAAAACAAGAAGAGATCGAGTCTGGAACACCACTATAATGGCCTGAATGTTAAACCAGCCAACTATCTAATAGAGGAAAACAGACCGAGATGGAAAACGACCTAGGAGGAAGCGGGAAGAAGAGGCGAGACTTTCCATTCCATTGGAGCAGAAGAAGACAGTTGGTTGAAGACCGGCGGAGCTGGAGAAGGCTGTGCAGAATTCCTCCTCATACTGCTTAGGCGGTTATGAGGGTTGATTGTGATGATGAATATATTAATATGTTGATTTATTGAGCAGTAGAAGAAAGGGCATGATTAATTACATTATTACATGATTATTATTTATTAAATTATTTTATACACTTTATAATAATAATAACAGTGCTCTGTACCACAAAAAAGTTACCATAATATCCCGACCTTATCAAAAAAAGCTATCATCCATGGAATTCTTATATTTTATATCTATGAGTGATCACAACCACTGGAAGTAGCAATAATAACTTTTCTAAAATTTAAATTTTTTTTTTTTTTTTAATTTATTTATTGATATCTACAACTGTATTACAATAATACAACAAGTAAATAGGCTAAGTGATATATAATGACATGATAATGACAAGTAGAGAAACTACCCACTGGTAGTACTCAAATCAAAGTTAAAGTAAGGAGGTCACGTGGTCATCTTCTTTTCAGACGCCTCGGAGGATTATCGGGAATTGAAGAGGAAACTAGGTTTGAAACTAGAGGGTTTGAGTGGTAATGATGTTTGTTATGAAAGGATAGATACCGGGTTCGGGCCAAATCAGCAACAAAAGGGACATTAAGGTCGTTATGGATGACTTTATTCTTAACAAAATAAGGAGCATTGAGGATTTTACGAAGGATTTTGGACTGTAAGGATTGGATACGAGAGGAATTCGATGGCTTAGTGGAGCCCCAAAGCTCTACTCCGTAAGTCCAAATAGGTCGTATGATGGTCATGTAGATGAGTCTTTTGTAGTTAATTGGGAGCTTAGAGCGTTTGTCTAGTAAGTGTTGAAGTAGCCTGAAACGTCGTGCGGTTTCTTGTCTTTTCAGTCTTGTATGAGGATTCCAGGTTAATCGTTTGTCGAGGTGCAACCCTAAGTATCAGATCTGTTCTATAGGCACCAGTGAGATATTATTAAAGGATACTGTAAGGCAGGAAGTCATTGGTTTATGACGTAAGGTAAAAGTGATTTGATGCGATTTTTGAGAATTTATTTTAATTCTCCAGTTTTGACACCATTCTTCAAGATAAGTGATATGGGATTGGAGGCTTTGGGATGCAATAACTGGATTGGTATTGACTGATAATACACATGTATCATCAGCATACGTGGTAAGGATAGTATTAGGATGAGTTGGGATGTCAGCTGTATAAACTGTATATAGGATTGGACCAAGGAAAATTTTAAATTAAATATTAAAATTAATAACTTTAGTAGTTATAATGAATACGAATTTTATAGTTATCCATAAAGTGCTTCCTGATGCGGTAAACTTGAAAATGCCACTCTATTCAGGATTTATACCTTAATAATATTTTATTGGAATTAAGGAAGAGGCTGTGTATTTTCAATATCCATTATATTTTGAAGTATATTGAAAAAGAAAAACTGGGAGAGGAGATATAAAAATATTGATGTACATTTTTGATGAGATTGTTTTCTTAAGAATTTTCTTTGAGACGAGAGATTACGAATCCACTCTTATTATTTGATATCCACTTTTTCTCATCTAATCTTCTTCTTTCTCTTCCATCAGGATATTGCCTGCACTTCTTTATTTTTTATTTAATTTTCAGAGTTACTCATTTATTTTCAAGGATACGAAATTTATTGATTTACTGGAATTAACAAACATTATAGCTGATATTTATTTTGTTTTTTCTAATTAATTATTTATTTTTTATGGTAGTATAGATTGATTTCAATATATCAGCTGTACTAGGAATATTTGAAGTATTATCATGTACGGGTTCGATTAACTAAATGGTCATTATTACATTAATTGTGATAATAATGACAAGGAATCGGAAAACTAGCCATCAATGAAATATAAATATAAATTAAACAATGTTAAAATTCATGTATAGTAAGCTTTATTTGAAACAATTATTTATACGGAAAACTGACGGATACCATACAATATTTGAACCGCTATCATATTAAGGGGGAAACCCTTGGGGTGGAATTATCCAGATTTCTTTCTTAAATTATGCAAAGAACCTATCTGCAAATTTCAAGATGCTAAGTTCCTGATTTGCCTTTAATTATGTACTATAAGAGGGGGGTACATGCCCCCGTGCCCCCACATAAATCTGCCCTTGCTATAGCCTATGATGTATAAGCTATTTTACTCAATAATTTCATCCAAATCTGTTCAGCAGTTTTTGCGTTAAAGAGAGACAAACATACAAACTTTCACATTTATAATATTAGTAGGATATCAAAAAAAATTGTTTCACTCATGTTCTTTCGGTTATTTTAACTACTATTATCATGTGATTTGCCTTTAATTATGTCCTATTATGGATTCTCCGCAATACCTAAAATACAGTCGGGAGGAGGCACGTGCCCCCAAGCGCTCCCCCCCCCCCATAAATCCGCGCTTGCTATAGCCTTTGTGTTATTCTGATGTATAACCTATATTACTGTAAAGTTTCATCCAAATCCGTTCAGTAGTTTTTGCGTGAGAGACAGACATACAAACTTTCACATTTATAATATTAGTAGGATATCAAAAAAATTGTTTCACTCATGTTCTTTCGGTTATTTTAACTACTATTATCATGCGATTTACCTTTAATTATGTACTATAATGGATTCTCCACAATACCTAAAATACAGTCGGGGGGAGGAGCACGTGTACCCGTACGCCCCTCATAAATCCGCGCATGCTATAGCCTATGTGTTATTCTGATGTATAAACTATATTACTGTAAAGTTTCATCCAAATGCGTTCCGTAGTTTTTGCGTGAAAGAGAGACAAACATACAAACTTTCACATTTATAATATTAGTAAGATATATATATATATATATATATATATATATATATATATATATATATATATTTGTTGTATAACAATCAAGTACCATTTTAAACGTCGAACGAGAAACGAATTTTTAAAAGGGAGTGAAAAACCTTTGTTATGCCGTCCTTCGGAAGGGACGTAAAGTGGTTGAGAAGACGCTGAGCATATCCGGTGTCAGGTACTCGTTGAAGACCTGTTTCCTAGTTATACCTGGATAGCAAAATTTAGGACTCTCACTGTTCCATCGTCCGATTATTCATAGCAGAATAAAGTGTCGTTTAATGAACAAACAAACATTTAAAAAAACGTAGTCGTTCTGCTTCATAGGAAGATGATGGAGCAAGCTGCTGTCTTGCCCAACATTAATGCCATTGCCTCTAGGGAGAGGATGATATAAGTCCGGAAGAAATATCGACATCGCAGTTTCATAAATCGTGTTGTTTCAGGAAATAACGAGAGGAGGAGAGAGGAGAGATTCGAGAATGTCTTTTGTTTTGTTTTGTTTGTCATTTGTTATCTAGGACATGGGAGTTGCCTCCTGTCCGGTTTGCGATCGTGTCCGCTTTTTTATGTGAATTTATATTTAGATTAAGCCATTGAACCGACTTTTTTCTACGTTTTTACTATACTTTACGGTTTATTGTTGTCAGGCTTGAGAGTTAGAAACATTAATAATAATAATGTATTTATTTATTCTGGGACAAGTCCCTATAGAATAACAATACAGGTGTTGTAAGCAATTATGTCTTAGAGTGTAAAATAATTACATTTAATTAATTATTACAAGTAATTTAGTAAGTCAGAAAGAATAAAAAAATGAACAAAAAAAAAAGTGAATTATCTACAATAACAATATTTTAAAAAGAGATTAGAAGAAAAGAAAGAAAAAAAAATTAAAATAAGTTAACAATAATTATATATATATAAAAAAAAAACCTGTACCACTACAACCCATGAAGAGGGTTCAGTACATAGTAGAGACTGTACTGTTTCATGGACAACGGTTCTGCAAGGAGGTGACTTGTCCTAGGTCACGCTCAACCGTCAGATTTTTCCCCTTTATTTTGGGTACTCTATTTTTATAATATTGTATAGGGACTGGGTGGGCCCCAGGAGGGTCCTAGATCCTAGATGATCCATCTCCCGCTGCAAACTGACTAAATAAAAGTCATGGCCTGCAGCGGGATTTGAACCAGGATTTCCGGCATGGCAACTCAGTGCTCTACTACTGAGCGACTTCGCTCCCTAATAACTATATAAGAGAAACAATTTATGGTTTCATATATATCAAATTTATGCCATGAAAAAAAAAAAAAAAATGACAAACTAAACAATATTGTCTGAGATTTACATTTCATCCCTTTTTGTCCTTTTTTCTTTTTTAATATCTATCTATATGATATTAATACATACATATATGTAAGTACGTGGTTTAAATTCCACACACTCATATATAAAAATACATAATAACTTACATAAATGTACATAAAAAAACATCATTCATCCATCGAATAAAGAGAAGATCAAGTCAAATCTGATCCCCGACTTTTTGGGAATTGTAGGGATAATAACGTTGTTCCATATTATTGCTATGTTAAACAAAATAATATTTCCTTCTTCAATAGAAAAAAAACAACCTTTTTTGGGTTCAGTACATGGTAGAGACTGTACTGTTTCAAGGACAACGGTTTGCGTGAAGGTGATTTTTCAATAAGGCTTCGAAAAACATACCATATTTCCTTACATCGTTTTATTTTATTATTACCATAATATCTTTAAATTTTGTGGTTTCCTCATCTTTGGGGTAAACCTACTATAGAGTAAAAAAGAAACTTGTGAAGAAGGTCCTTATACAGGAGGGCTACTACTAACTATCTAATTATTAGTAGCAGTCCTGTTTCTTAGTCAACGGTTGGGTAGGAAGGACATATCACCTAGATCACCATCAACAGCTAGGTTTTTTGTACAATGAAGGGTTTATATGCTTTAATGAGGCCAGGCAAGGATCATCCTGTGACCTTAATCTCAAAAATTTACCCAGTAGTACAGGGAAAATGAGGATGGCGGATTGACCGATTTAAAAAAAATATTATATTGTATTTATGAAATCTATGTATTACAGAATGCATTATTTAAGTGTATCTCTTTTTAAATAATATCTCTTCTGGGTATCACTTATGCTTTATTCATATATTTATTCATTATCTAAAGATTCAACATTGATTAATAAATGCTCGAAGGAATAACATTTATTTACTTTAAGCAAAGATTATGAAAAAATACCGACATTTTTAAGAGAATCCTAGCTTTGTGGTATTGATCGGGTACAAATGGAATAAATTCCTAATTAAAGACAATTACTCAACTGTATTGCAGTCACGATTCGTCCTAGTGGACCTGTGAGAGGCGAGCTGAGGCCCGTAGCAGCGATTTACTATTACTAGTATCGATTTACTGTTAGTAACATCGATTTAGAGTCGACGCGGGGCTATTTTGGCGCCTGAACACTGTGTCCGGACGAAGTAGGCCCTCAGGGCTCTTGAAATTTATTGTTCGAAAAATACAGGAAAGTCCTAATGGAGTCCTTATTTATTATTTCATAGTTACATTCTGCCAATGTTTCAGGATTTTTACCATTATTAGGTAAAAATGAAATATTATTAGTATTTATTTCGAAAATTCTAATCTATATGATGTTTTACAAATTATATTTTATTTATTTTTATTTGATGGTGATTACTTCAATATTTTTATTTTGAAGAGAAAAGATTTGTTCTGGCCCGGTTTCGAACCCGGGTCCTCCGCATCTCTAGCGCGGAACTCTCCCAACTGAGCTACCAGGGCTCTTAACCAGGCCAGACAAATTCTTTCTCTTCACCGATCCTATATCCCCAGTTCTCGCAATTTTTACGATGTATATCCATGGGCGAATGTTCATTGAACATTACTTTATTTTTTTTTAGTAATGATCTCGTTTACGTACATCTATACTCGTTTACGTAATTTTTATGGAGAGCGGAGATAGTTGGGGGGTGCAGTCAAAAAAACACCCAATAAGTACTAGACTTATATTTAGTAAGTGCCTTACTAAATATAAGTCTTGTATTTATTTATTGTTTTTTTTTATTGCACCCCCCAACTATCTCCATTCTCCATTTTATCATCCAGTCTACTATTTTCCTCTCATTCAAATTTTTATATTTAAAAATTATATTTCATTTATTTGTATTCGTTGGGGATTATTTAAATATTTCTATTTTGAAGAGAAAATATTTGTTGATCACGGTCAGGGCAAATCTTTTCTCTTCAAAATAAAAATATTTAATATAATTTAAAGATTGGAAGAATGGAATTGCTTCCATGGTAAAAAAACATTTTTCGAAGAATTAATGCAAAAAAAAAAATCAGTCCCGTGAAAGGATGCCCCTGGGGTGGGTGGAGAGATTCTCTGGGGCTCATCTATAAAAAGACTTTGAAATTTCTTTAAAAAAAGGAAATGGCTGTCGTTTTCATAAGTTTGTACATTAAGTATATATATATTTATAACCGCAGCAGATTTTATCAAGGTTGGGGCTCAAAGAATATTGTTCTTGTTTGTTAATTTAAGGTCACTTTATGCGGCTATGGCTAATCGGACGATGCTACAGTGGGAGCTCTAAATTTTATCTATCCAGATTTAATTAGGATAAGGATTTTTAATGAGTGCCTGACATCGTACAGGCTCGGGGCCTCAATCTCTTAACGTCCCTTCCGAAGGACGGCGCAAAAGTAATTCATTCATGGACAACGGTTCTGCAAGGAGGTGACCTGTCCTAAGTCACGCTCAACCGGCAGATTTCTCTCTCTTATTTTGGGATTTTTCCTACTTTAGAGAGGGGCTTGATATAGATAGATATATATGATCCATCTCCGGCTGCAAACAGACTAAATAAAAGTCTTTCCCGCAGTATCATTATACCATCATAAGGTATTCCATTCTTCTTGGAAATCTCGTTGGGTCCATCCTCTCCACATGCACAACCATCGTAGTCTCTTAAGCTGGATGACTCTCAATATATCGGACTCGTATAGGCTTTATTCTTCGTTGGACTTGATTTTCCACTTCATTCTTTTTCGCGAAGCCAGTTCGGATAATCGAACTTCTGCTATATATATGCATAAATACATTTTCTATTCGTCGATAATGCACTACCAATGAAAAACGTATCCACTATGAGTTATTGCCAAATAAATTAAATTAAAATATTATTTATGTCTTAATTATTTCCTTCTTTTTTACCTGAATGTGCTTCATGCATGGATAATTTTGTTTATACAACTATAACAAGCGTATCAACCCTTCTAAGCTTTTAAGCACAACTTTTAAGAGAAAAAGTTCAAAAATTTAATTACAATATGTATGTATGATATAATTATAAAATATAATAATTAATAGGTTGAAGAAATTGGTCCGGGTAGAGGTCACTGGATGAATTTCACGTGTAATTTGAGAAAAACTTTATCGATAGCCAACGTTTCGACCTACGTTTTAGGTCTTCTTCAGGGCTGTGGGGGGGCTGAGGGGGGGGGGGGGTCCTCACTGGCTATGAAACACAGACTCGTCTTATCATTCAATAATAACTAATACTTGAGCATTGAATAGACGGGTTGTCTATTAATGAAGGGGGCGAGATTACTTGGATTCTAAGGGCTCTTGGAGAAATCTCAAACATTAATTAAAAGAAAGTTTTTTTTAATTTCTCACTTCATAAAAAAATATTATTAAAAATGTCTTGATTAAAACTACGTAGAGTAAGATATAAATGGAAATTCGCCATTTCACGGCCCCGACACATTTTAATTAACTGAAGTGGCTTTGCCTGACTTCGCAGAGCTCGGCTCATACAGTTACTGATATACTTTACAGTTGCTGATGGCTTCAGTAGTTTTAATGAGAATTGGGGGTGCTTTGAGGGGTAGTAGTTTACTGCGCCTCTGCTTCAGTTTTCTTGTAATTGGGTTTTCAAGGCTGTATCTCTCTCTAGTCTCCTATTTATCTTAGTTTAGAGCAACTTTACTTATTTCTTCTCTTTTCCAAGACTGCACAGAATAATTAATCTTTGTGAAAAAAAAAAAATATATGTATTTCCCCTGATTAGATTTACTGGATTAGTTTAGAAAATAGGTCTGTTTATGTTTGAAACAAGTATACTCCGTTTTCTAATGTTAATTTATCACTAGGGTATCTCATTAAAATGGTAATTCGTGCCATGAAATGGTTAATGCTTTGAAGTAAAATAAAAAGTGTTTGGTTATATCTGTGGCACCTGTGCATAGTGGGCTAAGTCGAATTTTGTGAATTTCAAGCTATCTACTTAGAATCGTAATTTTTCTGAACTTATCTTAATTTCAAGATTGGAGTATCAGCCCACGATTCACAAAGGAATATCCAATTGCAATGGACGGAACACTTAGCGTGTTAAGACACAAGGAAAGAGAAAAAAATTACGATTCTAAGTAGATAGCTTGAAATTCACAAAATTCGACTTAGCCCACTATGCACAGGTGCCACAGATATTGTACTAATGAATTGTTACCTGCAGCCTGAGAATGCGGAAATTATTCAGTCATTGTGAATAATTGGTTAAGCCTAATTTTGTCAAGACAGAGTTGACTGTATTGAGGTAACTAGAATCGTGTCATTCTTGCAGTTTTTGGAACTCTCTGGAACACTTGATGACCAGAGCATTATAAATTGAAACTGGATGGTCATCTTCTGGTTGACCCGACGAAACGAAGTATATTAATGTCATGACTCAATAAGGATAAGGGTTGTCTCTGTTCGGTAAAATATAATTGTGTTTGGTTACACTAATGATTTTTTTTTTATATATATTTACCAATTTATTTTTCTTGCACGTCCCACATGGTACTACGTGCATTGATATTTGCATAAATTGTGCAATAAACTAAACATATACAAAAGTTTACACAATACTTAACAATAATTTAATACAGTAATACTTTATATACCTAATAATCTTACAACTCGAAACTATACAAAAACTTTACAAATTCTCTAAAGTATTTTTGAGAAATCAATGTGTGATAGTCTGCAGGCCTGATGTCTCCACACGTCACAACTTCTTTGATCAATGCCGATCTTTGAGGTTCCCTCAAAGAGCAATCATACACCAAGTCTCCAGGAGATTGGGGTATTTCCGCATTACAAGTAAATTTCAGGCTGTTTATTATTTTAAGCTAAACAAATATTCATTAAATTGTTAAAAATAATGAATTGGGTTAGCTTATAATTCATTTCAAAATGTTTCATAGATAATCTATGAGGTATTTTAGGAAAGTGTTGTTTAGTCAGCAGCCCTTTTGTACATTCCGCCCAAGCTCGTTCCTATTCTGTAATAGCGTGATCGTGTAGGGTTCGTCTAATAAAACTTGTTGGATACTTCTCATAACTAAGAACATAAATATTATTCTGAGCGGCCTCTTTAGCTCTAGCATCCGCCAGTTCATTCCCAACTATGAGCATAATAATCTTACAACTTGGAACTATACAAAAACATTACAAATTCCCATAAAGTATTTTTGAGGAATTAATATGTTATTGTCTGCAGGCCAGGTGTCTCCACACGTCACAAATTCTTTGATCAATGCCGATCTTTGAGGTTTCCTCAAAGAGCAATCATACACCAAGTGTCCAGGAGATTGTGGATTAACCTTCCGGAAATTTCAACTCCAGGAGTTTAACCTTGGAAATGAGGACCTCATCACCATCCTCAAGAACCGGCTGTGCAGTGCGAGGAGGAATTCTGTACAGCCTTCTCCAGATCTGCAGTCCTCTTCCTCGTTTTCCCTTCACTTTGGCTAGGCAGGTTTCGCAAGCGGTTCTGTTAGGATCAATCCACAGGAGGTGTCTTCTGTCGCATAACATTTAGTCGATAGTGGTGTTCCGTTTTCCTTTTGTTTCATCCTCAATTTTCCTGAGAAATCTCAATTCTGCTGCTTGTATTCTGGATTGATGTTTCTTTTTCAGTGTCCATGATCCTGAAGAGTACGTGAGGATAGGGAGGTATGTTGACTTAAAAAGAGCCAATAAACGTTCTAAGCTCCGAATTAATTACAAAAGACTGATTCATTTGACAGTTCTCAGACCTATTTGGACATACGGAGTTCAGCTTTAGGGCTCTACTAAACCATCCAATTCATCTCGTATCCAATCCTTACAATCCAATACCCTTCGTAAAATCCTCAATGCTCCTTATTAAGTCACAAACAAACAATCATGATCTTAATATGTTGCTGATTTGGCCCAAATTAGATACCTATCCTTCCATGACAAGCTCCATACACACTTGAATTCACCAGTCTCTCAAATTGCTTCCCATACTCTGGTAACTCACCGAGGTGCCTGAAAAGATAGAACTGTAGAACTTTATTGGAGTGCTATCAATGGATAGTTTCTCCACAAGAAAGTTTTTTTTACAAGTCATATTGTTCATACCAGCAAATTTACTTGATGTAATATTATTACAGTTGTAAATATCAATAAATTAATCTAAAAAAAAATAAAATACAGCCACTTTCGGTTCCTTTTCTACTTCTTTTCGGTTTATGAGGATCTATTAAATTAAATGCAACAACGCTACTGATAAAAATTATTGGCATCAAATAATAATTTATGAATAAATAAATAAATAAGTCGACTTTATAGTAAAATATAAAAATACATAGATAACCCGAAGGTTCCATGCCTATACCACCATTCTCTGCTTACAAACTTCCGTCGTATGTATTTACGTTTTACAAATTCCTTTATTACTAATAGCAAAAAATTTACAAGTCCATCTTAAACAACACAATTCTATCACTTTAATGTGATTAACTAGGTGTATCCTCTACAATTCCACGTTGTGTGTCTCCTAAACTCTTCAGGAACGAATATCCTGAGCAATACCTTATTTTCGAACACCTTAAGACTTTGTTCATCCAATTCAAATTATTATTAACTAGCTTATGCCCGCGGCTTCCCTCGCGTGGAATTTGGTCTACCACATAAAGTTCCGTGAAAGATCATTTGAAATAAATAATTTAATTATTTTTTAAAATATAAGTTACTCGTACATCCAAAATTTCATATGTCTAACTTCAAAACTGACGGATTCTATACAACCTTTGAACCCCTATTGTATTAAAGGGGAAACCCTTGGGGTGGAATTATCCAAATTTCTTCCTTAAACTATACAAAGAACCTATCTGCCAATTTCAAGATGCTAAGTTCCTGATTTGCCTTTAATTATGTACTATAAAAGGGGGGTACATGCCCCCCTGCCCCCACATAAATCTGCCCTTGCTACAGCCTATGATGTATAACCTATTTTACTCAATAATTTTCATCCATATCCGTTCATTAATTTTTGCGTGAAAGAGAGACAAGCATACAAACTTTCACATTTATAATATTAGTAAAATTATAATTAACATTGTTTTATACTAATATTAGATTAGAATTATCTTCTGGTTCTTCTTTAAATAAAATATTTCTTCTACTATGATTTAAAGTATTTTTGGATACAATTAATGTTAAAAAAAAAATGATATTTTGTATTTACGTTCAGTTAAGATTACAAGATATTGTTAAGATACGTAACAAGATATTGTTAAGTTCATAAATATTAAACATTCCTGTTCATGATATTCATCTGTAACTTGATAAAGAGTATCGTATGATGGGTTTAAAAAACAAATGGAAGCCGAAACTCGATCTTCTCTTGAGTGTTCCGTCAGTGAAGATGAATTTGGAGACTTGAATTTTTGGAGTAGAGCTTTTATTTTCTGATATGAAATGAGAACTGTCGCACTAAGGTTTTTTTTTCTTTTTAAGAATCATATAATGCAAAATATTTTTACATTTAGTTACCTATTGAAGTAGTAGGATCTCCTGTGGTCTGGTGGTTAGTATCTACTGACTAGTAACTAAGTTCTGTGCACAAGATCACTGGTTCACACCCCGGCAAGTCGCCTTATGATTTTTTTAAAGGGAGTAAAAATCCTTACTTGTGCCGTCCTTCAGAGGGGATGTAAAATAGGGGGCCCTAGTATAAAGTGACGCTAAATAAATAAAGAAACAAACCTGTTAAAGCGTGTTGTCCGAGTGCTTTTACTGTGTTTATGTATGTATATATATATGTTTATGTAAGTATCCATTATATATTCCATCGCATAAATTTTCTTAATATATTGTGTTGTTTTAATCCATGCTATATTAAATTATTTTTATTTTTTAGTGGAAAGTAGTTGAATGGATAATTCTAATAATGGAGAACGGAGATAGTTGGGGGGGGTGAAGTACAAAAAACACCAAATAAGTAAACGACTTATATTAAATATGTGCCGACGTTTCGACCTACCATGTAGGCCATCTTCAGGGCAACTGGGAGAGGCGGCTGGGTGAACCGGCTAACCAACAATGATGATTTTGTCCAACTCCCAGTTGCCCTGAAGATGGCGAACAAGGTAGCTCGAAACGTCGGCACATATTAATAAAAGTCTTTTACTTATTTGGTGTTTTTTTTAACTGCGCCCCCCGAACTATCTCCGTTCTCCATTGTATCATCCAGTGAACTATTTTCCTCTCATACAATTCTAATGATGAATTGAATTAGTTAGGGGTGCAGTTATTGATAAAACAAATGAAGTATAACTTATTTTATTTTTCCGACCTTTCGGTTACTTCAGGGCTAAGAATGCTCTTCCTTAGCCCTCAAGATATCCTACATCTTAGGCCGAAACTTCGGCACAATAAAATAAGTTATACTTCATTTGTTTTATCAATAACTGCACCTCCTGACTTATTCAATCCATCATTAAATTATTTTAAATTTTTTCATACAAATCCACTCGAATTTATTTGAAGAAAAAAAAAAACCTGTACCACTACATCCCGTGTACGGGTCTGGAGTTCGGTACATGGTAGAGACTGTACGGTTTCATGGACAACGGTTCTGCAAGGAGGTGACTTGTCCTAGGTCACGCTCAACCCCCCCTTATTTTGGGTACCCTATTTATTAATATTATTTTATGCAGGCTGGGTGAGTCCCAGGAGGGTCCTAGATCCTATATGATCCATCTCCGGCTGCAAACAGGCTAAATAAATGTCTTGCCTTCAGCGGGATTTGAACCAGGATTTCCGAGTGCTCTGTTACTGAGCCATTCCGCTCCCAATTTATATGAAGACAATCGAATATTATTGGACCAATTAAATAAGTTTGGAGAATAAAAATTTAATTGACTTGTAAAATCTTCGCATTAACCACTAGAAAATATAAAGTTTAGAAATATATTTGATGTAGGAAGATAAATAAAAGTTTTTTATTATTTCTCATTTAATCCTGTTGATAGCCTAGAACGGAAAGGAAAAAAAATGTAATAGAACCGCAGGAAACAGAACAAGCTCACTTGAGAAAAGTCTTGATTAAACTTTAATGATAAAAGTTTTGTTACTCCTTGGAGTTTTATATAAACACTAGAATAACCTTGGCAGAATTTTAGATATGTAATATCGATGCCTTAGTTCACAAATGTGTTAAGTTTCAATTTTTTCAAAAAATGGGTTTTGTTATAATAATAATGTATTGTGTGCTTATACTTGAACTGTATTTCCTGTGTTAAATTATTATCATCCTCATACAAAACTGAAAAGTCAAGAAACTGCTCGTCGTTTTCGCCTACTTCAACATTTACTGGGCAATCGCTCTAAGCTTCCAATTAATTACAAAAGACTCATTTACATGACAGTTATCAGACCTATTTGGACATACGGAGCTGAGCTTTGAGGCTCCACTAAACCTTCCAATTCATCTCGTATCCAATCCTTACAATCCAGAATCCTTCGTAAAATCCTCAATGCTCCTTTTTATGTCACAAACAAACTCATCCATCATGACCTTAATATCCCATATGTTGCTGATTTGGCCCAAACTAGATACCTATCCTTCCATGACAAGCTCGAGACCATCTACTATAGAACTTTCTGGAGTGCTACCGATGGGTAGTTTCTCCACAAGTGCTTTTCAAGTCGTATTGTACATATAGCAGATTTACTTATTGTAATATTATTATAGTTGTAAATATCAATAAATTACATTTAAAAAAACAACTACACACTTGAATCCGCTAGTCTCTCAACTTGCTTCCCATACTATTCCTGATAACCCTCCGAGGCGTCTGAAAAGAAGATGGCTTCGAGACCTTCTACTATAGAACTTTATTAGGGTGCTATCAATGGGTAGTTTCTCCACAAATGTTTTTTTCATGTCCTTTGTTCATACAGGAGATTTACTTAATGTAATATAATTACAGTTGTATATATCAATAAATTATTCTAAAATATATATATTATCAAAGTAGACTCCTGTAAAATCTTTTTTTCGACATCTAACACATTTGTGAACTAAGGCATTGCTATATAACTTCTTGCACTCTCTCTACTACTATATGTGATATTAGCAAAATATGTATATTCTTATAAAAATATTTTATTACCAATAATTTTTATTTAACATACACGCTTAATAAAGTTGTTTATAACTATTGTAGAAGTAACTGTTTAATTCGTAAGCAATGTAACTTGCCACCTCGAAAATATCTCCTCAGTTAAACCATCAACAAATAAATAACATTTTCTATGAGCAGTATTTGTATTTAACAATAATTTTGCATTTATATTTTTATTTAAAATATTCCAGTTAATCTTCTGTATTCCTAATTTTCAAAATACTTTCATGCTCTCGACATTTCACGTTGCTCAATTCTGAGTCATGGGTGATCGTGACTTAGCTGTCCAATGACCTAAAGCAAATTTCTGTTTGAACTAAAAAATACTTGTGAGAAAATTTGAATACCAAATTACAGTATTCAAAATTATAAGAAGAGCCTAGGGTCGTAATCAAACATCACGCAAAAAGATTTTTTTGATTCGTTGGAGGGAAGATTTTGAAATTAAAATTATATGAATACAAAATAACCGTGATTTCGCGATTCAGTAGAACATGTTATTTATGATGTAATCGGATATCTAGATATTTCTTGTCTTATTTTTACAAGTGAAAGGTGAAAGACGCAGCATCGGTGGTTCAGTGGTAGAATGCTCGCCTGCCACGCGGGCGGCCCGGGTTCGATTCCCGGCCGATGCAGATTTTTTATAAAATTAATATTTTGAATACAATTACATGAGTATGTAGTGATTTCGAAGACACGTGCTGGAAAAATATGTACATTTATGTATTCAATTTTATTTTTGTTCTAGATTTGTAATTTTTGTAAACATGAGCTGCTTAGTGAAGGACGTGTGTGTATAGTAATTGTGATTTAGCCGGTCTCCAAGATAGCTCCCTCCTTATCTTATCTTATCTCCTCTCACTTATTGTTATCACTCGTATCATTTGAGTAATATGTCTGTGCGTTATTGTATTGGTTTCCGTATTGTATTTTAGTGTTTTTGTCTTGTTTATTTTATTTATTGTCTTATTCAATTTATTTATTTGGGTAATTTATTTATTAGTGTAGTTTTTGTTTTTTTAAATTTGTTATATATCATTTTCAAGTCTATTTGAACCTTTTCCAAGTCGACTGCAACCTTTTACAAATCAAATGCTACCCTTTCCAAGTCACAATCAACCCTTTCCAATTTAAATGTAACGCTTTACAACTCAATTGTCACCCTTTTTATTTAAATTGTAACCGTTTTCATTTCAATTGCCACCCTTGAAAATGTTTTGGAAATTTACCGTACTGTGGAATGGGCGAAGTTAAGGCCTCAGAACTCAACGGGATAAATTATGACAGTATTTTTAATTTTTTTTTTTTTTTAAACTATTATTGGCACAAAGCAGTAAACAAATGAAATTAATACAATTTTTGAAAAGCAATGATTTTTGTTATTAAACATAAATAATTATTCCTTTTTGTAGGAAACCATTAAAAAAATAAAAATGCATTTTTTCTGAGAAAGTAAACTAAAGTTATCAACAGTTTTTTTCTTCGATTTTGAAAAATTTGTTTTTGCATTACAGTTTACATTTTTTTTTATTATTTACTTCGTTTTGTTTCAAATTTTTTCCTTAATTCTTAGTAAAAAAAAAAAAATATTATTATGTTTATTACTTTATTACCAAAACTATGAAGATACTGTTGTTAAGTTCAGATTAAATGTTTTTACTTTTTTTAAATAAACTTTCTCAGAAACAAAAAATAATTTGTTTTTTGAATTATTTCCCTCATTTTTGTCCTACCAACAGCTGTGAAGAAAAAGGTTGTGTTGATTTTATCCTGGCGAATTCTGAGGCCCTGAATTCGCCTATTTCTCAGCACGGTAAGTTTTCAAAACATTTTTAAGGGTGACAATTGAAATGGAAACGGTTACAATTGAAATAAAAAGAGTGACAATTGAGTTGTAAAGCGTTACATTTGAATTGGAAAGGGTTGATTGTGACTTGGAAAGGGTGTCATTTGATATGTAAAAGGTTACAGTTGACTTGGAAAAGGTTCAAATAGACTTGGAAATGCTAAACATTAATTATCATTATTAATATTACGTTGATAATATATATTATAATATTATTAAATGATCGAAAGTGTAGAGGAAGACATCTCCATTTTATGACTTTTTTGAGACAATTTCATATTTGGAATTATTCCCAACTTCTGAAAGTATTTCACAGCTTCTTCTTTTAATGGCGGCTATTCCCAAATTATCACTCGAGTTATTTTAAACAATTAATAACGAAAAACAAATTAACACTAATATATAACAAATTAATAAAACAAAAACTACACTAATCTTACTAATATTATAAATGTGAAAGTTTGTATGTTTGTCTCTCTTTCACGCAAAAACTACTGAATGGATTTGGATGAAACTTTACAGTAATATAGGTTATACAGCAGAATAACACATAGGCCATAGCAAGCGCAGATTTAGGGGGAGGGGAGACGTGCCCCCCCCCCCCGACAGTATTTTAGGTACTGTGGAGAATCCATTATTGTACATAAATAAAGGAAAATCACATGATAATTGTGGTTAAAATAATAATAATAATTATAAATGCGAATGTTTGTTACTCATTCACGCAAAAACTACTGAACGGATTTGGATGAAACTTATTTAATAAAATAGGTTATAAATCATAGGCTACAGCAAGGGCAGATTTATGTGGGGTCACGTCGGCATGCCCCCCCCCCCCGTTGTAGTACATAATTAAAGACAAATCAGGAACTTAGCCTCTTGAAATTTGTAGATAGGTTCTTTGTATAGTTTAAGAAAGAAATTTGGATAATTCCACCCCAAGGTTTTCCTTTTAATATAATGGGGGTTCAAAGGTTGTAGAGAATCCGTCAGTTTGAAATTTTGGATGTACGAGTAACTTATAGTTAAAAAAAATAATTAAAGTATTTATTTAAAATGATCTTTCCCGAAACTTTATGTGGCTGGCCAAATTCCACGCGAGCGAAGCCCCGGGCATAAGCTAGTAAATAAATAAATTGAATAAGACAATAAATAAAATAAACAAGACAAAAACACTAAAATACAATAAGGAAACCAATGTAATAACGCAGACACTTATTACACAAATGGGACGAGTGATAGCAATAAGTTACAGGAGATATTATTTCTACACCCTCTGGTCTAGATTATTTGGTTTGGCCAATCTTGGAACTGAATCCCAAACCCCTATAAAAAAAAAAAAAAAAATGATGTAAATATACATATTTTTCTAGCACATGTATTTGAAATCATTAGTTACTCAGGTAATCGTATGTGAGTATTAAAAATATTAATTTTATAAAAAATGTGCATCGAAAAGAATGTGGGAATCGAACCCGGGTCGCCCGCGTGGCAGGCGAGCATTCTACCACTGAACCACCGATGCAAGACGCAGCATTTATTTATTTTTTTTTATTTTTTTAATGGTTTCCTCCAAAAAGGAATAATTATTTATGTTTAGTAACAAAAATCATTGCTTTTCAAAAATTGTATTAATTTCATTTGTTTACTGCTTTGTGCCAATAATAGTTAAAAAAAAAAAAAAATTAAAAATACTGTCATGATTTATCCCGTTGAGTTCTGAGGCCTTAACTTCGCCCATTCCACAGTACGGTAAATTTCTAAAACATTTTCAAGGGTGACAATTGAAATGAAAACGGTTACAATTTAAATAAAAAGGTTGACAATTGAGTTGTAAAGCGTTACATTTAAATTGGAAAGGGTTGATTGTGACTTGGAAAGGATAGCATTTGATTTGTAAAAGGTTGCAGTTGACTTGGAAATGCTATATAACAAATTAAAAAAAAAAAACTACACTAATAAATAAATTACCCAAATAAATAAATTGAATAAGACAATAAATAAAATAAACAAGACATAAACACTAAAATACAATACGGAAACCAATACAATAACGCAGACACATATTACTCAAATGAGACGAGTGATAAGAATAAGTGAGAGGAGATAAGATAAGATAAGGAAGGAGCTATCTTGGAGACCGGCTAAATCACAATTACTATACACACGTGTGCTTCACTAAGCAGCTCATGTTTACAAATCTAGAACAAAAAGAAAATTGAATACATAAATACATATTTATATATATATATATATTACATATTTTTCCAGCACGTGTCTTCGAAATCACTACATACTCATGTAATTGTATTAAAAATATTACATTTATAAAAAATCTGCATCGGCCGGGAATCGAACCCGGGCCGCCCGCGTGGCAGGCGAGCATTCTACCACTGAACCACCGATGCTGCGTCTCTCACCTTTCACTTATAAAAATAAGATGAGAAATATCTAGTTATACGATTCTATCGTTACCATTACAGAAAATGTAAAAATATTTTCTTTTTATATGTTAAAAAATAAACAAATACAATTTCTTTCCAAAACTGTATCACTACAACCCGTGAAGCGTGTGTAAACTAATGCTTCTTGGATTATTTATAATATTTTTAACTATAGCTATTCAAGTTTATTTAATAATATATAAAAGTTCCCTAACATTTCGGTTTAGCGTAGTAAAGCCATTCTCCAGTCATAATTATTTATTTTCTCACTTTCTACAAAGACGTTTCGACCCCTTGGGTCATTATCAATTTAGGACAATTTTTAATTTAGTTGTTAATAATTTATGTTGTTGTTAATGTTAGTAAATTTATATGGTGAATTGCAGAAAAATGGTATAAATCAAGAGAGACAATAAAAGAATTGATAATGCCCCAAGGGGTCGAAACGTCTTTGTAGAAAGCGAGAAAATAAATAATTATGACTGGAGAATGGTTTTTTACTTCTTAGTTAAATATCAATTACTAGTCCAGTAAAAAGCTATATCATAATGCGTAGTAAAGCCCTAAAACAGTGGTGCCCAACCTTTGTAGTAGCACGCCCCCTCCTTCAAATGTTGTAAACCTTCCATACTCCCCCTTGTTTAAATAAAATTCCTCCAAGGCCCCCCCTTTCATACAATAAATTGTATGAAAATATGAAAAAGAAAAGTATAATATTGTAAACAAAACATTTGGTCTTACCGTCATAAGATACAACATAAGTTTAATTAATGAAGTACTGCTAAGAGAGAAATAACTATAATTAAGTCAGTATTTTTCATTTTCAACTGATATAGCACCCCCTCCCTGACTTGTGCTCACGCTCTCCAGGTTGGGAACCTGTACTGCTAAAACCCGTGAACGGGTTTGGGGTTCAGTACATGGTAAAGACTGTACTGTTCCATGGACAACGGTTCTACAAGGAGGTGACTTGTCCTTGGTCACGCTTAACCGCCATATTTCCCCCTTATTTTGGGTACCCATTTTATAGCTGGGTGAGCCCCAGGAGGGTCCTAGATCCAATATGATCCATCTCCGGCTGCAAACAGACTAAATAAAAGTCTTGCCTACAGCGGGATTTGAACCAGGATTTTCTGCATGGCAACTCAATTCTCCACCACTGAGCCAATCCGCTCCCTCAAAACGTTGACCCGTTAGTTTTTCCTGTATTTTAGAAACTTATCACCGATTGGCTCTTGTCTGATTATAATATTTGATCATAATATATTATATATTAATCCAGTTCGTCTTGGTGTCAATATCGCAGTCGAGAACTTAGTAAATAATTCATAAGCCTTTGTAAGATTTAATCGATAATATCTTGAGAGGATTTGACGCGAAGTTAGGAAGAGAACTTGTAATCTATGTCTCCATATAGTTCGGTAAGCTGGGGGCTTCGAGTTCAGTCATGGAAGTTTAGAATTCATCATGCAGATATACCAGTTGGATGAGGAAGTTTAGAATGCTCTCTGCAGATATGGCAGTCGGTTGAATTTGTTTGAAATAGTGGAAAGGTGGGGGGCGAGTAGGAAATCAATGCCGGGAAAGTGTGCAAATAAAATCGCGAAGGGCTTGCTAGGAGCATTGAGGACTTTGCGCTGAAATATTCAAAGGCAGGAAGTGTAATTCGTTTATTGGACCAACAGCTTCGATTTATTGGGCTTTCAACGAATTATTATTTGATTTTCCAAACCTTTGTGTCCTCGATCAAACTGTACATATGAAATCCCGGCCAGGACAAACCTTTTCACTTAAAAATAAATATAGAAAGACTTATGTCAACCAAATCATTACTAGTAAGTAGTGGTCAATGAAAATGGGAGCGGAGTGGCTCAGTGGTAGAGCACTGAGTTGTCCTGCCTGAAAACCTGGTTCGAATCCCGCTGCGGGCAAGACTTATATTTAGTCTGTTTGCAGCCGGAGATGGATCATATGGGATCTAGGACCCTCCTGAGGCTCACCCAGCCTCTATAAAATATTATAAAAATACTGTACCCAAAATTGGGGGAAAATCTGGCGGTTGAGCGTGACCTATGACAAATCACCTCCTTGCAGAACCGTTGTCCATGAAACAGTACAGTGTCTACCATGTACTGAATCCCAGACCCGTTCACAGGTTGTAGTGATACAGGTTTTTTTTTTCAATGATCATTCTTCCCCATAGATACATCGCAAAAATTTCGAGAACTGGAGATATAGAATATAGTGAAGAGAAGGGATTTGCCTGAGTGTTTCTCCCCAATATCTCTTTTTTTTTATGTTTTATGTGCCGAAGCTCATAAGTTATATATATATATATATATATATATATATATATATATATATATATATATATATATAAATATTTATGTCACGTCAAATTTATATTCATAATTTATTTTTTATTTATGGTTCTTTTTTAATTATTTAAATATTTTTTTAATTAAAAAAGAGCCATAAATAAAAAATAAATTATGACTATAAATTTGACGTAAGTCAACGAGATCCCGATTAAAGTAATGTTCAATGAAGATACTTCCCCGTGTATACCTCGAAAAATTGCGAGATCACAGGGATATAGGATCAGTGAAGAGAAAGGATTTGTCTAGCTGGAATGCGTGCCTTGGTAGCTCAGTGGTTAGAGCACCGCGCTAGAAACGCGGGCGGCCCTGGTTCGAATCCCGGCCATGACATAATCTTTTCTCTTCAAAACTTAAAAAATAAAAATTTAAATAATTAAAAAAGAACCATAAATAAAAAATATATATATTTATACATATATATTTATTTATATAATTTGTATACCATCAATGGATCGAATATTATTGTATGCATTCCAACAATCGGAATAAATAGGGGTCTGTTTCGGAAAGCGCATGCAGATAACTAATTCGCTAATTATGAATACTTATATGATATAACTCCATATGTTTTATCTGTAATTGTCTTGGTTATTTGTTGTGTTTTAAATTATACATAAATACAAACATATGTTCTTTTATTTTTATTAGGTTATAACAGTTATCAACAAAAGTAACTGATACTAAAAGTAACTGGTCTTCTAGAAAAGACCCCATTTTATAAATTATTATACTAACAATATTATACATAGCAATAATCTACATTGTAAAGCACTTTTTTTTTTTTTAGTTTTAATATACCTACATTAGCATATTCGCCGGAGAGACAGTATGCTAAGTCGCGGCGCTCCGAGAGAGGCAACCGCAATGGGCGCACTAAATTATACAACAAGTTCCTCTGAATATCTCACCTCTACATTGCCATCCTTCACCAAGGCTTTAGCACTCATCTTTAATATAACCCGAGTTCTCTCTGAATATATTTTACATCTGTCAAGTTGTAAGATTTAGTATACATTAATATGACGTTTATTAAGGGTAAGTTGTGAGTTATTACAAAAAGCAGAGAGGAATAGGTAGGCCATCTTTTGGTTTAAGCAAGACTGAGATGACTACTGAATAAAAAAATATAAACCACAATGCAAAGCCTTATGTTTCAAAAAATACACCCACTTACCAGTCGACGTTTCGCCTATTCAGGCATTATCAAGACACCAAAATCAAAAAGGGGTTTATGTGAATCGCATCTCGAAGAAAAAGGTGCAATACATCCCAACGATCAACAGCCCAAACAGGCTCCAAACATGAGACAGCACCCCACCACCAAGACGTTCAACATACAACTGAACGAAAGTAATACGCAAACAGCTGAGAAGGTTATAGAATCAGCTGATCCACAAAACATATCAAGTAATATTAGCCTATGAAAAATTTATACATATTAGCAAAGTTAGCCAAATTTTTCTTTTAAAATATTCAACGTTTCCGAATAATATTGGTTCAAATTTCTGCAATCTGTTTTATAATTTACCGAAATGTCAATCTTTTGTGCAATCTGCATGGCCTCGAACAACTTCCTTCTAGAGCCATCACTCTCTTTGTAAATAACTTTAGCATTCTCAAAATCAAATTGATGCTTACAAGTTTTGGTATGCTGGGCCAATTTGAAACATAAGGCTTTGCATTGTGGTTTTTCCCAATTGCATTATAATAAATAATAGTGTTTCTTTTTGAGTTTTTGGCTCTATTTTAGTGAAAAAAATATAAATGAAGTAACGTAATCTCTTAATCCTTTGTGGTTTACCCAGCCTCTATAAAACTGGTACCATTAATTGGGAGAAAAATCTGGCGGGTGAGCGTGATCTTAAACAGATCTTCTCTCTGCACAAGAGTCCTAGAAACAGTAAAATCCCTGTCATGTGATGTAAATAAGATATTTATATGGCCACAGACCGAATTTTTAGGGAGTGGAGTTGCTCAGTGGTAGAGCACTGAGTTGTCATGCCGATTAATAATAATAATAATAATAGTTTTTATTTATATGTATATACAGAATTAGCTTCTTCAATATTTACACTTTTTAATACTACATTTTGTTTTTACATATAGACCTTCCCTTTAGGGAGATTAGAGTCTTTTGACGGAGACTAGCCGAACTTTACTGGTGAAATTGCTGGCATATATTCCTCCATAGATCCCTGTCTCGCGCTGATCGCATCCAGAGAGAGCTTCCGCACATCTGCTTGAATTCGTCGGCCCAACGCTTGCGTTGCCGGCCCCTGCACCTTTTCCTATCGCGCGAGATCGCCTAGCCCAGCTGTCTTCACCTTGCCTCATCGCATGGCCTGCCCAGTTCCATTTCATTCTTCTAGCGTAGGCGACTGCATCGGTAACCATTGTGTGTTTTCTTATACGCCATGAATTTATTTTTTCCCTCAGTGCAATTCCCAGCATTACTCTTTCCATTATTCGTTGACATGTGGTTATCTTCCTCTCTAAGGCTTTAGTGAGTGACCATGTCTGACATCCATAGCTCAGGACAGGGATTATGCAGCTGTTGAATACGGTCGTTTTATGTCTTATTTCTAGGTGGCTTTTGAATACACTTCTAAGGCTCCAAAATCTCTTCCATGCCTTGCCGATTCTTGATTCGATTTCTCTTTGAGTCCTCTTTTCAAATGAGATGATTCCCAGGTGTCTAACTTCTTTAGCGATCTTCATTTCTGGGAGTCTGTGGCTGATATTATTGGAGGGCCCGTTGGTCATGATTGCTGTTTTTCCATGTCGATTAACCCGGTCCAAATCCAGCTGCTGGCAAGACTTTTATTTAATCTGCAATCGGAGATGGATCATTGGCTCACCCAGTCTCTATAAACTATTAACAGTCAAAAACCTCGGAATCACTTTAGACCAATCCCTCTCCTGGAAAAGTCATATTTCCAATATATCGCGCCGTACTTTTTCAACCCTGAAGAGACTAAACTATATCCGTCATATTGTTTATTCATTTTTATTTTTTTTCTATGTGAAAAGTTCTTTTTAGTAATTATTTTTATTTTTTTTAGGTTCTATTTCATTATCATAAGAAGTTTTTTTTACTAAAATAGAGCCAAAAACTCAAAAAGAAACACTATTATTTATTGTAATGCAATTGGGAAAAACCACAATGCAAAGCCTTATGTTTCAAAAAATACACCTACTTACCAGTCGACGTTTCGCCTATTCAGGCATTATCAAGACACCAAAATCAAAAAGGGGTTATATGAATCGCATCTGGAAGAAAAAGGCGCAAAACATCCCAACGATCAACAGCCCAAACAGGCTCCAAACATGAGGCAGCACCCCACCACCAAGACGTTCAACATACAACTGACTTAGAACGTCTTGGTGGTGGGGTGCTGTCTCATGTTTGGAGCCTGTTTGGGCTGTTGATCGTTGGGATGTTTTGCGCCTTTTTCTTCCAGATGTGATTCATATAACCCCTTTTTGATTTTGGTGTCTTGATAATGCCTGAATAGGCGAAACGTCGACTGGTAATTAGGTGTATTTTTTGAAACATAAGGCTTTGCATTGTGGTTTTTCCCAATTGCATCATAATAAAGTTTTTTTTTATTTATTATTATTTCATCAGCTTTATAGATTGACTTATCTGCTTGTTTTTTTTTTCCTTTGTACTCTAAGGCTCTAAAGCCCACAATAATGTACAATTATGTTATTCTAAAGGGACTTGTCCCAGAATAAATAAAGAATTTATTATTATTATTATAAAAGAACAAAAATCTGGCGGTTGAGCGTGGTATAAGGACAATCACCTCCCTGTACAACCGTTGTCCTTGAAACAGTACAGTCTCTACCCTTTACTGAACCCAAGACCCGTTCTCTGGTTGTAGTCGTACAGGTTTTTACGCAGCGGATTACTCATTGAACCGATTTCTCAAAAAGTAGATTTTTGATAAGTATTCAGAATATAAAATTAGTGGTAAATGAAACGATATGGAATTTTATTATAATTTATTTTATTGTTATATGATACAATTTTTTTAATACTTTATTTGAAAACAAAATATATGAGCAGGACCGGGGCTTGAACCCGGGTCTCCCACCTCTCCTTAGTGGCGCCTTAACCATCTCGGCCATCCTGGTTCGCTTTTCGGTCAGTCATATCCCTTCCTTACACTGATCCTATATCTCCGTGTTCTCGCAATTTTGCGATGTATACACGGGGAGAATGTTAATTGAACATTACTTTATTTTTGGATCTGGTTGACTTTAAGTCATTAATATTATTATATTTTATTTTATTGTTATATGATACAATTTTTTAAATATTTTATTTTATCCTGGTCATATGTTTTCTTTTCAAATAAGATATGGAATTCTCGAAGGTCGTTATGGATGAGTTTATTCTTAACAAAATAAGGAGCATTGAGGATTTTACGAAGGATTTTGGACTGTAAGGATTGGATACGAGAGGAATTCGATGGCTTAGTGGAGCACCAAAGCTCTACTCCGTAAGTCCAAATTGGTCGTATGATGGTCATGCAGATGAGTCTTTTCTAGTTATTTGGAAGCTTAGAGCATTTGTCTAGTAAGCGTTGAAGTATCCTGAAACGCCGAGCGGTTTCTTGTCTTTTCAGTCTTGTATGAGGATTCCAGGTTAATCGTTTGTCAAGGTGCAACCCTAAGTATCGGATCTGTTCTACAGGCACCAGAGGTTTATAGAATTTAAATTCTTTATTTATTCTTCCAAATAAATTTCACCCCCTTCAAAGTAATCCTCGTCCGATAAAAAGCACTTTTTCTAGTTCTCGAAACAGTTGGAATAGTCTTTTTTCGGTATAGCCTTCAAGACCTTCTTCTATTCGGTTTTTATCTCCTCAATCGTGTCAAAACGGCGTTCCCGCATTGGCCTTTTGAGTTTGCTGGATAGCCAGAAGTAAGAACGGGTGCATTATCGTCATCAAGGAACCAAGAGCTGTTCGCGCATAATTCCGGCCGTTTCAGACGAACAGCTTCACGCAAACGACGCATAACGCTCAAATAATATTCTTTGTTGACAGTTTGGTTGTAAAAAAAATTTACCTGCCTTCCTAATGCCCGGGAGTTTTAAATGAAAATTTCACCTTACTTTTTGATCGCGGTAGTATTTACATTAGTATGACAGTATGTTCCTATGAAAACTCTTGCTTTGGAAACATAGATCAGCACATCATCTTAAATTCCGAGCACATCCACTGGTCTAAATCCGTAACATACCTCGGTTTAATTCTAGATAGGTCATTAACATTCACTGAGCACATCAACAGGAAAACAGAAAAAGCGAAAAAAACCATCTACAAAGCCTTTATAAAACATTAATCCGCTCAGTGCTGACCTATGCCTCACCTGTATGGAGTTCAACCTGCGCTACAAATTATAGAAAGTTTGAAAGGGTACAAAACCTATGCATGAGAATTATTAATAATTATCCCCGCTACAGGAAAATATCGACTATGCTCAGAGATCTTGAACTTCCCACTGTAAAACAACATGTTTCAGCCCAAACAAAAACATACTTCGAAAAAACTCCAGCTTCCGAAAACCCATTAATCCGAGAAATCGGTAACTATGATAAACATTCACTACGACGGTACACGCACAAAAGAACTTCTCACTTAACCAATCACTATTCGTAGGTAGCATAATCTAGTTATCTGTATTTATTATATAGTTATTTTTAATTGTGTATTTATTTTCTATTTAATTATTATTATTATTATTATATTTACTTACTTTATTTAATATTATTTTTATGTATTTTAAATTACAATGACTATTATGGTTCATTTTTCTTTTATTTTTTTTAAGCGGGTTTTTTCTACATTTTTCCTGCTACTGTAAAAATTTACTTATAAAAGACAAGTCTAATTAATTAAAATCACTGTTGTTTAAACATGTAAAGGAAGTCCGGAACATGTATTTACACTAATTGCTGCTTGTATATGTAAAACTGTAAATAAAGTTTTTTTTTTTGGTTTTTTTCTTGCTTTGGATTATTCTGAGTATACCGATTTTTGAAAATATTTACAAGGGGGTGCCACCTGGCTTCCTAACGGCAGACTAACAACTGCCATAACAAGAATATTCTCTTCTGTAATATGATTAATAACATAAAGTCGAAGGGTTGAGGAAAAATAGGGAGAGAAAGCGTCGAGACATTTTCCTTAATAGAAGTAGCAGCCCCAAGTAGCTCTTCAAAGATATTCTATTGTATATCGAAACCTATCCGACGACATATTCATCCCTCACTACTTGTAAATATTTTCGTTAGGTTTTTTTTATATAATAAAGAGATTAATAAAAACATACTCCTATTACCATAGAGACAATTTTCTGTTAGCTCTTTGTTTCTTCCTTTCCAAGAAATGCTGCTATCGTAGCTCGCTGGCACTTCCGCCAGTACGGCCATCTTGATGCGCAGCGCCCCAGAACAAGAGCCTCCTACATATATCGCACCACGACCCTGAAGCAGAGTTGAACATCCTGACCAACAGAGCGCGACTCTTATAATTATCTCAGTCTATCAACCTTTCTTCCCTTGCATCCGACCATTAATAGGAAAAAACTCTGTCTTTCATCTATGTTTAGTATGTATGGGTAAGTTTCTGAACTCAGCGATGAGCCCATCCACTTTATGGGTCGATGGTTATACAGCTGTGTGGGTTTGTCGAAGAAAACTGCCACGACATGCTAGTTGGCTGATGTTTTTGTGACACTTTCCTTGTTATTTTCTGTTAGTGGCATGTTTCACCATTATGTTACTTCATGTTTTTTCCAAATATAATGAACTGCAGACAGTTTTGTTTTAATTTTCTTGAAAATTTATCATCTTAAGGTCCTAAACAAATGAAAAAGTGTACAGTTATCAATAGTAAAAGTCAGATCACCTTTACTACGCTAGAGTTCTTTCTAGATTGATATGATTCGGGATGTTTTTTCTCTTCTCATACTAAAACTTGTACCCCAAAATTTCCCTAAATTGGATAATTCTATGGTCAAAATTACGGGAAAACGACGCCTAACACGACCAGGTTATAAAGCTAGCGTTTTTCGAAATTACTATCTGTTTTACATGTGTATATGTATATGTATTTTGGTCTACGGGAGCTAAAACCGCTATGGTAATGGCAGCTTTCCATCCTGTGTTATAATAATCATAATAATAATAATATATTTTATAAAACGATACCAAACTCTATCAGTTGGCATTATTTATAATTTTTTTTTTAAATTTATTTATTGATATTTACAACTGTATTACAATAATACAACAAGTAAATAGGCTAAGTGATACATAATGACATGAGAATGACAAGTAGAGAAACTACCCACTGGTAGTACTCAAATCAAAGTTCAAATAAGAAGGTCACGTGGCCATCTTCTTTTCAGACGCCTCGGAGGATTATCGAGAATTGAAGAGGAAGCTAGGTTTGAAACTAGAGGGTTTGAATAGGAATGAAGCTTGCTATGAAAGGTGATAGATACCGGGTTCGGGCCAAATCAGCAACAAAAGGGACATTAAGGTCGTTATGGATGACTTTATTCTTAACAAAATAAGGAGCATTGAGGATTTTACGAAGGATTTTGGATTATAGAGATTGGATACGAGAGGAATTCGATGGGTTAGTGGAGCCCCATAGCTCTACTCCGTAAGTCCAAATAGGTCGTATGATGGTCATGTAGATGAGTCTTTTGTAGTTAATTGAGATTCTGAGCGTTTGTCTAGTAAGTATTGAAGTAGCCTGAAACGTCGAGCGGTTTCTTGTCTTTTCAGTCTTGTATGAGGATTCCAGGTTAATCGTTTGTCGAGGTGCAACCCCAAGTATCGGATCTGTTCTTTAGGCATCAGAGGGATATTATTAAAGGATACTGAAGGACAGGAAGTCATTGGTTTACGACGTAAGGTAAAAGTGATTTGATGTTTATTTATAATTTTTAAATTTAGAAAAACTGAACCACGACCCCATTTGGTAAACATGTGTTTTGAATTAATTTTAATCATAATAAAAGAAGCCGTCTCAGAATGTTTCCAACTCACGCACCATATATCATCTCCCTGGCCTATATAATGTCGTAGAATGTAAGTTTCTAAACCTTTGATGAACTCATCAACTGTTTCGATAGATATAAACCCATCATATAGTACATCGGCATGACTGACTCTATAACCTTATTACAACCTGCCATAAAACATTGATCTGTCATTTACTGAAGGATATTATCAGATAAAAGAGATTAGACATTGAGATATGGCGGAAGTCATCAACTGTACACCGTAGAGAGGAAGCAACGATGCGGTGCACCGCAGAATAAGAAACCTTCTCCCATTTCTATTCAGGCGCTAACCGATACTAACAAACACTCATCTTCAAATCAAGATCTATCATATTGTTACCGGCTACTGGGTATTAAAAATGAATTAAACAATTCCATAATTAAAGATACTAATATTTATTAACAAAAGTGATAAAAAGAATACAATTAACAATTAAATTATTAAACTAATATAAATTTATAATAACAATATTCTAAATATTATAATCTAGGCCTAACTCCTATTTAATTATTACAATAATATAAGATATTACTAATTCTAGATAGCTTAACTAGTTACAATAGTTTCTATGAATATTATAAAATTACACTACAATTTATTTTACTAAACTACTACAATTTTACGACCGTAAGATTCTCCAAGTATGACAAACTGACACACAGTAACAAACAGAAACAGTTTATTACACTCGCGAGACTGTCACAGTTCACTGACACACTTATTACACTGGCCGGTTCAACACTAATTCAATTCAACAATAATAATTCAACAAAAGCTAGTATAAAATATTCTAGCGACCCTCCCCAGCTTTGCTCGGATAATAAGGCATATTGTGCCTACATAATCTGTCTGTGTAATGTATTTTTTTTTTATCACGTAGCGGCCACTAAGGACCACGTGAAAATCATTGGTTAGGCTTCTTTGGGAGTCTCATCTCAGCTAATGTACTTTGTTATTTAGAAATTATAAAAATAAAAACAAAATCAAATATTTCTTTATATACGAATTTATTATCTTGCACGTTAGATAATTGCACGGGATTTGGCAAGCAGCGTCTTCGATGAAACCCATCGATATTCCAACCCATTTACAAAAATATCTGGACAAATTCTATACCTAAACCTTCCTGGTGAATCACTCTATCTATTGGTAAAATCCGCATGAAAACCCGTGCAGTAGTTATTGAGTTTAGCGCGAAGAAACGCGGGCGAGGACTTGGTTTTATAATATGTATATATAGATATGTTATATATAAGTATGTAAGTATATATATATATATATATATATATATATATATATATATATATATATATATAGAGAGAGAGAGAGAGAGAGAGAGAGAGAGAGAGTTAACTGTATTGAAGGAAGCGGGGTCGTATCATTCTAGTTTTTTTTGGCTTGAAATGGAGTTGTAATATAACCAATAACTCCTTTTCAGGCCAATGCCTGCCTAACTATTTACAACGAATATAACTCGACTGCGCTTCCCTAAGTTCAAGTACAATTCAACTTAAACACTTACTCGCTGGGGCTGTTTATTAATAAATATTGCATGACACGGTCACCTGTGGTCTAGTGGTTAGCGCAACAAACTACTAAACCCAAGATCGCGGGTTCGTAGCCCGGCAGGTGGCCCTAGGATTTTTTTTAAAGGAGTAAAAAATTCTTAGTTACGTTCTTCGAAAGGTACGTTAAATGGAGGTCCAAACCCCCCCGTTTTTACAATGTCAGGTACTCGTTAAAAATCCCTATCCTAATTAAACCTGGGTAGGCAAAATTTAGAGCTCCCACTGTAGCATCGTCCGATTAGCCATAGCAGCACAAAGTGACGTTAAATGAACAAACAAACATATTGCATGACAAAAAAAAAACAACCAAAAAACCTTTACCACTACAACCCACGAAGGGCCTTGGGTTCAATACGCCTTAAAGACTATACTGTTTGTCCTAGTTCCGTTCAACCGCCAGATTTCCCCCTATTTCTGGTACAAACATTATAAAGGCTGGGCAAGCCCCAGATCCTACATCTCCGGCTGCAAGTACCTAATTAAATGTTTGCCAAGTTGTAGGATTTAAACCCAGGATGTTATACAAGGCAACTCAACGCGCTACCACTGAACCACTCCACCCCCCCCCCCACTATATCATGACACTTTGTTTACTCTCATAAAGTTATAAAATAAGTTTATTTTAAGAACTCATTCAATGAATTCACAATACAAATTTGATGAATTAATCAATGTGGCGAACGAAATGTGAATAGTAATGGCATGTTATTTAAGTCTTGAATATCTTGAACGCCTATCAATACCACAGTAGGCACGCCAAGTGCCATGACCTCTGCGCGCGTGCTACTGTTACTGCGAATGTTAATGCTAGTGTTACTGTTAGCACGCAGATCTTAATTTCTCGGTTTGCTTTGGACGAAATCCTCTGTGAAATCTCTTAGTATTCTGATGGTCCTCTAAGATACGTATGATTAGGCGTGATTGTACAAGAGTGCGTGAAGGGAGTGTGGTAAAGATCACAAAGAATTAGGTGGAACAAATATGTTCTATATTTATTTCTTATGAATTCACGAAATCTAAAAATCAGAGTTTATAAAAATATCATCCTTACAAATTTTCTTGACAGATATGAAACTTGGCCACTAATGCTGAAGGATGAACAACGTCTTCAGGTATTCGAAAATAAGGTATTATGAGAATATTTGGTCCAAAAAGTATGCGACAACTGGGGATGCGGGGAAGTATGCGGCAATAGGAGATTACATAACGCGGAATTGCGAAGCATGGTCCGTTGGTAACCTATCCCTAGTTGTTGTTTTTATGGCTGAGTGTTGTGTTGTTTATGGAGTATTATTTTCTGTCTTGTTTGTTGTATGATGATTGTGAATTTTGTCCTGTACTGTTGTTTTGGCTTCACTGCCCTGACAATTATCTGAGGAAAAATTAACATCCTTTGATCTGAATAATATTTAAATAATAAAATGGGATACCACCTTAATATCGTTACACCTCAGATATAGGACTTTGCATACGGCTATTACATTTCTTTAAGTGATATAGTAGTAAATATATATATATTTTTAAAAAATTAATTTATTGATATTTACAACTGATTACAACTAATATACAATGGCATAAAAAAAACTACCCATCAGTAGCACTCCAATAAAGTTCTATAGTAGAAGGTCTCGAGGCCATCTCCTTTTCAGACGCCTCGGAGGGTTATCAGGAATAGTATGGGAAGCAAGTTCAGAGACTAGCGGATTCAAGTGTGTATGGAGCTTGTCATGGAAGGATAGCTATCTAGTTTGGGCCAAATCAGCAACATATGGGATATTAAGATCTTGATGGATGAGTTTGTTTGTGACACTAAGGAGCATTGAGGATTTTACGAAGGATTTTGGACTGTAAGGATTGGATACGAGATGAATTGGATGGTTTAGTAGAGCCCCAAAGCTCAACTCCGTATTTCCAAATAGGTCTGATAACTGTCATGTAAAGAGTCTTTGTAATTAATTGGGAGCTTAGAGCGTTTGTCCAGTAAATGTTGAAGTAGGCGAAATGGTCGAGCAGTTTCTTGTCTTTTCAGTCTTGTATGAGGATTCCAAGTGAGACGTTTGTCCAGATGGAGTCCTAGGTAGCGTACCTGTTCGACAGGGATCAGTGGAATATTATTAAAGGATACAGTAGGGCAAGTAAATATTTGAACATTTAAGATCTCTTATTTACTAGAACCTCGCACCTAAATGTCTATACTTCTGATGTTATAAATGAATACCAACATCAATAAAGTTTCCATTTACCTGGTCGACCAATATTTTCCTCGCAATTTCATCTTCGCCTATTCCTACTCGGTCAGTTCATCTAAGTTTACCAATTTTTATCTTCCGGAGTATATCGATTTCTTTATACAGCTTTGCTATACGATTTGTCAGCTGTCTCAAGTTTTCTCCGTCACCTATAAGTGAAAACACTTTTTCGTTCTGATCTTTCCAAGCACTTTTCTTTCAGACGTTTGCTGGTCTAGTTTATCGATTTTCGTAAGGGCCGTACATATCCTTTATGCAAGATCACCTGTATAGTGGTTAGCTTTACAACTTCTATGCCCAATGTTACGGGTTAGCAGCCCTAGGATTTTTCCCGAACCTGTGCAGTGTCATCTCCTCGTTACAGATCCCTGTATTGATTAAGCCTGGATTGACAAATTTCAGAGCTTGCTTCTTATGTTTTTATACCAAATAAATCAACAATTATTATTTGACAAAACAATAATAAAAAGATGCCTGCCAGTTACATAATAAATATGACAAGGTTTTTTTAAAATTTGTTTATTGTAATTTAATACTGATATAATAAAACAAGTAATTAAATGAATGATACATAATAACATGAGATAAAGGCAGGTAGAGAAGAGAGAGACTAGTAATACTCGTTACTAGTTCAACTTCACGAAGGTCACGAGCCCATCTTCTTTTCAGGCGCTTTGGAGGATTATCAGGAATTGAAGAAGTAGCTATGTTTGAAACTATTGTATTTGAATGGGAATAAAGTTTGTGATGAATAATAAACCCTAAATAGTCATTATGAATTATGATTGATATATATGAGTACTGGATCCCGTTACAACTCCAGTTTTCGGATTCGGTGACAAGTTAACTGTGCTTTTTGGTCACTGTTACAAAGCACTTATAATAATTCTGTCTCACAAAGTGGAATAATAACAAAGTTCCTTCGTGTTTCTGACTCCTGTCATTGTAAAAGCCAATATTTCCATATAAAGCCTGCCTAACTGAAAACTGACTTACGAGAGTATATATATATATATTTTGTACATAACTTGTTGTTTATAAAGTTTGTCATAATGTTACTCCAAAGTTGTGTTTCCGAAATTATTTTGAATTGAGAAAATTGGCTTTCAATTATTCTTTCTAAAGTAAGAAAGGTAATTAGTCGTTCCCTGAGGGGGAGGGGGGTAGCTCAGCGGGTAGGGCGTTGAGTTGCTGTGCTGAATATTTCTGGTTGAAATCCAGCCGTGGCTGATAATTTATTTAATTTTTTAACATCCATGGATCAGGGTCAAAAGACACGTTTGGAGCTCATCCAGCCTCTATAAACCCGGCGCACAGTGGCCAATTTTTTATATTAGGGGGACATTTCTAAAAATTGTTGGTAATTGATTTCAAAATTACCTAAAATGGTATATTACTGTATTAAAAATTGTACAAAGTTATTAAAACTCTTATCTCAAACAGATTAGAGGTTTAATGATATATGAGGATAGATCTCAATAATAAAATCATAGTGTTACGGGCTACTGGGTATCAAAAATGAATGAAACAATTCCTTAATTAAAGATACTAATATTTATTCACAAAGTGACAAAAAGGATACGATTAAATTGTTAACAATTAAATTATTAATCTAATATAAATTTATAATGACAATATTCTAAATATTTATTATCTAGGCCTAACTCCTATTTAATTATTACAATAATATAAGATATTACTAATTCTAGATAGCTTAACTAGTCACAATAGTTTCTATGAATATTATAAAATTACACTACAATTTATAACTAATAATTAACACTTACAGTTCACTAGTCCACCGACCGTAAGATTCTCCAAGTATGACAAACTGGCACACAGTAACAAACAGAAACAGTTTATTACACTCGCGAGACTGTCACAGTTCACTGATACACTTATTACACTGGCCGGTTCAACACTGAATAGTTTATCACACTGACACTCACTTATTATAGATCTTCACAGTGCCTGGTCTACTCTCAGGCTAAGACTGACTGGCTCGAGGTGAGGGAAGTATTTAAATAGGCAAGGCCGAACATTCTAGAACACGGAAGTAGGGGAAGAAATTCTGGGAATGTCTAGAACTTTCTTAATGCCTTCGACAAAGGACATGTTCCGACAAAGGTTCTAATCCCATCTTAAGTCCTCCCGCCGACGGCTCAAGGCGCTAATCCCTTGCTTCCGTCTTCCTCTCTGTGACCGTAACAATAGTTTACTTAAAAAATATATTTAAAATAATCGCATAGTACTTTTCATGTTATAAGTTTCCAAGTTGATATTCTGCAGTGGTTGTTGAAAATTTCAAATCAGGTGCCTGAAGCAGCTCCAATTCCTGCTTTGGGAGTCAATTTCTTTTTAGGTAATGATCTCATTGAGTAGGTTAATATTAATATAATAGGTGAAATGAGAAGTGTGTGCAGCATTTCCTCTAAATTTTCTTTTATTCCTATTTTCCTCGTGTTATGTCCACGAAAATATCGACATTCCTTATACCTTGCTTCTAAAGCTTCTTCGCCAAGTTGGCCTGTTGGCAATATAAGTGAGTCCATGACATCAGCCCCGTGTGTTAGGATTTTATGAACACTAGCTGGCATCCTAAACCAACCGTATAATTCCACAAAACGTTTTGTTGTATCGTTAGAATATATTCGGAATTGATCTTGTAACCGCATGAAACTGTTAATAAAATATAAGAAAACCTCCTTATAAGGTTATTGTCTATCTTCGTAATTTCAGCGGTCTTTTGCGGATCTTTGAAAAATTTTGGGTAGTATTTCCGTCCTTAACTTAAGTTTGGAGACTTAAGGGCTTTTCGTTGGAATTTATCCAGGGTCTTAACACTTATGTAAGGTCTCTTTTTACCTTTCCCTTTTCAATATTAATATATTTTGTGGAACGGCCATAAGTACACTGGTTTCATGATAATGTAATATTTATTTTTCTTGCATTTTTACTTTCATTTTTTCATATTGTCTTATGCTTTTTTTATGTTGTTTACTATTATTTATTTTTTCCTGTTGCGCTTTTTGAAGTTGGGTGAGTCTATGTTGAATTTTCAAATTCTGGAGTATTTATCAGCTGTTTTTATCTAACCTTACCCAGCCGGGGTCGAGTAACCTTCCTTATGATTCATTAGTTGCATTTGAGCCTTGGAGGTGGTGGGATGTTTCTTGGGTGCATTATTCATGTTCTGTTTTGCTGTTATTCTCTTTCTACCCTGAGGATGCCTGAATAGGCGAAATATTGGACAGATAATTTCTATTTCTGTTTTAGTTTTGAGAGTTAAGGGGTTTTCGTTGGAATTTTTCCACGGTCTTAACATCTTATAATTACCGAATGCATGCGTTTTCCAAAAAAGACCCTTTATCTGCCTCGTCCGAATTTGAACCTTGATCTTCTTCGCACTAGCTCATCGCTCCAGGTTCCCTATTGTCAACGATATACTCTTGTTTTTTCCACATACCAACCTCGTTTAATAAATTAATTAATTATTGTACATATTTTCCTCAACCTAATTTTTAATATTAAACATTTAATTGACAATTGAAGAGATATTTTGAATTCCAATTGAGAAAGTTTGAAAGCCGAGAAGAAGACTTGTAATAAGCAACTTAGTTATCGGTTTAGAAATGAAATTGTGAAAGTTTTTAGAAGCTTGGGGGGGCTCCCGACTTCCTTTCCGCGATCCGATTTATATTATTTGTTCTTGTTTTATTGCTCGGGAAAACTTCCCATTTACTCAAATGATTCATAACGGTTGTATTTATATAAGTATATACATATATATGTGTATAAATATATTTACAAAACAAATTTTCAACATGATAATCAACAGTAAAAACATGCAGAAATGGATACAGTAATCTGAAAAAGATCTCAAGGAGCTTAAAATCATAGTACAAGAAATAAATGATTGGGACAACTTTAGAACAACGATAACAAAACATTAATTAAATACAATAATAATAATATACGTTAATATCCAATATTGGTGAAAAGGATAGGCGTAACGAGGGGGTTATTGGGGATGTAGCCCCCCCCCCATTGCTTAGAAGAAATTTAAAAAAAAATGTAACAATTTAAAAAAAATAAAAATTTGAAGGATTTATTTATCAAATTTATTATTGTGGGATTACAGATATAAGGGTCAATAATGCCAAAAACACAACAAAGATAGTTCAAACACTGTTATTTTAATGAATAAAAGGTACACTAAAATGACAAACCAAAACGCAATACTGTTTATTTACAATTAATTATGTTATTATAGCGGCATTAGTGTCATCTAGCGGCAACAATAAGATCGCAAATGTGAGAAGAATAGTTTAGACAATTCTTAGAATCTAGAAGTAAAGTCTGGATGAGTCTAGAAAGTTCCCTATGCAATTAAGTATAGTAAGTTATTGTAACCAATAAAATATTACTTGTATTTAACAGCTATTTCTTGATTGCCCTTCCATAAATAACATCTAAAACTTCCGAAATAACATTTAAATTGTAAAAAATTATAATATATTTATTTAATTTGAAACATTATTGTAGTATAATATATATTATACCTATATTACGAGACATCTTTTTTGAAGGGAGTAATATGTTGGAGCGGTTGACTGGTGGGGGTTAACCCCTCTCTATGGGTCAACTCTAGTTACGCCATTGGTGAGAAGGAAGCCTTTTATTCGCGCTTGAATAAAATGGAGATGGCATACCAATCCACCAAGGATATTATTGTAAAACTCAAGCATTATTGCACTCTAGAACGATCGGAGGTCTTATACGCTGTAGAATGTCTAGTTGTTATTATCAAGAAAGGCCTGGTAGAAAAATTGGAGTTCAACTAAAAAAATATCCTAAAGACAATTCTTGGCCCAATTAAAGACCAAGGTGAATACAGACGATGACATAACAGTGAGTTGTACACTTATGTTCCGAAAATATCGGGTGTTATGAGAAACAGGTGAATATCATTCAATGGCCACCTTTAAAGAATGAAACTTATGAGACTGGCGGACCGTATTTTTATATATTTAAAGGAAAAGAAGACCAAACCTGTCTGGTTCGAAGGGAGAGAAAGAGATTTACAGGAGATGGGGATTACCTGCGAGGATAGAAACCGTCTGAGGATGAAACTAGATAACGTGTGGGTTTTAAAGACAAGCCAAAGCTGAGGACGGGAAAGATGAACAGAAGAAAGGGGGCAGCACCGTCGACGAATGAGGGAGCACTATTTTTTGTTATTCTAATCAGCTGTTTTTGTTTAATTTTCCCAGCTGTTCTCCAATAAATTCCATATGATTCAGTAGATGCATTCGGGGATTTTTTTTTTAATATTCAGTCTTGTTTTATATCTGTGGCACCTGTGCACAGTGGGCTAAGTCGAATTTTGTGAATTTCAAGCTATCTACTTAGAATCGTAATTTTTCTGAAATTATTTCAAGTTCAAGATTGGAGTATCAGCCCACGATTCACAAAGGAATCTCCTTCATTGCAATGGACGGAACACTTAGCGTGTTAGACACAAGGAAAGAGAAAAAAATTACGATTCTAAGTAGATAGCTTGAAATTCACAAAATTCGACTTAGCCCACTATGCACAGGTGCCACAGATATATATTATAAAGATTATTCCAGTAATTATCTCATTCCCTGTTAATTTTTTTTTTCCAAACTAGCTAATTCAGAGAATACGCCGAGAAAATTGTTATTTTTATTAAATTTTATACAGATAATGGAGCTATTCAGACTAAAGGTGAAGCGTTGACTGATTAGTCTTGGCTCATTTTGTTTGTTTTTTTTTCTCATTTTTATAGATCATACTAACTAATGATGGTTATTTGTAACTAGTGGGAAAATAAGGGATATTTAGGCAATGGATGAGGGAATGTGGGAAAAATACCTTGATGATAAGACTACAATAATAAAGACAGAAAGAAGATTAGTGATAAGTGTGGTTGAAGGAGTGGACCTGAATCATACCTCACTGGAATCTCAACTCACTGACGTAACCTACTTGACTCATCTGATATACTTGGGTATAGTACGCCACTGTTTTTAAGCGGCGATTATTGCTCCAAATAGATCAGTTGGATTGAAGGAGTGGAGTGAAAGAGAGTGATGATTAGAGCTAAAAGAATGCTGTAGCCAAATCCCCAATAGGAACCGATTTGTACTGTATTAATATTTATTGTACATAAGGAAAACGTAATAAATGCGATCATTGTTCAAATCGAAATTTTAAGAAAACATAAAGATAACCTCACACGGGTATGTGAGTTCATCAGTTTACACGAGGCTGGACTAGGAGCAGAAGTGATGATCTTTCCTCGTGTAATCCTATTAGGAATCGCATAATGGTTTACGAGGATGCCAATAGCAGTCCGGAAGTTAGGCCCCGGAACGGTCTGCCATAGGAAACGAAATATTGGTATAAACGAATGTTGACCCCGAACAGCCATAAACCATGGATTTTGGCTGATTTGGTAATGTCGTTTATTTCAATTATTTGTCCAGGGAAGGACACAGTTGTATCAGTCACGAAAGGACTGGTTATGGAGGAATGGACAGCCTGCCGATCTATCATAGAAGTCATGGTTCGCAGCAACGTGAATATGGTTGAACCCAGCGGGGAGTGGTGAACCATATAACAAGAACAAGTAATATTAATTGGATCGAGGGAAAGAATTTGGGGATCTGAACCGTTAGGTCGAAACGTCGGCACATAATTATAAGTCCAGTACTTATTCAGTGTTTTTTTTTACTGCATCCCCCAACTATCTCCTTTCTACATTTGATCATCCAGTCAACTATTTTCCTCTCATATAAACTTTTATATACTTCAGGAGCGGAGTGGCTCAGTGGTAGAGCGCTGATTTGCCATGCCAAAGGTCCAGGGTTCAAATCCCGCTTGCTGGAAGACTTTTGTTTAATCTGTTAATGTCCGGAGATGAATTATATATTATAATACCCAAGGATAATGATAATGATAAGGAGAAAAGCCTAGTGGTTGAACATGACCAAGAGCAAATCACCTCCCTGCAGAACCGTTGGCCAAGGAACAGTACGATCTCTACCATGTACTGAACCTCTGGCCATTCATAGGTTATAGTTGAAAACAGGAAAACAAATTCTGTTTTTCGGCCGTTTAAAATGGTAAAAATGCCCTTATAATATTATCGATTCTGTTATTATTATCATAAAGTGTTATTTAATAATAATAGGTTTTATTATTATTATTACCTATCCAAATAGGCAAAAGGTTGGTAAAGTCGCTAAAGAAGGACGGGCCTAAGAGATGGCTCGACCCCACGGCAATGCTCGATCTATTTTTAGTTCCAGTCGATTCAACCAAAATAAACAACCTCCCGCAATTCTCTCGTCTCTTCTGCCTCTTTACGTTATATAGCAATACTGAATTGCACAAACGTTGAAATATTATAACACCAACAGGGTTTCTAATAATGTCTAAATACAGAAACATTATTGATGTCTTTAAGGAAAACGAAAATATTGAGATAAGAACATAAAAAAAAAAAAAAGCTGTATCGCAACTTATGAAGAGTCTCGGTTTCGTACGTGGTAGAGACTGTATTATTTCTTCGACTACGTTTGTGGAGGAGGGATTTGTTGTAGATCATGTTTTCATGCATAATCCATTCAAAAATGGCGGGAGCACTGGGGCTTTAGGATCTAGGAGAGAAAAGGTTTGTCCTCGATCGGCAGGGGCCTGGGATAGCTCAATTGGCAGAGCGATGTCACGGTGAGACAAAGGTTCCGGGTTCAAATCCCGGTCGAGGGCCTATCTTTTCTCTTTAAAAAATAAAAGTAATTCTGTATATATTGCCCTCCTTTTGCAAAATCTTGAATAAAATTGTTATTATGTTTAAAAGTAAAGGCTGCTTACTTATTTTCATATCTCTAACCTAACATGTTACGATTTCCCCTATTCTAAACTTTTATTGGTTGAATTAAAAAAAAAACACATAATTCTTTATTTTAGATGTAGAAGCTAAATATAAAATTTCATGGTGCTCGTTTTATAAATGGCGTATTTTTATTACAAAACTGTTTCACCCTTTCCCCAAATTTTGGGTACCAACTTTATATAAGCTGAGGGTCCTAGATCCAAAAGGATCCATTCCTTGAAGCTAACAGATTAAATAATTCATTAGCCACAGTCGGATTTGAGGCCAGAACTATAAAGCATAGCAACACAGAGCTCTACCCATTCCCATGATTTATAGTCACAAGTATGCAACTGAATAAAAATACAAGGCAACAACAAAAGGAATAAGACAAGTAAATTTAACAAACAACACATTAATTTAAATGAACAATAAACAAAATTAACAAGACGAAACACTAAAAAAACAATTTAATAATGCTCACACAAATAACTCAAAAGAGGCAAGTGATAAGAAGTTACTGAGGAATCTTTCATCACCTGCTAAGTCAAGTACAAGTACTTTTTTTGTATTTTGGACATTTGTCTTGGACAGTTGTCCGGTTGTGGAAGCAGTGGTTGTAACCATAAAGAGCCCTATAGCCTCACCCCATATCGATCCCCCTACATATGGAAACCCCATGGAGAAATGCCGACTTCCTCGTAAATCGGATTCCTTCCTCTGCGACAGACTGACCCCCAGAAGAGAGTAATCGAACCTTGACTAGTTGAATGAGACGACCTGTGTCCCCTCCACATCGGAGTGTGAACTTCGTGGTGGGAGATTTCTGGAGTATGAGCTTTAGTTTTTTTGTTTTTTTTTTACTTATATGAAATAAGGAATAATGTACGTTTTATTACTTAATTTATATTAATAAAAAAAGGGGCGACTTGTGGTCTAGTGGTTAGCGTAACAAACTACTGAGCTCAAGATAGCGGGTTCGTAGCCCAGCAGGTGGCCCTAGAATTTGTTAAAGGGAGTAAAAAATCCTTAGTTACGCCGTTTTTCGGAAGGGACGTTAAAAGGGGGTCTCTAGCCTGTAATTATAATTAACTTGGATAGGCAAAATTTAGAGCTCCCACTGTAGCATCGTCCGATTAGCCATAGCAGCAGTGGACGTTAAATGAACAAACTATTAATAAAAACAAGCTTTAGCTCGCGACTTCGTCCGCATTGATTTTGGATAAAAACTTAAGTTGAGTTTAAATGGAGAGTGGACCTACTCCTTAACTTAAATAAAAGTTGTACTCCGGATTATTCATAATGACTTACAGCATTTGTGAATTAAGCCAACCTACCAATTCTTTTCCCTAGTTTGGTCGATTTATATAAAATGCCCTATTAAATATTAATTAGGATAGGGATTTTTAACGATTACCTATAGAGGCTCGGGGACCCCGTTTAACGTACCTCCCGAAGGACGGCATAGCTAAGGACCAAAAAAAAATTCCTTGGGCCACCTACTGGGCTACAGACGTGATCTTGGGCTTCCTGTTACGCCAACCACCAGACCTCAGGCCCTTATAAATAAATTTAAAGTTATGTGATGTTTATCTATCAATAATTTGAGGTTAGTTCTGGAAGCTGAGGCTTAGGTTGGCAGGAAGAGGGCGGGGCAGTTTGTCCTGGATCTCAGGCGGTGCTGCCTCCTAGCGGCCTGACCCCAAACCACAATATTATCGCGATAATCTGAGATGTTTAAATGAAGTTGAAGACAGTTTTCTGGGCTATTGATTTTTTTGGAACCGTAAGTGTTCATTATTCGTTATAATTAAATCATTATGAAATGAATATTATATAAAAACAATTTATTTTTATGTTATTTTAGTTGCTGTATTTAGTTATCTATCATTGTTCAGGTTAGATTAATCAACTGTTTATTTGAAACATTTGATAAGAATTGTAGGTTAATGGAACGAACTAAATAAGTAACATTTCCTGTTCGGTTTGTTTTGTAACCCGTTATTTTTTAATTTTAGGTATAAGCTACAGTTCTGAAAAAAATTAAACCTGTTATAAATATTACTTTTAATATTGTTATTTCAAAATTTATATTCTGATACGAAAATTATTAATAAGACGCATTGTGTTAAATAGCTTTATGCCATGGACCATTTTTTAATTCAACTCTTCTAAATAAATTCTCAATATAGTAACTGTAGATTAGTTATTTTAAATGTTTATCTATCAGAATTCATAAAACAGTTTTTATTTTCGTGCTGATGATCGAGTAAACGAAAAAAAAGAACGGTTACCGTTACAGAACGGGACCAAAGTTTTAAATCTGGAACGGTAGTTACAAATATTTGGCGTGATAATTTGGGATTATATTTTCCTAAACTTAGTGATGGAAATAATTTCTCTCTCTCTTTATTCATTGCTTTGAAAATTCTCATCAACGAAATTAAAAAGAGTATTTTAAAGCACTGTAAAATATACCTCTGTTCCCACACAACCTTCACCTCTGACCTTGATCTTGATCACTCATCAAAACAATACTCACTACTACCCGAGATTCCCTATAAATTTCCAAAAAAGAGCTTTAGGTCCCAATAAATTCAAGAGAGCTGCATTTTTGATATGTTGTAAGGGCATATCTGACTAGTGAAAATCAAAGTTTGCCACCGAATAACCGGATGGGAAACTTTTGGTGGTCGAAAAAACCTTCGAGTTATTTCAGTTTTCGGTCTATATCTCCTAATACGGTGCGTTCGTGTTAAAAAACATTGGTATTAATTTTTAATCTAGATTAAATTTGCTATAATTTGAGCCCAATCACAGCTCTGTAGCTCTAATAGATTCTGAGTTACGTCTCTTTGAATATTTGTAATTTTTTACAAAAAAATACATATTTTGTGTTTTGGCAGACTTTCGTGAGGAAAATCTTCACCGGCCGAAGAAGTGATCCTATGATGAAAGTCGTGAAGAATGAAGCTGTAGTAAATTTAATGAGCTTTAATTTAAGCACAGACCGAGGCCTGTAAGTCTAATAGATTCTGAGTTACGCCCATGGTCATTTTTTCCAAATAGTCCAAACAGGCCAGCGGCCAGATGTTTGGGGTTCGAAAAAAATCGAGAGTTGCATTTTTGGTATGTTATAAGGGCATGTCTGAGCAGTGTAAATCCAAGTTTGCAACCAAGAAAACGGATGGGAAAACTTTTGGTTTCCCGAAAAACCTCGGGGAGACTGTCTGGATCTGCCCCCCCCCCCTGCATAGTCGTGCCTACAAGTACTACAATTGTTTTTTGTATAGGTAATTTACGAGTAAATATTTATACTTTGCAAAAAACAAGCTGTGTTAGATCGATTCGTGGCGCAAAAGGTCGTTTTCTTAAAATGCCCACTTTCCTCGATTTTCCTTTTTTTAATTAACAATAGAAGTATAACACCTACAGGCTTTACGTCCTTAATTTAAAGCTAATTAAATTTACTACAACTCCATTCCCGTTGACCTTCATTGTGGGATCACTCCTTCGGCCGGTGTTCCTCACGAAAGTCGGTCAAAACTTAAAATTTGGATTTTTTGGAAAAAATTACCAATTTCAAAGGAACGTAACTCTATAAATCTATAAATCTACAGAACCGCAGTCGGGCTCAAATTATAGAAATTTTAATCTGCATGAAAGATGGTTACCAAAGTGTTTTATCAAGAACGCACCGCATTAGGAGATTTAGACTAAAAACTGAAATAGCTCCGAAATTCTCGAGGATTTTCAGCCACCAAAAGTTTTGCCATCCGTTTTTTCGGTTGCAAGCTTGGATTTACATTACTCAGACATGCCCTTACAACATATCAAAAATGCAACTCTCTTTAATTTATTGCGACCTTAAACACCTGGCCGCTGGCCTATTGTTTTCCTTTGCATCGCTATCTTTTCAATATCTTAACAATTATTTTCCTACTTGTTCCAGATAAGCAGATGGTGAGGAACCACGTAAGGAAGACATACACCGTGGTGATGTCCCCCCAGAGCTGATATTGGTGGCCGTGAGTAGAGTCAAAAAGGTCGGGTCTTCGATCACGATGGCCGCCGCGGATTACAACATCAACGTCCGCACGCCGACGAGGCAAAGCAGGAAGATCCCTCAGAATGAATTTGACGATCAGAACAAAGTCCGACCTTCGACCCCGACAAGAAGAGTCTTCTCCGCAGAAGAAGAATGGGAACTGACAAGAATCATCCTTCGATCGGCCGGCGCCTCCGGAATCACGCCGAAGGAAGTCAAGAGATTAGCTTTTAGCTTCTGCTTAGTCCACTCTATCAGATGTCCCAGATCTTGGCATCAGACATGTTATGCCGGAAACGACTGGTTTACGGATTTTCTAAAAAGACACCCGGAATTGTTAAGCGTGAGAGCGATAAATTTTACTGGGCCTTCTAGTTCCAGATTGGAATCTTTGGAAATGCGAAAGGGAACCGAATCCAACGCGATCAGTAAGTATACACTAATTTTTTTTATTTCGTTGTATCGACGAAACTGATGTGCATGTATGGTAACGGTTGACGGCGCTGCACATTGGCCCCAATTTGCCCATCATGGTGCAAAAATACTTTTAGTGGATGGATTTCAAACTTGATATGATGTTTATATGAAGACTAAAGAAGTGTTTTCTAAGATGTGACTAGGTTTGGGGTAAGGGGGGGGGAGAGAGTTGGGGGTTTATATATTATACACTTGTAAGGATTTTAGTTTTAGATTTATTTCAAATTTTAAAATTTCGGGTTAAATGCGAGAATTAAGTTTTGTCGTGTACAAAAATTAACCAGCATTCTTCTAATTCCTCTAGTCACGTCTTGTATTTCATTTCTTCCAGTTATCATAGAACAAAAATAAGATTACATTAAATGTGACACCTCAGAGGCTAGGGACCGTCATTTCACGTTCACTCGGAAAGACGCCATAGCTACGGATTTTCTACTCCCTATAAACATCCCCAGGCCAACCAAAACCCGGGCTGATAACCCATTATCTTGGGCAAATAATGTAGAATGCAAATAACGTTGTTATACTTATCACTATACCACAGGTGACCCCTAATATTCTACTTTAGTATTCCCTCCGATATCCAATATCACGTTTTTGCTTACCATATACTTCAAGACTTATTTCTTAACCCGGCATAAATTTTTTTTAGTTAATATAAAATTACATAGTATATTTTTCTTCACTGTTTAAAATTGTTTTTTCTCAGCTATTCTTGATTTTTTTGTTCCTTTCTTTTGTTTACAGTTGAAAATACTTCACTTAATAAAGGTGACAATGACGAACGAAACGGTGGAATAAGAACAGATTCAGATCAACCAGAAGAAGTAACCGGGCAAAAATGCAAATCATTTTTGCAGGATTTGAAGTCTTTGGCGGAGACTGGCACTGGAATTCGAAGAAAACCTCGGATCTTCTTCTGCCTTACAGAACCAAGACGGAGAAGAAGCGACTCATCAGGCTCCAGAGGACATGGAACTCCCAGTCGAACCTTTGGAGCTGGAGTTAGTACCACATCCTCAATCTTCCAGAAGACATTGGAAGCTTCTTTGATCAAAATTATGAAGTCGGTGATATCCGATTCGAAGATGGACGCAGATAGATCGTTTTTCGATTCTTTAGTTCCGAGCATAAAAGCTTTCACAGAAGATCAAAAGCTAGAATTTAGGAGCCAAGTCATCCAAGTGATAAGAGACATAAATAGGCGAAACAACAAGGAATCTGGTTCAAACGGTAATCACGAAAACGCTCCCGGTACTACAAAATAATCGATTTTATTATCGACTTTGCCCCCTCGAAATTTACCTAAAATTTTACCATATTTAGAGAATAAAGTTCCCTATATCTGGTTCCATTGTATTAGTAATTGTGCCGTAGCGTGTGGTAGTGGTGTATGTCGACTTTGTTCATCTCATGTAAAATATGTATATACTTTAGATTTTAGTATTTCAAACACTGTCTTATTAAATGCTTTGTGAGGCGATGAAAAAAATATATTGAATTTTCGAACAATTTTTAAATGTTTTTGTAGCTCCGAATAGATTTAGTTACATTTAGCAGTAGATGACTAGATACTTGTATATATTAGAATATTGTCAATATTCAGTCAATTATTATACAGAAAATAAGTTTAACTTTATACTTAAGACCGAAAAGACAAGAAACTGCTCGAAGTTTTCGCTTACTTCAACATTTACTGTACAAACGCTCTAAGCTCCCAATTAATTACAAAAGACTCATTTACATGACAGTTATCAGGCCTATTTGGACATACGGGGTTGAGATTTGAGGCTCTACTAAACCATCCAATTCATCTCGCATCCAATCCTTACAATCCAAAATCCTTCGTAAAATCCTCAATGCTCCTAATTATGTCACAAACAAACTCATCCATCATGATCTTAATATCCCATATGTTGCTGATTTGGCCCAAACTAGATACCTATCCTTCCATGACAAGCTCCATACACACTTGAATCCGCTAGTCTCTCGACTTGTTTCCCATAATATTCCTGATAACCCTCCGAGGCGTCTGAAAAGAAGATGGCCTCGAGACCTACTATAAAACTTCATTGGAGTGCTATCAATGGGTAGTTTCTCCACAAGTGAATTTTTTTGTTCATGTCCTTTTTTCATACACAGATTTACTTGATGTAATATTATTACAGTTGTAAATATCAATAAAAAAAAAAACTTTATACTTGAACTTCAGAATTATTTGTACCATAACTTTTAGGCTATCATCATGGTAACTCTAGTTAGGAGTTTAAGCTGGCTCTACATCACACTTCCTTCAGTATGGCCTAAAAGATAGGCTGAAACGTTAGCACAAAAAATATAAGTTAAAAATTATTTTGTGTATAACTATTGACTGCATGCTTCTTTCTACCATTTCATACTCTTCTATGAACAGCTTTAATTTAATGTAATTGATATTATATTTCATTATTAATAAAATTTTGTATATGTCGTTGAAATTATAGCTATTATTATGTAAATTATGTTGTTTTTATTATCCTGTCCTTCAGTTTAATGTTTATATTTCAATCAATGTGGAAGCAACATTAAAACAAGACTTTTAAGAAATTTCCTGTATAATTTTATTCATAATCAGATTCAGGAAAGAGCCCAGATTATAATGACAGTATTGTCGGAGCGGTAACATAACAGTTACCTTCCCACTCTGCATCCTGTATAAGATAACAGTAAATCTGTTGATATTTGCTCGGAAAAATTATGGATTTAGAACAGCTGATTGTACAATACATTGAAAAGACAGCTGATATGAGAAATCTTGTAAAGGAACTTCATTTAAACTTGCAAACTGAATTCTGTTAAAAGTGCTGCACTGCGCTATTATGAGCATCGTTTAGTTTCAGCAATAGCAGCAGACGTGTATCAGACTACAACCCGTGAATCGGGTTTAGTACATAGTAGGGACTGTAACGTTTCTAAGCAGGCGGTATTAAATAATTATAAATTAATTAATTAATAATATTTTATACTTCAACACATACTAGATAAGCGCTCAAAGCTTCGTATCAATTACAAAAGACTTATTTATGTGACTGTTATAAGGCCTATATGGACTTATGGAATTGAACTATGGGGCTCCACCAAACCATTGAATTCCTCTCGTATCCAATCCTTGCAATCAAAAATCCTTCTCAAAATCCTAAACGCTCCTTATTTTGTCACAAATAAAACCATCCATAATGACCTTAACGTTCCATATGTTACCGATTTAGCCCATTCCAGATACCTATCATTCCACAATAAACTTCAAACCCATCCAAACCCACTAGTTTCCATCCTTGCATCCAATTCCATCCCGGACAATCCTCCTAGGCGTCTGAAGAGAAGATGGCCTCGGGACCTTCTATTATAGAACTTTATTAGAGTGCTGCCAGTGGGTAGTATCTCTACATGTCCTATCATTTATTATTTACTCTTATAGCAATTGTACTAGATGTGTGTATTACAGTTGTACAACTCAATAAAATAAAATAATAAAATATACCTTATTTTTTGAAGTTTTCCATCTGCGCTCTAGAAATCTTTTTATGTATCGTTTAAGTTGTTGCTATTTTTTAATTTAAAGTAAATATGCTTAATAGAACGTATACTACTTAAATTCATGGAATCCTTCGTAAAATCCTCAATACTCCTCACTTTTTTACGAATAAAGTAATCCATAATGATCTTAATGTTCCGTTTGTTGCTGATTTGGTCCGAATACGATATCAATCTTTTCATGACAAACTTCATTTCCACTCAAACCCACTAGTTTCAAACCTGGCAATCTCTTCAATTCCTGATACTCCGAAGTGTATGAAAAGAAGATGGCCTCGTGACCTTCTAAGTTGAATTTTTTATTTGAGTACTACCACTGTGTAGTTTCTCTACTTGCCTTTGCCTTTGGACATGATTTATCTTTCATTATATTTACTTGATGTATTCAGAATACAGTTGTAAATTTCAATAAATATATTTTTTAAAAAATCATGAAAGATAAAGAGATATACATAGCCAAGACTGTATGGAAACTAAGCCAACGGTTGAGCAAGGAAGGTGATTGGGACTAAATCAATCTCAACCACCAGATGCTCTATTAACAAGTACTTTAATGAGTCGGGGAGGATCTGCACTCAGATCCACAGGGTCGTTTTTCGGTTTTTACAGATTAATTTATTACCAAAGCCGGATCCGAACTCGAAATCTAGTGAACAGTAACCTAACCTGTACTCTAAGTATCATGCTCCCCAGTTTATGTTGAAAATAAGTATTCTGTTGTTTGTTCATTTAACGTCACTTCATGCTGCTATGGCTAATCGGACGATGCTACAGTGGGAGCTCTAAATTTTGCCTATCCAGGTTTAATTAGGATAGGGATTTTTAACGAGTACCTGACATCGTACAGGCTCAGGACACCCGTTTAACGTACCTTCCGAAGGACGGCGTAACTAAGGATTTTTTACTCCCTTAAAAAAATCATAGGGCCACCTGCCGGGCTACGAACCCGCGATCTTGGGCTTAGTAGTTTGTTACGCCAACCACTAGACCACAGGTGACCGTTATATAATGTAATATAAGATTGGTTTCTATCCACTTGGCAAATTATAATAGTTATCCCTACGATTTTTTAAAGAGATTTAAAAATTCTTGCCTTTGCCGTCCTTCGGAAGGGGCGTAAAATGGTGGTCTCAAGCCTGCGTGTTGTCACGTACTCTTTAAAAATCCCTATTCTAATTATAAACAAAATTTTATACTCCAACTGTAGCGTCGTCCGATTTGCCATAGCAACATAAAGTGACATTATGACATAAGTGAATAAACAAACAAACCTTAAAAACGTTCAAAACGCTAGATACCCTATGTAACCACCTATAACCACCCCTTGCCGCCACCCCTAACCATCTAACCATCTAATCACCAAAAAACTTAACCTAATCTAATCTAACGGACGCGTAGATTTTTTTATTTGACTTTTGCGGACGCTGGGAGTTATGTCATTCGACTATAAATCGAAAGAGCTTTCGATTGATATATATGGTTGCCACCTCGCGAGGGTACGCTAAAACGAATGTTAGCCAAATATTTTTATTTTGAAGTTAAAAGATTTGTCTTCGACGGGTTCGAATCCCGCCGTTCAAACGGATCGTCTGCATCTGTAATGTGGCACTCTCCCAACTGAGCTACCAGTGATCGTAACCAGGCCAGACAAAACCTTTCTCTTCACTATCAAATAAAAATAAATAAAATTAATTTATAAACCTTAAAATAGCTATAAAGGCTACTACTATAAAGGCCTTGTGTTTAAATTTCTAATCTATATTTGTGTATTTTCGTCCTACACTAGCAAACATTTTGTTGTTACGACGGTCTATGTACAAAAAAAAAAAGCTGATTAAAAGCGTTTTAATTATCATCATTTATTCTGGATTCAGGTGGTATTAGTCACGTTTTTTGCATGGAGCAGGTAGTTTTTTTTTGTAATTTTTTCGTAATTTCCAACGAAATATCCATTTTTTTACGCTGCAATCAAATAGTCATTTGGTTTAAAGCCTAATCACAGTGGTCTTTGCCGCAGGTTTAGCGAAGGTTCCAAACTAAAACCATTTTAAGAACCATTAAAATGCTACTACTGACTATGTTTCTTGAAATGGATTTTTAAACTGTTTACTCTGACAACAGATTCCATCGATTAGGGTGGATGGATTGATGTACATCATCTCTATTATTTTCTACATTTTACATACTCTATTACATTTTAAAACCAACGAATATAAAAGTCTAGAAAATAATAAACCATAAATAATGAAGAAATTTCTTAAGAACTATTTGTAAAACGAACTACAATGAGTACCAGGTGGTATTCAATTCCGTTTGGAACCCGTTACTTATTAATAGTATGTAAAACTAACCGTTCCAAAAAAAGAACGTCACCAAAAGAAACGGCCACTGAATTTCAAATCAATTATTTTTTTTTCAATTATATTACTGGTTATTTTAAAATTTATTTTGCTATGACATGAAAATTATGTTTAAAATAGACAAAGAATAATTATTAGCCATTGGTAATTTTCAAAATCAAACATTTAAAATAAATATTCAATACGGTTAATACAGTTCATGTTATTTTAAGTTATATAAAGAGCTGTTATTTTTGTGATGTATGTTAAAGAAGTTAAATGATACTTTTTTTTTTTAAAGAGCTGTTACTCTTATTGAAGGAGCCGTTACAGTTTCCAAGTTTTGAAATCAGAACTGTTATTTACAAACGTTTGACTTGTTTGATGGTGACATCAGCTCTAAGCTCATCGATGAAAACAATCTATCTGTCTCTTTATTCATCTTTGAAATCACTGATCACCACTCCATTTAAGGTTTGGGTCGAAGTAAAAGTAAATAATGCCATATTACAACTACCTCCTTACGTCGAAATAATGAGGGTCATATCTAAACAAATAAAAAAAAATGATCAATACCTGAACCAAATTGCGTACGCAGTATTTGATTTCGGTAGAGGGGGTTATTGATAAGAATTAAGCACCTTATCAGTGATAACACCTGTCTATACTCATCAAATTCGTTTTTATTCTGAGTCACTTCGATACGATTTGTTTTTCGTTATTTGCAGATTCGAAGAGATGCAGATAAATATTATAAAAATCGCAATTTTATTTAACTATAACCAACTGGAAAATATTTAGAAAATTATCTTGTATGAAAGGGAGCGGAATGACTCAATTGATTGCGTGGCGAAGATCCCGGGTTCAAATCCGGCTGCTAGCAGATTTTATTTAATCGAAATTAAGAGTAGAAATCTGGCTGCTAAGTGTTACCTGGGACAAATCACCTCATTGCACAATCGGTTTCCAAGAAACAATACAGTCTCTACCACACACTGAGCCCATGGGTCTTTTGAACCGTAGTATCCTAAAGTAAATATACGAAAACACATATTGTATCCGAGTAATAAAAATGTTTTTTTGATTGGTACACAAAATCCTTACTAATCTTCGAAATTGGACCATTACTAGAAAATATATGGATTATTTCGCCATTAAAAGAAACGTATTGCACTCCAATAAAATTATCAATGAACAGTTTTCTGATTAATATGTTTTTAATAAAAACTTGTTGATCCTTAATGAAATTAGTTAAGACTTTTATTACATCCCTTATTACGGTTGATAGATTTTATTGAGAAAGATTGTTCTGAAAATCTTTTGGTCCAATTTTTTTCATAATCATGGCTCGAATTCAATCAGAGAGAAAAAGATAATTATTTTTTAAGTAATTATCTTTTAATTTCACACGTGATTGCTCTCAAATTTGAGCTTATACGCCGGTTTTCAGAATAAAAAATAATACACTAATTATTCCATCGTTAGTGTGTTTATGCTGTGAATATATTATAAATTTGGTATCAGTTCTGCAGGTTGTCGCTTCGAGTTGAGTTAAAACTTGTAACTGGTTATTCGTTATCTCTTTAATATACTATAGAAAATATAGTGTAATTATGGGAAATGTGTATACTTCGGGCATCACTTCATCTAGAAACGAACGTTTAAACAAACCATAATCATCTATAATTTATTTTATTTTATTTTTTAATTGTTATAATTTTTAAATATCTTTATTTTTGAACAGGAAAGTCAGAGAAGAAAAGTTAAAAGAAGGGAAAAGGAAAATTATAACAATTTATAAAAAATAAAATAAAATAAATTATAAATAATAGAATGACGTAAGTCAACAAGATCCTAATTAAAGTAATGTTCAATGAACATTCTTTCCCGTGTATACATCGCAAAAATTGCAAGAGCACGGGGATATAGGATCGGTTAAGAGAGCGGATTTGTCTGACTTGGATACGATCACTAGTAGCTCAGTTGGTTAGAGCACTGACACGGATAAGAAGACAACCCGGGTTCGAATCCCGATAAGGACAAATCTTTTCTTTTCAAAACATAAATATTTAAAAATAATAGCAATTATAAATCATCTATAATGCGAAATGTTAGTTGAAACATTTATTTCTTAATAAAATGATTACCGAAATCTACTCATAGCCCATAAATGGTAAAAATAAACAGTTATAACTTGTAACTCAACTCGAAGCGACAGCCTGCGGAACAGATACCCACTATTGATTCCATCGTTGGTAAGTATGTATTGTGAATATATTATAGTTTTATTTATGATGTCTTTAATGAATTTAGGTCGCAATGTTTCATTATTTTTGTTTTTTTGTTTTCTCAGATACACGGAAGATTAGTTTGATCGGTTTTATTTGTTTCCTTTGTAAAATAAAAATATTTACTTATTTCAAGTGTTAAAATTACGCCTTTGACAAATTTCCGAAGGAGCATTCCTCTATTCCAGACAATAATATGCTCGACAAAATCAATAGAAAGAAGTTGCGCATGAGCAATGTTAAGGTTTTCCCTTGTTTATTTGTATTAAATGTTTATATTAGTGCATTTAATTTATAACGAACTGTTGGCATTAATAATTTTCTCTTCTAAGGATAAAGGAAATTTAAAAGGACGACTGAATAAAAGGGAACGAGAGGAAAAAGTAAGAGTTGTAATGGAAGGAGTGCGGAGAGGGATGAGAACAGCTGATCGGCGGCCGCCAGGGGCGCTAGTGTCCCACTGAATCATTATGTCGGACATATTGCCTCTCTAGCTGGCCACTCCAGCCTCTAGCAACATTTTCATATTTAACTTATTCTACACATGTCCCGGCGATATTTAATACAACAGTTTTAGTTTTGATGAGTGTAGTGTGGAATTAGTCCTGCTCCAATATGTCGGGCGAAAGGGAAATAGCCGCAGAGGACAGTATTAGGGTCGTCTGCCGTTTCAGGCCACTCAACGATTCTGAAGAAAAAGCTGGGAGTAAGTTCATAGTTAAATTCCCTTCTGGTGGAGATGAGAACTGCATTTCTATCGGGGTGAGTACTCGCTTTATATGTAATAATTCAATATACTTATAAACTTGTTTTACTAATGGACATTGATAAAACGTTACATTGTCACTTGGGGTTTCCCCATTTACTTAATTAATCAGTAAACCTGAATTTACTCAAATTATTAACTAAACTTCAGTAATTTTCAACCCCCTGAATTGATTTCCTCGATAATGAAATGTACACTGCCCACTTGCTCATTACATAAAATTCCCTTACCACCCACATTACTTGTTTTAACTTTATAGAAAGAACCTATCTAGTCTATCTTTTCAATTATATCTGTATTTAAAATTGCAAAGTATATCTCAAATATCCTTGTACTGACTTTCCCATTCTTAGTCATCATGCATGACTACTGTCATGTCATTTTCTTTACATTATGACTTGTCGGTCTTTCTAATATTCGACCATATTACTCATCATATAAATTATTAAAACTATTTTTTTTCATTCAATTCCTTAAAAATTTATAATTATTTTCAGGGAAAAGTTTATTTGTTCGATAAAGTATTTAAACCTAATGCTTCGCAAGAAAAAGTTTACAATGAAGCTGCGAAATCAATCGTATCCGGTAAGTCAAATTTGATTATTATCATTATTATTTTGTTGTTAAACGTGCTTCTTGTTTTAATTATTAAAAGAAATGAAGTTTCTAAACTTTATTTAAATATTACATAAATGCAAGGAGGTCACTTGTGATTTCATGGATTCATTGGTCACAGTAATTACATAAGTCGATTTTCAAAATTTATTTAAAGTTACCTAAATATATTAGTTCTTAAAACTTGAAATTTAAAATATTGATTAATTTTATGTTTCAATGTTATTTTCATTACTAATGTTGCACTTGGGTTTGCAATTGAATGGGATCAATATTATTTCAATATTCTGTTGTCAATAAACATTTTAAACGATTATTTAGTTTAATGTTTAATGATTTTAAACATTTCATTCTACCTAAAATTAAAATATTTTCATGTATTCTAAAATGTATGTAGGTATTTCTATTTTTGATTTATTCTATATATTTTTTTTTGTGGTTTTGAATTAAAACAAGATTTAGTTATTGGTGTGTAGGAGTAATGATGTATTTTGAATTTTTTAAAAAATTAAATCATATATAATATAAGTTTGACAACTTAAAATGGGTCTAAAAAATATTTCTTATTTACTTTGAAATTCAATGATAATTATTTATAATTTTATAAATAATATTCTTACATCATAGTCTTTTAAAATTTTCCGTTTCATCATGGTGCTTATCAAGATAAGGAAACTTAATAAATATATTTTGATCACTTCGTTGATTTTGATATTTATAAATTATGCTTTTTCCTCCGTTTTTTTAACAGAAAAATTTAAAAATCTTAGAAATACTTCACAATAAAAAAATTTAATCATATTTATTAAAATTGTAGTTTTTTCCTGTTAAATTCCATGAATAAATAAAAATAAAATAATCAAATTCCACTTATAAAAACTATAAAAAAACATAAAGGTAATATTTGAATTTTTTAATTATAAAAATTTATTTTAGCTGAACTTTTGTTTAGCCATTTAGCCAATGACCTTTTAGGTTAAAGACATTTAAAAACATGGCAAAAAAACAAAACAATAATGAAGTAAATTTGTTGTGATTTACTCAAAAATATCTTTAATTAATTAATTAATTTAATTATATGGGTATAACGTATAAATAACTTATATTGTTTTCTTTTAATATTATTTATAGAGTTACACCAGTCTTGCTTATACAAAAACCTTTTTTAATTATTTGATAAAATATTCAGGCATATTAACTGAAGATTCGTTCAATAAATTATATTTTAAAATTACATACATTTCTTTATTTATTCCTTACTGTTCTAGGTTGTATAAATTATTTCATTTGTGGCTTTATTTTTGTCATAGTACTAAAGAAAACTAATTTCAAAATATTTAAGTTTTTCTAAATTAAAAACCGAATAAATCTCTTTTAAATAATTTTACTATACTTAATAAGTTTACTCATTTAATTTCTATGAAAAAAATCAGTTCGTAAATTTATTATTACTATAAAATATACCTTTTGATAGTGATTTATTTAAATAATAAATGAATGATACATTTATTTAAAATAGTAAACATGTTGAAATTTGTATTTATTTTTTAAACGTTTTTTAATGTTGTCTAATGAATTTCTGTAATTGAAGGAGGGTAATTTTCCATTTGATACGGAAACATTTTTATAATTATAGGCTTTTTTCAATTTTTTATTTATCCTGTATATTCGTCAGGTTATTTTTAATTTATAAAATTGAATGTACAATTTAAAAATGAGTCAGCTTTGTCATCATTTAAACTTCCTGTGTAAAAAATTGGGGTACCCTAGTCTGTTCAAATCACTCCAATGAGATTATTATTTATTATGTATATATATATATATATATATATATATATATATATATGTATGTATATGTGTATGTATATGTATATATATTTTTATTTTAAAGAGAAAAGATATGCCCCCGGTAAAGAAAGATATTTTTTTTGCTCTGGGATTTATTTGTTTTTAAATATTGCATATCCTTACATTCAGAATAAGTATTTATTATTATTTAATTTGATAAATTATTGTAATTATCTGATAAAATAAACCTTTAAGCAGAAATTATTGATTAATTTTCTAATTCATGACCTTTTCCTTAAGGGAAATGGCCTAATAAATCATGCTTGATAGTGACACACACACATACATATAATTTTCCTCTAAAATTAATTATAAAAATTTGGTTTTTGTTTTAATGTTTTATTTCTAATTATTGTTATCATTATTTACTGATAAATTTATACATTATCATATGTATCTTTTATCTGAAAAAAATTAATGTTTTAAAATTTCATCATCGGCATGAACATGTAGCTGGTCCAATGAATATTGAAAATATCATAGTTGATTTTTTGGGGGTTTAAAAATTTTTTTAAAAAATTTTAAAAAATAAAAATAAAAAAAGCTAAATTTTTTAGGGCTAGAAAAAATAATTTTAAATAATATTTCAATACATATATTTATGTACATCCATCTTTTTTAAAAACAATCATAATGAGAGATTTTTATGTCTAAATATTCCTTAAAGAGATATATGAATCATATCTATTGTATGTTCATATTTTATTGTTAACATATACCAAATGAAGTAATAGTTTTTCTATTGATGGTGTGAACTATATCTATATTGTATTTAATGGTTCAATAATATTTATATAAGGAGGTTAATATTAATAAAATTTAATTATCTTTAAAACTAATATTTGGGGATTGGAGTGGCTCAGTGGTAGAGCACTGAGTTGCCTGGTTCAAATCACGCTGCTGGAAAGAATTTTATTTAGTCTGTTAGCAGAAGGAGATGCATCATCTAGGACCCTCTTGGGGCTCACTAAGCCTCTATAAAATGTTATAAAAATAGGGTACCCAAAATAAGGAGGGAAATGGCGGTTGAGCATGATCCAGGACAAATCACCTCCCTGCACAACCGTTGTCCATGAAACAGTACAGTCTCTACCATGTACTGAACCACAGACCCGTTCACGGGTTGTAGTGGTACAGGTTTCTTTTTTTTTTAAATTAATATTTAATTAAAATATTAGGGTGACAATTTAATTAATATGTTAGGGTGACAATTAATATTTTATTATTTATTTATTTTTACCAGATCGGCCTGGTGGGCCTTTCATGGTTGCTATAATATAGATTGTTTATTGTTGATAGCAATTGATTTTGGGGGGTATAGCCTCGTACAATAGACACCCCTAACTAAATACTTCGTTATAACTATTGGTTAAATGTAAATAACAGTGAAGTGTGACATATAAAAGTATAAAAACAAATTAAAAAATCTACGTATAAAATAGCTGTAAAATAAATTTAAAGTAGTAATATCACAGAAATATATAATAAGATCACAAAACTTATAATAAGATGTCCTGTAGTAACCTGGGCTGACAATTATAAACTATAATTATTATTATTAATGAAAATAATTTCAATAAACTAGGTTAAAAAGTGCAACTTAAATTAAAAACAACACACACAACAGAGGATCCAACACATTTTTCATCATTGTGCATTGCAACAAGCTTACTTATATTTATATTTGCTTGAAAATGTCCTCCAACAACTTCACAATAATTAACAATCGTATCGAAAACCAAGAATTGAAGTATTGTTGCTGTTGCGTATTGCATTTAAATCATTCACTGGATAGGTAAAATTTAGAGCTCCCACTGTAGCATCGTCCGATTAGCCATAGCAGCATAAAGTGACGTTAAATGAACAAAACAATCATTCATCATCCAATAATATTTTGTATGGGCAAATTTATCCAAATTTTAAAAATTATCATGAATAATGGTATTAAAATCCTGGATCTTGATCTGACCTCCCCTCTCCCTCGAAAGGTTTTCCTGGCTAGGGCTTTGGTATCATGTTTGACTTTTAACTTGAAGTTTTATGGTAAAAATTACATGAGTTAAAATAAAAAAAGTTTCATGCTTTTAATAAAATTCGAATGGTATTATTTCAATTCCATTATAATTTTAGGAATATTGCTTTACCAAATTTTTATTTTTTTATCTAACGTGGAACTTTCAAATAGCTCTATTGAAAAATTTGTTTTTTTTTAAATTATGATATTGTTCTTTTGAAGGAGCGATATATGTCTGCAATCCTGGTTTATTAACCCTTATGACTTAAGGATGGCTAGAAAAAAAACTCATGAGGATAGTTAAAAAAAAAATCACATTTATCTTGTGGGATACATTGCCTGCCAAGAGCATTAATAAATAAATTACGCTAAATTCTGACGTATCTCGACAGATACATTATCAAGAAAAGTACTAAATATTAATTCTGACTTTTTAGCTTATACACTGTCATACTAGACTAGAATTGTACTATTGCTTGGGCGCCAATAATCTCTCGTGCAGCAGGGAACAGACCATGCTCTGGTTGATATGGCGGTCGGATCAGTCAGTATGGATTCTCTCTAACATGCGTCAGCTGTTTATCAAGTCGACTTATTTCCATTCGAGGTATCGATTCCCTTTCTAATTGACAGTACAGTACTAGACTAGACATCGGTTGTTTTGATCGAGAAATCGAGTCCTTTTAAATCCCACCTATAAAAGGATAATAGGAATTTCAAGGCCAGGGCGATAGTGAACTACGTGCTGTTGACCTATTGACTCTGTCTGCTAGAATGTTTTCGCTATGGCTAATATATATATATATACTAGTTTTTTATTTTATAATAACATGATATTACAGCACATTCTTTGTGTACTTCGATACAAATAATTTACAATAAACTTTCTAAACGTCTCCAAAAGATATAATTTTATTTATTGGCTGAATCTCAAGAGTCCGAAATAGTCGAGAAAATGCATAAAATACAGCCAGACATTGGCTTGAAAAGGAGTTATTGCTTATATTTCAACTCTCTGAAGTCTCTACTCTTTACTAATTGGAAAATCAGGTGGTTGAGAGCGTAATATCCTTGCACAATCCTTCGTTTAAAAATAATATCGTCTCTACCATGTAATCTGTATAGCCTGCGCGGGTTGTAGGGTCGTAACTGTTTAATAATAATAATAATAATAAATTCTTTATTTATTCTGAGACAAGTCCCTTTAGAATGTTTTTCTTGTTGAGCCTTGGTGCAGTTATTTATTTCCTTTTACAATACCGTGCTCAAATATTTTTCATTATTTTCTTCCTATTGATACTTTGCTGCATGGATGCAGAATCTCCTGATTGCATTCGTCTCAGTTCCAACTCAAAAGAATGCTCCTCCCTCCCCCCCTCGTCGAAGGAGATAGATAAGTTAACATTCTACGACTACTCCGATGATATCTTTGTTTGGACAGTTTTATCTTCTCCAAGATACCCTGCCATTCTTCTTCGACGAGATACCTCCCCTTCCTGACGAACGAATAGGTCATATGTTGACTCCTCTGCCTTGAAAGGAATTGTTTGGACAGTGATAACGGCTCGGTGTGACCTAGCTTATCTAAAGTTGGACACGATAAAGTTTAGAAAGCGGGCAATCGATACTGAATATAACTCGATTCTAGACTCGTTTCGATTATCATGCACATATCGTTATATCACAATGATATGATATTATATGTATAATTGATTTTAATTATCATTAGATTCACAAATCTCCGCCTCTACCGAGTTAATTATTTATCCAAGAAACCGTGGACCAAATTAGTGGCAGAAGGGGTTCGTAACAATAATTCGCCTACATTCTATCCGAGCGAATTTTCCTGTTGTGAATTCAATAAAAACCAGATAGTTTTGATTGGATACCAATTTCCCCAAATACATAAAATTAAAGCTAAAAAAAATTCATTAAGTAAATACAAAATGAATAAGTGTATAATGTATAATTAGAAAAAAAAAAGAAAATTACAAAGATATCAAAGTGCGCAACTAAACCTAGGAAAATACAAAAAAAAAAATTGAAAATTAAAGCAAAAATTAAGAAACAGAAATTGCAATAACTAGTATCTACAAGCAATTATTTACATGTTACATAAATGAAATGAACTTATTTACTAAAAAGGATGAGTCTTAAAACAAAAAATAGTAATGTAAAGGAGATAGTTGGGGGGTGCAGTCAAAAAGTGCTAGTCAGCCGTTACATAGAACGACTTCTCTCTCCAAATCGCCCTGAAGATGATCTACACTGTAGGTCGAAACTTCGGCACATAATTATAAGTTTATTACTTATTCAGTGTTCTTTTTGACTGCACCCCCCAACTATCTCCTTTACATTAGATCATCCAGTCAACTATTTTCACCTCATACAAAAAATATTAATGGTCTGTGAATCAATCAGAGACTGAAAAATGAACTGAGTTCTTGCTAAGTATTGAGTTGAGTTATTGATAATGATGAGTTGATGCTTCGATATATTAATGAGTTGATGTTTCGATATATTAATGAGTTGATGTTTCGATATATTAATGAGTTGATGCTTCGATATATTAATGAGTTGATGTTTCGATATATTAATGAGTTTGAAATAAATGAATGTCTCTTACCGATAAGTCCAAGGTGAGGTTAAAATAAACACGAGATTTTTAGAGAGGCGAGAATCAAAAATCAAATGTTGAGTATCAACCTTCTCGCACGACAACTGTCTTGAGACTGGTGCTGTTTAATTTTCAAACATCACGCAACTTAATATTAGTACATATACTCTAAATACAAAGTTATAGTTTTAAATAACCATTCTCCTCATACAAGACTGAAAAGACAAGAAACTGCTCGACGTTTTCGCCTACTTCAACATCGCTCTACGCTCCCAATTAATTACAAAAGACTCATTTATATGACAGTTATCAGACCTATTTGGACATACGGAGTTGAGCTTTGGGGCTCTACTAAACCGTCCAATTCATCTCGTATCCAATCCTTACAATCCAAAATCCTTCGTAAAATCCTCAATGCTCCTTATTATGTCACAAACAAGCTAGTCCATCATGATCTTAATATCCCATATGTTGCTGATTTAGCCCAAACTAGATACCTATCCTTCCATAGCAAGCTCCATACCCACTTGAATCCGCTAGTCTCTCAACTTGCTTCCCATACTATTAAAATTTTATCGTGCTACCGATGGGTAGTTTTTCCACAAGTGTTTTTTTTTTTTTCATGTCATTTGTTCATATTAGCAGATTTACTTGTTGTAATATTATTATAGTTGTAAATATCAATAAATTAATCTTAAAAAAAAAAAATTATTTGCCTTAATTTTTAATATTTAATAATTGCTTTTTGGTTCTCGGTAAGACTTGCCAGGTAAATTATGTATCCCGTTGACAGGTGAGAATTGACATAACGACACCTGGGGCTACCTCCATAAAGTTGGTACCCTTAATTGGGCGGTTGATCGTGGTCTCGACCTAATGACCTCTATGGATAACATTATGCAACATATATTACCCTTTACCGCTACAATCCATGAAGGATCTGGGTGTATCCGTTCCGCATGTTGTCGCTTCGAGTTGAGACACGTTAAGTTTTAACAGCTTATTCGTTTTATTTTTAATATTTTCCAAAATAAGTGATTGAGTCGAATTCTGTCAAGAGAGAGTTAACTGCTTTCAGATAACCGGAATCGTATCATTCTCGTAGTTTTGGCTCGAAATGTAGTTGTAATACATGCAATAAATCCTTTTCAAGCCAATGCCTTACTTAGCCCCTTAATCACTACGAAAATAACTCGATTCCGCTTACTTAAGCACAAGAAACTCATTTTGGAGAAAATTAGACTTAATCATTTATTTACCAGGGCTGTAGATATGTTCATTTCTAAATGAAATGATTACCGAAGTTTACACATTTCCCATAATTACATTCTATTTTCCATATTCTATTAGCTGATAATTGATTGGAAAATATTAAAAGAGGAACAAATGAAAAATTTAAACTTGTGACCCAACTGGAAGCGACAAACTGCGGAATAATTACCATCTTAGGTTTAGTACATGGTAGAGACTGTAGTGTTTCTAGGACAAGGATTGAAGGTGGATTACCTGAGATCGCTCTCAACCACCAGGTCATTCCAATTAAAGTTTGCCAGTTAACAGAAGCTGGCTCAGCCTCAGGAGAGTCTTTAGATCCCTCAGGACCCATCGGTGGCTGTTTACAGAGCTAATAATTTTATTGCCTCAGCCGGATTTGATACATGTATATATATATATATATATATATATATACATATGTAAATAGTTTGTGCTTTAAGTCACTGTATACTATAAATTAACTTAAAATTTATAATTCCCTAGAAGTTAGCTTACATTAGCTAGCTTTACGGTAAAAGTTATGATAGAAAAATATTTTGTAGCTCTTTAAAGATTCGCCGCCGTGGGAAAATCAGTCGGGTCTGAAATAAATAAAATTTTCTTATAATTTATTTCATTTTTTATTAATTGTTATAATTTTTAAATGTTTTTATTTTGAAATTTTTAAATATTTTTATTTTGAGATTCCGAGATCCGAGATTATTTCGATATTTTGAGATCCCGGCCATGGACAAATCTTTTCTCTTCAAAATAAAAATAAATAAAATTTACGTTCCAAAATAACGCTTTAAGTTTATGTTATATCCTTTAAATGTGTCGTATCTTGCATTTAAAATATGCTTATTAAAAATCTAAAATAAAGGATGTTTCGAAAACTCGTGCAATAAATAAAAGTAATCATAAATCTTAATTATAAATATATAAAAAATAATATACTTGTATGATATGATAACATCCCCAAGTGCATTCTTGATAAGATAATGTTTCAATGTTAAGGACCTACAGTGGAAGGTCTCGTCTATATTTTTCAATACTTATTGTACGATAAATAAAATAAATTATAAATATTATAATCGTTAAATAAAAATGGAGAACGGAGATAGTTGGGGGGTGCGGTCAAAAAAACACCAAATAAGTACCAGACTTGTATTTATTTAGTGCCGACGTTTCGACCTACCTTGTAGGCCATCTTCAGGGCTATGAGAGAGAAACAAACCGAACAAAAAATATAAAAACCGTTACAGTAACAAGAAGAGTTTGTTTCTCTCTCATAGCCCTGAAGATGGCCTGCACTGTAGGTCGAAACGTCGGCACTAATTAAATATAAGTCTTGTACTTATTTAGAGTTTTTTTGACTGCACCCCCAACTATCTCCGTTCTCCATTGTATCATCCAGTCAACTATTCTCCTCTCATACGTGAGATATAAAAATATGTTGAATATTATTAGTTGACTTATATATATATATATATATATATATATATATATATATATATATATATATATATATATATATATATATATATATATATATATATGTGGAAGAAAATGGTCCGGGTGGAGGTCAAGAAAATTATCTTATGTAGAGAGGAATTTTTATTAGCAAGCCAACGTTTCGGCCCACATTGCAGGTCTTCTTCTGGGTCAAGTATACAAGATACAAATACATTCAAATAATACATGGCACAGAATAACAATATATCTAGTATAATAGAATATTGAATTATGTAGTAAGTAATAGAAATAAAAGCCAGAGGGGGTTGAATTAGATAATTACTAAGAGATGTTTAAATCCAACAAATCAACAAATGAAAAATTAAGAATTAGGACAGAATTACAGTAAAAAAAAAGATTAAAAAATAAATTAAGAAAAAATTACAAATAATATTAAGACCGTGGAAAAGTTCCAACGAAAAGCCCTAAGTCTCCAAACTAAAACAGAAATAGAAATTATCTGTCCAATATTTCGCCCATTCAGGCATCCTCAGGGTAGAAATAGAATAAAAACAAAACAAAACATGAATAATGCACCCAAGAAACATCCCACCACCTCCAAGGCTCAAATGCAACTAATGAATCATAAGGAAGGTTACTCGACCCCAGATGGTTAAGGTTAGATAGAAACAGCTGATAGATACTTCAGACATTTGAAATTCAATATACACTCACCAAATTTCAAAAAGCACCACTGGAAAAATAAATAATAGTAAACATCACAAAACTTAAGACGAAAGACCATATGAAAAAATGAAAGTAAAAATGCAAGAAAAAAAAAATTATCATTATCAAGAAACCAGTGGACCTACGGCTACTCCACAAAATATATTAATATTGAAAAGTAAAAAAGAGACCTTACATAAATGTTAAGACAGTGGAAAAATTCCAACGAAAAGCCTTAAGTCTCCAAACTAAAACAGAAATAGAAATTATCTGTCCAATATTTCGCTTATTCAGGCATCCTCAGGGTAGAAAGAGAATAACAGCAAAACAAAACATGAATAATGCACCCGAGAAGCATCCCACCACCTCCAAGGCTCAAATGGTCTTAACATTTATGTAAGGTCTCTTTTTTACTTTTCAATATTAATATTACAAATAATAGTTAGGAGAAAAATTGTAGTAAATATAGAACAGGATTATAGTAGATGTAAGAATAAAAAAGAATATTCCCAAGTGCATTCCTGATAAATTCAGATCATAATGTTTTAACGTAAAAAGAATCTGCAGTGGAGAGATGCATCTGTTATGTTTAATGCTTATCTTTGTTTTAGTAAAACGCATATATAATACAATATATGTGTAATAAAATGGTCCTGGGGGAGGTCAATACATTACTCTTAGGTAGGGAGAAATGTTTATTAAATATCCGACGTTTCGGCCCACTTAGCAGGTCTTCTTCAGGGCTGTCGAGGGTGGGAGGGGTCCGGTGTCACAAGCTCACACCTGCATCCATTTTCTCCCACATATATAATCAAGGTCAACTATTATCATTCTAAATAATACAATATAAATTTATACACCTTTTTAAGTTAATATATCTAAAAATTAATATAGTATTTATCCTTAATGTATTGTAATATTATTTTATAATACGTAGTAGTTAATCATTTAAGTTGATAAGTGAAATAGTTAGTTATTTCAAAAGGACTGCCTGGAGTTGTGTTTTTTTTTTTACCTATTGAATATTTATTTACATGAATATTAATTATTTTTTCCGTCTTCCTTGCCACAATCAACATTTACATACAATTACATATTATTCGTTACGCCTAATTTTTTATGAATAAATGCATTTGTTAAAACTGCTTTATAGTTTATGATTTATATCTGCTGCTAGCGATCCGCCCCCTTTTCACGGGTGATAACACATCAAGCCCACCTGTTTTGTCTGCCTAATGTGTTTTATAATGTAGTTATTATAATCATACAAACAAAACAAAATTAAATCCATTTTTATTGTTTTATATTTATTTTTATGCGCGTCAAGTTTTTGCGATAACCCATAAGATACTCATTTAAATTATATGGTATAAAATGTTCTAATAATGCGCATGAAATGCTTAAGGCAACTTAAAGTACCTATATAAGTTGATAAGGATTAATACTGAACTTGTCTAAATAGCTTTCTAAATTCCGTATTGTACACGTTATCACTTTTTTAGATGATAAAATATGTATAGTAAGCTTTCCTTAAAAGATTGATATACGCTATCACGGACTTTTTTTTAGATATATAACAGAGTGATATATAGCGCCATTCATTGTTTTGTTTTATGACAAAAGGGATTGGGCAGTATCATCTATTATTCTTTTATAACTGGCGGAAAACAAAAAAGGTTTATGAGAGGAAAATAGTCGACTGGATGATAAAATGGTGAACGGAGATAGTTGGGGGAGGTGCAGTCAAAAAAACACCAAATAAGTACCAGACTTATATTTAGTTAGTGCCGACGTTTCGACCTACAATGTAGGCCATCTTCAGGGCGGCTGGGTGAACCGGCCAACCAACAATCGACAAATAAACAAAAAAGTTTATTTTCAATTTTGATTCATCATTCCTTATGGGCTCATCATTAATTTATATTATTTCTATTTATTTTTTTTAGAGTAACATTTATTATTATTGTTATTTAATTTTTTATTTGCACCTGCGCAATTGCGCATCTAGCAAATTTGAATGAAGTTTCTTTCTCTTCGTTTTTCTCCATGATCATTAAGTTATTTTGGAATATATATATATATATATATCAATTGTTCAGTAGGTCTCTTGGCCAATGTCTTTTTAATCTTTTCCTATCAAGTCCAGGTAACAGGGAGTAGGAAAGCGGAAGAACGAGTGGATTTGGGTGATACTGTGTCGATGAGTGGAATGTTATGTATTTGTTATGAATATATGATTTTATAGTGGGAATGTTCATGTCGTTGTGTATAGTGTGATTCGAAACATACCATTTTGCATTAATAATTTTTCTGAGTTACATTTAATTTTACATTACGGTTGTAGGTAATTTTAAAGTTATGTTAGTTTCTTCAGGATCCTATGCCTGCTCCTTAGGGATTTTTTAAATCATTGAATTAATTATAAAGGATAATATTATTTGATATTTTATGAGGAAAAACGTATTTTGTTTTGTAATAATTGTAATTTCTATTGAATTGAAGAAACATTGATGGTTAATTAGTATATTTTAAAGGCTTTGTATTATTTAATTTTTTATTTTTAATCCTATATTATAAAATAAATAAAAAAATTATACCACTACAACCCCCAAAGGGTCTTGGGCTAAGTACATGGTAGAGACTGTTTCTAAGCCAGCGGTTGTTGAGGGATGTGAATTGCCCCTCCTGTGATGTCCACACAAGGGTAATCACTTTGTAGTGTGTGATATCGCTCAATGAGAGTCTGCAGATACCGCAGACTCAATCTGTGCCTGTTAACAAATTATATAATTTTTCTGCCATAGTCGTATTTGAACCCGATACCTTCTGCATAGCAACTGGCCACTCTAAACACTGATCTACTCCGCTTCAAAAATCTTCAAAATGTTTTTTGCTTCAAACAGCCTGCTTGAACTGCGGTAATGGCTCTGCGGTAAATAGCAATCAAGAATGCTGTGTAATTATTGCGCCACTTTTCGCTCATCAAGTAGGCATTTAACATCTGAAGTGTCTTCTCGCCATTATACGTCATTGTTACGCGCGTATTTCGCTTAATTTTGTACGCATTAAAAAATCTATTAAGCTGTTTCATGTGTTTTACTGGCAAAAAAAAAGGATTTTTTTCTCCCTTTAAAAAATCCTTAGGTCACTTGCCGGGCTGCTTATCCTTATTCAATTCATCATAAAAGGCAACGAGACCATATTCTTTTCAGACGCATCTGCCATGAAAGGATAGATATCTGGTTCGGGCCGAATCAGCATACAATGGGACATTAAGGATGACTTTATTCGTTACGAAATAAGGAGCATTGTGGATTTTACGAAGGATTGTAATATCTAATAATGAGGATTTTTGATAAAAATCCATTCACTTCAAAGAAAATTCAGATTCAGGTACACCATGATGTCACGTCAAAGACAGGTGCAAAATTTAAACATACTACAAGTGATAGTTTTTGATCCGGGAAATATAGCAACGTAGGGACAGACTTCACCGTTAAAAATTTTCTTGTTTACAATATTTCCCCTTCATCGCCTACAAGAAAATCAGAGCCAAGATTACTTTCATACCAGGGAACCGAGCAGTACACTCCAAGTGGTCAGTGCTGCCCATGAGCTAAAAATATAGAACTGAAACCTGGCAGTCAAGAGGTAAACAAGATGGCCTGTGAACTCCCATTGAGTACATTGGCCACTGTTATAGCCAACAGCAGGAGGCTTCTTCAAGAACTTGATGGTATTTCAGATCATCGGGAATCGTTCAAAAGTTTGTTCATTAGTCCAGGAGACTTCTTTTATTGACAACAATAATAACAAGAGGCTTTATATATATATATATATATATATATATATATATATATATATATATATATATATATATTATAGGTACTATAATCATGTACCTTCAAATTAAATAAATAAGATTATAATTTTTTATAAATGTTATTTTCGTTATAAATGCTATTTTTGGGAGGGCAAAAAAGAAATAGCTTTTAAATACAAGTAACCCTATTTATTGCTTACAATAAATTACTATACTTAATTCCATAGGGAACTTTCTAGACCCATCCAGATTTTACTTCTAGATTCTAAGAGTTAATTGCAAATAAACAGTTTTGAGTTTTGGTTGGTCATTTTAGTGTACCTGTTATTCATTGAAATAACTGTGTTTGCACTTTCTTTGTTGGGTTTTTGGCATTATTGACCCTTACTTATGTAAACCCACAATAATAACTTTGAAATAGTAAAATCCTTCAAATTTTTATTTTTTTTAAATCCTTCAAATTTAAAAAAAAAATTCTTCTATGCAATGTGGGGTTACCCTCCCTCGTTATGCCTATGCTCTGAATCAGTTTTTTTTCGCATATTTTATATTATCTTGTTCATTTACTATTATTTTCATTATTCTTTTGTTTAAAATGAGTACCGCGAATCCGCCATTCGGCAGGTACAGATCTTCTTAAACGGCGGAAAAAATCCTTGGTTTTGCCGTCCATAAAGCATGAGTTCCTAGCTGTGTCAAGTACTTGTTAAAGGTCCCTATCTAAATTATATCTGGGTAATCAAAATTTAGGAATCCGTCCATCGTAGCAAATAGATTAGCCAAAGCATGTAGTGACTTTGAATAAAAATAAAAAAAAAAAAAACTAGAAAGCGTCCAGCTTAGTTTTTAAATGAATTGAAAGACAGCATTATACCCACCCAACTAAACCGAAGAGGAAAAAGAAACATATTTAAGACAGAGAGTGAAAACAATCGGAACTAATAAACAATAATTGAAGGTCGTTCATGAACGTCAGCTGTTCCATTTACACCTTTTAAGAAAATGACAGTACTTCTATAATTGTATTGATAAACACCTCTAATGCGCTCTTTCAAAATCTCTCTTTCTCTCTCTCTCTCTCTCTCTCTCTCTCCATATATATAAATACATATATATAAAATACTAGCTTTCGCTCGCATAGAATTTGGACTACCACATAAAGTTTCTTGACAGTGCTTTTTGACAATAATTTAAAATAATAAATAATTTAATTTTTTTCACTATAGGTTACTCTTACAAAATTTCAGATGTCCAACTTCAAAACTGACGGATTCCATACAACCTTTGAACCCTTATTATAATAAGGGTGGAATTATCCAAACTTCTTTCTTAAATCATACAAAGGACCTATCTGCAAATTTCAAGATGCTAAATTCCTGATTTGCCTTTAATTATGTACTATAATGGATTCTCCACAGTACCTCTAAAACTGTTGGGGGTGGGGAGGGGCACGTGCCCCCGTGCGCCCCCCTAAATCCGCGCTTGCTATAGCCTATGTGTTATTCTGATGTATAACCTATATTACTGTAAAGTTTCACCCAAATCCGTTCAGTAGTTTTTGCGTGAAAGAGAGACAAACATACAAACTTTCACATTTATAATATTAGTAAGATTTTAATCCTTGGTAAGCTATGTAAGAGCGATAATGTAACCTACGATGAAGTACAAATTTTCTGTAGCATATGTTTTATAGCCTTTTCAGTTTATGTAATTCTATATGCCATAACTTATTCTGGTAAATAAGAATTAATCTCATTTTGAACATCTGAATGTCTGAAAATTTATTAAACAAAGCAAAAAATCGGTAACAAATGAACGAAAATAGCCTTTATTTATGCGTGCATTTTACAATTACAATAAAATAAATTTACAAACAACATAAAAAAAAAACCAATTCTTCACTATATAAATATTTATACACATTTTCCTTGCATAGGCCTTCCTTTTGGAGTAATAGTCTTCAACACTTCCCTACTCCGACTAGCCCTACTGGGATCTGCGGAATTTTTAAGAACAAACCATTTTATTTTCCACACATCTCTATCCTTAGCAGCTCTCCGCCAGAGGGGTCCTGCCAATGGATCTCTCCATCTCTTCAATTGTCTGCCTCTCGTCCTTTTTTGGTCATATGGTGTCCATTCCGTGACTACTCTTGACCATCTGTTGTCACTGCACCGCAAGAGATGTCCAGCCCATTTCCATTTGCCTTCTATTATCTGCAAGGATGCGTATTTCAGCCCTGTTTCTTTTTTTAGCTTTTTGCATCTTATTCCGTCCTTTTTCTTCACTTTCATTATACTTCTTTCGATGCTATTCTGCCACACCTTGTTCTTCATCTCTTGGGCTTATGTCATCAAGACCATGCTTGGACGCCATAGGTCACCGCTGGCATAATACATCTGTCGAAAATCTGTCGTTTTAGGTCAATACTGATGTTTCCTCTCTTTAAGTGCTTTAAGTACATTAAGGGACCAGAACTTGTTCCAACCAAATGCTTTTCTTCTCTGAACTTCTTTTGTTCCTCTATCTGAAAAGAAAACTAACTGGCCCAAGTATATTCCTCCAGTATGAGAGGAAAATAGTTGACTGGATGATCAATTGTAGAACGGAGATAGTTGGGGGGTGCAGTAAAACAAAAACCAAATAAGTACAAGACTTATATTTAATTAGTGCCGACGTTTCGACCTACCGTGTAGGCCATCTTCAGGGCTATGAGAGAGAATCAAACTATTTTTGTTACTGTAACGTTTTTTATATTTTTTGTTCTGTTTGTTTCTCTCCCATAGCCCTACATAACAATCTGACTAACAAAGTGATTGTTAGTCAGCCGGTACACCCAACGGCTTCTCTTTCCAAATCGCCCTGAAGATGACCTACACTGTAGGTCGAAACGTCGGCACAAAAATATAAGTCTAGTACTTATTCAGTGTTTTTTTTTTCTGCACCCTCAACTATCTCCGTTCTACATATATTCCTCCAGGCATTTCAGGGTGAGTTTGTTCATTTTTATTTCTTCCCTTGAACTATTGGTCATTGGTTTGCGGTAACAAATAACAAAAATTAATACGGAAATACAATTAGAAAGAAAATATCTGAATAAACTGAATTAAGGATGCTTCTTTAGACTCTAGGAATGTAACGATGTGACGATTGACAAAATAAAACAAAAGACTGTAAAACATATGTTAGAGAAAGCGTGTACTTCACTAGTTGCTTGTAGCTTACATTATTACCTCTACATAGCCTAACTACTAAAAAAGTATATATATATATATATATATATATATATATATATATATATATTATTATTATTATTATTATTATTATTATTATTATATTAGTAATAAAAAACCAGTACCGCTACTGACAACCGGGTTTCGGTTTGATTAAATGGTAGGGACTGTACTGTTTCAAGGACAACTGTTGTGCAGCGAAGTGATATATCCTAGATCACAACCTACCCCCCCCCCCGATTTTCTCCCCATTTTGATGCTGAGTGACCCCCAGGGGGGTTCCAGCTCCTGAAGGATCCATGTTGACAGACTAAATTAAATCTGCCCCAGCCGGATCCCAATACAGTTATTGACCGGATCAGACAGTAACTAACCGTTACAAAACGAAAGCTTTCTACCCGTGACCGATCTGAAAGTACATGCACTCACTATTACAAACTATCTACTGAGCAATTAACTAAAGATAGGTTAATCGTCTAGGGGCTGGGTCGACCACCCACCACATCCGGCACTTTCACTGCGCAAGTGTAAAATCAACGGCTACTGACCTTTAGCTAAAAATCTGCCGATCGTGCACAACTACCTGAAATCCGACGATGATGAACCCTTAGACCGAAATGGAAGAGATTAATAAGGAAATTTTCAATTCGCTTTTCATTTAATGATTACTATGAATATTACTCTCTGTTTTAAATGAGATTGAGAAAACATACCCGAAAAAACGACAAAAGACTAAGCAAAAAGTAGTTTCTCGATAAAATTGACGTAATTAAAAACTATCTATACAATAGATAAAAATGAAAAAATACGATAGTTATGTATCTTACCACGAGCTATGTATATTGCCATAATTTTACTATTTATCAAACTTATAAGATTTTATGTGGAAGAAATTGGTCCCTTTCTTCCACATCTATTATCAAGGTCAACAATTACAATTGAATTATAAGATTTTATATATATATATATATATATATATATACTAGCTTTTGCCCGCTGCTTCGCACGCGTGGAATTTGGCCTGCCACATAAAGTTTCGTGATCATTTTTAATAAATAATTAAATTATTTTTTTAAAATATAAGTTACTCGTACATCCAAAATTTCAGATGCCTAACTTCAAAACTGACGGATTCTATACAACCTTTGAGCCGCTATTATATTAAAGGGGAAACCCTTGGGGTGGAATTATTCAAATTTCTTTCTTAAACTATACAAAGAACCTATCTACAAATTTCAAGAGACTAAGTTCCTGATTTGTCTTTAATTATGCACTATAAGGGGGGGGGGGCATACCTCCGTGCCTCCAGATAAATCAGTCCTTGCTAAAGCCTATGATGTATAACCTATTTTACTCAATATGTTTCATCCAAATCCGTTCAGTAGTTTTTGCGTGAATGAGAGACAAAACATAGAAACTTTCACATTTATAATATTTGTAAGATTAGAAGGATATCAAAACAAATAGTTTCACTCATGTTCTTTCTGTTATTTTAACAACTATTATCATGTGATTTGCCTTTAATTATGTACTATAATGGATTCTCCACAGGATCTAAAAAACTGGCGGGGGGGGGGGGGCACGCGCCCCCTTAAATCCGCGCTTGCTATAGCCTATGTGTTATTCTGATGTATAACCTATATTACTGTAAAGTTTCATCCTATTCCGTTCAGTAGTTTTTGCGTGAAAAAGAGACAAACATATAAACAACTTTCACATTCATAATATTAGTAAGATATATATCTATATATATATATATATATATATATATATATATATATATATATATATATATATATATATATATATATATATATATATATATATATAAAACAATCTAGAATGAGCATTACGCTAAGTAATATATCGAAGGAGGCTATAAGGTCGAGTGAGCTAAAGTTAAGGAAAGTCGATTCTTCTATTCGATATTGCTGGTTAAGTCGATAAGGCCAACTTTTAAACTGCTTGCTTGTGAAACTTTCTTCCTCTTTGTTAGCTTCTATCTCCTTATCTGTCCACTTACTGATACTTTATCGTACTCAAATGGTTTTTCCTTTAAATCTTTTCCTTAACATGTTTATTATAATAATAATAATAAAAATTGTTGTACTTTCCCCAAACTAAACTTGAACGACTATTCAGCTCATTGGCCAAGCGTTGACCAGTTTTAGAGATATAAGGCTTTATGAAATGCCTATTAGTTGGTTTTCGACTTAATATTTAATATATTTTAAATTTAATGAGTGAAATAGGGAGTGCTACCCCCCCCCCCCCTCAGTGGTTAAGCGCTAAGTTGCTGTGCTGAAGGTCCCCCGGTTTCAAATACGTCTGTGGTAGATACTTCATTTAATAATTTAATCCCCAACCGGACACTATGATTTGGAGACCCTCCTGGGGCTCACACAGCCTCTATTAAGTGGATGCACATAATTGTGGAGATACATAAATTAATTGGGGCAAAACATGACGGTTGTATAACCTAATAACCTAATAATCTCCCTGCACATCAAACTTGGATAATGTCTAAAAGGGGGGTACTATCCGCCGTACAGTAATTAATTATTTTTTTTTCTTTCTTAAATTGGCCAGCTAAGACTGCTTTAAACATGGCGCTTATCTCTTTCTATTTAGATTTTTATAGATTATTTTATATTTTATAACACAATTTTTATAGAACTCCAATTTTGTAGATTTATTATTATCTATGTATTGTATTCCACTTTTAGTTAGAATTTATTCAAAAGTATTTTCTACGTTTGAATAAATTTTGATATGGAATTAATGAAAATGAACAATATTTTTCTTGAATAATAATAATTGACCTAATAGTTTAAATATTATAACTAATAGAATTGAAACATAATAATTGATGAAAATATACTAAAAGTATATAAAGTGGTACTTCTATAAGTTACTAAGAATTAGCAAAGATTGCTAGTGCTGTGGCAACTGATAAGGACTTAGTCATGGGAAGTAGCTATTCATCATTCATCATTAATCAAACAAAAACACATTAATATTCTTGAATTACTTCAAAACCGGAAGTTATGCAAGGATTTTTCTTGTAGTGGTAATATGAGGAGTTAGTTATCTTTGAAGAACATCCGTTTGTTTATGTTTTATTGTATTAAACCTATAGCCACCCTTCATAAGTTGCGGAGGTACAATTTATTTTTTAAATTTCATATTTAGGTCTATTTTACATATCCGAAAATACTCCATTAGAATATGGTAGCTGTATTAATATATTTTTTTCATCATTATGATATATTAAGTAAATAAAAAAAAAATCAGAATAAGGTACTTGTGTCTTAACGCAGCCCTGGTTACTTTTGCCGACTTGTTCGCATGCGCGAGCAGTTACATGTTGTAACAGTTATATTTCTAACAGCTGATTTGTTCTATGTTTCTTCTTGCTTACTGAGTTTTGATTGTTGCTGATTTATTGTTCGTTATTTGTTGTGTATTGTTTGTTTTCTAGTTTGTGATAGATTTTTCGTTGTTATTATTTTATTTATTTATTTAATTAGTGTAAAATGCTTATTTGGGATTTGCCCACAACAGAAGAACAAGCTATTATTTTTTTGCAGGAGCGAAATATTTTACCAAAACAAAGAAAATTTAGCAATTCCCATGAAATGAAATTGTATTGTGGTGAACGTTTCTTTTGGAAATGCAATTAAAATCTTGATATTGAAGTGTGTTTTGACGCGTTTTCCATCTAAATGCGATTAACAAATTTTTGTCAATAAATTATTGTGATTTTTCATAACTTATTTGTTTTAATTATAGTGATTTTTTATTATTTGTATTTTTTAATTGTTCATTGTCCATTCTTGTTTAATTAATTGTTCATCATATATTACATTTTTAAATATATTTTTTAAAAAGAATTTTTCATTATTGTGATTTTTCATTACTTTTATTTCATAATTGTTCATTGTTGTTTAATTAATTATTCATAATAATTATTATATTCCATTTTTCAATAAATTCTTTTGATTTCTAATTGTTGATAATTTTTTAAATCCATTAAATACAACGTAACTGTTAGAAATGTAACAGTTACAAAATGTAACTGCTCGCGCATGCGAACAAGTCGGCTAAAGCAACCAGGGCTGCGTTAAGACACAAGTACCCAGAATAATATTGATGCCATTAGCATAACACGTAACGTGAATGGATAGATCTGCCATTAATACACTGGACTGCGTCAGCTAGCCGGAATGGTCAATTCCATTCTAGTTTTCTACCTTTGAACTAAATCCTATTCTAAAATTAAGCTACATTATTTTTTTTTTTAAATAAGCTAAGATATAAGATGAAATTAAAATTAGAATAAAATAAAATGGTCGATTTAACGCCATCTATATCCGTTTTAGTTTCTGAACCTGAAGTGTTGTGAACATAAAATTGCTTGACTTAACTAATGAAAAAGTTAATGTTTGTGAAATTCCCGAGTTTGATCCTGAATACCATAAGCTCATAGTGAGCTGCCTTCAATTGTATCATTACTGACTATTTATTAAATAAAAATATTTACTAAAAAAGCAATAATAATAACAAAAAACTGTTGAAATGCTGGCGGATCTGCAGCGGGCGATAAACCCAGACAATGCCTTTTTAGTTTCATTCGCAACCATTCCCGTTGCGGAAGATCTTTTGTTATTTGAAACTAGGAATAAAAAAAAATGAGTTCACTGACTTGTTTTTGTTGGGTTTCCTTTTTTGTTTTTAAATCGAAATCGCTGAAAGTATTCAACAGTTTTGAACCAGCTCTAGCTTCAACCTATCAAGAGATTTTAAGTTAAATATGTTGTAACTAAAGTCCCTGGCCTATTAATGTGACCACTGGATGCTTGTTACATGTTTGCATTATCTTTCTGTATGCGTAATTATGTAAATCGAGTTTAAATATTAGTTTTATGGTTAAGTTAGTCATCTGCTAATAATATGAAATTGAAAAAATAGTTTCGAAAATAAATCTTTATTTTTTTTTAATATTTCGTTGTGTCGCCCTATTTACACCCTATTTTACATATTGATGAAAAAAAAACTATCAAAATAGTTAAAATATATGATACAAATAATAAATCAATAATAAACTTACCGAATCCGACTTGTACTTAATGAAAAAGAAACAATAAGTCCACAAAAATTTCAAATACAAATTATGCACGCCGTCACTCGTAAAACAAAATAGCTGTACTAAAACCAATGCTGGCATTTCTAAAAAAAATACTTTCAAAAACTTATAAAAGTGTTGCCATTACTTAAAAGAGCAATTTATTCAGACCCGCGAAAGTATATAAAAAAAAAAATTATGAAAAAATAAAAATAAAATAATCCTTCTTGGTGGTCACATTAATATGGCCAGGGACTGTATAATGAAAACATATTAAATTTTAAGATTAATTTAAGTAATTCTCCTGCCTGCACAAAAAATAATAATAATACATTTCACTGTAACATCAACTTGAATGGGGGGAAAGATAGATAATGTAGTTTAGGAAATATTGTTAGTATGAATATATTCATAACGTCGATATTTTCTATTTTTAGATTTATTTAAGGAATATATCCACTTTTATTGGTTTCGTATTGACATACATACCTATACACATTGGACGTACATCCTACTAATACTATAAATGCAAAAGTTTGTATATTTGTCTCTCATTCACGCAAAAAACTACTGAACGGTTTTGGATGAAACTTTACAGTTATATAGGTTATACATCAGAATAACACAAAGGATACAGCAATGGTGGATTTAGGGGGGGACGCACGGCGTCACGTACCCCTCCCCCCCTCAGATATTTTTTTTTAGGTACTGTGAAGAATCCAATATAGTATATAATTAAAGACAAATCACATGATAATAGTTATTAAAATAACAGAAAGAACATGAGTGAAACTATTGTTTTGATATCCTTTTAATATTACAAATGCGAAAGTTTGTATGTTTGTCTCTTTTCCACGCAAAAACTACTGAACGGATTAGGATGAAACTTTATGGTAATATATGTTATACATCAGAATAACATATAGGCTACAACAACGGAGGATTTAGGGGGGCACGTGCCCCCAGACAGTTTTTTGTTTTCTGTGGAGAATTCATTATAGTACATTATTAAAACCAAATCTGGAACTTAGCATCTTGAAATTTGCAGGTAGATTCTTTGTATAATTTAAGAACGAAATTTGGATAATTTCACCATCAAGTGTTTCCCCTTTAATATAATAGGAGTTCAAAGATGGTATGGAATCCGTCAGTTTTGAAGTTAGACATCTGAAATTTTGGATGAACGAGTAACTTATAGTTAAAAAAAAAATATTTATTTAAAATGATCTGTCACGAAACTGTTTGTGGCAGACCAAATTCCACGCGAGCGAAGCCGCGGGCAAAAGCTAGTAATTTAATAAAATAAACTTAACTGTCAAAAAATGTATAATTGTTACATTCAATATTTATCACTCTAATTCCCGTCCAGGGAAAGCACGTATATCATTTCTCAGCTTTCCTATCTGCCAAGAAGAGTCTTTCTGTTTTATGCAGATTATTCATAAGATCACTCAATAATATAAAAATAATTTTACTGCTGACTGTACCAACTTAGCTTCTGAGCTTGTCTGCCAAAAGGAACTTGTGTCACTTTAATTTCCTAATGCTATTCCAAGCTCAATAATAGTTTTTCCAAATTGTATAGGTTTTTGACTTACGTCAATTTAGAAATATTGTAGTGGGATATGGAACATTCACATGGAGTTTATCCCATTACATATAATGCTGAATCTTGTTTTGTACCCATGTTATTTTATAACATTAATATAAATATGTTTATACATATATATATATTTATATATATATATATATATATATATATATATATATATATATATATATAATATATATATATATATGTATGTATATACAGCAGACTATATAGCCAGTACTGAAGACTACATAGCCTGATGACCGGACCTTATCGATCCCGAACAGACAGCGGAGGTGGGAAGTGGGGAGGATTAATTGAAGCCCGAATATTTCTCTCTCTCTCTCTCTCTCTCTCTCTCTCTCTCTCTCTCTCTCTCTCTCTCTCTTCTCTCTCTCTCTCTCTCTCTATCTCTCTCTCTCTCTCTCTCTCTCTCTCTCTCTTCTCTCCTCTCTCTCTCTCTCTCTCTCTCTCTCTCTCTCTCTCTCTCTCTCTCTCTCTCTCTCTCTCTGTGTGTGTTTGTGTGTTTACTTATATGTATAACGATATCAGCGGTGTGCTATGGCGCAGACATCTGGACGCTGAAAATCCCAGATCACTTAGCCCTAAGGGTCTTCGGGATGATAGTATTAATTAGGTAGTTTCGGATCGGGCTAGTGTATGTACTCCGGCGCATCAGAAAGAAAAGGGAGCTTGATGGAGACCTATAGTTACGGAGGATTACCTACGGAAAATAAGAAGGAAACTCCCCAAAACAAGATGACTGAAGGATGTAGAAGAAGATCTGTTAGAAGAAGGTTGAGTGAAGCGATGGATCGAACGAGCTGGAGGCAGATTATGAGGGAGGCCTGAGTGTACATACATAAATAAATACATATTACAGTTTATAAATGTATGCATATATATTTTATTATGTGCGCGCGTAGAAGAGAGGAGGCTTGTGTGTACCATTAATATAATTATCTGGAAACAGGAATAATTAATTAACGAATTTGACATAACATAAACATTTTATGAATTCATTCATTACCTAGATACAGTAATATATATATATAATATATATATATATATATATATATATATATATATATATATATATATATAAAATTCAGAACTACCGGATATTTTAAAATTGAGGTATAAAAATTAAGAAATTAGGTGGTGCTTTATCCTGTATCAACATTGTCTATTCCATATCAACATTAACTACACGATATCAACAGTATTTACATCATATCCTCTGTGTCTATGTTATACCACATCATATCAGTGCTCTGTTAGCAGTATTTATAATATATCACAGTATACATTACTGAAGAAGAACGCGTTTTGAAAAGAAAGTACTCAGAACAATATAGGGTTGGTCGCCGTTAGGGAGTAGCCCTACGTGAATTAATGGATTAATCGTTTGGCCGCCTTTTTATATGTAATTAATTATTAGGCTCAAGCCGATCATATAGGCCATTTTGACATTCCTTAGTTTATAAATAAATATAATTGAATTCGTTAAAATGACTACGAATCTGTTATGGAAATAGTTGATAACAACCGGATAGGATTGTGTGCATGTCGAACTGAATATCATCAGACATTGACAGCAAACATGTCAGTAATCTCTGGCCATGAAATACTCTCAAGGGAACATTCCGTCAGTTCGTGTTGTCGGATATTTCAGCGAGTTATTAACTGATGTGGGATGTGATTGTGCATAATATTGAGAAGATATATGGAATATTATATATACTCACATTAAATTATCGGTATCTACTTTTCTTGACTATTATAAATAAGTTATAAATATTTTTTTTCGGTTGGCTTTAGAACTTGTGGGAGCACAGTGGCTCAGTAGTAGAGTCTGTTATCAGCCGGAGATAGATCATACAGGATCTAGGACCCCCTGGGGCTCACTCAGCCTCTATAAGGTGGGTACCCAAAATAGGAGGGAAATCTGGCGGTTGAGAGTGATTTAGGACAAATCACTTCCTTGCGTAACCGTTGTCCTTGAAACAGTACAGACTCCACCACGTACTGAACCCCAGACCCGTTTATGGGTTGTAGTGGTACAGTTTTTTTTTTTTTTTTTTACAGAACTTGTAGATCTGTGTCCCCGCTTTGGGACATCATTCATAAACGTTTCAGCTAATATTTTTAATTACACTATTTTTCCATTCTAAAACTCATGATTATTTTTATATTAGGGAATATTAAAAAGGAAACGAATGAATAATTAAAACTTGTTGTGATTAAAGTGGAAGTGGCAATCTGCGGAACTGATACCTAATTCTGTACAGAGAACATTATTTCGTGTAGTGATTTGGAACACTAACCCAAGGTCACGGGTTCGCAGTCCAGCAGGTGGCCGGTGATTCTTTAAAAGGAGAAAAAATCTTGGGAAAGGGATGAAAGCTTTGAGTAACGTCAAATTAATAAACATTCGAACAAACAATGTTTTAGATTTTCAAGAAAATAATACAATATACCTTTCGACTTATTATGTATTGAAATACATTATGTATTCCCAGCCTTGAGAGACGTGCTGCAGGGGATATATACATCTGCAGCGCTCTCCAGACAGACTGCAGATCCGTACCGTAGCCCTGCAGATTGCATTACGAAGCTCTTTGCTGTTTGCTCAACCTTGTGAAACCCATCCCACTTGGATCTGGCACAGCTTTGTACAGTTGAGAGAACTGTCATCGATTTCTTACTTAACAAACCATCCAATTCTCTTCCTCGGTTGTATTCAATTCCATTTATTGTTCATTATAAAATATTATTAAATTATTAAACAGAAATACAATAAATAATCTATTATTGATCATGAGATGATCGGTTCTTGCAATCAAGAGCATAACCATCAAATGAAATATTATTGTTTTTTATGGATAATGATCCATTTATAATAATATAATCGATTATTATAGTAGATAACATAATAACTCAGGTCTTTTAGGACAGTCGATGTTTTTACTATCGATACTCACCTCTAGCTGAGATGTAATGCCAAAACTCATTTCCTCCCTGTTATTAATAATCTTATGAAGACAAAGAGGTTAGGTATCGTTCGCCTAAGAGATATTCCCTTGAAGTCAACATTTAAATGTAATGATATCGGACGGAATATTTATTTTTTAATGTATTAAAGAACTGTTGATAAATAAAAAAGATCAACAAATACATCTAATTCAAATGTTTTAAAATTTGTCCCAGAATTATATTGTAATTAATGATATTTATCTTTGGAGGGTAACGGTCACTGAATGCATTACATAATCGATGTTTTTACTATCGATACTCGCCTCTAGCTGGGATGGAATGCCAAACTCATATCCTCCCTCTTATTAATAATCTTATGAAGGTTAGGAATCGTGTGAGACTGTCAGTGGGAGATCGCAGACGCAGTTGGAATAATGCCAGGATTGGATAACAACATCCACATCAGGAAGTGCGAGGAATGTCTGGGAGGCTGGTTCAATACCCAACCCGTTCTTTGAAGAATAATCATTTATAAATCGAAAATATATTTATTGTTCAATATTATTCCAAATAGGTTAGGATGCTTGAGTATTTCCTCTACTCCTATGCCCGACTCCCAGGAACATCGCCTTGTTCAATACCCAACCAGTTCTTAGGAGAGTATTCAATTATAAATTCTATAGTAATAGTTATTTATGGACCTAGGGACTAAAGAAGATCATTATTCTCTCAGCTGTATGTTTGTACCCGAGCGAATGCGAGCGGTTTATAGAGCACAATCGAGTTTATTCCCGAACGAACGCGAGTAAAGTATTGCTGGGAATACTGATCAATTTAGTCCCGAGGGACAAACAAGATTTTATCTCCAGGTGGGATGTAAAAAGGCAAACTATACGCTCTAATATTTTATATTACAGTTCAGTTTGTTCATTTAACGTCACTTCATGCTGCTATGGCTAATCGGACGATGCTACAGTGGGAGCTCTAAATTTTGCCTATCCAGGTTTAATTAGGATAGGGATTTTTAACGAGTACCTGACATCGTACAGGCTCGGGACCCCCGTTTAACGTCCCTTCCGAAGGACGGCGTAACTAAGGATTTTTTACTTCCTTAAAAAAATCCTAGGGCCACCTACCGGGCTACGAACCCGCCATCTTGGGTTTAGTAGTTTGTTACTCTAACCACTAGACGACAGGTGACCTTTTTTATATTACATGTTTTACAATAAATTCAAAAACTTCATATTTTCTTTATAAGACCATTTTTTTGAAGTCATCAAGTAGGTTTTATTATAAATCTGCCTTTATTTTAGCTGGCAATAAATTTGAAATAACAATATTTGCTTCTTGTACAATATGAGGTGGATCCATAACTTACACAACCTGAACACAAATGAGCTTCTGTTTATCAGTTTCGGTGTTTTGAAACAAGAGCTGATTTTAATGGCCCGTGTGAGAGGTGTAGCAACCTAACCCTCAACTTTTTCAGTACAAAACCTACATTATTTAGACGAATTAGGTTGTCATCTTTTTACTTTATTCCCTAGGGAATAAAGTTAGCTTTTTTACTCAATTTCTAAAGCACAGGAACAAAAGACGTACTTTATTCCTAATTAATTGAGCCAAAAACACATGTTTTTGTACCAGCTGGAGATAAAATATATTTATTGTTGAATATTATTCCAAATAGGTTAGGATGCGTCAGGATTTTCTGTACTCTAATGCCCGACTCACAGGAACATCTGGTTTAATACTGAAACCGTTCAGAGGATAACCATAAATTATAAATCAAAAGTGTGTGTTATTCAATATTATTCCGCTTAGTTGAGGATGTGCAAGGACTGACTATATACTCGGCCCATTTTGGGGTGAATAATATTCTTCATTCATTCATTCATTTATTCATTCATTACTGGACTCTATATTCCTTGGGAAATCATTCGCCTCTGTTCGCCGCAAGATGCCTCCAACGGTTTATACCAATCGCCCTCAGGTCGATGAGGCATGGCCTTCCTTTCAATCTTAAACAATCATTCGTTATCCTGTACATCATCCTTCTTGGAATAGAATTTCGTTTCCATCCTCCGATGGTATATCGAATAATATTCTATGAATCCTAAATATATGCATTATTCCCAGATATTGAAATGTCTTGTAAATAAAGCAGCAGTTACAAGGTTGCTAAAGTGGTGTCTTGACGATCTCTGCCACCGAGATCTGGACTTGCTTATCCTCATATAAATAGCTTCGCCTCGAGATGTTGGCTGTTCTGTCAGTTCCAAGGCGGTTCCACGTGTGCCCCCGCTCAGCCGCCCGTGAAGAAGGTTGTGGTTCGCAGAAGACATTATTGCCTTCACTATGTATAATTACATTTAACGGGTTCGTTGGACCTTAAGGGGATAATGGTGTGTGATGAGGTCGTCCATAGTCTGGTGTTGTATGTATATAAGTTAAATGTATTCGAAAAAGGGTATTTTGTCCTCTAGAGAATTTGCAGTTACTCAAGGCGGAATGGTTTATTATGCACCTGGTTAATATAATAGTAGAAATAGTATTACAAAGATTAGGGTGGGCTTTTAAAACTTTCTTAGGCTTAGTTACGAAGGAATTCTTTTTTTTTTATTAATTTATTAATATTTACAACAGGTAAATGATAATAAGAACAAATGACATGAAAAAATAAAACACTTGTAGAGAAACTACCCATCGGTAGCACTCCAATAAAGTTCTATAGTAGAAGGTCTCGAGGCCATTTTCTTTTCAGACGCCTTGGAGGGTTTTCAGGAATAGTATGGGAAGCAAGTTGAGAGACTAGCGCATTCAAGCTTGTCATGGAAGGATAGGAATCTAGTTTGGGTCAAATCAGCAAAATATGGGATATTAAGATCACGATGGATGAGTTTGTTTGTGACATAATAAGGAGCATTGAGGATTTTACGAAGGATTTTGGATTGTAAGAATTGGATACGAGATGAATTGGGTGGTTTAGTAGAGCCCCAAAGCTCAACTCCACATGTCCAAAAAAGTCTGATAACTGTCATGTAAATGAGTAATTATGTTGATATGTGTTTGCGTGTATGTATGTAGGTATGTATTAGGACATTAATGGAAAATTCCAATGAAGCCTTAGTTCTGAAAATAACAGAATACTAAGCCATATCTTTCCCTTAAGGAAAGTGCTGTTGCCTTCCTCCCAGCCATTGACAATTTATTTTGTTCGATATATATCTGACTCTTGAAAAATTACCCATACGTAGTTATAGAAAATTGAACAAAAAAAAAAAAAACTACCAATCTCAAGCTCGACACATGGTATGTTTCTGGGATGGTGATTAGTCCCAAATTCACGCTTATCCGCCTGAGCCCCTCCTCCCCCCAATTAAAGTTACCCTCTTTATACAGGCTGGAGAGTGGCTAGATCACACAGGGTCCATCCTTTTTCGGTCTGTCATAGCCAGATTTAAACCCGAAACCTGCAACATTCTACTCACTGAGCCTCCCACCTCCCTAGTCATAGAAAATAGAAGTCTAATTCTCAATTTGATTGTTAAAATAAAGTAAATAAAAAATGAAGGAGCTATACATGATCAGTATTACTGATCTTTTAGGTCCGTTTCTTTCACTCCTCAGTAATTTGTACCTGTTCAATGCGCCGCATCGACCGATTTCCGATGCAATAATGACAACATAGCCACATTTTTCAAAAGTTTTATATGATTTATCTAATCTTTTCTTAAAACTTCATTTTTTTCTTATGACAAAAGGGTGGAACTTAATTTTTTATGTAAAATTGTGTATTGTATATGGAAAACATTTATATTTTCCATAGTGTCTAAATGAGACCTTCACAGGTTTCTATCACAGTCCGGCCGATGGAGAAATTAGCGTTGAAAACTTTAAGTCCTCAAAATTTCGAAATAGCGTATTGTAACTGCCAACCGCTGTTTTGGGCATATACTTTCCCTCAAATTTGTATCTTGTTTTTTTTTTAATATGAGGAGAAACCATATTTAATAAATTATTAAGTTTTTATTTATCCGAAAATAATTATAATAATCTGATTGTCCCTTTACTGAAAAACGGCCACCTGTGGCCTAGTGGTTTGCGTAACAAACTGCTAAGCCCAAGACCGCGGGTTCATAGCCCGGCAGGTGGCTCTAGTATTTTTTTAAGGGAGTAAAAAATTCTTAGTTGCGCCGTCCTTCGGAAGGGACGTTCAACGGAGGTCCCGAGCATGTACGATGTCAGGTGCTCGTTAAAAATCCCTTTCCTAATTAAACCTGGATAGGCAAAGTTTATAGCTCCCACTGTAGCACCGATTAGCCATAGCAGCATAAATTGACGTTAAATGAACAAATCAATCCAAACCTTTACTGAAATCTCGTTTATTAAGTTTAAATGGGCGAAGTTATCCCTGTACAATAGCCAATCCTTCACACCCAAGCGTCTTTTCCTATTTTTTTTGCCAATGCCATGGCGATCAAAATTTATAATGACGCTCTATCCATTAAAAGAATAGGTATGAATCTGCGCTAGAAAAAGATAACTGTTCTTATTGCGAGATAACTGTGAACTGAGTTAAATACTGACAGCAATATTGACCGTGTATTGTGTAAAAATACTGAAGGGTGACTCCTCAATATTTTCGTCATTCCAGTACCGTAAGTAAAATTGACCGTGTTTCGGCCCCTGAAGAGTTTACATTTTACGTTGTTGCTATGACAATAACTACCTTTCAGTGGAAACTGTTTGGTAATGAGATTGTTTCTATGGTAACAGCCCTGCCACGATAATGGTTTCGCTTTCTCTGGAAAACTTCTAATTCGGTTCACTAATCGCTGCCGATCTAGTCTGCTGTAACCAATGGCGGTTCGCTACGGTTCGTAGTAGCGGGTGTAGGTGTCTGTCTGCGGCGTAGTATCTGCGATATCCACTGCTCATTCATGGGATATGATGTATATGTATATGTATATGCATAGGCGTAACGTGGGAGGGGGGGGTTATTTGGGATGTAACCCTCCCCCATTGCTTAGAAGAAATTAAAAAAAAATTATAACAATTAAAAAAGAAATAAAATTTGAAGGATTTTACTTTTTCAAAGTTATTATTGTGGGGTTACAGAAGTAAGGGTCAATAATGCCAAAAACACAACAAAGAAAGTGCAAACATAGTCATTTTAATGAATAATAGGTACACTAAAATGACAAACCAAAACGTAATACTGTTTATTTAGAATTAATTATATTATTATAGCGGCAGTAGTGGCATCTTGTGGCAACAATAAGATCGCAAATGTGAGAAGAACAGTTTAGACAATTCTTAGAATCTAGAAGTAAATTCTGGATGGGTCTAGAAAGTTCCCTATGCAATTAACTATAGTAAGTTATTGTAACCAATACATAGGATTACTTGTATTTAACAGCTATTTCTTGGTTGCCCTTCCAAAAGTAACATTTATGAAAAATTATAATCTATTTATTTAATTTGAAGCTACATGATTGTAGTATAATACATATTGCACCTATATTACGAGACATCTTCTTTCAATGGAGTAATGTGTTGGAGTGGTTGACTGGTGGGGTTAACCCCCCCCCATGAGTCAACTCTAGTTACGCCAATGCGTATATGTATAATTTTGGAAGAGAATTTGTTAACATGGAATTAGGCTCTAAGAGCTTTATAAACAAGGAGACATCAGTGAATTTTTAGATGACTAAAGAGACGGCTAGATTATTTCCATCAAGGAGTTTAGTGACGTCCATCGAGGTTTACATTGAATTGAATTCCTGAAAGAATTAATTACATTGTTCTGCCGCGAACCACTGCATCTGGGAAACAGCCAAGACATTTCCATAATTCCATTGTTATATTATATTCCAGTGTATTAGCCGGTACCCAAGGACTTATCCGCCATTGTTTATAACCTCAACAATGATATACTGATAACACCTCTTGCCATGCTCCTCTTCTTACATAATTTGATAGGAACCTTTGATTAAAAAAAAATGACTAATTTTCAAAGGATGTAACTCAGAATCTAATAGAGGTACAGAGCTGCGGTTGGGCTCCAATTATATCAAATTTAATATACTTAAAAATGGTTACCAATGTTTTTTTATTAAAAAAATCAAGATCTAGAGGTATAGACCAAAAATTGAAATAATTCCGAATATGGCGAGGTTTTTCGGCCACCAAAAGTTTTCCCTTTTTGTTCGGTAGCAAATTTAGATTTCCACAAGTCAGACATGCCCTTACAACATATAAAAAATTCAGCTCTCTTCAATTTATTGCAACCTAAAGCACTTTACCACTTTTTTGGTTCCTGGCCGCTGGCCTATAAATATTTCAGATTGTTATGAGTATTGTTAAACTCACTGATGAGCTCATCAATGACAGCATTTCTAAATTCATTGATGAAAACCATCCTGTATCACTTTATTCAAGATGGATATAACCTTATTACAACCTCCTTTTGTTATTTATGTTTTCAAAACTAGCAATTAATGAATAACTAAATTATTGCTACATCTGCTTGTTAACCATTAAATATTTACCTTTGTGATCTACCATTATTAAATTTTTGTTATATTGAGAGTAAAAATGTTCTAATTGATTGATGTTTGTTTGTTGTTTGATCATTGAACGTCACTTTATGCTGCTATGGCTAATCGGACGATGCTACAGTTGGAGCTTTGAAGTTTGCCTATGCAGATTTAATTAGGATAGGGATTTTTAACGAGTACCTGACATCGTACAGGCTTGGGACCCCGTTTAACGTCCCTTCGGAAGGACGGCTCCCTATCTATCTATTTGATTGAAATTTACTGTCTATAATATTAACATCACTGTCCATCTGCAGATAATTTCAATCTATTAATGAACGTATCATCTGTACAGATTAGTCCATATACAAAAGATACAAACAACACAGTTAAAAATTCTAAGAAGTGCTCCTTGGATTTTGAGTCACACCATACACAACGACATGAACATTCCCACTATAAAATCATATATACACAACATTCCGCTCATCAACACAAAATCTCATTCTTCCTCTTTCCTACCCCCTGTCACCCGGGCTTGATAGGAAAAGATATAGCCAAGAGACCTGCTCCAGAGCTATTAATTATTTCCAAAACTTGATGTTCCTGCAAAGCAAAGAGAAGAACTTTGCTTGGATCAAATTTGCGGGATGCGAAATTATGCAGGTGAAACTGAAAAATAAAAGAAGAGTTTTTATTATTATATATAACTTTTTTAATTAAAATTATGCTGCTTGTAACATCGTGGTGTATTCATAATAATCATTTATAATAAAAAAAATATGTATTTTTATTCTTTGTTGATTTTCGACTTGATTCAAAACAATATACAGAAAAATCCTCAACTACTCAATTTGCAAATGAATCGTTTTTAACCTTTACTGAGTGCACTATCAATTTACATTATAACTTACAAGAGAAATAAATAATCCTAGGTACAGTAACCAATACTGAAAATAAATAACTAAATACAAAAGACTAATTTACAAAATATTGCATATTTACAAGTACTTGCACAATTTCGCTGCTAACAATCAATGTGGGCCCAACCAAGACAACAGAACATAAGACAATACTTTTTCCAAGTCTCTGTAACGGCTGTTAAATCGATGATTACGACCAAAGAGGTAAAACCTCTTATGTTAGACTAAAACACTAAACATAAATTATTAATCAGCTGTTGTTGCCTTCTCTATTGTCTCCGCAGTGCTTAACTCACACAATATTAATATCAATACTCAATTATTATCATATTTTTTCAATACTCAATTATTAAAATATTTTTTCCCTTTTGTTTTTAGTTAGTCTTCCATTATTCTCATTCAACCTCCATTTCATATCTTAAAATAATGTTTAAATCTTATCTTACTAATATTATAAATGTGAAAGTTTGTATGTTTGTCTCTCTTTCACGCAAAAACTACTGAACGGATTTGGATGAAACTTTACAGTAATATAGTTTATACATCAGAATAACACATGGGCTATAGCAAGTGCGGATTTAGGGGGGGGCAATAGGGCACGTGCCTCCCCCTGACAGTTTTTTAGGTACTGTGGAGAATCCATTATAGGACATAATTAAAGGCAAATCACATGATAATTGTGGTTAAAATAACAGAAAGCGCATGAGTGAAACTATTGTTTTGATATCCTACTAATATTATAAATTCGAAAGTTTGTATTTATGTTTGTTACTCATTCACACAAAAACTACTGAACGGATTTGGATGCAAATTATTGAGTAAAATAGGTTATACATCATAGGCTACAGCAAGGGCAGATTTATGTGGGAGCACAGGGGCATGTGCCCCACCCCCCGTTATAGTACATAATTAAAGGCAAATTTAGAACTTATCATCTTAAAATTTGTAGATAGGTTCTTTGTACAGTTTAAGAAAGAAATTTGGATAATTCCACCCCAAGGGTTTCCCCTTTAATATAATAGCGGTTCAAAGGTTGTATAGAATTTGTCAGTTTTAAAGTTAGACATCTGAAATTTTGGATGTACGGGTAACTTATATTTTAAAAAAGTAATTAAATTATTTATTTTAAATGATCTATCAGGAAACTTTGTGTGGCAGACCAAATTCCACACGAGCGAAGCCGCAGGCATAAGCTAGTGTATTAATATAACTTTTAAAATTAAACTAAAATGTTTGTTTTAAAAAATTCTATTTGACAGGTATACATCCTTCGAATAGTTAAAACTTAATTTGAATTTAATTACTTCGAACATTATTTTGTGTTGCGGGTTAGTTCTAATAATTTTCATTACAATGTGTTCTTTTAGAAATCATCATTAAAAAAGAAAAAAAAAGGATACTCTTACTAAGAAAGTAAGAGTTTTAATAAGGTCTTTCAGTATTTTGAAAACACATCGTCTACTGTCTCAATTATAGCTCGATTTTTTCGCTCTACATTTTTTCTATCGTCCACCTTGAATATGTTTGTATGTAATACATAGCGATGATCACTGATCAGTAATATTTATTAAATATAAGTAATATATACCACCTCAAATCCTGCTGCGGGCAAGACTTTTATTTAATCTTTTTGCAGCCAAAGATGGATCAAAGATCCTCCTGGGACTCACCCAGCCTCTATAAAATATTATAAAAATGGGATACTCAAATTAAGGGGGGGAGGAAATCTGGTGGTTGAGCGTGACGTAGGGCAAGTCACCTCATTGCAGAACCGTTGTCCATGAAACAGTACAGTTCCCCAGACCCGTTCACGGGTTGTAGTGGTACAATTTTTTTTTTTTTTTTTTTAAATATATACCGACATTTTATAAAGCGAACCAAAGGCATCGATGACCTAAGAGTTTTACACCTTTCAACAAAAAGTCATGAATAGTTCCATTCCAAGCATTTTTGAAGACATTTTCAAAATACCTTAGGCTTATCACTAGAATTTATAAAAACAGTTATTAAAATATAATTAAATTTTAAAACTTTTTATGGCGAATCACCTTAGTAAGCAAGTTTAAAAACAATAACATGAATAAGAGGAAGATGTTCCGAGTATAGGTTCAAAAATTATTTATAAAGAGAGAACTGTTTATTTGGAAGCTGAAATATTAACTTGAAAATGGACTAAGGGATGAAGGGACTTCCTTAGTTCATTTTCTAATGTGACCTTACTATATTAGCCCTGAAGAAGACCTGCAATGTGGGTCGAAATGCCGGCTTCCAAATAAGTGGTTAAGTCTGATTTTGTCTCGAGAGATAACTGCTTTCAGATAACTGCAATGGTATCATTCTCGTATTTTAAGCTTGAAATGAGTTTGTAATATAAGCAACAACTTGATTCCGCTTACTTAAGTACAAGAAACTCATTTTGGAAAAAATTAGACTGAACAACTTATTTCACCGGGGCTGAAGATATAATTTAGTAGTAATATTTATATTTATAAATTATAAAACTAATGTTATATTTTAATTTTCAGATGTACTCTGCGGGTACAATGGAACCATCTTCGCCTATGGTCAGACATCATCAGGGAAGACACACACGATGGAAGGTGTCATCGGCGACCAGAACAGGCAGGGTATCATCCCGAGGATTGTTAACGACATCTTCAACCATATTTACGCGATGGAAGAAAACCTCGAATTCCATATTAAAGTGTCGTATTTTGAAATTTATATGGACAAAATTCGTGATCTTCTGGATGGTAAGTAAAGTCTTGTTTGTTCATTTTCATATATGTAATATTCTGTACCCCGGAGATAAAGGACACCATGCCCAAAAAAATAGGTAATATTTTAGATAAATTTTTATACATAAATACAGGTTTAATACTTCCAATAACTTATCAATGATAATAACAACATGAACAATTTTCTTTAAGCTGTTTCAATAAGTGGCGAAGAAACAAATGTTAATAGTCCAAAGTTATTGACAATTGGCTCTCCTGAACAAACACGAAACTGTGGCATGTTGTCCTTTACCTCTGAGGTACTGAATTAAACTTGCTGGTATGTTTGCTTCTGTCAATAAAAATAAACTAAAACAAAATAATCTATATTCTTGAATTTCCTGATGCACTGGATTGATCCTTGTCAACTCCTGTTAAAATGCTTACTTTTACAAATATTCTGGATATCTATATCCTGCAATATCCTGCCTTTAAACACTTTGACTCTTTAGATACCAGACTTATTAATATTTTATTAAGGCTTATTAATATCACAATTCTAACTGCCAAATTCACTTCTTGTTTGTATGAGTTTATTAATCCTATGAGACAGTATGCCCATGAGGATGAAAATTATTTTTCCATTTATATTAATTTAATGTAAATCTTTTTCTTTACAGTATCAAAGGTTAACTTGAGCGTCCATGAAGATAAGAATCGAGTGCCTTTCGTAAAAGGAGCTACAGAAAGGTTCGTCTCGAGCCCCGAAGAAGTTTTCGAAGTGATTGAAGAAGGAAAGGCTAATAGGCATATTGCTGTAACCAGTGAGTTTTATTTTTCCTTTAAATTTAATTTGTTAATACAGTTGAACCTCGATTAAGCGAATTCCTTGATAAATCAAAGTTTTTCTATTCCCCTTGAATCTGCCTACCTTTCCTACGTTATTTTTACCTCTACATATCGAAGAATAGGTTTAGAAGACCTTGATATATCGAATTTTCCAAGATTCCTCGGCTTACACCGCACCTCTACAAAACTAAGTATTTGTAGGAAAACCTCTACATATCAAAGTCAATTCGTTAAATATGAACCGTTTAGCATGAACACAGCTCGTTCTGAGAAGCATTGTCATTCTCAGAACGGCCTTTTTTCTGAAGTAATCCTATAACTCCCCCACTCACATTTGTTTCCAGTTTGTTTCAGTTTCTGCTAACACTTGTGCAATAGGTTTCGTTTTCTGTCGTACTACGTTAAGTATTGGATGATGCAATGGAAAAAGTATCGTTTTCAGGTATACAAACTACAATTTCCGATTTTTTCAAAGCTCAGCTTAAATTTTTTTTCACAAATTTCAATATTTATCTGTTTTTTAAGTCTATTGTTTTATTGTTAAATAATGACGAAGTATGGTTTTTATTCTAATTACGTATTTTTTTTTTAACTGCTTTTAGTTATATTTGTCATAAAAATTCTTCATTTCAATATTCAAAACTAGCTATCTTAAGCAATGTAATTGGCGTAAATTGTGGATTCACTATCCTCCCATGCTCAATTGTCCACTGGGAGGATAGTGAATCCCCAGGAAAATGAAATAAATAATTTTTAAATATTACTATGTATTCTTTATTGAGAATTTTGACTTATAACTTTTTTTAAAGTTATGTTTAGGAAGTTGATGTATTTTAATATTGAAAATGGCATTTAAGTTGCCGAAACGTCTTGTTTATGAAAGAATAAAATAAATTGACTGGAAGTTGGGTTTTTCGAAGATAAAATTTACATAGAAATAGAGTCCATTATATTAAATAAGAATTAAAATCAATAATTACCAATTAGATTTTCAAATAGCTTAAGGTCACTTCTTGAAATAATTTGGCGTATATGACAATCAAGCTAAAATAGCTTAAGAGCTAGGATTATTTTTTTTTTGTTAGTCTCTATAGTATTTCATTATGATTATATTCATTTTATAATACACGGATTATTCAAGAATGGATGATCTATATATGTTTGGGCAAATCGCCTGCTAGTAAGCTACTGCAAATAAATAAATAAGTAGAAAAAAAAAAGAGATAATTATTCTAAACGAATAACATATGTCTTGTACTTATTAATCGCTTAGTAATGAGTATGATTTTTATTTAATTTTTACAGACATGAATGAGCACAGTTCTAGAAGTCATAGCGTTTTCCTTATCAATGTCAAACAAGAGAATTTGGAAAATGAGAAGAAACTTTCTGGTAAATTATACCTTGTCGATTTGGCCGGTAGTGAAAAAGTAAGCATAGCAAATTATTGTCCGCCTGTTTAAAATTATCGTTTAACTAATCAATATTAATAAGGCATACTTGTTTCTGTTCTAGGTTTCAAAAACTGGTGCCGAAGGTACAGTACTCGATGAAGCAAAGAATATCAATAAGTCATTGTCTGCACTCGGTAATGTCATCTCGGCTCTCGCCGACGGAAACAAGACCCACATCCCGTACAGAGATTCCAAACTGACGAGAATCTTACAGGAGTCTCTGGGAGGAAATGCGAGGACGACTATCATCATCTGTTGTTCGCCTGCTTCTTTCAACGAGTCTGAAACTAAGTCAACACTGGACTTCGGCAGAAGGTATTTATTAATTTATTTGTTAAACCTGTTACATATTGTTTGTTTATTCATTTGATTTAACTTTATGTTGATATGGCTAATCGGATGTTGCCACAGCGGGAGTCCTAAATTTTGTCTATCCAGATATATTTAGGATAGATAGGGATCTTTAATGAGTAAGAGACATCACAAAGGCTTACCCAAATTTTACATTCCTTCAGAAAAGCATAGCCAACAATTTTTTAATCTTATTAAATAAAGCTATGAAACTGTGTTATGTTATGTTACCTGTGAACTATGTTATGTCTTTACCCACGTAGAATTAATAATAATAAGACAATGTTTGTGTAGTAAAATTGATATAATAATTCATATGTTGTTGCTTTGTCAGTCGAATTAAAACGTCAATTACTTATTTTCCAGAGCTAAAACCATCAAGAACGTAGTTACTGTTAATGAAGAACTGACAGCCGAGGAGTGGAAGAGAAGGTACGAGAAAGAGAAGGAGAAAGTTGGAAGGCTCAAAGGAAAATTGGAGAAGCTAGAGATTGAATTGAACAGGTTAGTTAGTTTTTTCATCTTTATACAGCTTCGCCGCAGAAGAGTAATCAGTTTAATCTGCCTCGTTTTAGTTATTTAATGCTTTTTTGATCAAACTGCTGAATCGTTTGATGCCTCAATTATTTGTTTAGATCCTCTCTATTGTTTTGAAACATTTTGAGCTTAAAAAAATAAATAAATGTACTAAATAACTTTATTTAAATGTTGTATAAGATAATGATGCTAATTCCTCATTAAGCGATTTATTTTCAAGTGTTTTTATATGGAATTTTAAGATATTTATTTTAATAATTTCATTTTTATATCTAAGTTTGTATTGCAGCTATAGGCTGTGCCCTAATAGGAACTAATATAAGTATTCCAAAAAAAAATTAGCTAGGTATCTAATACTGAGATCAAAAAGTAAGGTGAAATTATCATTTAAAACTCCAGGGCATTAGGAAGGCAGGTAAATTTTTGTTTCCTAGGTTGGTAGGACTGTCTATAACATTTGCCAAGCGTCTGTTTGTCACAAGGTTTGATTATCTCCGAGTTACACGTATTTTTGTAAACAACCAAAAGTGAATTTTTTTATTTTTACAAGGGGTGATTTTGTTAAGCAAAGAACTCGCGTCAATTTTTGTTTGTGGAACGAATTTCTTGTGTGGACACCTTGAAAATGTTGCAGGCCTTTGGTGATCAAACGTTTATAAGCGGTACGAGTTCAAAGCGGGTCGAGAACGTGTTGAACACAAACCGCACTCTGGATGACCATCAACGTCTACTAGTAAGAGCCACATCCAAAAAATCAAAGATTTGGTGCTTGAAAATCGTCGTTTGCAAGAAGCTGTTCGTCTGAAACGGCTGGAATCATGGGGAAGCAACTCTTGGTAAACCTAACGTATCAACCCGCCACTGCCGAACCCCGTATGCCAGCAATGGCAGGTAGGGGGAAGGAAAAAAAAATGGAAAAAAAATAATGTTTCGAGGACTGGGAAAAGTGTGTTTAATCGGATGGGGATTACTTTGAAGGGGATGAAATTGATTTGGAAGAATAAATAAAGAATTTACATTTTATAAACAAATTCACCTTACTTTTTGACCACAGTAGTATATCAACTTTAGTGTGCTGATTCTTAAACTAATAGTTTTACACATGATTCTAACTTCTTTATATTTATATTTCTTCTCTTTCTGTGCAATGTAACTTAATTTACTTTTGTACAAACAGGTGGAGGCAAGGAGAGACTGTGAATCCGGAAGAACAGGTGAACTTCCAGGAACCAGTAGAAGTTGCGACGCCCGTCACTTCAACCGTCGAAATCAAACGTAATTGTTGTTTATAATTTAATTCAATATCATTGTAGAGGGTATTTTACTTTCTCAACTATTTGTCATTGATGATCATCACAGGGTAAAAAAAAAATATTTTTTTATTTTTATAAATTACTGTTTTTTATTCATCAATTTTTATTTTATTAATAATTTTCATTATTATCGTAAACTATGGCGTACTAACTTTTAATTTAGTTTACCACTACCATCTTATGTATTGTGTTTCTAATAAAAACCATTACATGTAGTTTGGTATCAGTTCCGGAGGTTGTCACTTCAAGTTAAGTCACAAGATTTTAACTTTTCATTCTTTTCCTTTTTAATATTCTCAAAAAACGCAATTAATAATGAGCTTTAGTTTTAGTATGGAGAAAAGAGTGTAATAATGGGAAATGTGTTTATTTCGCTGATCATTTCATCAATATATATATATATATATATATATATATATATATATATACACATACAAAATTGGCATATAAAAGATGTAATTGACTGCTACTGGTGCTGTTGTGTTAAAATTACAATATCGTACATTCATTTATTTTTTATTTTTACTATTTTAGCTGGCCTACCAGTCCCTGCAACTCCTGGAATTATGCTTGGTTCCTTGTCTAACGAGGAAAGGCAAAAACTGGAGGAGGAGAGGGAGCGATTGTATCAGCAGCTGGATGAGAAAGACGAGGAGATAAACCAGCAGTCGCAGTACATCGAGAAGCTGAAGGAGCAGATGCTTGAACAAGAAGAGGTACAATAATAATATTACTTGATGATTATATTTTGAGTTATTGTCGATCTACAATTCTTTTTGTTAAACAGTTAATAGCATCTACAAGGCGTGACTATGAACTCCTCCAGCAAGAGATGAACAGGATCACTCAAGAGAACGAATGCGCTAAGGAAGAAGTTAAAGAGGTTTTACAGGCTCTTGAGGAATTGGCTGTGAACTACGATCAGAAGTCGCAAGAAGCCGACACCAAGAGCAAGGAAAACGAGAACTTGGCCGAAGAGCTTCTGTCAAAGCAGGTTAGTTCAAGAAATAATTATTTATTTTCTACATTTCGATATTTCAAACATCATTTTGTTTTTTTGTAAAGTTGCCAAGGAATTAATCTAAATTTTAGCCAAGTTATGTATTATGATATTCAATAAATAATAAAATTTTTGTTTGTTTTTTTCTAGTCTCTCTTGAACACGACTTCTTCCGAGCTCCAGCAGCTGAAAGACATGTCTTCCCATCAAAGGAAGAGGATCATGGAAATGCTTGCCAACTTACTCAAAGACCTTTCGGAAATTGGGGTCGTTATCGGCGGTGGTGATAGCGAGATCAAGGTACTCATTCGATTCTTAACTATTTTCATATCCTATATTACCTTTTTCTTTATAATTAGAAGTAAACATTAATACTTTGTTTTGTTTTTTTAAAAAATAATAAAAACAAACAAAGTAACCATATTTTGAAATTATTAAACATAGTAATAATTAAATATTCCTCAGAAAACAATGGATTTTAATGAAAACAAAATAAATAAGAGAGCAAAAATCCAATCATTTCTAATTCTAATATATATTGTTTTTCAAAGTTAGAGTTAGAAATGTTTTTTCTAAAGACATATCATCGATACAAGTGCAAAGTATCAAATAAAAAATAATAAACACATTTTTTATTTTCAATCTATAGTATTTGCTTTAGGATTGATAGTTAATATAAAATTTAAACAAACTGGCAGAGGACAAGAGGGTTAGCATTGAGTGGGTTCCTGGACAGTCGGGTATCCATGGCAACGAAGAGGCTGATAGGCTGACCAGGCGCTAGGATAGGATAACATTCCTTGTACTCCCGAACCAATATGTGGCATTAGTCTCAGTTACGCTAAGCAAAAAAGGACATATACCTTAGGAAAATGAACCACCACTGGTGCAAACAAAGAAAATCAAAACATTCCAAGCTATTCCTTGACAGCTTCTATGAGAAGACATTTAAAGCTCTCCTGAATTTGAACAGGGAATCACTAAAAACAATCATAGTGGCCTTCATGGGCCATTGCAGGCTCAATGTCCACATGTTCAGGCTGGGACTAGTGGATGTCCCCGCATGCCGTTTTTACTACACAGCGAACGAAACCTCCTATCATGTTATCTGCCTAAGTGATAGGTTTGCCGACCTAAGGTTTACAATCTTTGGACAGGATAGAGTCACTAACCCTAGGTAGTGCGAATTATTCAACCCAGCAAGCATACGTAAATTTGTGGGTTTAGCCAAGCTGAGATTATAATTACATTCAATGGGGCACACAATAGATCAAATAAATGGTTGCAGTGCAATTTTATGCCCAACCAAAAAAAAAAATATAAATACATATAAAATTCATAAAGGGTCATTTATAAGGCTTAAACGTATAATGGCATAGGTAAAACACATTTGACAATACACTTTGATTTTGATTGAAATTTGAAACAGTTTTGTTTTTTCTCTTTCTTGAGTCTTTCACTTTTGATACTTTGCATTTATATCAACGATATAAAATAGTCTCATCTATGTAAACAAAATTATTTCATATCATTAATAATAAAAAAAAAATCATTTAAATCTTTCTATTTAATGCATGGATACATATTTTATTCACAGGTCTCAGCTGACAGCAATGGAAAATTGGAAGAAGAGTTTACAGTTGCAAGGCTGTATATATCGAAGATGAAATCAGAAGTGAAGAACTTGGTCCAGAGGTGTCAAGGTTTGGAATCGTACCAAGTCGATTCCAACAAGAAGGTACAGATTAAATTAATATCTTATTAATGTTTTCTCCTTTAATTATTATCGGTATTAATAGTGTTTCATCTTGTTATGCTTGAAGATTTCGGAGTACGAGAAGGATCTCGGCGAGTGCAGATTACTCTTAAATCAGACCGAGGCCCGGATGAAGTCCCTTCAGGAGTCGATGAGGGAGACCGAGGCCAAGAAGAGGTCTCTCGAGGAACAGCTGGACATGCTGCGAGAGGAGTGTGCTAAGATGAAAGCTGCAGGTTTGTCTTTAATCTCTTATATATTTTATATTGTTATTATTACAATATTAATAAACGGAAGCTTTCATATATTATTATGAGCTCTGTTAACACGTTACCGCCCGCTAATGTTTTGCTGAAATTTACTATAAGACTGGTGATTTTATCATATATCAATATAATTTTTATTATATATATTATAATATCAATTTACTACATGATCGGTGCTTATCACGACAACGAGATTTCTCATTCCCAGTCACCAACAAATGTCCAGTGAAATCTCGTTCCCGGGCGTCATTGTGTTAAAGTAAACACTTGTAATTTCATTTTTTTTTTTATTGATTTTTTTTTTGCATTTAAGTCCATCTCTGAGATGCCCTCTATCTATGACTAAGACAATTTGTTTAAAAATCTATTAAAACAAAGTTAAAAAATCTGAAAAAATTCTGCCGTTTTCCTAAACAGCAGGCAAACCCTTAGTTTTACAATCCTGTAAAATTTCATAAATTGAACTTATCAGGGTTTGACATAACAGCTCTCATATATTATATGAATTACTTAACTAGAACATATGAGAATACTTGAAACTTGTGTACAAAAAGTCAACTAACTAATATTGAGTCTTATAACAATAGTTTTTATAGTTTATTTTTTTTTTTTTTGCTCTTACATTATTACTTGGTGCTACCTAAAAAAATGTAACCTAAGTCTTGGGTATCAAAATCTAAGTCTTGTATGAATATTTCTAGTTATACTAAAATACTTGGCAGCAATCTTAAGAAGTATGTAATGATTTTAAATTTTGTTTATTTACTACCAATCCATTTAAAATATATTTGTGTATACAATACATCTTTTACTGCTAGTAAGGAACCAAAAAGTAGATAATAATACTTTATTACTATAACATTTTACTTTTCAGAACAAGTACATGCAGTCTCGTCAAAGGAGAAGGCCGAAGAAAAGAAGAACGAAGCGACGATGAGAGTCGCCCTGGAGCAACAGATGGATCAGTTGAGGGACACCTACCAAAAGCAGATCACCGCTCTCAGGGATGAGATCGCCGAGAAGCAGGAACAGGTTTCCATCGTGAAGGATGAGAACCAGAAGTACACCCTCGCTCACCAGCAGCTCCAGCAGGACTACGAGAAGTTGAAGCAGGAGGAGCAAGAGAAGAGCAACAAGCTACAAGAGCTTATGTAAGCTATCTCATTTATACAATCAATCAAGACTGGCTCTACAACCCAGTACTGGTCTTGGCCGCATCAAGACGTCGCCTCTACTCCTCTCTGTCCTGTGCCAAGGTCCTCCAAGCTCTGGATTCAATACTGTTACCTGCAACCCTCTCAACCTTGTCAACCCATCTAAGTCGTGGTCGCCCATGTTTCCTTTTTCCATCAAATAGCAGTCTCTAATGAGTAGTGTCATCCTCCATTCTGGCCACGTGTCCAGCCCATCTGATCCTAGCTATTCTCATATGCTGCACTACATCTGGCTCCTGAAACATCTGATATAGCTCAGCATTTTGCCTGAGTCGAAATTCATCACCAACTCTTTCTGCTCCAAACATTCTTCTTGATATTTTCCTTTCAAAGAGCAGTAATCTGTTGGCATGTGCCCTGGACAGAGGCCAAGTTTCTGATACTTAAGTTAAAACAGACCTGATAATTGTTTTGTTAAGCATCACCGTGGCTCTTCTCGTTATCAAATGAGTTCTTTTAATTTTTGCTATCCCAAAATAATATTTATTAGGGACCGAAATTCTTTGAATTTCTGGGCCATTTGAGTTATCCACTTTGATCAGAGAACCAAGGTAGGTAACATGATGGTGGGTTCTGATTGCCTTGAAGGATTAGACAACATATATTTGGTCTTTGGTTGGTCCACTTGAAGACCTATATGCTATACAGCATTCTCCAAAGCAAGAAAAACCTGTTGTAAATCCCTCTGTGTTCTTCCGACTATATCTATGATATCTGCATTGGCAAGTATTTGGTTGGACTTTGTCAGAATCGTTCTAGTAATATATAATTAAACAAGAGACACGAGAGCTCATCCCCTGTCTCCGAGATGTCTTGAATATTTCAGGTAAGTCGATCTCGATATTGACCTAGCTTATCGGCTCCCTCATCAGCAATTCCACAAGGCTTATCAATTCTCTGGGGACATTCATTTGTTCCATGCCTTAATAAAGATGATACTGTCATAGACATTGCTGAAATTCACGAAAAGGTGGTGAACCATAATATTGTACTCCAGTTCTTTCCAGAAGAGTTCCCAGGGTAAATATTATAAAACCTACCACTTTTAATCCACATTGATACATTCCTATCTCTCTTGGCATGAAGTAGTAATCTATGGTATGCCACATTGGTGACGACATTATACCACCCCATCATCTGGTAAGTCAAGAAGCTCACACTCTTTACAACGAGCTTTTGAGTCTTAATCAGTGATATCTTCCAGGGCAGGGTTCTGAGCATTTCCCAGCAAACTCCCGAAGTGTTCAAGCCATCTTTCTAGGATCTCTTCTTTATCTGTGATCAATTTTCCATCTTATTTATGTCTGAATAATAATTAACACTTTAATGACCACCCACACATGTACACATATGTGTGATGCTACCGCTGGACGTTTTTGGGCTCTATCTCGATTTCTTGGCAATGAAAATCTTCTGACTAAAATTGAACTAATATCTGGTTCTATTCGAGGCACCAAATAATAAAACCTATCACTTTATTAACCTATTTTAAGTATTCTTCATTTCACCAGAATTATTTTTTAAGTTGTATCTGTTATGCTATAAACATTACAATTATTTTGTTGTTGCGCAGGCTAACTGTAGAAAGGAGGGAGCAGGCCCGAAAAGATCTCAAGGGTCTTGAGGACACCGTTGCCAAAGAGTTGCAGACCCTCCACAACCTTAGGAAGCTGTTCGTCATGGATCTACAAGCCAGGATCAAGAAGGTGAATTGCAGTTTGAATTATTAATCATTGAGCTGACTGGTAAATGTCAGAGGGGAAGATTGCGTTTTTTTTTTTAGTTTAGATGGTAATCCTTGGAGGATAGTTTGTAAAAGTGTTTAACGGTATCGAGTGTTCAGTTCACTAAGCCATTTATTATATCTACAGCCTTGGTGAATAAGTAGATAAGTCAAATTTAGTCTGAAATTTGCCCGAAATGAGTTTCTTATACTTATAGAAGCAAAATCCTATTATTTTCGTCATGAATAACTAAGCGGCTATGCCAGGCATTGGCTTGAAATATTGATCGAGTTATTGCTTATACTATAACTTCATTTCAAACCAAAACTATGGGAATTACACGATTCTTCTTTCCTCAGTACAATTAAATCATTCTGGACAAAATTCGACTTAACCTCTTATTCACCAGGGCTACAGATTTTTTTTTCGTATTCTTTATGCTATGAAGATAAATCATTTGTTCGTTTGCTCAAAGTATATGTAATCACAGTAATTTTTTCACAATCAAATTTTGTTAAAATAATTTTAAAAGTTAAGACTGTGGAAAAATTCCAACGAAAAGCCTTAAGTCTCCAAACTAAAACAGAAATCGAAATTATCTGTCCAATATTTCGCCCATTCAGGCATCCTCAGAGTAGAAAGAGAATTACAGCAAAACAAAACATGAATAATGCACCCAAGAAACATCCCACCACCTCGAAGGTTCAAATGCAACTAATGAATCATAAGGAAGGTTACTCAACCCCGGCTGGTTAAGGTTAGATAAAAGGCTTTTCGTTGCAATTTTTCCAGGGTCTTAACATTTATGTAAGGTCTCTTTTTTACTTTTCAATATTAATATATTTTGTGAAGTAGCCGTAGATTCACTGGTTTCTTGATAATGATAATTTTTTTTTCTTGCATTTTTTCATATGGTCTTTCATCTTAAGTTTTGTGATGTTTGCTATTATTTATTTTTCCTGTGGTGCTTTTTGAAAATTGGTGAGTGTATATTGAATTTTGAATTTCTGAAGTATCTATCAGCTGTTTTTATCTAACCTTAACCATCTGGGGTCGAATAACCTTCCTTATGATTCATTAGTTGCATTTGAGCCTTCGAGGTTGTGGGATGTTTCTTGGGTGCATTATTAATGTTTTGTTTTGCTGTTATTCTCTTTCTAGCCTGAGGATGCCTGAATGGGCGAAATATTCGACAGATAATTTCTATTTCTGTTTTAGTTTGGAGACTTAAGGCTTTTCGTTGGAATTTTTCCACGGTCTTAACATTTATGTAAGGTCTCTTTTTTACTTTTCAATATTAATAATTTTAAAAGGCATATTTTCTAATGCAGAAAATTCATTTTCAGAAATAAGTGAAATCAAATAGAAAGTTTTATATGTAGAAAGGAAAAGGAAACGTCGGCACATAATTATAAGTCTAGTACTTATTCAGTGTTTTTTTTTTTACTGCACCCCCCAACTATCTCCTTTCTACATTTGATCATCCAGTCAACTATTTCCCTCTCATAGAAAGTTTTATAGTTTATTTTATATCGTGCTAAGTGAAAGTTGCCTGATTTGCAAAATAGATTAGGAAAATTTATTGTTTCCTCTTATCATAGTTGTATTTTTTCTTCATAATGCTATCTTTAAGGATAAAAAAAAATATCTTTACAATCAATTCAATTTATTGAGTCTATTGTATTATTTGTTCTTATTTAATAATATGACTATACTTAGCTTTTGTCTTTTAACTTAGTCCGCTAACGCAGAAGATGAGGACGACGGTGGCTCCCTTGCCCAGAAACAAAAGATCTCATTCCTCGAGAACAATTTAGACCAATTGACCAAAGTTCACAAGCAACTGGTCAGGGATAACGCCGATCTCAGGTGAGCTTCCAACTTTTATTGTATTCATTGCAGTTATTGTTATTTTATTGTTCTTTAGTTTCATAGAATATATATCTCTTAAGTAAGGTTTGTGTAGAATGATTAATTTTGATATATATTGACAATAACTTATGTTATTAACTGAGTGTTATGGAAATAGTAAAGTTGGCTATAACTTAGTGTCAAGTTATATAACTGACTCTTTAAGAAATGTTAACCATTCATATCCCGTACAATATGTGTTCCTAAACTTTTTTAAGAATATCGAAACTTTTTACTGGTGTTGGATTAACCTTATTTCTTTTTATTACACAAATATTTCTATGCTTTTCTATGTTTTCAAACCCTCTATTATTTAAATTTTTGATATGCTTAAAGGTATTTTTATTAGCACCATCTAAAGTTGAATTCTTACTAAATTATACGTTATTATAATTTTTTAGGTGTGAGCTTCCGAAGTTGGAGAAGAGGTTGAGAGCCACGATGGAGAGAGTGAAGGTAATTTAATATCATCTACTCTTTATCTTTATTATTAGTTGAGCATGTAAGGGAATATCCATGACATGGAGTCTAGTGTCAATGAAATCCGTACTTTTTACTTAGTTTATAACACAGCTACGATCATGAATGTTGAGTTGCTAATTTACACTGCTCGGAGGGAACATAAGAAGGATTTGTGGAAGTTGAAAGTTTTGCTGTCATTTCCTGGTTTAGGAAGGATGAACCAATTACTAATAATTCAGTTAAAACCAATTTAAAATTATTTTGACCTTAATTAGGAATGTACTTGTATGAGTCCATCGGCTTAAACAATTAGCCAGATTTTGATTTTTCATCATGTTTCAAAGATAACAATAGAAGTTTAAAAATTTTATATTTATATTAACCTAAATTTATGACAATCGATAAATTCTAAAATTATTTATGACAATCGATTTCTCACAAATTCATTTCCTGCTTACCTAGTGTATGATTATTTTTCATCGTTAATATCAGTAGGTATATTTTTAATTAATCTTTACTTATTATTTTTTGTTATTTTGTGAGAGGAATTTTCCATTTTCCTCTATCCTATGTTAATCCACTGTTGGTTAAAATGGTTTATATCCTAAAAATTACTGTTTATTTGTATTAAAATGATAATTATTTTTATGTTATAATAATAATTATTTTATTATTTCAGGCTCTGGAAACAGCATTGAAGGAGGCTAAAGAAGGAGCGATGAGGGATAGGAAGAGGTACCAGTTTGAGGTTGACAGGATCAAGGAGGCTGTGAGGCAGAAGAACCTCGCCAGGAGGGGACCTTCTGCTCAGATAGGTCAGGATTTACTTATTCTTTTTAAGATAAATTATATTAATTTATATAATCAAATTGATTTCCTTCAATTATGAAAGGAATATTTCTAGCATGACATCATTTAACTATAGATTTAAATAGTTTGTAGATTTTGTATAATAAGAATATCTATTGTAAGAAAAATTATGATGTAACACATTTCTCATTTTTATTTGCAGCTAAGCCAATCAGAGCAGGGCAGTACCACGTCATCTCTAGCGGCGGCGGAGGCGGGAGGACCATCATCTCGCCGTCAAGGCCGGTCGATGACGAACCCAGGAAGCGAAAAGCAATTGGTAACTACATATATGTTTTTTTTTTTTTTTTTTTTTTTTTTCCAGTGGGCATTAAGTGCACCGCGACCATGACTGATCTATTGTGCGCCCCATCTATATGCGATTTTTTAAAATCTTAGATTAGTCGAACCCACAAATTTCAGTATGCTTGCTGGGTTGATAGTTTCGTGCTGCCTGGGATCGGTGACTCTATCCAGACCAAAGGTTTCAAATCTTAGGTCGGCAAACCTATCACATAGGCAGACAATGTGGTAGGGTGATTCGTCCGCTGCGTGACAAAAGCGGCAAGAGGGGACATCCGCCAGTCCCAGCCTAAACATGTGGGCGTTGAGCCTGCTGTGCCCCGTAATCACCGCTATGATTGTCTTTAATGCTTCCCTGCCCAGCTCCAGAGCAGCTTTGCTCAACTTCTCATTGAAGCTGTCAAGGAATAATTTAGAGTGCCTTAAGCCACCTAGTCCGCACCAATGCTGGTTCATTCTTCGAAGGTAGATGTCCTTTATTCTGCGCTTTGCATAGCTGAGTCCGATGCCGCAAACCGGTTCAGGACTGCACGGTACTCTATCCGATCCTAGTCTAGCCAGCCTATCAGCCTCTTCATTGCCAGGGATACCATGGTGTCCAGGAACCCACTCAATGCTAACCCTGTTACTCTCAGCCAGTTTGTTAAGAGCTGCATAGCAGTCCCACACAATCCGTGAGTTGGTACTGTGTCCACTTATCGCACCTATGGCAGCTTGGCTGTCAGTGAAGAAAGTAATCCTTCTACCTGACATCCGCTCATCCAGCAGTGTCTGTGCACAGTAATTAATGGCCAGTACTTCAGATTGAAATACTGAGGAGTACCTCCCCAGGGAGATCCAAGTTCCTTCCCTGGGTTTGTCCCTCCTCCAGAACCCTGCTCCCGCACCAGAAGCCGTAAGAGAACCATCCGTATAGCAATTGATGCCGTTGCAGGGCCTGTGCCTTTTCGTTGTGTCAATATTGACCATATACTTAGGCGACATCACGGTGCCAACCTGAAGATCAGACCGCATTGCTAAGATGCAATCTGCCTCAATTTTAGTGAACAGTTCCCTCGAGCCACACAAATCACATACCCCAGGGATTATGTTCTGTTTGAGCAGCCTGTACATGGAGATCAAGGCCTGGTACTCAAGTTCCAACACCAGTGGCCTGAGCCCAAGCACCACCTCCATTGTAGCAGTAGGAGTCGTCCTCATCGCACCCGTCATCATAAGACAGGCCAATCTCTGTAGCTTCTCCATCTTAAGTCTGGATCCACTTTTACCTGCGCCTTGCCACCACACCAGGGCTGCATAAGTTACAATGGGTCTAATGGCCGTGACATACAGCCAACAGATCATTTTCGGCTTCAAGCCCCATGACTTTCCCACTGCCCTTTTACAAGCCCACAGGCATCTAATGGCTTTGTTTGTCGTGTTATCCACGTGTTGTCTCCATCTCAGTTTATCGTCCAGCGTCAGCCCAAGATATTTAACCGCGCTGTTCCAACATAACTGGATCCCATTGAGCATTGGCAGTCTAATGACCACCTTGCGCTTTCTTGTAAAGGCCAGAACGTTGATCTTACGCGGGTTGATGCTCAGACCATTATCCAGGCACCAGCGCGCTAGAATATTCGTCACTGTCTTAAGCAGGTCAGAGATAACACAGTGATGTCTGCCTCCTACAAGGATGGCCACATCATCCGCGTACCCCTGTGCATAGAAGCCTGCTCCATTGATTGCTGACAGAAGTGAGTCCGCCACCAAACACCAGAGCAGTGGTGAAAGTACACCTCCCTGCGGGCAGCCTCCTCTGGGCTTGATCCACAGTTTGGTGGTACCTAGTTCAGATGTAAGAGCTCTCTGCTCCAGCATGGAATTAATCCACCTGCAGACAACCGGCTCGATCTCTTTGCTCCTCAGCGCCCTACTTATGGTGCTGTAAGGTGTTCTGTCAAAGGCACCTTCTATATCTACAAAGATGCCTACTGTAGTTTCGCCCTGTTTCATGGATCTCTCCAATCTTGTAACCAGGTTAAAAAGAGCAACCTCACAGGATTTCCCTGCTTGGTATGCGAATTGAAGCGGGTGTATTGGATTTGCCACCAACGCACTGTTCCTGATGTATCTATCTAAGATCTTTTCTAGCGTCTTCATCAAGAATGATGACAGACTAATTGGTCTGAATGCTTTGGGGTCATCATATGACTCCTTGCCAGGTTTTGAGAGGTAACATAGTCTGGACGTTCTCCACTTCTGAGGAATATATCCAAATGCTAGGCTTCCTCTCAAAAGTTCGAGCAGGTAGGTCCTGATTGCCATAAATCCCTGTTTCAACAGGACCGGCAAGACACCATCAGGGCCCCCCGATTTATAGGGCTCGAATGAGTCAATTGCCCATTTGAGGGAGCTCATGTTTATGATCTCCCTAGCCTTTGCCAGATGTACACCACCCGTTCCTAAGATGTGTTCATCCGGCGCTACCTCGCTCGCCAAATGGGATTCGCACCCCGGAAAGTGACAATCAGCCAACTCCCTCAGGGTTTCCTCCTCATTCCGCGTGTATCCACTCCTTGTCCTGAGCGTTCCCAAGACTGTATGTCCCACATCCCTGGACATTATCTTTTTGATGCGACAGGCAGCAGGAATATTGTCCACATCGCTGCAGTACTTCCTCCATGCCTGTCTTTTAGCCTTCCTTACCTGTTTGTGGTACTCAGTGAGAGACGCTCTATAGGTCTCCCACTTACCCGTTCTTTTAGCAGCATTGAATAGCTTCCTGGTGCCCTTCCTTAGCTTATTCAAGTTGTCATTCCACCAGGAGGTTTTCCTGTTGGAGCTGACACAGCACACACGATTACTGCTGGCATAGGCATCCATAATGGCTTTTGTCAAAGCATCATTAAGGGATTCCAGCTGCCATGTGTTCTTGATGCCCTTAGGGCAGCTTTTAAGGTTCTCCTCCAGACTGCTGCTGAAGAACCCCCAGTCCGTGCGCCTGGGGTTTCTGTACAGCAAGGTCTGGGGATCACTAACGCAGAGGTCAAATAGGATATATTTATGATCTGAACATGTCTCCTCTCCAGAGACATGCCAGTGTTTAATGTAGGTACTTACCTCGTTAGATGCTATTGTTATGTCTATCACCTCTGACCTCAACCTATTACAGAAGGTTGACCTATTCCCCCTGTTTAATATATCAAGACCAGACCTTATGATAGACTCAAATATACACTCACCTCTTTGGTTATTCTTGGAGCTTCCCCAGGCTTCATGATGGGCATTGGCGTCCAGGGCTGCTAATAAGTTGGTAACCCCTTCTTCCAGCATCCTCTCTACATGCTGCAAGGGGTTAGCTTCCTCGTAGGGCAGATATGCAGCTACTATAGTGATGTCTGCCCTCATCACCTCCCCAGAGGGGGAAAGCACTGCTGCTGCACGATCTCTGGAACAAAATTGCCAGAGGGGCAGCATTTTAAATTTGTTCTTGTGTAGGATGCAGGCCCTTGGCCGGTCCGACCCCGCAATCAAGCTGTAGCCAGGCCAACCAAGCCCCGCAATCCTACCATTTAGGAGATAAGGCTCTTGTATTAAAATAATATCAATATCCTTACCTCTAACATACTGCTGTAGCACACCACAAGCCGCTACGCAGTGATGCAGATTAATCTGCAGCAGCTTCATGCTTATTCTTGTTCAGAGCCCGATGAACCCGCCAACAATGCGAGCTCATCGACCTCATCAGGAGTGGCTTCAGCTTCCGGAACCTGCACAAGGGGTTCCCTGGCTGAGCCACTAACGCTGCCCGACTGCGGCTGGTCCTCCTCGACTCCACCTAGAGGAATCTCGAAGTACCTCGCAGTCTCGTCATCCCTCCTCTTCACATCCTTGGGCTCGGCCGGCTTATTCTTCAGCACCCTCAGTGTTACTCGATGCAGGCTGAAATGAACCTGCATTCCGCACCTCCTGAGGCTGCCGAGACTTGTCTCAGGAATCCTGAATATGGCATAAAAGCCATTATCCAGGGCCTTAACATGATGCACCTGCCAGCCGAGCACACCATCGATGTCCCCATTCTGTACCTTCAACCTCCTGAGGATGACCTCATTAGAGACCACCCGATCAGAAGGGAAGAAGGCCCCCACCTTCACCTGCTGGGTCAGTATGCTGATGCTTCCCACGCGAAGGGATAAACCCCTCTCCAGAAAAACATCAGTCATGACCCCCGCAAGCCACTCCTGCGTAGGTTGATTGGCGCAGGCAACGACGCAGCCACCCATTCTATAGCTAACGCCACCGAACTGCGGCCGCACCGTACTGCCCACCTCAATCTCGTCCAGCCGGTCCAGAATCCTGGTTTTGACAACATCACAGTCAGCCGGGGTCAGCCTATCCTCCGGATAGTTACTGGGCACCACTGCCACCAGCACATCCTTGGCTGCTCCCGAGTATGACTTGATGTTGGTCCCAGCATCCTTTGGCTTCTTGGCTGCTGGAGCCGTGCTGCCAGTCGATGTTCTGGGCCTCTTCTCAGCAGTGGCGGTCCTCTCCCCAGCCTGCACATGCGGTGCTCCTGTACTGGTGGTCGGCTTCGATGAGAAACCCGACCCACCAGCAGTGCTCCTTGGAACAGGCGCAGACCCAGAGCCCGTCACAGTATGCCCCTGCAACACACCAGCACGTGCACCTGACCTGTCAGCCGGTTTCCTAGGAAACCCTGCCTCCCTGCCAGGTGCCGCCCTCCGGTGTACGTCAGCCACGACAGGCCCACCCGACTTTGGAACCCCTTTCCGAGCCGCCGACTTGGCTGCCGGTTCCTCAGGGAACCTTGCAGTTTCATCAGCAATCTCATGAAACGGCTCCGCAGTCGAGGCGCCAGCCGCGCCCCTGCCCAAGAGGTCCTTGGCCCTTTTAGCGCGTCTACGCCTGTTCCTCCTCTGCGTGACGCTAAGGAAAGGACCTGATGCACCTTCCTCACCCTCGGGACTTCCAGGTGCCTGTAGGTTAGTTAAACCTATATTATGGAGGTCCACCCCCGGGAACCCGGAGGGGGCCGCCGCAACTCCAGTATGTGCTGCGACAGCCTCCCCCGCCCCCGTGATGACCCTCAATCCTTGAGACTCCATAGTCAGTGCCTGCAACTGGGCTCCGACAGAGGAGTCGTCTATCGAATCCATTGCTGAATTCGATAGCAGTGAAATGTCTAAGGAAGATTGCTCTTCCTCAGATAAAGGTGTTTTATTAATTATAAAGGTTGGGTTCATTTTGTTCCCACGAGTATGGGGGATCTAAATACACTGCAGGTACTGCCCCCTCTCCCTGCAGCGGGCTAAATACAATGGGGTGCGCCAGGTGCCCCAAGTGGGTCGATTAGAGACAGTGTATGTTTATACACCCCCTGCCATCCAGCCACAGCTCGAGCTCCCTACACTTGGCTTGGGTGTCTAAAGAGGTCCTCCAAAGGACCCCGCCTCTGTCGTTCGCGAGTCCACACGACCAGTTTAGTCGTGTGGTCTCCCCAGGGGGCACCACTAGGAGGTGACAGTAGGCGTTGATAGGGATAAGGAGGACTGGGGTGTGCAAGCAGTGAGTAGGGCACTATGGCTTGCACATTCCACAAGGAGTGAGGGAGGCTCCCGCACCAGCCTCCCGCTCCAGTCCCCCCGTTGCCCTACCCATTAACCCCCCTACATATATGTTTCTATATAGGTGAATACGTTTTCAGTGCCTCGTTCTTGTATGTTACAATGCAGTAAATTTGTTTGTGATCCCTCTTGTTGACAAAAGGAAATTGGTAAATATCTGGTGAATACATTTTCAATTATTTGTTGTGCTTGCTTACTGTTATTATTTGTTTTGATTCAAGAAATTTGTTTGTGTTAATTATCCTCTTTTTTCGTAAAATATCTTTGCTTTTTCTTTAAGAATTTCTCCTGATATTGGTGTGTGCCTATTCCTTTCTTGAATGAACCAAGGCTATCCACAACCTGAGGGATTTCGCCGTTTTTCAACATTTCCCGGACACTTTTGATATTTCACAGAAAGACTTAATTTTGTCCCGGTTCTTACGTGTTCATGTATTGTAGCACTGCCAACTCTATATTCATTTGCTAGGTTAATAAGCTTGTTGCCCTTATCAAGTCTATTTAAAATCTCGTTTTTCTGAATCAGTGTTAAAGTTGTGTGCTTCTGTTAACACAGACATTTTCACTCAGCAATACATATCTTGAAATATAAATCAATCTACACTACAAAAAATCACCGCACTCGACACCATAAATAAAACTAGTAAATATGTATATCAGCGAGTAAACCATGAGACGGCGAGGCAACTGAATGATTGCTAGTTGTTTGTTTACAATAGTTTCAGTACGTGTCTCAACTTGAAACCCCCACCACACCCGTTAAAATACACCAGATTCCTGAGTGCCGGATTATGGAGGGTCTACTGTACAAGCAATTAGTTACTGGTTATATGTTTTCTGTGAGGTCGAAACATTTCTTAAGATAATTGTGGTTCAGTTTTGTTTGTCAAAATTCAGTAAATTTTTTATGGTTTCTGTTTATGAACTCTGTAATCTGTTTGGTGTTGATCAAGTGAATTTAGTACCTACCTCCTCAATAAGTGGTGATTTAAATAATTTTTGTTATTAGTCAAGCTAACCTATTATTCTGAGAAGGTTATAAATATGTTTTCATTCCTTTGTTATGATTCCTTGTTTTTGTTTGTTTGAATGCAGTAAATTTATACTAATTCCTTCATTGAACTGATATAGATAAAATATTTTAAGAAGTTATAATATTTTACCCCTGAGATCCTTATATATAAGTGTGAATGCGTGTATGTGATTTGAATTGTTTTTAATATTTAATTTTTTAAATTATCTGATATGAAATTTGTTTACCGTTCTATATTAGAAATTTCCATGTTAATTAGTTATGGCCCTGTTGATAAAATATTTTATCTTTATATTATATAATTTTTTAAATATTTTATATGAAAAGAAAAGATATGGCTAGGACCGGGACTCGAACCCGGGACCTTGACCTCTCCGTGGTGACGCCTTATCCATCTCGGCTATCCTGGCTTCGCTTCACGGCCAGCCATATCCCCTCTTTTCAATTGATCCTACATCTCCGTGTTCTCGCACTTTACGATGTATACTCGGGGAGAATGTTACTTAAACATTATTTTATTTTGGATCTAGTTGACTTTAAGTCGTTAATATTATTATCACTTATTTTATCTTGAATTGAAAAGAGGGGATATGGCTGGCCGTGAAGCGAAGCCAGGATAGCCGAGATGGATAAGGCGTCACCACGGAGAGGTGAAGGTCTCGGGTTCGAGTCCCGGTCCTGGTCATATCTTTTTTTTTCAAATAAAATATTTAAAAAATTATATAATATAAAGATAAAATAAATTATGATAATATTAACGACTTAAAGTCAACTAGATCCGAAATAAAATAATGTTAAAGTAACATTCTCCTCGTGTATACATCGCAAAGTGCGAGAACACGGAGATGTAGGATCAATTGAAAAGAGGGTATATGGCTGGCCGTGAAGCGAAGCCAGGATAGCTGAGATGTATGAGGCGTCACGACGGAGAGGTGAAGGTCCCGGATTCGAGTCCCGGTCCTGACCATATCTTTTCTTTTCAAATAAAATATTTAAAAAATATAATATTTATCAAAAGAAATAAAATGGTACTCGTGGTCTTTGTTGCTCTAGGCACGCTATATTGCTATATTGCTCGATTCAGGAAGCCTTGCCTACTTCAGCCCTGTAGAAGTAATATTAAATCTTGTTAAATAGATGTATACCAAGGAATTCTCTATCTTGGTCTTGTTTTTCGCTGCTTGCCATGGCTGAAACTGGAGAAATAGCACAATAGCATCATATATAGCATGCTTAAGAGAAGATTGTAGGAAGTCCATTATTATCATGAAATAAAAGGAATAAGTAGTGGATGACAGTTAGCGATAATATATCTGGGGAGGGGCTTACTGTTTTGTATTACATATTCAATTGTTTCATTTATTTTTTTATTAAATATCTTTTACATTAATAATTTCTTTCATATTAGGTGCTGAAAGCTGAAGGAAGGAAGAAAGCGGCAAACAACAAACAAACGAGACTATTGGTGCTTAAGACTTCCTGATTCACAGCCTCCGTCTCCACGCTCTGCGTTTCAGTTCTGTTTATTTTCTCTCCTTTTTTTGAGCTTTTTTTTTTATTATTATTACCAAAGACCTCTTCCCTTCTCACTAATTCGAGTCCTCCGGACAATAAAAATGTAGTAAGAGGTAAAAAAAAAATACTATAAAATTAAAAAAAAAATAATGATAATTGTAACAGAAATAAATTTAGCTTTAAAATGAAACTTATACAAGGAGAGAATAGGAGATGGATAAGGGAAAGAGAGAGCACGTTGGGATTCAGAGCGTAGCTTAATTGTAAATAAAATACGCTATTATTTTTTTCATTATTTTGCCATTAAGCTTTGTAAATAATAACTTGAGAAAAATAAAATTTATTAAAAATATTTCAAAGTGAAAAGTAATCCGAGTTTTTTTTTTTTTATCTGATTTGCGTGCAATATTCAAGCTTTCTTCGAATTCAAAACTCGTCACACAACAAATTTTAAACGAATGGTCAGTTTGTTTTAATGCTGTATTGTTATCTAAATTTATTTACCTATTAAGTAGTTTTTCTTTATTTTATGTAATTTACGTTTCGAGATTCTATCTCGCTTCAGTTGATATCGTATAACGAAATAACTGCAAACCCGTTCCTAGTCTTTGTGCTAGGTCATTCGGTGTTAGCAGGGATCCTAAAACGACGCATTATAACAAATTGACCATTCTATCGCTGTGCCTCAACATTGACTTTAAAGTTTTGTTAAATTATGTTCTTTAACGATTATATATATTATATATTTTACAAAAACAGAAAATTTAAAAAAAAATTATATATCTTTAATTTTCTGAGTCCTATTACCTTTTTTACTGTATAGTTTTAATTTATTTAACTTAAATGTATTAGTTAAAAAATTCTCACTTTATTTGAAGTAGGTGTATTATAATTGTTTCATTTTATTTTTATTATTATTTTTTTTTTTTTATAATCCAGTGCACCAAGATGAAATGTATAAACACTAAACACAACAGTCACGTATATTTTTCAAATTATATAAGTAAAATATGAATTACATTTCAAATAATTAGTAATGCTATATGTATATTGAATTAAATAAGTTATTTGAAATGTTTTGCTTTATTTTGGGAGCCATATATATAAATAAATAAATATTTAAAGAAAAAAAAATTAAATGCAAAAAAAATTCTATAGGAAGAAGTATTATTTTAAATTTTCTCTTTCATACCTTCCTTTAAATTTTAACACGGCTTGTGCTAGTAGACTAGCGCTGTTGGTGACAAAGGTTAATTTATTTTTTAAAACGTTCGTTAAGAACCACTACGTTATACTGTATCAAGTCTCACGATTTTATCAAGTATCATTCGTAAAGAGTTACGAATCGACAATTTACTGCTACCGACAGTCTATTTAGATAGTTTATGTAAAAGGTGTCATTCCTTGAGTCAGATCTAACTAACCTATGTATAATATACAAAACGTTGTTAACTCGCCTAGGAGCAAAGTGGACTAATGTGAAGAAAAAATTGTACGTTTTCTTGTTTTCTAAAAACCAGAATAAAGGTATAGAGAGATATTTATATTAAATACTCTTTATTTAATATTATACCGTTGTAAGATTGCCCGAAGTTTATTATTGTAATAGTTGTATAACTTAAGAGGGGAGGGGAAAGAATGATACAACTACGAGACACACCAACTCACACAACATAACCACACAAAGCTTTGTCGCACTTTAATATATATATATTTATAAATATATATACAATATTTCAATGATGAAGAGTGTGGTATATACACTTTTTTTGAAAGTTGGTTTATTAAAAAAAATTAAAATAAAAATAAAAACAATAAAACATGCTTACTTTTTGATATAGATATGTATTAATTTGTTTCTACCTTTTCCCTTATCAGTAGTCATTCCCAAATCAGTAGTCGTTGAAGTAAGAAATCAGTAAGAATTTGACGACAAACTTTTGTCGTAAGGAATTATTTATTATTAGAATTATTTTCCTGTTTCTCTTTTCGAGGATATCAGTGTCAGCAGGTAAATACACTTTAGAAGTATTAATTTTCTCTTAAAATATATAAAATGAAGGTTGGTTCTTTAATGCTAAATCCTATCCAAATGCACTTTTAAGTATCCATATTTAGCAAGTCTGATGTGAACCAGATTCAAAATGGTTTAATTTTTGGTGTAGCGGTCTCGAGACCTTATGGATTGGGAACCACTGCCTTTGAACTTGTAGAATGTAGATATACAGTAGAACCTCGATTATCCGTCAGAGTATGGGACCAAGATGGTGGCGGATTTGGGAGTGAGTCATATGTCTCATTTATACACATAAATTGAACAATATATTTCAAACAGTCGACATTATATATATATTAGTAACTTATTTATGTACTAATAAGATATACGTATGTAGTAAAAATATTTTTTTTATGGCTAAAGGCACAATCATTGTATGTCCATTTTTTCCCTCTAGATAAATTAATATCAATTTAAAGGTGGAGTTTAGCTCTTTACTCGTACACAAACGTAGCATGCCATAATCATTAAATGATTATATAAAAGGGACATACTCAAGGGGTCCCCTGCACGTTTTATATCATTTAACTGTCGTCCGAGGAATATCATAGATTTTTGCTAAGATTGAAGCACTTTCACCTTTTCGTAAATGTTTAACAATTTCAAACTACTAGTAGCGAGATCTAAACTCTTCCTTTGTCTTTTTTTCCAACATTATTATACGTACTTTTAAGAAAACGACAAGTACCTGTAAGACAAGAATGAAGACTGAAGGTAGTTCAACTGCGGAAGCTACATTAGGTTGAGATGAGGAGATAATTAATTTCTGAGAAATGTGTACGAGGAAGCCTAGGTTTTGAGTAAACAACAGATTCCAGAAAACGAAGTTGTCAAAACACAATGATTGATTCTTAGCCGGTGCCAATGACTTTAGCAATTAAACAATATATATACATTTTTTTTTCTCAAAACTGAGGTGACGGTTAACAGAGAGTGACGGATAATAGAGTTTTTCCTGTATCTTGATTATTATTTTTAATTACATAGATATTATTTTTATGCATTATGACAACCTCTAATATTGGATAAGGTCACCTGTGGTCTAGTGGTTAGTGTAACAAACTACTAAACCCAAGATCGCGGGTTCGTAGCCTGGCAGGTGGCCCTAGGATTTTTTTAAGGGAGTAAAAAATCCTTAGTTACGCCATCCTTTGGAAGGGACGTTAAACTGTACGATGTCAGGTACTCGTTAAAAATCCCTATCCTAATTAAACCTGGATAGGCAAAATTTAGAGCTCCCACTGTAGCATCGTCCGATTAGCCATAGCAGCATAAAGTGACGTTAAATAAACAAACAGTCTAATATTGGATCATTTTGTGTAAATGAAAAAAAAAAATTGTTAGTAAATTTTGTCATACAGTTTAAAATTAATCTGTTCAAAATACTTCTTTTTTATACATAAATTCATATCAAAAAGTTATTAAGATAAGGGTGTAGTGTACATATTTTTTTCGGTTGGTGTAATAGACCATGTAGATTTTCAGCTGAGCAATGTGGTCTTTTGCTTGCAGGAACACAGAGCTTAATGGCGTCACCCAACCTCATGTTGTTGTGAACCATGGTTTCTATGGTGCAGCATCAGGCTTTATTGGTTAACTACATTATTAATTAATTGGTTACTGGTTAATTAATCTCATTAATTAACCAGTGTCCTTCACACCAATCTATACCCCGGTTCAAGAACCTATATTTCTTTCCCGGAAGCAGGCCATCCATAAACCTAACTTCCGAGTGTCCATTTACATCCTGGAATACCATAACACTATCCCCTATAGAAATGCACAGGGTTGAGTCATCACTCCTACACCTGGAATTAGTGAGTTGCCTCCAGTAAGCTGGTGTGTATCACATACCTGAGGGGTGAGGAGATGCTTGAGAAATTCTGGTACCAGTATTCGAACTCACAAGCTTTGGATTAGTAAGTCATTGCAATTTTGCAATAATAATTGTATATTATTATTTATTCGCATTTACAGTTAATAACACTTCAATACATTAACCTACTTATTTACTCAATAGTTGTGCTATGTTTTCGGGAATAAATAAGTGTTAAATATTCTATTATATTTTTTCATTTCCAGAGTAATCATTTAATATAATTACTCAACCTATTATTTTTTTAAATGTCCTAACTTTATTCAGAATTATCCAATCAGAATCCTTATTTCCAGAGGTTGGTTGTGTGTTTACCAATTTACTAATCAGTCAACTTAATACCTTAATAAACCATCAATATAGTTTTCATAAATATTGTAATGAATTTATATTGTGACTTAATTAAAAATTGATGTTAATTATTACCTATAACAGTTTATGAATCTTAAAATATTTTATTGAACATGAAATCTTAATATCCATGGGCTCAATGACAATTAAATTTAATTTGGGATAAATAAAACAAATTTAAACGATAAACAACTTTTATAGCACAAAGATTCAAATAAACACTTATATGTATTACCAAACCTCTGTGCTTAACTTCTTTCTTCATAAACGAGCTTCTGGGTCACAATATAATCTAATTCCTCTTGAGAATCCGGCTTCCATTCGCAGAGTCAATAACTAGGAGATCTTTTCACACAGGCTGCCACTCATACAGTAGTAATAACTTGGGAGATCCTTTCTCTCCGGGACGCCCATTCGCCGAGTAGTGTCAAATATGGCGGGAATCGCCGGTAATGAGCGGCAATGCCATTTGTATTACATTCAATTCAATTGAAATTAATAAATAAGTATTTAATAAGTTTTAGAATTATTTTTATTTACTTAAATAAATTTATTTTAACTTTGAAGAAAGTTAGCATAAAGAAGTGTCTCCTTCAGCTCATGTCCTGAACTGCTGCCTTTCTAACTCCTTCGAGCACTCTCCTTTCTTTTATTGTGAACCCAGAGATCTTGCTACCTGCCTGAGTTCTTATGACCGTCATTTGCTCATTTTGTCAATTCATATTTGTTTTTATAAAAACACCCGGAACGATACATAGCAGTTTTTATTAACAAACAGAGAAGCTTAAAGTTGCATTATGGTTTTCCAGGATTAAGGTAGGGGAAAAGAAGGGATATCATTAGTGGATTTTAATAGATGAGTTATTTTCAATTATAAAAATATCATAGAAATAATTTATAAGAAATACCTTTATTAAAATACAGAAAGGAATGTATTTGATAATACTGAAGTTAAAATTATTACATTCACATATTAATTAATAAATAATAATACAAACTTGGTCAAAAATACTTGTTTTCATAATGCTATAAGAAATTTAACTTATATAAATGAAACATAATGGTAATATATTTTATTTGAAAACAAAAATTATGTCCAGGTCCGGGATTCAAACCCGGATGGGTTTCCCATGTTTCCGTCATCATTCAAGGGGGGGGAGTGTTCATTGAACATTCTCCCCCTTGTATATATTGCTTATATGGGGAGAACACGGGGATATGGGATCAGTAAAGAGAAAGGATCTGTCTGGCTGAGGTAGGAATCAGGATAGCTCAGGTGGCAGAGCACCATCATGGAAACATGGGAGACCTATATTGATATTTTGTTTTCAAATAAAATATTTAAAAATGATAATAAAAAAATAAAAAATAAATTATAATAATGGTAATATGTTGGACAGATTTTTTTTATTCCAATTCCTCATATTTGGCCAGTTTAACAACACAAATGTATATTCATTCAATTAAATTAGCGAAGCCATTGATTAGGTAATACAATTATTGATATCATCAATATTTAAGTGAGATAACAAACGAAACATACTTCACTTTATCAAAAAGAAGAAATGCTGCTTATAACTTTATATATTACAATTTGAATATTATTTCCTTATATCAGTTCAATGCATTTCGCAGGCTCTAAGGAACAGATGCATTTTTCTATAACTGAAAAAAAAAAAGGAGCTAAGTTTAGTTTAATTAAAGGTAAGAACAATTCTTTCCCCCACTACATTTATTAATTTTCATACTTCTATATTTCTAAATAAAAATGATATAACTTCCAATTTTTTTTTCACTAAGAAAAAATTGATCTATCGAGAAATGTTGAAAATGTTGTAAGCTATATTTAGTGGTTTTCCATAGTTAAATAGTGTATAAACTTACAACAATATTTGTTGGTTACAAATTTGTACATGCCAGCGGAACTATTTAAATATGGAGGCGAATACCTACGTCAAAGAGTCTACAATCTTATATTTGAAATATGGAATGATGAATCTATGCCTGAGGAATGGTATTCGGGATTGATTCTGCCGCTATTTAAGAAAGGGGACAAGATGATATGTCAAAACTATAGAGGCATAACCCTGTTAAATGTTATCTACAAAATCCTGGCAAATATTTTAACTACAAGACTTAAAAATTATTCGGAACAGATCCTCACGGATTACCAATGCGGTTTCAGGCCTAACAGGGGTACTACTGATCAAATCTTTGTCTTGCGTCAAGTACTCGAAAAATGTTATGAGCTTAATACGGATGTCCACATGCTATTTATTGATTTTAAGCAAGCTTTTGATCGTGTGGACAGGGATCAACTGTTTAATGCTCTAAAAGAATTCAAAGTTCCGTTTAAATTAATAAATTTGATAAAAATGACAATGTCCCGGACACAGGCTAGTGTAATCATTGGTAATAGAGTTAGCAGGAAAATCCATTTTGCTTCTGGTGTAAGGCAGGGAGACTCTCTCTCTGCCGTTCTGTTTAATCTTGTGCTACATAAGGCTCTGCAAAACATTGTGTCAGATGGAAGTCTAGCATCTCGCTTATGTCAAATACTTGGATACGCAGATGACATTGTGGTTCTGGCGAGAAGTGAGAAGGCATTAAAGGAAATTCTGGCAAAGATGGTGCAGGAAAGTAGAATCGTGGGTCTTGAGATAAACCATTCTAAAACCAAATACATGGTAGCATCAGGCTCTGAGGCAAGAAGAAGAAAGCAGGATCTTAGGTGTAATGGCTATACATTCGAAACTGTTGATAGATTCACGTACCTTGGCACTGAAATAAACAGTGTGGTTAGGGTGAGTGATGAGATTAGGAGAAGAATAATGTGTGGCAACAAAGCGTATTACGGCCTCTCTAGATTGATCAAATCTTCCCTACTATCAAAACGCACAAAACTGAAACTATATAAAACCCTTATCAGGCCCGTTGTGTGCTATGGTGCGGAGACGTGGACGCTTAAAGTAGCCGACCAGCAAGCTCTTAGAGTATTCGAAAGGAAGATCCTAAGACGTATTTTCGGTTCAATAAATGAACAGGGCACATGGCGTATTAGGAGGAACCAAGAATTGGATGACCTGATAAAGCATCAAGATATTTTAAGGTTTATTAAATCCAGAAGAATTAGTTGGCTGGGTCATATTGAGCGAATGCCGGATGAAAGAATGCCCTAAAAAGTTCTGCGTGAAGCGTTTCCAGGAAAAAGAAAGAGGGGACGACCACGTAAATGCTGGATTAAGGACGTGGAGGAGGACCTGCGTAAAATTGGTGTGACCAATTGGACGAGACGGGCCATGGACAGAGAGGAATGGCGAATCATTGTTGGAGAGGCCAAAGTTCATCTTGGACTGTAGAGCCGAAGAAGAAGAAGACAAATTTGTACATTTACATATAATCAAATTAATCTTTTTATTAATAATTAAGATGAAAACCATTTAATTTATCAAAGCCTAGGACTTCAACACACTCATTACTTCAAAAATTTATTTTTTAAGTAGTATTTCTGGTGAACTCAGTTCATTTCTCAGTTTTTCATTGATTCACAGGCCAGTAATATTTTTTGTTTTAAGACTCACCTCTCTTTAGTAAATAAGTTAATTTCATTTTTTATGTAAATAATTGTGATAATAGCTTAGTGCATTTTTTTTTTTTTCATAACTTTTTTCATTTAGTTTTAAATAACTTTCTTTGTATTTCCTTAGGTTTAGTTGTGCAAATTAATATTTTTATAATTGTTCTTTATTCTATTTTTACATTATATATTTATCATTTACTCATTTTTGGATGTTTTTATTTGTATTTACTTGATGAATTTATTTTCTTTCCTATTTTATTTATTTATAATTCTAATAATTTATTTTATTTTTATAGTCGAGTCTGGCCATATCTTTTCTTTTCAAATAAAATATTTTATAAATTATATAATATAAAAATAAAATAAATTATAATAATATTAACGACTTAAAGTCAACTATATCCAAAATAAAATAATGTTCAATAAACATTCTCCCCGTGTATACATTGCAAATTACGAGAACACGGAGATGTAGGATCAAGTGAAAAGAGGGGACATGGGTGGCCGAGAAACGTGTCAGGGTGGCCGAGATGGTTGAGGCGTCACCACGGAGAGATGAAGGTCCAGGGTTCGAGTCCCGGTCCTGGCCATATCTTTTCTTTTCAAATAAAATATCAGGTTTTTTATTGAATTTGCAACCGGCAAATTCGCTCGGATAGAAGGTTAGAAAATTATTATTACGAGCCCCTTCTTCCACAGTACTACAACAAGAAAATAAGTAACACGTCTTTCAGATATAGGCAATTTTTATTTTACTGACTACACAAATTAAATAAAACCTGATGATTGTTGAAAAAAAGATATACCACCAGTATATAATTCAACATTGGATGGATCACATAGATCCATCAAAAATGGATAACATAGAAATCAAATCCAATTTTGGGAGAAAATGTTATATTATTTTCTGTTAGTTTTTCTCTATTTAAATTAGAGGAAAAGCAGTGAGTAATTCATCACATCTCCAAAATTAATGGGTGAGAAGAAGATCGGGCAGAGAGGTATTTGCTCTCAAGCACTGCACATAAGAGTGTCAACACCCACTGATCTAACTAGCCCTGAAGAAGATCTGCAATGTGGGCCGAAACGTTGGCTTACCAAGGAAAGGTTCTCTCTATTTACCTCCACCCGGACCATTTTCTTCCTCGTATAAACAAGATCAACTAATATTATTCAGCTTAATAAAAATAGTTTGTGTATTTTAAAAAATACTAAATTGTAGTAATAATGTTAAGACCGTGGAAAAATTCCAACGAAAAGCCTTAAGTCTCCAAACTAAAACAGAAATAGAAATTATCTGTCCAATATTTCACCCATTCGGGCATCCTCAGGGTAGAAAGAGAATAACAGCAAAACAAAACATGAATAATGCACCCAAGAAACATCCCACCACCTCGAAGGCTCAAATGCAACTAATGAATCATAAGGAAGGTTACTTGACCCCAGCTGGATAAGGTTAGATAAAAACAGCTGATAAATACTGGATAATATGAAAATTCAATATACACTCACCAAACTGGGACAGATAATTTTTATTTCTGTTTTAGTTTGGAGACTTAAGGCTTTTCGTTGGAATTTTTCCACGGTCTTAACATTTATGTAAGGTCTCTTTTTACTTTTTAATAGTTTAGTAATAATGTTTATTTATTGACACGATGTAACTATCTTTGATATTTAAATTACAATTGTGGATCTTTCCTCATCACAGATTGGTCAGTCAAACCGATAAATGTGCGTTGTTGAGGGGTTTCATGTAATTACAAAAAAATTATATCTATTGTCGCTGGTGCTAAATCAAATAGCATATCCAAAAATTTGCGGAGCTAAATAATGCTGAGTTTGAATTAAGATTGTAGAAATAGGGTGGCTAATTTTTTCTATATTGTATCCATAATTATTAGCTTTAGGCATTCTTAATATTAATAGAAGAATAAGAAAACGACACTTTAAAATATAAAATAATAACTTTTTTGTTTTGAAAAGAAAAGATTTGCCGTGGCTGGGATTCGAACCCGGGTCGTCTGCTGCCCCTGATAGCTCAGTGGTTTAGAGCACTGCTACGGAGAAGCAGACGACCCAGGGTCGAATCCCGACCAGGGCAAATCTTTTCTCTTCAAAACAAAAATATTTAAAAAATAATTACAATTAATAAAAATAAAAATAATAAATAAAATGATAACATTTGCAGATACACCAACAGCAACAACACCCAGAATTTAAAATAACATAGGAATTATAAATTTCTGAATATCTGACAGCTGTAGTATTAACATACCTGTAGTATTAAGCGTACCACAGATCATGAGATATCAAGAATGTTGTACTTGTGTTTTCTAGGAACTCGATCAATCATAAGTCTTCCATCATATGATAGTGCGGCAAATAACCATGGGTCCACATTTGACCATTCAACACGATATACAGAATCTTCGTGATCGGAAAAATCTACTAATTTTCCATCTCGATACCTGTCATTCGGTTCTGAAGCTACAGATCCAACCCACCACAGAATTACCTTAACAAATAATATAACATATTAATTATCTTGATATTTCAATTAAAAAAATGTAAGATAATGAAAAACAACAGTTGCTTGGAGTAAAGTCACGTGTTTTAATTTATCAATTGGTTCATTTTTAATATTCTAGAAAATAAAAATAATTGTGAGGTTTTATATTAAAAAAATATTTTAATCATGGGAAATGTTTATATTTAAGTAATCACTTCGTCAAGAATTGAACATTTTAATAAACATTTCGTCATTTATGATATAATCTAAACACTATACATAATATATATAGAGCCAGTAATATTTACTATATACAGCCAATAATATAATTATTTTTATTTTTGAAAGGAAACAAATGAAAAGTTAAAACTTATCATAAGTTATCTTGAAGTGACAACTTAACTGACAACCTGCGCAACTGATACAAAAACAACAAAAGGCTTATAATTTATTTTATTTTATCAATTGTTATAATTTTTAAATGTTTCATTTGAAGAGAAAAGATTTGTCAGGCCGTGTTACGGACCAGGTTACCTCAGTTGGTTAGAGCACCACAACAGAGACGCGGGCGACCCGGGTTCGGATCAAATCTTTTCTCTTCAAAATAAAATATTTAAAAACAAAAGGTTTTATTTGAGTCTTAAATTTTATAAGGTCTTCAAGGGTGCTGCATGTCCCCTACCTTGTTTAAGATTTTCATCGATGGTTGCTTGGAAAGTTGGAACAAAAAATGTAATCCGATGGGTATACCTATAAACGGCTTTCACTTATACCATCTACTATTTGCTGATGACCAAGTGATTATTGCCCAGGACGAAGAAGATGCGAGTTACATGTTTAGAAAAGTGGTAGACCAATACAACCAGTGGGGATTAAATGTCAACTATACTAAAACTAAGTATATGTGCACAGATAGGAGCGAAGCAGACAACCCAACTATTGGGAGCTTGGACAGAGTGGAGCAGTTTTGCTATTTGGGGTCCATACTGGAAAGCGGAGGGACCACAAATGTGGAAGTAGAAAAAAGAATAACGAATGGTAGGAAAGCAGTTGGCATGGTAAACTCTCTCCTATGGAGTAATAATATACTGGAAAGGACGAAGAAACTGATATATAGTGCTGTGGTCCAAAGTATAATGATCTACGGCTCTGAAACCTGGGCCCTCAATAGAGTTCAGGAAAGAAGGTTGTTATCAGTAAAGATGGACTTCTGGAGAAGATCTGTCCGAATATCAAGAGTGGAACATGTCAAAAATAGCGACATCAGGGAAAGAATGGAAGTTAACAAGAACATACTAGAGGTCATCGAAGAAAGAAGATTGAAATGGTTTGGTCATGTGAAACGGATGGACAGTAAGCGGATCCCGAAATTGGTCATGGAGTGGGAGGCCGAGGGAAGGAGGAAGAGAGGAAGGCCTTGAACCCAATGGAAAGCTAAAGTGGAAGAAAGCTTGGCTGGGCATGGAATGACGGAGGAGGATGCGCTTGACAGGGACGAATGGAAGAGAAGGCTGAAAGAAGAATTTGGATGAAGAAACCTTCATTTGTGAAGAAAATCCTTTTAAAAAAAAAATTTATAAGTCTTAGGCTTGAATAGCCTAGGAATAAAGTTAGTTTTGTTAAAAAATTACCAAATTTCTACTTTAAAGAAAACCAACAACTAGAAATACTTTTATTTTATTATCATTTATTAAATTAGATTAGGCAAATTTAAAACTTTATTAATACTTGCCTCTCTTAGCGACCCTTCCTAAATATATAAATTTCCTTTATAAAAAATTATGCAATTAAAAGACAATAAAATAGATAAATTAAATTTACCCGAGCATCAGAGCTGGAAGACAATAATAATTCATCCTGAAGATGGTTATATCGTAGCGACCAAACCCAATGAGAGTGATCAGTAAGTTTCAGCATAGTCGAAGCATTTCTAAGGTCCCATATGTTCACTGAGCAGTCGTCTCCACAGCTCGCCAATGTGTGGCAACGATTTCTATTATAGTCTACGTCTCTATAATTAAGATAAAAACAATACGTTATAATTTTTTCATATAATAAATATAAAGGCTTGACGAACCCGAAGGCTTCATGTTGATAATATCATTATAAAAATCGTCCTCTGACCCCTGTCAAATACAAATCTCTTATAACACAATCTAATATATTAAAATCATCAACGCAGTCTGTTTCTCAGAGGTTAACGTATCAGCACAGCTTTATGTAACTTATTAAAGATTTCTTATAAATTTTTTTCTTTTTTTAAACTGGATTTATTCTTTATTTATTTTGGGTAAGAGAAAATAAAAACCATTTTCCAGTTGTTGTTTATTCAGTTATTTTTACTCTATTAGAGACGTTTCGACACTATGGTGTCATTCTCAATCCTTTCTTCTCCTGCATTTTTTAACTTTAAATAAATAAATTAACGACTTTTAAAAATTTTTAAAAGTATGACTTTCCAGGTATTTATACTTATAGTGTGTTGTTATCTTTGGACATTTATGTTAAATTATTTATAGTATTGTAATTATCGTTAATTTATTTATTTAAAGTTAAAAAATGCAGGAGAAGAAAGGATTGAGCATGACACCATAGTGTCGAAACGTCTCTAAGGAGTGAAAATAACTGAATAAACAACAACTGGAAAATGGTTTTTATTTTCTCTTACCCAAAACTTATTAAAGATTTAATTGTTACTAAAACTTTTCTATCGTAATGATAGATACTACTTGAGTTACATTAACAGGATGAATGCTCTGAAATTCTGCTTTACATAAACTTCTAAATCAGAAAGTACAGTGGTAAGGCATGAGAAATAAATTAAATTTAAAACAATCAACATTTTGTGGTTTATTTTAAATTTAATTTATTTCTCATGTCTTACCACTGTTCCAGGTATATTGGTACGACTTGGGTGGTAGAAGAGTAGGATATAGGTTGAAAGTGCGGCGATTGATGGCCATGGGATGGTTTTGACGAAAGCTCTGTACATCTCCTGGACTTTCAACGCACTCTTTCACTTTCACTGTATTTGATCACTTACAAGTAAAATGATCATGTCTGACTTGAAAAGGAGTTTTTAATGATTATAAATGTCTAATCTCTGTTTGACAATCCAAACTTGTTCAACTTCTGAAGCTCAGCTCACCAAATACGATACAACAAACAATAATGTCAATTCATTCATTCGTGTTCTCTTATATATTATATCACAGACATCGTAATTGAAAACCATGGTATACAAGAGTTGTTGACATTACTGTCTAGTGTCTGGTGGATAAGGTCATTTCTTGTTTCTCAATCTCACAATTAGTTCATAAAGAATTTTTCAATATCAAAATATCTCTTTAAAAATTTACAAGATAAACATTATCTGTATTATACACAAGGTCCATGAAAACACACTGCCCATAGACTATTACTTTTATTATACATATAATTAATGCGGCTTTGCTTTTATATATACAGTAAAATCTCGAATTAACGGACAGCTCTGGTGCAAATATTTTTGTCCGTTATTTAAAGGTGTCCTTTAAAGGGAGGTTTTATTTTTTCATAAATATGTATTTGTACAAATTAATTCTCTCTTATTCAATTTCCCGTATATTTAAAAGGTAAGTAGAATAAAATATTCCATAAATTCCATATGTTTAAAAGGTAAGTAGAATAAAATAAAAAAAAACACCGCACAGTTTTTGAGTGTTCCCGAAACTTGTGTCCTACCGATATTGAGTCTTTCCGCTAGCGCATGTACACTTAACTTTTCACAATCATAAACGTCGATTACATTTATTTTTTGTTCTAAAGTGAGTCTCTTACGTGAGGGAGACATTTTCAGCCGCCTGCCACGAGGGTTACAACAGAACTAAATTTTAATAAAGCAAGTTCGAGAATAAAAAAAAAAAGTATTTATGTGGAAAACCTTTACTCAAAAGTAAACACGGCTGTCCCTGTTTTCTTAGACCGGAAAGAATTAATTGTTTCCGAGGAACAGGAAAGGGATAAAGTCACACTGTCCGTCTTTTAGAGGTTTTTTTAATCGATTTATTACCAACACAGCCTGTCCGTGACTGTTAATGAGAGGTTTCGTTAAATAGAGGTTCAAATGCCATAGAACATTGTATTAAAACGTTGGTGCAAAAAAAATCGTCCGGTAATGGGGAGTGACCGTAGAGGTTTTACTGTATATTGTAATGAATTTAAATTTGTACTCAAATCAAAACCGATGTTAACAGGTAATATTTTATTGAATATTAATCTCCGAGAGTTCAATGATAAATATATTTATGTGGAAGAAAGTGGTCCGGGTAGAGCCCCCAGACCCTCCCCGCCCCCCACAGCCCTGAAGAAGACCTACAAAGTAGGTCGAAACGTTGGCTACTTAATAAACATTTCTCCAATTCTAAGAGAAATTCATTGACCTCTACCCGGACCACTTTCTTCCACATATATAACCGAGGTCAACTATTATCATTCAATATAAATATATTTAATTCGAGACAATAAAAACAATTCAATGATATACACAACTTTTATAACTCAAGAATTTAAACAAATACTTATATTTACGGTCCAACTTATATACCAGATCTCGTTCTTCATAAAACAGATTCCTGAGTCGCAATAAAATCTACAATAATCTCTCTTCATAGCTGGCAACAGGTCCATTCACCAATACATATATCACTTCAGAGAAACTCTCTCCTGGAAGACCTTGTCAGCAGGCCGATCAACACAAAAGAGAGCATGCAAAATGGCAGGAGTGCCCGAATAAAGAGGCCATGCCATTTGTATTTTATTTAAGTCCACATGAATATAAAAATTGTGTTGCCTTTGAATAATTTTGTATGTGAAATAAATAATTAATTATTATATAAGTCCTAGAATATTTCTCAATTATTATATAAATTCCTTTCAAATTTATATTAATTTTATGTTTGTCCGCTTTCGATACGCTAAAAATCGATAATATTTTGATTTTACTTCTCGACCGATTTTGAACCTCAACAATATATAATTATATATTAAAAATAGGGATATGTTAATATTTTTTTTTAAACATTTTACCTAACTAAATAAGAATGAGCTTGATCTATAGTCCATGCTGGAGAAGGACATCTCAAATCCCAGCCTTTGATGTTCGCGTCCTGGTAAGTGCAAAGGTGAGCACCGCTTTCTTGAGGGTTCCACTTTCCTCCGGTGATTTTTGTGTGGCCTAAATATCGAAAATATTTATAGTTTATCAGTTATAAGATACAAATAGGTTACAAAAAAAAAAAAACACTTGGGTAGTAATTAAAAAAAATTAATGATACAAGTCACTAAAATAGAGCCAAATACTCAAAAAGAAACACTATTATTTATTATAATGCAATTGGGAAAAACCACAATGCAAAGCCTTATGTTTCAAAAATACACCTACTTACCAGTAAGAAAAAGGTGCAATACATCCCAACGATCAACAGCCCAAACAGGCTCCAAACATGAGACAGCACCCCACCACCAAGACGTTCAACATACAACATGTTTCTTCGAGATGCGATTCAACCCCTTTTTGATTTTGGTGTCTTGATAATGCCTGAATAGGCGAAACGTCGACTGGTAAGTAGGTGTATTTTTGAAACATAAGGCTTTGCATTGTGGTTTTTCCCAATTGCATTATAATTAATTATACAAGAACAATATGTTAATGTAAACTTTACATGTCTTAGTGAAAAAAAAATGGATCTACAAAATAGCAGTATTATGCAATCGATAAACCTTAACTGATTATAATGATCTTGTGACATTAAAATAGAACATGAAATAGTGTTGCATGTCTCAAAAAATTCAACTTTGTAGATGTGTTTTTGTTTCTCTAAGGTGACAAATAAATACATAGATATGAAAAGACAAATAAATAAATAGATATGAAAAGAAGAATGGTAAAGACCAAAATAGGGCATACTAGTAATGAATTTGTTATCGGCTAGCAGAATTTTTAGGCAAAGTATTAAAATGATGAATATTTTTTAAATATACTCATACTGGTAACAATATTGTAAAACCTGATTTGGTAATAAGTAAAACTTTATTATCACTAAAAGGCTTTGCGAACTTATGTGCCGATAGCAACTATCGCTGTTTACAGATTTCTGTATTACTTCTTAAACACACATCCATAAGATTAGCCTTGACACAAAGCTTTCGCCAAAGTCTCAGTCTGCCCGTTGGAGGTTTACCAGCCGGCTCAGAGATTAATTCTAGTCATTTCTTGGCTATAAAACTAAGTGTGGGAAATTTACAAACCTATCTCAATCTTTTTTTTTTTTTTTTAATTTATTTATTGATATTTACAACTGTATTACAATTATGCAACAAGTAAATAGAATGCATGTTACATAATGACATGAGAATGACAAGTAGAGAAACTACCCACTGGTAGTAGTACTCAAATCAAAGTTCAAATAAGAAGGTCACGTGGCCTTCTTCTTTTCAGACGCCTCGGAGGATTATCGGGAATTGAAGAGGAAGCTATCTCAATCTTCAATTGTGTATTACATATGTAATTTAAGATCCTTTTTCGAATTGAATTTTCTATTCCTTATTTTTGTGAACTTTTAAATTATATTTTTCACTCTATTTCATTCACTCTATTTCTTCTTATTATTTTAAATCAAAATAGAATCAATTTGAGAACTGTGAATAGTTAATTATCTTCAACACACAAGACTCTTGCTGCTGTGCACATCTCTATAATATATGAGTTAGTAATTTAATAAAATGGTATAAATTATATAATTTAATTGTGCGATTAAATTATTCTTTACAATCCTCTAATCTCAACAGTTTCTATACTTATTCCTACTTTCCAATTCTAAACTACAAAAATAAAAAGGTATAAAAAGTGCAATAATTATAAGGGTCACTATTAACTTGTCTATGAAAAAAACTTGGGGCATAAAATGGGAAATATTTGTCAATTCTGCCTTAAAATTACCTTTCTGATCAACGATTCGTTCAAATAATTCTTTAGGAGATCCATTGCCTAGATTCCAAATTACAAGTTTATTATCACAAACCATTGCTAATTTATCTATATCGATCGGATGAAACACTGACATCTAACATAAAAAAAAAAAAATTAATAATAATAAAAGCTAACAAAAATATAGAAAATAATTAATTTTATTGAGAGAAAACTTACTTTTACATTGTCATATCCTTTGAATTTAGCGACCTCTTCTAACTCTTGCCCACTAGGTGGTAACTTCCATAAAGCACATTTATTAAAAACGTTAGTTTCATCATCGACATTAGAGTAAGATGAAGAAAACATCGAAGCATCATGAGGAGACCAATGTAAATGCCACAATTCGCCGACTGGGTGATTGTAAACCTACGATTAAGACTAGAATATAATAACAATTACAACAACTTAAACAATAAGAAAACAAAGTTTGTCTAGAGTGTATAACCTGTGCATTTATAATAGTGGTCTCATCATTAATTTCGACAACATGTATTTGATTGTTTTCCATTTTCAACGTCTGAGTTCCAACCATGAATCTTGATACTTCATTTTCGGCCAATTCTACTGCCAATGATCTGGCCTATTGAACAATATGTAAGTAATTAAACTGTGTATAGGAGTTAAGTATTATACATAAATTAAAACTAGGCTTATTTACCTGTAGTTCCAGGCCGTAGATTAATGGGATTTCTTCCTCACCCATTATTCCTTATTTTGCAAATAAAACTTGAATAAAATCAGACTTCAATCAAAACAAAAAAAAATACATATTCATCAGATAGTTATTATGAAGTATCAGAATAATATTTTTTTTAATAAAAAAAAATCTCTGGAAATTCAATTAAATATAAACAAAAATATTCCAAGTCAAACACAACTACTACATTGACAACACCAACATTGATAACTGAAGGTTGTCACATCATAAACAGTGAGTGCAGTGCTGCCATCTGTAGAAGTAATTATGAACTAAAAAAGCCTAGTTATGGCGGAACTTTTGACTTCTCAAATTATAATTTTTATTAATTAAATAATTCATAATGTATTCGATAGAAAGCTCCTTTGAATGTTAATATATGACAACATTTTTTTCTATTTAAACAATGCATTGTATTGATAAAATCTAAATTCTTTAATTTAAAAATTATTGTTAGTTATTGATTTCAAATTCCAACAACACTGATCAAAATGAGTTTCATTTTCAGGTGGTGATGAAAATTCACATTTTCACAACCACAATTTTATTTTTTAATTTATGTTTTATGGACTTAATGTCTTAGACAAGTGTAAAGCAATTGGGAAGTAAAATAAAAGGTGAGTCTTATTTTACAACTTTATTTCAACAATAAATTACCCAAAAACAAGGTAATAAATAAATAAATAAATAAACAATTTAATAAATAAATAAATAAACCTTAGTATCTATATTGACAAGGAAATATCAGTGAATTATACTCTTAAAAACTTACTAAATACTTGTGATGAATTAATAATACTGGTAATCACAGTTTATACAGTAATCATAAATGTAAAAATACTTGAACTATTAGGAAATTATTTCATAACTTAAAAATAAACAACATATTTAACATCATCAGCTTAAAAAGTAGTTTGATTTTAAAACATTATATTTATATCATTATTACACTAAATAATTATAAAATTTAAAAAATGCAAATGGGTTTTCAATCTTATTCCTCTTTTTTGGACTCTTTGACTCTAATTATAAGAAAAAGTGATAATTAACTTTATTTATAAGTGTGGAAAATATAGGTTTTATGATTTTCCCTTTAATATTTCTTATTATTTGCTTTTTTATGTTATTTAAATGTATGACCCTAATTCGAATTTATAACATTATATTTAAATAAATTAAATGTTTATTTGATTTATGATTAGTGATTTCATTTGTATACTAGAGCAAGCGAATGTAATGCTTGGGATCAACTACTTAAAATAAAATCTTTGGCCTTTTGTAAATAAAATATTTCTTCCTTTTCAAAAAGATTTTAACTCATCGCACAACAAATGTATAACGAAATTAGAATTAATCGATAGACCCAGTCTTTTTTTGGATTTTGGACAGTTTGGGAACATTAAACATTGTTGAATGTTTACTATTCAGGATCTAAACAGAAGTATTTAGATGGCAAGAGTTGTAACGAATGTATGATTATTATTTTTTTCAAAATGGATGGCAGGACAATGTTTACAAAGTCTACTTTGCTACATTTTCCTTAACTCCCTTTTTGAAATTATTTTAAAATAGTTTTCTCATAAGCAGAGGCTTATAAAAGGTGTTCATATTATCGTTCCCCAGTGATTCCCACTTAAGAGAAGTTTCACCATAGATAGTGGGATGGTTGAGTCTTTATGTCGGAGTGATGTTGGTGTTGTAGGAGCTGTATGCGAGCTGGTGGGCGGCCAACGCCCTGTCCCACCCTCCCGATCCACCACCGCCTCCACTACCACCTCCACCGCCGCCTCCACTTGACGGCCAACCGCTGTCACCGCCGCTACCACTGCTTCCGCCACCAGCGTCCCAGCCTCCTCCGCCACCTCCCATCATCATCATCATGTTCTTGTTCTTCATCAGCTTCTTCAGTATCATGACCTTGGATATGATGAGGGAGATGGCACCATAGAGGAGGCCTTTGATTGCTGCGATTTTGATGAGACCTAATCCTAGTGGAATCAACAGCAATAGCTTTCCTACTTTCAACAAGAGCGCTAGTAGCAATAATTTTTTCAGGAGCTTCTTGATCTTCTTCTTCTTCTTCTTCCTCCCTGGAAAATAATGATATTGTTTATAAATAATTAAATAAAGATAAAATATGATACAACTCCAGAATTCTGCTGCATTATTAGTTTATAGCAGTGATTCCCAGCCTGGAGGGCATGTAGACAACTCAGGGGAGGGGTGGGAGACAGTTGACAATAAAAAAAATTCACATTTAGTTTTGGTTATTTTTCACTTACCAAAACTTCTTTATCTTAAATTGACACATATAATGCTGTATCTTGTGACAGTAAAACTGAAATGCTCACAAACAAATATACATAAATATATATATATATATATATATATATATATATATATATATATATATCCATAGTTCTACAGTTCACACAGCCACTTCTCCTATTTGCCCTGAAGATGGCCTACAACGTAGGCTGAAATGTCTGCACTAGTAATAAATAAGTTTTGCCTATTTGATGTAATTGTATCCTTCATTAGATCTCCCAGTCAACTATTTTCCTCTCCAACAAAAATTCAATAAATAATTTTCATTGATATAAAGCAGTTGTGGAATGTGGAATTCAACCGCATATTTTTTCTAGCAAAATCAAATATAGGAAAAGCATTCGATAATAAATAATTAATTAATAAAAAATTACTATCCATGAAGGATATTGGGTTTAGTACATGGAAGAGATTCAACTGTTTCTCAAGTTGAATCATGGGCGCTCAAAAGAAATGGTATGAAAAATATGAAATCGTTTGAAATAAGGATATACCACCGCATGTTCAGAACCCCTCAGAGAGAAAGACTTGTCGGGAGGTTTAAAATCGGATTGTTAAGGGCACTACACTTATATTTAAAAAAAACTGTACAACCACAACCCATGCAAAGTCTTGAGATTAGTACCTGGTAGAGACTGTTCTGTTTCTAGAACAACGGTTGTGCGGAGTGAGCACCAGCAGAGTCTGCTGAGCCCATAGGCTTCGTCAATGGCTGTTAAAAATAATTGATCTACCGTAGCTATATTCGATCCCGGGTTTAGCTCAGCTCTATGAACTTCTAAGGGTATCTAGCTAATACTAGCATTTCGAAGTGTAGATAATAATAAATGTTAGTTGAAACGTTCATATCTTGATTACATTATTACCGAAATATACAAATATCTCATAATTACACTCTTTTATCCGATAATGTTTATATTCGAGAATATTGAAAAGGTAAAACTTACTGTTATTCGACTTGAAGGGACAACCTGTGGAACAGATACCGTTCTAACTACTAACTATTGAGTTTTTGAAGTGAAAACTTCTTTAGCCATATTTAGCGATTTTCGTTAGGGGGGAACTATTGGGTTCTAGTCGGCAACCGTGATGACGCATTGTGCGTGATTTTTAAGAATTATTTTTTTTTTTATATTCTATTGCTGACTTACCTTCTTCAACTCCATCGCCGAAAAAGAAGTCGACGTGCCCCATGGCCCTGCCTTCGCTCTTGAGCCAGTTTGGCAGCTGGACCCTGAAGACGTGCTCCTCGAAGAAGGCCCCGGCAGCCTCGTCCACCATTTCCCCTATCCGCTCGCCGTCCAGCTGGCTCAGGTCGGAGGCCTCAATAGGATCACCCGGAGGCAAGGTACGGACCAGGATCAAACCAGGGAACAAAGGGTAGCTGGCCGCCCTTGAGAGGCGGTCCACGAAGAGAAGGGTGCGCTTCTGGAGGCAGCTCCAGTCGAATCCGAGGACGCACTCTGAGTAGACGCCGCTGAGAGCCGTGTTGGGGTCCTCGACGGAGGCCGAAGACCTCCCGAAGACTGAGAGGAGGGCGAGGAAGATCATGACTGATGCCTGTGGTAGCGGAGGCAGGCCTTTATGTACCGCACGCTTCCCCCTCCAGTACCTAGGGTATTCATGTCAATCCTAGGAAAGTGTAGCTATGTGAGTATCGATATGTATATCGAAATAATAATAATATATGTAAAAAGAAATCGATTTAGCAAGGTCCGGATGTTTTCAGTCTTTCTAAGGAAGAACAATTATATCGATTTAAATGACAATTTATACAACTTTATAACTTGTAATCAATAACTTATATTATTTTATTCCTAATGAATATGAAGAATACAATTAGTTTGGGAGTGCAGTCAATAATAACACCAAATAAGTAAAACTTATTAATTACTAGTGCCGACGTTTCGGCCTACGTTGTACGCCATCTTCAGGGCAAATAGAAGTAGAACTGTAGAAGTATCATTGACTGCACCCCCTCACCAAATTCAATACATCATCATACAACTGTTTATTTAATTGTATTTTTAATTCATCTGAAATTCTCAGGTATAACTAACTTGTAACGTTTTTCCACCATCCATTTTTATGGTTATCGACTTATAATTTTCCACTGAGCATATTATTATTCCTCTGCTACGAGATATAACGACAGTATATGGACTTCTAGAGTTATTTCGATAAATATTATGAAGGCTATTAATGTTGCTGCTCTAAACAAGTCATTAGATTTATTTATATGGCTCCCAAAAGAGGAGGTTTCTCAACCAGAATATCCATCTCCTTAATATAAATATTTTCCCTCGGATTATTAGTTGCAGCATTTTATATTAAAGAGGAAATGTTGAAAATGGTCGGAGTGCAGAATTTTATGTATTTTTTTCCTTTCATAAATCGTCACAAGTATTTTAATTTTTTAGATTGTTAGTTAGCCGGTGCACCGAATGGCTTCTCTCTCCAAATCGCCCTGAAGATGACCTACACTGTAGGTCGAAACGTCGACACTTACTAAATATAAGTCTAGTACTTATTTAGTGTTGTTTTTTTTTACTGCACCCCCCAACTATCTCCGTTCTCCATTTTATCATCCAGTCAACTATTTTCCTCTCATCATATTCTAATTTCTGTCCTTGGATTATATTTATATAGACGTACAGGGGATCGGGTTTGGGATTTGAATCCGGCTGAGGCAGATAAATTATTTATCCTTTAAATCGTTAATACTGTTACAGCCATAGTTGGACCTTGTGGAACCTCAAATATCCTCCTGGGGCTCACCCAGCCTCTAATATCACTCAGTAGGTATCCTGAAAAAAAAACCTGACGACTGAGCATGATTCGGACAAATCACTTCCATGGACAACTGTTGTTTTAGAAACAGTAGTGGGTTGTCACCCCCTTACACTAAACCCAAGAAGGATCTTGGATTGTAGTGGTATCGCTTTATGTGTACTGCAATTACCAATCCAGTTTAACACATCCCGATTAATAATTCCTTCTAAGAGAATTCTTTCTTTTGAGAATTTAGTGGTTTGTTTGTTTGTTCATTTAACGTCACTTTATGCTGCTATGGCTAATCGGACGATGTTACAGTGGGAGCTCTAAATTTTGCCTATTCAGGTTTAATTAGGATAGGGATTTTTAACGAGTATCTGACATCGTACAGGCTCGGGACCCTCGTTTAACGTCCCTTCCGAAGGACGGCGTAACTAAGGATTTTTTACTCCCTTAAAAAAATCCTAGGGCCACCTGCCGGGCTACGAACCCGCGATCTTGGGCTTAGTAGTTTGTTACGCTAACCACTAGACCACAGGTGACCGTGAGAATTTAGTGGTATACCCACATTTCGATATTTTTGCTTTTTGCATTTTTGCATTTAACGTACAGTCTTCTGTTGCATAGGCGGATCCAGGGAGGACACGGACAGTTTTTTGTGTACTGTCGAGATTACATTACAGTACATACTTATAGGCAAATCATGTGATGATAGCTGTGAAAATATATGAATAAAATAACAGAATAACATGAGTGAAACTATTGTTTAGATATTTTAATAAATCTTTGAAACCTTTCTATAAATACTACAAGTTTATTTCTAAGTTATTGATGATTTTTTGCCCGTCTGCCCGTTGTGCCCCCCCCCCCAGAAAAAAATCCTGGATCCGCCCTTGTTCTGCTCCATACAGCATTTAACAGGGAGCATTCCTAATTTTAAGACGAGATTGCTGTTTGATAACAGTGGTTTCATTTTTATGAAGGATTCTCCTGTTTATATCTTGACCGTGTTTCAATCTTCGTTTATAATTTTAGCCAAGTATTAGCGTTCTTTAACTTGTTTTATGATGCTATTAGAAATAATTAGTATTATTTTTTTTATCATTCATTATCAATCTGCATTAACTAATACAAGTATTGATATTTTTCACTATAACAATTTTGTTTAATGCACTTTAAATGCTACAGTGGGGTCCTAAATTTCGCCTATCCAGGTATAATAAGGATCTTTGGCGTAACTAGAGTTGACTCATGGGGGGAGTTAACCCCCCTCCAGTCAACCACTCCAACATATTACTCCCTTCAAAAAAGATGTCTCGTAATATAGGTGTAATATGTATTATACTATAATCATGTAGCTTCAAATTAAATAAATAGATTATAATTTTTTTAAATGTTATTTTTGGAAGGGCAATCAAGAAGTAGCTTTTAAATACAAGTAACCCTATTTATTGGTTACAATAACTTACAATACTTAATTGCATAGGGAACTTTCTAGACCCATCCAGACTTTACTTCTAGATTCTATGAATTGTCTAAACTGTTCTCACATTTGCGATCTTATTGTTGCCGCTAGATGCCACTACTGCCGCTATAATAATATAATTAATTGTAAATAAACAGTATTAAGTTTATGTTTGTCATTTTAGTGTACCTTTTATTCATTAAAATAACTGCGTTTACACTTATTTTGTTACGTTTTTGGCATTATTGACCCTTACTTCTGTAATCCCACAATAATAACTATGAAAAAGTAAAATCCTTCAATTTTTTATTTCTTTTAACTTGTTACTTACAATATTTTTTTAAAATTTTTCTAAGCAATGGGGGGTTACATCCCCAATAACCCCTCCCCCTCGTTACGCCTACGATTAGGATAGGATCTTTATTATAATAATCTAGGTTTCACTGTTTTCATTTACTTCTTTTAAACAAGAGAAACTTTAAGGGCTCAATACTTAACTAATATTTTATAGTTTTTTTGTCAGTTTGTCCAAGTTTCTACCAAATAGGATAAAAACGTTTAGTTGGTTTATGATCTGTGAGGTTGGAGCTTCTTCAAGTGAAATACTTTCTTAAATAATTATCTCTGTGCACTTTCTTATATAGATGAGTTTGTAGTGTTAATTTTACAGCCCATCTACTACGACGTTAATAGCGAAAGTTTAGCAAAAAAAACTTTAATGTAAAATAACAAAGTATTGTTAATGAAAGAGTAACTTTAACTAAAAACAATTATATTGTCTTATCAGCCACTGCTAGCTGGATCTATTGATTCAATTGTATCTTCGACGTCAGTGTTGCCATCACACTGTTTATTCAATTTAGTCGTTCCCATAGGATGAGTGTATCGAAAAATACATCATGTCGATAATTTTTTAGTATATCGATAAAATGCCAATATTTTGATATATTAGGCCCCGATGTTTTAATTTATTTAAAATCCAGTCTTTTGAAGCTGTGGGTTGCTGGAAAATATCTATATCTAAACATATCAATTTTGTGCCAGTTAAAAATAGATACATTATAAAATAGATATTCCAATTTGAGTTTCGGAAAACATTATAGGGTATCTGTTTCGCAGGTTGTCTCTTGTTGCGTTACAAGTTTTCAGGCGTTGTTCGTTTCATTTTTAATATTTTCAAGAAATATAAGTTATCATGGAATATCATATAAGCTTTAGTATGGAAAAGAGAATAGAATTATGGGTAATGAGTAGATTTCGGTTATAATTTCATCATAAAATAAAAGTTTCAACTAACATTTCGCAGTACAGATGATATATGTTTGTTGAAACGTTTAGCAAAAAAAACTTTAATGTGAAATAATGTTGTACAATTAATTAAAGAGTAACTTAATTATCTATTAGTACATAAATAAGTAAGTGAAACTATTTATTTTATCTTATCAGCCATTGCTAACTCGATTAACTGATTCAATTGTATCATCGACGTCAGTGTTGCCATCACACAGTTTATTCAATTTAGTCGGCTCCCTCGGACGTATATATAAGAAAAACCTCGATAGTTTACTAATATATCGATAAAGCGTGGAAATTTTAATATATTAGGGCTCCATATTTATAATTTATTTAAAATCCAATCTTTAAAAGACTGTGAGTATGATGGAAAATTTCGATATCGAAGTTCGATGAAATCGAATTTTGGGTACTTGTGTATTATCCGGTCTACATGAAACCTACCTCCTTATCACGTGTAACTTCTTCTTATCACTCGTTTCATTTGAGTTATTTATGTGTGCATTAATAAATTGTTTTCTGTATTATTTTTTTGTGTTTTCGTCTTGTTAATTTTGCTCATTGTCTATATAAATTTCTGTATTGTTTATTAAATTTAATTTTGTGTTTTTGTCTAATTCCTTTTGTTATCGCCTATTTAAAATGAACAGGATAACAACTTAGGAATAGCCGTCTTCAAAAGAAGAAGCTGTGAAATAATTCAAGAATTTCGAAATAATTCCAAAGATAAAATTATGTAAAAAATGTCGTTAAATGGATTTTGACTTTGATAATTAATTAATTAATTGATAATTAATTGATGATTAAGATGATTACTCACCTCTCTAAAAATATATTGTTTTCAAATTTATTATTTAACAGTTTTATCTAATTGTAAATAACATAATAAAGTTCAAATGTAGTACATAAGCTGGAAAAGTTATACAAATTATACATTAATGAGAATTAGAGGAATTTGAACAATTAGAAGAATGTGGGACAAGCGGTGCCCCAAACTTTTAAATATTGTTATTTGCTGCTCATATTTTAATATCAATGTCTCAGACGATAATCGATATTAATTCGATAATTTACTCCTCGAAGCGCTGATTAGGAATTCGTTCGTTACTTAGCCCACTTCAATCATATCAATCGGAGTAGTGCTCTGCATTTTCCTTACGCGGTAATATTATATATTTTGATTACATACAGGTTTGGCAACGAAAGAGCTATGTGATCATTTAACGGAGTCGCTAAGCCGAAATCGTAGTGTTGGCTGAGTCGTCGTGAGATAGCCTGGTGACCTTTGAAGAAGAAGAACTGAAATGGGAAATCGAAAGTGGCCAACATGCCTGCCACATGTGAAAAACCAGAACAAACCTCACGTACTTTATCTGTGAAAGGTGCAGTTTATAGGCTGAAGAAAATATTAGAGAGGAAAGTCATGAATATTTTCGGTAAGATGGCGACTATCGGGAAATATTTGCCTTGTCGGTGCCGGCGGCTTTCTTCAAGAGAAAGCACCTGCAATTTGTCAAATGGTGATTCGTGAATGATGAATTCCTCCTGTCGCTAGTTCAGTTACCTGTCGCCATCTTGTCACCGTTTGTCTTCGTCGACGTGCTGGTTACCATGGCGACTTGTTAGAAACAGTTTAAAGGTTAGTTTAGTATTAATAATTGTTATTAATAACTTAATAAAATATAAACATTGAAAATGTGAATTAAAGCTGTTGCTGAAGATAGCGTTTTATTCTTTTTTATAAGTTTGAACTGGAGAGTAGAATTTAAAAAAAAAGAAACTCGACACCTTTTATTAATTTTAATGTAAAATTGATAATCAAACTTTTTTTTATTAATAAGGCTGTTCTACTAAAAATGTTTTCATTATCGATAATAATAATAAATTCTTTATTTATTCTGGGACAAGACCCTTTAGAATAACAATACAGGTATATTGGGTATTATTACGTCTTAGGATATAATTATCTTAGGCCGATTAATAGAGGATATTCATGTTTGAGAAGAATTGGTTGACTGTAACTTCTAATATAAGGAAGAAATAGTTGGGAGTGCAGTCAATAAAAACACCTTAATAAGTGTAACTTATTTATTGTGTGCCGACGTTTCAGCCTACAATGTAGGCCATCTTCAGGGCTAAGAGAGAGAAACAAACAGAAAAACATATAAAAAACGTTGCAGTAACAAGAATATGGTGACAAGTAATGTAGTAATGTGGTACAAGTGTGGAAATTAACCCCCAACTATTTCTTCCTTATAATGGAGGATATTATTATGTCTTATTAAATTAGAAAGAATTAATGAGAAAAAAAAAGTTGCGAATTACCTCCAGTGATAACATTTAAAAAGAAAACAAAGTACAAGAAATAAAAAATAATAGAAATAAGATTACAATAATTATATAAAGATAAACAATAGAATTACATATGTATGCTAATTACAATGTCAAGTAGAAACTAAGAAAGCAGAAAATGAAACAAAAATATGAGCAATATCAACAAATATAACTTGTTTTAAAAAACATCTAACTGGATGAGTGAAGCGTCAATAATATAAATATATGTAATAAAGAACGGAGATAGTTGGGGGGTGCAGTAAAAAAAACAACACCAAATAAGTACAAGACTTATATTTAATGTGTGCCGACGTTTCGACCTACCTTGTAGGCCATCTTCAGGGCTCTCTATGAGAGAGAAAACAAACAGAACAAAATATATATATATATATATAAAACGATACAATAACAAGAAAATAGTAACATGTAATGTAGAAAAGTAAAATAATGCTTATATTTATAAGCATTATTTTTAATTTTCAAATTTATTAATCCAATCAACTATTTTTATATTACATCCCATACTTATATTTTCAAATTTTACATTTCTAACTGTCATTCTACGAGATTCCTATTCATTACTTTTTACAAATTTCTTTTGTATTTATTCTTTGGCATCATATTTTGTATTATTTTTCATACATTTTACTTATGTAACCTCTAGGAGTTTATTATCATACATTTTATATCTGTAATTAAACTAGTTTTTTCTAAATCCTTTATATCTCCTTTATATTTTAATCTTTTCATTTCATTTGTTTTCAATGTAATACTTGTTGTTGTTTGTTTTTTTCATATTCCCATACAATTTATTGTGTAAGGAGGGCGTTGTAGGAATTTTATTTGAACAGGAGGGGTGAGGAACGTTTTCATTTGAGCAGGGTGGCGCGTGGCACAGAAAAGGTTGAGAACCAATGTATCAGATGTACAAGCCATTTGTTGCTCGTGTTTTATTTTGTTTACATTTATAACTTGAGGTATCGATTCAATGTACACAATCGAATCTTAAAGAAAACATAACAATACTAATCTCAATGGCGTATTACTTTATATCCGTTCATATTTCTCCAAGTTTCTCCGATGCCATTCCAAAAAAAATCTCATTACAGAAAAGAAAAGAAAATAGTGAAAAAGTTGTCCCAGTTTATTTCGACAGCGATCGGATATGGCGGACGCGTTTTCGCCGCAAGGATAAGGTCAGAGCTTATTGAATGAAAGTGGCTCAAAGGTTCGAACCCGGCGCGACCCAGTCACCAGTAGGTTACGCCAGCCTCATTTCACTTTTCTAATAGTAACCTCGGCGACCATCAATCGATAAATCGAGTTAATAGAAACATCAACGCGCATCAATCGATATATGCATTATTGCAATTTAAATAATAGTAGCGCGAATCTTAAGTTGGGCTTGAGTAGTTGTGTTTAATAAAGAACGAGTGATAAGACAATTTGTTGTTGTTTGTTCAATTAACGTCCACTTTATGCCGCTATGGCTAATCGGACGATGGTACACTGGGAGTCCTAAATATTGCCTATCCAGATATAATTAGGATTGGGTTCTTTAAAGGGTACCTGACTTTAAAGGGCTCGGGAGCCCCGTTTTACGTCCCTTCCCAACGACGTCATAACCAAGGAATATTGACCGGCGATCTTGGGGATAGGAGATTGTTATTGCTAACCACAACACCACAGGTCACCCCAAGACAATTAGTGCTGAGCCGACTGAAAAGAGTCAAATGGATAGGCCGTTAAATGTGACCTAACGGAAATGAATTTATTCCGTGGACGGAAGTACGTTAGCTGCGTTTGGTAGGATCGCTATAGAGCTTTCCAGTTCCAGATGTGTAGAGTAATCTAACAACACGAAGCGGATCTTATAGGTACTAAAATACTAGAGGCCTGATTGATGCCTTCTTGATACAGCCTTCAGTCAACATTGTTAGTTCTAATGGCTGTTTCTGAAAAGAAAAAGATGGCTGCGAGACCTAGTTCTCTTTAATATCCCAACCTTCATCTGTTTGATCCTCGCATACTTCGTTGGGATTGTTAAATATTAATCTTACTAATATTATAAATGTGAAAGTTTGTATGTTTGTCTCTCTTTCACGCAAAAACTACTGAACGGATTTGGATGAAACTTTACAGTAATATAGGTTATAAACCAGAATAACACATAGGCTATATAAGCGCGGACAGTTTTGTAGTTACTGTGGAGAATCGATTATAGTACATAATTAAAGGCAAATCAGGTACTTAGCATCTTGAAATTTGCAGATAGGTTCATTGTATAATTTAAGAAAGAAATTCGGCTAATTCCACCCCCAAGGGTTTCTCCTTTAATATAATAGGGGTTCAACGATTGTATAGAATCTGTCAGTTTTGAAGTTAGGCATCTGAAATTTAGGATGTACGAGTAACTTATAGTTAAAAAAAAAATTATATTATTTATTTAAAATATTTTTTCATGAATCTTTATGTGGCAGACCAAATTCCACGCGAGCGAAGCCGCAGGCAAAAGCTAATATTTTTGTAAACTGCATCCCCTCATTCTCATCGATAATCGAAGCCTTAAAACCACAGCACCTCCCGGGACCTCAACCATCATTTCTTAAAACAGTCTATGGATAGGACTATCACTGAAAATAAGAGTGAGCTCCTGTGAGCTCCTACTCTCCTAATACTAAATGCATGATTATTCGTCAGAACTTGACACTCCTCCGGAGGGGCCGGCCAAAAAAGTTAAGCTCCTATTATTTCCTACTCTCCTGGTATATAATAAGGATTTTAACACCTTTCTTCTTTCTTCTCATAACTTAATGAATCATATGATTGATTATCTGTACCTCTCATATATCTGTGGCACCTGTGCATAGTGGGCTAAGTCGAATTTTGAGAATTTCAAGCTATCTACTTAGAATTGTAATTTTTCTGAACTTATTTTAAGTTCAAGATTGAAGTATCAGCCCACGATTCACAAAGGAATATCCGGTACTAGTATGTTTAAGGGCCTGCTGGCATCAGCGCGCTCAGGTGTCACTTACCTCAACTATTTGGACCTTGTCAGGTTATGTATCAATTTGAAATAGGCATTGCCTTTCATTATGATACAACAGATTATAGGAAATGAAATAAATGAGGAACATGTAGACAAAATTAAACTATAAATAATAAAACATTTATTACAAGGAGTATTCATTAAATAACAATTTTTAACTAAAATATGATCATTTTTAAAATAAAAACATTTAAAAATGAAAAAAATGATCATATTTTAGTTAAAAATTGTTATTTAATGAATACTATATAAATATCTAAAATATTATGTTCTGATAAACAATGAAAAATTTATTACAAACAATGCTCATTAAAAAGAGCAATATCTTCAATAATTGCATAAAAAATCATCTCCATCTAATTTTATTCCCCACTTGCAGTTTCATATAATGTCCATTAACACAACGCATTTTCTGGGGAATGACATTCCGCTCCTGAAGAAATCTAACAGCTGTTTTTTCATCGTACACTTTGCGAAAAATCTTCTTCAAATTCCAACTCATATTTAAAGGAAATAATCAAAAACAGATTCACGTTGAACTTGACAGCAATAACAAAACAAAGAAATGTTACTATAACAGTAGGAGATGGTTAAGAAAAGTGACACCTGAGCGCGCTGATGCCAGCAGGCCCTTAAATATACTAGTACCGAATATCCTTCATTGCAATGGACGGAACACTTAGCGTGATAGACATAAGGAAAGAGAAAACAAATTACGATTCTAAGTAGATAGCTTGAAATTCACAAAATTCGACTTAGCCCACTATGCACAGGTGTCACAGATATATCCAATTATTTTTGTTTTTCTGTTTTTACTTAAGAGTCTTAAGGCTTTGTGTTTTGGAATATTTCCACTAACGTCTTAACAAGTATTTTATGTCTCTTTTGATAGTAATGTAATATTCTATAGTAACCTAAATGTCTATAGCAGCGGTTCCCAAACTTTTTCTTTCCGCGACCCATTTTAACACATACGTACTACATATACATATATATATACATATATATATATATATATATATATATATATATATATATGTATATATATATATATATATATATATATATATATATATATATATATATATATATATATATGTATCTTTCAAATATACACCACGAGGTTACATATCCTTTAAATAAACATACACCTAAATAATCGATATAATAATTAGTTTAGAGAGCAATTGAGGTGGCAGAGCTTTGTAAATATTTCAGGAAGAAGAATTCAAATCAGCCATTACCTTCGCTTCAACTTTTTTTAATTGCCCACAAAGTAGCAAAATGATCGAGCAGAAAGTCAAACGATGTTCTAATTACTTCGGTGAAAAAGTTGCGAGTAGTTATAATAAATGAATACCCGGTGACCTAGAAGTAATTTTGTAACGTTGGTCCGATTAGCCGTAGTACCATTAAGTACCGCTAAATAAACAAACAAGTAATTTTTGAACAGCTAATCGATTACAAATCGACTTGCCACTGACTCGGTCATTGCTAAAGACATCGAGGTAGGATGCCTACGAAACGAGATCTTTCCGACTTCACAAAGTTTCTTAAGCTAGTAGGTTTCTGGCCCTATTTGGGCGATGGTTCTAAAAAGATTAGTAGGTGGGTTCAAATTTTTAGGTTGGTCATTTTTACTAAATTGGTTACATTGTGGATCCTTTCTGCTTATATAATCGGTAAGTTTGGAATTATTTTTGTCAATGGTCAGTCTTTTTGATAATAATAAAATCTGTACTACTACAACCTATGGAATCATGGGATGGTCTTGGGGTCATTGCATGGTAGAGTATACGTATGACCTGTTTTTAGGCCAATGGTAATTTGGCCAAAATCACTCCAAACCACCAGGTCTTATTGGTGTATGATTCTGTAGATTGAATCCCGAACCATTTCCTCAATACTAATTATTTTCCACTCAAAGAATTCAACAATGTTTTAGGAGCTGCGAACTTCTTGAAGAAGATCTATGCAGGGATAGTCCTCGGCACGCCTTACATGGCCATCCAGACGATATACATCTTCTGCAACGGCCACCACCTCCAGTCCTTCGTGAGGACCATGGCGGTTACCCTGAAGAAGAGAAAGGAACCGTGGCAGATAGACATCCTCAATAGCTTGCTGAATCCTCTCTGGAAGATCATCCGGATTTCGGCCTTCTATTGCCTCTTCTTGCTCACGGTCGCCTTCTACGGTCCGATCCTCTATGATACGGTGTCGACGACTCTGATGGACGCCGAGCCGCTCAACTTGAATGTCACCATCGACGGTCTTCTTCCTCTCGTCAAGAAGGGTAACTTCCTCTACTACTTCCTACATTGGTACAACGCACTCCTCCAAATGTTTGGCCTCGCCCACTACATCGGCTTAGTTTCAATAACGCCATTGATTGTCAACTATATCAGAGTCGAAATCAGAATATTGTGTAGGAAAATTGATGAGTTTAGCAGAAAGGAAAACTCGGAAAAAGAAGCCATACTTAGAGAAATAATAGAAGATCACATCAATATAATGAGGTAAACAGACATATCAAGATTTAATTATTACGTAAATTTATTTGGCACACATCATCGATTCAAACGCAAAATATCGATAGCGAAAAAAAACAAAAACATATTCTTCGTTTTCGATCTATAGCGATTGCAAATGGATTGACAATTGACATAAATTGACATTAAGGAATGCATACTGACATATGTAATGTGCGTTTGAAGATACGCACTGATTTGGAATGAACGAATGAATGAGATAGTTGGGGTTGCAGTCAAAAAAACAACACCAAATAAGTACAAGACTTATATTTAATGTGTGCCGACGTTTCGACCTACCTTGTAGGACATCTTCAGGGCTCTCTATGAGAGAGAAAACAAACAGAACAAAAAATATATAAAAAACGTTACAGTAACAAGAAAATAGTAACATGTAATGTAGAAAAGTATAACAATGCTTATATTTATAAGCATTATTTTTAATTTTCAAATTTTACATTTCTACGAGATACCTATTCATTACTTTCTACATATTTCTTCTGTAATTATTCTTTGGCATCATATTTTGTATTATTTTTCATACATTTTACTTATGTCACCTCTAGGAGTTTATTATCATACATTTTATATCTGTAATTAAACTTTTTTTTTATTCTTATAATTTTTTTAAACTGGATTTAATTCTTCATTTATTTAGGGTAAGAGAAATAGAACCGTTTTCCAGTTGTTGTTTATTCATTAATTTTCACTCTTTAGAGACGTTTCGACACTATGGTGTCATTCTCAATCTTTTCTTCTCCTGCATCTTTTAACTTTAATAAATAAATTAACAATAATTACATTACTATAAATAAATTAACATAAATGTCCAAAGCTAACACACTATAAGTATAAGTACCTGGAAAGTCATACTTTTAAAAATTCTTGGGAGATCATTAGTCCTCCGTGGTCAATAAATAATATTGCATTAAAAGACCAAATTTTGATCTTTGTACTATTAGATATTATTTATTGACCATGGAGTACTAATTGACTAATGATCTCCCATCTGTTTAATTATATATCTTTAATTATATTTTACTTTTCTACGTTACATATTACTATATTCTTGTTACTGTAATATTTTTTATATATTTTTTGTTCTGTTTGTTTTCTCTCTCATAGCCCTGAAGATGGCTTGCAAGGTAGGTCGAAACGTCGGCACACATTAAATATAAGCCTTGTACTTATTTGGTGTTTTTTTTTTTTTACTGCACCCCCCAACTATCTCCATTCTCCTCCGTAGAATACTTTACTTCAAATGTAGAATACTTGCACTAGTACTAAAAAGGTTTTATTTTGAATTAACTTTTATACAATCATATCATGTATTATACTGTGCAGACTCACAGAGCTGACGAATAAGTTCCTCGCTGCTCCGTTGATACTTCAGAACGTGGTATCGGCTGCAGCAATTACCCTCTTTACCTACGCTATGACAAATTCTATATCTCAGGTATTTATCCTTCTTCACCATCCTAGTTAATGCTCTATTTACACTGGCTCAAAGGTAGATACCGCCACGATCATCATCCGTGATTTCTCCTACATTCTAACTAACAGCGGCGCAACAAATCAACGTTGAGTCAAGGACTCTTTGAACAGCCTACGCCATGTGTCCCTGTCCTTTGCGGCGAAGGTCCTCTCCCGCACTCCGAGCATCCTGGGCAATCCCATTTCGCCACCGCATCCTGGGTCTTCCTTTACGCCTGACATCATAAATTTGTATGAGAAAAGTTTTTTTAGTCATGGAATTTTCACTCATCCTTGCTAGATATCCAGCCTGCCTTAATATCCCGAGTTGGCTACATCTAGTTATACTGAGCTCCTTGAAGGGGGCATAAGATTCCTGGTGGCCATGCATGGCCCTGCTTTATTCCGCCATTAATCGATCGAAGTATCCTTGTTACATGAATAAGCAAAGCCGATATAGGGTCTTGTAGCGCTTTATCTTCGTTGCTCCCGGAAGCAGGTAACTGCGGAAATGCTTGAGTACTCCATAGAAACACCTGCTGGTCGATACTAGACCTGATTTCTCTGTATATATCGTTCTCCACTCACTAACTTTCTCGAATTTGTAGCTTCCAATTCGGACTTCTCTCCACGTTCCGCTTGTTCTTCAGTTGCCATATATTTTGTCTTGCTTTCGTTTATCATCAAATCCACTTTCCTAAAACCCCCAGCAGGGTAAAGAAAGCGGTAGAGACAGCCTGGAATGATCGTCCTATAACATCAATATTATCAGCATATCCGAGCAGTTGTATTGGTCGGTTAAAGATTGTACCGCCACTTGAATATTTGAGTTCTTTATGACTTTCTCAAGGCTAATATTAAAAAAGAAAGCAAGATAACGCATCTCCCTGGCGGACACCACTACAAGAGAAATAGGGTCTGTTATTCCGGCATGAGCCCTTACATGACACTCTATGCTCTCCATAAAACTTGGCACATTATCCAAGATAATATACAATTTCCTCCAACTCTCAGACAGTCACCACTGTCTAAATCTTAGAGATAAGCCCTTCCTCATTATCCTAGGTAAAGCACGATTCCCTTGAGCTCGAAAGGTAGATCCCGCCATTATTATCTTTTTCAGGCACTCAAGAGGGATGAATTTCCATGAGAAATCAATACATAAATCACAAAGAAATAATGAGTGTTAATTGTTATTCCCTGGCTTCTTGATAATGACCTTCTTTTCTTGTATTTTTACTTTCCTTTTCTATTCCATGTCATTTGTTTTGATAATCCTTTGCATATGTATTTTATATTTAGAGATTAATCCTTTTTTTTTAAAATCTTTCCCAGCTATTATCCTGTTATATACTTTATGCTTCAATAGTTGCATTCGGGCCTTGAGGGAGATGGGATGTCTCTAGATAGTGTCCTTTTGGATTGCGAATCAGGGATGCGCTTCATTTATACATTCAATTATACTTATGTCAACAAATTTCTCTCATAACTTAGAAATTTGAATCATCAGGTTTTTTTTTAACACTTTTTTTCCTAAAATTGAAAATTAGGACTCCATCTGGACAAACATCTCACTTGGAATCCTCATACAAGACTGAAAAGACAAGAAACTGCTCGACGATTTCGCCTACTTCAACATTTACTGGACGAACGTTCAAAGCTACCAATTAATTACAAAAGACTCATTTACATGACAGTCATCAGACCTATTTGGACATACGGAGTTGAGCTTTGGGACTCTACTAAACCATCCAATTCATCTCACATCCAATCCTTACAATCCAAAATCCTTCGTAAAATCCTCAATGCTCCTTATTATGTCACAAACAAACTCATCCATCATGATCTTAATATCCCATATGTTGCCGATTTGGCCCAAGCTAGATACCTATCCTTCCATGAAAAGCTCCATACACACTTGAATCCGCTAGTCTCTCGACTTGCTTCCTATAATATTCCTGATAACCCTCCGAGGCGTCTGAAAAGAAGATGGCCTCGAGACCTTCTACTATAAAACTTCATTGGAGTGCTATCAATGGATAGTTTCTCTACAAGTGATTTTTTTTGTTCATGTCCTTTGTTCATACAGCCAATTTACTTGATGTAATGTTATTACAGTTGTAAATATCAATAAAAAAAAAAAAAAAAAAAAAAAAAAAATTGAAAAATGGAAGCTATTTCCTCTTTTGCCGCAAACCCTTCCCTTATGAATAATGAGACTTATTTGTTTTTTTTATTCAGGGGAATGACAGTGTTACAGCACTCCTCTTCAATCTCAATGCTCCGATTGCTATGACAATGGTCGTTTTTTTGTCTTGTTATTCAGGAGAACTGCTTCATTCGGAGGTAAAAAACAAAGCAATATAATTATAATATTAACATGAATACACATATATAATATCATAATACATAATATACTTATAAATGCAGAGCTTAAATATCTATGATGGTTTTTGCCGAATCCAATGGTACAACATGCCTAAGAGGCGCCAAAAGGATATACTTATTATATTGATGCAGGTTCAACGCCCGCTGTGTATCAAGTTCAGGGGGAACTCTGTAGATCTAAGGGCCTTTAAACAGGTAGCCATGGAAATATATTAATTTATTCGTATTTTTTTACTATTAGATCTCTCATATTTAAAATATTTACCATTGCAGTCTATATGAATATTATTATTATTAATGCACTGATAAGCCATTTGCCAGAGGTCGGCAACTTCAAGAGGTTCACTTAACCAAATTTATACATTTTTGTATTAAATGGACACAAAGTCCGATGCTCTACAATTTTTTTTTTTATTATATGACTTTTTCTTCTAATGGAATTCATTTCCTAACTGCAAGCTTGTATATTCTGGTTCGATTGTTAATAAAATCGTCCTATTTGGATAGAATTTTAGACGATATCACTTAATCATATTATCATTTATTTTGTGGTGTTTACTTGGCCCAAAATTTAATGTTATTTAAATTTATGAACCATATATTTTTTTTCATTCACTGTTTAGAAATTATAAATTAAAAACAAAAAATAATCCTAAAATTCAAAGTATTTGGGCGCCACTTTTTAGATGAATGACAAGCTATTATTTTTTCCATATTAATTTTTTTAAATCATAAGAATTAAAAGAAATTTTTTTTTTTGTTAGAGATTCTTTAATGACTTTTGCATTCAAGTAATGACCATTGGACTAAGATTCATTATTACATATCTTATAATAAATATTTACTCATACAATACTCAGCAATATCATATCATAGGTTTAACATGATTTACATGTTACCGTAATTAGCTTAACATGTTTGTATTTAAGATTATAAAATATTTCATAAAAACCTATACTCATTAAATTAAAAAAAACACAAAAACATGTCAACCAGTCTTATTAAAATAAGTGGTATTGTACCTCCAAGAAGTTGATTGTGCGAAAGTATTTCATATAAGCTTAGTACGTTATATCTTTTATTTTTAATTTACTGGTTGTTAATTTTGAAAATGTCTTCTGCAAGAGGCTGCCATTTTTAGTTATAGAACATAATTTTACATTTCAGGTGATTAATGCTACTTATTCATGTTTTATGTTGCTCAAGTCTTTTGCATAGATCCTGGTTTTCTAAAACTCTAGTTTCTCATAATGCACTCCAGTATAGTCTGTACTAATACAATACACTATTACTAAAGCAATAAATTTTGTTGTTATTACCTTCTTCAGAATTTAAATGCAAGAAAAATGACTAATAATTGTACAATTGTTTTAAACTAATTTAAATTTATACATCCGATTTTTTGATACATCCGATTGATCGTCCAAATCAATTCCCAGCTGTTCTCCCTAAAGCGGATAAAAGAGAAAATGAAGGAATTCAACTTCAGCAGAGGATAGTCTGTGGACTTCAAGAAAAAAAAAGATGGTAAACAAGAAGAAGAAATATTATATTAAGCTGTATGTAACAAACATCAATAATATGATTGAAAAAATATTACTAACTTTTCTTCATGTGTGAAATAGAAATACCAAAAGAATAGGAAAAAACAATAATACATATTATTCCATGAGAAAAACGTTTGTGGAAAAAAGAGTGGCCGAGAAACCTCCATACTCTTCTAAATGTCCATCATGTCTACTAAATGTGAAAACACATTTCTCATTTTTAATCTATCGCGATTGCTTTAGGATTGGTAATTGTTTTAAAATTAATATAGATTACCTATTATAAGGCACTATAGATTACCTAGTGCCTAATAAAGAATGATTTTTATTTATTTTTTTAAATTCTAATCAAACAATCATAGGTTGAACTTTCACAATAATAGTAGGCATGATGAGTTCAATAAAGATATGAAATAGAAGGAAAAAGGAAAATGGAAAAAAGTAATGAAATGAAAAGGTATTAATAAAGATTATTTAATTATTTATTATTCAACAATTCATCCATACATTCCACAAATACAATGAGATAAAAATATATTTGATATGGTCGTTCTAATATTAAAACATGAATAATTTTCTTGGCTAATAATGTAAAATAATCACAAAATTATATGGACACAATAAATAAAATAAATAAATATATACTTATGTCTATTAATAAATAAGGTGTAAAATTTAAGTTTGTCATTTTCTAATAAATAATAAAAAGGCTTCTTTAAATATATGACTTATAGAATTTTATAAAATAAATGTTTGTAACAAACATCAATAAGCAACATGACCAACAAGTTATAACTCACTTTCCTTCATTAACATTTGGTTATTTTGAATATTAACTAAATAATTATACATAATAAAATAAACGTAATAGAGACTGAATGATCAATCTATTACTAAAGACAACAACAAAACATCAGCTTAAAAAGCAAATCAATTGTCGATATTAATTTTTCCCACATCTAACATCTAATTTTATTGCCAAAATAAAATATTTCATAACAAAATTGCTTCATCTACTTCAAAAATAAATTCATCGTCATTTATTATTCATCACATCAGCAAATTCTTATTGTTGCAGAATATCTGATATGGTCTTACTAACAACAACATTAAGCCACTCGTCTAGAATGTAAATGCCATTAACGAATGAACTAAAAATATTTTTAATTGGAGTTTGGAGACTGAAAATAGTAAACTAAATAAATTCTAATGATTTAAACACAAAAAAAAAAAAATATAGGTTACATGACATTTTATTTCTTTGAAATTTAATAATTTTATTTTTAGTTTATTATGCTATTCAGATTTGAAAACATAATAACAATAAAATATTTACTAGCATTTTGACCTTACATTGTTTACCATCTCAGTCTTCCATTAATTTTCTTTTATCATGACATGATTGAAGAGGAAGCATGATGATCATGTAGTACACACAATCAGAGATGTTAAGTTTTGATGAGGCTTGAAGCTACAATCCTATATATTAATTAAGGGGTGACCTGTGGTCTAGTGGTTAGCGTAACAAACTACTAAGCCCAAGATTACGGGTTCGTAGCCCGGCAGGTGGTCCTAGGATTTTTTAAAGGGAGTAAAAAATCCTTAATTAATTAATTAATTAATTAAAATTATTTCTATCCTCTAATATAAGTTATAGAATCTTATAAGGCTCTCGGCTGACAACAAAAAAACTAAAATAAATAAATTTTTCTCATATTTTACTCGAGTTTTCCGATAGCTAGGCGTCATTCAGCACTAAGTACGGTATCAAAGTATCTATTATTTACAATTTCAAACTTGTTTGGAAGAGCCATACACAAAATAAATTAATTTCAACAACATTGTACTATATGTTGTAACTTCAAGTCTCATCGACAACTAGTATCTTTGTAATTGTGATTGGCACATAATAATAATAATAAATGATAAGCTTATTACTTCATTGGTGTTCTATTAAAATTCATCATTTTTTTTTTAAATTAAAAAAACTATGCTGTTCTCACAGGTATAAATGAAGTATGTCTTTTGCACCAATGAAGAAAGCATTACTTACAAGTCATCTTTGCTATCTCCTATATTTATGACATAAGACCTTTTTTTTAAAAAAAAAAAAAAAAGTAATTCATAATTTTTAAAAATACCAATTGATCAGTACATTAAGGAAACGATTGCCTCCTAACGGGCAATGTTTAAATTGCATATGCAGCCTTTTAGCTTACTGAATACTGTTCGGATTCATTCTAAAATTTCTCTATATCACATAGATTATTGTTACATATTAATTGTATTATTATGTATATTATTTTAACATCTATGAGGCAATGGATAGTATAAAGTAAAAAGCAGGAATCTCTTTCAGGTCATAACTTTAACTAGATATTGTAAAATAGGCTTCCGATTGATATGTTTAAGATTACTACAACAAAACAATACAATAAAATTAATAGTTTATTTTTCAAGTTAATAAATACAATATTGTATACAAAATAATGACATTTATTTGCCGCCTCTAATTGAGGACATGTTATAATTAAATTTAGCCTGAATCCTGCCGTTACAGTTCACTATCCATCTATACGATTCAAAACTATATCTATATATAAACAACAATCAAAACTATATTTATATATTTATATTTGTATACAAATACACGCATTAGGTATAGACATCTTAGATTAAATTATAAATCTATAAAGGATAGATAAGATATATTTAGATTAAAAATACTCATCGACTAGACTAAATGAAACAAACCTAATCGGCCTTGAGAACACTGAATCAGTCCATGTGACATTTAACACCTAATAAAATCAATTCAATAAGACACATCTATCATGTGAAATATTTAAACCGCAGTCCAAATTATATAGAAACCGGTTCGAAGGGACTAAATCCCTCCCTCTAAATATCAGTCTTGTTCGTGTATAAGGGAAGAGAAACGGGTGAGTTTTCTATACCTGATAGAAAATAACATAAATCCTGCCATGCGGAAGACAAAATCGATTGAAAAGAACTGAAGGTACTAAATGGAAGACAATTTACTTCAAAGTTTCAATAAATGCAAGGAATGCTGGAATATCTGCGGGCATAAAGTAAAAGGGAATTTGACTAAGCAATGACTGTTCTTTCTTGCCTTCTCAAGTTCGAATTCATAAAAAAAAAATATTTATTTTAATAATATATATTATAGTGTATTAAAGTCAATTAAACAAAACTTATATTACAATAAATAACAGATAAGCCAATGTTTCACCAACTTATGCAACACCAGGACAGAAAAAGATCGCATAAACTGAGACCATCAATTGCACATCTCAAATGAACAATCTAAAAACAAATTTTTTATAATTTTTTGTTAATTGTTTTAATTTTTAACTATTTTTATTTGAAGAGAAAAGATATGTCCCCGGCCGGGATTCGAGCCCGCGTTCTGTGTTTCTCTGTGACAGTACTCTACCAACTGAGCTACCGGAGTCGCTTAGTCGCTTCGGCCCGGGGCATATCTTTTCTCTTTAAATAAAAATAGTTAAAAATTAAAACAATTTACAAAAAATTATAAATAGTAATATGAAGTAAGTCAAAAAGATCCTAAAATTAAGTAATGTTCAAAGAGCATTCGTTCTCGTGTATACATCCCTAAAATTGCGAGAACACAGGGACATGGGATCAGATAAGAGAACAGATTTGTCCCCAGCTGGTAAGCGACTCCGGTAGCTCAATTGGTATAGTACTGTCACAGAGAGACAGAGGACCCGGATTCTAATCCCAGCCGGGGGCATATCTTTTCTCTTCAAATAAAAATAGTTAAAAACAAATTGTGCACCTTAAACCATCTAGGACAGCGGTGGCCAACCCAAATGATCTTGTGGGCCACATCGAAAATGTTTCATAGCTAGGGCCGCATATGAAATGATTTAGTTTTATATTAGATTCAAACCCAATATAAAAACTGTTTTGCAGTGAAAAATTTAAACTCGTTATTATTGTTTTTACAATTTTTCTTAGATGCAAACTTAGATAAAATTAAAAAAAAAAATTATAGTAAATGGACACTATAATCATTATAATGATTTTCTAATTTTGTTATGGGATAAAACTTCGACAGTTTTAAACACAATTATATAATTATGGCGCCCGTGTGGTTGTAGCACTTATCACCATTGTAGCACCATGTATCACGCATTGGCGTTGAATGTGCTACATCTGGTTTGCATTTAGACAATTATAAGCTTTTGAATCATCATAATTACTGAATTGGCCAAATATCGACTGATATGTTATTTATTGATATATGAGGGGCTCAACAATACTCAAGAGTAATTTTTTCTTTTCTTTTTCTCATATCAATAAAAAAAGCATTTTAGAATAAGAACATTGCTCATAATTATATTATTTTCTTCAAATCATAGATGCATATTGGTAAATTAGGCCATTATAATAACAAACAGTTTCATCAACTATAGTATTTAATACAAACAGATAGCTTCCTCTTTTCAAAAGATATAAAAATTTTAATAACAGGTTAGTAAAATAAATTATCTAATCTATAAGAATTTGATTATCATTGAGTATTTATCTGGTAACCTGTTCTTTTTACATACAATGATAACATTGATGGTTGAAAAACAGGTGGAGGTATATTATTATTGGCATAATTTTTTTATCATTTTATTTTATTTTATTAAATACCGAATTGATGCTAATATCGATAATCTTAAAATTTCATTAACAGTGAGTGCATAACATATGAGATATACATTGAGAATGCTGAAATAATAATTTATGTATAACATTAATCAAAAAATAAATTTTGGTTCATAATTAATTAACCTAACAGTAATTTACCAATATACTAACTTCATTACAGTTGAAATGTATACTTTCATTTTGTATGAAACTTATTGTGTTTCTTAACTGGCTGTTAAATAAAAAAAATTATTTTGTTTGATTTACTTCTAATCAAAATAAACAATGGCAGGCTCGAAACAAATTAAATTAGTAAATAATTGAAATATACTATAATAATAAAAAAAATTTAAATATAAAATAACATGTAGTATACTTAGAAATGTCATATATAATAGAGAAAATGCATAAGATTTTCTTATGGCCATGAGTATGTATATATATATATATATATATATATATATATATATATATATATGTATGTATATATATATATATACATACATGTGTATATATGTATATATACATACATGTATATATATATATATATATATATATATATGTATGTATATATATATATGTGTGTGTGTGCATATATACAAGATATATGCTCAATATAAATCATCAGTCTATTGACATAAATCAGAGCTAAGACTTTTAATTATACCGAAAAAATTCCTTTCTTCAATAAAAATTAAATTATAATTAGCTATGAATAAATATACCTCGTAAATAAACAGAAAATTAAAATTAAAAATGTCTAATACCTTCGATATAAAAAAAACAACAAAAAAACTTATTTTATTATTAAAAATATTAAGAATGAACGATCATGTATGTACAATGAATCTCTACAGCAGTACAAAATATAACTGTTTATATAACAAATATATAGACCACTCTATAAGTTTATTAATAAAATGCCTATAAAAGTCTAGCCTATAGGCTCTATAAGGTTTGTCATCGTAGAGGCACTCCTATCAAGGAGGCAGTGCTGTCATTTTAAATAATTCAATGAATAGACTTTGAAATTACGATTTTTGTACTAATTAATAGATAGTATAAAACATTTAAACCAGTCATAATAAAAGTGGGCACAACTGCCTAAAGACATAAGTAATTTAATATTTATCTATGCAGTCAAATGTATTGCAGGCCATTTAAAAAAAAAAAATCTATCAAGGAGGCATTGCTGTCCTTGATAAGTGATTCAATTAATATAATTTGAAATTACAGTCATGATGCTTGCACTAATTAATAAATAGAATAAATCATCTGAATCAGTTTTAAAAAAAAAGGGCAACTACTTAAACTCTTAAGAAAAAATTAAATTTTTATTTTATGGTATGCCATATGTTCTGCATGCCACTAACAATCAAAGAATCATAAAATATAGCCTGTGATTAATCACGTTCTTCATAGGAATTGAGAGTAGATCATGATAGACATCGCACAGGAGAAACAATTTTTAACTGTATAGTTATGGTAGATTTATTTATTATTATATATCCATAACCTCTTCTGTATAGGTTATAGGTTACAAAATTGTTCATATTGGCAAATAATGCAATATGCAATCAGAATCTTGAAATGTAAGCTCTCGCCTATCTCAACTATTTTTTCAGGAACACCGAAATTTCGCAGAATTCTACATTAGTTGACAATTTTTCACTTTCACCTGGCTAACGGAAAAGTACCATATTTTCTTATATTTGGAGACTGCAAGACCAAAGAAAAATAAAATAAAATCAAATTTTAAATAACTATTTTTCTGAATAATATCAAGTGTTTAGTTTAATGCTGTATAAAATATGTTCTGATGATGAAGGCAATGGTACACAGGAAAAAAAAGACTGATAAATGAGTTCAGAAATTAATAGGATAAATTAACTAAATACAACAAAAGTTAATTAATTTAAAGTGAAATAATTCGATATAACAATTATCATGATGAGAAGTTCACACAGGAGGTGAAATAAAAAATTCATGGGGTATAGTGAAAAGTTTAAAATGGGAGGTTATACAGAACAAAAGAAAAATATAAAATTAATATAGAACATTTCAAATTCAAAATCAGACGGTGGATCTTCTAAATTAATGTAACAGTCGGAAGAAATAATGCAAAAACTACAACTTTGAGGGTTAAATAAAATTAAGCAAATCGAAGCAATGATTCTGTCCTCTAGATATCAAGCTTAATATTTGGTTTTCATTAATAGTTAAATATCATCAACTTTCTGAGGTTAGATATGTTGATTAAGAAATACCTTTGCAAAAAAAACACGACAAAAACATAGAAAGAATTAATTAGAAAACAAATGGCAATTGCACACACCCACGTACAAAAAAAAAATACAAAGAATATCTAAACTGAAAAAATATATACTTAAACATCAATAAATAATAAAGATTAGTTAATATAGATTTTAAGGAACACGATATTTACTAAAACTCTCAGCGCAGTAATGCAAATGCATTGGCCAGCTGGCTGACTGGTTCCGTTGGTGATTCTGAGTCATCAGTCTGCAGAGGGGCTGGTGGATTTCCGTTTTCTGAAGTCGGTGGTAAATAATTGTCTGGCAGCTTGCAGACAGCAGTCTGAGCTACCTCGTCCTCGAGGCTGGAATAACTTGCAGTCGTACCGTCAGAATCTGACGATACCCGCTCCTCACCTGCATACGCTCGAATGAGTCAAAACTTCATTTTCGAAATTTTAAATTATTTGGAGAATTAAACTTGATTTGGTATACAGGCACAACCGGCCCAAACACAACACAACTTTTATGAGTTTTTATTATTTACTATATCTAATTTTAATTTGTCTATTAATTGTCTTTTAGATGTAGTTCAAAACATTGGCTTTCAAATAAATAGTTCTCCCCACTTAAGACAATTTTTTATTGACCTCTAGCTGAAACATTTTCTTGCTTATGTTAATAATAAATTAAAAACTGAGATTAACATTATACTAAAATTTTGTCAAAAATCTTGTAATACTACTAGCCGCAAATTTTCTCTTCTATTTATAGTTAAACCAAGAATGACTAAAGCAAGAGCATTAACCTTCTCCTTAATTTTGAAAGATTTGTAACAGATAGAATAACATAACCCAAACGAGCCAAAAGAAATGTCTTCTCTGAATAACAAAGAAAACATGATTGTCATTGCATTCCACAGCCCCTGGTGGAAGGGTTAAGGAACAATTATTCCCCCCCCCCCTCAAAACAGTGAATTACTTACCACAAGATTCTACATCGGCTCCGCTTGAACTGCTGGCATCGCTCCTCTCTCCGCTCTCCTCATCGCTCGAATCACTTCCCTCGTTTGAATTACCTGCTCCAGCTTCTGCTGATGCTATCCGCCAATAAAAACAGAACCTTTCAGAAAACAGCTACAGTAATAATTTATAATAGCATTATTATATCTTATTACCTTGTATCAGCTTCTCCAATATCAGCGGGTAGAACTCTTTAGCCGTAACATGATTCGGTTCATACTGCAAAACTGATTACCAATAAAAATTAAGAAATTATAAAATTAATCAAAATTGAATCCATAAAATCATTAATGGTATAAGAAAAATAATCCAGAATTTTTCGTAGTAGATAATGTAAAACATAATAAAAAACAAAATAATAATACTTTGTTTCCACTATAAGAGATGGAACATCTGTTTGGCTCTTGAGACTATTTCATAAACTCAACCTCCATTATACTTATTTACTATGCATTTCAAACATTTTGGCATTTATTAAATATCTAAAATTTTATCTATTTATTAATATATTCCCATTCTGATAGTTTTCCTCAAGGTTGTATACTAGCTCTTTGTGTCATCAACTTGGTTTTTGCAACTGACATCCCTAACAACTCCAGATATATCCAAACCATTAATGCCAGTGATAAACACATGTGTGATATCAGTCATTATTGATGCATTTATCGCATATCACCAAATCCAGTTGCATACTTTAACCTTTAAGAAAGAAGCCAAAATATATTTTTTTTTAATTTTTATCTTTGAGAGGTTTGACATACTTCTCTGGCTTTTTTAAAGGAACAGGATCGGTTACTGCAACCAGTTACTGACTTTTCTAAGTTAATAGAAAATTTCGGTAGTCACGAAATAAAATTGAATCCGGCTTGATCAGTTTCAAATCGATACCAATACAGATTTTAGGTTACTATGATTATGCTTTAGTGTTCTAGGTGATCAGAGTCTCAAGATAGCACAAAACCAGAAGATTAAGAGAAATGTCTTCAAATCACCTTTACTCTTTGGTAAATACTTATGTCCTCACATAAATCTCATTTTTATTATTAAAAATATGTCCTCTTATATTGGTAGATATTATAAAATAAACAGAATAATAGGTAGGTTTGGATACGACCCCTGGTAGCTCAGTGGTTAAGAGCACTGCAACGGAGATGCAGACCAGGGCCAAATTTTTCTCTTCAAAACAAAAATATTTAAGAATAACAGTATAATAAATTGACAATGATTTAAAATTTCAACAAAAGCACAAAGTAATAAGGTTCGAAGTGACTGAAGAAAATGTATCAATAGCTTGAAGCTTATAGCCAGATGTTTTCAGTGGTTGTCATAGATACATATAGTGTAGACTATTAGAGTTTAGGGATATGGCAGTAGATATAGTTTAATAATTCTTGGTCAATCCAATTGACTGGGAAAATTTATTTCAGTTAACTCTGAAAAACTATGAACAAATTAATAAAAGGCCCATGACTTGAATATAAATAAATAATTTCCCTAAATTCCTTTAAAAAATTCCCCTATAGAAAGCCTTATAAGGTGAATACTATGCTCAAAAAGATATTCTATCTTTAATCTTTAATATCTGAAGCATGGACGACAGGTAAAAGAATTGAGCAAGACCTATTAGTCTTTGAAAGGAAAATCCTCCAAAGAAGTTTCAGAGGAATCCATCTCAACGGGAACTGGAGAAGGCGAACGAAGAGCGAAGTATATGCAATATATAATGAAGAGGGTATTGTTCTGACAATGAAGCTTGTGAGATTGCGATGGGCTGGACACGTGGCTAGGATGGAGGACGAGGCAATCCCTAAGAGGGTCTTGACTGAACCTCTCAATGGCACTAGCAGAAGAGGGAGACAAAACTGAGATGGTTGGATGTTGAGAGATGCCAGAGATGTCCTGGGATTGAGGAACTGGACGTCAGCTGCGTGGAACAGAGAGGACTGGAGGAGGCCAAGAATCGTAACCAAGTTGTAGTGCCGAGTTAATAATAATAATAATAATCTTTAATATTAAGAAATTCTACAATCAAGAGAAATAACCTATGAAACTAGAATAATAAATAAAACATCAAGTTAAAATTTTTCAAATGTACTCACTGAGTTTGCAGTACTTGAGTGCAGTCTCATAGTCCTTCAACATGACTGCGGAAAGGAACTAAAAACCGAAATTGGTTTATAAATAGTAAATTATAAATTGCCACATCTTAATTTTAATTTTAATCTTAGTCTTAATTTTAAAAGATGCATGTATTACGTTACCTCGGCGAGTATTTCTGTCGGCGCTGAAATGCTCTCATCTGCATCGGTATATTCACTGAGATCTTCAACGCTCTCGCTTGTGACGGTACAGTTGCCATTCAGTTCCATAATACTAAGACGCAAAATGAAGAAAATATTCAGTTGAATTGCCACAATCGAATATCGGTGCTTTGCATTATCGGGATATTAATTGATTGATAATTGAGCGGTGCTCATAAGTTCATAAGACATTAGGAATTAAAACTTAATTTTAATTTAATTAAAACAGTTAGGTCTTTCTCTCTCTTATAATGAATAAATTCTTTATGACTCTTTAAACTATTAAATTAAAAAGGTTGGTATATTTTATTTATTCCCTATTATTATGTGAAAAAAATAATAAAGTTATAAAATAAGTTATAATTAATTATCATGATAATAATAATATAAACGTTGGCTCTTTAATAAACATTTCTTTAATAAACTTTCCAGAAATTTATTGATATCCACCCGGACCATTTTTTTCAATTTATCATCATTATAGTTTCAAATTATTGTCTTTAACCTCAAGCATTAAAAATATACATATATTTTTTATTTAATAGTTTATGGTTTAACTAAAACTACAAGGAATCAAATTTGTTAACAATTGAAGAATTATTTATTAGATTTAAAAGTTTGGTGACAACTGGTAGGGAAAGGCAAAGAAATAACAATCATCTAGGCTCCTACACGCTGAAGGAAGAGATTATACAAATAAACAGATCATGCAAATAAATTGGTAGGAAACTGATGAACAATACTATTATTTAAAATAAGGAAGAAATAGTTGGGAGTGCAGTCAATAAAAACACCTTAATAAGTGTAACTTATTTATTGTGTGCCGACGTTTCGGCCTACAATGTAGGCCATCTTCAGGGCTAAGAGAGAGAAACAAACAGAAAAACATATAAGAAACGTTGCAGTAACAAGAATATGGTGACAAGTAATGTAGTAATGTGGTACAAGTAAAGTGGAAATTAAAATAGTGACTAGGTATGATGAAATAGTGATTAATTAATTTCCACTTTACTTGTACCACATTACTACATTACTCGTCACCATAAGCTTGTTATTGCAACGTTTCTTATATGTTTTTCTGTTTGTTTCTCTCTCTTAGCCCTGAAGATGGCCTACATTGTAGGCCGAAACGTCGGCACACAATAAATAAGTTACACTTATTAAGGTGTTTTTATTGACTGCACCCTCAACTATTTCTTCCTTATATTAGAAGTTACAGTCAACCAATTCTTCTCTAATATTATTGAAAATGTATTTATTGAAATTTACAACTGTATTATAACAATACAAAAAGTAAATATAATGGCAGGAATGATACATATTGGCATGGATAAAGGCAAGTAGAGAAACCACCCACTGGTAGTACTCAAATAATAAATTCAACTTAGAATGTCACCAGGCTATCTTCTTTGCAGACACCTCGGAGGATTATTGAGAATTGAAGAAGTAGCTAGGTTTGAAACTAGTGGGTTTGAGTGGAAATAAAGTTTGTCATATAAGGATTGATATCGGGTATGGGCCAAATCAGCAACAAATGGAAGATAGAGGTCATAATGGATGACTTTATTCATAATAAATTAAGGAGCATTATGGATTTTATGAAGGATTATATACGAGAGGAGTCCCATGGCTTAGTGGAGCCCCAAAGCTCTAATCCGTAAGTCAAACTGGTTTTATAATAGTCATGTCTATGAGTCTTTAATAATTAATTGGAAGTTTTGAGCTTTTTTCTAGTAAGTGTTGTAGTAGCCTGAAAGGGTGAGCAGTTGCTTGTCTTTTCAGTCTAGTATGATGATTCTAAGTTACACATTTGCCAAGATGTAATCCTAAGTATCGGATTTATTCTACAGGAGTGAGTGGTATATTATTAAAGGACACTGGAGGACAGGAAGTCATAGGTTTCGGACAAAGGTTAAAGATGATTTGACAGAATTGCGGGAGTTTATTTTTATCCTCTAGTTTTGAAACCATTCTTCAAGGTCAGTGATATGGGATTGAAGAGTATGGGATGGAATAAGTAAATTAGTGTTGACGGATAATACACATGTATGATAGTATTGGGATGTCAGTTGCATAAACTGTGTGGAGGATGCTGCCTAGAGGAACACTAGCAGAACAACAATACTAAAACAATAATAAACGAAAAGTCCCTATAAAAGAAAATAGTCGGAAATAGTGAAAACGAAAATGGACTAATACGACTCAAAACTAAAGAAGATAAATACTCACTGTTTCAAAAATGAAACTTCCAGAACACTGGGGAAACAAAAAATGGTGCGATGTCTATTTAGGCTTGGGCATGAGGAATTAATACATGCATATTTCTCAAGAGAACTTGAACTCACATCTTACAAGATTGTCCCATGTTCCCTACTGGAAAAAATTATATCTGTCAGCATCTTTGAAGGATCCATAGCAACAATGGAAAAAGCATAAAAAAAAAGACATTTCAATTTTACCAATTTTTTAATCAGCAAGTACTGAATTCAACACCCCTAATGGATTACATTGGTACATTTTTAAAATTATTATTAATTATTTAATATTTTAGAGTTGGAGTAAATAATGTTATAGAAAATAAAAATTCTGTTTTATAATAGATGCAAAGCAATAGTTTTGATAAAATTGTTGTTTTTTTAATGAATACCTAGACAGATATTCGAGTGTCAAGGAGAGAACTGTTGATTCAAATTTAGGATAGAAGTAAAAAATGTTTACTCTCTACTTCATAATGAAAAAGAAGTACATTAAGAAGTTAATATGTTGAAAACATATTTAAAATTAAATAGGACATTCCGTAAATAATAATAAAAATAATTACGATTCAAAACTTGAAACAAGTCTGAACATTCATATTAAAGTGATATGATGTATATTGTATAAATGCTAATTTATTTTATTAAAATGTTGAGTTATGTTAAATTTTAAAGATTTAAATTTTGATAAAAGTTAACGTGTCAATAATTGTTGGTATAAATGTATTTAAATGTTTTTCATATTTTAAAATACGATTACACCATGTCTAGTTTTCTTAAGCCAGATGATTTAAATAGAAAATTTACTAAAACTAAACAATTTAAAATTTTGTAGTTTGATCAAATAGGTAAGTTTTTACTATCACTCCTAAAACAAAATTATTTACAAATTGAATCGAACATGGAAACAATTATGATAAACGATTTTACAATTAATAAATAAATCATAAAATATATCATAGCGGTATCTTAATAAAGAAGTCTACTTGATTGTTTTTGTTTTTTTAAAACAAAAATCTATTTCATCTCATTTTACAGAGAAAAAGTGTCAAGCTTAAAACATCAATGTAAAGCAAGCATGATTTTTACCTTAAAATTGAAGAATTTAAGTATTAATCAGATCATTTATTTGTGACCAATAAATTATTTTAATAATCTTGGATTTTTTTTAAACGATCTCTAATTGAGAACTGACAGTGCACAACAGAATATTCCTAGCAATATCTAGTTCTTATTTATTGAGCATTTACAAAGAAATAAATAAAACTATTCGATTATAAGAAATTACTGTCAGATATTAAACAATAAACAAGTTTAAATCAAATCATATGGTTGTAAAAATCATGGTTACTTCATTTGTTTTAACAATTTAATAAAAAAGAATAATGGAATGGAGTCATAAGAATGAAATAGACATACCTTCTAAAAGTGGACATGAAATGTCAGAATAAGAGATCATTTATTACAAGTAAACAATACCTGGCAACAGATGAGTTATTTTCGAATCAATATTTCAAATCTTTTTGTTTTATCAATGACTGAATGGTTCATAGTAAAGGTATGCTCAATGAAAATCGTGATGGATTATTTTTTTTTTTTGAGGTTTTTACTATAGTAATTAATACACGTGGACTGTTGATTAATAAAAATAGAATTAAAATGTGCCTTTAAATTTTAAATATAAGCTAAAATTGAATAAGATAAAATGGCAAACCTTTATCTGCGATGGCATTACAACAAGACTGGAGTAAAATCAATACACGCAGCTGATGTCCACGCTGCTTCTTGTTTGGGTTTTGTCTTGTCATAAGTCTTCTTTCAAATGTCATATTTAATGTGTATTGTTACTAATTTATTTTATTATTCTCCTAAAATTTATTGATTATAACAATAAATAATACTTCCCATGAATAACAAAGGTTATTTGACTAAATTTCGTAAGTTACGATCCTATATCTTTCTTTCAAAAAAACTTCATTACTCAAAAAAAATTCAATAGAGCTATTGGAAAGTTCTATTTGAGTTAAAAAACATAAAATTTGGGTTTTGTTAATTTTAACTTGTAAACAAAGCTTTAACAAAGCTTTAAGCTTTAACTTGTAAACAAAGCTTTAAGCTTTATTGCAATAATGGTATTGAAATTCTTGTTTATTAATTTAACGTCACTTTATGCTGCTGTGACTACAGTGGGAGCTCTAAATTTTGCCTATTCAGGTTTAATTATGATTGAGATCTTTAACGATTCTCTGACATTAAACAGAATGGGGCCCCCCATTTTACGTCCCTTCCGAAGGACGGCATAACCAATGATTTTTCACTCCCATTAAAAAAATCCTAAGGCCACCTGCCGGGCTACGAACCCACGACCTTGGACATACTAGGTTGTCATGGCAACCAGTAGACCACAGGTGACTTATTAACCATCAGAAAATTGTTAAAAGCTTGAAACGTTTTCGATTTTAAATTATGCCATAATGCTGATGATACATTTGTATTATCAGTCAACACCAATCCAGTTATTGCATCCCAAAGCCTCCAATCCCATATCACTGATCTTGAAGAATGGTGTCAAAACTGGAGAATTAAAATAAATTCTCATAACAGCATCAAATCACTTTTACCTTACATCGTAAACCTATGACTCCCCGCCCTTCAGTATCCTTTAATAATATCCCACTGGTACCTGTAGAACATATCCGATACTTAGGGTTCCATCTCGACAAAAGATTAACCTGGAATCCTCATACAAGACTGAAAAGAGAAGGAACCGCTCGACGTTTCAGGCTACTTCGACACTTACAAGACAAACGCTCTAAGCTCCCAATTAACTACAAAAGACTCATCTACATGACCATCATACGACCTATTTGAACTAACAGAGTAGAGCTTTGGGGCTCCACAAAGCCATCGAATTCCTCTCGTATCCAATCCCTACAATCCAAAATCTTTCGTAAAATCCTCAATGCTCCTTATTTTGTTAAGAATAAAGTCATCCGTAACGACCTTAATGTGCCTTTTGTTGCTGATTTGGTCCGAGCCCGGTATCTATCCTTTCATAGCAAACTTCATTCCCACTCAAACCCTCTAGTTTCAAACCTAGCTTCCTCTTCAATTCCCGATAATCCTCCGAGGCGTCTGAAAAAAAGATGGCCACGTGACCTTCTTATTTGAACTTTGATTTGAGTACTACCAGTGGGTAGTTTCTCTACTTCTCATTCTCATGTCATTATGTACCACGCATTCTATTTACTTGTTGTATAATTGTAATACAGTTGTAAATATCAATAAATATTTAAAAAAAAAAAAGATTAATAATTTAAAAATGTTATCTTAATGGAAAGAACAATTTGAATAATTGATACACTGGAAGTGTAACTTTACAAGAGACTCAAAACTGTTTTATTTCACACCTTAGGACGATAACAGAAGAAAGAAAATCGTGATAAAAATCATCTATCGAGATTATTTCTTTATTAATCGTATATGATATGGTATGTTTCTAAACTCAATACTAAATCCATCGATGGAATTAATCAATGGATTGGATTAGTTGGTTGATATATTGCCTTGATAGGTTGATATAGAGGTGATAGAAGGTTATCGATTTGAGGAGGTAGCACCTATCCTAATTGATAGCAGCATAAAGTGACGTTAAATAATTAAACAAACAAATAATAAAACTTATGCAATAATGATGGATCACAATTGTGTACATTATTTTGTCGCTGTTTGCAAGACCAAACCAAAATTATACCAATAATTTGTTTATCCACTAGATGTTAGTTAAAAAAAAAAAAGAATTATTGAGGTTGTAATGAGGTTATATGGATCAGTCTTTCGACCCAAACAGTTGATTGAAACCGTGATACAAGTAAGTAAAGATTTGGACAGATTGATTCTATCGATAAGATGCCATCAATAAACTCATAGCTTATTTTGGAAAGTAACTTAAGCCTACGGTTTGAGCGAATGGTACTTGTCCAACATAGGGGGCGAATGGCAACACTGACTAGTCTAGGGACTGTCTAACAAGTATCAGGCAGCGGATGAAACATCCCAGGAGGCTATACTTTTTGTAACCTTTCTGCATAATATTACAGTTTACCGTTTTTTTTTTATTCCTAGTTATTTTTATATATTGGGAAAAAAACATTCTCCAGTCATCTCAACTTCTTAATTCATATAATTCTTTAAAACGTTTTGACAACTATATGTCATTATCAATCATTTAAAATAATTTTTCGGGAACGATACAATAATTATACATAATTTTAAATAAGTTATATGTTTAAAAATCTGTAAAAAATAACAATTATATTAGCAAAAATGCATAATTTCAATAAAATTGCCCCAATAAATAGTAAACTCAAGTATAGATACCTCATAAATGCATATTTATTAAATATTTTCTTGGGGATTATCTTTCCGAATCGAAATCGTACACGATTGAGAAGTTAAAGAAACTTGGCTTGGACACGGTTAAGCATTCCTACAATTTTATAAACAGTGTTCATACTCAAAGTATAGAGAGAATGTGGGGCAGTGTAAAGTGGAGGGACAAAAAATAAAGAGGAACGAAGAGAGAATATTTAGAATCGTATTTTATCGAGTTCATGTTCCGAGAAAGGAATAAAAAAAGGACCTATTTAGTGAAATATTAAATATTATATCCTTCAACTGGCCTGTAGATATGTAAATTATTATTGTGTTCAATATGACTAGGTTATTTCCTTAGGTTATTCGTTCCTTTTATTTTGATTACTATTAAATTGTGTTTTTATTAAATATTTCTTTTTATTATTGTTAATAAAACAATCCTTTATTGTTATTACTATTATAATATTGTGTTATTATTATTTATTTGAGGGATATATAATAATGTTTATAACGGTTGGGGAGTCGGAAGGGAGCCTATCTCGCCGAGCTTTGATACTTGTTTGACAGTCCCTAGACCAGTCAGTGTTGCCAGTCTAATGGCGCCCCTATATTGGACAAGTACCGAGCGGAATATTTCACCAGAGGGAAAGCCAATGAGTATATAGATTCAACATAAGATGATTTCTAATTCGGATCATGCCCTTATAAGGGATATCCAGGATGTAGGGCAGGATATGATTTCTTTTTTACGAAGAAATAAAAAATAAAGTCATAAGAAAGAATTTTCTCGGGATGTGCATAAATTAAACGATCTTGACACCATTTTTGTGGAATACGGTAACGGATCGAGAATGCATTAAAGAGAAACTTCGTTGGACTAGAAGCAAGGGCGGATTTAGGGGGAGGGGGAGGGGGAGGCACGGGGGTACGTGCCACCCAATCGGTTTTATGTGTACCGTGGAGAATCCATTACAGTACATAATTGTAGGCAATTCACATGATCATATTTGTTAGATTATATGAATAAAGTCACAGAAAGTACATGACTGAAAATATTGTTTTGATATTTTAATAAACCTTTGAAACCCATTTCTATAAATACTGCAAGTTTATTTCTAAGTTATTGTTGATATTTTTGCCGTCTGGCCGTTGTGCCCCCCAAGAAAAAAATCCTGGATCCGCTTTTGACTAAAAGAAGCGATTAAAAACTTTAGCTGTTTTCTATTTGTGTATGTGCTTATTTGGTCAAAAATACAAAATGCTTTTGGTGAAAAAGTTTCTTGAAAAATGAAAGAGAAAAAATGGATTAAGTATTTTATGCCAGTGGAGTACGTAAGACAGAAGGAATATGCTTCTTCGTCATAAATATTAGACTAAATATAATATTTATGATTTGGGTAATACTTGAGTAAGTTTCTAAACTCAGTGATGAGTTTGTTGATGGGATCGTAAATTAATTTGATGAAGAAAAGTCGGCACTCCATTTATTATAGATCATCATTGCTATAATCATTGCTAATGCATAATAAACGTATTTAGCGATCGTAGTAACGTTTTCTGTATTCCGGATTAATGTAGGTTACACAATAAAAAACAAAATCTATTATGAATGGCTTTTACCGTGAATACAATCACCATTAGAAATGATATACATTATTTCTTTAGAAAAATCTAAAAGTGATATTTTTACTACCGTCACTATGGAAACTTTATTGGCGCTTTATTTGGCAAGAATTAAGATGTAATTAATCGGCTTAATTAGATTAACACCATTTGAATGAATACATTTAATTTCATTTAAAATGTATGGAAGGAGAAAACAATATTGTTCATATAGCAAGTATTTGAGAGTAGTGACAATATTTCCCTCTTGATGTTTACATAACCTTAATGTAAACTTAATAATATGTTGCAATAATGTTAATAATGTTGTTGTATGTTGTTGATAAAGAAATAATAGTATTGATAATGCAGCTTTTTAATTTAAAATTTACCTTTTTGGTAAATTTCCATTAAGTTAGTTAAGGTTTCAAATAGATATATCTTAATATCCTAATTAATGTTGCAATTAAACACATTATTGCTTTTGCTATTATCAGTCGTTGAAAAAACATTAACTTAGCCTATTGTTATCGAAGCTGAAAGAGATGAGCTGTAATTTTAAAATAACTCCAGAAGCCGTAAAACAAACATAGACGACTTGTGATTTACAGAGAGCTAATTTATTGGACGAAAATAGTTTTGATCTGAGTCAGCCGTTCAAGGACGAGCGGTCGATATTCGCTACCTTCTGTATATAATGTAATGTATATGTCGTAAATCTCTTTGCGGTTATCGATTCTATTTGAACAATTCGATAATTACTTGTGAATTATTAATTACCGAAAGCTAACTGCTAATTAAACTATTTATAAATTAATAACACTATGATTTATGTGCTTATTTATTTGTTTCACCCTTTAAGATAAGGAAGTTATTTATGTAAGATAAAGGTTATAATAACAAGTTGCAGTCTATCAGGTCTTTGTAGATTTAATTTTCATACACATGTACATCATATTATTTACATATGTTAATTATTGAAAAAACGACAGGGATTACTTGTACAGTCCCTGGCCATATTAATGTGAGCACTGGATAGATTTGTTCTTGTTACATGTTTGCATTATTTTTTTGTATTACGCATACAAATCTAAAATATAAATCGAGTTTAAATATTGGTTTTATCGGTAAGTTAGTTATCTGATAATAATATGAAATTGAAAAAAATAGTTTCGAAAATAAATCTTTATTTTTTTTAAATATTTTGTGGTGTCACCCTATTTACACCCCATTTTACATATTGGTGAAAAAAACTATCAAAATAGTTAAAATATATAATACAAATAATAAATCAATTACCGAATCCGACTTGTATTTAATGAAAAAGAAACAATAAATCCACAAAAATTTCAATCACAAATTATGTACGTCGTCACTCGTAAAACAAAATGGCTATACTAAAACCAATGCAGCCAAAAAAAAAAAAAAATACATTAAAAAACTTATAACAGTGTTGCCATTACTTAAAACAGAAGACACGCGAAAGTATATAAAAAAAATTAGGAAAAAACAAAAGGAAAATAATCTTTCTTGGTGGTCACATTAATATGGCCAGGGACTGTATGTCGTCCCTCCATCAACCATCTCTTTGCAGTTATCGATTCTATTTGAACAATTCGATAATTACTTGTGAATTATTAATTACCGAAAGCTAACTGCTAATTAAACTATTTATAAACTAATAATACTCAGATTTATGAGCTTATTTATTTGTTTCATCCTTTATGATAAGGAAATTATTTATGTAAGAGAAAAGGTTATAATAAAAAGGTTCGGTCTACTTGCGTATATAAACTGATTTGTTTTCAACTTAATAATTAGAATATTTACAATTATTATTGCATTAATTTTTCATAATTAAAATTATTATCAGGGGAGTTAGTAGGAAGCTCAGCGTGTGTAGCACAGAGTTACTACGTTGAAGTTCGTGGGTTAAATCCGGCTGTGGCAGATAAATTATGTAATATATTAATAACCACGGATAAAACCTGTGGTACTTGCAGACTTTGGATTCATCCAGTCTTTATAAAGTGGGAAAAACCTTGAGGTTGAGCGTGATCTTGAACAAATCATATCCCATGGCCTAGAAACAGTACTACCTTTTCACCATGTACTCCATGGGCGAATTTAGGCCCCCCCCCCTAAGTCCAAGTCTCTCCCCTGATGGTTTTTTGTGTACTGTGGAGAATCCATTACAGAACATACTTATGAAGCAAACCACATGATCATAGTTGTTAAAATATATGAATAAAACAACAGAAAGAACATGAGTGAAACTATTGTTTAGATATTTTAATAAAGCTTTGAAACCTTTCTATAAATACTACAAGTTTATTTCCAAGTTATTGTTGATATTTTTACCGTCTGCCCGTTGTGCCCCCCGAGAAAAAAATCCTGAATCCGCCCTTCATGTTCTCAACTCAAAACCTTCATAGATTGTAGAGGCACTTGTTTTTTGTTTTAAATTATTGTTGCTTTCGTCGAATTGTTCGCGTAGTTGCAGCTAAAACAATAATAATTTACTGAAACAAGAATTAATAACTTGTTTGGCAGTATTTTAATCGTACCTACAGTTAATGCTGGACCTCCATAGAACAAGGCCCCTCAAAAGGTTTGTATATATATTCATTACATAAACTCTACTTATTATTGAAGTCGTTCTTGTACTGACCAATCTATTAGCTGATTTTTTTTCCATATCCGAAAAAATGATAATTTGGGAGATTTAAGGAAAAAACTTTTTGTTCTTTGTTTGGACTGGCTGCAGTGCTTTGGTATTTTATGTATACATTTTTAAATATTTTTGTTTTGAAAAAGATTTGCTCTGGCCGGTATTCGAACCCGGGTCGTATGCGTCTCCAATGCAGTGCTCTAACCCACTGAGCTACCAGGGGTCGTATCCAAATCTGACAAATCCGTTCTATTCACTGATCCTACATCCCCGTGTTCTCGCAATTTTTGCATGTATACACGGCGAAGAATGTTCATTGAACATTACTTTAATTAGGATCTTATTGACATACGTTAATATATTATTTATAATTTATTTTTTGATTGTTATTTTAATCGTGATTATCTATATATCATTATTGTTTATACATAATGTGTTTTTTTGTAGGATTCGAACCATGAATACCAGCTGAATCAGTGCTTCATAGATAAGGCATTCCAGGCATTAATACATAAGGCCTAATGAATACTAGTAAATTCGATTTTGATTATAATATCTGAATATATTTTTACAAGTGCTCTTACATGCATGTACTTATGATTACTTGAAAGGCTTCAAACTATTTTCATGTGTATTTCGTGCACAACATTTTAATTCAAAATGCTTAACTAACCCGAAGGTTCGATGCCGATACCATCAATCGCTGAAGTCCAATTTTCTTTTTGAAATTTTCTTGCGAATTTCCGCCCCAGGTTCCGTAAGATCACACTTAATGAAATCGGTCTACGTTCGGAAGTTGAGCTCTTATGTAATGACCTACTTTCTTCAGGAGACATCCTTTTTCTGACCGAATATCCACCGCATATACCTCGAGGTAACCCACTCATCTAGGAATCCATTTTGGCAAGTATGTTTTGGTAATCAAAAGTATTATTATAAATATTTTGTAATGTGCATTAATACATACTCGTACTTTCGATAATATAAAAATACTTGTTGCTATTCAAATTGATTTCGAATCACTTTTTGAGCCTCTGAATTAAAGTTTAATAGCCATGTGTTGTCCATATTACTTGAATTATTTAAAGTCACGAAATAATTATTAAAAAATTAATATAATAGTATTAAAATTGAAAAGTAAAAAGAGACCTTACATAAATGTTAAGACCGTGGAAAAATTCCAACGAAAATCCCTTAAGACTTCAAACTAAAACATTGAATTGAAATTGAAAATATCTGTCCAATATTTCGCCCATTGAGGCATCCTCAGGGTAGAAAGAGAATAAAAACAAAACAAAACATGAAAAATGCACCCAAGAAACATTCCACCACCTTCCAGATATTAGGGCTTTTCGTTGGAATTTTTCCACGGTCTTAATAATAGTATTAAATTATTTACGACAAATTTCTATCTTTTATTTTATACCAGCTTTTGCCCGCGGCTTCGCTCGCATGGAATTTGGTCTGCCACATAAAGATTCTTGACATTATTTAAAGGAAATAATTTAATTTTTTGTTTAACTATAAGTTACTCGTACAACCAAAATTTCAGATGTCTAACTTCAAAATTGACGGATTCCATACAATCTTTGAACCCCTACTATATTAAGTCGATTTATCCAAATTCCTGATATGCCTTTTATTATGTACTATAATGGATTCCACAGTACCCAAAAAACCGTCTGGAGGAGGGGGAAAGTGCCCCCGTAGCCTATGTGTTATTCTGATGTATAACCTATATTACTGTAAAGTTTCATCCAAATCCGTTCAGTAGTTTTTGCTTGAAAGAGAGACAAACATACAAACTTTCACATTTATAATATTAGTAAGATTACGGAAAGATGTTTTTATTAGTCATGTTGGAGCGAGGCTCGTGCTCTTATCACTCTTAAATTAAACACAATTGACTTATGTTATATGTTTAATTATCGCTTAAACTTAACAACTTAAAGACTTAATAATATGTATCGGGATCTTGCAAATTGTAAATTATTCATACAAGTTTTTACTTTCATAAACCTTCGGCGAGGCGGAGCAGTAAAGAAACGAGGCAAATATTTGACTTTCCTGAGATAATTCGAAAAATGTTTGATCAGCCCGAGCCTAGATAAGATAACGGCCCAGCAGTCGCATCTGACGCCATTACCTAGCGCTGTCTGTCGGCACTTTTCCTAACAACTCAGTCATCAACATCAACATCCCGATCATCACTTTCCTAACGTTTTGATAACGGTGGTGAGGTATGCGGAATCAGCTGGTTATAAGTTGGACACTTGCCAGATTGCGTTGCTAGGCAACTTTTGTGGTAATGTATCTCTCCAGCGAGATGAAAGTCTGTTGACCTCGTTTCTTTGACAATATTTCCTCCTTTACAATGTCTAAACTCTCTATATACTTTGCTTGTAAGGGTTTATTGGTACTGTCAAGAGCGGATCCAGGATTTTTTTTGGTACTTTTCCAATCTAACGACGACCTATCCCAGCACGCTCCTCTGGCACTTACCTCAACTATTTGGACCCTGCCAGGTTATGCTGCCTGAAATATATTTGAAATAGTATTCTTTCATTATCATACAAGAGGATTCTTAGGAAATGAAATAGGAGATGATATACAGCTAAAATATGATTTTTTTTTTTATTGTTTTTATTTTTAGCTACTTTTCTTTTAAAGAGAAAGGATTTGCCCGGGCAATAAGAAAAATAGCTAAAAATAAAAACAATAAAAAAAAAATCATATTTTAGTTGTATATCACAATTTCTCTTTAAATTTAAAATATATAAACTACTGAATAAATAAGAAGATAAAATATAACATTTATTATAAACAAAATTCATTAAAAATAACAATATCACATCAAAACGGTGTCGTATATACAGAACAATCAAAACAATTAACCAAAAAACATCACATTGTAGTTAAATATAATTATTTATGTTTCTAATTGAAATATTTAAAATAGAAAATAAATAATAAGATATAATAAAACATTTATTATAAACAATATTGATTAAACACAAAGATATCTAGCAACAATTATAAACAATATTAATTAAAAAGAACAATATGTTACAAAAATTATAAACAATGTTCATTAAAAAGAACAATATTCAGTTGCAGTTTCATATTATGTCCCTTTCTACAGGACATTTTACGGGGAATGACGTTCCGCTCCTGTAGAAATAGCACAGCTGACTTTTGATCAATCACCTCGCGAAAAATCTTCATTAAATTCCAACTCATATTGTATAATTAACGTGAAAACAAATAAACGTCCACTTGACACAAACAATAACAAAGGACTAAGAAAGGTTACGACCAGAGTAGCAGGTAGTTAAGGAAACTGACACTTGGGGCGCTGGGGTAGGTCGTCATTAGATTGGAAGAGTACCGTTATTTCTGTTATAACATCACATGATTTGCCTATAAGTATGTACTGTAATGGATTCTCCTCAGCAGACAGAAAACCGTGTGGGGGAGCGCGTGCCCCCGTGCCCCCCCCTGGACCCACCTATGGGTACTGGTATTGGTACTGTTGGTTGAGTAATAGGTCGAATGCAGCAACATTTAAGATACCTTAAGATGGGGTAACTTTGGGACATTTCAAAGTTTTAAGCTGGGCTCTCTTCATGCTCAAAATTAAAATGTTGAGAAAAAATATTAACATATAAGGTCAGTCTTCTTCTAACAAAATATGGTAGAAAAAAAATTCTAGAAACAAGATTATTTAAATTTAAAAAAATATTTGTCAAAATTGGTTGGGCTAGCATTGGGACAGTGTATTATTGCATTAGAAACGGCAGGAAACATTACTTTGCACCTATGTTACTCCACACTATTGCAAATTCTCATTATTTATAGCAGAAACATCAAGTGTGTATTTTTGTGAGTTGTAATTTTTGGTATTCCGTGCTTGGTGGTGGTAATTCGGGTCGATAGTGTCTTGTTTCTGTTTCCGGTAAGACTTCTTGTAAATTGTTTTAAGTATAAGTTCTGTATGGCCTTTTGCCAAGAGTTCTTCTATTATTTCTTGGCATTATTGCCCAATAAAATCATGAAATAGGGTAGCTTTGGGACTGTACCAAGACGTGCAAATTTACAAACAGGTTATGAAACAAAATATTTATAATAATATGATTACTTGCATACATGATTATTAATCAATGTGTGTACACACCTGAAGGTATTCCGATGTTCGCACAAGAGAAAGTTTCATAGAAACAAGAATTATCAAAAAGCAGTGAAAAGAAATGATAGCCAGTAGTAAAGTACGATAGGCTGTGCAGGCAAACACAAATCAGCTGTATGTAGATTGAGCCAACACAACCACGGAATCACCACAAACTAAATCGAAACCGGGTCGTCTGCATCTCTAGTGCAGTGCTCTAAGCCACTGAGCTACCAGGGGTCGTATCCAAGCCAGACAAATCCGTTCTCTTCACTGATCCTATATCCCCGTGTTCTACCAATGTTTCCTTACACCGGAGATGCAGACGACCCGGGCTAGAATACCGGCGAGGACACATCTCTTCTCTTCGAAACAAAAATATTTAAAAACAATCACCATCAAAATAAATATTAATAAAAATAAATTACAAATAATATATTTACGTAAGTCAAAAAGATCCTAATTAAAGTAATATTCAATGAACTTATTTCCCTTGTATACATCGCAAAAATTGCGAGAACACGGGGTTATAGGATCGGTGAAGAGAATGGATTTGTCTGACTTGGATACTACTCCTGGTAGCTCAGTGGTTTAGAGCACTGCGCTAGAGACGCGGGGAACCCGGCCAGGACAAACCTTTTCTCTTCAGAACTAAAATATTTAAATATAAAACTTATCTGCTTTACCGAAGTTACCCCATCGTACGGTAACTGAATTATAGGATCTTTTAGTTAGGATCTGTCTCACACATTTACTTATGCAACCTCTAGAAGTTCGTTATCATACATTTTATATCTTTTTTATATTGATAATAATTGTTGACCTATGATAATTTTTGTTGAAGAAATTGGTCCGGGTAGAGGTCACTGAATGAAATTCTCAAGTAATTACTTGAGAATTTCATTCAGTGACCTCTACCCGGACCAATTTCTTCAACAAAAATTTTATATCTTTATTTTACTAGTTTTTCTAAATTCTTCATGTTCCAACCTTTTTTTATATGTTAATCTTCTCATTTTGTATCTTTGGTTTACCTCCTCTTTTTTATTTCCCTTTCTATTATTTTTACTTTTCTATCCTTTCTGTACATTTATTTTCTGTATTTTATTTTATAATCGTTATCTTTAATTATTATGTCTGTCACTATTTTAATTTCTGTTCATTTTCTTTAATTTTATTAAATCTGTCTTTATCTTAATTTTATTAAATCTGTCACTATTTTAATTTCTTTTCATTATCCTTAATTTTATTATATCTGTCACTATTTTAATTTCTTTTCATTATCTTTAATTTTATTAAATCTGTCTATAGCTTAATTTTATTATATTCTGTCACTTTTTTAATATTCGTTATCTTTAATTTTCATATCTGTCACTATTTTAATTTTCTACATTACTTGTCACCATATTATTGTTACTGTACATTTTTTTATATTTTTGTTCTGTTTGTTTCTCGTAGTACTTATTCAGTGTTTTTTTTTTTACTGCACCCCCCAACTATCTCCTTTCTATATTTGATCATCTAGTCAACTATTTTCCTCTCATATAGGATCTGTCGTTTTTCTACTAATTACTAAGCAAATGTAAAAGCAAAAGGCAGTCAGCAAATACGATATTCAATTTAAACGTTTTAAATTTATTCTCAAACCCCATTTATTATATGAGTTTATAATGGATAAATTCCTTGTTTTTCCACGATTTAACAAATGTTTCAAATGCAAATTAGAGTTATTCAAATTTCTTTTCTAGACAGTTTATTGTTCGGCTCTAACATATCGCTCCTTCAACGACGTAATAGAATAACGGCATAACTCAAAAATTGGAGTTTTAGTAGCAGTTGAGTTAAGTCTTCAATGAAATGTCAGTGAAGGTGTAAATTTAAATTATTTTATTAATTATTAAACAATACTTTTATTAATTAAAATAGGATCCTTCACTTTCAATGCACTTCTCTCAACGTGAAACAAACATTTCTACCTCCGCTCTGTAGAAATTAGGTGTCAAGGAAGAAGCGAAGGCGGATTTCAGGGCATTTTCATTGTCAAATTCTTTATTTCTTAAAAAATTATCCAAACAACAGATAGAATAAAAATCAGTTGGATAAAGGTCCGGAGAATATGGTGGGTGAGGAAGGACCCAAGACTTCGCTTCTTCCTTGACACCTAATTTCTACAGAGCGGGGATTGAAATGCTTGTTTCACATTGGTAGAAGTGTATTGAAAGTGAAGCATTAATAAAAGTCTGTTGACACCAGCGCTCAGGTGTCACTTTTCTTAATTAATCTTCTACTGTTATCGTAACCTTTCCTAAGTGTATTGTTATCACTAGTTGTATTGTTTGTATGAGAGAAGTGTGTGTGTTTTTAAATTAGAGAGAAGGTCATCAACTATTGGAGGCCCTGGAATGTATGTAGAAATTGACGAAATTCTATATACAAGAAGAAAAAACAACACAGGACGGATTTTGCCTCAGCAGTGGATATTTGGAGGAATATATAGAGAAACAAAAGAATGTTTCATAGTTCTGATAGCTCTGCAAGAACATTATTACCATTGATTATTAAACACATTGCACCGGGTTCAATAATCGCATCCGACTTGTGGAAAGCATATAAAAACTTAAAGAATGAAGGATATGCAATTTAAACAGTTAATCACAAATAGAACATCTTCGATCCCACAAATCTGGAAGTGGGGAAACAAGAGAAGAAGAGGCATCAATAGAGAATACCTAAACTCTTACATGGCGGAGTTTATGTGGAGGACGAAGTTTGGGGGGCGATACCCTTTTCATGTTATATTGTTATTTTTAATGAATATTGTTTGTAATAAATGTTTTATTTTATCTTCTTATTTATTTCATTTCCTAAAAATCTGTTTTATCATAATGAAAGGCAATGCCTATTTGAAATTCATTGTAGACAGCATAACCTGACATGGTCGAAATAGTTGAGGTAAGCGGTGATGTCAACGGACGGCAAAAGAGACAAGTACCTTTTTGCTAATAATTTAAATTTACACCTTCACTGACATTTCATATGTTACACCCCAATAGATGTGACAAACTGAGTAATAGATACCTTATTTTTCAACTACCGCCATCCCTACTTCGTATTAAGAAGCTCTCAGCTAAATATTCTTATAAGAAGACTACTTCACGCCGGCCCCCGAACAAGCCTCAGTTCCTTGAAGTAATTTACGTCATTGGATTCCGAGTATTCATCGGCCTCTTTCTCAGAAGTGACTTTTTCCTCGTGCCAAGCCTCTCACCATTTTATTGTTGTTCGCTGGGGCCTGAAGTAGTCCTTCATGAACTTCCTTTGTCTTGACGAGCTTCAGTTTGATCTTTGAAGGCTCTCAAGGGCAAACTGTTTATGTATTACTTAATTACCAACTTTCGAAAAATTAATTTAAGGAACAGGACAAGGGAAACCTATATTACCTGCCTTACCTGCTTTCCTGTTATACCTGGCTTCATATTTTCACCTGGCCGTCTAGTTTTTCCGGCCCTCTTAGTTTGTCTTGGTCCAACTAATAATGAGCGTCACCTGTCTATGTCAAGGGTTGCTCCTTTGGCTTCCACCCATCCAATCTCTTTTTCTTTAAGATATTTTGAAGGTTATTCTTCCAGGTCACTCTCGGCCTGCCCCTGGCTCTTTTTTAGGTTTAACACCCATAGCTTTCTTCGCTGACCGGCAGTCATCCATCCTCATCCTCATCCTCGTTACATGCCCGAACCATCGAAGCTGTCCTTTATGAATTAATTGATTGAGGGGTTCAATTTTGAGTGCATTCCTTATCGTCTTGTTTTGTATCCAGTCCCTCTTGATCTTTTCTATATTTTCCTCAGATAGCCCGTTTCCATAATTTGGAGTCGTCTGCGATCACAGTGACTCAAGATTCATTTCTATAAGTGAGAATAGTTAACTTGTAGTAACTTATGTCGAGCGATAAACAGCTAATTTAGTTTCTTTTGTGACTTCATTCTTACTCAAAAACTTGTTAGTGATGCCAGAAAACTTTTTTCCCGATGTGGCAATTCTTGCATTAATTTTTTTTATTTTGATTTCCCTATCTCACTTATCGTTACGTCCAAATACTTAAAGGGGGGAAGGTGCTTAATGGTCTTTCCATTAATATGAATACTCAAATTCTTTTTTGTTCTGGATACTATCAAACACTTGGTTTTGGAAGTCCTAATAACCATATTTCTCCTTCCCAATTCTTCTGTCCAAACATATAAATTTGCCTGCAGCTTTCTTTCACTGTCAGCCATTAGTGCAATGTCGTCAGAAATGCAAACGATGCACAGTTTACAGGTTTTGACTTCCAATATCTAAGTAGTGTCTCCTTGGTTCGCCACTTGCATTCTTCAATTACATCATCCAAGGGGTAATGAAATATAGAGGGCTCTCTATGTCTCCTTGCCTGATCCCTACTGTGGGGACAAACTCGTCGGATGTATTGATCGGATGATGGGACGTTCGTAGATAAGTTCTTATAGGATGATTTAATCTTACTAATATTATAAATGTGAAAGTTTGTATGTTTGTCTCTCTTTCACGCAAAAACTACTGAACTGATTTGGATGAAACTTTACAGTAATATAGGTATGCACCAGAATAACACATAGGCTATAGCAAGCGGATTTAGGAGGGGGGGACCGTGCGTGCACGTGCCCCCCCCCCCGACAGTTTTTTAGGTACTGTGGAGAATCCATTATAGTACATAATTAAATGCAAATCACATGATAATAGTTATTAAAATAACAGAAAGAACATGAGTGAAACTATTTGTTTTGATATCCTACCAATATTATAAATGGAAATATTTGTATTTATGTTTGTAACTCATTCACGCAAAAACTACTGAACGGATTTGGATGAAACTTATTGAGTAAAATATATTATACATCAATGGCTACAGCAAGGGCAGATTTTTGTGGGGCACGGGGGCATGTGTCTTCCCCTTTTTATAGTACATAATTGAAGGCAATTCAGGAACTTAGCATCTTGAAATTTGTAGATAGGTTCCTTGTATAGCTTAAGAAAGAAATTTGTATAATTCCACCCCAAGGGTTTCCCTTTAATATAATAGGGGTTCAAAGATTGTATAGAATCCGTCAGTTTTGAAGTTAGATATCCGAAATTTTGGATGTACGAGTGATTTATATTTAAAAACATAATTAAATTATTTATTTAAAATGATCTGTCACTTTATGTGCAGACCAAATTCCACGCGAGCGAAGCCGTGGGCATAAGTTAGTTCTTTATAAACGATAAATAATTGTTTTAAGTTATTCAATTATTTCAATTGTCATACAAATTACATTGTTGATATATATAAGTATTATTTTCTGAAAATACCAAAGAAAACACTTGTTTAGTTTAACGACCCCTAACATTTCGGCGGATTGAACCTGTTGTTGAATAGACTTGGTCCAAACAACTGCCACGCTTGTTTCGGTCAATGCTGGCCATGACCTCGGGGATTCCCCCGCTTCCCCCTCCATCTTTAAGTACGTCAAAGCGTTATGAAGTGGACAAGGTATTTTCCTCATCAAAGACTAATTTTACTAATGTTTTCCGTGAATTACTAATAATTCATTATGACATACTTTACAACCCATAGTAGGTAAGGAAACTATTTCAACCGGGGGAAATTTTCGATGAGCACTTTGACGGATCTCTATAAACAGCTTTCACATACAGATCGTTTCATAGCGCTCTGAGAACTCCATTCCAAATAAAATACCTACACATAGTTTTCTGCTATTGAGACATGCTTATTCCCCGAACTGATAATGATAAAAAGGCTTAGTGAATCCGAAACCCCGATACCGCTGATCGCTGTTTACAAACTTCCGTCCAACGATTTATGTTACCTTAAGATCACTCTTAACGAAATTCTTTCACATACGTTTAGGCCTACCTCTATGATGTTCACCAGTCAACTCAACGTTTATTAAGTTTTTACGAATTCGTTCGTAACAATGCGCATCAACTATACTTGACTTAGAAGTGCTCACCCAGCCTCTATAGATTGGATACACATAGTTTTCTCGACAAATCACCTCCCTGCACAACCCATGTTCTCTTAACCATTAACGTAACTAGAGTTGACTCATGGGGGGTTAACCCTCCCCCACCCCACCAGTCAACCACTCCAACATATTACTCCCTTCAAAAAAGATGTCTCGTAATATAGGGATAATATGTATTATACTATAATCATGTAACTTCAAATTAAATAAATAGATAATTTTTTATAAATGTTATTTTTGGAAGGGCAATCAAGAAATAGCTTTCAAATACAAGCAACCCTATTTATTGGTTACAATAACTTACTATACTTAATTGCATAGGGAACTTTCTAGACCCATCCAGACTTTCCTTCTAGATTCTAAGAATCGTCTAAACTGTTCTCACATTTGCGATCTTATTGTTGCCGCTAGATGCCACTGCTGCCGCTATGATAATATAATTAATTGTAAATAAACAGTATTACGTTTTGGTTTGTCATTTTAATGTACCTTTTATTCATTAAAATAACGATGTTTGCACTTTCTTTGTTGTGTTTTTGGCATTATTGACCCTTACTTCTGTAATCCCACAATAATAATTTTGAAAAAGTAAAATCCATCAAATTTTTATTTCTTTTAAATTGTTACTTGCAATTTTTTTTTAAAATTTCTTCTAAGCAATGGGGGGGGGGTTACATCCCGAATAACCCCCCCTCGTTACGCCTATGCTCTTAATAGTGCAGTCTCTACCATATACTGAGCCCAAGACCCTAAATTGGTTATATTGGTTAAGTTAAGTAAAGTTGCGTACAATTAATATTAAGTTCAACCTGATGTTGGGTTGATATTATGGCTGGTATGTGAGTTGTCGACATGTGACTACTAATCTGATAGAAGGTGATATTTAATAGCAACATTCTGTTCTGGTGAGATGATACGGATCTCAAGTGACGCTGGCATGGCAGCCCGACAACATGGCGTAGTTTATTAATACCATCTGTTGCTTTTACTCCCCTACTATTGTGTTTTTCTAGGAAAATTCCGACTAGCGTTTAAAAACGGAAAACCTGTCAAGGTGAAATGCAAACCACAATTGCTAAAGTATAAATACTTTATGCAAAACTATTTTGCATAAATGCTTCTGAAGGTTTCACTTATCACAACTTTTTATAAACGACTAATGTTGGTTTAAAGATAAATAGCTGAGTAGCATTTCTTAATAAACAAGTTAGAAATAATATTTTTACAGTTCCTATTAGTTCATATCTATAGAATTGTTTTTTAGATTGATATTTACAACTGAAATAATATTATAACAAGTAAATTTGCTAATGACATGAAAACAAAAACACTTGTGGAGAAACTACCCATCGGTAGCATTCCAATAAAGTTCTATAGTCGAAGGTCTCGAGTCCATCTTCTTTTCAGACGCCTCGGAAGGTTATCAGGAATAGTATGGGAAGCAAGTTGAGAGACTAGCGGATTCAAGTGTGTATGGAGCTTGTCATTGAAGGATAGGTATCTAGTTTGGGCCAAATCAGCAACATATGGGATATTAAGATCATGATGGATGAGTTTGTTTGTGACATAATAAGGAGCATTGAGGAATTTACGTAGGATTTTGGATTGTAAGGATTGGATACGAGATGAATTGGATGGTTTAGTAGAGCGCCAAAGCTCAACTCCGTATGTCCAAATAGGTCTGATAACTGTCATGTAAATGAGTCTTTTGTAATTAATTGGAGTTTAGAGCGTTTGTCCAGTAAATGTTGAAGTAGGCGAAAACGTCGAGCAGTTTCCTGTCTTTTCAGTCTTGTATGATACAGAATTTTAGGTATGATTTTTAACACTTTCCTATTTTCGATTCAGTCTTCATTCAGCACTTGTGTATAGGTGATATCGAACTAGTATTTCTAAAGAGACTGAAGTCAAAAATCTACATTTTTGGAAAAACACAAAGAACTATTAGTAGTAGAATAATGTCTTCGCAGACCCTGAAAACAGTAACAATTTCACAACTTAAAATAATGATTTTGAACTTTGTACCACTTTGGTTCAACTCAAGAATCAAGTCTCAACTTAAACTTTGCCACTTTTACCTAAGGAAGGGAAATAGGACAATGAGAGTGACAAAAATTCCTTCTGGCGGACATTTCTTTCATGGCCATCGCTCAAAAACACCATTTTTTTAGTTAATTCACTTAAGAAATACTAGTGCGATATGTTTAATAATGAAATGTTTAGCGAGCCCTAAGGTTCGAAGCCGATACCTAACTTCCATCGACGGATTATCACCCGAAGCCAAACCTGTAAGATCACCCTTACAGTAATCCTCCTCTTTAATTGCGGGATGTAGATTTGGTTCCGAGAGGAAAAGATAGTGGAAACAATTAACCGTATGTTCTTGTTAAAAGGAAAACTGAAAATATGGTTATGATAATTAACATAAGTTGTGTGTCTATGATGAAAAGATACATAAAGTGATTGGAAAGAAGAGAATAAAAGACCATCAGCTCTGTTTAGAATTGAAGCAACTCTACAGCCTTAAAGAAGTCAAGGTGTGATCGTTAATCAGTTCAAGCTAAGGATAGCACCTGGAGGAAACATGCAATATGTAAAAAAATAGGACTTGCGGGCTATATTCTGGAAGAAGGACAAAAAGACGTGAACTGGGGAAAGCCAACGTCCTTAGAAAGTTTCTAAATATTTCATATCCAGAGCCTTGACTTGAATATGTCCGGGTTTGGTAAAAGTAAAAGTCCCAGCGAACACTGACTAATTGGGATGGTAATAAAAAAGGGCAAACCTAACCGAAGGTTCGATGCCGATACCACCAAGCGCTTAAATAATAATTACTCTCCAAACTTCCGTCCATGGATTTAGTTATAAATCCAAATCCGTAATATACTTAACGTAACGCTCCTCAAATCACCTCGGTCTAACTCTCGGACCTTTACCCGTCAACTTAAATTTTATTATCTTTTTAGAAAATAAAAATTCATATATAATCTTACTAATATTATAAATGTGAAAGTTTGTATGGTTGTCTCTCTTTCACGCAAAAACTACTAAACAGATTTGGATGAGACTTTACAGTAATATAGGTTATACATCAGAATAACACATAGGCTATAGCAAGCGCGGATTAAGGGGGGCGCACGGGGCACGTGCCCCCCCGACAGTTTTTAGGTACTGTGGAGAATCCATTATAGTGCATAGTTAAAGGCAAATCATAATTGTTAAAATAACAGAAAGAACATGAGTGAAACTATTGTTTTGATATCCTCCTAATCTTACTAATATTATAAAGGTAAAAGTTTGTATGTTTGTCTCTCTTCCACGCAAAATCTACTGAACGGATTTGGATGAAACTCTACAGTAAATTAGGTTATACATCAGAATAACACGAAGGCTATAGGAAGCGCGGATTTAGGGGGGTGCACGGGGGCACGTGCCCCCTGACAGTTTTTTAGGTACTGTGGAGAATCCATCATGGTACATAATTAAAGGCAAATCAGGAAATTAGCATCTTGAAATTTGCAGAGAGGTTCTTTGTATAATTTAAGAAAGAAATTTGGATAATTCCACCCCCAAGGGTTTCTCCCTTAATATAATAGGTGTTCAAAGATTGTATGGAATCCGTCAGTTTTGAAGTCAGTCATCTGAAATTTTGGATGTACGAGTAACTTATAGTTTAAAAAAAATTAAATTATTCATTTAATATGATCTTTCACGAACTTTATGTTGCAGACCAAATTCCACGCGAGCGAAGCCGCGGGCAAAAGCTAGTAGGTATATAAAAAAATGACCGTTTTATCAAATGTCTGTAAATATTAATGTTATTTATTATTAACCAACGAGCATTCTCTAAGCTTGTTTACTAACACTGGACTTCTTCAAAAAAAGCCTCAGTTTCGTTATTTATTTCAAAGAAGAAACATGACATTGTCCTACAAAATTTTAAGACATAACTGGAAAAAAATTGGTACTTTTCCAATCTAACGACGACCTACCCCCCAACCTGCGCCCCAAGTGTCACTTTCGTTAACTACCTCCTACTGTTAGCGAAACCTTCCTTAGTCCTTTGTTATTGTTTGTGTCTAGTTGACGTTTATTTGTTTTCATGTTAATTATACAATTTGAGTTGGAATTTGATGAAGATTTTTCGCGAGGTGATTGATGAAAAGTCAGCTGTGGTATTTCTACAGGAACGGAACGTCATATTGTGTTTAATCAATATTGTTTATAATAAATGTTTTATTATATTTTATTATTTATTTTCTATTTTAAATATTTAAATTTTAAACATAAATAATTATATTTAACTACAATGTGATGTTTTTTGGTTAATTGTTTTGATTGTTCTGTATATACGACACCGCTTTGATGTGATATTGTTATTTTTAATGAATTTTGTTTATAATAAATGTTATATTTTATCTTCTTATTTATTCAGTAGTTTATATATTTTAAATTTAAAGAGAAAATATGATATACAGCTAAAATATGATTTTTTTTTTTGTATTTCTTTTATTTTTAGCTATTTCTCTTTAAAAGAAAAATAGCTAAAAATAAAAGAAATACAAAATAAAAATCATATTTTAGCTGTATATCATCTCCTATTTCATTTCCTAAGAATCCTCTTGTCTGTTTACTATTTCAAATATATTTCAGGCATCATAGCCTGACAGGCTGCAAATAGTTGAGGTAAGTGCCAGAGGAGCGTGCTGGGGTAGGTCGTCGTTAGATTGGAAAAGTACCAAACAATTTTACAGCCGCTGAAGCAACTCGTGGAATTATTAAATATGAAGGGGAAGGTGTCCTAGACCAGCAGTGGAGATACGACGTTGGAAAGGAAAAAGAAATGCTCCGGGCGACCATTAATGGATATTGATGAGGTTCTGAAGGAAGCTGTTGAGTCAAATCCGTCCACAAGTACTCGCGAACTGTGTGTCGAAAGATACTGTTAGTCGCCATTATCTCTCTCACTAATACAAATATTTGGTTAAAAAACGGTCATTTTTTTTTAAACACTCTATTAATATAAATTCAATGGTTCTTTGACCACAGAAACTTTGATTAAAAAGTAAAGTGCATGGTTCAGAACGTAGGTTCGATTCCCGCCTGGGTCAGTTAATATTTATTTCTTCTAGTGAAATGAATCTTGACACACCTGATTTCCCCCAGTACCAATCAATATTTATTTTTTGACACTTACGAGATATTAATATATTTTCTCCTCTATTATATATAATATATTTTGATTATTGCAAAATTTATAATATTGAAAATACATTTTTGAGGGGGAGTGCTACTACTTACGGTCTTATCGTCAATAATCTCTTAAAATAGTCCTTATAAATTCTAATTAAAAAAAAACTCTTATCTTTATCGTTTCATTAGAAGTAAAAGAGTTTGTGCTATCATTAAACAGAACCATTAGGATTGCACGCCCACTTTGTTTAGTACTCCGCGGTGACCTCGAGTTCAGATAAACATATAAACAGACATCAAGGTCCACTAGTTAGAATAAATTCCCTATAAATACCAGTACCAACACTTTTTCTTGCCTATGCTTATAGAAAATAGTTACATTGGCTGGGGTAACTAAAATCAAAGTCTTGTCCAGTCGAGACAGATCTTAATATTTACATTTATATTACATGTTTATTAATAAACTAGCCTCCATTTTGAACGGATCAAGTCATCTATTCAAATTGAAGGTTAGCAAGGCCGTTGCCAAGGAAACAATGACTCATTGCGTTTTTCCGTCAACACCTGACCAAACTGACGGATGTTTGTTATTCAAATCTCGGCAGTACAAAGAGAATCTTAGTCACCAGTTCCCATCATCTAGCATGAAGGAAAATATTTGTTTGCGAAATAAAGAAGATCCGTTGGTGCAAATATTTCTTTAAAATTATCTTATATTCGTTTTGGTTAAAACAAGATAAAAAGACTTCAGTGGAAGGAAGTGGTCCGGGTAGAGGTCACAATGAATTTCTCGTAGAATTTGAGAAAAACTTTATTGATTAGCCAACGTTTCGACCTACTTTGAAGTTCTTCTTCAGGGCTATATGAAAAATACAGACAATATAAGAAAATGGTACAAATATATTAAAACATATTAAATATAAATAAACAAAAGTAAGGTGAATACAGGCAATAAAAATGATAAAGATGTACAGTAAGGTAATTATGAAGGTTAAAATTTATGAGTGTATACTATAAACAACGAAGTGCCAAGAAGTTCGACTTTATTGTTCATTCAAAGACTTCATTTTGTCCAGACATGTTGAACCCCATCACTAAATTCAGTAACATAAAACTATTAAACAGTCAATACAGCAGATAAAGAAAAATGTCTTTGTTTCAGCTAATATGGCACAAAGGGTGCCAAATATCTTTCAACTACTTTTGAACTGTTTCAACTAAAACGAAATCTGGTACTTGTGTGTTAATGCAGCCGCAGTTATTTTTGCCTACTTGTTCGCATGCGCGAGCAGTTATATTTTGTAACAGTTATATTTCTAACAGATGATTATATTTCTAATACAAACCACCCCTAACCGCAATAAATAGATTTAAAAACGTTATGTAAGATAACTGTTATAAAAGATAACTGTTACAAAATATAACTGCTCGCGCATGCGAACTAGTAGGCTGCGTTAAAAAAAATGACTGCGGCTGCGTTAACTCTCAAGTACCTGAAATCCTTTTAATTAATGTTTGCGAGGGGATCAGGTACGTCATATTTATGAAAAGGTACAAAAGACCATCCAATTAAACAATTTATTTATCGGATTCGAACCCGGAATTCTCATTACAGCTACTCAAATCAGCCTTCTACACACTGAGTTACCCCGATCTCTACGATGAAGAAAAGGCTGAACCAGTTTTAGTTTTTGATTAAGTTATTACAAAATGCCAATCATTAAACCTTTGACTAAAAATTAATTAATGGCATGAGATTATAAATTAGATGTAAGCGGAGAGATATTACTCGCAAAATAATTTATCTGCCAAAGCTGAATTAAAACCCAGGACCTTCACGATTAATAACATTGCACCATTCATGACAAAAGATCGATGTATTCACCTTTTTATAATACGTCAATAATAATAAATTCTTTATTTATTCTGGGACAAGTCCCTTTAGAATTACAATACAGGTTTCTATACAGGCTATTATTATGTCTTAGAGTATATTAATACAGGGTATTATTATGTCTTATTAAATGAGAAAGAATTTATGAGAAAAAAAAAGTTGATAACCTTAAAAACAAAACAGAGAAAAAGAAAGATTACAATAATTGTAAAGAGAAACAATAGGTAATTACATATGTATACAAATTTCAAAGTCAAGTAGAAACAAAGAAAGCAGAAAATGAAACAAAAATATGAACAATATCAACTAATATGACTTGTTTTTAAAAATATCTTACTGGATGAGTGAAGCGTAAATAATATAAATAATGATAAAAATATACATATATATAAATAAAAACACATTATTCATTTATCAGTTAGAAAATTTTAATCTGAAAACTGGGTATATTATTTCCGATATTTTGGGAATTGTAAGGATTGAATATACGGGAATTGAAGGTTGAAAGATTATTGGAACGATTATTTATGATTATAATTAGTTAAAAGATTATTTATAATAATCTAAATATGCAATAAATAACAAAAATAAGGTTTATATTATTTATTGATAGAGGAAAGTTTTGCGGTTAGAAAGCTTACATAACGGCCTGGGGGAAAGCTGGAACTTTCCGCTGAGTCATTGGTGCCAGGCTGTGATGTCTCCGTTCTTATTTGTTATATATCAATTATTAGATTGATTTTTCCCTATATTAGCTCTTTGCATTAATCTCTTTATCTTATCTCTTTGCACTCTCATCAAGTCTCTTGTGGATTATATAGATTAAGCACTGAGCTATTCGAGTACTGCCATTGGCGTCAATCGGGAATGATTCATTGAAAAAAAAAATCAAAAATATCTTTATAATTAAATTAAATTTAAGTTTGAAGATTATTTTGTTTGTTGAAGTATGATTAGAAGGCAAATAATATGATGAGATATTTAAAGAAGATAAAAAAATAATTGCAGGCCAACAAAAATTATTATCAATTATGTTATTGAACTATTAATTAAGTAAATTATTGAGTTCTATGTTATTATTTTATTTTATTTGTTATGTTATTATTTATTTATTAAGTGTCATTTTTATATTCACTCGCTAAAAAAAAAGTCTGAGTCCAATTTAAAAAAATATTGATACCATTTTGGATGTATCTAATATTTCGATGGATAAAAAATAATGACTATATATATATATATATATATATATATATATATATATATATATATATATATATATGAGCCGTTTCTTTTGAAAGTGGCCTAACTCCGTTTTTCAATATTTTGCTGGTTACCATGGTTACATGTACAACTTCATATTACATATCATTGTAGCATTTCAGGTTGCTTATATTCCGAGCAAATTCGATAAGTTTTTGACACATAAGTTTTCAGAGTTAGTTCAATAACTGAACCGTGCAGTTTGAAAGTGGCCTAACTCCGTTTATTTTATCCTTACATCAAGATATTTACTACTGATAATGTCTATTGCGATTATGCCACCGGAACATCATGATTTCTTCAAATCCCTTTCACACGCGCAAAATGTAGATGAATTGTAAATTATTTTGTAGTAAATTTATGTTTGTAATTTTATATGTTCTGTAATTAAAAAATGTTTTGAATCGCATAAATTGTGTTTCCAAAGTGTTTTAAAGATATGTAAAATAAATTGAGTATTGTTTTTTTCAATTTGAAGCAACTTAAATTATGTTGAATGGACTTGGGTACCTTCAAATTTTATAATGAATCTGGTTGTATATTTTGAAAGTGGCCTAACTCCATTCTAGATAAGAAAACGCACATTATTAACTTAATAGTTGTTACTATTTTATCAACAACCATAAATTTAACAGCCTTAGATACAGTTAAGCAGTTTGACTCGTTAGTATCCTATACGTATATTTTTAAATTCATTGAAACGCAAACCCTTTTTTGCGTAACCCCGATTTGAAGATAAATGGAGTTAGGCCACTTTCAAAATAAACGGCACACACACACACACACACACACACACACACATATATATATATATATATATATATATATATATATAAATATATATATATATATATATATATATATATATATATATATATATATATATATATATATATATATCCGATATAGTCATCTATACGAATTGTATACTTAAGTCTAAAGAGGATTTAAACAAATTTTCTTCGGCACCAACATCAGGAATTTTCCTGAAATATCATCAGATAAGAGCTTTCATATGTTTATATCTTCGTCAATATGGGGCTAACCCAGCCTCTGTAGTGTGTACCTGTTAATGGGAAAACAATGGGCGGTTGGGTCTGATCTCGGACAATTCACCTACATGCACTACCGTTGTCTTGGAAACATCAGAGTCTTTACTGAACTGAATCCTCCATATGTTCTATTGGTAGAGACCTTCTTTTTTTAAACTCCGTTATTTAAGATACGAAAACCATAGATGCTTTGGAATTTAGCTTCATAAAAAAGGCTAAAATATATTAATTCAGTTGAGAAATTTATACAGTTGATGTCTACAATAACCTAATTACACGAAAGTCAGAAATAAATAAAGCGAATTTAGGGGAATATTACATTTGTAATTTATTATTTGCAAAATTATCTGATTACAACCCTGAAATGTAAAAGCAATCATTACATTCCTCTCTTTATCTTATCTCAATGCGTTCTAACCAATTCACCTCTGGAATTTAAAGGTTAGGCGGTGAGGGATTAGCGAATCGAGTATTACCAATGGCGTCAATCAGGAATGATTAATCAACAATAAAAACAATCATTAAAAAAGTAATAATTTAATTATTAATAAAGTCAAATCGAGCAAAGGTTGAAGAAGTGAATGAGCACTTGTCGGCGACAGGATGAAGCAGAACTGGCCAAGGAGGAAAGAGAGAGAACTATAATTTAGAAAATGAGGAAAGCTGTGTTATCGCAGTTCGTGGATGATTCAAACGAAGAGAGAAAATAAAATTAAATCTTCTTCCTCGCAAGCTCTCTTCTCGTGGAAGGCTGGTGACCACGAGGCTAAATGCGCCTCAGTCTCTTGCCGCACGAAACAATTGTTCGATGTTAAGGTTTGTTCGTTTCCTTATCTTCCTAAGCTAGGCGATACTCTTCTTTCCTTCTATTCTTCCGTTATCTACTGGCCATATACATATACATGGCCAGTATTTAAGGGAAAATAATTAGCATTACAACAAGGCGCCAGACTTATCTTCTTTGATCAGGAGACGCGGTTGGGAAAGGGGGCTGGGGCTTCCCGGACTCCTGCTTTGCCCTCATTCCTGGGGAAGAAGCTCAGTTCGGGGACCCCAGGCAAATTGTAAACAGAGTATGAATGTGTACATTCTATTTTATTTTATTATTAGTATTATTATTATTATTTACTTTACTTTATTATTTACTAGTTTATGCCCGCGGCTTCGCTCGCGTGGAATTTGGTCTCCCACATAAAGTTTCGCGAAAGATCATTTTAAATAAATAATTTAATTATTTTTTTAAAATATAGGTTACTCGTACATCCAAAATTTCAGATGTCTAACTTCAAAACTGACGGATTCTATACAACCTTTGAACCCCTATTATATTAAAAGGGAAACCCTTGTGGTGGAATTATCCAAATTTCTTTCTTAAACTATACAAAGAACCTATCTACAAATTCCAAGATGCTAAGTTCCTGATTTGCCTTTAATTATGTACTATAAAGGATTCTCCACAGTAACTAAAAAACAGTAGGGGGGCACATGCACCCGTTCGCCCCCTTCATTAATCCGCGCTTGCTATAGCCTATGTGTTATTCTGATGTATAACCTATATAACTGTAAAGTTTCATCCAAATCCGTTCAGTAGTTTTTGCGTGAAAGAGAGACAAACATACAAACTTTCACATTTATAATATTAGTAAGATTTTACTTTATTATTATTATTACCGCATTAATTTCTTTCTGTTACCGCATGTATATATTTATTTATTTTATTTTGTTTATATTATTGTTTTGTTATGGAATGACTGTAAGCTACACAGCACTATTACTTATTGCCCATAAGTGGCAGATTGTAATATTTCAATAAAGTGTTAATATATGATCAGGGAGATTGAGATTTGTTGATCAGTTGAGGAATAACAACATGCGAGGGTCAAAAGAAATAATAATTCGGTATTGAACTAATGCAGTATGCAATTATAAAACGCAGAATCCAGTTCTACGGAGAACTAGAAAGAAAGGAACTGAGCAGACTAAAAGAAAAGGTATTCATGTATCTTAAAAAAACTGAAAATGACTAACACATGGATTAAGGGAACTGATAAGGGCATCGAAGAGTCCGGGTATCTACGGATAGCATTGAAGGACGTTTTACGCTTAATCTGGAACTTCAGAATGCTTCGGGTCTTCAAGAAAGACCAAAAAGAAAAACTGACGCAAGTTGAAATAAGGTAGAAAAGAACAATTGAAACCGACGTAATCCATCGTGGCTCGATCCCAAAGAAAAAAATAAAATCTTTTCTCTTTAAAAAATAAAAATATTTAAAACTAAAAAAAAATGGCCAATAATTATTAAAAAAATAATAAAATATTTAATTGATATGTGATATAATTTTTTTTAAAAATTGTTATATGATATATTTTTTTTAAATATTGATGATAATTGTTGACCTATGATAATTTATGTTGAAGAAATTGGTCCGGGTAGAGGTCACTGAATGAAATTCTCAAGTAATTTCAGAAGATCTTTATTGATAGCCAACGTTTCGACCTAAGCTGTAGGTCTTCTTCAGGGCTATATACAAAATACAGACAATTTAAGAAAACGGTACGAATATATTAAAACATTTTTAAATATAGATAAACTAAAAGAAGGTGAATACAGACAAAAAAATTGATAAAGATGTAAAGTAAGGTAATTATGAAGGTTAAAATGTAGAAAATTTGTCTACATTTTAACCTTCATAATTACCTTACTGTACATCTTTATCAATTTTTTTTTTTTTTTGCCTGTATTCACCTTCTTTTAGTTTATCTATATTTAAAAATGTTTTAATAAATTCGTACCGTTTTCTTAAATTGTCTGTATTTTGTATATATCCCTGAAGAAGACCTACAGCGTAGGTCGAAACGTTGGTTATCAATAAAGATCTTCTGAAATTACTTGAGAATTTCATTCAGTGACCTCTACCCGGACCAATTTCTTCAACATTTTTTTAAAATCTTTTCTTTTCAAATAAAATATTAAAAAAAATTATATCGTATAACAAATAAATAAATTATAATAATATTAATGACTTAAAGTCAACAAGATCCAAAAATAAAGTAATGCTCAATTAACATTCTCCCCGTGTAAGCATACATCGCAAATTGCGAGAACCCGGAGATAGGATCAGTGAAAAAAAATTGATAGGGCTGGCCGAGAAGGGAGCCAGGGTGGCTGAGATGGTTGAGAAGCACCACGGAGAGGTGAAATACCTGGGTTCGAGACCCGCTCCTGGCCATATCTTTTCTTTTCAACTAAAATATTTAAAAAAAATAAAACTAACACAGTAACAATTTTAAGGAATCCAATTATACAAAAATATTAGTTATCATGGATTCAAAATTATCTCGGACAAATCACCTCCCCGCACAACCGTTATATTTGAAACAGTAGTCCCTGCCAAGTACTGTTCCCAAAATGTTCATGGGTTACAGTTACAGTGCAGTTTTTTGTTTTATTTCAATACTATTCATATTCCAAACTAAGTTTTTTTTGCAGCTCCTTTTTTTAACAATCATCAAGTATTGTAAGTATTTCTGATATATTTTCGTATCTGTTGACGACTCGAAAGCTTAGGTCTAAAAAGCGACTACAGACTAAAATATATTCCTGTTAGAGAAGAATTGGTCGACTATATCTTCTAATATAAGGAAGAAATAGTTGGGGGTGCAGTCAATAAAAACACCTAAATAAGTGTGTATTATTTATTGTGTGCCGACGTTTCGGCCTACAATGTAGGCCATCTTCAGGGCTAAGAGAGAGAAACAAACAGAAATATATAAAAAACGTTGCAGTAACAAGAATATATTGACAAGTAATGTAGTAAAGTGGTACAAGTGTGGAAATTAAAATAGTGACTAGATATGATGAAATAGTGAATAGATATGATAAATAAAGATAATGAATATAAGAGTGGTTACAGAATATAATAAAATTAAAATAGTGATAGATAAAAATAAAAAATATTAAAAAATTAAAATATATTCCATTTACTGCATCCTGATTTTTTTTTCGAAAACATTTAATTTTTTTTTTTTAATCTTAACCAACCAGAAAGTTGAAAATGTTTATTTGATTTAATTTAATAATCACATTCAGACAATGACATAATATCATTTTAATAATGGCAATGTCATTCTGTAAACTAATTCAAGGTGAGGTATAGAATATTGGGAAATGTAAAGATATTAGATATTGAAGATTTGGAAAGTAAATTGAAGTGGTTAAATTGATTGAATATTTGATTCTCCAATGGAATGGCTAACTGTAGATTTCATCCTATACAAATAAATACAAATGAATATTTATAATGATTTCTTAATCGTAAAGGTATTTAAGATCGATTTCCCACTTAAGATATTAGTGAAGCCAAACACTGATTGCATGTTCGATTCAGGAGTGTTGAAATTATATCAATAAATCGATACTGTCGTTCGTTGATTTTTTCACAATGTATCGTAATATCGATATTAACGTTGAATATAGAAAATAGATGTAGTTTTTGTCAAAACTTGAGGGCTACCCCTCTCAAATGTTCTATCGTTTCTGTGTCAAAACGCAACTCTTAGTTTTCATCTGTCGAATTCGATCTTTAACGACCCGTTTTTATTATATTCTATCTTATGTATTATGAAATAAAAAAAAAAAGTAGGTACTTCCAACAGTATATTGAATCGATAATAATTTAAATATTTGTACACAAACATAAAGTAATAAATTTGTTTTGAAGAGAAAAGATTTGCCCTGGCCAGGATTCGAACACGGGTCGTCTGCATCTCTGGTGCAGTGCTCTAAACCACTGAGCTACCAGGGCTCGTATCCAAGCCAGAAAAATCCATTCTCTTCACCGATCCTATATCTCCGTGTTCTCGCAATTTTTGCGATGCATACAGGAAAAATCTTCATTTGTTATTCTCTAATAGAATATAACTTCGTCATTCCACTGCTTCGGCCTTCTGAATACTATAGAACTCGTATCGAATCATCGTGCACTTCCTGTCTTCTACCAGATCTCTCTCATCATCCGGCAGTGAACCCTAGATTTCTCTCCCCTGTCCACTTAGTACCGGCCAATGTTTCTTTACTGTTGAGGGACACTGGGAAAACACCCTGTGGGATGTGGGTTTTCGAAGCTGCTCCAATGGTATTTCTGGGTGTTCCATATCTTACTTGATTGAGACGATCCCGTTGTTTTTGGAAGTCTCGCCTCTACCCATCACAGAAAACCTTAATACTATGTCTTTCGGACGGACCAGGTGTTGATAAAATGTCAGTCTCCTTTTCCTTATATCCCCTGATGTTCGTGCCGCTCCTCATCGTGACGGATTCTATAAGTAACCTTTGTCTCCCTGACTGGTCCTAACATCCTCCTCAGTCTTTTCCTCTCATTGATCGCCAGCTTCCTGATTGGTCCTTTCCTGGCCATTACAAGACACTCTTAGTCATCCTTAACCCGTCAGAGCCCAGCGGGCTATTTTGGGAACGGTAAATCTGAGCCCTCTTTTGATTGTTTACTAGGTGTATTTTCGACTTTGAGACTTATTTCTTAGTCTTATCGAATTGTCTAGACCAACACCATGCTGGGAAAGTGGTTAGCCATGTTCTGTCTGCTGCCCGGTGAACTGTTTACGTTCATTAAAATGAGTGTCTTGGTCGACATTGAGGGGCTCCATAATTTATTATAGTAAGTAAATATAAATATATTCGTATGGCTTATTCTAGTTTTGTTTGTTTGTTCATCACGTCACTTTATGCTGCTATGGCTAATCGGACGATGCTACAGTGGGAGCTCTAAATTTTGCCTATCCAGGTTTAATTAGGATAGGGATTTTTAACGAGTACCTGACATCGTACAGGCTCGGGACCCCCGTTTAACGTCCCTTCCGAAGGACGGCGTAACTAAGGATTTTTTACTCCCTTAAAAAAATCCTAGGACCACCTGCCGGGCTACGAACCCGCGATCTTGGGTTTAGTAGTTTGTTACGCTAACCACTAGACCACAGGTGACCTTAGCTTATTCTAGTGTTATTTTTTATTCTAAGATAGTCGTAACATAGTTGGAATAAAAGTTCTTGCCGAATTTTTAAATGATTTTCTCATCAAACGCTAAGTGCTCAGTGGGCTATTTTGGACATATCCCTTTTTGAAAAATCAGCGGTACCTAGATTTTTATTATTGTTTTTATGGTGATTCTCTAGGACAAAAGAAGTATTTTACAAAGTTTTCTATTTTTCACCCAAAAAATGTACGAGCACTAATGCGTTAAGATTATTGAAGAGGCATTTGGACGAATAGATACTTTGGGATGAGTGATAAATAAGATCTTTCAAACTGGGTACATCATGATCCACGGCCGGGTATAGAAATATCGATATTTTTTTTCGATTTATCGAACTAATAACTGACAGAAGCAATAAGTATAGTTGTCAATCGATACATTGATATCCTCTTTATCCTTATTTATCAATATTTTTTCCTAAGGGTTTCATCAGATTGAGGTTTCCTTCAACCAAAAAAAAATATTTTAATTAGGTTTTCCATTTTCTTCTATCTTGTACTTCTTCCTCCTTGAGACCATGGCCGCGCATTCTTTCCTCAATTTCTTCTATCCATCTTTTTTTGTGGTTTTCTTCAGCACTCCAATTGAAAATTAAATTGGGTAATATTCCTTCCTTCAATTTTCTGAGATGACCATTCCAATATATTTTTCTCGATGTTTTGGAAGACGTTTTCATGAGTTTGGAAACACTCTCTGAATTCGGCATCAGTCCCTCTTTCTAGCTCTTTCTAGCCTGGACATCTTGGAAGCTCTCTTCCAATAGTCTATCTCAGTGGCAAATGGCTGTTCCGCTGCTGATGAAGCAGGGTCCATGCCTCTGCCCCATACAGCAGTTATCTTCCATGTATGGATTTGTATATGAGGTTCTTGGTAGCTTTCGTCATATTTTTGCTCCAAAGAGCCGAGTTTAGCATACTAATTGGTTTTTTGGTTGTTTATCGTATTTATTTGATAAATTCCTATTTAATCAAAAAATATATATACGATATATATCGTTGAGAGGAAAATAGTTGACTGGATGATAAAATGGAGAACGGAGATAGTTGGCAGTCATAAAAAACACCAAATAAGTACCAGACTTATAATTAGTAAGTGCCGACGTTTCAAACTACAGTGTAGGTCATCTTCAGGGCTATGAGATAGAAAAAAATAGAACAAAAAATATATAAAAACGTTACAGTAACAATAATATAGTGACATGTAATGTAGAAAATTAAAATAGTGACAGATATGAAAATTAAAGATAACGAATATTAAAATAGTGACAGAATATAATAAAATTAAGATATAGACAGATTTAATAAAATTAAAGGTAATGAACAGAAATTAAAATAGTGACAGATATAATAATTAAAGATAACGAATATAAAATAAAATACAGAAAATAAATGTACAGAAAGGATAGAAAAGTAAACATAATATAAAGAGAAATAAAAATGGGGAGGTAAACCAAAGATTCAAAATGAGAAGATTAACATATAAAAAAGGTTGGAACATGAAGGATTTAGAAAAAACTAGTAAATTAAAGATATAAAATGTATGATAATGGACTTCTAGAGGTTACATAAGTAAAATGTACTTTACTAGTAAACCTTTATTTTATATTCGTTATCTTTAATTATTATATCTGTCACTATTTTAATTTCTGTTCATTACCTTTAATTTTATTAAATCTGTCAATATCTTAATTTTATTATATTCTGTCACTATTTTAATATTCGTTATCTTTAATTTTCATATCTACCACTATTTTAATTTTCTACATTACATGTCACTATATTATTGTTACTGTCACGTTTTTATATATTTTTGTTCTGTTTGTTTCTCTCTCATAGCCCTGAAGATGACCTACACTGTAGGTCGAAACGTCGGCACTTACTAAATATAAGTCTTGTACTTATTTGGTGTTTTTTATGACTGCACCCCCCCCCCAACTATCTCCGTTCTCCGACATATATCGATGTTTATATTCATCAGTTCCATTAGTAATTCATTTAATATAAATTCAAACAATGTAGACAAGATGAAGATCGATACGTTTTATTTGATATTGATTTCCCATGTTTAGTGTTATCTAACTGAACCATTTTGAATATTAAACAACAGAAGTTTGTAGATGGATTCGAGTAAAGTATTTGTTTTATTCTTAAAGAAATATCACTTTGTAAATTTTATGATATGTTTATTTAGCTATTAAGTAAGCTATTGCGTAAACGAACTCAAACACATATTTTTCGTAAAAGTGTTAGGGCTGGTTTACGCAACGAGATAAATATCAATTATATATATATATATAATCGAGTGTTTGAATCGATATATATATATATATATATATATATATATATATATATATATAATGTTGATTGATTCAAACACTCGATTTATTATGTGTTGAAATAAAACTAAATCGAGTTTCTCTCTGTAAAAAAGGAAAGTTTATTTAAAGTCAACATTTCAAAATTGTAACTAAATAACACAAATCAAAATAACCTCCACGTTTCGTTCTGCTCTCACAGCCGTTACCATGGCAATTGTATCTGTCGCACGCAAATGAAAGACGTCTAGTGTACGTCTTTTACATAGATAGACATTATCGACCTATATATTTGATCCAATATATCGTAAGATCGATATAAAATTAGAGTATCGATAACGATTTTTTTTCTATTAGAACCAAAAAACAAAGAATGAATAGAATGCCATGGCTTTGCCTTAACATCTATTGCGGCTGTGTTTAAGTCAGGCATCTTAACAGTTTCTGTTAAGGAATGTAAACATCCGTGATAAATATGGATCCATAGTGCGCCGGAGATCTCTCGATTATCTTAGCATCTTAGTTGGTCACTATGGTAACTGATAATGCTAAGTCATTGGCTCTTCACATCAACTTATCGATATATACCATAAGAAAGTTTTAAAATGTATCGCAATAGTATTACGATAAGAAAAATATACCGATTTTTGCATGAATGAAGGAAAAGTTGACTACGGCATATGGTTAGAATGGAACCCAAAATGTCGATTAAGCAAATATTTGATAATTTATACAACCTAAAATGCCAGAATGGTTATGATAAGTAGATGAGAGAAGAACTTAAAGGACTTGGAATTACTAATGAGGACTGTCTAGACAGTGAAAGAAATTTAGAAGAGAACGAGGCAACATCTGGAACGAAAGATTACTGAAGGAGAACATAATATATGAATTGTCTTTGTTGGTAGGTACAGAAAAAAATGAAAATGAAGAAATAAGTTTTTTAAAATTTTAATTGAAGGAAAAAGTGAATGTAAATTGACGAGTCTTAGATTCGTTACAGCTTTAACGCCATAGATTAGATATTCCCAAATATTTAAACACCGGACTGTTTAAGTTGATGAACAGATAGATATAACCTCATTGTAACCTCCATGTTATGTTTGGACAAAATTCGACTCGATTATTCACCGGGGGTGCAGAGGTATTCTTTTTTTTTAGTATTTGATGAGCAGAAATTATGAGTTCTGCTGATGAATATTAATTTAAGATTAACTGTCTTTCTTCTTCTTGACTTCTTTGGCCAGCTAGCATCGCGTGAAATAACTTCTTTCAAGCACATCCTGTTTCTTTTCTCTTTCCATCTCCAATAATTCTCCATAATTTTAATCTGCTCTTTCCTTCTCTCCTCTGCCAAGATCCTGGTTCCAATTAGCTTCTACCACTCCTGGAGACACTCAAAGCTAAACAAGTCAAAGGAGACACTCCTCATTCTGAAATTTGTTCTGCCCTTTATCAGATCTATGTACAATTATACCAATTCTTATTTAATTCCTATGATCCGTTGGTTGCCATTTTCGATGTTGTATACGTGATTAACGTTTTGTAAGTCGGCTATCATCCATCTTCATTATGTGACCCATGAATTTAATTCTGCTCTTCCTGACATCTTTTCAATTACAATCAGATACACTATTTATTTTTAAAGGAAAAAAAACGGTACATTTTTTAATTATAAATTTAATTAATAACTTTATTAAGAATATCAATTTTCTGAATTTAATCGATGCATCGATTCTGATAAACCGGTCGATAACAACCTTTGGGGAGGTTTCAGTAAGTTCAGTCAGTATGTTTGATAAATAAATAGTGTTTATTTATTAAGTCAGTTTGTAAATTTAAATTAATAGTTTTTTAATCACAAATTTTCACGTTTCTAGTAAAACCTTTCTAGAATAATAATTCGGTTTATGTCTAGTTATTAGGGGTATCAGTAGTTTTTTGGCTTTTAAACCAAACGACAATTATAGTTACTGCAAAAACCAGAAGAGTTCGCATGTGATAGCTATCGAAGAGGCAGTGTTTAGCAAACACAAACAAACAGTTTGCTATTTGTAACAATGCTAAATTTAGCGGTGACACCTGCCTCTTCAAGTGTTTACTGGCACCGCCCGCTGCCTTATCAATCTTATCATATCATTTGCTGTTATTCTATCCGTCTCTCTCACAATAGCAAAGTGCTGCTATTTCCTTATCAAGAAGTCTTCATCAAATTAATAACAGAGAATTTAAATAAACGTCATCATTCCATTACATCAAGGCGTGAACACTGAGGGCAAAAACAGCTTAATAACAATGATAAAATATTATTTTAAATTAAAGATAAATTATTGAATAATAAAGTAGATCGACCAAGTCGTGACTGAAGACCTTTTCTTGGCTCACCGAGCCTCTGTAAAGTCAGCACCATTAAGTTCACTTGTTATCCGTTGTAGATACAACAGTCTTCTTTTATTTAACACCAGAGAATTTAAACCAATGTTGTTATTCTTTTTCATATAGGCATGAAAAATTAATTTATTAGAACGAAACTAGAAATATTAATAACTAAATCGTAAAAGGAGGAAGAAAATAACATTTGCATTTGAAAAGTCTAACTAATAAAACTTGTAAAGTAGTTTTTTAGAGTATTGTCGCGTTATCGAGTAACGTGCCATACTTTCAAACGGAATATGTATTTATACTATCCTTACCACGTATCCTGATGATACATGTCTATTATCAGTCAATAATAATCCAGCAATTGCATCCCACACACTTCAAGCCCATTTAACTGACCTTGAAGAATGAAGTCATAACTATAGGATTAAAAAAAAATTCTCACAAATCACCAATGACTTTCTATACTATGTGACTATGATATATGACTTTCTATAATATTCTACTGATTCCCGATACTTAGGACTAGCGTAATAACAACGTTTAACTTGGATCCCTCACACTTGGCTGAAACGACTAGAAACAACTCGCAGTTTCAGGCTACTTCAACACTTACTAAACAAACAATTTTAGATCCCAATTAATTACAATAGACTCATATACATGACTATTACTAGCTTATGCCCGCGGCTTCGCTCGCGTGGAATTTGGTCTGCCACATAAAGTTTCGTGACAGATCATTTTAAACAGATAATTAATTTTTTTTTTTTAAATATAAGTTACTCGTACATCCAAAATTTCAGATGTCTAACTTCAAAACTGATTTCCTGATTTGCCTTTAATTATGTACTATAACGGGGAGGGGACATGCCCCCGTGGCCCCACATAAATCTACCCTAGCTGTAGTCTATGATGGATTCTATACAACCTTTGAACCCCTATTATATTAAAGGGGAAACACTTGGAGTGGAATTATCCAAATTTCTTTCTTAAACTATACAAAGAACCTATCTACAAATTTCAAGATGCTAAGTTCCTGATTAGCCTTTAATTACGTACTATAACGGGGGGAGGGCACATACACCCACATAAATCTGCCCTTGCTGTAGCCTATGATGTATAACCTATTTTACTCAATAAGTTTCATCCAAATCCGTTCAGTAATTTTTGCGTGAATGAGTAACAAACTTAAATACAAACATTCGCATTTATAATATTAGTAGGATATCAAAACAATAGTTTCACTCATCTTCTTTCTTTTATTTTAACCACTATTATCATGTGATTTGCCTTTAATTATATACAATAATGGATTCTAAACCCGCTCTTGCAGTAGCCTATGTGTTATTCTGATGTATAACCTATATTACTGTAAAGTTTCATCCAAATCCGTTCAGTAGTTTGTGCGTTAAAGAGAGACAAACATACAAACTTTCACATTTATAATATTAGTAGGATATCTACAGGTGAATAAGCGGTTAAGTCTAATTTTCTCGAAAACGAGTTTCTTGTACTTAAGTAAGCGGAATCGAGTTATTTTCGTAGTGACTAAGTAAGGAATTGGCTTGAAAAGTAGTTATTGCTTATATTACAACTCCATTTCAAGCCAAAAACTACGAGAATGATACGATTTCGGTTATCTGAAAGCAGTTAACTCTCTCTGGGCAAAATCCGACTTAACCACTTATTGTAGTGTGGCTGTAGATATAAGACCAATACTTGGATTTACGGAGTAGAGCTTTGGGGATCCATTCGCCATCGAATTCTCTCGTATCCAATCCTTACAATCCGAAAAATCCTTGATGCTCCTTACTTTGTTACGAATAAAGTCATCCATAATGACCTCGATGCCCCATTTTTGATGATTTGGCCCGAACCAACTATCGAAGACAAAGTTCATTCCCACTCAAACTCACAAGTTTCAAAACTAGCTAAATGTTCTTTCCTTGATTGAAATTGAACTTCTATGTATAGAATGATATTGGTGTATCTTTACTCATTTTCGTATTATCGAAGTATTTTTACACGTTTAAGTGCCTACTTTATTTAGTGCATTATTTGAAAAACAGGCTGGCCTACAGTTATGCCAAAATATATTTTAGTCGATTATTAACTGTTGTTTGTGAAGTGTAGAAGCCGACCTGGTTGAGTACATTCAGACATCACTACCGTAGAATGACTATTATAAAAAATTATTGAGAAGTTTCTGTCAATAACACTCGAATAAATGTTTAAAGATGAGTTCAATAAGAGGCCTATATTGATATAAAGTTGATTTCATTGGCTGAGCATTGAACGAAATGATAACACCTCACTCCCTCAATTGTTCTTAACCTTTCAAAAACTACATGTTTTCAACATCCTCTTTGGAAGCACGTGAACAATGTATCTACTATTCGAGTGGAAATTCTGTTTACTTTTGATGTTGAAATGATTGACCATAGGTGTTATAATCGAGAAGAAATTATTGGGTCATTGAAAACCGACAGTTATGTAATCACTTATTATTTGTTGTGTATCGACGTTTCGGGCTGAGAAAAGACAAAAATAATGTGAATAGTGTCAGTACCGAAGGGTTCAATACGTGGTAGAGACTATAGTGTTTTTTGGACATTTGACAGGGAAGTGATTTATCCTAGATCGCGCTCAACCGCAAGGTGTCCCCCATTTTGGATACCCACTTTAAAGAGGGTGTGAACCCCAGGAGGGTCCCAGATCTCAATAGATCCATCATCGCCTATTAAGAGGTTAGGTGAAGAATGATATAGCCGGATGTAAAGCCATGATCTTGGGTACGGCAGCTCTGCGCTCTACCACGTATATATCTCGTTAAAATCTTAAAAGTTCAACGTACAAGGTACAACATCCCAAATCTAAATCCGTTAGATGACTCTTAACGCAATCCTCGTTTAGAACAGATGTTCACCAGTCAGTAGGTTCAGTACTATTTTACTTTGAGTGCATTGTTCACTATTCCACGTCTTGTAATCTCCTAACTTTTCATCCTTTTTCGGACCGAATCATCTAGGAAGAACCTCGTTTTCGAATACATTAAGACGTTGTTCATCCTTCATGGATAACGGCCACGCTTCACACTCCCAACAATAGTTGGAAGGATGATTTATACATACGAGGGGTGATCAAAAAGTTCTAGGACTGATTTTTTATTAATTTATTTAAAAAATCTACAGGCTATTGGACGTCGTCCCCTTCAAAGTACTCTCCTTGGGAAGCTATACATTTTTCCAACGATGTTTCCACTGTGTGAAGGACTTTGAGAAATCATCTTGTGAAATGGTGTGTAGCTGCTCCAGCGATTTTTTTTTAATGTCATCTACGGACTCAAATCTCTTTCCCTTCATGGGTCTCTTAAGTGTTGGAAACAAGAAAAAGTCTGCAGGGGCAAGGTCAGGTGAATATGGAGGCTGGGGAATGACCGTCATTCCATTTTTGGTGCAGTAGTCGCGAATGAGCAGTGCGGAATGAACAGGAGCATTGTCATGATGCAGCACCCACTCACCGCTCCGCCACAACTCTGGTCTCTTCCTCCTTATTGCCTCGCGCAAATTTCTCAGGGTTTGAAGATAACGAAAGCGGTTAATGGTCTCACCTCGTGGAAGAAATTCATGGTAAACAACACCCTTCCAGTCGAAAAAAACAGTAAGCATGACCTTGACGTTTGATTTGACCTGACGTGCTTTTTGGGGGGTTGGGGAGGATTTTGTCTTCCATTGTGATGACTGGACCTTCGTTTCCACGTCGTAGCCATAAACCCACGTTTCATCTCCAGTAATGACTTGTTTTAAGAAGTTTTCATTGGCATTTGCCATTTCAAGAAGTTCCTGACAAACTTGAACTCTGTGTTCTTTCTGCTGCTCAGTCAACAGTCTCGGAACAAACTTTGCAGCCACCCTTCTCATCTGCAAATTTTCTGTTAAAATCTGTTGACACGAACCAAATGAAATGTTCAATTCTTCAGCCATCTCACGAATGGTTAGTCGACGATTAGAACGCACGAGACTGTTCAATCTTGCAACATGATCGTCGTCAGTCGAAGTTGATGGGCGCCCTGAACGAGAATCATCTTCACACGATGTCCGGCCTTCCTTGAACCTTTTGTACCACTCATGACACCTTGACCGACTCAGACATTCATCACCGAAAGCCACTTGCAACATTTGAAAAGTTTCAGTAAACATTTTACCCAACTTCACACAAAACTTTACGCAAACGCGTTGCTCTTCCTTTACATTCATTTCACAAAATCGCCGAACACAAAAAACTTTTTTTTACGAAAACAGCAGTAACTTTGCAATGAAGAAGGTTATCAACAAACTGAATAAACAGCTGAGCTCAGGAAGAGTCACGCTAAACAATGCTGCCAACCGCACTGCTCTATGGCACTCCTTGCCGCGCAATCTCAACAGTCCTGGAACTTTTAGATCACCCCTCGTATTATAAAACAAAGTCCTCAGCCACATTTGTTCGCGGTAAACTCAATAATTACTGCATAGATTTTCATTCGGTTTTCACCAATAGATAGACTGCTTCACCTGGAAGGTTAAGGTATATAATTTGTCCAGGTTCTGAAAGGGTACAAAACCTATGCATGAGAATTATTAATAATTATCCCCGCTACACGAAAATATCGACTATGCTCAGAGATCTTGAACTTCCCACGGTAAAGCAATATGTTTCAGCCCAAACAAAAGCATACTTCGAAAAAACTCCAGCTTCCGAAAACCCATTAATCCGAGAAATCGGTAACTATGATAAACATTCACTACGACGGTACACGCACAAAAGAACAAAACATATACTTCTCACTTAATCAAACCACTATTCGTAGGTAACATAATCTAGTTATCTGTATTTATTTTATAGTTATTTTTAATTGTGTATTTATTTTCCATTTAATTATTATTATTATTATTATATTTACTTACTTTATTTAGTATTATTTTTATGTATTTTAAATTAGAATTACTATTATGGTTCATTTTTCTTTTCTTTTTTTTTAAGCGGGTTTTTTTTACATTTTTCCTGCTACTGTAAAAATTTACTTATAAAAGACAAGTCTAATTAATTAAAATCACTGTTATTTAAACATGTAAAGGATGTCCGGAACATGTATTTACACTTATTGCTGCTTGTATATGTAAAACTGGTAAAGGTTTTTTTTTTTTTTTTTTTTTTTTGTCCAGGTTTTGTCTAAATGGGTTGGAATATAACGATAATTATCGGAATTGTTGGAATAAGTATAACCTCCAGGGAGGTTTCATCGAAGACGCTGCCTAATCCCTTTGCAATATAACGAAACAATGCATGGTGTAATATTCCTCTTTTATAGATCTACAAAAAAGTCAGTGATAGCATATATCTATCTTTTAATGATAGCTTACTATGCCCATTTTATATTCTAAAAAATTGGTTAGGTACATTGCAGTATTTGGGAAGCTATTTAGACGAGTACAGTATTAATCCTTATCAACTTATATACTTTAGTTACCTTAAGCATTTCATGCGCATTATTAGAATATTTTATATGTTATATAATTTAAATGAGCATCTTATTGGTTATCGCAAAAACTTAACGCGCAAGAAAATTAATTCGTATATAAAGAAATTTTTTGTTTTTGTTTTTATGTTTATAATATCTCCTTAATAAAATTTATTATACAGACAAAGCATGTGGGTATAATATGTCATACTATCCGTGTCGGGCCGGGTCGCTGGTAATTTTATAAATTATTATTTTTAAATTTCGCCATAAAAGACGCTAGCTTAGTAATACGAAAACCGAAAAATAACAAGAGTTCTCCGCCATTATTTCCCCTTGAATTTAATTTTTTCTAGTCATCATTGATCTTAAGTAATTAACCATGTTCTTTTTCGACATATTCAAACTTATTTCGTTCTACAACAATGGAACCATAATCTCTCCCTTTTCTGTAACTGACCATATACTTCTGTCCAAAAAAAATTACCGATTCTAACCTTATCGAAAGGTTCGCTCTTAAATATTCCTTACAAGATTTCTTTGGTAAATCTTGCTCATTCAATAATCTGGAATCTTAAACTTTTTTATAGTCGATATAGAGAACTCAGTAATATTCTAAGTTTTTACCTGATATTTGGGGTAAGGAAAATATTTGATCAATGTTAGAGAAGAATTAGTTGACTGGAACTTCTAATGTAAGGAAGAAATAGTTGGGGGTGCAGTCAATAAAAACACCATAATAAGTGTATACTTATTTATTGTGTGCCGACGTTTCGACCTACAATGTAGGCCATCTTCAGGGCAAATATACCAAGCGGCGGCGAGGAAGACCAACTGCCAATTGAAAATCAATTGGCTGTTTAATTAATTTTAATTAATTTAATAAACTGCCTAATTTTAATTAATTTATTAAACTAATTTAATGAATTTAATAAACTTAATTGATTTAATTAACTTAATTATTTTAATTAATTGAATTAATTTTCAATGGGCAGTTGGTCTTCCTCGCCGCCGCTTGGTATATTTGCCCTGAAGATGGCCTACATTATAGGTCGAAACGTCGGCACCAATAAATAAGTATACACTTATTATGTTGTTTTCATTAACCACCCCCAACTATTTCTTCCTTATACTTGATCAATGATTGAAAAGTTTTGTCTAAAACCATATATATATATATATATATATATATATATATATATATATATATATACATATATAGTTATATTTATGGTTATAATTATGGTTTTATATATATATATATATATATATATATATATATATATATATATATATATATATATATATATATATATATATAATTAATACCGCAATTCTAAATACATTTTCCTACTATGTGAAGTAACCTTGATGTTTGTTAGAGTATGTGCATTATCTAATCATTCTGAGCCGCCAAGCGACAAAATGTAAACAGGGTTATGTAATGTAATTGTTATGTAATCATATAAATATATTCAATATCAATTTTATTTTACGACATAACAATAAAAGGTTTATAGATATGTTGAAACTCTTCATAAAACCGACTATAGTTGTAATAACATTTATATTCTATAATAAGAATCCAATAACATGTTTTAGGTCTCAAATTGTAGCCAATAACCATTTAGTTAACGTTTTACCAAATCAGGCATTTAGGACTAAATAATTACATAAGGCGAGGGTGTATTGATTTATTAATTATGTTCTTATATTTGTCCACCAAACGCTCTAAGCTCCCAATTAATTACAAAAGACTCATTTACATGACAGTTATCAGACCTATTTGGTCATACGGAGTTGAGCTTTGGGGCTCTACTAAACCATCCAATTCATCTCGTATCCAATCCTTACAATCCAAAATCCTTCGTAAAATCCTCAATGCTCCTTATTATGCCACAAACAAACTCATCCATCATGATCTTAATATCCCATATGTTGCTGATTTGGCCCAAACTAGATACCTATCCTTCCATGACAAGCTCCATACACACTTGAATCCGCTAGTCTCTCAACTTCCTTCCCATACTATTCCTGATAACTCTCCGAGGCGTCTGAAAAGAAGATGGCCTCGAGACCTTCTACTTTAGAACTTTATTGGAATGCTACCGATGGGTAGTTTCTCCACAAGTGTTTTTTGTTTTCATGTCATTTGTTCATATTAGCAAATTTACTTTTTGTAATATTATTACAGTTGTAAATATCAATAAATTAATCTAAATAAAAAAATATTTGTCTACATGGTCAAATACTTTTTCAGGATAAATAGTCTTATCCAACAACCACGTGTCTAACTCAGGTCACAAAAGATTCTGCACGTGCCCCCAATCTAGACGGTTTTCTGTTTGCTGAGGAGAGTCCATTACAGTACATACTTATAGGCAAATCATGTGATGTTATAACAGAAATAACATGAGTGAAACTATTGTTTAGATATTTTAATAAACCTTTGAAACCTTTCTATAAATACTACGAGTTTATTTCAAAGTTATTGTTGATTTTTTTGCCTGTCTGCCCGTTGTGCCTCCCCCCCAGAAGAAAATCCTGGGTCCGCCTCTGTCAACAGCTAAACTAAGTTTCAATATTCATGGCATCATTCATCACTAACAGATCACTCAAATATGTTAGGAAGACATGGAAATACATTTCATATCTTTGAATAAATATGATTGTATGATATAAGAAGAATAGAGGGTGCCTGCTCTGGGATCTCAATACTCACCTGGGTCTAATATTGCCTCTATAAAGTACTCATCATTGGGATTGAAGACCTGACGATTAAGCGGGATCTAGGACTAATCCGCTCTTTGCAAAATCTGTTATCTCATTAAAAGTACAGTCTCTATCACGTACTGAACCATCAACCATTCATGAGTGGTACGTTGAAGAAATACTTTCCCATCGTCCGGTTAGCACGATGGATTCTCCTAGACTACTGGATTTCGCAATTCCTCACAGTGAATGGACGCTTTCGGGCTAAACTTCATGAATACGGAAGGGATATTGACTCTTTATGTTCTAGCTGCGGCGTTCCGGAGTCGGCTGAGCACATTGCCACAAGTTGCACCCCCTTGTAGTCACTAAGCTCCAAATTCCTGAAGGGAACCGAACTTTACATCCTATCCGAGAATGAATTCAGTTAATGACCCGAGACAATTACCTGTACTTCAAAGACTCTTCAATCTCGGAAGGAGATCCCATGGAAATGACCAGTAGGAAACATAGAAAATTAGAGTGAAAAGTTTATAGACAATACAATTATTGCGTGATAATTAATATTGTCAAAGCCCGTTTTGCGGTTAGTCAATTTTTCTAGCTCTTAGCAGTAGCGTGATTTAACAATGTGGTTAACTTTTTAAACTAAATATAAATCCCATTTCGGGACCAGCTGAGACAGACAAATCAATCATTCAGTTAATAGTAAATAGCCTTGGATCGACTTAGTGTTGAGCGGTCACCTGTGCTGTAGTATGTTTATTATCATGTACTAGTATGTTTAAGGGCCTGCTGACATCAGCGCGCTCAGGTGTCACTTTTCTTAACCATCTCCTACTGTTATAGTAACCTTTCTATTGTTTTGTTATTGTTTATGTGAAGTTGAAGGTGAATGTGTTTTTGATTATTTTCTTCAAATATGACTTGTAATTTGAAGAAGATTTTTCGCACGGTGAACGATGAAAAATCAGCTGTTAGGTTCCTTCTGAAGCGGAATGTCATTCCGCAGAAAATGCGTTGGGGAAATGGACATGATATGAAACTGCAAGTGGGGAATAAAATTAGATGGAGATGCCAGAAAAAATGATGCAACAAGAGCCTGGATATTCGAGTAAATACGTGGTTGAGGAATAGTACATTACTTTTGGAGACTATTGTCCATTTAACGAAGTTAGAGGGAAGAGACCCTTTTGATGCAATTTTTGAAGATATTGTTCTTTTTAATGAGCATTGTTTGGAATAAATCTTTCATTGTTTATCATAACATCATATTTTAAATATTTCTATTTTAAACATTAAATAACAATTTGTAACTAAAATATGATATCTTTTCTCTTTAAAATAAAAACATTTAAAAATTTGAAAAGTTATCATATTTTAGTTACAAATTGTTATTTAATGAATATTCCTTGTAATAAATGTTTTATTATGTCTAGTGTAATTTTGTCTACATGTTTATCGTTTATTTCATTTCCTATAAATCTGTTGTATCATAATGAAAGGCAATGCGTATTTAAAATTCATGCATAACCTGACAAGGCCCAAATAGTTGAGGTAAGTGACACCTGAGCTCGCTGATGTCAGCAGGCCCTTAAACATACTAGTACCGTGATTTATATATCGACATACTGCGCCGAAGATTGCGCGTTCGCAGGTCCTCATGTGGTCCTAGGATTTTATAAAACGGTGTAAAATATCATATGGCGTCCTTCGGAGGCTTCGGAGCCCAAGCCTATGTGCTACCCGTTAAAGTATCGCATTCGTTAAAGATCCCAATCTTAATTATATCTGGATGGGAACAATTTAGGACGGTAGTACCGTCGAATCAGCCACCATACCATATTGTGACATTAAATAAATAAACAATTTAAGAGACTCTAACCATTACCCAAACCAACTGCTTAAGTGTGATTTCGGTCATGTAATTCCTTTGAACTACATGCAATATAACCTATTGGTTTAGAAACAGTACACTCCCTCTCATGTACTGGATCCAATACCGTTGAAGCGAGCAAACGATCCTTCTAAAAAAATGACCTGGTGGAGAGAAAGGTCAAGTAATGTAGGAACCTGTTGATGTAGGGTAATATATTCTTTAGCGGGGCTCGCTATGGCTGGCAGGTGTTGGGAGCATGATAATGAACGGTGCCCAACCGGATCAAGGACGCGGTGATAAGGCAGTTGTAGATAATAACAGCGAAGATAGATCTGGCAACACAGCGCTTAGTCAGCCTTCCCTTGACGTCATCAGCTGTTCCTCGAACCGCTCTCTCTTGTTTGTCAGCTCTCGGCGCCGACCCACTTCTAGCGCTTCTCAATCCAACTCCAACTAAAACCATTAGTCTTATCCTGGTCTATTCTACAGTATCGTGTTAACTATCAGTCATAATGAGGCTAACAATGATAATTAATATGGGTACTAGTATGTTTAAGGGCCTGCTGACATCAGCGCGCTCAAGTGTCACTTACCTCAACTATTTGGACCTTGTTAGGTTATACATGAATTTTAAATAGGCATTGTCTTTCATTACGATACAACAGATTTATAGGAAATGATATAAATGAGAAACATGTAGACAAAATTAAACTAGAAATAATAAAACATTTAATACAAGCAGTATTCATTAAATTACAATTTGTAACTAAAAAATTATCATATTTTAGTTACAAATTGTTATTTAATGTTTAAAATAGAAATATTTAAAATATGATGTTATGATAAACAATGAAAGATTTATTCCAAACAATGCACATAGAAAAGAACAATATCTTCAAAAATTGCATCTTCCCTCTAACTTCGTTATATAAAATGGACAATAGTCTCCAAAAGTAATGCACTATTCCTCAACCACTTATTTAATCGAATACCCAGGGTCTTGTTGCATCCTTTTTTCTGGCATCTCCATCTAATTTTATTCCCTACTTGCAGTTTCATATCATGTCCATTTCCACAAGGCATTTTCTGCGGAATGACATTCCGCTCCTTAAGAAACCTAACAGCTGATTTTTCATCGTTCACCGTGCGAAAAATCTTCTTCAAATTCCAAGTCATATTTGAAGAAAATAATCAAAAACACATTCACGTTCAACTTGACATAAACAATAACAAAACAATAGAAAGGTTACTATAACAGTAGGAGATGTTTAAGAAAAGTGACACCTGAGCGCGCTGATGTCAGCAGGCCCTTAAACATACTAGTACCGTGTTTTTATTGACCATAAAAACATAGTCAACCAATTCTTCTCTAACTTATAAATTGAACATTTAATGCAAAGAATTATGGTTCACGTAGATGTTATAGTTTTAGATTTTATCCGTTCCATACTTAAAACACTTTTACTAAAGTTTTGGTGAGGTTGGAGCATTGGAGAGCGATCCCAGGTAGCTCAATTGGTAAGAGCGCTGTTACGGAGAGACGGACGACTCGGGTTCGAATCCCGGACAAGGCAAATCTGTTCTCTTCAAAATAAAAATATATTTATTAAGATTTAATAAATTTAAATTATGAAAGGAACCTTTATCTTTGCAATGCCAGGATAGAGTGGACGTTCAAATATAGCAATAGCCGTGTCTGATAACACAATAATTATTGTATGTATCTACAAAGCTGTGGTCTTGACCCAGCTACATACACAGACCCAAGTAATAGGGAAATACATTTTAGAGGTCTTAATTTCAACCACCCCCCAGTTTTAAGTTTTTTCGCAAGCCAAGAACCCATCCAGTATGACAATCCTACCGAAATCATGTCAAATTTCAATATATTTATGTCATAATGTCAAATGTCATGTCATAATATGTCAAATGTCATATCTTACCAAAGACCAGCAAGAGGAGTGGATTTTCGTTTTCTCTGGTATTGAGTTACAATGCTTTGCATTTTTTTTCTTCTTACTGAAAGTAACATAAACCATCAAAGCTTAAAGAGTAGAAGATTCCATATAATGAATTTGGTTACTGAAGCATAGAAATATATTGGTTTTCGGATGAGTTAAGAAACACCGTTTTTACAAAACTGATATTTGGCCGCACCTTCAGATCTAACTAATGCTAGTTGTTAAACCGGCTCTAGATTATGTATAAATAATATAATGACTGGACGTTAAGACCGTGGAAAAATTCCAACGAAAAGCCTTAAGTCTCCAAACTAAAACAGAAATAGAAATTATCTGTCCAATATTTCGCCCATTCAGGCATCCTCAGGGTAGAAAGAGAATAACAACGAAACAAAACATGAATAATGCACCAAAGAAACATCCCACCTCCTCCAAGGCTCAAATGCAACTAATAAATCATAAGGAAGGTTACTCGACCCCAGCTGGTTAAGGTTAAATAAAAACAGCTGATAGATATTTTTTTCTTGCATTTTTACTTTCATTTTTTCATATAGTCTTTCGTCTTAAGTTTTGTGATGTTTGCTATTGTTTATTTTTCCTGTGGTGCTTTTTGAAATTTGGTGAGTGTATATTGAATTTTGAATTTCTAAAGTATCTATCAGCTGTTTTTATCTAACCTTATCCAGCCGGGGTCGAGTAACCTTCCTTATGATTTATTAGCTGCATTGGAGCCTTGGAGGTGGTGGGGTGTTTCTTGGGTGCATTATTCATGTTTTGTTTTGCTGTTATTCTCTTTCTACCCTGAGGATGCCTGAATGGGCGAAATATTGGACAGATAATTTCTATTTCTGTTTTAGTTTGGAGACTTAAGGCTTTTCGTTGGAATTTTTCAACAGTCTTAACATTTATGTATGGTCTCTTTTTTACTTTTCCATAATGACTGAACGATAAAAGAATTATATAATTTCGAATGGGTTAGGTATGTCGATCATATTAAAGAAAAAGCACTTTTTTTCGCTATGTGGAGAGAACGGAGAAACGAAGAATTAATAGGAACTTGGAATTTCCTAAAAAATCAATTTATTATTCTATCATATATTATATATCATATTATGTATGATCTTAGTATTATTGTGTCACCATCATGTATTTGATCTATCCAGCTGTCATTAATCTATATATAATTGTCTAAGATGTTATTATCATGAGGTGGTCAATTGTAATGTCAATGATGAAAAACATGGTCGAGGTCTAGTCAACATTTTTTTATATTATTTTTTATACAAGCTTGCAATCTACCGCCAGGGAGGCGTCAGATACGGAAGGTCGGCTTGTATAATATAAAGTATTTTACCTCCATACATATTGTTTATTTCATTATATTTTTTATGTATTTATTTACTTTTTTTGTGTTTGCAATAATCCGTTTCTTTTGAAATTGCCATCCGAAACATTGTTGAATTAAATAAAAATATGAGAGAAAAATAGTTGACTGGATGGTCAAATGTAGAAAGGAGATAGTTGGGGAGTGCAGTAAAAAAAAACACTGAATAGTACTAGACTTATATTTATGTGCCGACGTTTCGACCTACAGTGTAAGTCATCTTCAGGGCTATGAGAGAGAAACAAACAGAACAAAAATTATAAAAACGTACAGTAACAATAATATGGTGACATGTAATGTAGAAAATTAAAATAGTGACAGATATGAAAATTAAAGATAACGAATCACTAAAATAGAGCCAAAAACTCAAAAAGAAACACTATTATTTATTATAATGCAATTGGGAAAAACCACAATGCAAAGCCTTATGTTTCAAAAATACACCCACTTACCAGTCGACGTTTCGCCTATTCAGGTATTATCAAGACACCAAAAAAAAAGGGGATTATGTGAATCACATCTCGAAGAAAAAGGTGCAATACATCCCAACGATCAACAGCCCAAACAGGCTCCAAAGATGAGACAGCACCCCACCACCAAGACGTTCAGTTATATGTTATATATATATGTCAACTGGTAAGTGGGTGTATTTTTGAAACATAAGGCTTTGCATTGTGGTTTTTCCCAATTGCATTATAATTAAAGATAACGAATATTAAAATAGTGACAGATATACTAAAATTAAGATACAGACAGATTTAATAAAATTAAAGATAATGAACAGAAATTAAAATAGTGACAGATATAATAATTAAAGATAACGAATATAAAATCAAATACAGAAAATAAATGTACAGAAAGGATAGAAAAGTAAAAATAATATAAAGGGAAATAAAAAAGAGGAGGTAAAATTTATTTTCAATTTTATTATATTCTGTCACTTTTTTAATATTCGTTATCTTTAATTTTCATATCTGTCTCTATTTTAATTTTCTACATTACATGTCACCATATTATTGTTACTGTATGTTTTTATAATTTTTGTTCTGTTTGTTTCTCTCTCATAGCCCTGAAGATGACCTACACTGTAGGTCGAAACGTCGGCACATAAATATAAGTCTAGTACTTATTCAGTGTTTTTTTTTACTGCACTCCCCAACTATCTCCTTTCTACATAAATAAAAATGTATTCGTTAATTTTATATATTTTTTTTAAATTTGATAATAATTTTCTCTTAAAAATAAAAATAGATATAAATTCATTTTTGGCCCATATTCACAAAAAGCTTTGTACTCGTTAAATTTACAACAAAACCAAAAATGGTTATGTTTTTCGGGGAGAAAGTATAAAGGGTTTCTATGTTAAGATGTTACACATTGAAACTTGATCCCTGAAAAAACGATAGATTCCATTGTTTAGTGTTCAAAGCCGAATTAGTGTACTTAGGAAAGAGTTTACAATATTAATAATGGATGGGCGCCTAATGGAATTGGAGCTTTTAATTTCATGAGTGTGGGTCTCAAAAGTCGATATTTATGGTAAAGATAGTTAATAGTATTTCCAGAATGAGTTGCCTCCCCATAAATACCGTTCCTAGAACGGCGATGCCCCTGAAAAGAATCGATAGCCATTTATCAACTTCCTAAGTAGAAAACATATTATCGATAAAACATCGAAAAGTATATCAAAGGGGTACAAAATAAAACTGTAACTGCAGCAACTTCTAATATTATACAATACATTTATAATGAGCTGGCTTATATACTCGATATACATATAACCCATTTACATGACCTGACTTTCCATTTTGATTAGACAGGTGATAAGCAATAACAAAAGTGACGGGAGGTTATATTATTGTTATACGTTTAAATTTTAAATAATATAAACGAGTTACTATTTTAACAAATTAAGTATAAATTTCTAAGCATTGGCTGTGTGATTACTAGATAAAACGAAATTCTTTTTTCTTTTAGATTAATTTATCGATATTTACAACTGTAATAATATTACAAGTAAATTTGCTAATATGAACAAATGGCATGAAAACAAAAAAAAAATGTGGAGAAACTACCCATCGGTAGCACTCCAATAAAGTTCTATAGTGGAAGGTCTCGAGGCCATCTTCTTTTCAGACGTCTTGGAGGGTTATCAGGAATAGTATGGGGAGCAAGTTGAGAGACTAGCGGATTCAAGTGTGTACGGAGCTTGTCATGGAAGGATAGGTATCTAGTTTGGGCCAAATCAGCAACATATGGGATATTAAGATCATGATGGATGAGTTTGTTTGAGACATAATAAGGAGCATTGAGGAATTTACGAAGGAATTTGGATTGTAAGGATTGGATACGAGATGGATCGGATGGTTTAGTAGAGCCCAAAGCTCAACTCTGTATGTCCGAATAGGTCTGATAACTGTCATGTAAATGAGTCTTTTGTAGTTAATTGGGAGCTTAGGGCGTTTGTCCATTAAATGTTAAAGTAGGCGAGAGAGAACTTGAGAAGTTACAGAATGCCGAACTAAATCCAGCATTTTGTCTGTTGGTTGGAAAGGCTTTGGGAAATGGTTACACCTTTAGTAACCAACGAGCTCCTAAAACGATAGAATAGAATAGAAAAGTAACTTTATTCTGGGACTATGTCCCTTAATAATAACAAACATCAAGTTAGGATTATTCCAGACAATGATGACGGTGCATGTCCTTATTGGGAGGCTCGACAGCGTATGGCAGAAATACCATATGCCATATCCATACGCCACGTGCTGGCATTGGATAAAAAAAAATGAGCAAGGATTATATAACTTCCTATACAATTTTTATCGTCTTTACAAAAACAAAACAAGACTGAACATCATTCAAATACATTATTCAAAACTGATTCGTTTAACCAAATGACTAACCAGCGTAAAGATCATCTTTCTGGGAAGCCAGGAAGTGTTTGAAAAGCAAGTATTTAAATGAGGATAGTGAAAAAGCACGACGGATGAGAGGAGGGATTGATTTCCACACTGTGGTTGAGCGGACCAGAAAGGAACGTTCGAATGTTTTGGTTATGTGTGAACGAGTATAGAGATCGTAAAGGAGAGATCTTGTTTGGTGCTGGACTGAGGATTTGAATTGGAGGAGACTGTAGATATAGGATGGTTGTTGAGATTTGATGGATTGGTATAAATATGAACCGAGGAAATATTCTGCAAGTTGATAAATATTGATGAGACTAGTAAATGTTTGAGGGCTTAACAGAAGCGTATGTGGGAGGGTGGCGTTAGGACTAAACGGAGGCACGATAAAAGACTAAATTCCTCGATCTTAGGCAATACCGATAAAATATTACATCACTAAAAAGTTGTTATACAAGAGAGAGAGAAAATTCTATTTAAGTATTTCGTTCTCTTTGCGATGCCAAGATTATCCTATTAATAAAAGCTCAATTTGCACCTGTTTAGCTAATTACATTCAATTAGTTAAAGTTCATCTTATTTTTCTAGCCTAATTGCGAGGATAAAAATAAAATTAATCAAAACACAAATAAATAATTGTTGACTTATGTGACACAAACCCCCTTTTAGAAGTGTGTCAATTCTTACATGTCTGCATTTAAAATTATTTTTATAATGCTGGAGGTACCTAAATTGATACAAGAAAGAGAAATTACAGGATAAAATTAAAATCAAAAGGACGATTCAAATCTCTGACGTATAAAGGATAGGTAGATAAGAAGGGATTAAAGAATAAAACACTAAAGAAATGCAAGCGGTATTCTAAAGTGAGTGATTAGGCGAACTCCAAATTTTAGCACAACGAAAAAAAATTTCTAAAATTCATGTTCCATACATCTTTAGATGAACCTATACCACGATTTCTATCAATAAGTTTTTGGCTAACGAAAACATTCCTTTGATTGCCCCAACTTGAGCCTATGTGACTGTTTTATGTTCCAAAGTCCGAAAAATCACCTCGTGAGACAATATTTGTGATATTATAAAGTATTCAAACAGCCGTATCCGATCAACTGAAAGCTAATTAATCCCAGTATCAAAGCTCCAGGACTGCTAAGAGGAATGTAAGAATGGTCTCCAGCGCTGTGTGGTTTCCCAAGGCATTGACGGATCTAGGAGAATTTTCAGGGGAGGGCCATGGGTTAATGTGAATTTGTTATCAATGCTTACGATCCATATATGAATGAAGATACATAAAATGCCAATTTTTAATTTAAGACAACTGAGGCCTGAAAACAATAACATGGATAAAATAAGCTGCTTGATCAAAGCTGTAGCTATCTATAAGTGAATGAAAAACATAAAAGGATTCGGAATCGCCGATTTTGGATGCACCCATTGAGGAAATATTCGATACAATGAATAATTTTGGTGTGTAAAAAGTGTTTTTTTTTCTTGTTGAAAACCAACTAAAATTCAGCTCAATATCAGCTAATGAGAACTCTAGGGGGGTATGCCCCCCCCCCTAAAATCCGCCAATGTCCCAAGATAGTTTGAAGTAGACAATGTAAATTTGATATTTTATTTCAATAAAAATAAGTCTTATTACTTAATTTTAACCCCTCTAATGTTAATAAATATATATAGTACCTACAGCCCAATGGGTCATTGGTTAGGTCGAGTTTTCTCCAAAATGAGTTTCTTGTAATGAGCGAAGTGGAACCGTATTTTTTTCGAAGTGAATAAGTCAGATCTTGATTTGGAAAAGAGTTATTGCTTATATAACAACTCCATTTCCATTGCAAAACTACAATTACTCGTAATTACACGTTTCTGACAAATTCAGCCAACTCTCTCTGGACAAAATTCGACTTAACTACGTATTTACCTGGGCTAAAAATATTTTGACTGCACATTCACTATTTATGGCAACACTGATATTTATTGATCTAATGTTGATTATTATGCTAAAGAGATAATTCGACTAGAGACTAGAATTTGAAGATTTATCTCATGAGAAAGTTCTAAGAAAAAATGCCTTTACAAATCTGAAGGAGTCTAAAAAAGAAGTTTCTCACTAATTGCATCAGCCATTTTGGCTCAGGTTCAAATCCCCGCCATGTTTATTCTACTGTATTCCGTCACTACCGAATTAGTTTAGTTCGTTCATTTAAAGTCAACTTTATGTTGTTATGGCTAACCTGACGATGCTACAGTGGGAGTTCTAAATTTTGCCTATTTAGGTTTAATTAGGATAGGGATTTTTAACGAGTACCTGACATCGTACAGGCTCGGAACCCGTTTAACGTCCCTTCCGAAGGACGGCGTTACTAAGGATTTTTTACTCCGTTTAAATAATCCTAGGGCCATCTGCAGGGCTACGAACCCGCGATCCTGGGCTTAGTATGTAGTTGTAGTATGTATCCTTTCATTGTAATAAGTATATCATTCTTTCAAAATTTCATTGTTAATTGTACGCAGTAAAATATTTCATTCCCCTGTTTCTTTTAAAATATTTAATAATGCAATCAGAGTTGGGCAAAATGTAAGTTCAATTACTATCAGATTTACTTTCCAACTTTAGAACAATACATATTATAGTAGATGAATGAAACAGCCGTAGTGGTCATTGCTACGTACATATTTTTATTGATGTTAACTTGTTTAACTACGCTCATGTAATTTTTTACCTTACATAATACACAATAAAATAAAGATTGTTATTATACAAACATAGTGATTATTTTTGTGTGTGTGTATGTGTGGTGATTTGTATTTTCATACCCTTTAAGAGAATTTCGGTTATCCGAACCACATCTGACGATATTAATTTTTGAATCATCGACATTGTATTGTACATATTACAATATTTTTTGTACGGATAAACACGTTTTCCTAATATCTATTGTAGGATACGTTTAATATTCAAATTATGATTTACTATACTGTAACAATAAGAAACATCTCGGCGTTTCAGGCTATTTCAACCCTTAAATAGACTAACTCTCTAAGCTCCCAATTATTTACAAAAGACTCATATAAGCCGTTTATTTCCTCTCGTATCCAATCCTTACAATCCAAAATTTGGTCCGAGCATGATTAAAATTCTTTCATTACAATCTTTATTGCCAATCAAACCCACTAGTTTCAAACCAAGCAACCTCTTCAATTTCCCATTGTCCTGCGAGGCATCTGAAAAGAAGATGGCCTCGTGACCCTCTACATTTAATTTGTTATTCGAGTACTACCAGCCTTATCCCTATGCCATTAGGTTTGAGTTGTTCTACTTACTTGATGTATTATCATTATTATAAAGTTGTAAATTTCAATAACTAAATTGTTACATTACAAATTACATTATGATTATTTTTATTTACATATTCCAAAATTAATGTATTGACTGGATTCGATGTATCGATTCTCATAGACCATATGATAAGAACATTAGAAGAGGTTTCAGTGGTGTTAAAAACGTTACAAGTTTTTATCGCAAATTATCGCGTTTTATATGAAATAAATCGATTATTGAAATGTATTATAAAGAAGTGTCGATATCGATTACTAATGTTCTTAAAAGGTTATAGTGTAAAAACATTATTATATAATCACTTTGTCACACTGCTATATTTATTAGTGACGTTATTGTTTAAAATAATTTGGCTCCGATAAAAAAATAATGTTCCTAAGAGTCCTCAAGAAGGTATTCGAGCTATTAATTATTGCTAATTTAGTTTTATTGTTAAGAGGTTTTAAATTTTTCTAGTGCCTTCTTGATCAGAATACAATAGTTGTTTTTTTTTTCTGTTTACTTTTCTCGAAGTGAAGAGTGGAGTGCTTTGTGTGTTCGATTGTTCCTTTTTTAGTTCGACCTTGTCGAAACAATTTGCGTGATGTGTTTAACCGTTCTACGATTGCCATTGCGTGATGCCCCTAAATTAGCGAAATGGAATCTACCAACAATCGTAGAAGCATGTATATTTAACTACGTTTGTTTAAACTAACTATGAATATTGCATAACATTAATAAATAACAATATTGAAAAGTAAAAAAGAGACCTTACATTAATGTTAAGACCGTGGAAAAATTCCAACGAAAAGCCTTAAGTCTCCAAACTAAAACAGAAATAGAAATTATCTGTTCCAATATATATATATACATATATATATATTTTTTATTGATATTTCGCCCATTCAGGCATCCTCAGGGTAGAAAGAGAATAACAGCAAAACAAAACATGAATAATGCACCCAAGAAACATCCCACCACCTCGAAGGCTCAAATGCAACTAATGAATCATAAGGTAATTTATGTAAGGTCTCTTTTTTACTTTTCAATATTAATATATTCTGTGGAGTAGCCGTAGGTCCACTGGTTTCTTGATAATGATATATTTTTTTCTTGCATTTTTACTTTCATTTTTTCATATGGTTTTTCGTCATAAGTTTTGTGATGTTTGCTATTATTTATTTTTCCTGTGGTGCTTTTTGAAATTTGGTGAGTGTATATTGAATTTTGAATTTCTGAAGTATCTATCAGCTGTTTTAAGTAACTTTAACCAGCTGGGGTCCAGTGACCTTCCTTATGATTCATTAGTTGCATTTTTAGCCTTCGAGGTGGTGGGATGTTTCTTGGGTGCATTAATCATGTTTTGTTTTGCTGTTATTTTCTTTCTACCCTGAGGATGCCTGAATGGGCGAAATATTGGACAGATAATTTCTATTTCTGTTTTAGTTTGGGGACTTCAGGCTTTTCGTTGGAATTTTTCCACGGTCTTAACATTAATAAATAACATTAGTTACATTAGTTAGTACTTTTATTTAATTTGTAAACAGGCACGGATGCCCCCTGTGGGAACCTTCTGGGGTCCACCCAGCCTCTGTAGGATACACTTAATTGGGAGAAACCATGAACTCCCCTCACCCACCACCGTTATCCACAAAAAAAAAAAAAGTCTCTACTATGTACTGAAAGGAGTAGAATAGTTCATATTTTTTACCGAGACTGCGCTCTCATAAGAGGTTAAAAATGGAGTATGATTTGCACACTTTTAGAAAATTGCTCATAAATATTTTTAAAAATTGGCAAATCCGTGACTTCTTTGAGCCGTTAAATGAATTATAACACTGTTTTTGAATTTAAATTAAAAAAATGGAATTCATCGATTTAAAAAAATAAAACAAGCTATAGTACACCATATTCCAACATTTAGATTATGGGAATGAAATACAGATTTTGCAATGAAATTACGTTAAAACATGTTTTTTACAACTTGTAAATTATTTTCTTTATCTTTAAACTGCTAAAATAAATACAGCACGACACTAATAAATATAGCAGTGTGACAAACTGATTATGTAATAATGTTTTTATACTATAACCTTTTGAGAACATTGGTATTCGATATCGATCCTTCTTTATAATATATTTCAATAATCGATTTATTTCATATAAAACGCGAAAATTTGCGATAAAACTTGTAACCTAACTCCGTTTTGAAACCTCCTCTAATGTTCTTATCAAACGGTTTAAGAGAATCGATACATCGAATCCAGTTGATATCTACAGCACTATATATACAGATATATCTACAGCACCGGTGAATAAGTGTTTAAGTCTAATTTTCTTGAATTTCAGTAAGCGGATTCGAGTTATTTTCGTAGTGAATAAGGGCCTAAGTAAGGCATTGGCTTGAAAAGGAGTTATTGCTTATATTACAACTCCATTTAAAGCCAGAAACTACGAGAATTACACGATTCCGGTTATCTGAAAGCAGTTAACTCTCTCTGGACAAAACCCGACTTAACCACTTTTATTCACTGGAGATGTAGATATATAAACAATTTTAAAATATTCAAAACTAGCTTATGCCCGCGGCTTCGCTCGCGTGGAATTCGGACTGCCACATAAAGTTTCGTGAAAGATCATTTTAAATAAATAATTTAATTATTTTTTAAAATATAAGTTACTCGTACATCCATAATTTCAGATGTCTTCAAAACTGACGGATTCTCTACAACCTTTGAACCCCCATTATATTAAAAGGGAAACCCTTGGGGTGGAATTATCCAAATTTCTTTCTTAAACTATACACAGAACCTATCTACAAATTTCAAGAGGCTAAGTTCCTGATTTGTCTTTAATTATGTACTATAACGGGGGGGGGCATGCCCACGTGACCCTACATAAGTCTGCCCTTGATGTAGCCTATGATGTATAACCTATTTTATTCAATAAGTTTCATCCAAATCCGTTCAGTTGTTTTTGCGTGAATGAGTAACAAACATTCGCATTTATAATATTCGTAGGGTATCAAAACAAATAGTTTCACTCCTGTCCTTTATTTTAACCACAATTACCATGTGATTTTCCTTTATTTATGTACTATAATGGATTCTCAACAGTACCTAAAAAACTGGGGGGGAGGGCAGTGCCCCCGTGTGTACCCCCCTAAATCCGCGTTTGCCATAGCCTATGTGTTATTCTGATGTATAACCTATATTACTGTAAAGTTCCATCCAAATCCATTCAGTAATTTTTGCGTGAAAGAGAGACAAACATACAAACTTTCACATTTATAATATTAGTTAGATTAATACCGAAGGATAATAATATTAAATAATAAATTATTGATTGACACAAATTAACATGGAAGATAGAACCGAAGGAATAAGGCAATCATTCCAAGAGATGTTTTATCCCACGTGTCTAAGAATGTCTCATACTTAGTCACATATGATTCCTGTCTATTAATAACAATGGCCCAAGAACTGACCAAGTAATGCCGAAGAATTAAAAACAATTTATCGCATAAAGTAACAGGGACTGAATAAACTACAGAGGAAATTGATCTACGAAACAAAATACTTTTGCTAAATATGCGTAAGGTGGTTAAACAAATTTAAATAATCGATCAAATCACTTTTACCTTACGTCGTAAACCAATGACTTCCTGCCCTACAGTATCCTTTAATAATATCCCACTGGTGCCTGTAGAACAGATCCGATACTTAGGGTTGCACCTTGACAAACGATTAACCTGGAATCCTCATACAAGACTGAAAAGACAAGAAACCGCTCGACGTTTCAGGCTACTTCAACACTTACTAGACAAACGCTCTAAGCTCCTATTTAACTACAAAAGACTCATCTACAAGACCATCATAGAACCTATTTGGACTTACGGAGTAGAGCTTTGGGGCTCCACTAAGCCATCGAATTCCTCTCGTATCCAATCCTTACAATCCAAAATCCTTCGTAAAATCCTCAATGCTCCTTATTTTGTTAAGAATAAAGTCATCCATAACGACCTTAATGTCCCTTTTGTTGCTGATTTGGCCCGAACCCGGTATCTATCCTTTCATAACAAACTTCATTACCACTCAAACCCTCTAGTTTCAAACCTAGCTTCCTCTTCAATTCCCGATAATCCTCCGAGGCGTCTGAAAAGAAGATGGCCACGTGACCTTCTTATTTGAACTTTGATTTGAGTACTACCAGTGGGTAGTTTCTCTACTTGTCATTTTCATGTCATTATGTAACACGCATTCTATTTACTTGTTGTATAATTGTAATACAGTTGTAAATATCAATAAATAAATTTAAAAAAAATAAAATAAAAATAATCGAAATCTCTTACCCGACATTATTTTTCCGGGACATACAACAGGTATCTGTGAAAATAAATAAAAAATAAATTAATAAGGAAGTATACAAAATATGTGACTATTAAATAAAAAAAAAATAACATACAATCGTTGAATGGTATTGGTTTCAGTAAACTCAGTAAATTGTATAAAATATTTGTTAATAATTTTTGGGGTGAAGCGGGTTAGCTCCGTACGGTAGTAGACTAATGTACAAATGAGAATCAGCTCTGTAGAAACTGGACACCCTACTTGGGTTCATCCAGCCTCTATAAAGCGGCCTTTGAGTGATTTTTTTTTTGTTTTTAATACTTTATTGAAATATTACAATCTGCCACATGTAGGCAATATGTAATAGTGCTAAGTAGCTATGCAATCATTCCATAAAAACAAAACAAAAATAAGTAAAAAAACCTTTTTCCAGTCAAACATTTTTTCTTTATTTAAAAATACGTTTCAACATTCTTCAATCATTTTCAATTTACATCTCTTATAAGTCCCTTTTTTTTAATTTAATTTAAAGATATTTTTTAAATACTTATAAATTAGCACATTTTTAACCTTTTAGTAGATTGCCAAATAATTTAAAAATGTTCTTATAATACTAGAGTTTACAATGTACTCCATGGTCATTATTAACGTTAAGAAAATTTTTTAAATTATTTGGCAATCTACCAAAAGGTTAAAAATGTGCTAATTTATAAGTATTTAAAAAATATCTTTAAATTAAATTAAAAAAAGGGACTTATAAGAGATCTAAATTGAAAATGACTGAAGAATGTTGAAACGTTTTTTGTTTTTTAAAAAATTTTTTTATTGATATTTACAACTGTATTACAATTATACAACAAGTAAATAGAATGCGTTTACATAATGACATGAGAATGACAAGTAGGGAAACTACCCACTGGTAGTACTCAAATCAAAGTTCAAATAAGAAGGTCACGGGGCCATCTTCTTTTCAGACGCCTCGGAGGTTTATCGGGAATTGAAGAGGAAGCTAGGTTTGAAACTAGAGGGTTTGAGTGGGAATGAAGTTTGCTATGAAAGGATAGATACCGGGTTCGGGCCAAATCAGCAACAAAAGGGACATTAAGGTCGTTATGGATGACTTTATTCTTAACAAAATAAGGAGCATTGAGGATTTTACGAAGGATTTTGGATTGTAAGGATTGGATACGAGAGGAATTCGATGGCTTAGTAGAGCCCCATAGCTCTACTCCGTAAGTCCAAATAGGTCGTATGACGGTCATGTAGATGAGTCTTTTGAAACGTATTTTTAAATAAAGAAAAAATGTTTGACTGGAAAAAGGTTTTTTTACTTACTTCAATGAATGACTAAAAACAAAAAAAATATGTACTCCAGTAACATAAACAAGAGAATTAAAACAAAAATAAAATAATTAAGTAATAAAAATATATACATGCAGTATAAATAACAAAATAAATGCGAAAATGTAATAAAAATAAAGTCTAAAAATAAAATAAATGGTTACATTCGTAACATAAATAAAATACATTATTTACAATTTGCATGGTGTCCCCAAATAAGCTTCTTCCCCAAGAATGAGGCCCCTGCCCCGTTTCCCAGCCGGCATTAAATTGCCATTAAACACCAATGGAAGCTGGTAAGGGCGTATGACATCACACACATATATCATGACTGGAGAATCTGGCCAGTGCCAGTACTCCAAATAATACTATTACAACAGGTATCGGGGCCATTGACGGTCAGACGGCGGGTTGGGTTATATGGATGTGTGGAATTGGAAATTGACTGAGCCAGGGGATTGGGATGATAGGCAAGGTTTTGGTGGGAGTTTGAAACTTTAGTAGGGATGAGATCGAGGACGAAAGGAATGTTGAGTCATTATGGGGGGTTTTGTTGGAAACATAATAAGGAGCATTGACAATAGTTCTCAGGACTTTGGATTGAAAGGATTGAATACGTCTGATATTCGATTTCTTTGCGGTTCCTCACAGTTCCAGTCCATAGGTTCAAAGACGTTTGATGATGGTCTTGTTCGTGTGATAGATGGCCAAGTTACCTCATTGCACAATCCTTGGCTTAGAGACATTACAAACTAAACTATATACACAACCCGATACTCTTCATGAACTGGAGGATGGCACGTGTAGTGCGCTGAGTCGCCATGCCGAAGTTCCCGAGTTCAAAACCGTCTGTGGCATATATTATTTAATCTGTTAACAGTTACGGACGGACCCCGTAGGATCTGATGACACTTCTTGGGTTCACTCAGCCACTATTAAGTGGGTACTCTTAATTGGGGAAACAATATGGCCGTTGAGCGTTATATACAACTAATCAGCTCCTTGCAGAACCCCTTGTAAAAGAAACAGTAGAGCCTCTACCACGTATTGAAAAAAAAAACCTGTACCATTACAACGAGTCAACAGTTTCATGGACAACGGTTCTGCAAGGAAGTGACTTATCCTAGGTCATGCTCCTATATAGGACCCCCCAAGGAAGGTCCTGGATCCCATATGATCCATCTCCTGCTGCAAACAGACTAAATAAAACTCGGCCTACAGCGGGATTTGAACCAGAATTTCCGGCAACTCAGTGCTCTACCACTGAGCCACTCCGCTCCCTACCGCTTACTGAACCTAAGAACTTAGTGCGTTATTGCTTACTGTATTGTTGTTGTTTACTATATCATAATATTGTTGTTTACGTCTAGGCTGGGTTATACTACTGCCGTATATGTTTAAAAATACCTCTGCATTTCCACACCACCGAGATAGTTATATTTTATTGACTTGTTTACAGTTTCAGAAAGAAGCTAATAACAACCTACTGTGAGCAACACGGATCTATTAATAGTAATTATTCTTGTGTCCTGCACATCCATTCTTTCAAGGATGACGGTTGTGGAGGTTTGATTTCTTCGTGATCTTGTATCTTGGTTTCTTGAGAATCCATTACAGTACATACTTATAGGCAAATCACATGATCATAGTTGTTAAAATATATGAATACACTAGCTTATGCCCGCGGCTTCGCTCGCGTGGAATTCGGCCTGCCACATAAAGTTTCGTGAAAGATCATTTTAAATAAATAATTATTTTTTAAAAATATAAGTCACTCATTCATCCAAAATATCAGATGTCTAACTTCAAAACTGACGGATTCTCTACAACCTTTGAACCCCCATTATATTAAAAGGGAAACCCTTGGGGTGGAATTATCCAAATTTCTTTCTTAAACTATACAAAGAACCTATCTACAAATTTCAAGAGGCTAAGTTCCTGATTTGTCTTTAATTATGTACTATAACGGGGGGGGGGCATGCCCACGTAACCCCACATAAATCTGCCCTTCATGTAGCCTATGATGTATAACATATTTTACTCAATAAGTTTCATCGAAATCCGTTCTGTAGTTTTTGCGTGAATGAGTAACAAACATAAAAACAATAGTTTCACTCATGTTCTTTCTGTTATTTTAACCACTATTATCAAGTGATTTGCCTTTATTTATGTGCTATAATGGATTCTCCACAGTACCTAAAAAACTGTCGGCGGGGGAGGGGGGGCACGTGCCCTCGTGCATCCCCCCCCAAATTCCTCGCTTGCTATAGCCTATGTGTTATTCTGATGTATAACCTATATTACTGTAAAGTTTCATCCAAATCCATTCATTAGTTTTTGCGTGAAAGAGAGACAAACATAGCAACTTTCACATTTATATTAGTAAGATTAGTAGGATTTCAAAACAAATAGTTTCACTCCTGTCCTTTCGGTTATTTTAACAACTATTATCATGTGATTTGCTTTAATTATGTACTATAATGGATTCTCTACAGTACCTAAAAAACTGTCGGGGGTGGGGGCTGGTGCCCTCGTGCGCCCCCCCCCCTAAATCCGCGCTTGCTATATTACTGTAAAGTTTCATCCAAATCCATTCAGTAGTTTTTGCGTGAAAGAGAGACAAACATACAAACTTTCACTTTTCATTCATTTATAATATTAGTAAGATAACAGAAATAACATGAGTGAAACTATTAAATACTCTTTTAAGTTTCCACGGCCACACAAAACTTTATACACAAAACTTGAGTGGTTTCAGGTTTAGACCTTGTTGTTGTTGTTGTTGCCTTCAAGGCTGGATCGAGAATGAATGAAAGTGAAACTATTATTTAGATATTTTAATAAACCTTTCTATAAATACTACAAGTTTATTTCTAAGTTATTGTTGATTTGTTTGCCCGTCTGCCCGTTGTGCCCCCCTCCCAGAAAAAATCCTGGATCCGCCCTTGTTATAAAGGAACAAACTAGTAAGCAAAAAAGAATTTTCGTACATTCGTAATCCTTGAACACTGCCACTAATATCGTAGTTTCATGTTTTTTTCACTTCATTTTCGTTGTAAATTTTAGTCAATTTTAAATTTTAGTCAGAAAAATTTGAGATTAAACGTTTACCTAAAATGGCGGAAGCACACAAGCAGCTAGAAAGACACACTTTCCTGTGCTAAAACCAAACTTGTGTTTGTTTACATTGGTATAGTCAACAGAGTAAGATTGTGGAAGTGGGGACGGGATAGTAAAGTGTACTATTGCACACGTGCTATCCACTTTACTATTTGTCGAGTACTCTACTATCACTAGCACAACCTGTTTACATTATTCTAATAGGGAAATAGTAAGCACTCTACCACCGAACTCTACAACTAATTGTACCAATGTAACCCAGGCTCTAAGGATACCTGCTTAAGGAGGCTGGATTAGAGCAAGCTGGATCAGCCTAAGAAGGGTTTGAAGTTCTTGTATGACCCATCTGTGGTTGTTCTCAAGTTAACGCTCCCAGATTGTCTATGGTGGTCATACTTATGACAATAAGGCTTAGGGAACCGAAGGTTCGATGCCGATGTCACCAATCTCTTAAAAACCTCCTTTCACGGATCACTATCTCAATGCAATCTTCCCACTTACGTCTCCGTCTACCACTCATACGCCTGCCAGTCGGCCCAGCATTATTAACTTTTTATGAATTCGTTCGTTACTAAGCCTACAAAATTTACAATCCCATCTTAATCTTTGTAACCTGATTAATATTAATGCTAATAACGTGCTTTGCAATTCCGCGTTGTGTAATCTCCTAAATTCTCCAGTGTTCTCATCCTTTTTTGGACCGATTATTCTACGCAACGCCTTATTTTCGAATATATTAAGACGTTGTTCATCCTTCAGCGTTACTGGCCACGTTTCTCATCCGTAAAGAAGAGTTGGAAGAATGTTCATCATCTTATTTCTATTAAATATATCTATTTCCAATTATTCGGTGTTAAACATTTTTTCAAACCCTCAATCCCTAAGAAATACACTTTGGATTAGTAAAAATAAACTGGCTCTAACCAGCTTTGAGCAGAAAAGCCTCGTTCTATCTTTGGAGCAGAAGCCGTTGTACCAAAGGTCGTCCACTCGCGGCTCTGTATTCCTGACGTGTCGCCTGTCTGTTCATTGTTATTCTCTCGTTTAAGTCTTGATGGTATCCTTCTAGAGCGAATGATTTGTCATCCTTCCAGAAGTAGTGGGGGCGTGGTCTTGGAATGGAATGCCGGAATGTAAATGATTATACGTGAGCCACATTTTCGATTTACAGCCCTTCTTTAGTACTCGGGTTGTCATCACTCCTATGCCCGGGATTGGCTCCAGTAAGCTGGCGGGCTTCAGATATCCGAGCGCTAATCACAACTTTGTGTTCTACGCAAGCGCATTCAGGGTACAATTATACAACTGTTCATTTAATTGTACTACAATATGTACATTTACTTTTTCTTGTTGTTTGTTCATTTAACACTTTATGGTGCTATCGGACGATGCTACAGTGGGAGCTCTGAATTTTCCCTATCCAGGTTTAATTAGGTTAGGGGTCTTTAGCGAGTACCTGACATCTATGGTTGCCAGATGTGTTCGAGAAAAAAAAACGGACTTTTTAATTTTTTTTATTATCTCATAAATATTGCAGAAAATGGCAAAAAAACGTACAATCCACTTTTGGATATATTTAGCATTCGATGACACTGCTTTTAACAAACATTTATTGCAAGAAACGGCTAGCGCTTGTATTGAAAAAAACGCACAATTCACTTTTTACAGTATTTACATACTAGACGATTTCTTTCGTCAGTACATACATTTCCCATGACGCGATCCATTCCACAAAAACGTTGGATACAGGAATATTGCAGACAAACTGCACAATTTTCAGCAAATTCGGTGCACCTTCTTTTATCGTCTGCTGTGTTAAATCAACTTATGTACTACAACTTCATCGATCATTGTTGGGTTCAATTTTAGCATAGCGGATAGAGTGGTGGAATGTCAGATATTTCGCAAAATTTCTTTAAAACCAGACATTTTTTTTGTACGTTTTACCCAGATTTTCATGACCGGACTGTCCAGATGAAAACCGGACATCTGGCAACCCTACTGACATCGTACAGACTTGTAACACCCCGTTTAACGTCTCTTCCGAAGTATGGAGTAACCAAGAATTTTTTACTCCCTTAATCCTAGGGCCACCTGCCGGGCTAAGAACCGGCGATCTTGGACGAAGTAGTTTGTTTGGCAAAACATTAGACCACTAGACCACTTTTTCTTACACCCACGACTTATACTTTTTCTTTCTTCTTGAATAATATTAGTTGAAATAGTATATAAGGGTTAGAAAATGGTCCGGGTTGTAAGAAATAAATTCATAAATATGGAGAACCGATTATTGGAAAGCAGACTGGATATGCAAGATATGGACAAATTAAAATGATATATTGTATTAATTATTTTAAGACCGTGGAAAAACTGCAACGAAAAGCCCTTAAGTCTCCAAACTTAAACAGAAATTGAAATTATCTGTCCAATATTTCGCCCATTCAGGCATCCTTAGGGTAGAAAGAGAATAACAGAAAAACAAAACATGAATAATGCACCCAAGAAACATCCCACCACATCCAAGACTCAAATGCAACTAATGAATCATAAGGAAGGTTACTCGACCCCGGCTGGATAAAGTTAGATAAAAACAGCTGATAAATACTCCAGAATTTAAAAATTCAACATACTCTCACAAAACTTCAAACAACACGAAAAAATAAATAATTTTCATATTGAATGATAATTGTTGACCTTGATAATATATGTTGAAGAAATTGGTCAGGGTAGAGGTCACTGAATGAATTTCTCGTGTAATTTGAGAAAATCTTTATTGATAGCCAACGTTTCGATCTACGTTGTAGGTCTTCTTCAGGGCTGTGGGGGAGAGGGGGCTGAGGGGGGGTCCTCTCGGGCTATGAACACAGACTGAAATTCACGAGAAATTCATTCAGTGATCTCTACCCGGACCAATTTCTTCAACATAAATAATTTTAAATTTTTCAATTTCTATTTTAGTTTGGAAACTTAAGAGGTTTTTGAAGAGAAAACATTTGTCTTGGCCGGGATACGAATCAGGTTTGTCCGCATCTCTAGCGCGGTGCTCTAACCATCTAAGTTACCAAGGCACGCGGCCAAGCCAAATAAATCCATTCTCTTCACCGATACTATATCCCCGTGTTCTCGCAATTTTTGCGATGTATACACGGGGAAGAGTGTTCATTGTCTTGGTTACGAGCCTTGATAGCTCAGAGGGCTTGAGCGCCGCGCTTAAGATGCGGACCACCCGGGTTCGAATCCCAGCCAAAAGAAATCTTTTCTCTTCAAAATACAAATATTTAAAAATAATTATCTTTTTCAACATAAAATAATATTTTAAAATAAAAAAAAATTGAAATATCATGAACTGAAACCCGTACTATTCATGCTTCGTAGTTTGTAGTAATTTAAATTTTATTTTGTTTAATACTGGTAAATGGAAATCTATAAATTGCACATATTAATGTAAATATACGTGTAAATGTTACAAATGATAGAAATAAATTATTTGAAATTATACTTTATTTAAAACCTTGTTACAACCTTGTATAGAAAACTTTTAAACACACTGAATAATCACTACTTCCATTAGACCATTTATGACCACATAATCCTGCTCACGAAGTCACCTGTCGTACATTGTCTCTAAATTTACATATAGCAATAAAATAAAAAAAGTAAATGTAGTGCTTAGAATGTTCTAGAAGCGGTCGGGGAAGAGAAACCCATTGAAGGACGCTTGGTCGAACTAAACATGTTGAATCCTGCCGAGATCGGGGCGATGACCTAGTACAAGCTACACGTGCCAATCTTATCGCCGTTACTTCTATCCATATATGTATATACTTATGGATTATGACGAAGTGATCATATGTTCATACATCATATGGTTATGTGACATACAAAGGAAGGTTGCAAGAGGTTATAAAGAGTGTGCTAAAAATTAAATTGCTTTTATTATTGTTAATACTATAACAATGTTTTAAAAATGGCCGGACTTTGAATGTCCAATAGTAATCGACATAGGATCGGTGAAGAGAACGGATTTGTCTGACTTGGATACGACCCCTGATAGCTCAGTGGTTTAGAGCACTGTACCGGAGATGTTGACGACCCGGGCAAATCTTTTCTCTTCAAAACAAAAATATTTAAACTAGTTTGGAAATTAGGAGATGGTTAAAGAGGCGAGACTTGAAATTTGAGTGGGTAAGTGTATCGGATAAGGAAAGATCTTTCAAATACAGGTCGAATTTAAGTTGGAAGATATAGGATGTAAGATATTGGACAACAGACAGTTACATTTGTGGATCTTGTCAGTAGCGGTTTTTCATCAACGAATACTTTATGAGTCGTTAACACCTATTAGCTGCGTGAGCCTCTGCGTTATTTATATTGTTACGGGCGCGGGAATTGGCGATTCCTGGAGAAAACAAAGCCCCCTTGTCGGCAGAGATGAAAGAGGCCTTTTCCCGAAACTTCGAGATCCGTCCCGTATGTTCTAGATCTGGCATTCTGTCTATTTAAACGCGCGAGTACAGGTCAGAGTGTTAAAGCACACGGTACGGTTAACATCGGAAACAGTGATAAGCCAGTCTAATAAGTCAGTGACAGTTTGTGAGTGTAATTGTGTGTCAGTTTGTTATGTTCAGAAATTCTTACGGTCGGTGGACTTTAATTAGTGAACTGTAAGTGTTAATTAGTAGTAATTAATTAGTTAAGTAGCGGTTGTAATTTTATGCGATTAATACAACCGTATGTAAATAGTGAAGCTATTTAGTAATAATAATATCTTATATTATTGTAATAATTCAATAGAAGTTAGGCCTAGATTATAAATATCTAAAAATATTGTTGTTGTAAATTTATTTCAGTTAATAATTTATTTGTTAGTAATTTCTCTGTTATTAATTTAATTGATAATAGTTTAATTGTATTCTTTTATCACTTTTGTAAATAAATACTAGTATCTTTAATTAAGGCTTAATTCATTTTAATACCCAGTAGCCCGTAACAATATGAAAAGTTCTGCAAAGTTCTATGCAACTGTATGTGCAAAAAGTTGAAGGGTGATTGAAGGGTTTGTAAATCTTAGGTGACCTTAGGGTTTTTTTTTAGGAGGGAGTAAAAAATCCTTATTTATTGCGTCCTTCGTAGATTACGTACAAATGGCGATCCCGGGTCTGTTCAGTTTCAGTTATTTGTTAAAGATCCCTATGCACAATTTAGATCTGCCATTGTAGCATTGTCTGATTAGCTATAGCAGCATAAAAGTATGTTAAAATTTGTGTTGATGTGGAGGCTATTTAGGTCTTCACTCAGCTTCTATTTATAGCTGACTTTTAATCGCGAGAAAAATCCTATATGGTTAAGCGTAATATCGGTCAAGTAATTTCCTTCCACAACTGTTGGCTCAGAAATAGAACAGTCCCTATCGTGTACTGAACCCCATTATATCGAAGTAAGAAAAGGATCCCTTTAAAAAAATGACAGACATGGATGTTTGGATTTATCAATGTTTCCCAAAAACAATCGTTACGTCATCAGCAAAACCTTCTCTTTACGTAACACGATCATGACTCGACGTTTCGTCCATTAATTTTTTATTCTGTTTACTTAGCGATTGTATCTTATGCATAAAAATAGAACTTTATATAAGAAATATAGAATGGAATCGATAACACTCAAAACTGAACAGTCTAGACGATAATTATTGATCTGATAGTTCTCTTATAGAATCTTATCAATTACAATGGATCAATTGCTATTGACCCGTTTAATGTAAATCATTAGCTATAAAATATTTTATCAGTATTTGTCAAATTGTTTTTGAAAGCTGTAATGTAACAATATAAAGTATTATGTAACCAACAGTAATATGTAACTACAGCAGAACCCCGCATAACAGTAATCTCGAATTAAACCGTAGTAAAAATGAAAATTTATTAATAATACACAACTAATTAGAAATATGCAATTAGTTACGCTATATTTTTCTGTATTTATATTGCTTATTTATTTATTCGGTTTTTTGTACAATTAATGTATCCCGATACCCAAATTCTTTTTCCGCCAAATCCTTCCTATCAGCCCATTCTTCTTCTTCCTCTCGCAGCCCCCTTACTGCCATTCCTTCTCTTACATCCTCCAGCCATGTCTTCCTCCGTGTTCCTCTCATTCTTCTATAATTTGGTTTATATAAGAAGAGTTTCATTGGCCGTCTACTGTCGCTCATTCTCATCAGGTGGCCAAACCATTGAAGCCTCCTGGTCTCTAGTTCATATAATATATCCTTCTCCTGCCCTATAGTCTCTCTTATAACACTATTGGCTATGTGCTGGAGCTTTGAGATGTCGCAGCTACGCCTTAGATAGTCCATCTCTTAGACGGCCCATTATAGTGTTGTTCCCAGAAGAAAAGATATTGATATATATATCCTAATTCCAAAGGACCGAGATGAGGATCAAAATGATTTTCCTTCCTCGAGGTATCTTCATTTCTATATCCTTGTCGAGTGCTTCATTTATATAGACTCCTAAGTACTTGAAGTCCTTGCTGCGAGCTAGAGTCCAATCTTCAATCGACAATGACGTACACAGAGACAATGATGTACTCCGTTTTCCCCTGATTTATGACAAATCCCCATTTAGAGTATTCCTCCGGGAGCTTCCTTAGCATATATTGCAGGTCCCATTCTTCTGATGCTATGACTACCTGGTCATCTGCAAATTGCAAGGTGAATAAATAGTCATCCCCAATCTTCACTGCCATGTACCTGCATCCTTCCACCACTTCAGTGCTTGTTCAAAAGAACAGGTTAAAGAGCGCAGATATTCTTTGAAGTGTACCTTTGCCAGAACTCTCGTACTGTAACATATAGGAGCTGATTCTTGATTGAAAACAATAATTATAACGAATAAAATCTTTTTAAAAAAACGTCAAATATAACACGCGAACTAAATAGGGTTAGCAACAGCTCAGCTAACTCAGTGCTCTACATACTGAGCTACTCGGCTGCCCTATATTTTTTGTTCCACTACAAGCCATGAAGGGTCTTGGGTTAAGTACATGGTAGAGACTGTACTGTTTCTTAACTAACCTCTAAGCAGGGAAGTGACTTGGCCGAGATCACGCTCTACCGCTAAGTTATCCCTTCGTAGAGGATGGGTGAGCCTCGGGAGGCTTTGCAGATCCCCATCCGTGTCTGTTAACAGACTGAATAATTTATCTGCAACAGCTGGTTTTGAACCCGTGTCTCTCGGCATAGCAAAAATAGAAAAATAGAAAACCAACAACCACATTTGAATTAAATATAATAGTTGTGGTTTCTTTATCACATCGGTGAGCATGCGATGGTGCTTATCATTAACTGATAATACATGGTTTTGCAATCGGCCTTGAGATATCGTTGCCATAGCATCAGATCCATTTTACCACATAAATGTAAAACAAATATAGCGGCTGTTTAAGAACTTTAAGGAATATTATTATTAATAATCAGCAGTTATTCCTTTTTATAATAGAAGGGTCCTCCTATTCACCTAATGGCGGGCCCATCCCCGTTTTACAAATTATGCGACTGTTCATAAAATAGTATTAGAATAGGTTCTTAATGTTTTAGTGGAGGTGACCCCCCCCCCCCCTTAGTAGGGCTATCTCGATATTATTATAAAAATTGGAGTTCAGTTTAGAACTTTTAGAGGGGCTATTAAAATATGTGAAGCCACATAGTATTCTTTTTGAGATATTGAGTATTTGCATTAAATAAAATAATGAATTTTTTTTAAAGATTGTTTTATAGATAAAAAAATTATTTCTATGTATTGAAATAACTTTCCTAAAATAATAGGGTGTATAAAACGGTCTGTAATGAAGTCTGTAAATATTTTAATGCTAATATATCTTTCGACACACCACACTCCCTGGCAAGTTCGCGAGTACTTGTGGACGGATTTGACTCAACAGCTTTCTTCAGAACCTCATCAATATCCATTAATGGTCATCCGGAACCCTTTTTCCTTTCCAACGCCGTTTCTCCACTGCTAAATTTTTCAAACCAACCCCACGCAGTGCGCTGGTCAATGATACCTTCCCCTTCATATTTAATAATTTCACGAGTTGCGGATGTGAAATTTGTTTTCCAGTAATGTCTTAAAATTATGAGAATTTCGTAGGACACTGTCATGTTTCTTCTTTGAAATAAATAACTAAACTGAGCTTTTTTTTTAAGAAGTCCAGTCTTAGTAAACAAGCTTAGAGAATGCTCTAAAGGGATTATTAAGTGTTGGTAAATAATAAATAGCATTAAAATATTTACAGACTTTTGAACTCTGGAATTTGATAAAACGGTCATTTTTTTTTATACACTCTATTAGAAAGATTAGAATAAGATTTAGCTATTTTTATTTTTAAGCTATGTTGTGTGTAATGGATTGAAGAAGTCAGGAACAGCGGATTTGTGATCAGACATTTGTAATTTAACTGAACTATTAATCGCTGGGCAGAAAAGTAATCCGGAATCAAATTAAAATTTGCTCATATAGCCTCATGTATTTTTTTATATACTACTTTATTATTTTATAACGGTTAATAGAGAAACTAGTCTAAATGGCAAGGTCCTTTGAAATCTGAAAATTAATAATTTCCGCAATAAAATACTTTCTTTCCTATCTACAAGGAAATAATACAAAAAATGTACAAAATCCAATCTAGAAGACATGCTCCTAGGTTTTCTATATGATTCCAAGTACCTTAATAGGTGTTATCATTCCTCTGTTGAGAGCGGTGACTAGAGGAGATAGCCAAAACAAACATTTTCGGCTTCAATCAAGGATGAGCTATCGAAAGAGCACTTTTCCTTGTTAGGCAATCTAACATCTTGAAACGATTAGTTCCGTTGTTGTAGCGGTTTTTTGGTGTATATATGTATAGATATTTGTATGTATAGTTGATTTTTTGTTTCTGAGAAAGCCTTATGTTTCAAAAATACACCCACTTACCAGTCGACGTGTCGCCTATTCAGGCATTATCAAGACACCAAAAACAAAACGGGGTTATGTGAACCACATCTCGAAGAAAAAGGTGCAATACATCCTTTTTGTTTTTGGTGTCTTGATAATGCCTGAATAGGCGAAACGTCGACTGTTAAGTGGGTGTATTTTTGAAACATAAGGCTTTGCATTATGGTTTTTCCCAATTGCATTATTATAAATAATAGTGTTTCTTTTTGAGTTTTTGGCTCTATTTTAGTGTTTCTGAGAAAGTTTATTTAAAATAAAGTAAAAACATGTGATCTGAACTTAACAACAGTATCTTCATAGTTTTGGTAATAAAATAATAAACATAATAAAATTATTAAATACTTTCAAGTTTCTACGGCCATTATTTATACACAAAACTTCAGTGGTTTCTAGTTTAGACCGTGTTGTTGAATTTTTCTTCGCCAACGTCTCGCCAGACATACTGCTAGCTTCTTCAAGGCTAGATTTAGAATGAACATTCTATACTCAACAATATCATTCTCGATCCAGCCTTGAAGAAGCTAGCAGTATGTCTGGCGAAACGTTGGCGAAGAAAAATTCAACAACACGGTCTAAACCAGAAACCACTGAAGTTTTGTGAATAATATTATTGTTTACAAAAATATTAAGGAAAATATTTAAAACAAAAAGTTTTAAATTTTTGTTGTTTTTTTTTCTCAAGAATTAAATAATAAATTAAAAACGACTTATCTATAACAGTATACTGAAACCTATTTGGACATATGGAGCAGAACTTTGGGGTTCAGCAAAAAAAGTTCACATACACAAGATTCAAATAACACAATCCAAAATTCTCAGAAAAATTCTTAATGCACCGTGGTATGTTTCGAATCACACAATACACAATGACATGAACATTCCTACTATAAAATCATATATTCATAACAAATACATAACATTCCACTTATCGACACAATATCACCCAAACCCACTCGTTCTTCCGCTTTCCTACTCCCTGTTACCTGGACTTAATAAAAAAAGATTAAAAAGACATTGGCCAAGAGACCTACTGAAAAATTGACATTTCATTCCAAAACTCGATGTTCCTGTACAACAGCAAAGAGAAAAACATCTGGATCAAATTTGCTGGATGCGCAATTGCTCAGGTGCAAATGAAAATTAAATAATAATAATAATAAATAATAAAAAAAATAAATGAAAAAATATAAACTGAACTGAACATTATCACATTTAAAAATAAGTATTTATTCCTAAGGAGAAAGTAAAATAGCACTGTACGTTTAAAATTAAGTTAAATTTTCAAAACCTTTTCAAGGGTGACAATTGAATTGGAAACGGTTACAATTGAGTTGTAAAGCGTTACATTTACTTAGGAAATGGTTACAATTGAATTGGAAAGGGTTGATTGCAACTTGGAAGGGGTATTATTTGAATTGTAAAAGGTTACAGTTACTTGGAAAAGGTTCAAATAGACTTGGAAATGCTATATATACACCGGAACATATACAACGGATAACATGTGTAGACATACAAACGACAAAAACTAAGGAGTAAAATTGGATGAGTTGAAGTGCTTAGCCAGGAATTTGAACCAAAAGAATCTCTCCAGAATGGCAAAAATCAGAATAGAAAGAAAGGCTTCTGGAAATAGAAATTAAGGTGTTAAGAATGATATATGGATAGATGTTTGTTTGTTTTTTTGTTCATTTAACGTCACTTTATGCTGCTATGGCTAATCGGACGATGCTACAGTGGGAGCTCTAAATTTTGCCTATCCAGGTTAATTAATTAGGATAGAGATATTGATTAATTAGGATAGAGATTTTTAACGAGTACCTGACATCGTACAGGCTCGGGATCCCCGTTTAACGTCCCTTCCGAAGGACGGCGTAACTAAGGATTTTTTATTCCCTTAAAAAAATCCTAGGGCCACCTGCAGGGGTACGAACCTGGGATCTTAGGCTTAGTAGTTTGTTACGCTAACCACTAGACCACAGGTGACCGTTTATGGATAGATGGAGAATACCGATTAAGAAAGAACAGTGAGCTGTATGAACAAATTGAGAAACGTTGATGAGAAAATGAAGACCAAAATTGTTTATATGAAGAAAATGTAACAAACTAGTTATGGAGTAATGAACGTTAAGGGATATCCGGAAGAAGTGTCAGAGAGTACTACCAGGATAGAGAAGGATTTCAGAATAAGATGAGAAACATAAAGGACCTTGTGAAGGGGAGTAAGAGGCAAGAGAGTAAGAAATGGACGAAGGAGTGGAGGAAAAGATGTGAGAGAGAACGAAAAAAGGATGGGAGATATCACTCTAAATGAAGAACCATTCCTAGCAAAAAAAAATGGATATGCAAAAATTGATACCAATCAATGAAAAACTTATTCCTTTCTACTTATTTGTTTTTTATGAGAGACAAACTTTACAAATTTTGAATTACTCGAAACCGAAAAAACAAAGAGCTTAAAACTTGGGTGTGCCTGAGAGGCATTGCTACTTGATACCTTGATGACGACGTCACTTTAAGCACTCACGCCTACCCTGGCACAAACAGATCGATTTCGAAATACCAAGTCTCAAGGACATCACCACTTCAATTCGGTCGTTAGGAAATTTCTTAAAGTGGTGAGAACTAATGCTACAATGGTGGCCTTGCGAAACATTTTTTGTTAGGTTTCACACCTTAGTAAAACGCAATAAAATAAAAGAGTACATTCTGATGGACCATATGGTTTAACCAATGAAATAATTTCAATATTAATAAGAGGAATAAGGCTTAGCGAAACAGAAGATTCGATGCCCTTACCTCCAATCTCTAGTTACAAACTTCCGCCCATACACTACGACTACCCAAAAACAAATCTTCGAGTTCACTCTTAATTCAATCATCCCACCGACCTTCCTAGCATTTGGATTGTCTTAACCGAGAGCATGCTTTGCAATTCCTTGTTATGCAATCTCCTATATTCATCAACTTCTTTATTTTCTGATGAAAATAAAGGCGACACCAAATTGTGAGATCTGCGGTGAGGTCGAGGATCCTCTACACGTGGTGATGTCCTGCAAGAGATTCAACAATGAGAGGAAGAAACATATCGAGGGGTCGGCCCTCAGTATACCAGAAAAATTAAAGGGGCAGGGCAGAGAAGGACTTAGTCAGATTATAAAATTCCTTAGGAAAACAAAAATAAGACTTTAACATTTAAACTATCATAGTTTGCTGGCAAAATAGGACTTTGAAATTAAGTCTTAAAGCCATAATAAAAAAAAATAAATAAAAAAAAAAAAAAAAAAAAACTTCATCATCCTTGATCATTGGCGTAACTTGAGTTGACTCATGGGGGGTTAACCCCCACCAGTCAACCACTCCAACATATTACTCCCTACAAGAAAGATGTCTCGTAATATAGGTATAATATGTATTATACTATAAATCATGTAGCTTCAAATTAAATAAATAGATTATAATTTTTTATAAATGTTATTTTGGAAGATATAAATGTTATTTTTGGAAGGGCAATCAATAAGTAGCTTTTAAATACAAGTAACCCTATTTAGAACCTATTTATTTGTAACCAATAACTTACTATTGCATATGGAACTTTCTAGACCCATCCAGACTTTACTTCTAGATTCTAAGAATTGTCTAAACTGTTCTTCTCACTTTTGCGATCTTATTGTTGCCGCTAGATGCCACTGTTGCCGCTATAATAATATAATTAATTGTAAATAAACAGTATTATGTTTCGGCTTATGATTTTAGCGTACCTTTTCTTCATTAAAATAACTGTGTTTGCACTTGCTTTATTGTGTTTTTGGTATTATTGACCCTTACTTCTGTAATCCCACAATAATAACTTTGAAAAGTAAAATCGTTCTAAGTTTTTTTTTAATTGTTACAATTTTTTTAAAATTTCTTCTAAGCAATGGGGGTGGGTTACATCTCCAATACTTCCCCCCCTCGTTACGCCTATGTCCTTGATAGCCCTATTACATTACTTGCTTTGATTAATGTTTTTGAAATAATTTTCAGAATACTACGGGATGTTGAGTAGTGACGCAAAAGCAAATATAAATCAATAGAGATTAAAAAAATATATGAAAATTAACCAGACGAAGACTAAATGTACGCGAATAGGGAAGAAACCCCGAAGGATAACGAGATTAAGAAGGTTGGAGAACAGAGATTAGAACAGCTTAAAAGTTTTAAAGATCTAGTTGATCATTTTCATGAAAGCGGCTACATTGACGAAGAAATGGTCCAAAGAAACGGAGCAATGGGTAAAATGTTCAATATGGTTCCACGGGGCTTCCTGGGAAGAAGAGAAGTGACAAGGCAGACCAAATTGGCCATCTATAAATCGACCTTCCTTCTTATCCTATCTTACTCTTCGGAATCGTGGACCCTGACCTCAAAAAAAAGTAGTCAGATACAAGAAATGGAAATGAGGAAACCTGCGAAGATGGAAAGGATAACTCGAAAATAGGATACGGAACGCAACCAGCAGCTGAGCCGATTCTAGAGGAACACAAACTAAGACGGTTCGGACACTTCCTTTGGATGGACCCAATCCGAATCACCAGGAAGACTTAAGGGACATGGTAGGATGGAAAATGGCGCAGAGGAATGCTCGCCTGGGAGGACAGCGTAAGGGATGCTTTCAAGAGGAGAGGAATGGACTGGAACCGAAGAGAGAGCTGGCTCAGGAAAACGATACTTGTTCCAGGCTCTATAGCCAGGATCCTCACATAGCACAGCCGTAGAAGATGGAAAGATGATGCTGATAATGATGAGAAATTGAAAAAACTAACCCCTACGGGGGAGCATGAAAACAACTCAGCGGGCGCGAAGACAATTCAGGGGGGGCGCAAAGACAACTCAGGGCGCGCTAAGACACCTCGGGGGCACGAAGACAACTCAGGGGGGCGCAAAGACAACTCAGGGGGACGTGAGGCTAGTTGAAAATAAATAATTCGCACTTAGTTTTGTTATTCTCTCTTTCCTGTACTTCTTGATCTTAAATTGAAAGTTATGTATAAATGGATGAAGATTTTTTTTACAAAAAATTAACAGGATTTTACTGATTATAATACTTTTTACTTCAGATCCTATTTACAATATTATGAACTTTTTTTTCTGTTAATTTATGTAGAACTTCCCTTAGGGAGTGATTGTCTAACTTCCCTGGAGACCAATTCCTACTGGGAAGTGGGGTTCGCTGTTTCTCTCCACAGTTCCTTCCATGCTCCTTTGCCTCTTGCTGTCCTCATCCAGTTTGGTCCTGCAATGGCTCTTATGTAGTCACTTCATCGCCTTCTTTGCCTTCCACGTTTTCTTTTCAAGTCTTAAGGAGTCCATTCTTTTGTCGTTAAGGACCATCTTCTGTCCGTAATTCCGTAATGATGCATATAAATAAACTTATAATGTTTGTGATAGTAAAACTAAATGCTTTGTTTTTAATGTAATACATCTTTTCTTTTCATATGTCCATACAAATTTTGTATAGAGGTACGTGGAGACTTTAATACGAACACGGGGGGCGTGTAAGGCTTTCGTTTGACCATGGCACACTCTTGTTCGAACTAATATTGAGTTATGCTATTTCATTTTAGCGTGATTATTTAAAGATCCTGACAAATTGCTAAGTTCTATTTCAGATCTCTAATAATATAAGTTCTATGTTTGACCTTCCTTAGAACGCATAATGTTGTTTTCAGTGAATATTTTGCAAATAGCTAGTTGGAGGATGTGGTGAGTGGAAGGATACAAGCGACTTACATAACAAGGCCACAACAATTTTATGTGTCACGGCCAAGGCTGTCAGTTTTCTCGTTCCGGCTCAGCAAGCTTCCATATTATTCTCATTATCCAACTCCTCAAATAGAATCCATCATATGTTGAAGAAATTGGTCCGGGTAGAGGTCACTGAATGAAATTCTCAAGTAATTTGAGAAATTTTTATTGATAGCCAACGTTTCGACCTACGCTGTAGGTCTTCTTCAGGGCTATATGCAAAATACAGACAATATAAGAAAACGGTACAAATATATTAAAACATTTTAAATATAGATAAACCAAAAGAAGGTGAATACAGGCAAAAAAATTGATAAAGATGTACAGTAAGGTAATTATGAAGGTTAAAATGTATAAGTGTATACTATAAACTACTAAGTGCCAAAAGGTAGTAACCCACATCATGAAGAAAATAATAATAAAACAGAAAGTGTTGACAGTTAAAAAAATTAAGGTATTACAGATAAATAAATAAAAACTGAATATACAATAGGAATGTGAAATGATATGGGTAAATTAGAAAGTGATAAGAATTACGCACTAAAAATTATAGGTAATAAAAAAAGGAAGAAATAAAAATTGTAAAATTATAGAGACTAGCATCCGAAGAGCACCTGCTGCATTAGCAATATCGCGGCAAGCAATATGGCGAACTTTGAAAGGTGATAATCGCTATCCAGCAAGACTTAGTCTTTTTGCACCTGGAGATGGACCATATGGGATCTAGGACCCTCCTGGGGCTATATAAAATGTTATAAAAATATGGTACACAAAATAAGGGGGGGGGGGAATCTGGCGGTTGAGCGTGATCTAGGACAGGTCACCTCTTTGCAGAACCGTTGTACATGAAACAGTACAGTCTCTACCATGTACTCAGCCCCGTTCACGGGTTGTAGTGACCCAGGGTTGTTTTTATCCATGAATGAAGTTAGAAAATTATAACCTAACCGAAATGTATAAACATATGAAACATGGGTTATTCCGAGTGACTACTCGTAGCTTGTCGGATTGTATGTTGCCTAGTTTGGGTTCCCTCCAAGTCACTCTAAATAGTATTCTCACGAAGAGTCTCATGCCAGCCTTTCTTTGCCAAAACAAATCTGCACAATCAAAAGATCTCTTTGTATTCCAAATAGAATTTTTTTTTTCAAATGCCTAAGGAATTCTATTGATACTTCGTCTTGTGAAAGCTGACCAAGGCTTGTGAATTGAATCAAGTTGTTTAATAATTTATTAAGTTTTATTAAAAATCTAGTTTACTACTCTGTCATTAATTGTAATATTGTTAACTTTTTGTCAGTAATCAGATTTTTTCTCTAGATTTAGATCTTTTGTTTGTTTCATTCAGGGTCACTTTATGATGTCTAATCACTCGATGCTACAGTGGAAGCCACTGTTTTTAGAGCTAGCCTTTTTCATGTCATTTGTTCATATTAGCAAATTTACTTGTTGTAATATTATTACAGTTGTAAATATCAATAAATTAAATTTTAAAAAAATCTTTCACGAAACATTATGTGACAGACTAAACTCCACGCGAGCGAAGCCCTGGGCAAAATCTAGTGAATAATATATATGTAAATCAGAGTTTTGGACGTCTACAACCGACCCAAGAAGAACTTAAAGTAATATTGGCGCTGATATGAATGCGGCGAGATTTTGTACCATTGCAACATCAAGGAGGCCGTGGTACAATTGTTGAACACATTGTATTTTAAAGAATTGATTGACACTGATGAGGCTTAATGTTCTATTCTCTCGCTCTGGCCTTCAATTGTCGGGCGCCATTTTCCTCTGACTCATTCCTGACTGAGTTCCATTCCGTTCGGTCATGAAAATATTCTTCTTCTCTTAATATTTATAAGTAATTGTTTCTGTAAAAACTAACTAATTATGTAATTAAAATATAAATATTTTAATATTTATTAAAGAATAGGGTGTGCAGAGTGCTCAGTTGCTATGCCGAAGGTACCTGTTTCACACTCCGCTAAGGCAGATAAATAATTTTATCTGTTAATAGCCATGAATGATTCCCATGGGATCTACATAACTTCCTGGGGCTCATGTAGCCTTTTTAAAGTGTATACTCATAATTGTGAAAAACCTGGGGGTTGAGCGTGATCAGGGACACATCACCTCCCTGCCTAACCGCTGTCCTAGAAACAGTACAGCCTCTGCCATGAGCCGAACCCTTTTTTATACATACATACATGCACATATATATATATATATATATATATATATATATATATATATATATATACACATATATATATATATATATATATACATAATTATATTTACTCTTTTTTTACGATTAATGATTCAATACATTATCTTGTGTCACGCCAACGTAGACCCCCGTCAAGTCTCCCGTGGACCCCTGGGGGTCCGTGGACCACTTGGGGAACTAAGATTTTAGACTAAGAAAGAACAGAATAACATCAACAATGATGTACCAAATATTTGACGAGAAAATGATTTTTTTTTAGATTAATTTATTAATATTTATAACTGTAATAATATTACAACAAGTAAATTTGCTAATATGAAGAAATGACATGAAAAAAAAACACTTGTGGAGAAACTAGCCATCGGTAGCACTCCAATAAAGTTCTATAGTAGAAGGTCTCGAGGCCATCTTCTTTTCAGACGCCTCGGAGGGTTATGAGGAATAGTATGGGAAGCAAGTTGAGGGACTAGCGGATTCAAGTGTGTATTGAGATTGTTATGGAAGGATAGGTATCTAGTTTGGGCCAAATCAGCAACATATGGGATATTAAGATCATGATGGATGAGCTTGTTTGTGACACTAAGGAGCATTGAGGATTTTACGAAGGATTTTGGATTGTAAGGATTGGATACGAGATGAATTGGATGGTTTAGTAGAGCCCCAAAGCTTAACTCCGTATGTCCAAACAGGTCTGATAATTGTCATGTAAATGAGTCTTTTTTAATTAATTGGGAGCTTAGAGCGTTTGTGTAGTAAACGTTGAAGTAGGCGAAAACGTCGAGCAGTTTCTTGTCTTTCCAGTCTTGTATGACGATGACGAGAAAATTAAAAAAACAAATTTTCTGTGGTAGTTCTCAAACAACAAGATTAAGATCAAGAGGCCATAATTTCAGGCAACTTGGAGGATCATTGAAAAATGATGAGGAAGCAAGGTTTCTAACGGGTTCGGGCCAAATCAGCAGTAAATGGGGCATAAAGGTCATTATGGATGACTTTACTCGTAACTCAGCAAGGAGCAAAACAGTAAAATTAATGGTGAAAGTAATAAAATGTATGAAAAAATAATTAAATATAAACAAAATAAAGGAAGGAAAAAATCATAAATATATGATTGAGCCGGAAATTACAGGAACACGGAAAGGATATTGACCCTCAGGGGCCTGCGAATCAGAGAATGTTGTTTATTTACAAGCTGCAAGGAAAGGACATGAGTCAGGAGGAAAACAGGATTATTTTCGATAACCGAGCCATACCGATCCTTTCTGATTCGGGAGCAGAATTACCTTCAGCGGCTTCTTTTTACAAAAAGAATGATATTATATCTGGTGGAGTTGACTTTTGTCTTTGGCAGACCCAATCACTAAACTTCGGCGAAAAACCGGGAGGATAAAAATGAGGTATAAAAAGAAAGATGCAAGAAGAGATAGAACTTCGACAGAAGGTACACCCAAAAGAATATGTCCAAGAAAGATGGCTGTACCTCAGTCGAAGGGATGCTGAACCAAAATGGAGCGTACAAAACGGAGGAGGCTATATATACATAGCCAATATAAATATGGAGTCCGGCCGTTGATGAAAAGCAGCTGCACCAGCAAAGTGTTCATTTGAGTAAATTTTTTGTTTCTAAATTAAAATAAATTTAAACACTAAATCAGTATATACAGCTGACATTCCAACCCATCCTAACACCTTCATGTCCACGTATGCTGATGACACATGTGTGTTATCAGTTAATAACGACCCATGTAATGCATCCCAATCCCTTCAATTACACCTATCAAGCCTCGAGGAAAGGTGTCGGAATTGGAGAATTAAAATCAATCCCAGCAAGTCCCATCAAATTACCTTTACCCTTCGTCGAAAACCCATGACTTCCTGTCCTACTGTATTCTTTAATAGTACTCCACTTATCCCTGTTGAACAGATTCGCTACCTGGGACTCAACTTAGACAAGCGTCTTACTTGGAACCCTCACACAAGACTAAAAAGACAAGAAACAGCTAGACGCTTCCGACTACATCAACACATACTAGATAAACGCTCAAAGCTTCAGATCAATTACAAAAGACTTATTTATGTGACTGTTATAAGGTCTATCTGGACTTATGGAATTGAACTATGGGGCTCCACCAAACCATCGAATTCCTCTCGTATCCAATCCTTGCAATCCAAAATCCTTCGCAAAATCCTAAACGCTCCTTTTTTTGTCACAAATAAAACCATCCATAATGACCTTAACGTTCCATATGTTACCGATTTAGCCCATTCCAGATACCTATAACTCCACAATAAACTTCAAACCCATCCAAACCCACTAGTTTCCATCCTTGCATCACATTCCATCCCGGACAATCCTCAGAGGTGTCTGAAGAGAAGATGGCCTCGGGACCTTCTATTATACAACTTTATTAGAGTGCTGCCAGTGGGTAGTATCTCTACATGTCCTATCATGTATTATTTACTCTTATAGCAATTGTACTAGATGTATGTATAACAGTTGTACAACTCAATAAAATAATCAAATAAAAAAAAACACTAAATCATCCAATTCATCTCGTATCTAATCCTTACAATCCAAAATCCTTCGTAAAATCCTCAATGCTCCTTTTTATGTCACAAACAAACTCATCCATCATGATCTTAATATCCCATATGGTGCTGATTTGACCCAAACTAGATACCTATCCTTCCATAACAAGCACCATAGGCACTTAAATCCTAGTCTCTCGACTTGCTACCCATACTATTCCTGATAACCCTCCGAGGCGTCAGAAAAGAAGATGGTCTCGAGACCTTCTACTATAGAACCTTGGAGTGCTACCGATGAGTAGTTCTCCACAAGTGTTTTTTGTTTCCATGTTATTTGTGCATATTAGGAAATTTACTTATGGTAATATTACTAAAGTTGTAAATATCAATAAATTAATCTAAGAAAAAAAGACACTACATAATTCTTGATATGAGATAAGAGTACCAGTAGCAGTAAAAAAGACCCATTTAAAATGGCTAGTAAACAAAAATAAATTTAGGAAAGACACATCCAACAAAAAATCCCCATCATGGGGTTCCAAACGTAACCAAAGAAGAAGAAAGTGCGAGAGAATGAAGACATTTTATAGAAAATGGAAGGAACGACACACAAGGGAAATAATTAATATATCAAACTTCCAAAAATTGATTCGAAATAAAAATAATATAATAGAGACGATATGCAATCTACGACTTCTATTATCTATATGCATAGTATTATATATTTATTCATAATATATTTATATAGTATATTAATATGTATTCAGGGATAGTCAAAATAGATGTATCCTTAGCAACATGAACATTTAAAATTATGGCATTAAAATATTATCTTTAAAGCAAAAAAATCAGTAAAACCTGAATAGAACATTTTTACCACGATGACAATGCCTCCCTAGCCATTTGATGGTGGTTTAAAGATTCAAGTAAAGAATTTTTTATTTATTTTTCTTAGCTCCTTAAGGTTGAAGGTTTCTAAGCTAGATTAGGATAGGTTGGAGAGGATCTCTTCTACTGTACTGCGTACATTTTAAGAGGAGGATGAGAAAATGGAAGGCTCTAATTTCTTTCTTTCTTTATTAACTTTAGATTTTTCCGGTGATGGGGCACACCGTGTCCTTTTCCCTTTTTTTTTGTTTATTTTATTTATTTCTCAGTTCAGGCTGAGACTTTGTACTTGATCTTGCCACGTTTGTGGTCGTCCTGCTGGGGTGAGTGTCCTGAAAAGAGGGTTAGTACTGTAGTTCAGACTGTCAACAAATTTAATGTGTCTGCGGTTTATGAAGTCTGTAACTGTCGGTAAGTTGAGAGTAGTGTGTAGGAGGTCCATTTTTGTTTTGTTTAATGTTGTGTCTCACTATGCGTTGCAGTACGCCATTTTGAAACTTGGAGCTTTTTTGCTGTTGCCGGTATGATGGTACTTAATAGTGGTGCTCCGTGGAGGGAGACCATGTTGTTGTTTTCTATTTTGCTTAAATCATTCCAGCCAAAATAGTATACTATAATTGCATCTTAGCCACCGCTATTATGCAACAAATGTGGACCGACAATGTGGAGCGCCGGTCTTAAGATGCACTTGTAGATGGTCAGCTTAAGGCGGAGGGATAAGCAGGTGGTTAAGTCTGTAAGACTTGGTCCGAACCGACCTGAGTTTCTTCCTGCAGTGGTAGGCTAGTTTCAGGTGTCGGTCAAGTGTGACACCTAAGTATACTATGCTGCTCGCTGGTCTGTTCTCGCGTCCCGCTACCCTATAGACCTTAGGGAGAGGGCGGCGCTTTTTTCCCTGAAATGAGAAAATTATGCAGTCCGTCTTTTTAGGATTCACTGTTATGTTGAGTCCTTCTAGCTTCTGTGTGATGCTCGCGCAGACCTCCTCCGCCTGCCGTAGAGCTCTCTCTGCGCTGATCGAGCTGCTGTAGATCGCTATGTCATCGGCATAGGCTGCTACAGCAGCTTTTTTGTAGTTGGCTCCAAGAGTTTCAGCTGTGTATATCGAGAAACGTACTGGAGATAGCACAGACCCCTGAGGTACTCCGCAGGTGAATGCGATGGCTTCCGATTTATTTTCTTTAAAACTTATTAAAAATGTAAAGGAAATCCTTTTTATCGAGAATATAACATTTTTTATACAAAAAAAAGGAATTATAACCTTAAAAATATATTATAACCTTCTAAGTAAGGTACCTTTTCCAGTCATCTTAACTGAATATTGCGCGAATCACAAATACGAAAATCCTTATCTTCACAGCTGACAGTGCACATACATACGTCATTCAGAAACTAGTTGATACGGATTCATAAATGGTTCATTTATTTATTCATACGGATCAGTTTGTCAATTGAATAATGAAAATTGATTATTTTCGCAATTTTGATACTCCCAATACTGCGTACAAAGATCTAATATTAACAAATTAAAAGAAGGCCATGTATAACATTTAGTCCAAGGATTTCTCAGTCGATGCTTACAACTGTCCTTGCTGTTATCATTGCGATATTAAGGGCAGACATCTAGATAGGGAATAAAAACAAACACATCTGCACATTGTAAAAATTGAGCCAGGGGGAAGACGTATTTCGCAAACTATGACCTCGGAGATTCGGTTAGTTGATCTATGGATTTTTAGTATAATATAGGCTTTTAAATGCGACAAGAATGCTTCAGTAAATAACAAAGCACAATATGCTTTTCACTTAAGAGAATAGAAGGATAAAAAATATGCAGCACAAACATGGACAACGTCGGCGAAAGTTTTCTCCAAAATTAGTGATGTAAAGAGGGATTGTTGAAGACAAGGCATAAAGAGGACAGGGCAGGTAGTGTCAGGAATGAGATAAAGTGTCAGCGAAAGAATGATGAGGATGAAGCAGAGATGTTCCAAGCAATTCGGGCGGATAGAAGGAAAAAGAAATGGATTGGGATCCTGAAAAAAAGTAGAAAAAGAGGACATACGGTAAGATGATGGTGTAAAGAATCGGAGGAAGAAAAGTTAGCAAGGGGTCTCCGAAGTGAAGGCTGGGAAGGAATTGACATAACAATAACCCAATTCTGGGAAAACCGGATAATATAATATTAGAAAAATATTTATTTTATAATTTAAATCCTGAAGTAACCTGTTATCAGCCATATAAACAGCCTGTGGAATTAGCAGACTCTATTGGTGGTCAACACCGACCTTTTCAAAGTGAGTATCCTTAATTTGGGTGAAAACCTGACTGAATGTAGTCTCGGCCAAATCAGCTCCCAAATATTACTCCTTTCCATTACTATTATTATTTAAAACGATATTAATGATATAATAGCGGTGGCTAAGATGCAATTATAGTATACTATTTTGGCTGGAATGATTTAAGCAAAATAGAAAACAACAACATAAGAAGCAGAAGAATGTAAAAGAAAGAGCAACTGTGGAGCCTAAATATAGAACAAAATAGGAATAAAAATTAGTTCGAAAATAAGTCGTTTGAGGGCGCCTTGCCAAGAAATTATTTATTGCTGAGTCGTCAGAGGGGCGTTAAATACTCAAACACAAATCATTCAACTCAATAATTAATTGATAAGGCCAAAACTCATTATAACCTCAATTTCCTTAGAGTGATTTATTATCTCGTTCTATTTATTTTTTATATCTATTTATTGAAGATTGTATACACCCTTTTTTATTCTGCATTTGTTAATTTATGTGCCGAAAAACATCTGTAGGTATACAACCCATCAAGGGCCTTGGCTTCAGTACATGGTAGAGATTGTACTGTTTCTATGGCAACGATTGTGCAGGAAGATGATCTGGTAGAGACCATGCTCAGCCGCCAGTATTAGGTGCGTCATAAAATCACCTATTACCAGATGTTTTATTATTAATGCTCACCCAGAAATGCACCCAGTGCTTACGGGTAAATCACCTGCGAGTGTGATGCTAAATTTTCCGTTTCGGTCCAGACTCGATCTCCTCAAAGAAACACCGGAGGCACCAGCGCCAAAGGAGAAACCTGACTTACGAACTTTTAATGAAGGTGACAAGGTCCCAGCGCCGGCTCTAGCGCATGTCACGCCCGTGTGCAATCGGGACCTAGGTGCCCTAAGTAGGCACGCGACTAAAATTGAACACTTACAGTTATACAAGGTGTTAAAAAAACCCGGAAAATCCCCTAAGGAGGTGAGTGTGCCCATGAAACTAAAGAAATTTTACTATGGGATTAACATGAAATGAAATTATTTGAGACCCGAAGAAGACTCGCGACGAACCTTGAGACGCGGCGCCGTGTGTACCGCAAACCTGGCACAAGGTAAAGCCGGCCCTGCAAGGTCCAGATCAGATGCTACACGTACAGGAATCGGAAGTGGATGTTCGGAATCGTTATCTGTCGTACGTGACTTAGGCACTACCTCATTGACGTCAATGGGAAAGAGCACCGACGCCACCTAGATCAAATGTGTGCCACACTGTATGATGGTTCTCAAGGCTCAAGGGCTGCAGTATTCTCATTGGCATTTACAGGGGCCACAGCGGTGGGTAATACTTCACCCCAGGAGGTAGACCGTCTAATTCAGTCCTGAAAACAGATCTAGAAATCCTAGTGTAAAAATATATCGTATCTGGGACATATGATGTGCAACGAAAAATATCAGCTTATTCAACTGATTTTCCTAGGAAAAATAGAAGGGAGACAGTATCAATGCGCCAAAGAACGTACGGATGAAGATATCAGGCAATGGTCAGGAATAACGAAAATACAAGTATTTATGATGTTTGACAATCAGGTCATGGGGACCAACGTGTTTTCCAATCTGAGAGGATAGGCGGCAACAGAAGTCATAGATAATGGTCCCTCTTGGATCTCCTTTTGGATCTTCTTTTGGCTCACCCTGCCTCTAATCGTATAATAATAACCTTTTAAAGTAACCAATATAGATTATGGTAGTTTACAAGGTTATTCGATTAGGTTATATTTGGAATGAACTTCAAAAAAGTTAGTAAATGCTGTACCGGTCTAAGACGTAGAGGGAATAATTCAGTCGCGTCATCCGGAATCTAGTTCCGTTTAGGATGTAAATCTTGAGCGGCGTCGAACCTTCGGGTTCGATGAACCTCATTATTATTACTACCACGAAGTGGGAGGAAGAATTTGAGGCTGAAATAATGTAGGATCCGAACGGCCTTGTCCAGGTGAACGAACGATCGAGAAGGCAGCGGCGGCCGACCTCGCAAAGTTCCCCCCACCACCGGCGACGCTCCCCTACCACGCCTCCTATCGACCAATCAGGGACCGCCTAATCTCGTTGACGTCACAGGATACAAAAAACGAGCTTACTTCCCTGAAGCTTCAGTCCCAAGCTCATCAGCCTCAGCTCAGTTGTGATCTTGCGCTTCAAGTTCTGTGCTACAGTGCTCTCATCCTTCTCAGCATTTTTCGCTGAATTTACCATTTTTTATTATTCTGAATATTGTTTTGTCTTCTATTTTGTTTTGAAATGTAAGTACTTGATTTTTATTTTTTTTAATTTGAATGTGGTAATTTGAATTAATTGAATAAATTTTAATTTATTTATATTTTACCCAGTGATATTTTAACTTTGAAGTTCACAGAACTTTAATTTTCAAAATTTAATTGCTTCATTAAACGCTAATATCAAGCAAAATAATAAAAAAAACATTACTAAAAATTTATTTCATATTTTATATTAAAGGAAAATGAAAAATAATTGAAAATATGTACTAAAATTTACAAAAATCAAAAATTATATTAAATATTATAAATATAAGAGTTAAAGTATTTTCAACTTGTAAGTTAAATATTGTTAAATAATTACATAGTACTTTCAAAAAGAGAAAAAATATGATTTTATGAAAGCAACCATATTTTCTTAACAACTATTCCCTTTTTTTTAAAACTTCATTATTACTTTTTAAAGGCAAATTTGCCTAATTTTCTGTTAATTTCGATTAAAGATTGTATTAACATTTTTTTAATTTTACATATTATTAAGTTCAAACATCACTGGTTAAACTTTTTTTTACCTTAGTCATAGAAAAGTATTGCACAACATGGTGCAATACATATATATTAGTAGTTTTTTCTTTCTCACTGAACTTTGGCTATTAAAAAATATTTTTAAAAAACTCTTTCTCGATTCTCTATGAAAATCCTATTCGGACGCATTAATGTTAATGTTAGATTTGATATAATTTCAATAACTAAATTTCAGGTTGATAATTTTAATTCTTAAGTTAAAATTATAATATTACAGAATCATCATTTGATTCACATCTTAATTTTTTTCTGTTGTATAAAATCTGTATATGGTTGTTCTACCGAATATCTGAGAATTTCTAAGGTTAAATTTGAAAATTTAAAGAAATGGACCTGTATGTATTAAAATGAATGCAAACCTATTTTGGTTTATATTTATTTTATTTCAACAATATTAATGATGATAAATTTAAAAGTTATTTCTGAAAGCCGAGTTGTTGCTTCTCATACCTTATGTTTTTAATTCTAAATATTTTAAAGCTTTTTGTGTTAATCGGTCTACTTTTATTTAACATACCAGTATTGCTCTATTAATGCGAGCTGTGTTAAATCGACCAACCAATTAATGTGTTAAATGTTACCTTCATGTGAAGAATTACGAAAGTTAATTAATAATGTTTCTTAAGTATGTATTATGTATTGAATAAACTACTTTATTGAGGTTGTTTGTTTAATAATAAGTAGGAATGCTTATTTATTTGTAATACACTCTATTTTAGATAAATAAATACTAAAGAACCATTTTATCCCATAAATAATTTATTAATAAATTTTTTATAATCCTTTTATTTATGTATATAGTTTATTTATTAGCACCATTGTCTATTTTCTATTTTAAGTTCTCAATATTCTAGATATAAGTATACTCAATAGTACAGAATGTACAAGTGCCCATTACTTATTTTTCTAAATAATAGCAAAGCTGATAGGTTTTGATGAAAAAAATGAATTTTATATATCACATATAATTAAAATATATCATCAATAACTAAAATAACAAAATTAATTAAGTTATATTCCCATTAAAACAGTTGGTAACAATTCTTGTCATATTAAATTAAATTCGATTCTGCTCTAAAATGATTGACATACATTATTTTAAAAATTTCATTTTAAACACTAATAATTTTTTTGTATTGCTTTTATTTTATTTCATATCACTTCAACAAATTTTATAGTCCTATTCAAATATTTTAATATTCATACACATCACTTGTTTGAAAATGTTTAAGTATATAAAAGGAGCATCCCTTTATAAGTATGTAGGTCAATAAAAATGTTTTTAAAGTGTAAATAAATTAGTTATGGGATTAAATGCTCATTGTTTTTTTGTTAATCCAAATTAATGAATATTACAGTTAAATATTGCTAATTCGGTAAGGATTTAATTTATATTCAATTCAAAAACAAACAGTTTTCAATAAAATTAATATCGAATGAACATCGTTTATGATTTTATGTTAATAAGTTGAAATAAACAGTTGATTCTTGTATATGTTCTATGATAGTAATTGAATAGTGTTTAAAATATATGTGAATGAATAAATATGGAATTTTTATTTTTTAATGTGAACCTGAAATAACCTGACATCAACCTAAAATAACAGTTTAGCTTGAATTTTTTATTTAACCAAGTGTAAGTTCTTTTCTTTTATTTTAATGTAAGTTCATTTTAATGACTTGATTTTATTCGTATCAAGATGTGTTCAAACCGGAAAACCCAATTTTGAATATTAAAAATAATTAAAATAGTTTTTAATTGTGTGCAAGCATTTTTCAGTCTGTATTAGTAAGCATATGTTTTATTGAAAGCACAATTGTTTATAAAGTTGTATATGAATCTAAAGTTTATAAATATACCCACTGATTCAAAATATTATTCTCATTAACGTTTCAATATACTCTTAGAATTGTTTGGCTCATTGAATTTGTTGAGATAATCTACACTAAATTGGTCATTTTTGTCCTTAATATGTTATATAATTGTTATATAAGAAACAACATGTAGTTTCTTATTTTTGTAGAAACCTATTTTTTCACATAGTGTTAAACACTTATAATTTCATCTCGTTGTAATATCTAATCTACTGAGAACAGTCCTCAGTACTATTCGGCCCTTAAAATAATTTCTTTAATAACATGACTGACCGTGGTTGTTGAAGAGAAGCCGCAATGCGGTCCAGAGTGACTGGCAGATTTTGGCCGTGACGTCACTGGCTCCTTCCTCCTGTCCTCTTGTATTACCTCTTTGCACAACTCTTATCTCTTTGCAAATTTTTTTTTCGTTTCTCTTTATCGATTATTAATACCTTAGGAATTGTTCGGCGTTTAAACTCTTTTCGTTCACGAACGACCTGTTAACTTTATTCTCCTATTTGATTACAAACTTCATGCATAACTTTCCCGGTACCAACATGGATTTAAATATATTCAAACTAAGAAACGTTTCCGTTCCGTATTAGTAAAGATATTCCTTCATCTTTCATTGTTTTCATACAATATCTTTCTTTTACTTTTTACTTTTGCAATTGTTTATTTCATTTAATCGTGTTAATTTTTTATATATATAAATGTAGTCAAAGATTGTGATCTTTTAGCGGCGCTAGCATTCTCAGAAGTGTTCTATAAATAAATTGGATAGCAACAGTTCCTGACCCGATAACCATTTCCTGCAGTATTTTGATTTATTTAAATTATTTCTGAACTAATTTCTGGTTCAGTTCTGTGCTGAAAATTATCTTTTCCCTCCCCTTTTAACAATTCCTCGAAAGAGCTGTAACACCTTACATCCGTAAATTTACATTAATCTTTTTGGTATTCTCTATGCTTCTTAAACCATTTTGTTGTCATTTTTATGATAGGCAGTAATATTGAGAAAGAATGTTTCATTTGATACTTAATGTTTAACAATAATATCTATAAAGTTTAAGAGGTAAATAGTTCGATCAGCGGCTTATTTTAATACACATCTTACTAAAGGGAAAATTGGCCTATGATTTCCAGGGTAAAAAATTCAAGGTGACATTTATGATAGGCTTACTTATTTAGCCAAAATAACTTAAGAGAGGGAATTCCATAAGCGATGTGAGCGCTGCCCTAAAATAGATTGGAAGCTTGTATAACTTGGCCTAGGATTCGACAGCTTCTTTGAAATACTCCATACTGTTCAGATATTTACAAATCTACTTTAAACATTTTCTTTCATCTTAGATGCAAATAGTTATTTATAGTTATAAGCATTCGGTAAATACAAACAAACTGTAATACCTTCCAAAATGTTTTTGAGTCTAGAGTGCGCCGAGTTAGGTTAGATTTAGAATTTAGGTTATATGGCTCCTGATCAGCTGATCTAATTTAACTATGAATAGTTATTACCTCCATTATAAACATTAATATTCTTACTACAAGGTAATTAAGTGCTTAGAGATCTAAAAAACTAAAAAGAGATTTTTTCATTGTGTTGTAAAACTAAGGAGCGGAGTGGCTCAGTGGTAGAGCACTGAGTTGCCATGCCGTAAATCCTGGTTCGAATCCCGCCGCAGGCAAGACTTTTATTTAGTCTGTTTGCAGCCGGAGATGCATCATATAGTATCTAGGACCCTCCTGGGGCTCACCCAGCCTCTATAAAATATTATAAAAATAGGGTACCCAAAATAAGGGGGAAAAATCTGGTGATAAAGCGTGACCTAGGATAAGTCACCTTCTTGCAGAACCATTGTCCATGAAACAGTACAGTCTCTACCTTGTACTGAACCAGACCCTTCACGGTTTGTAGTGGTACAGGTTTTTCAGGTTGTAAAACTATCTTTATGCTCCACCTAGTGGACTTTACTTTTAATTCGAAGGAACTTACAGATGTTAAGGTTGGCCAAATTTAATTTGACTTTGACATGAATGTTATTTGTCAGATAAATTAGAACAGGAATGTTATTAAAAAAATAGGCCCAAGTCCAATTCTAAGTAATTTTAGAATATATTAAATTCAATCCTCCCACATACGTTTCACTGTTCAATTGCTTGATCAGGTCATCTTAACGAGTCTTTTAAAACCTCTTTCTCCACGAATTAATTTTTTCTTATGGGAAATTTATTAGTTTTCCTTTTCTTTCTTTTTTTGAATATGTACGACTTCCGTGTAATGCGCCTTATGAATCCACTGCACAGTGTCAGTGGTATGACACGCTACAGTGAATTCGCAAGGCCATAGTATTCTGGAGTATTACCATATTTTATGTTCAAATTAACATGAAAAAGTTAATTGAATTACTATTGTTAAGAAAGCAATATTTTAGAGCTGTTAATGATGTGAATGTACGCCAATAATTTACTTAAAACTAAGTTAAATTGGGAACCCTTTGCAGGATTTTTTCTGGTTAAAATTTGCTAATTATTCTACGTACCCGTTTAGAAGAAAGGTCTGACACAGGATTTCTCTTAGTGGGTGATGGTAAAAAGTATGGGTTAAGGAATATTTTCAGGATTAAATATTAACAAGTGGAATATATGTTAAGTATTTACATACATATATTAAACACTCCTTTCTGTGTGGACTATCATTTACTCATAATGAAACGTTCGTCACTCAACATTCTTATGCGATTGTTTAGTATCGAACACCTATTTGGGATTGAGACCGGTTAAATCCAGAATGTAGGACGATTAAGATGGAATTTTACATAACGCTATTCCTATGTAGAAAGTTCGAAGAAGTGATTCTTGGAAGACGAAACTTTGTGGGAGAGAGCGATCCGGAAAGAACATGATCCATAGCTGTTCCATTTAGGTTAGGATTAGAAAGTAGTTTCACACAAATGTTCCAGGAAAGGAATTCGGGGTGCCTTTATAATTTCAGGTTCTAGGAAGTGTATGAAAGTTCCCGTTCATGTTCTTCTGAGAAACGGCAATTAATAATTTCTTTAATGATAGCATTATGTTCCATTCTGGAGTTTTTAATGTATTTAAGTATTTCCCCGTCGACCAATGTTTATTTTATGGCCTATCCTGTTATTTCCATATCAATTCCATTTGGTTATTAACATTATTTTAATATTCTTAATATGTTGTACCTTGCATCTATTTTAACTATTTGTTAACCCTTGATCTGTCAAGGGTTTGTATAGAGCCGAAATAGATTAATGTTGTCTTTACTTTAATAAACGCTTACATTTTAATTTGATTACAAAGTTTAATTTGATTTTTTAAGCCTTAATAATAATTCATCTGGATTAAGAGAATAGAAAACTGTCTTGTTATCAATGTCAGATCATGAGTGACAAAAACAAACAACCTTGTCGACCGTGAAATACGTAAGTGCTACATGTTTTTATAAAGGTCTTTCCTTGTCAATAACAGCAGAGACTAGAGTCGATAGTTGATAGCCACGGTGCTTCAAATCTAACCAATCCATTCCTTGAACGTTTCAGATGTCAGTAATCGATATTTGCAAGTGAACTAACTCAGTTCGGTTCTTGTTGGAGGATCTACCTTCGGAAGAACTCGGAGCCATATTGTGCAAGGGCATCCATTGACAGAAGCCAGAATAGTTAGGATAGGTCTGGAACCCCCATATCCGACAACAGCGCATGACGTCACAGGCTGTCATAAGGCGTAGAATGCCCCCTCCACACCCTAGTCCGCAGTCAGCTCTTCAACTATTCGTGTCTCTGCAGTCTTTCTTGCTGATCCTGACCTTCCTCAACACAGGAGCAAAACTCGCACACACTACTCTAGTATTCTAGTTGTTATTTTATATAACAACTACCTTATTCTTCAAGACCCGAAAAGGCCGTCATTCCCCAGGAGCGGTGAGTTTTATTGTTCAATATGTTTGAAATATTTAAGGACTGACCTTTGATGTGTTGTTTCCGATTTTATTCTCTGAAGATGTTATTGATGTTTCTAGATAGCGACATAAGCCAGATCGATATTCGGCCTTTTTGAGGCTGTCCAGAAAGCAATGCGCCTTAGCTATATTGTGATCGCTAACGATGACAGACTTATAACTAAATAATTATTTTTATTTAATTAAAGTGATTGCTGACCTGCCCCAAGTTGAGCCTCATGACCTTGTTGCCCCAGAATCAACTCCTGTGACGCCCGGAATGTTCTAGATTCCGATGGTCCTCTTGCCCTACTTGTTTTCATTACGATTGATTAGTTCATTTTCATATATTCCCAACATTGCTTTTCACTATTTCACACTTCTTTGTTTTTTTTTTAAACTTTATTCTCTTCGATTTATTTAAATGTGTTAAAAACTTTATTAAATTAGATATGATGTCTTAAATATGAAGTTTCACAATTTAACGCTTTACTTATTTTCCTCCATCTAGTTTTAATTGCGATTTTCTCATTAAGTATAAGTTAGATCATCTGCTATACTTCGAAATGTTTTTCATAATAAATATTATGATTATTTATTATGAAACACATCATAAATACATATGAACATATATTTATATATACATACATACATATATATATATATATATATAAAGTATTATACTTTTTCACAGCTTATTTAACGCATATATTTTTTAACTTGAAGCCACTGCAACAATTTTTCAACTTTGGGAGTAGTTACTTTTTTTGTTTTTTAACTATTATTTACACAGGTTGGGCAATCGAAGCTTCTTAAATGACTATTTTCATATTTGCATGTATCAAGGATAGGGAGCTCAGTAATATATATATATATATTTATTTATTATGTTGTATTTTTATATATGTATCTAAACCGACTCGAATTATCAACAAAAATAAAAACCATATTCAGCAATGTTGAAAATGGTCAGGAGGAAGAGTCTATAATTATACATAATAAAGTAGAACTTAATTATATTTTGCCAACCTTTCGGCCTGATTTATAGGCCAACTTCAGGGCACCAGGATGTCGAGTCCAAGGGTATTTCGATCAGTACCTTGCTCTTCTGAAATAAAATTATTTTCTATCTCTTTGTATGTCTTACAATGTTTTTCTATCTCTTTGTACATCTTGGGGAGCGGAGTTGCTCAATGTTAGAGCACTGAGTTGCTATGCCGTAAATCCTGGTTCAAATACCGCCGCAAGGAAGACTTTTATTTAGTTGTTTTGAAGCCGGAGATGGATCATATGGGATCTAGCACCCTCCTGGGGCTCATCCAGCCTCTATAAATTATTTTAAATTTAGGGTATCCAAAAAAATGTGAAAATCTAGTTGTTGAGCGTGATCTAGGACAAATCACCTCCCTGCAGAACCGTTGTCCATGAAATAGTACAGTCTCTACCATGTACTGAACCCCAGTCCGGGTTGAAGTGGAATGTTTTTTTTTTTTTTTTTTTTTTTTTTTTTTTTTTTTTTTTTTTTTTTTTTTTTTTTTTACATCTCATGCCTCCCACCATTTTCGAAATTGCACAAGGTACAGATCATCAATGTAAAGGCCGGTATTACATAATATTTTAATTTAATTAAATATTTCCATAGTAATGAACAGCTATAAAAATAAATATTTAAGATTTACTAGAGGAAAACCGTCATAAAATTAATTCTAATTCGCCCAGGCCACAATAGAAACGTTGCTGCAACAGACTTGATCGAAGTTGCTAAGGCGATGCGTAGACACTAGTACTTGATTGACCCTTGTGCGCGTGAAAATACCTGAGTGACTAAATCTTTCCCGGATAAAATCGTTACACGATGCAAATACCTATTACATTATTGGTTCTACTCTCTTCTTAGATTCTAAGAACATCATAATTAATTAGACTAATCAATGAGCCAATAGATTTAATATTTCTGTATATTTTTTTACTGTTTGGGCGCCAAAAAAAAAAAAAATTCCTTGGACTTTTATATTTAAATATATATAAATAAAATTTATGAATATAATATTCAATAAAATATATTTAAATTATATTTTATTGTGATATATTGGTAATTAATTTTATTATTTTGCACTAAAATATTTTGTGTACTGATTTATGAAAAGTATAATTTTAAATAAACTTGTTTCTGTCTCAATGCATGTATCGCATATGAAGTAACTTTTCGGCTTCAGTTGGCGCAAATATCGGATAGTATTTCACGTTATAATATTTTATGGAAGGTGTATATGTATGTGTTGAATACATATATGTATGTGTTCTTGAGATTTAATATATTCGTAATTTTCGAAAGCAGGTGGGATCGTTGACCCTTTTTCGGCTTGCGAACGCCATAAAATTAGAATGGGGTTGGTGTCAATTATATATTTTCAGTATTAATAATATATTTATCCGATTGTTTAGGTTGAGTGCAGCTCAACTTCCCTGGTAAGCGGTTGCTAAGCTCAGCAGTCACCATTTCTTTTGTGAGCCACGCCGGATTAATAGTAAGTATCGCCTAAGACTTCCGGCATGACTATCATCGACATGAACGTTCCATCCCGAACGCTTAGTAACCTCGGTTGTTGTCTTGTTCTTCCCCAGTCCCGTGCAAGATGCAGAGCGCTGCCGCCCCAGTCAGCAGTCACCTGTCCTGGCGAGAGAGGAACACAACTAGAAGGAGTAATAACCACCGTCGCTCCAGATCTGATGGAAGTGCTAGACCAGAGGTCTTCAGTAGCATCCAGAATGGATGGATGGCCGGAATGCTTCCAGGACCTTCGTTCCTGGTGTCATATGGATCAGGATGAATTAAATACACCCCAGATAGCAAGTGAGTCTTACTCTTATAAAATTACAACTTAAATATTTTAGTTCAAATGTTATAATATTTAGTATAATACAAAGTAAAACATATTGGAGACCTATTGTAACACCAAATCTTAATAGCATTGACTTATATTAATAATTAAATTACTGCGTTTGATATTCAGTAAAACTTTGTTGATCTGGAGATTTAAAAAAAATATTAAATGCCGACCATAATAAAAAATGTAAATGGTGTATAATTAAATAATTTGTAATCTTAAAAAAATTTTGAGTACGAATTTTAAAGTTGATTACAAAGCAGTGACTACTTACGTTAGATTCCATATTTAGGCCCTCAATTTTGATATTTCAGTTACTGTCTGCTATTATGGGACTTGGTTTTATAATACATTGAATGTTACATATACATTGAATGTTGCATATTGAGTATTAATTAGAAGTATGATCAACTGAAAAGTGAGGTGTGTATGTGCGCATGATTTTGATTAATGGTCTTATTCCTTTAATTTCAGTGCCAGAACCATAATTTATAAAACTAATTTAAAAAATTTCATTTCAATATTGACTATTGATTAGAATGTATTGATTTTATTTTTTTATTTACCTTCGAGATATATTAATTCTCTTCAAGATGGCTTTAGAATAAGGGTCCCTCAAAAAAATTAATTGTCACCGATGATTTTCCATTTCTCCCAATTAAAAATAATTTAAAAGTAACTTACTTTAACGTATTTTATTTTTTTTAAATGCAGAAAATAATTCGTTTGCACCGAGAACTAAAAAAGTTAAATACAGTAGGGGGGGGGTTCTAGATCTGTGAATCACTGAATTACCAAGGCAATCATCATGCACGTAAATTTTATTATTATTAATTCTTTATGTGTTAACCTGTTAACCGAGCGGTACGTATAAATACGTCAAATAGCGGGCAGTACATATGAATACGTCCTTCAAATATATTTCTTTTCTATTGGCTTGTAATTTTCTATTTTCCTTTAAACGACTAAATATATATTTCATAGTCTTTTCATTTATTTTAAGCATAAATAAATAAAAATATGAAATTACGTTCTCCGGGCGTGACGTACTGACATGTCCTAGGTAAAGGAGCTCGCGCCCGTTACATGCTGCATAATTAAAAAGGGAATTCCCCGATTAAAAGGTTAATTATTTGTGTTCTATCATTAAAAAAAAAACTAGCCAACATAATAGCTATTTTACAATTTTAATTCACTTATAATTTCTATTTTTTTATTTTTTTAGATATGAACAACACAGTTGATTCATATAAAATATAATTTTACTCAACAATAGCTTATTTGTCTAACTTAATTCTGTTAACTTATCTGGTTTGTTATCGTTCGTCATGTTGGCTAAATTGCTTTGATAAGATTTTTTTCTTCTATCGGCTTAGTCATTATTTTATTATCTTAAATTTTGGTATCAAATTTCCAAACTATTTTGATAAGACTATTTCGGCGAACAGTTATTTCAAATAAATAATGTTTAATTTATAGAAATAAATTCGCTAACATAATAAATACGATGTCTAATTACGAAATATATATTTTTTTTAAACACGCTAATACCTACAATTACTTTATTTCCTCCAAGTTTCTAAGCATTGATAATTTTGAATTCCTCGAAGTTAAGGTTTTTATGTTGAATAATTACAATCACCGCTGTTTTTCACTGAGATTTCCTTGCCAAGAATACATCGGGAATTATATATAAATAAAAACAGTTTTATCACGAGAATTGTTAGTTTTTATTCATAAAATAGTTATTTCATTTTTACAACAGTACTAAGCATGGTGTGTATGAAGTATTACGAATGTCGAGAAATTATTGGTACTAGGAAGAGAGGGAAAAGGGAAAATTGTAGGGATATTTTGTTTCCCTCCTGATTTTTTTTTATATACGCGACATCAGAGGGATATTTTGTTTCCCTTTCGAATTTTTTTTGTTTTAAGCCCATCTATTAAAACAAGTTTGTATTTCAATACTAAAATATTGCGAAATAAATAAATTAAATCGAAATATCAAATCATGATAACGCATTTAGCAATTGCAAAAACATGAACACTGATGATAAGTTTAAAAAGCAACAGCCCCAGATTATGGGGATATGCCATATTTAGTTGATATATCCAATGGATATCCTAATATTTCCATATCATTATAATTTCCCTTGAAAATTCTAATTTTTGTCTTGCAGCACTTTTTCCTCTCTTCTTAGTATTGTTTTAGTTGAGCTTTAACAAAATGGATTTAGTGGGGATCAGTATAACTGGATATCTGGAAGCTATTTTACAATTTCTTTATAACTGTTTTAGATATTTATGCAGAATATTATTTGCTATGATTAATAGTTAATAATCCAATAGTCTTTTTTAATAATTATATTATTTCTATAAATAATTAATAAAAATAACAAAACAAATTTTCTCTTAAAAGGCATTCAATTTATATTAATTGCCATAAGTAAAATTATTAAGTGTCCTGAGACTTTCTGGAAACTAATTTTTTTTTTTTTAATTCTTATTAACAATTTTATAAAATAAACTTTGTTTTTATTTTTGTCTTTTGCCTCTACATTTCCATAATCTTAGGTTTCATACTCTCATATGAAATCTTATTTAATAAACTTAAATATTTTTGTTTTGAAGAGAAGATTTGTCCTGGTCGGGATTCGAACCCAGGTCATCTGCTTATCAGATGCAGTGCTCTAAACCACTGAATTACCAGGGGTCAATCCCTTCTCTTCACTAATCCTATATCCCCATGTTCTCGCAATTTTTGCGATGTATACTTTGATGCGATGTTCATTGAACATTACTTTAATTAGGATCTTGTTGACTTTGTTTTTATTGTATAAAAACTATTTATATTGGAGTATATTAATTTTTACTTTTTAAATGTGTACATTATCTTTTGGAATAACATTAACAAAGAGGTTAATTAATTGTTCACATGTAGGTATTTGTTCTTGTATTTAATAATTGGTATTTCTTCAAAAATTGTCCATTAAATAATTGAATATGGAAGAACAAATTAGGAAGATAAAATTGTTTTAATAAATAGTATTTAAATTTATTTATTTAATTTTTATCTTAAGTTTACATTTGAGTAATTTTATTTTACTTAAAACTTTGTTTAATATCTTTTACATCTTTAGTTTAATAATTAATTAAAATTTTCCAAAATAAAAATTTTTAGAGTTTGAGGCAAGTCTTCTCAAACTACTATTTCAAGTCGAATTTAACTTGGCAAATCGACATGAAATGATACATTTCATTATTTCATGTTAAATGTATTAATACATATTAATATTTATATGTATATTATCCTCATGTCTATGCATATTGAAGTATATACATATTGGTTTTTCAACCAATTATTTCCATAATTAATGTGACTAAATAGTAATTTAGTTATGTAAATTTTAATTTTTTTTTTTATTATTTTATTTATTTTAACTTCATTTATTGTTTACTGAAGTTTCATAATTTAGTTTCAGGTACGACTTACTGGTTTTAGTTAGACTTAAAAGGACCTTAAAAATATTTTTTAAATTTAAAAAAAATATATAATGAATTTTTCGATTAATTCACTAAGATTTTGTAAATCAGCCTCACGAGTGGCTGCTTTTATTGAAAAGGTAAGAAGCGTGTGTTCTATGGAAATTATTTAAATGCTGCCTTATAAGAGAAATATTGTCATATATTATTTATTGCTAATTATACACAATAGTTAAAATTGGCATTATTTAATATATTTAATTAATTTTGATTTTTTTGCTTGATTTATTTCATCAGATTTTTGTTTAAAATGTTGATTTTAATTTGGAATTTTACTACTTATTAAATGATTTTGTTTCCAACTTATGATTGGTTATCACAGTTCTATATTATATTTTGATTTAAATAATATAAATCGCTTTCTAATTATTACATTGTATAATACAGAGAAGATAATAATATTTTTAAAGTCAATAATTAGAAGTAATAATTAAAGTGCCTAATGTAAATGATCTAATTTTGATCTTAAATAAATTGTTTAGATTGTCTTTAAGTGCTTATGACACTAATTAGAAAATTCTACTGTAACTATATTTTTTTAAATTATTTCTTAATGCTTCCAGAATTCATTTATGTTTGTTTTTTTTTTAATCAGGACATCTGAATACAAGTTTCAATCTATTTGTTATGAAGTTGAATGGTGATAATTTACATTATCGACTTGTTAAATAAATATTTATTTTATTTTGAATAGTCTCATAAGGGATTCATTATTTCAGTTAGTTTGAAATGCTCCATCAGCATATTATATTCATGTTAAAGAGATTTTAATTTATTAAATGTGTGAGTTAGAATGCATGTTTTGTTGGCTCTAATATTCTAGTTATTTTTTATTCTTTAATTGATTTTTTTTAAGTATTGTTTTAGTTAAATAATAATACTAAATTATATTGTAATAAGGCATACAATATTGATTTGGCATATATACATATAAACTAATATTTTTTTTTATTTTTTTAACAGTGCAAGATGAATTCAATTTTAGTCTTGATGGTCAAGAGAATAACGGAAGTTGGGGGTTGACACAACCGCTAGTTGAGATAAACGACTCGTGGGTAAATCAAGAACTGCCTTTAACGTCACCAAACAACTTTACTATAGATGAAGAAAATAACAACTTTGAATTTCAGAGTAATTTTTCAGCAGCATGTGTAAAAGGAGACAGTTTAATTAATCAAGAGATGCAGTCTAAAAGTACTGCCAATGTTAGCAATAACAATATCCTTAAGACAAAAGGGAACGTCCTCCTGTCCCAGGTTAGCATCCTGCCGGAGGACGCTCCTGTTGTCCTGGAAAGGGGGAACAAATTTGTGGATTACACCAAATTGAATTCATCTACATCCGCCCGATTGGGGAGCGGCGGCAGGCTGATCAAGGAAGAAACGTATCCAGTGGCCCCGGTCCAAACCTCTGGCACGCGCCCAACGCTTAAGCTGAAGATTCCTCAGCCTCAGCCTCAGCATCAAGCACAAACTCAAACACAAGGTCAAGTCGGTTGCGGTGGCCTCGCCACTCCGGAGGTTCTCAAGCCCCTCACTGACCTGACCTCTAGTGATTTTGATCTTCTCAACTATGTATGTGGGGTAAGTTTTATCACTTACATTTTATAATCTATAATATTCTAATCCGGCTTATTCCATATTTACTTCTAGATTTAAAAAAAAAAAAAGGAAAAAATTATAAGAATAAAAAAAAAAAGATAAAGTAGCAGTAATCATGTTTATTGAAGTCTTAAAATCAAAACATGTGATCTAATTATTAAAACAATAATAATCTTTAGTAATTACAATATTTTATCGCCAGTACATAAATTGAATGTTTCCCAATTATTTTACTTTTTAAATTCCGTTTGTTTGGTTTTTAGATAGATAATATCTAATTAAAACATAATTTTAACATCATTTGTTTATTTTATTTTAACATTGAATTATGTGTAAAAAAATAAAAGAATGCTTTAAAAAAAAAATTGACTATCTTAGATTTTTAGATTCTCTCCACACAATTATCATTTATAATTTCAAAATCGGACTAACAAAAGTTATTCTAATATACAAAGAAATGCCTTTCTTATTCATATCCCTTAATTATTTGACTCAAAATTTTGACTGTTGAAATATTTCTTTTCAATTCAAAGAATATTAATAATAATTATTATTCCAAATTTTCATGCTGCCCTTAAAGATTATGTTTTTCTAAAATATTAATTTGTTTACATATTCTCGAATTTATGTAATGTGTTCATAAATAATTTTAATGAATAATTTATTTATTTCTTATTCTTTTGTTTACAGGGTTCTGAAAATGTAGCGAACAGGACAGCAGTAGCAGTAACGAAGAAAGAAGAGAAAGTCGAAGTCAATACAATACCAGACCACGACTACGTCGACAGTAGGAACTCAGTTGATGATGAAGTTTATATTAAATGCGAACCAGTTTCACCCTCCTCATTAGAAATTATCGATAGAAGATCTAGCACTTATACTATGTCGATGGACTTTGATGAAGAGGTATTAGACTCCTTAGATGAAGATCAAGATGAAGAAGAGGAAGGAAGTGATGAATGGTTTCCTTCATCAGGTAAAGGGAAGAAGATTGGCGGCCCTGGCCGAAGAAGGGGTAGGAAGACTTCCTCGATAGACTCTTCAGATGGTATCCACGACAGGTATAGAGCCTTACGTGATAGAAATAATGAGGCTTCAAGACGGTCGCGTTTAAACAGGAAACAACGAGACAGCGAAATGCGAAGGTACAAATCCGATCTTGAGAAAAAGAATGTCGAACTGAAAGTTAAGGCTGATCGAATGGAATCCCTTGTGAAGGATATGAGAGCTATACTTCTGAGGACGGTGCGTAGCAGAAATCATCAATCTTAAGCCCAACTTTTATCATCCTGTTCCTTAACATAAATCTCCACTATTATTAACTTATAGTATTTATTGTAATTGTCAAAGTTATTGATTGATAGATATATTTATGCATATATTCACCTTATTTTTACTATTTATTGTGGTATATGTATATATTGGCATTGTTGTATTGCATGAACTGTGATTATTACCTACTCTAATGTAGATAGAGAACACTTTGATGTTTGAATTGTACTATTTGATGTACCTTAATTGTTAACTTATAATATTGAATATTTAGGTTAGAAGCTATAATTTATAGCTTAATATATTGTAATTAAATAAATGTAATGTTCACTTCTCTAATGTTTTATCTGATAACATTATGTAGTTTGTAGTTTTTTATTTGTACTTTGTTACATTCGTGTCTTGTAGATAGTAGAAATATATTAGTTTGTAGAAATTACTGTATACTTTTAATTTCCTGTTTTATCTCCTTTAAGATGCAATAAAATAAAACCGTGTATAATTAAAAATTTTCAAAACTGAATTTTTTCATTAGTTAATGATAATTATGATCAGACTAGCTTTTGCCCGTGACTTGGTGTTGGGTTTGGTTAGGGTGAACTTAATTCCTATTAACTAATTACCTACTCCAACTTAAGTTAAAGTTGTACTTCATATTATCCACAATGACTTAAAGCATTTGTGAATTCAGCCAGCCTACCAATTCTTTCAATAATGTCCAAAGTCAGCTGTAGAATCCCTTTGCTGATCAATTTTAATAAAATGTCCTATTAAATATTAAATTGCTTGTTTAAATGACAAAGTCGCAAGTAAAGCCTAGTTTTGATAAATGAATTATTCGTTGATCCTGTACATAAAGTTAAAATGATCTTTAATAACTGTTGTTCGAACAACAGGATACAATAATGTAATTTGTTTCATAACCGCACCATACTCCGAGAGATTAGTAACTTCCAAATAATATATTTAAGTAAAACAATATAGTTAAAAGCCAAGAACAACTTTTAAAAATTTTCAATAAATAACTTGGGATGAAAGTCAACTCCAGTCTTTTTCGAAAAAATTGACACAGGTGAACTTTTCAATCTCAGCAGACTTATACTACTTAGAAGCTAAATCTAAAATTTTATGATACTCTCTTTAAAAATTACGTAATCCCATGCAAACTTACATCCCTTATTGCACACTTGGGGGGGTTGATTTTGCAAAATCTTGAATACAATTATTATTAAGTTTAAAAGTAATGCCTGCTTACTTGCTATAAAAACGGCGTATTTTTGTTACTAACATTTTTTCAAAGAGGGCAAGAAGAAAAGGTGATACTCCATTTACCTTTGTTACATTTTGATTATTAAAAAAATTTAGAGATAGAAAAAGGAGGTTATTCTGTTAAAGAACAATAACCCAAAGACAAAGAAACAGCAAATCCAAAATATAGGATTACTGATACACTGATTCAAGCTCATTATTAAAACCAAAATCCAACATAAATTGATATTTGCTGGAATAATAAATAAGTGAACATTCTGAGTAAAAGATAAGGAGACTATTTTTCAATAATTGAAGGTTATTTCTTACAATATTCCTATGCACTTGTGTCATAATTAGGTAGCATAAATGTACAGATATGAACCAAAACATAGAAGTGAGGACAACAATTTGTCATAATGCATTCTAACAATATAAAAAAAAATCTTTCAAGGGTTTTGGGTTAAGTAGCTGAGTGAGCCCTAAGATCATAGGCGTAACAAAAGGGGGGTTATTGGGGATGTAATCCCCCCATTGCTTAGAAGAAATTTTAAAAAAATTGTAAGTAACAATTTAAAAGAAATAAAAATTTGAAGGATTTTACTTTTTCAAAGTTATTATTATGGGATTACAGAAGTAAGAGTCAATAATGTCAAAAACACAACAAAGAAAGTGCAAACACAGTTATTTTAATGAATGAACTGTTTTTATAAAATAAATAACATTTATAAAAAAATTATAAATTTATTTAATTTGAATCTACATGATTATTGTATAATATAAATTATACCTATATTACGAGGCATCTTTATATAATATTAATACGTAATATGTTGAAGTGGTTGACTGGTAGTACTGGACGTAATATGTTGAACCCCCCCCTGAGTCAACTCTAGTTACATTAATGCCTAAGATGGTATATTGATCCATTGTTAGCAAATAAATAAATTTATCTGCCATTGCCCGATTTCATGCAAAATATTTAGCATGGCAAATCAGCGCTCTATACACTGAGCTACCTGGCCCCCCCCCCCCCTAATATTTTTTTTTTGCTTCATTAATTTAAAATTACAACACTGAATGTTCAGCAGATGTGTTTTCTGGTAGGTTAAATATATTGCTTTTTAGAGACTAATTTTGAATAGATAAAAAATATGAATATTTGAGAGTGAAAATTAATGTAAATTATATATTTTTTAAATTAATTTCCATTCTAATTCATGGTAGAATATTTGATTTTTTGGTGTTCCCACTCAAGTTTCCTCATTTAGCAACAGCTAAGTGAAAAATAAAGCAGTTTATTTTTTTTATATTTATTCAATATACAGCTGTAAATTTCAATAAATACATTTTGAAAAAAATGGACCAACCTAAAGCACAGAAGAAAACTAGATAAAGTTGGACTTTGTAGAGAACTAATCGACTTGAGCAAATGGAGCCTAGTATTATTTCAGTACTTAAGAATGGGCCAGTAATTTAAGCCCCCAGAGAACTACATTACAAGACAAAGAATAAATGAGAGGATTACTATATAATAAGAAGAATTTAATATAAAAAATTAAAGAACACTATCCTTTATTAATTAATGAGAATTATATTACAGGGCAAAGAATAATCACAGGATTGGCTCTGTATTAAGAAGAATTCAGTGTGGTGACTACATATATTATATATTATTTAAATGATTAGTGATCCACATATACATATATTATATGTATTATTTTTTTTTATTTGGGGTTTCCATTGTGAACTTTGTTTGTAATTGACTTATTTTCTCCTCCTAAGGGTCCACGGATATATTTTATAATTATTAAATCAATTCGGGGAAAGGGTCATTACATCAGTATAAAAATTATTTATATTATGGACCTTCTTAAATACAGAAGAATACTAGTTAAATTTTGACTTAGTAGAGAGGTAATCGACTTTAGCAAATGGAGCCTAGTATATTTTCAGTACTTATGAATGGGTCCAGTATCCTAGATTCCCGAGTTAACTAGATTACAAAACAAAGGATTGACGGTAATTATTCCGCAGGTTGTCGCTTCGAGTTGAGTTACAAGTTATAACTCTTTATTGGTTTCTTTTTTGATATTTTCCAAAAATAGAAGTTATCGTGAGCTTTAGTATGTAAAAGAGAACATGATTACGAGTAATGAGTAGATTTCAGTACTCATTTAATAAAGAAATAAAAGTTTAAATTAATATTTAGAAGAATAGATGATATATGTTTTTTGAAACGTTCGTTTCTAGTTGAATTGATTACTGAAGTATACAAATTTCCCATAATTGCATCCTCTTTTCCATACCAAACCTCACGATAACTTTTATTTTTGGAAAATATTAAAAGGGAAATGAATAAACTGTTAAAACTTGTTGTAACTCGGAGTGACAATTTGTGGAACAGATACCGGCAGATTGACTATGTACATTATAAGAATTTGATATAAAATAAACAAAAAAGTATCAAAAAAAACTATCCTGAACTCGCCAGAGAACTATATTACAGGACTAAGAGTAAATCAAAGGATCGACTATATAATGAAAGAATTCTATACAAAAAAAATATTGCTAAGATGGACCAATCTTAAGTAAAGAAGAACACTAAACAAAATTACAAACAGTAGAGAGGTAATTACTTTTTGACAGCTCAGTCTACTATTTCTTCCATATTTAAGAGGTAATTTGGTAATATGAAATAGAAACCCATCATTCACTACCAATATATAATACATATATTATATAATATGTAATATGTTATTTGTAAAATTCATGTACGTTATATCTTATGGGTCCAAGTATATATATTTTTACACAGTCTTCATAAATAATTGAAACATAAATTAATATGAAATTCGACATAATAAAGAATTCTTACCTCCTTTTTATGAATGAACTTGGCATTTCCAATATATTGACTCATATCCTTTATATCTGCATCCCTCAGCTGCCTGTAGTGTACCAGGAACGGACGTGATGAATCATCATAATTTTTCAGTATATTATGCATATCTTGTTTCAAATTTTCAATAATTTTTGCACCTTTCTCTTATTCTGTCCTCATTTTGCTCATTAACTATATTTAAAGCAGGCATAAATCGTTTCAGTTAGGGATAAAAATATAATAAATAAATTAGGGAGCTCCTACCAAAAGTGAGAATACAAACTTTTTTTGATTTGAAGAGAAAAGAGTTGTCCTGATTTGAACGGATTTTTCTGACTTGGATACGACTCCTGGTAGCCCAGTGGTTTAGAGCACTGCACCGGAGATGCAGACAACCCAGTTTCGAATACCGGCCAGGACAAATCTATTCTCTTCAAAACAAAAATATTTAAAAATAAACACCATCAAAATAAAAATAAATTATAAATAATATATTATCGTAAGTCGACAAGATCCTAATTAAATTAATGTTCAATGAACATTCTTCCCCGTGTATACATCGCGAAAATTGCTAGAACATAGGGATATAGAATCATAGGATTGGTGAAGAGAACGGATTTGTCTGACTTGGATACGACCCCTGGTAGCTCAGTGGTTCAGAGCACTGCACTGCAGATGCAGACGACTCGTGTTCGAATCCCAGCCAGGACAAATCTTCTTTTCAAAACAAAAATATTAAATAAGGTTTCATTTGAGATCATGGAAATATAGAGGCAAAAGACAAAAATAAAAACGAAATTTATTTTATAAAATTGTTAATACTAATTAACAAAAAAATTAGTTTCCAGAAAGTCTCAGGAGGACACTTAAAAATTTTACTTACAACAATTAATATTAATTTATTGAACATTTAATTGAATGCCTTTTAAGAGAAAATTTGTTTTGTTATTTTTATATATAAATAATATATTTATTAAAAAAGACCAGTGGATTATTAACTATTAATCATAGCAAATAATATTCTGCATAAATATCTAAATCAGTTATTAAGAAATTGTAAAATAGCTTCCAGATATCCAGTTATACTGATCCCCACTAAATCCATTTTGTTAAAGCTCAACTAAAACAATACTAAGAAGAGAGGAAAAAGTACATCCCACTAAAGGACCGGAGATGCAGATGACCCGGGTTTGAATTCCGGCCAGGACAAATCTTTCTCTTCAAAACAAAAATTTTTACAAATAATCACCATGAAAATAATAATTAATAAAAATAGAGAATACAAACTATTTTTCACCATCTAAAGATACATTCATACATCATCAACAAACATTCAATTCACTTTTTTGTTTTAAAGTTGAACTTTTTTTGATAGACGTGAAACAAATATTAGGTACAGCTTTCGAAATCGGTGGAAAGTTCGGATGGCTAATTTGGGTAGCGACCTCCTTGGGTAGCCCCTTTTTTCAATAAAAAAAAAACGTTTTAATATTAATATTAAAAACAATGTATTTATTTTTAAAAAATCATATAATGAATTTAAACATGGAGATCTGCCGCAGACTCAGATCAAATTATCGTAAGAAACTAAATAGATTACATTGCTGTTTCAAAAAGGTTTAGAAATGCTATAATGTCTACAAAAACATACCCAGGTGCCGATGTCTGCTGACCACACTACAGTGGTCTGCTTACAGTTTTTACATCATAAACATGACTACCGAATAGAAGAATTCAGAATAAAAAAATATTGCTATGATTTATTAACATGAACACGAAAATGACCGTTTGGGTCGAAACGTTTATAGTAAATAGATGTAGGAAATGAATTTGGACTAAAGGTTTTTTTGTATTTTTATACACTTTAAAGTCCAGTACCCTAGACGATTAATATTGAGAAAGCAAAGAATAAATCATAAATCTACTTATATAATAAGAAGAATTACTTGATGTATTCAATATACAGTTGTAAATTTCAATAATTACATTAAAAAAAATGGACCAACTTAAAGCACATAAGAAAACTAGATATAGGACATTGTAAACAGATAATTATTTTTGGATAACTCAGCCTAGTAATCCTTGAGTACTTGAGAAGGGGTCCAGTAATTTTAACTTCCCAGGGAAAATACATTATAGAACAAAAAATAATCATAGTGATCTAGAAGAATAGAATGGCTAAGTAATCAGAAGAAGAATTAAATATAAAAATGTTACTACAATAGGCCAAATTAAAGTATAGAAGAATACTAGATAAAGTTGTTTTTTTTAAATAACAAGAAGAATTTAATATAAAAAAAATATTCCAATGAGGGACCAGCCTAAGTGCAGAAGAATACTAGACGAATTTGAACACAGTAGAGAGGTAGTAATTTTTTATGAGCAACTTAGCCTAATATTGTTTCAGTAATTAAGAATGGGTCCAGTATCCTAAGATCTCGAGGTAGCAGCATTACATAACAAAGATTAAATCAAAGGATTGACTATATAAAGAATTGACTGTATATGAATAATTCAATACAATAAAATGTTACTAAGATGAACCAACCTCAAGTACAGAAGAATACAAGACAAAGTTTTAGTAGAGAGGTAATTTTTTGTGGACTACTCAGCCTAGTAATGTTTCAGTACTTTAAGCAGGGCCAGTATCCTAATCTCACCTGGAAGTATACATTACAAGACAAAGAATAAATCATAAAATTGACTGTAATAAAAGAATTCAATGTAAAAAATATTGATATGATGGATCAATCTTAAGTACAGAAGAATACTAGGCCCAGCTGCACATAGTAGAGAGGTAATTTTTTTTGGACAACTCAGCCCAGCATTGTTTCTGTCCGTAAGAATGGATTCAGTATCTTAAAATCCCCTGGAAAAACTACATTATCTAAGAATAAATAGATAAAAAGACTGGAAGTGATTATTCAGCAGGTTGTCGCTTCGAGTTGAATCACAAAAAGTTTTAACTTGTCATTTATTTTCCTTTTTATATTTTCCAAAATTACAAGTTAATATAAGCTTTAGTATGGAAAAGAGAATGTAATTATGGGAAATGTGAATACTTCAGTAATAATTTCATCTAGAAATGAACATTTCAACAAACATATATCAACTTTACTTCGGAATGCTAGTTAAAACTTTTATTTCTTTATGAAATGATTACCAAATTCTACTCATTACCCTTAATTATACTCTCTTTTTCATACTATAGAGCTGACGATAACTTGTATTATTGGAAAACATTAAAAATTGTAGAGAGAGGAAAATAGTTGACTGGAAGATCTAATGGAGGATGGAAATAGTTGGGGGGGGGGGGTGCAGTCATAAATTAACACCAAATAAGTAAAGACTTATTTTTTATTTGTGCCGACGTTTCGACCTACTTTGTAGGTCATCTTCAGTGCTATGAGAGAAAAAAGAAACAAAACAAAAAAATATTTAAAAAAACGTTAAAGTACCAAGAATATAATATAGAGTAATAGAAAAGTAAAAAAAAAAAGTGATGGATATATTATTAAGGGTAATGAATAAAAAAATTACAGAAAAATGTACAGAAGGGTGATAATGCAAACATAATACAAAGAGAAAGAAAAATGAGAAGGTAAACAGAAAGATACAAAATGAAAAAGTATAAATATAAAAGGTGAGATATAAAAGTATGTAAAACTTAGTTTAATTACAGATACAATTTAAATTGTATGATAGTACGTAACACCCTTACATACTATCATACAGTTTAAATTTTATCTGTAATTGAACTAGGTTTTCCATACTTATATATATATATATATATATATATATATATATATATATATATATATATATATATATATATATATATATACATAGAGCAAATCAGCTGTTAGAAATGTGTTATGTCTTAACGCAGCCTTAAGACATAACACATTTCTAACAGCTGATTTGTTCTATGTTTCATCTTGCTTACTGTGTTTCGATTATTGCTGATTTATTGTTTCTTATTTGTTGTTTATTGTGCGTCATTTGTTCTTTATTCTTTGTTAAAGATTTTTCGTTGTTATTATTTTAGTTAGTTATTTAATTAGTGTAAAATGATTGGTATTTGGGATTTGCCTTCAACAGAAGAGAGAACAACATATACATTTTTTGCAGGAGCGTAATATTTTACCCAAACAAAGAAAATGTATTAATTCCCATCAAATGAAATTGTATTGTGGTGAAAGGTTTTTTTGGAAATGCAATTTAAATCAATGTCGTGAGAAAATGGGACTCAGAAAAGACAATTGGTTCGAGAACAGCAGAATCCCATTTTGTTCAGTGGTACGGTCTATATATTGCTGGTGTGAGGAATTGAATTTTCCCATTTTATATAATTTTTCATTACTTTTATTTCTTAATTCTTAATTGTTTGAAATTATTTTTTTGTACATAATTTTTCATTATTGCGATTTTTCATTACTTTTATTTCTTAATTGTTCACAATTTATTATCATTATTTTCTATTTGTAAATAATTTCTTTTGATTTATAATTGTTCATCATTTTTCAACCCCAATAAATAGAAGATAACAGAAATGTAACCGTTACAAAATGTAACTGCTCGCGCATGTGAACAAGCAGGGAAAAGTAACCAGGGCTGCGTTAAGACACAAGTACCTATATATATATATATATATATATATATATATATATATATATATATATATATATATATATATATATATATACATATATATATATGCTTTCACATACCAATAATGAATAGTTTTTACAAATCAAAAACAAAAATTGGCTTCTATACCTTATGATGACCTTTCAAAAGAATGAGAATCGAGACACCATTTCAAATAATTGTGTAATATGCCATTCCTGCAGCAAGGAAGTAGCAGAATTGTATAATTATGAAACTCGGAACTAAATCACTCTGAAAAAAACAACAATAAAACATAATTTGTTTTAGCTTACAATAGAAATGGTTATTTATTTAATATAAACATGCGCATATTGAAATTATTATTCTGATCTTCGTCCACCGATGGAGGACTAAAAACAATCAGTGAATGCATTAATATTTAACTAAGTAATAATTGATGAAATGATTATATAAAAGCGATATTTTCTTACCACTAAGATCCTAATTAAATTCAGTATCAAACATATAATTTAAAACTTAAACATTTAATATAAAATATTTGTAAAGAGCAGTACAGTGATCTTGAAGCCATCTATAAAAAAATGGTTGCTGTTCTAACTTACAAAAAATTGGCTCTAAGAATTCTGCCACCATGATTGGGACCTTATCAAATTAAATTGATTTTCCTTGCTAAAACTTTAAAGTAATGTCGATTATAAAAAATTAAATAATTATTAAATTAATTTCACACTAAATAAGTATATTATTTCAAATTATTTAAAAAAAAAAGTGATTGAATACCAACCCTTGAGTTCAAATTTTTGAACAGGTAGTACACTTCCAATAAGGTAATTAAAAATATATATTTTTTTATTACATAAAAAATATATATTATAACCAATGAATTAATAATAAAAATTATAAAAATTTTTTATTAATTTTAATATTTTTCGAAATGTTAAGGATTTTTATCAATATCGTTATATTTATTATTTTTCTATTAAAAAATTTATAAGATGCATTTAAATTTATTTGTGATTACATCAGATAAAACATATAATTAAATATTTTAAAACAAATCTTTGTTAACAATTTTATTTTATTTTTTTATTATACAACTAATGCAGATTCGATATCATACCAACATGCGCTATCTAGGTTCAGTATTAAAAAAGCGGGCTGGATGTTACAAGTGCATTCTCATATTAAGAATATCTGGATAGAGGTAAGACAAACATGTATTATGTAATAGTTCATAAAATAACCTTTTTATTCATTACTATTACGAAATTCTATATTTAAATTTTCAGTTTATTTTGTAACAAATACAAACTTTTTCATGAATTGCTTAGGTCACATTATATATTTGGGGTTAACAGTATTAAATCCTGATTTAATTGATTGAATTTGATTGATATTTTAATTTCAGATTATGCCTTCTCCCTGGTACATATTACAAGAAACGTTGTAGAAGAGAGAAATAATTGAATTACGTGAATCGTAGTTATTGAGTTAGGCAGTCCCTTGAAAACACGTTTAAAGGTAATGTATCAATGCCAACATTTTTCTTTCAAATCAAAAACAATATTTATTTCCTGAGCTGAAAAATAATTTGTTGGAGGTTGTAATAAAAACGATAACTTTAATAATAAATCCCTCTATATAATAAAGTTAATAAAATGAATAAAGTTGAATATTAATAAACCTCTCTATTATATAAAAAAGTTTGGTTTCAGTCCCGCAGGTTTTCGCTTCGAGCTAAGTCACAAGAAAATTTTAACTTTTCATTAGTTTCCTTTTCAATATTATCGAAAATAAAAATAATCTTGAGTTAAAATGAAAAATAGTCTTTAGGACAGGAGTTTGTTCTCCTCCTTGTAATTAATAAAAACAAAAACGCAGCAATTGTTGCAATTTTTTTTTTATTGAGAGTTTTTCCAAAGTTGAGATTTTCTCCAACCAAATTTTAGAGTTTATTTTAACAATTTTTTCCGGGTTTTCCTATCAAGTGCGTCCTCTTCATTTAAAAAAAAAGTTTCTAAGTTACTTAACATAATATAAAAATATGTAATCCTAGCTTATGCCCGCGGCTTCGCTCGCGTGGAATTCGGCCTGCCACATAAAGTTTCGTGAAAGATCATTTTAAATAAATAATTTAATTATTTTTTTAAAATATAAGTTACTCGTACATCCATAATTTCAGATGTCTAACTTCAAAACTGACGGATTCTCTACAACCTTTGACATTAATTATATAAAAGGGGAAACCCTTGGGGTGGAATTATCCAAATTCCAAAATCCGTGCAGTAGTTATTGAGTTTACCGCGGCCGAGGACTTTATTATTTATTAAGTACTCAATTTTTCCTATATTTTAATGTTAAACATTTATAAATCATCTTCCATTTTTCTCTTTATTCATTTTCGTTTCAAAATGAAACATTTAAATTTAATCTTTCGTAAATTAAAATTAATGAATAAGTTAAAATACGCTCGTTTAATGTAGGTGAATGATGTTATGCACTTCCTTTTTACATTAAACGCTTTAAGAGTCTGGAAGAAAAGTATGGTTTTTCAAATGTACTTTAAACATTTTTTTATTAGACAAAAAATTGCTCGCAGTTTCAGGCTACTTCAACACTTACCTACTAGGCAAACGTTCTAAGCCAGCGGTTCCCAAACTGGGAGGGGGGGGACGTGAGGACATATCAGGGGGGTACGAGACAAGTTACACATTAAATTAAATTTAAGTAGTCTTTCCAAAATTCTAAATTAACCATAATGTTTAGAAAATTGACCACTTTGATATCATGGACAAACCTTCATTATGGTTAAAATATTTCATAGTATATCCTAGCGTATCACGGGAAGCTCTTCGTTTATATTAGCCTTTTTCAAGCAACTATTTGTGCGAAAAAGCATTTTCAACACTTGTGGCAATTAAAACAAAGTATCGGAATAAACTTGATGTTGCTAGTGACTTGCGTTGAGCACTTACTAAAACTCAGCCACGAATAGGCATGTTAGTAAGAAAAATGGAAGCCCATCCATCTAATAATTTTTGTATTTTATGAAAACTGATATTGTTGTACCTTATGGCAGTATAAATAAATGTTTTGTTTTCAATGTAATACTTGTTTGTATTTGTTTTGTTCCTAGGCCCACACAATTTATTGTTAAGGGGGGCACGAGAAGCTTTCATTTAAAAAAAAAGGGGGCGTGCTAGAAAAAAGTTTGGGAACCCCTGCTCTAAGCTCTCAATTAATTACAAAAGACTCCTATAGATGACAATCATAGGGCCTGCTTGGACTTACGAAGTAGAGCTTTGGAGCTTCACTAAACCATCGAATTCCTCTCATATCCAATACTTGCAATCCAAAATATTTGGTAAAATTCTCAATGATCTTTGCTCTGCTAAGAATAAAGTCATCCAAAATGACCTCAATGTTCCTTCTGTTACTTTGGTCCTAACCTCATATCAATCCTTTCATGACAAACTTTAATACCATTCCAAACCACTAGTTTCAAACTTAGCAACCTCTTCAATTCCCGACAATCCTCCGAGGCATCTAAAAAGAACCTTTTAAGTTGAATGTGTTATTTGAGATTCTTCATTTTCCATCACTTACTTGCCATTATAAATCATTTATAATATTTGTTTGTTGTAATATAAGAAATAAATAGAACAAAACAATTTTGTGTAAAAATTGAACCAAAAAATATAACTTCTCTGGCTACAAAAATATTTGAGTTGTAATTTTTTGACTAAAATTCTAGCATATTTTTTTAAAGATGAATTGTTAAACATTTCTTTTAACAATTTTCTTATTTTTAGGAAGGAATTTAAACAACAGGAGGTAACACTGCATTCGTAGCACTTTGCTTTCGACCTCCAGAAACACACCTATAAATTGTCTCAGAGGTAATTCGATTGTATTTTTAATTATTTTTCTTTCACTCTTAATCTTCTCATTTCATATATGGATTCCAAAAAAATCGGAATACCTAAATTCTAAGCTTGGTCTTTTTTAGGTTGTTTTCAAACTTAGCAGTTATTAAAGCCATTAAGCTATCTAATTATATTAATATAGCCCTTAAATGTGCATTGTAGTTTGTTCATTTAACGTCACTTTATGCTGCTATGGCTAATCGGACGATGATACAGTGGGAGCTCTAAATTTTGCCTGTGCAGGTTTAACTAGGAGAGGGATTTTTAACGAGTACCTGACATCGTACAGACTTGGGACCCCCATTTAACGTCCCTCCCAAAGGACGGAATAACTAAGGATTTTTTACTCGCTTTGACAAATCCTAGGGCCACCTGCTGGGCTACGAACCCGCGATCTTGGGTTTAGTAGTTTGTTATGCTTACTATTAGACCACAGGTCGCCCCTAAAGGTATATTCGTAAAGCATTGTTATCACTGGCATCAATTAAAAAAAAAAATTATCAATGCTTAGTTATACAGATTTGGCGCTGCTTGATAAACAAATATCTATAAACCGTTATGATTTGAGAAAATAAAAACTAAAATGAAAGAAGGGGGCAAAATGTTTTACCATCCAAAGTGATTTTTTTTTTAATCAATGAAAACGTTATATCGTGAGGTTATAAATGGAAAACACTAAATCTAGAAAACGTTGATGAAAAGGCTTGGATACTTTTTTTTAGTTGAAGATGTTTCTTCTGATGAAATCCACTAAGTCATATTTTTATTTTTCAATGTTGTGTAATGACACTAAGCACCCAACAATTTTCATCAGTATTTTGCGTATTTCGTGTATTTCGTTGTGTATTTCGCTTGTAACCAAAGATATATTTATGAATTTCTTTTTTTTTTTTCGCTCTCCATTACCTATTGAGGACTTATTTCTTCAGTGGTGTGACACTCGGCTTAACACCACACTACTGCTAGCATACAATTTAAATTGTATTCTCAGCTTGCTCAACAAATTTTAGCTTTCTGGATCTAGATTTCGTCCATCGAGTTCTTACTGGCTTTGTTCCTGATCTCTTGTAGTTTGACTTGTAGGTTGTAATAGGAAAGATCCATCACCGTCTTAGTCCCGCAGGTTGTCTCTTCGAACATAGACGGATCCAGGAGGGGGGCACGGGGGCACATTCCCCCTCCCAAACGTTTTTTTGTGTTCTGTGGAGAATCCAATAAAGTACATATTTATAGGCAAATCACGTGATGATAGTTGTTAAAATATCTGAATAAAAAAACAGAAATAACATGAGTGAATCTATTGTTTAGATATTTTAATAAACCTTTGAAACCTTTCTATAAATACTACAAGTTTATTTCTAAGTTATTGTTGATTTTTTTGCCTGTCTGCCCGTTCTGCACCCCCCCCCTAGAAAAAAATCCTGGATCCTGAATTGGCTTCGAGGCAAGTCGAAACTTTCCATTCCTTTCCTTTTTAATAATGTTCTCGAAAATAATTACGGTACTTGTGTCATAACGCAGCCCTGGTTACTTTTGCCGACTTGTTCGCATGCACGAGCAGTTACATTTTGTAACAGTTATATTTCTAACAGCTGATTTGTTCTATGTTTCTTCTTGCTTACTAAGTTTTGATTATTGCTGATTTATTGTTTGTTATTTACTGTTCCTTATTTGTTGTTTATTGTTTGTTTGCTAGTTTGTTATAGATTTTTCGTTGTTATTATTTTAGTTATTTATTTAATTAGTGTAAAATGCGTATTTGGGATTTGCCAACAACAGAAGAACAAGCTATTATTTTTTTGCAGGAGCGAAATATTTTACCAAAACAAAGACAATGTAGCAATTCCCATGAAATGAAATTGTATTGTTGTGAACGTTTCTTTTGGAAATGCAATTAAAATCTTGATATTGTGTGTTTCGACGCATTTTCCATCTAAATGCGATTAACAAATTTTTTGTCAATAAACTATTGTGATTTTTCATAACTTGATTAATTATAGTAATTAATGATTAATTAGTTTTAATTATAGTGATTTTTTATTATTTGTATTTTTTAATTGTTCACTGTCCATTCTTGTTTAATTAATTGTTCATCATATATTACTTTTTTAAATATTTTTTTAAAAATAATTTTTCATTATTGTGAATTTTCATTACTTTTATTTCAGAATTGTTCATTGTTGTTTAATTAATTATTCATTATTATTATATTCCATTTTTCAATAAATTCTTTTGATTTCTGATTGTTGATAATTTTTTAACTCCAATAAATACAAGGTAACTGTTAGAAATGTAACAGTTCCAAAATGTAACTGCTTGCGCCTGCGAACAAGTCGGCTAAAGTAACCAGGGCTGCGTTAAGACACAAGTACCTATATATATATGCTAATATATATATATATATATATATATATATATATATATATATATATATATATATATATATATATATAGGTATGTATAGAAAACCACCATAATTACTGACTGTATATACTGTAGTAATAGTGACTGACTGAATGTAGATTAAAGAATCGACTTAAACATACTGTTTAGGTTGTACAATCATCTATACTTCGAAATGTTTGTTTACACGTTCATTGCTTGATAAATTAATTAGATACCGAAATACAAGCATTTCCCATAAGTATTTTTTTTAAGCTTAATTTATTGATATTTACAACTATAATAATATTACAACAAGTAAATCTGCTAATATGTACAATATGACATGAAAATCACTTGTGGGGACACTAACCATCGGTAGCACTCCAATAAAGTTCTATAGTAGATGGCCTCGAATCTTCTTTTCAGACGCCTCGGAGGGTTATCAGGAATAGTATGGGAAGCAAGTTGAGAGACTAGCGGATTCAAGGGTGTATGGAGCTTGTCATAGAAGGATAGGTATCTAGTTTGGGCCAAATCAGCAACGTATGGGGTATTAAGATCATGATGGATGAGTTTGTTTGTGACATAATAAGGAGTATTGAGGATTTTACGAAGGTTTTTGGATTGTAAGGATTGAATACGAGAGGAATTCGATGGCTTAGTGGAGCCCAAAAACTGTATTCCATAAGTCCAAATAGGTCTGATAACTGTTATGTAAATGAGTATTTTGTAATTAATTGGGAGCTTCGAGCAGTTTCTTGTCTTTTCAGTCTTGTATGAGGATTCCAAGTGAGACGTTTGTCCAGATGGAGTCCTGGGTAACGTATCTGTTCGACAGGGATCAGTGGAATATTATTAAAGGATACAGTAGGGCAGGAATTTTCCCATAAGTATAATCTTCTTTTCATTCTTAAACTCACGATTATTTTGGTAATTATTCCGTAGCTAGTCGCTTCGAGTTGAATCACAACTAGTTTTAACTTTTCATTCGCTTCTCTTTTAAACCTTTCATGCCCAAAGTGTCAAAGTAAAATTTAAAAATATCTCCTGTGACTTTTTCTGTTAAAAATGGCCTAAATAACCATAAATATTTTTTCTCAATTTTTTCGCTCAACCATTTTTTTTTTTAAGTAATCCAGTAATCCGTCCAAACTGAGGTTAGAAAGACTAGCTTGCCTGTGATGCAATCTGTGACATATTCTGAAACTATTCATGTAGAATATTGGCTACACTGAGCATTACAACAGAAGTACATAAAAGATGTTGTAGCCAAACGGCTACATAAGGCATGAAAGGGTTATTATTACCAAACATACAATACATGAGTTTTAGTTTAGTATGGAAAAAAGAATGCAATTATGGGAAAAGTCTTAACTTGGGTAATCATTAAATGTAGAAATGTACGTTTGCACAAACACATATCACCTATACATTTACCCATTTTAATATTCAATTTTTATTTGTTATCTTTATTACCTTATTCTTTATTTTTCAATACTTTCTGTTTTATTCTTATTTTATTCTTTACTAGCTTATGCTCACGGCTTCGCTCGCGTGGAATTTGGTCTGCCACATAAAGTTTCGTGAAAGATCATTTCAAACAGATAATTAAATTATTTAAAAAAAATATAAGTTACTCCTACATCCAAAATTTCAGATGCCTAACTTCAAAACTGACGGATTCCATACAATCTTTGAACCCCTATTATATTAAAGGGGAAACCCTTGGGGTGGAATTATCCAAATTTCTTTCTTAAACTATACAAAGAACCTATCTCCAAATTTCAAGATGCAAAGTTCCTGATTTGCCTTCAATTACGTACTATAACGGGAGGGGACATGCCCCCACATAAATCTGCCCTTTTTGAGTCATTCATTCAAGTAAGTAAAAAAAAAACCTTTTTCCAGTCAAACATTTTTTCTTTTATTTAAAAATACGTTTCAACATTCTTTAGTCATTTTCAATTTACATCTCTTATAAGTCCATTTTTTATTTAATTTAAATATATTTTTAAATACTTATGAATTTGCACATTTTTAACCTTTTAGTAGATTGTAAAATGATTTAAAAATTTTCTTATAATACTTAGAGTTTATTAACGTTAATAATGACCATGGAATACATTGTAAACTCTAAGTATTATAAGAAATATTTTAAATTATTTGACAATCTACTAAAAGGTTAAAAATGTGCAAATTTATATGTATTTAAAAATATCTTTAAATTAAATAAAAAAAGGGACTTATAAGAGATGTAAATTGAAAATGACTGAAGAATGTTGAAACGTATTTTTAAATACAAGAAAAAATGTTTGACTGGAAAAAGGTTTTTTTTTACTTACTTGAATGAATGACTCAAAAATATGTACTCCAGTAACATAAACAAGAGAACTAAAATAATAAATCTGCCCTTGTTGTAGCCTATGATGTATAACCTATTTTACTCAATAAGTTTCATCCAAATCCGTTCAGTAGTTTTAGCGTGAAAGAGAGACAAACATACAAACTTTCACATTTATAATATTAGTAAGATTATGTATTTTACTACCTCCCTGGGACTTGGTTGTTAATACTATACACTCATACATTTTAACCTTTATATTTACCATGCTGTGCATTTTTATCATTTTTATTTTCAATTGCCTGTATTCACCATACTTTTGTTTATTTATATGTACTATGTTTAAAATATTTTTGTACCACTTTTTAATTCTCAATTGTCTGTATTTTGCATATAGCCATGAAGAAGACCTGCAAAGTAGGTCGAAACTTTGGCTACTTAATAAACATTTCTTCAATTCTAAGAGAAATTCATTGACCTCTACCCGGACCTCTTTCTTCCACATATCACCTATACTTCGAAATGTTAGTTGAAACTTCTATTTCTTGATGAAATGCTTACCAAAATCTACTGTTAACACATAATCAAATTCTCTTTTCCATAATAATGCTCAGGGTAACTTTTATTTCTGGAAAATATTGAAAAGGAAACGAATAAACGGTTAAAACTTGTAACTCAACTCGAAACGACACTCTGCGGAAAAGGTACCATTACATTTATTTTCGAGAATATTAAAAAGTAAACGAATGAAAGGTTATGATTTGTTGTGACTTAACTCGAAACCATAATTTACGGAACTGATACCAGGAAATTCGCTATTTCTCCGTGAAATCCTCTGCCTATTTACAATTGTTTCATAAAAACCATAATCCGTAACAATTATACTTGAGTGATCTATGCGGCCCTAATTGATATAAACGAGTAATAGAATTAATGGTGAGGTTGCATTTCGGTTGGGGTAGAGACTAAACCCCATTCTGATTGGCCAATCCTCGACCAATAGGATTTCAGGTTTAATTGACACTTTTAACCAATATTAAGCATTCATATTGGAAAGGGGTGAATTTTAAAATACGGCGAAGGGTTCAATTTTATGAAAGTTTGAGGAGGGCGTGGCCGAGCAATTTGTAACTCAATAATGAGCTTTTTTTTTTTTTTGTTTAAAGGCTTTAATTAATCTGTGGCGCTGTCGTTCGAAGGCAGTAGCTCCATGGAACCTCCGAGCTTCGCGATCTACTTCAGGTATTCTCATCAACCGATTAATTGGTTTCATCTCCTATCAACAAATTACAAGTCTATATGAACTATAGGCTACATTATATTAGGCGTAAAAGAAAAAGCGTGTTATTATCAAAAAAAGGCTGTTCTTTTTCAATTATATGCAGATATTACACCGACTGGCTCTAATCCCTAAAAGTAAACCATTGGATTTTAATTTCTTTAAATTTGAACAACAAAGTTTTTATGAACATGGATCAGTAAGAGACCGATTTATCAGTTTTTCGTTAAAAAAATAAAATAAAAAATATATATATACTATTTATGGTTCTTTTTAATTATTTAAATATATATTTATTGCGAGATCACAGGGATATAGGATCAGTGAAGAGAAAGGATTTGTCTAGCTGGAATGCGCGCCTTGGTAGCTCAGTGGTTAGAGCACCGCGCTAGAAACGCGGGCGACCCGGGTTCGAATCCCGGCCAAGACATAATCTTTTCTCTTAAAAATTATAAATATATGTATATATATATATACACACACACACACACACACACAAGTTAAACAGGGTAGGAACCAAATTGGATTAAAAAGGTAAACGCAGTTTCAATCAAAAACTCGTGGAAATTTGTTTTTGAAAAAAAAAAGTAAACCCTTGGAAATTTTATTTTATTTAAATCTAAACAAAAAAAATATGGGTCAAGAAATGATGTCTTAAAAGGAGCAAAAACATTTTAAAACTTTTATCACGTTACTGACATTTTTTTACAAGAAATAAAAAAATAAAACAACAAAAATGAACATACGACATATCGAAGACCAAGAAAAACTCGATGAATCTGACACACAGTTTTGGGATAATTGTCCACATTTTCTTGAATGCATATTTAATTGGCTATTAAATCTTGAATTTCAGAGTAATTTTTCATCTTTCGAATAGATAATTATGTTATGTTAAAAAGGAAAACATATAACATTGACTGATTGACAATCCTTTTCAAAACAGTAAAACGTTGATCTTGATGTTTGAAAGTCTTATCTAGTCCACTCCGATATTTTCTATTTTAATAAATGACAGTAGCACTCATAGTCTTTTAAAAAAAAATAATACTAAAAACGTGATGATAAAACACATTTTTATCTCTTTCAGCGTAAAACCTATTTGTCATTTGTTGATCCATGTGTATAGGAACATTTTCGTTCAGCGTTCAGGAACGGATTTCCTACAAAACTTTTTCTTTCTTTTTTAATTTATTTATTGATATTTACAACTGTATTGCAATAATACAACAAGTAAATAGGCTGAGTGATACATAATGACATGAGAATGACGAGTGGAGAAACTACCCACTGGTAGTATTCAAATCAATGTTCAACTAAGAAGGTCACGTGGCCATCTTCTTTTCAGACACCTCGGAGGATTATCGGGAATTGAAGAGGAAGCTAGGTTTGAAACTAGAGGGTTTGGACGGGCCTGGAATTTATTATGGAATGATAGGTATCTGGAATGGGCTAAATCGGTGACATATGGAACATTAAGGTCATTATGGATGGTTTTATTTGTGACAAAATAAGGAGTGTTTAAGATTTTGCGAAGGATTTTGGATTGCAAGGATTGGATACGAAAGGAATTCGATGGATTAGTGGAGCCCCAAAGTTCTAAGCGTTAATTGGAGAGCTTAGAGCGTTTGTCTAGTAAGTGTTGAAGTAGCCTGAAACGTCGAGCAGTTTCTTGTCTTTTCAGTCTTGTGTGAGGGTTCCAAATAAGACGTTTATCTATGTTGAGTCCCAGGTAGCGAATCTGTTCAATAGGGATAAGTGGAGTGCTGCTAAATGATACAGTAGGACAGGAAGTCATGGGTTTTCGGCGAAGGGTAAAGGCAATTTGATGGGACTTGCTGGAATTGATTTTAATTCTCCAATTCAGACACCCTATGAAACTTGGAAATCATTTTTAATAGGTTTAAAGTAAGAATATATTTTTAAATTAATTTAAACTGGACTATAAATCTTTTGTTGTTTGTTCATTTAACGTCACTTTTTGCTGCTATGGCTAATCGGACGATATATTGGGAGCTCTACATGTCCAGGTTTAATTAGGATAGGGATTTTTAACGAGTACCTGACATCGTACAGGTTCGGGACCCCCGTTTAACGTCCCTTCCGAAGGACGGCGTAACTAAGGATTTTTTAACTCCCTTTAAAAAATCCTGGGGTCACCTGCCGGACTACGAACCCGCGATCTTGGGTTTAGTTGTTTGTTATGCTAACCACTAGACCACAGGTGACCTTATATAAATCTTTTGATTTTTATATTTTGGAAAAAAACCATCATCCAGTCATCTAGTCTTCTTAAATTGTTTAATTCTTTAAAACGTTTCGAGAACTTTATGTCATTATCAACCATTTAAAACAATTGTCTGCATCGTTACAATAATTATACATAACTTTAAAGAAGTTATATGTCTATACATAATATGATGATCTGCATAGCTGAATTATCTGCATAGCTTTCTTGAATTGTTTAATATAGTACATACCTCCACTATTTTGCTATTCAGTGCAGCTGTTGCTTCTGTTTATCCCAAGTAGTTCATTTTTAAGTTAATGTTTTTTCCATTTTTTTCATATTTTATATTAATTTCATAAATTAATTTTTTCCCAAAATTTAAAAATCAAAAAGTAAGAATAGAATGATGAACAAAAAAAATTATTTTATTTTATTTTTAAAAAGCTTTGGACACTTAGATATATAACAATATGTATATAATAATAATTCTTGGATGAAGCTTCGCAAAGTGAAGCCTGGAGTGGAATAGAAGAAGAAGAATGAAATAGGATCGTACGGTTTGGTGGAAGGAAACAACGGTTGAGAGGATGGACTATGACGATGAAGATGATGATGACAATCTAGCGATGAATCTTGTGGGGAGTTCAACCTTCCTTAACCAGACTCTATAAAGTGGATACACTTAATCGGATGAAAAACCTGGCAGTTGAGTGTGATTTCTCAACCCAAGAACCTAAAGGTTTTTGTTTTACAGGCTTTTTTTTTTTACTACGCATATAAGCCTAGTAATCGGTTCGACAAAAAAAAAATTGCTTGCTTTTAATGTATATTGGAGAACGGAGATATTTGGGGGGTGTAGTAAAAAAAAAACACCAAATAAGTACCAGACTTTTATGTAATTAGTGCCGACGTTTCGACCTACCATGTAGGTCATCTTCAGGGCTATGAGAGAGAAACAAGCAGAACAAAAAATATATAAAAACGTTACAGTATCAAGAATATGTAATGTAGAAAATTAAAATAGTGACAGATATGATAATTAAAGATAACGAATATTAAAATAGTGACAAAATATAATAAAATTAAAATTGTGACAGATATAATAAAAATAAATATAATGAACAGAAATTAAATTAGTGACAGATATAATAATTAATGATAACGAATATAAAATAAAATACAGAAAATAAATGTACAGAAAGGATAGAAAAGTAAATATAATGTAAAGGGAAATAAAAATGAGGAGATTAACATATAAAAAAAAGTTGGAACATGAAGGATTTAGAAAATACTAGTAAATTAAAGATATAAAATGTATGATAATCGACTTCTAGCGGTTACATAAGTACAATGTACGAAACATAATAATACAAGAATATGTAGAAAGAAATGAATAGGTATTTCGTAGAATGACAGTTGGAAATGTAAACAATATGAAAATATAAGTATGGAACTATATAACTACTACATCTATAATATATACTATATACTATAACTATTGTGTATAATAGTATTACTATTGTACAGTAACTATAGTGTACAATAACTATTTGAAAAATAGTTGATTGGATTAATAAATTTTAAAAATTAAATATAATAATTAAAGATAACGAATATAAAATACAGAAAATAAATGTACAGAAAGGATATATAATTAAATATAAGAGTGGTACTTATTTGGTGTTTTTTGACTTCACCCCCCCCCAACTATCTCCGTTCTCCATTTTATCATCCAGTCAAATATTTTCCTCTCATACTTTAATATATATTGATTGATCTAGGAAGTAAAAACAGTTACTATTCAATAACTAATATACATATTTAAATAATATGTTAAAATAATTAATATACATACATTTTTTTTCTTAGTCCCTTTGGGTTTGAAGGTTTCTAAGTAGGATTAGAATAGGATGGAAAGGATCTCTGGTACTGTACGGTGAACATTTTAAGATGAGGATGAGAAAATGGTTATCAATTATTTATTTATTAAATGTAGAACGGTGATAGTTGGGGGTGCAGTAAAAAAACAAACACTAAATAAGTACTAGACTTATATTTAGTAAGTCCCAGCGGCTCCTCTTCCCAATCGCCCTGAAGATGACCTACACTATAGGTCGAAACGTCGGCACTTACTAAATATAAGTCTAGTACTTATTTAGAGTTTTTTTTTTACTGTACCCCCCAACTATCTCCGTTCTCCATTTTATCATCCAGTCAACTATTTTCCTCTCATTCATTTATTTATTACCTTTATATTTTTCCGGGCTCACCATGTCCTTTTCCTTTTATTTGATTATTTATTACTCAGTTCAGGCTGAGACTTTGTACAGGACCTTGCCAAGTTTGTGGCCTTCCTGCTGGGGTGAGAGTTCTGAAAAGTGGGTTAGTACAGTATTTCAGGCTGTCGAAAAAACTAATATGTCTGCGTTCAATGAAGTCTGTTATTGTCGGTATGTCGAGAGTAGCGTGTAGGAGGTCCGTTTTTGTTTTATGTAATGTCGTGTGTTTTAATATGCGTTGCAGTACGCCATTCTGGAACTGTTGGAGCTTCTTCGCTGTTGCAGTGGTGATGTTGGCTAATAATGGTCTTAGGATGCTCTTACAGATTGTTAGCTTGAGACGGAGGGATAAGTTGGGAGATGCGAGCAGGTGGTCAAGTCTGTAAGACTTGGTCCTAAACGATCTGAGTTTCTTCCTGCAGTGGTAGGCTAGTTTCAGGTGTCGGTCTAGTGTGACACCTAAATAGACTATGCTGCTCGCTGGTCTGTTCTCGCGTCCCGCTACCCTGCAGACCTTAGGGAGAGAGCGGCGCTTTTTCCCTGAAAGGAGAAAATTATGCAGCCCGTCTTTTTAGGATTTAGAGAGATGTTGAGTCCTTCTACCTTCTGTGTGATGCTCTCACAGACCTCTTCCGCCTGCCGTAGAGCTCTCTCTGCGCTGATCGAGCTGCTGTAGATCGCTATGTCGTCGGCATAGACTGCTATAGCAGCTTTTTTGTAGTTGGCCCCAACAGTTTCAGCTGTGTATATCGAGAAAAGTACTAGAGATAGCACAGACCCCTGAGGTACTCCGCAGGTGAATGCGATGGCTTCCGATGATGTTTCACCGATGCGGACTGCTGACGTTCGTTGTTGAAGAAACGATCATAAGAGCGAGTAGAGCTGTTCTGGAAATTCGTTGTCCAGCAGTTTCTGTCATAGGACGCTATGGGGCACTGAGTCGAACGCTTCCGTGCAGTCTATGGAGATCATAGCGGTCGCCTCGTTCTTCGCGGTGCGCTGGCTCACTTCCGCATGAATCTTCGCCAGGTGATTATCAGGCCAGAGGCCGGCCTGATAGGCGGTTTGCTCCGGTGGGATGAGAGATATATCAGTATTTTTAGTTGTAAACATACAGTTTTAATATGTATATATACATTGAAACATTACTAGTGGGACATCAACATATCGCTTTATTCTGAGCTTGTAATACAAAGTACGGTAAATATTCCGCAGATTATCGCTTCGTGTTGAGTTAAAGCTTTTAGCTGTTTATTTGTTTCATTTTTAAACATTTCCCGAAAAAAAAAGTTATCGTGAGCTTTATTATGGCAAAGAGAATGTAATTATGGGTAATGAATAGATTTTGGTAACCATTTCATCAAGAAATGAACGTTTAAACAAACATATATCATCTATCCGGAAGAAAGTGGTCCGGGTAGAGATCAATGGATTTCTCTTAGAATTGGAGAAAAGTTTATTAAGTAGCCAAGGTTTCGACCTACTTTGTAGATGTTCTTCAGGCCTGTAGGGGGGACCAGGGGGGCTTGAAAGGTCCTAGAAACACATACTGTTTTTATATATACATTTATATATATATATATATATATATATATATATATATATATATATATATATATATACACTAAAATAGAGACAAAAACTCAAAAAGAAACACTATTATTTATTATAATGCAATTGGGAAAAACCACAATGCAAAGCCTTACAACTCTTTATGTATGGAGATGTATGTTGAACGTCTTGGTGGTGGAGTGCTGTCTCATGTTTGGAGCCTGTTTGGGCTGTTGATGGTTGGGATGTATTGCACCTTTTTCTTCCAGATGTGATTCACATAACCCTTTTTTGTTTTTGTGTCTTGATAATGCCTGAATAGGTGTAACGTCGACTGGTAAGTGGGTGTATTTTTGAAACGTAAGGCTTTGCATTGTGGTTTTTCCCAATTGCATTATAATATATATATATATATATATATATATATATATATATATATATATATATATATATATATATATATATAGGTATGTATGGAAAACCACCATAATTACTGACTGTATATACTGTAGTAATAGTGACTGACTGAATGTAGATTAAAGAATCGACTTAAACATACTGTTTAGGTTGTACAATCATCTATACTTCGAAATGTTTGTTTACACGTTCATTGCTTGATAAATTAATTAGATACCGAAATACAAGCATTTCCCATAAGTATTTTTTTTAAGCTTAATTTATTGATATTTACAACTATAATAATATTACAACAAGTAAATCTGCTAATATGTACAATATGACATGAAAATCACTTGTGGGGACACTAACCATCGGTAGCACTCCAATAAAGTTCTATAGTAGATGGCCTCGAATCTTCTTTTCAGACGCTATCATCTATCCTTCGAAATGTCAGTTGAAACTTTTATTTCTTATGAAATTATAACCGTAATCTACTCATTAGCCATAATTACATTCTCTTTTCCATATTAAAGCTCACGATAACTTGTATTTTTGAAAAATATTAAAAGTGAAACAAATAAACAATTAAACTCAACTCGAAGTGACAACCTGCCAAACAGTTACTCAAAATACAATTTGTAATACCTGTGATTCAACGTAAATTTTAGTTGTTAAACGATTCCTTCCCTATTAAGGAGAGGTGCATTAAAATTTAGACGATTTCATCACTTAACCTAACACCTTGTATTTACAGGGTGCGAATATTCCAGTAATTATGAATTAATTCTTCGGGAAAACGTGAAATATTAAATAGATTTTTAGAAACACTGGCCTCAGGTGGTCACATCCATAATAAATGTCATTCGAAGTTAAATTCCCTCTTTTTTTCCTTTCGCAGGATTTTGAATGTTTCATTCCTGATCAATTATTATTTAAATAGCGATAAGGATGAATCGATATAGTCGAAGGTTTCAGGCAGTTTTGTATTTTTTCCTCTGATTACTCTTGAGCCGCGAATCACCAAAGAGGTTATTCCCTTATAACCTCTTTGTATTTAAGAAAGAATAAAAGCAACTTTGTATGCGGACAAATGTATTTCGGTTTCAAAGTTAATTCGTTCGGAAATGTGCTCATTATTAAACTAGACTGGCAATACTAATTTTATTGTTTATTCTTATATTTTTTTTTATTTTTTTTTAAACTGGATTTAATTCTTCATTTATTTTAATGCAATATTATTTATTGACCATGGAGGACTAATGATCTCCCAAGAATTTTTAAAAGTATGACTTTCCAAGTACCTATACTTATAGTGTGTTATCTTTGGACATTTATGTTAAATTATTTATAGCAATGTAATTATTGTTAATTTATTTATTAAAGTTAAAAGTTGCAGGAGAAGAAAAGATTGAGAATGACACCATAGTGTCGAAACGTCTCTAATAGAGTGAAAATTAAGAATAAACAACTGGAAAACGGTTTTATTTCTCTTACCCTAAATTAAATTAAAGTTGAAACATGAGAAACATGCCAACCAAAAAGCAAAAAACAAATTTTTTTTTTATATTTCGCTAATTCAGGCAACCTCACGACAAAAAGTGATCATGACAAAAAGTACCGTCCACCACTACAAGTAATTGTATTAGGGTTTTGATGGTGGTGGGATGTTTTCTCTTGTACTTCTCTTCCTCGCTGGACTTAGAAGTTTGGATGAGCTATTATCAACTTTATGTTCTGATGATGCTTCAATTAGGGAATCATCCGCAGGTATTTTTGTTTACTGTTGTTGTTTTTTGAGACTTAAGACTAGTTGTTCGGAATTTTGCCACTCATGTCTTTATTATATAAGTAACTAGCTTAAGCCCGCGGCTTCGCTCGCGTGGAATTCGGCCTGCCACATAAAGTTTCGTGAAAGATCATTTTAAATAAATAATTTAATTATTTTTTTTAAATATAAGTTACTCGTACATCCAAAATATCAGACGTCTAACTTCAAAACTGACGGATTCTATACAACCTTTGAACCCCTATTGTATTAATGGGGAATCCCTTGGGGTGGAATTATCCAAATTTCTTTCTTGAACTATACAAAGAACCTAACTATAAATTTCAAGATGCTAAGTTCCTGATTTGCCTTTAATTATGTACAATAACGGGGGGGGGCACATGCCCCCACATAAATCTGCCCTTGATGTAGCCTATGATGTATAACCTATTTTATTCAATAAGTTTCATCCAAATCCGTTCAGTAGTTTTTGCGTTAATGAGTTACATACATTCGCATTTATGATATTCGTAGGATATCAAAACAAATAGTTTCACTCCTGTCCTTTCTGTTATTTTAACCACAATTATATTGTGATTTTCCTTTATTTATGTACTATAATGGATTCTCCACAGTACCTAAAAAACTGTCACGTGCCCCCTCCCCCCTAAATCCGCGCTTGCTATAGCCTGTGTTATTTTGCTGTATGACCTATATTACTGTAAAGTTTCATCCAAATCCATTCAGTAGTTTTTGAGTGAAAGAGAGACAAACATACAAACTTTCACATTTATAATATTAGTAAGATTAAGTTTCTTTTCAAATTTTGTCTTTCAATATAGATCAAGTTAAAGCTTAGAGAACCTCTGATTCTGCTAGCACAAGTGCGGAGGATTGATTTGATAATGCGGTAGTACTCTGGTGTGATATTTCTATTTGTAATTAATTAATTTATGATTAATTATTGTCGATATTATTAACAGAGACTTGCTATCCGGGCTGCGGAGATGCGGCATGCCGACTCCGTGGGTCCAGAAGAGCTCTTCGATGTGGAGGTTGGCTAACCTGGCCTACGACGCATTCTTGATGGCTTTAGTAACCTACATCCTCTGGTGCTATGTATACACCATCATGACCATGTCCATTCCATTTCAGGCAAGTTCTTCCATTTCTGAATCTTCATTTTCCTTAACTAGCCAATAAAAATGTACCACTTAAACTCATGAATGTTCAGTACATGATAGTCAACAAACAGTTAAAGGTGAAAGGTAAATTCTTTATTCTGATTACAGCCGTGAATCGACTCTGTGGGATCTGGGTACCTTCTCTCTCAGCCTCTATACAGTTAGCTAGTTACACTTAGACTGAATAGATGTTAAAAACAAAAACTCTCCTCAAGTATTTTGAAAATATTGGTGTTAGATGAGTGATGAAGGAGGAAAATAGTTGTGTTGGGGAATAAACAGCTGAAATAATCTTATGTAAGTCATTAGATTCCCTTTGTTTAATGCGAGTTTATTATACATCTTTCAACCTTTATTAAACAACAGAATTTTTTTTTTAAACTTGAAAAATATGTAATTTTCAGTTTTATTATTTTGGCGCAATTGTGCTCATTCGAGTTATTCAGTATTCAATCATATTCACACTTCAAGTCAGTGTTTTGTTCAATGTATCTTAAGACATTGCTAGAAACTATAATGTATCTCAGAACTTATTCAATAACGAACTAAAATGCCATGGGGTCACATGTGGTCTAGTGGTTAACGTAACAAACTACTAAACCCAAGATCCGCGAGTTCTTAGCCCGGCAGGTGGTCCTAGGATTTTTTTAAGGGAGTAAAAAATCCTTAGTTACGCAGTCCTTCGGAAGGGACGTTAAACGGGGGTTCCGAGCCTGTACGATGTCAGGTACTCGTTAAAAATCCCTATCCTAATTAAACCTGGATAGACAAAATTTAGAGCTCCCACTGTAGCATCGTCCGATTAGCCATAGCAGCAAAAACTGACGTTAAATGAACAAACAACGAACTAAAATGCCGGTTTACTAATCTCTTGATAGCGAATTCGAGGCAGATGATATTAACAATCGTGAATCGACCTTTTGGGATCTGGAGGTCTTATTGAACCTTATAAAGTATGTGCTATTAAAAACCTTGCTGCTAAGTGTGATCTTGTCCAAATCACTCCAATCTTGGATAACAATAGTTCACTACCATGTGCTGGACCAAATCACTATGACTACCATGTGCTGGACCAAATCACTATGACTACCATGTGCTGGACCAAATACTCTTCATTGGTTTTAGTGGTACATGAGGCTTATAGTTAACATCTTAATAGGACCTCTGCGGCCTGGGAGTGAGCACATCCAACTACCTGAGCGGCTACCTCGCCTCCATCCACCAGATGATGTTCAGGGACCGCCTCAAAAGGCTCACCGACAAGCTGGACAACATCTCCAAGGACATTATCCGAAGCGGTCTCGGGGAAGAGCGGTCCTTCCTCCAGCTTTACAAGAAGAATGCTAAACTCATGTCCGTCCTCGTCAATAACTCCGTCATCTGGGGAACTATCACCCCACTGATCTACTGCCTCTCGGTTCCCGGAATGGATTGGATTGCCGGCCAGTACAGGAGTCACTTCCCGGTCCTCATCGAGAGCCCCTTCGACGAGAGGGCGCCCCTGGTTTACGAATTGGTCGTTCTGTTGGTGGCTATCTGCATGAGTGCATCGATAGGCAAGAAGGTAGTGACTGATTGTCTGTTCATTTCACTCTTCAAGATCGAAATCGCATTCATCAAGTACCTCTCCCTGTCGATGACTAAGATGAAGGAGGAATGCCACCTCAAGGGTGGCAATGCTTTCATTGACAAGAAACTTAAAATGTGGATAAAACTCCATCAATCTGTGTTGAGGTAAGCTTTGATATGTTTTTTACTGAATATAAAAACCCTAAACGAGTAAACTGTATTACAATTAAAACAAAGTACTGTATCTATTATTAATATATAATCAAATTGTAAAACTCCACAAACACAGTTCTCTATATACTCTTAAACCAAAATATTCGATCAATGTTGTCTTGGAGTATTCTATTGAGGATCAATAAAATACTGTTTGCTTTAGGTAGGAAAGGACGTTGAGAACTAATATAAACAATAATAGTGAAATTTTCTGTGGCAGGAGCGTAGATGAACTAATACTCATATTTTCACCAGTGGTCATCGTTTACTATGTCACAGTCATCTGTATCGTCGTGTGTGGAACTTTTGTTCAGATCATGGTAAGAACGTTTTCCTTTATAAACTTCCCATCCTGTATTTACTTTGCCAGGGCACGTTCTTGGCATTTATAGAACTATTCAGTAAAGAAATATGACCAATGTTATAAAAATTATAATTAAAAGCGAAAGCACAATATTACAAATATCTGGAATATTTAACAAGCATTTGACTTTTTATAATTTTAGTAGAGGTTTGTACCCTAGCAGCGGACCAACTTTCATCGTTAAGGTCACCTGTGGTGTATTGGTTAGCGTAACAAAGTACTAAGCCCAAGATCCGCGGGTTCTTAGCCCGGCAGGTGGCCCTAGGATTTTTTTAAGGGAGTAAAATATCCTTAGTTACGCAGTCCTTCGGAAGGGACGTTAAACGGAGGTCCCGAGCCTGTACGATGTCAGGTACGCGCTAAAAATCCCTATCCTAATTAAACCTGGATAGGCAAAATTTAGAGCTCCCATTGAAGCATCTTCCGATTAGCCTTAGCAGCATAAAGTGACGTTAAATAAACAATCAAAAACACCCATCGTTCCAATGTTATAATTGTAAAATCATTTCGAACTAGTCGAAAGTCCATTTTAAATTTTTTATTAAACAATTTTGTACATTTTTCTTTTATACAGTTTTAAACTTTTTTAGGCACGTTTTTGTTGTTTATGGTTTCCTTATTAGTTATTTCCTGCCATATTATTTGATTTCTTAATATAACCTTATCTGATTATACTTAGTATCACGGTTGGGATCTGCGCTTACCGCTAACTGGATATTATCCCGGAGTAGCTTAATCTAATAAAGTAAAAATATTTTATTTTGAAGAGAAAATATTTGTCCGGGGACGTCTCCGTCGCGGTGCTCTAACCAACTGAGCTAACCTGGCTCGTAACACGGACAGACAAATCCGTTCTCTTCACCAATCCTTTACCTTCACCTATACTATTTCTCTTCAAAATAAAATATTTAAAAATTATAATAATTAATAAAAAACACATAAATTATAAAGATAATTTGGTACTAGTATGTTTAAGGGCCTGCTGACATCAGCGCGCTCAGGTGTGACTTTTCTTAACCATCTCCTACTGTTATAGTAACCTTTCTATTGTTTTGTTATTGTTTATGTCAAGTTGAAGGTGAATGTGTTTTTGATTATTTTCTTCAAATATGACATAGAATCTGAAGATTTTTCGCACGGTGAACTATGAAAAATCAGCTGTTAGGTTTCTTCAGAAGCGGAATGTCATTCCGCAGAAAATGCGTAGTGGAAATGGACATGATATGAAACTGCAAGTGGGGAATAAAATTAGGTGGAGATGCCAGAAAAAAGGATGCAACAAGAGCCTGGGTATTCGATTAAATACGTGGTTGAGGAATAGTACATTACTTTTGGAGACTATTGTCCATTTTATATATTTTATATAATGAAGTTAGAGGGAAGAGACCCTTTTGATGCAATTTTTGAAGATATTGTTCTTTTTAATGAGCATTGTTTGGAATAAATCTTTCATTGTTTATCATAACATCATATTTTAAATATTTCTATTTTAAACATTAAATAACAATTTGTAACTAAAATATGATAATTTTTTTAATTTTTAAATGTTTTTATTGTAAAGATAAAAGATTTGCCCGGGCAAATCTTTTCTCTTTAAAATAAAAACATTTAAAAATTTAAAAAATTATCATATTTTAGTTACAAATTGTTATTTAATGAATATTGCTTGTAATAAATGTTTTATTATTTCTAATTTAATTTTGTCTACATATTTCTCATTTATTTCATTTCCTATAAATCTGTTGTATCATAATGAAAGGCAATGCCTATTTAAAATTCATGCATAACCTGACAAGGTCCAAATAGTTGAGGTAAGTGGCACCTGAGCGCGCTGATGTCAGCAGGCCCTTAAACATACTAGTACCGATAATTTCGTTGAGAATTTATAATTTCTGCTATAACATCTGAATAGCAGAATTTGGAATATCAAACATAGTTAACATTGGGAATGGATAACTTCATGACTCTTTATGCTTCACCTTAGTGAATTCTTATTTGTAAGGCACCTCTGTTTTGATTTCTTGCGCCTTAAAGGACTTAGATTACAGACCTTAGATAAGATTGTGGTTCGGTTACTATGGTTACCATGATTCATATTTTATTGTTGCAGAAAGACAACGATAACATATTTCAGTCCCTCTCAATCGGTGTATTCATATCGATCACGCTGGTGTATTATTACCTATTGGCCGACACTGCGGATCAGCTCACAATGGAGGTAATCAATAAATACTGTTTAAATTAATATTTATGTATTTTTATTATATCACTTGTACCATTATTACTTAAATGAAGTATGTACGTATATAGTAATGTAAGATGTTGTAGTTAACGACGAAATTCACGGGGGTCGCAGATATTCCGCAAGTGAGGCACAGGGGATAGATGTCTTTTGCATATTTAGATATTTGCTCTTCGTGACACCCAGTAGTTCGGGAGGACAGTTGTTGTATCTAATCGTGATCTGACGGTGGGGAAGTGCTTCCTCAAGATAACCTCTTTAGGGGTCATTACCCACCGCTGGATACATTCCTCAACTTTATCCTCAGCCATCTTCAAGCTCTCCATTGATCCGCAATCGAAGATTCATCGGAAGATTCGCTAGGCCTTCCCACCACGTTGATAAAACATATATTGTGTCAGATGTAATCTTCTCGCTAGTAGTTCTCATTTGTCAGTCTTTGTTAGTTAATAAAACTATGTAAACTATATATATATATAAATATATATATATATATATATATATATATATATATATATATGAAAATTTAACTGAGTGAGCCCAGCGTTCCACACATCTCAAAATTGGCTTTTCCTTAATATATTTTAATATTGAAAAGTAAAAAGAGACCTTACATAAATGTTAAGACCGTGGAAAAATTCCAACGAAAAGCCCTTAAGCCTCCAAACTAAAACAGGAATTGAAATTATCTGTCCAATATTTCGCCTATTAAAGCATCCTCAGGGTAGAAAGAAAATAACAGCAAAACAAAACATGAATAATGCACCCAAGAAACATCCCACCACCTCCAAGACTCAAATGCAACTAATGAATCATAAGGAAGGTAACTCGACCCCGGCTGGTTAAGGTTAGATAAAAACAGCTGATAAATACTTCAGGAATTGAAAATTCAACAAACACTCACCAAACTTCAATAAACACAACAGGAAAAAATAAATAATAGTAAACAACACAAAAATATAAGACAAAAGACCATATGAAAAAATGAAAGTAAAAATACAAGAAAAAAAAAACATTATCAAGAAACCGGGGTTGAGTATCCTTCCTCATGATTCATTAGTTGCATTTGAGCCTTGGAGGTGGTGGGATGTTTCTTTGGTGCATTATTCATGTTTTGTTTTGCTGTTATTTTCTTTATGCCCTGAGGATGTCTGAATAGGCGAAATATTGGACAGATAATTTCAATTTCTGTTTCAGTTTGGAGACTTAAGGGCTTTTCGTTGGAATTTTTCCATATAATATATTTTATTCGATCATATGAAATAATGCTATAATGGTTAGAGTTGATAAAACACATCTAGCATTAGGTAACCGTTCGATTGATACAAAACCAATTTTTGAGTGTTACAACCATACGTAATTATAACCATGAGATACTGATAAGACATAAAGGACCGTTCCAACAGGCGCAGAACTTGGCCCACGCCGCTTTCGACCTACCCTGGTACCGGATGGAGAAGAGGCACTCCTCGCTGGTACTGATGGTCATCACTATGTCCAACAGACCTATCCAGCTCACTGCCTACAAGGCGCCCATCTTCCTTCTCAACAGAGAGAACTACGCTGGTGTGAGTATCCAGTCATCAGTTAACGGTTTAGGCAAAACATATCGCCTTATTTACCAGTATTCGTCTTGTAGCAAGTCCTGAATTATGTTTGTGCTTCCGGAAAAATTTTAAAATTTGGATTTACCCCCTTTTCCATCTCAATGCCTCATATCTTGTTGGGATGTTAATCATACTTCTTTTTGAATTCTTTATTTCATTTAACACTAGAACTACGAAGCGGTCAAAATAAGCGGTTGCATGATTTATTTATAACATTTTCTCTTTAAGTATTATTTAATATTTTACGATAGTGTCATGATTTTTATGAAATTTGTGTATACAATAATATTACATATAAGGCTAACATTCGTTTTAGCGTACCCTCGCGAGGTGGCAACCATATATATCAATCGAAAGCTCTTTCGATTGATATATATATAGTTTGGTGTTTTTTTATGGTTTGGTGAGGGGTGGTTTGGTTAGGGATGGTTATGGTTTGGTTTGGTTATGGTCATGGTTTGGTTAGGTTAGGTTTGATTACGATCGGTTTTTGGTAGTTAGATGGTTAGGGGTGGTGGTTAGGTGTTTTGGTGGTTTGGGTAGGGGTGGTTAGGTGGTTTTTTTAATGATTTTTCATGGTTTGGTTAGGTTAGGTTAGATTAGGTTGAGTTTTTTGGTGATTAGATGGTTAAGGGTGGTGGTAAGGGGGTGGTTAGTGGTGGTTACATAGGGTATCTAGCGTTTTGAACGTTTTTAAGAAACTTTTTTATTTGACCTTTGCGGACGCTGGGAGTTATGTCATTCGACTACAAATCGAACGAGCTTTCGATTGATATATATGGTTAGGTGTTTTTTTTGGTGTTTTTTTAATGTGTTTTTTTATGGTTTGGTGAGGGGTGGTTTGGTGTTTTTTTTTTGTGGTTTGGTTAGGGGTGGTTATGGTTTGGTTTGGTTATGGTCATGGTTTGGTTAGGTTAGGTTAGATTACGTTCGGTTTTTGGTGGTTAGATGGTTAGGGGTGATGGTTAGATGTTTTTGGTGGTTTGGTTAGGGGTGGTTAGGTGGTTTTTTTAATGATTTTTCATGGTTTGGTTAGGTTAGGTTAGATTAGGTTGAGTTTTTTGGTGATTAGATGGTTAAGGGTGGATAGGGGGTGGTTAGAAGTGGTGATATAGGGTATCTAGAGTTTAGAACGTTTTTAAGAAACTTTTTTATTTGACCTTTGCGGACGCTGGGAGTTATGTCATTCGACTACAAATCGAACGAGCTTTCGATTGATATATATGGTTAGGTGTTTTTTTGGTGTTTTTTTTTAATGTGTTTTTTTATGGTTTGGTGAGGGGTGGTTTGGTGTTTTTTTTGGTGGTTTGGTTAGGGGTGGTTATGGTTTGGTTTGGTTATGGTCATGGTTTGGTTAGGTTAGGTTAGATTACGTTCGGTTTTTTAGTGGTTAGATGGTTAGGGGTGATGGTTAGATGTTTTTGGTGGTTTGGTTAGGGGTGGTTAGGTGGTTTTTTTAATGATTTTTCATGGTTTGGTTAGGTTAGGTTAGATTAGGTTGAGTTTTTTGGTGATTAGATGGTTAAGGGTGGTGGTAAGGGGTGGTTAGAGGTGGTTACATAGGGTATCTAGCGTTTTGAACGTTTTTAAGAAACTTTTTTATTTGACCTTTGCGGACGCTGGGAGTTATGTCATTCGACTACAAATCGAACGAGCTTTCGATTGATATATATGGTTAGGTGTTTTTTGGGTTTTTTTTTTAATGTGTTTTTTTATGGTTTGGTGAGGGGTGGTTTGGTGTTTTTTTTGGTGGTTTGGTTAGGGGTGGTTATGGTTTGGTTTGGTTATGGTCATGGTTTGGTTAGGTTAGGTTAGATTACGTTCGGTTTTTTAGTGGTTAGATGGTTAGGGGTGATGGTTAGATGTTTTTGGTGGTTTGGTTAGGGGTGGTTAGGTGGTTTTTTTAATGATTTTTCATGGTTTGGTTAGGTTAGGTTAGATTAGGTTGAGTTTTTTGGTGATTAGATGGTTAAGGGTGGATAGGGGGTGGTTAGAAGTGGTGATATAGGGTATCTAGAGTTTAGAACGTTTTTAAGAAACTTTTTTATTTGACCTTTGCGGACGCTGTGAGTTATGTCCCATTAAAAGTCCACTATAAATTATTTCATTCTTACGCTTCTAATTTTCAGAGATATCTACGTATGATATGTGTTATACCTAAATATAAGAAGCGGTCATTTTGATCGGTCATGAAAATATCATGAATCCATGTATTCCCGGAATTTGTATGCATCTATAATTCCAGGAAATTCCCGGAATTCAAAAATTCTACGTTTTCAATTTATTATGCGTAGATTTGTGTATATGTAATATATAAAATTTCAATTTAGTATTCTTGCTTGCCGAGTATAGTTGCAAGTTTCAACACGCACTATCTTTATGCTATGTTGATACTACTCTTTATGTTATTTTATGTCATTTTGGCCTACTTTGGTAGAAATAGATATATGGCAAATCTTCGTAGTTCTAGAGTTAAATCAGCGGTTAATACATTTTTTTCTTTAGATTTTTGTTTTTGTTTTTATACTAAAACGTTTTTCCTATGCAACTCGAAAATTTGTGTCAAATTTGTACACACGTCTATTTGCATTGTTCGTTTGTTCATTCAACGCCACTTTTTGCTGCTATGGCTAATCGGACGATACTACATTGGGAGCTCTAAATTTTGCCTATCCAGGTTTAATTAGGATAGGGATTTTTAACGAGTACCTGACATCGTACAGGCTCGGGACCCCCGTTTAACGTCCCTTCCGAAGGACGGCGTAACTAAGGATTTTTCACTCCCTTTAAAAAATCCTAGGGTCACCTGCCGGGCTACGAACCCACGATCTTGGGCTTAGTAGTTTGTTACGCTAACCACTAGACCACAGGTGACCTATTTGCATTGTTTATCTGTTGTATATTTATAATTAGTTAGTGTACCTCGAAGTGTTCCTTTCAAAATTAAAGTGGTCCGCATAACTAAAAAGATTGGGATCCGCTGATTTAAATGGTTATATTTTTATTTTAAACAAGATTCTTTTGTTCTCAAATCAGTGTTATGACACTTTATCAGCATTTCCATATTTTGTCCCTAGTTTTTTGTACCCATTTGTTAATGTCTTTTGTGAAAATTGATTATATGTCTGTCTGAAAATGCTTAGGTACTTGTGTGTTAACGCAGCCACAGTTATTCTCTGCCTACTTGTTCGCATGCATGAGCATTTATATTTTGTAACAGTTATATTTCTAAGAGACTATAATAATATAATTTTCAACATCTCTAGAGTAAAGTCCCTGCTATAGTACGCCAGATTTTTGTTTTTTCGTGAACGTTCAAAGATTTTATTCTAGATTTAACATAAGGTTTTTGATTTTTTGCAGTTTGTTGTGAGTGCCATATCTGCATTCGTCACTTTCTGCCAGATGAAGGCTCTGTACGGATAAACACGTTTGCAAACGGTCAAATAGAAGAGCAATTAGAATAGATTGTTATAAACATATAATTGTATAATATTATTAACACAGATATTATACATTAGTAATAAACATTATTACTCAGCATAGTTAGACGAAAATGTACTTAATCACGAAAGTAAAACGAGTTTTGCACTACAAATATATTTGTAACCTTAAAATACCTTCCTAACCTTCTTTTAGTTTAATTTGATAGAGATAATTTTTTTTATTTAAATAATAATTAACACTAAATTTAAACTGGGTGACATCAGCACTGGATATACGTAATGGACACTCGAAAGAAGCTTTGACTGATAAAAACATAAAAAAAGTTCATAAAATAATTATGAATGTCCGTAAATTCATGTTGATCGAGATAGCTGAGACTCTGAAGATATCAAAAGAGCGTTTTGAACATATGCTTGGGTATTTTGACATGCTAAAGCTGTGTGCAAAGTTGCTGCCGCGTGAGCTCACGATCGAGCTTAAGTTCAACCTGTCGTTGACTCCGAGCAATGTTCAGCGATATTCAACCGTATCAACAAAAGCTTCAATATGTGACAATGCATTCATCATTATACTCCAGAGTCCAATCGACAATCAGGCGAGTGGACTGCACACGATAAACTGAAACCAATGCGTGGAAAGATGCAAAAGGTCGGCATGCAAGTTATGATATTCCAATATTCTGGGATACGCGTGGTACAATATTCATTGATTGCCTTGAAAAGGGCTATACCATCAATAGCGATTATTACATAGCGTTTTTGGAGTGTTTGGAGGATAAAATCACAAAGAAACGGTCCCATTTGAAGAAGAAAACGTGTTGTTTCATCAAGACAAGTCAATGAAAACGATGGCAAAATTGCATCAATTAGGCTACGAGTTGCTTGATCGTAAAATTGAATGAAAAAGTAATCGCTGATAGTGAGCATAGGCGTAACGAGGGGAGGGTTATTGGGGATGTAACCCCCCCCCCCCCCATTGCTTAGAAGACATTTAAAAAAAATTGTAAGTAACAACTTAAAAAAATAAAACTTTGAAGGATTTTACTTTTTCAAAGTTATTATTGTGGGATTACAGAAGTAAGGCTCAATAATGCCAAAAACACAACAAAGAAAGTGCGAACACAGTTATTTTAATAAATAAAATGTACACTAAAACGACAAACCAAAACGTAATACTGTTTATTTACAATTAATTATATTATTATAGCGGCAGTAGTGGCATCTAGCGGCAACAATAAGATCGCAAATGTGAGAACAGTTTAGACAATTCTTAGAATCTAGAAGTAAAGTCTGGATGGGTCTAGAAAGTTCCCTATGCAATTAACTAAAGTAAGTTATTGTAACCAATAAATGGCGTATCTTGTATTTAAAAGCTATTTCTTGATTGCTCTTTCAAAAATAACATTTATAAAAAATTATAATATATTTCTTTAATTTGAAGCTACATGATTATAGTATAATACCTATATTACGAGACATCTTTTTTGAAGGGAGTAATATTTTGGAGTGGTTGACTGGTGGGGTTAACCTCCCCCCCTCCCATGAGTCAACTCTAGTTACGCCAACGATAGTGCGGCCTGTTTTCAAACTGTAGGTAAATGGTACTATAAAAGTGATGTCGAAAAATTCCTTGATCGCAATAATTGTTGTGTTGCTCTCGAAGGGAATTATGTCGAATAATAAAATCGAATTTTACCAAAAAAATATGTTTTACAATGTTAGTCTACTTACTATTTCAGACCAATTGGTAAGAGGTACATCTTTCTTTCTTTCTATTCAAAAATAACCAGATAAAAGAACTCGGGCCTGGAGACACCAACACGATAAATATTTTATTTCTATTTTTTTATTTTTAATCTATTATTTTAATGCGCAATTGCGCAGATACAAATGTAAATTAAATAATAAATAAATTTTTAAAAAATAAATAAATAATAAAATTTTTACAGAAGACTTTGTTTATTTCTTCTGGTTTAGACCGTGTAGATAAATTTCTCGCTAACGTTTCGTCAACTATGCTGCTGACTTCCTCAGGGCTGTTTTCTCTGAAGATGAGAATCTTTCTCATCTCAGCCCTGAGGAAGTTAGCAGCATGGTCGACGAAACGTTGGCGAGAAATTTATCTACACGGTCTAAACCAGAAGAAATAAACAAAGTCTTTTGTAATAATAGTGGTCGTGGAAGCCTAAAAGAATATTTAATACAATTTTTATTTTATTAATTCAGTTATTTTTGCATTTGAGGCTTACTTTAGAACAACCGCAGCTGCAGGTTATCTTTGAAGCGATCAACAAAAAGAAAACGCAAAAATACATCATTATGATAACATTACCAATAGGGAAAACGGTACTTGTGTCTTAACGCAGACCTGGTAACTTTTCCCTGCTTGTTCGCATGCGCGAGCAGTTACATTTTGTAACGGTTACATTTCTAAAAGTTACCTTCTATTTATTGGGGTTGAAAAATGATGAACAAATCAAAAGAATTTATTGACAATTGGAAAATGGTAATAATAAATTATGAACAATTAAGAAATAAAAGTAATGAAAAATTATGTAAAAAAAATTGAAAAATGTAATATATGATGAACAATTAATTAAAGAAGAATGAACAATTACAAAATATAAATAATAAAAATTTAATCGCATTTAGGTGGAAAATGCGTCGAAATAGACTTCAATATAGATACAAAACAGTCTGTATTTTGTTTTGACTGATGCTGTCGCCATACGAACTCGCATAAATATGATTCGTTTCCAAAAAAACCTTTCACCACAATACAATTTCATTTGATGGGAATTGCTACATTTTCTTTGTTTTGGTAAAATATTACGCTCCTGCAAAAAATGTATAGCTTGTTCTTATGTTGAAGCCAAATCCCAAATACGCATCGTTTTACACTAATTACATAACTAACTAAAATAATAACAACGAAAAATCTATAACAAAGAATAAAGAACAGATAGCGAACAATAAACAACAAATAAGAAACAATAAATCAGCAATAATCGAAACACAGTAAGCAAGATGAAACATAGAACAAATCAGCTGTTAGAAATGTAACCGTTACAAAATGTAACTGCTCGCGCATGCGAACAAGCAGGGAAAAGTAACCAGGGCTGCGTTAAGACACAGGTACCGGGAAAACATATAATAAAACACATTAATTTAGTCAATTATATTTTATTGCATATACGGTACATGAACTTTTATATATAATATTACATTATATTTTAAGATTAATATATAATTGGAATGGGATGGTGTTATTAAAAAAAGAAGACTCTATGGTCTTCTGGATCTGAAGGTCGTTTGGCGAGCCATTCTTTGATTCCTGGCAAAGCAGATAGTTTCTCCTGATGCTTTTTTAGTGTCGGAAAGTTTAATAAAAGGTCTTGATGTAGAATACTGGATAGGTAGTGGTAATGAGACAGAAACCAGATGTCGGCCCAGGTCAGCTGAAAGAAAGGTAATAGTAAATATAGTAGAAATAATCCATACATATTATAAAAATGAAGTCCTCGGCCGCGTAAACTCAATAACTACTGCACGGATTTTCATGCGGTTTTCACCAATAGATAGAGTGGTTCACCAGGGAGGTTTAGGTATATAATTTATCGAGGTTTTGTGTAAACGGGTTAGAATATAACGATATTTTGCGGAAATGATGGAAAAGGTATAGCCACCAGGGAGGTTTCACCGAAGACGCTGCCTAATATATCTTATCTATCTATCAATTCATTTTATAAAACAAAGTCCTTGGCCGTGTCTGTGGTAATCATATTTTGTTTATAATGGCTATATAATAAAATACATTAGGCAGACAAACGTGTACGCCCCTTCCGATGTAAGGCATAACCAAGGAGTTTTTTCTCCCTGTTTTTTTTTCTCTAAGGCCACCTAGCTCTCTGTGGACATAGTAGGTTATGCTATATGCTAACAACTAGATTATAGGTGATATCCTACAAACGGCAGTTAATCTCTTAGCAGCCCATAGTTACTGATCGGATCTGGTAGTACGCTATAGTCAAGTGCTACTTAGTCCAGCAGCCTGGCTACACTATCAGAGTTACCATGGAAACTAATAAAAAATTCAATGTGTATATAATACTATCGAAAGCTTTTGAAAACCAAATACTCGATAATGTAGTTTATTTCACTTTATGGAGCCTGTTATGTTAGGCTAACCACTACACCACAGGTGAATCCCCGATAACAATCTTACATCGCCTCACAAACTCACAACGCTTAGATTCCAAGCTACAATTGAAATTAAATAGGTTTTCTCAACAATTTATTTATTTTCAAAAACCTATATTCGTATTTATCTTAGCCCTTTCATGCATAATTACAACATCTGTAATGTACTCCTGTTAGCGTTTTAATGCTCAGTGTAGCCATTATTCTACATGAATACTTCCAGAATATGTCACAGATTGCAGCACAGGCAAACTAGCCTTTGTAACCTCAGTTTGGACGGATTATTGGATTATTTTTAGAAAAATAGTAAAAAAAATTGAAATTTTTTTTAAATGGTTATTTAGGCCATTTTTAACGGAAAAAGTCACAGGAGATATTGTTTTTATTTTATTTTGACACCTTGGGCATGAAAGTGTTAATTTAATGAAATACTCATTTCAATAAATTAATCTAATATTTAAATCAGTTAATTCTGATTTGTTTGTATCTATAAACAATGCATGCCATTAAATTCATAACCTTCCTCTTTTGTTACAGTGTAGTCACCATTACATTGTGAAAACAATCAGGGTTTTATTAAAATAGCATACTAATCTATCAATAGCGTCTTCTTTATTCTTTATTATTTAATTATTTAATGGAAAAAAGGCATAAAGAAAAGTTATACACATCAACTATGAACTCATACCTTTCCACCAACTAGATATCCGTTGTTTTCTTCCAATTGTTTTTCAAATATCTTCAGAAAAAATGGAGCTGCTTCTTCAGCAGCTTTCTTTAATTCTTTGTTTCTCTGCTCAGAATCAGGCTGATAATAATGTACAATTATTTCTGAAATAAGACAAAATTATTATTTCTTATACATACGTTTTCAGTTATTGATCTAAAATATCAAGTTGGAATAACATTATGAGCAATCTGTAAGTAATCGTTTAATTAATACAAATTAATAGAAATCGGAAAAAAAGTTTAATAAATACTTAAATCCCGAATTAATTTTATAATTTTTTAAAAGAAACAATGGGTATCAGTTTTATAGGTTGTTGCTTTGAGGTAAATCAAGAAAAGTTTTTAATGATGGATAAAATTGATGAGGGAGCGCAGTCAATAATAACACAACCCTGTTAGTCAACAATAAGTTTTTCTTATTTGTTGTTATTATGACTGCACCCCCCCACCAATTTTATCCTTCATTAGAATCTTCCAGTCAACTATTTTCCTCTCTAACAAGAACATTTTTTTATTCGTTTCCTTTTTAATATTCTCGAAAATAAAAATAATTAGATTATTATTAGTAGGTATTTAGATTAAATAACCGACTTACACATAATGTATAGGTTATATATTATCATACTATATATACTTCGAATTTTTTGTTGAAACGTTCATTTCTTGATGAAATCATTACCGAAATATACACATTTCCCATAATTACACCCTTATTTTCATACCAAAAATCACAGTTATCTTTATTTTCGGGAATATTAATCCTTAAAGAGACAAAAATGAATTGGGATGCTAAATTTTGTTTTCCTTGTTTTTTTGTGTTTTAAAATGGAATCATACATCACATTTATTGGGTATATTTGTCCTGAAGATGACCTACAAAGTAGGTCGAAACGTCGGCACACAATAAATAAGTATGCACTTATTATGGTGTTTTAATTGACTGCACCTCCACATATCTCTATCCTTACTTAATTTAATATTCCTTCCTTTTTTTTTTCCTGGAAGTTCCAGGGATGTATGATAGATCATACATTGTCCGGTTCCTGGGCTAGTACTTATAATTATTGGGCACATTTAATGAATACAATTTAGTAGGTATATGTTCTATTTTCTAAAATAAAAGAAGTATAAACCAGAAGATAAAATAGGAATATATAATTGGAGAATGGAGATAGTTGGGGAGTGCAGTCAAAAAAACACCACATAAGTCAACACTTATTTTTATTCAAGTGCAACTTGAGCCTTGGAGGTGGTGGGATGTTTCATGTGTGCATTATTAATGTTTTGTTTTGCTGTTATTCTCTTTCTACCCTGAAGATGCCTGAATGGGCGAAATATTGGACAGATAATTTCAATTTCTGTTTTAGTTTGGAGACTAAAGGGAATTTTTCCACGGTCTTAACGGGAATATATAATTATTTATTTTTTAAACAGGAATCTTTTGAAGATCGTAGTTACATTAAAATTTGACTTGAACGCTAACAAAAGCAGCATATTATTTCTAATACAATAGATACGAGAAAAACCAAAGCTCAGGAAATAAAATAAAATATAAGTAGGGATGCAAAATCAATCAGCTAAATAAAATCAACAAATGACTGGATAATCAATAGAAATCTTTTTTCGAAAAGAAATTGATGTTTTTATCTTGAAACGATTGTTTTTCCGTTTCTTTGTGCTGGTATATATTTTTTTTTTTTTGTTTGTTTTATTTTCTTTAATTTAAATTGGATAATATATCTTTTTATATTGAATGATAATTGTCGACCTTGATAATAGATGTGGAAGAGTCTGTGTGTCAAGCCAGTGAGGACCTACCCCCCAGTCATCCCCCCGCCCACAGCCCTGAAGAAGACCTACAAAGTAGGTCGAAACGTTGGCTAATCAATAAAGTTTTTCTCAAATTCTACGAGAAATTCATTGCGACCTCTACCCGGAACAATTTCTTCCACATATTTGTTTATATCAGTGAGTGTTTTATTTAATAATTGTAATGAAGCCCTTCTGACTTAATTTATTAATTAACCTTGCACTTACACTAGTAATACTAATTTTGTGATAAATAAAAGATATATTATACTATTATATTACTTTTTCTCATATCCTCCAAGGTGTCCACAGTAATATCGATATCAAGGTCTTCTTCTTCAGTAGAACCGCAGAGACCATTCTTACGGGCTATGTAACGGCAAATCGCAATCGATTGAAAAAGTGTTTTTCCATCCATTTCGAGCATTGGTAAATGTGGCAATTTCAGAGCTGGAATAATATTTATAATCAAATATTAGAAAATTTTATTGATCGAAGAGATATCGATTTCAATCAAAAAGTTTTACTTGGTTTCATCTTCTGCCATTCCTCCTTGCCTACCCTGATGTCTTCGAATTCTGTCTTAGTTACAGCCAACATCAGCCTAATCGGCTCGCCCAGCCCTGTCATTGCGAAGTAGGTTAATTTCACCACCATTTTCCTGAATATATTAAGAAAAATTTAGTTAAAATATTTTGGGTCAAATAAACTTGATCATATTTTCTATCTATATATTAATACATTTCTTGCTTATGTATGTGTCAATCCCAATACTCGTTATTGCTATCTATTCATAACTACACTAATACACTATGAATATCTCGCTAAATACACAAATATGACGAGTAAACAATGAATGAGATAAAAATGCAAAAAATCTAATTAGGTGTTATCTTGGACACCATCTTATCATTTATACAACTCAAACTAACTTGTAAATATCCCAAATCAGAACCCAAAAATTGTATTCTGATATTTATAACATTTGTTTTTTTTTTTGTTTTTTTAATTTATTTATTGATATTTACAACTGTATTACAATTATACAACAAGTAAATAGAATGCGTGTTACATAATGACATGAGAATGACAAGTAGAGAAACTACCCACTGGTATTACTCAAATCAAAGTTCAAGTAAGGAGGTCACGTGGCCATCTTCTTTTCAGACGCCTCGGAGGATTATCGGGAATTGAAGAGGAAGGTAGGTTTGAAACTAGAGGGTTTGAGTGGTAATGAAGTTTGCTATGAAAGGATAGATACCGGGTTCGGGCCAAATCAGCAACAAAAGGGACATCAAGATCGTTATGGATGAGTTTATTCTTAACAGAATAAGGAGCATTGAGGATTTTACGAAGGATTTTGGAATGTAGGGATTGGATACGAGAGGAATTCGATGGCTTAGTGGAGCCCCATAGTTCTACTCCGTAAGTCCAAAGAGGTCGTATGATGGTCATGTAGATGAGTCTTTTGTAGTTAATTGGGAGCTTAGAGCGTTTGTCTAGTAAGTGTTGAAGTAGCCTGAAACGTCGTGCGGTTTCTTGTCTTTTCAGTCTTGTATGAGGATTCCAGGTTAATCGTTTGTCGAGATGCAACCCTAAGTATCGGATCTGTTCTACAGGCACCAGAGGGATATTATTAAAGGATACTGTAGGGCAGGAAGTCATTGGTTTACGACGTAAGGTAAAAGTGATTTGATGTGATTTTTGAGAATTTATTTTAATTCTCCAGTTTTGAAACCATTCTTCAAGATCAGTGATATGGGATTGGAGGCTTTGGGATGCAATAACTGGATTGGTGTTGACTGATAATACACATGTATCATCAGCATACGTCGTAAGGATAGTATTAGGATGAGTTGGGATGTCAGCTGTATAAACTGTATAAAGGATTGGGCCAAGGATACTACCTTGAGGAATAACATTTTAAATTAAAAATAAAACAACTTTTATATACGTAAAATAATAATCATGAATCTTCTATTCTCATATTCAATTTCATAATAAACATGAAATTGAATATGAAAGTAAAAGATAAACGATAAACGAAGTTAATATCCTGAGGTAGATAAATACAGTCCCCTATGAAACCTAAGATAAAAAAAATTTAATGATTAATAACCTTATCTTAATGTAACTGCTAAGTTTATGATATCCTTATCAGAGAAATATTTCTATTATCATCATGCTTATAAATAAAATAATTTATATCGTTATAAATTTCAGATCAGGAGCATTGCTGATTAAAAACATTAAAAGCAAGGACAATACATAGATTTAATAACTCATATACATACCTACTATAATACCAATTTGGACTTACGGAGCAGAACTTTGTGAATGAACTAACGCATTACATTCCTTTTCTACCTAATATTATTTATAATCCAAAATCGTTCGTATAATTCTCAATGCTCGTTATTTTAGTACGAATAAAGCCGTCCATAAGACCTTAATATCCCATTTGTTGAAAACATGGCAAACTTTATTCCCACTTAAACCCACTTTTTTTTTTTAACACTTTATTGAAACATTGCAATCTGCCACTTGTGGGCAATAAGTAACGGTGCTAAGTAGCTTACAATCATTCCATAACAAAACAATGATATAAACAAAATAAAATAAATAAATATATACTTTAGGTAATAAAAATAAATTAATGCGAAAATGATAATAAAATGAAGTCTAAAATATATATATATATTTGAGGAGGCCAGGACCCAGTAATGGGTTGTTGCGCCGATTGAAGAAGAAGAAGAAGTTAAACCCACTACTGCCCAGTAGCTACCTCTTCAATTCCCGATAATCCTCCAAGGTGTCTGAAAAGATGGTCTTGTGGCCTTCAAAATTGAATTTGCTATTCGAGTACTAGCAGTGGATAGTTTCTCTACTTGCCTTTATCTCATATCATTCATTATGTTGATGTGTTACTATTATACAGTTGTAAATTTCAATAAATAAATTTTAAATAAAAGCAAGTATGTTTGTGATCTATTAGCCCGAAGTATGGGGAAAATATGTAGATGATGTACCGTTAAAGTATACATGAGATAACGCACGATATGGGCAACACGTAATATAGTACAGTAGCATAACCGCAGACGTACGATGGGGATTAGAAAGGCCTTGTATCTTTCAAAACTCAAAACTTTTGAATTTTCGATATTATTCTAATTTATTTTACTAATCATTCTTATTCCTATTTCACTGTTTAAATGATCAGAAATAAATTTGGCCAAGAATGGGAAAAGTAACGTACCTAAATAACTAATTAACTTTTAATAAAGTGGGTGGAACCGTCGCATTGAACCGGTAACCACTTGCAGAAAAAAAAGTTATTTAATCTATCAAATAGGCACATGGATTAATCGATATAGATAAGAGTGATAAGGTATGGCGATAACTGGCAATTCAGCCTAAAATTTTTGCCAAAAATAATGTTGTATTCATGTTATTACCATATTCATTTAAAAAATTTTCTTACCACTTTTGACTTTCCAGTATTGCTTCAAATAATCTTGGTCGTATTTCAATTAGCTTAACAAACTTTGGAAAAGTAAATAAAAGAATTATTTTCTTTGATTCGTTGAAACCTTCGTGAAAATAGTAATAGTATTCCTTAAACAAATAATATGGACTTCAAAACTTATGTACCTTAAGTAGTTTAAGCTCTTTGACTTTAAAAATCGATGTTCTGAAATGTAGACTTACGCCATCCCGATCGATACGCCTTTATTTACTTCAGACAATTTTAGTTTGTTTGTTATTTTAACGCCACTTTATGCTGCTGTTGCTAATTGGACGATGCTACAGTGGGAGCTCTGAATTTTGCATAACCAGGTTTAATTAGGAGAGATATCTTTAACGAATATCTGACATCGTACAGGCGCGGGACCCGACGTCTCTTCCGCAACCGAGGAGTTTTTATTCCCTTTAAAAATCCTAATGCCACCTGCCGGGCTACGAAACCGCGATCTTGGGCTTAGTAGGTTGTTATGCTAACCATGCATTAACTTAAAGATGCAGTTGTATGTTGAACGTCTTGGTGGTGGGGTGCTGTCTCATGTTTGGAGCCTGTTTGGGCTGTTGATCGTTGGGATGTATTGCACCTTTTTCTTCCAGATGTGATTCACATAACCCCCCTTTTTTGTTTTTGGTGTCTTGATAATGCCTGAATAGGCGAAACGTCGACTGGTAAGTGGATGTATTTTTTGAAACATAAGGCTTTGCATTGTGGTTTTTCCCAATCGCATTATAATAAATAATAGTGTTTCTTTTTGAGTTTTTGGCTCTATTTTAGTGCTTAAAGATTTCATTCATCAGAAGAATAGTTTCATAAAAAATAATTAAATAAATTGCGATTTATTACAATTCTCTATAAGTTTGTCCTCAGCCTAAATTATACAATCTAAAATAATTTCTAACAAAAGATCCTAACCCAAACTGTCGCAAAGTCTTATTTTCTCAATTTGACTTCTGAGGGGAGCTCAGTGGATAGAGTGCCAAGATGTCACTTGTTCGAATCTGGCTGAGGCAGATAAATTATTTGATCAGTTGACAGGCTTAGATCAACCATGTGGGATATGTTACAAATCCTTCTAGAGCTCATTCAGCCTTTGTTAAGTGGTTAGGTGCCCTTAATAGGGAAAATAATTTGGAAGCTGGGCTTGATTCTGCCAAATTACAACCCTGCACAATCATTAACTCAAAAACAGTACAGTTTCTGCCATGCACTGGAACCTAATATCTGTCTTGAGTTATAGTGGCACAGGTTTTTAGGCATTATGAATGGAATAATAAGTTGTTGTTTGTTCATTTAACGTCACTTTATGCTGCTATGGCTAATCGGACGATGCTACAGTGGGAGCTATAAATTTTGCCTATCCAGGTTTAATTAGGATAGGGATTTTTAACGAGTACTTGTCATCGTACAGGCTCGGGACCCCCCGTTTAACGTCCTTTCCGAAAGACGGCGTAACTAAGGATTTTTTACTCCCTTAAAAAAAATCCTAGGTCCACCTGCCGAGCTACGAAACCGCGATCTTGGGCTTAGTAGTTTGTTATGCTAACCACTAGACCACAGGTGACCGTTTCAATAATAGGTTTAAAATAAACAAAGGTTTGATACTTGAACAAATAAAATTCAGATGACATCATAAGTAATGGTTTCATAAGAAGTCTTACTCAGCATCATTTAATATAATTATCAAGATAAATACAATAGATTCATTTGCCACCAACCATCAGCTAGGCTGCTTGTAATCTCGAATCGAGTATTACATAAATATAACATTATGATTACTAGTGATATCTCCTAAGCTGTCATGCACGCTATACAGTTTTGCATTTTTCATAAATGACAAAAGGATCATGTAAAATTTAAATAATTCTTTTTGCATTGTATGTACTACAAAATCAATATCTCATACTTACATAGTTTTTGGAAAATATTTACTTTATTTCAATATTTTAAATTCTTTAAGATTTATATTAATAGATTAAGGGGTTTATTTTAATTTAAATTGTAATATGTAAAAATATTAAAGTAACATGTATAAGATTAATGTTCAACAAAAAGTTTTTTGTAAATGATAAATGAAAAATATACTAATGGATATTGTAAAAATTGCTGTAGGCAAACAGTTTTAATAACTAAGCAAGATTGGGCTTGCAGGTTACACTAAAAATTAGAAGACATGGAATTAAATAAATTGTATGTTGTTTGAATTAATTAAAAAGTAATTGCATTTATTTTAAAAATAACCCGAAGCATGAATCATGATCCTAGCTACATAATCCTAGCATGATACATAATTAGCTAGCTATATTTTTACCTTCAAAATAATGCATGTGCATTAATATTTTGTTTTACCATAGTACAAAATAATCTATAATTAGAATATTTCTTAAATTATTTTTATCATTACAAAACATTTAGTCTATTGAATTAATGTTTATTAATAAGCATGCCATATATATTAGTAATTAAAATTAGTATTATACATAAATTCCTTGATAAACGCAGCAAAGCTGTTAAATTTTCAGCCCTTGAAATGTAATATGAATACTATTTATAACAATTTCAATAAATTAATTTTGATTTGTCAACAGCTATATATTAGTTACTGTATTTATGATGAATATGTATGTAGAGACATATTAAGTATGCTTAATTAATATAACTGATTGTGTTTTTTGCTAAAATTTAAACATAAAATTAATAAACAACAATCATATCATATATACAACAATCATAAATATAAAGAATATTAATCATATAACCAATATATAAAATTAATATGTCTTACTTGGTCTATCTGTGATGGCAGTCAGTTTAATACTGAGTTGAGCATCAATTGTGATAGATAGGTCCAGGCTGGGAAGGAAATCTTCAAGGTCAACTACACTCCCTGATATGATTATTAATTTTTATTTAAATGATAAACTAAATTTCCACACCAAAAAAATGATAATCATAAATTATATAATGAAATATCTGGCATGATTCATGAATTAATAGAGGATTAATGGATTGATAATTATAGTAGGAAGGTTACTTTTCTTAAAACTATTACCTCGAAAACCTTATAAAAGCAAAGATTTAACTCACATACTGTAAGTTTATAAATTTAATATTACAATAATTATTAGACTAATTTACTGATTTATCTCATTAATACATTAAATGGACATTTGAAAAATGATTTGGATTAAGTTTGGTCAATCAATCAAGAGAATAAATTGAAGTATAATTATAAATTGTAATTATTTCAATAAAAATAAATCATATTCTGTCATCAATATATCATGAGCTTTATTGTAAACTATTTATATCCCTAATAAGAGGAAATTTAAAAATCAAATATTAAAATGCATTGATGCCGTTAAATAAATTTAAATGTTTATATGTGTTGTTGTACTTTAATAATTGTTTGATATAAATAATAGTTTTATTTAAAAATAATTAGTTAATCACTAAAATAGAGCCAAAAACTCAAAAAGAAACACTATTATTTATTATAATGCAATTGGGAAAAACCACAATGCAAAGCCTTATGTTTCAAAAAATACACCTACTTACCAGTCGAGTTTCGCCTATTCAGGCATTATCAAGACACCAAAATCAAAAAGGGGTTATGTGAATCGCATCTCGAAGAAAAAGGTGCAATACATCCCAACGATCAACAGCCCAAACAGGCTCCAAACATGAGACAGCACCCCACCACCAAGACGTTCAACATACAACTCCAACATCCAACATACAAATTAATTAGTTAATTTTATTTAAAGTTCATTGTTAATAAGAAAATTTTGGTGATTTGTTTTAATTCATAAAAAGTCATGGTTTTAATAAAACGGTATATCTGAAAATATTTAAAGTAAAAATATTAATTTTTAAAATTAATATAAATAGAGTTTATAAATGTATTTTTATGTCAATTGAATATCCCTTTCATATATTCTTTTTATTTATAAAGTTCTTAGTTTTGTTAAAGTTTAAAATTTCCTTTATTTTTTTTATTATAGATTATAGAAAAAAGAATCTATAATGCCTCTTTTACTATGACAGTTCGAATTCGGTTTTACCAGTTCATGGATTCAAATCCGACCGTGGCAGATAAATTATTTGGTCTGTTAACACCCACAGTCCGTTAAGATCTACAGAACCTCCTGGGGCTCACGCAGCCTCTATAAAAGTGGGTACCCTTAATTGGGGAGGTAGAGCACGATCTCAATAAATCTCCGCCCTTCACAAAGATTGTCCTAGAAACAGTACAGTCTCTACCATGTATTGAACCCAAGACCCTTCATGAGTTGTATTTGTGCAGGTTTTTTTCTTCACTTTAACAGAAATAATCAGGAAAGAAAATGTGGGTGAGTAAGGCAATGGAATTAAAGGATTTTATTGAAAATTCTGAAACACTGGAAAATAATAGAAAATTTTGATACATAATGTTTGTAAATGAACAAACGATATCGTCGTCTCGGTGAAATCTTGTTAGCCTACTTAGAAACTGTAGAATTCCAAAATCGGCCGTCATTTTTCACACTCAAGATGAGAAGAAAAAAGTGATTTTGTCATAGCGCAGAGGTATTTAGATCCTAATTGCTTTTCCTACATCAATATTTCCACGTAGGATTTAACATAATGGTAATCGCATGTAAATTTTAGTGGCCATTTGTTTGGAGAGACAGTCAGTGAATCCTTTAAATGCCTAATTAATTTACAAATGGAATTATTTGAATGTTGTTAAAATGCTTATTGTATTATTTCTTGGCGTGTTTACACCAAACGTAATATTGTGACCTGAAGTATATTCTTTAAACTGTTTTTACACAAGATTGTTGCGTTTTCAAAAATTCATATTACATATTAATATTAGCATTTAGTAAAATTTAAGAGCAACGAAAATTGACAGAACTTTTTGACAACTACTGCCCGCCTGTGGTGAATCATGGTCAACAAATGTGACAAAAAAAAACCTATATTACTCCATTTAGAAAGTAAATGAAAATATGTATTGTAAACAAATTAATTTAATCATATTTTATTTATGCTTTACACTTCATTATCATGAAGAATATTTGTTAGGCTGCTTCTCATTCTTAAAAATTTAAGGCAGTTTATTTGTGAAATCTTGGTGATACTCGGATGTAGTTCACATTGAAGCACCGATGAGAATTGATATCAATTTATATTCGACCACAATAGGATGACAACTTCATGTAGAGTACATTTTCAATTCGTTTTCAACTCAATTGCTGAATTTTCTGTAAAACAGACGCACTACGTGTTGTGTTTAATCTACAAAGTTTAAGTTATAACTTCGAATTTTATTTTGCAGAAATATAGACTTAGTTATTATAAAACAGTTTATTTCAAATTTACGCTATTATTTCTATTTAAATTTATTTCAAAATATTTCACATTTCTCATATTTTTATTCACGTTTTAATCTTCATTATCAGTAGGTTACTGTAAGCCAGGTTATTGAGGTATTCAGTTGTTTGTACTTAAGGCTTAGGAAGTCGCATTTGTGTTTTTACTAATAGTGCTATTATATATTTTTATTAGTGTACATTCCATAAATTGATCTGTCACTCACGGATGATTTGCGCGTTCGTTAAGCGTTTATGAGTGATATGGAACGCAAGATCAAGTTGAAAACTCTCAATGCTTATATAACTTGCAAGATATGCAGAGGATATTTAGTTGATGCAACAACAGTAACAGAATGTCTACATACATTTTGCAAAAGCTGTATGGTGAAGCATTTGGAGGACAACAATACATGTCCAACATGCCAAATAGTCATCCACCAATCACACCCTCTTCAATATATCAGCTTTGACAGGACTATGCAAGATATTGTTTATAAACTAGTTCCTAATTTACAAGAAAACGAAATTAAGAGAGAAAGAGAATTTTACAAGTCAAGGGGATTGCCATGTCCCAAGGATGTTGTTGTACCGACTGGGGAAGCTGAAGAAGAGAAACCTACGACTCAAGTCGAAGCAGATTTTCATCGTTTGGATGAACAGGTCAATATCGGATTGGAATGTACTGCAGAGAATCTCAAGTCTCTCAAAAGGAAGTTTATTCGCCTATCATCTCAAGCGACCATTACTCACTTGAAAAAGTTTATTGCTAAAAAAGTTTTAGATGGTATGGAAAAATATAGAGATATTGATATTTTGTGTAATGACGAATTGCTCGGTAAGGATCATACTCTCAAATTTGTTTATGTTACAAGATGGAGGTTTAAAGATCCACCCCTTAGGCTCCAATACAGACCTCGTATTGAATTATAGCAGTGGGGTTATGTGGACATTTTTATTTCGATGAGCGGCATCCCTTTCTCTGTGATTTATTATCCGAATAGTTGTACTACTAAGCTGTTATATATTTATTGAAATAGTACAAACTAATGATATTTTGCTATATCATACAACTTTCAGTTGTAAAGACAAAATTTTATATTTTATAGACTCTGTAGTAAATACAAATTCAACTTTTTACTGCAAAATAAAATTTTATATAATTTGGAATTAAAGAGTCATTTTAATTAGTCAACATTAGATCTATTAAAAAATGTGCACACTTAATAAAATTAATAGATATATTTATAAGTGTGCCTTTTCTCGATAAGGAGATATTTTTCACCATCATCATTCCATTTTATCCTTTGTAAATTTTTGTTAAAATGCTTTATTTTCTGGCAATACAGTTATACACAACAATACTTTGTTTGCCTTTCTCACCCATATTAATATCAGTTTCATATCTAAGCAGTCTTAGATTCTATGATATACCCAATCATATTCATTTTTATTTTATTTGTTATCTTTTGGTAATCTTGCCCTGAAATAAATTAATTGGTGTAAAATAATAAAAATTAATGTTGTTTCAAAATATTTGTCTTTTTTAATTGAAGATTTATTAAAATGTAAATTGAGCCATATATAACTTAAAAACACAAACTGTCTCGTATATTCACAACATAATTGTTTTATAATTGAAATTATTACACTAATTTAAAATTTTATTTATCTGAAATATTATTGATTAGTAAATTAGAAGTAAGTTTTAAGGATATTAGTTTTCTTTATAAAAAATATTTAATTTAGCAATCATAATATGTTAACTTTCCGAAAACTGATGATATTAATCTACTCTATTGTTTTATCGATTAACTATTTCCTAGGGTTATGTGAACCAATCTTTTATTGGATAGTTAATTTGGTATCTGTTCCACTGGTTGTCATTTCAAGTTAGGTCACAAGTATTAACTGTTTATTTGTTTCACTTTCAATATTTTCCCAAAATTTAAGTTATCGTGAGCTTTAGTGTGGAAAAGATAATGTAATTATGGGTAATGAGAAGATTTTGGTAATCATTTCATCAAGTATAGATGATATATGTTTGTAAAATGGTTCATATCTAAGTGAAATTATTACCGAAGTATACACATTGCCCATAATTACGTTCTCTTTTCCAAACCAAAGCTCATGACAACTTGTATTTTTGGAAAATATTAAAAGAGAAACAAATAGAAAGGTGAAAGTTGTGACTCAACTGCGACAATCAGCGGAATAATTACTGTTAATTTTTTTTTTAAATATTCAAGAACTCATTTGCTTTATTACTCCATTTAGAAAGTAAATGAAAATATGTATTGTAAACAAATTAATTTAATCATATTTTATTTATGCTTTACACTTCATTATCATGAAGAATATTTGTTAGGCTGCTTCTCATTCTTAAAAATTTAAGGCAGTTTATTTGTGAAATCTTGGTGATACTCGGATGTAGTTCACATTGAAGCACCGATGAGAATTGATATCAACAATAATTTTAAGTAATATCGAATTAAAACTGTAATGATTTTTAAAATTTCTAATGAATACAAACTTTGAAAATTGAAATAAAGTAGTTACTTACCACAAATTTCGCTATATTTAGATACTATTATGATGTCATAAACTAATAATACATCTATACATATTATAAAACAAAGTCCTCGTCCGTGTGGTAAACTCAATGACTACTGCACGGATTTTCATGTGGTTTTCGCCAACAGATAGAGTGATTCGTCAGGAAGTCACAGAAGACGCTGGCTAATCCCGTGCAATTATCTAACGTGCAAGATAATAAATTCATATATAAAGAAATTTTTGTTTTTATTTTTATAATTACTATACAATAAAGTAGATTAGCTGAAATGGGAAGAAAAAAATCAAGACTCCCAAAGAAGCCTAACCAATGATATTCACAAGGTACTTAGTGGCCGGTATGTGATAAAATAAAAAACATTGCACAGACAAATTATGTAGGCATAATATGCCTTATTACCCGAGCAAAGCTGGGCTGGGTCGCTAGTAATACATATTAATAATGATATATACATATTACTCTTGAGTTGTACTTTAAGCATTTAATAAAGCAGGAATACAGAAGGCATCTTTTTTAAATTGAAAATCTAGGGATCCTGTATTATATTACATTGGCCTAATTATGTTAGGCTAAATTCAGGGTTAAGTATTGTAATAGAGATCATTTATTAAAAATAGTTCAGCTTTTTCTCTTTCATAAAATAAACAGTAATTTCAGATTTTAAAAATGAAAAAAATAAATTTGGAGAAATGATAGTTCAGCTCTGAAAAAAAATTTTTTTTTAGACATAAATTTAAGGCTACATGATATTTCAAATATTTTTAACATATAATAATTTACCTATCACTGGCGAATATGTGAGATTACATAACATGGAATTGCAAAGCATGCATCCAGTAAATATTATTCAACTGAATATTCTTATCTCGAAGATTAAGATAAGCCTGTTACGTTGCTGGGCTTAGTAATGAACAAATTCCTAAGATGTTAATAAATGGTGTGCCAACCAGGAAGCATCTGAGGGGTAGACCAGGGTGTAGATGGGAAGATTGCGTTAAGAGTGATCTGGATTTGGGTTTGGATAGTGGTCTGTGGATAGAAGTTTATAAGCAGAGATTGGTGTATCGGCATCGACCCTTCGGGTTTGCTAAGCCTTGTTATTATTATAATTAACAAGTAGAAGATACATTTTTTAGTTTGATTTCAATTACTTATTAACTTTTCGTAATAGTAGAATTTTTTTATTTACTTTTTATATTTGGGGTTTAAAGTTTTTACTAAATTCAACTAAGGCAGGCTAGGTAAGTTAATTCTTTTCTACTATTCTGGTCAGAGCGGAAACGTCAAGATTCATTTTGTGTGTTTGGGTAATTGAACCTGCATCATTTCAGACTTGAGCGTAATCAATAAAATTGTAAAGGCGAGTAATTCTTTGTTGTAGAAGGAATTTCAATTTTAATTTTCAAAAGTTACGTCGTAAACCAATGACTTCCTGCCCTTCAGTATCCTTTAATAATATCCCACTGGTGCTTGTAGAACAGATCCGATACTTAGGGTTGCATCTCGACGTTTCAGGCTACTTCAATACTTACTAGACAAATGCTCTAAGCTCCCAATTAACTTCAAAAGACTCATCTACATGACCATCATACGACCTATTTGGACTTATGGAGTAGACCTTTGGGGCTCCACTAAGCCATCGAATTCCTCTCATATCGAATCCTTACAATCCAAAATCCTTCGTAAAATCCTCAATGCTCCTTACTTTGTTAAGAATAAAGTCATCCATAACGACCTTAATGTCCCTTTTGTTGCTGATTGGGCCCGAACCCGGTATCTATCCTTTCATAGCAAACTTCATTCCCACTCAAACCCTCTAGTTTCAAACCTAGCTTCCTCTTCAATTCCCGATAATCCTCCGAGGCGTCTGAAAAGAAGATGGCCACGTGACCTTCTTATTTGAACTTTGATTTGAGTACTACCAGTGCGTAGTTTCTCTACTTGTCATTCTCATGTCATTATGTAACACACATTCTATTTACTTGTTGTATAATTGTAATACAGTTGTAAATATCAATAAATAAATTTAAAAAAAAAAATTTCAAAAGTATTATCCCTTCTTCGCAACCTAATTAAAACAAATTAATTCAAAAGTTTTTATTATTTTATTAAATTACTGTTTATTAATCTTGTATTTCTTCCCCTTCATCCTGTAATTCTGGAATTCCTTCCATTGGTTCTTCTGGCAGCTGCTCATATTCATCCCTTGTCTGGTAATCTGTGATTTCCTGTGGAGGATTGTAGTAGAACAATTCAAACACCTGTTCATAATCCTTCAATACATCTTGTACCATCCTTTGGATTCTCATTAATGTTATCTCCGACAAGTGATATCCCTAAAGCAGAATAAATTGTTATTGTTAACTATTATTTTATTTTTTGTTCTCTTGAATTAAGAATAACCCTACTTTAGAGTTATATATAATTGAAAACATAAAAACCCAATTCTGAAAAAAAATAAAATTCAAAGCTTTTTTCATCCATTATTTGGCAAAGTTGAGGAAACTGAATGGTTATTCACTTTATTTTGTTCATTACAAACCCTTGATCACGTAACTTACCAATAATAATATCATTGTTATAAAAGAATAAGCTGTGGTGAAAATGAACCTTAATAATATAGTATAACAACTTTTTTTCACAAGCATTTAATAGCGATAATATAACTTAACAGTTATTGATTTAAATTGTTCATGTAATAGCTAAAACTAGTAGATAGGTGATTTTAGGGTTCGGCTAAAAGAACTACAGCCCTTGATGGTGCAGCTTTAATAAATTTTTTTTAAATAAAAAATAAGCTAGTTTTGCCAATGTAAACTTATAAATTACTTCAATTGCATGATTAAAGTTGAGTTGTTAGGTAATTTTTTCATTAAAAAAAATTTTAATTCAATTCAAAATTTTTTCAAAGCAAGTTTTCTTTCTTTATTTTTCCTGAAAGTTTGAATATTCTAGTCAAAATTCAATGTCATCATCATCATAGTCCATCCTTTCTATATCTATATCGCTCATGCAGTGTGAGGTTTAATTCTGTACAGCCGGAACCACACTGTTCGATTCTCTAACATTTCTCTTCTGTTCCATTACAGTCTTCTCTTAGCTAAGCTTTCCTTAACACCTTCCCTCAACTTTAGCCTCATATTTCATCTTGGCTAGCCTGTTCTTCCATTCTTTAAAGAGTCCAAACCATCTTAGACTGTTTCTTCAAGGAGTTTTTCTGCAGGCTCCATTCCAAGGCTTAATCTAATGATCAAGTTGCGAATTAGGTCTCGTCTTGTTTTACTCTCTATCTTCATAAGGAATCTCATTTCTGAACCCCGGATCCTACTTTTGGTGGTCAATGCCCTAGATTCCGAAGAGTATGTTAATATGGGGAGAAAAGAAGATTTATATACCCTCAACTTTGTGTACTTGGATACTTCTCTTTTATGTAGAGCTTGGAACAGTTCACCAGCTGAGTTAATACTCTCCTGGATTCCATTGTCCATGACTCCATTCTTATCAAGGTGTGCACCCAGATATTTAAAGCTTCTCAATTGTTGGATGAGCTTGTCCTTGATTCCTATCACTCTTATTTTTCGCTGAGGCATCCTGCCGATTCTTATAACCTTTGTTTTGTCATGGTTTTTTCCATATTGATGATCTCTAATTCATCTTGAAGAACCCTGATATTGTGTATTAGGTCTCTATCATTATTGGCAAGGACTACCATATCATCAGCGAAGGCCTTCAAGGAGTAAGTAACTTTATTCACCACCAGAAGAGGGCTCAAGCTGCAACCCTACATTTCAGGTGTTCCTATAGAGGCTCATTATTGCCGCCATTAGTCCTTTGTTAATGCCTCTCTCTGTTGAAGCCTTACAGATGTCCTCTTGTTTTATTTTGTCAAATGCTTTTGTGAGATCTATGAAGCACACGGTTAACTCCTTGTATTTTCAATTACTTTTTCAGTACAAACCTTGTGTGCTCCTGTTTCCTCTAAAACCATGTTGTTCCTCCTAAAATTCAATGTATACAGTTGTATAGAGTCAAAAGATAATATTTTATTTGGACTATAAACAACGTTCAAATATTAAATATGTTAACAGTTAAAAATAAGTGATATTTATTATAAATCGTATATTTGTAAGAAATAGATAGAAAAATTGTAATTGTATAAAATAGATTTGAATATATTTGTTAAACAACCTAAAATGTATACATTATTTAGTCAATTGTTTCTAGTCTCCCTGATTGCAGCATATATCCTTCTATCAGATCTTTGAAGTCATATTTAATAAATGTATTTGGTATGCCAAATCAATTGGTTCAAATGTGCCATCATAGTCATTTTAAACGATTAAGTAATAAATAGTAAGAGAAAATTATGTCATTAATGCAGTTAAAGCAATAAATAAAAATTAATTAATTAACGATAGTAAATAAATTAACGATTAAGTAATAATGCAGTTGTATAGTACCTGAATTATCTTGCATCTTCTGTTGGTGTCAATGCGGACAGGGAAAGAAGAATAGAAGCCTTCTGGAATACCATAGATTCCAGGAGAACACACTACTTCATTCGTGTAGATAGTTTTCTTTGCAAGAAGGACCTTTTTGATGTAGTTGATGACACCTTTTGCATGGGCAAAGCCGGTCAGCGAGTATCTGGATTTCTAAAATATTTGTTCGCTAATTATTAACCTGATATCCATGAGGCCAAATATATATGTTGTTTTTAATTTAAAAATTTATAATGAAATAAAAGAAACAAATTAATAATAAGAGTGGTGTGAAATGATAAGGGCATGCAGTCAATGATTAAACCAAATAAGAATGACTTATTTTGTATAATCATTGACTGCACCCCTTGACCATTTCACCACTCTTATAATTATCAAGTCAACTATTAATTAATAATAAATCTAGTTATTAATCACTTTGCATTATTATTATTAGCACAATACTTTGTTTATTTTGGATACTCTATTGCAATATTTTTTATTTTATTATTTTCATAGGTACATTTTAATAACGAAAAATTAAAAACTATTAAAACTTAGCAAATTTGAATGACACAAAAGTTGATCAATGTGAAATGACTAGCAAATAGGTAAAACTCTCTACAAACTATTGAGGTAATAAAAAAAATATATTTGGTATCTTCCTGTTAAACACCTGTTTTCAAACTATTTCATTAGGTTATCAGTTTTTAGTGATAATTTTGTATGGCATAAAGTACAATAGTTGAACATAAAATTTGTATATTATTTGTTATAATTTTGTAGTAAAATTCTATGGATAAATATTGGTAATAATTTTTTGCTCAACATTTTTCAATGTTTAGTTATGCCATTTAGGTTCAACTCTCTTATTCATACCAAAGCTTATAAATGGCAAGTGTGCGCATATGTGCTGTTAGCATAAAGGTTCCTATCTTATTCTCTTCTTCTTTATCTTCCTCCTTAGTACCTCTCAGCATGGAGGTGCCCCATTCCAAGACAGCCAAGCCCCTCGTTCTCCAGCCAGCGCTTTCATCTCATTCATATTCCTTCCCTTCCTTTCACCAATCCTTGAGATGTGGTCCATCCATTGCAGTCTAGGTCTTCCTCGAGGATGACATCCAGTAGATCTGGCTTCAAAAAACTTCTTTGGGTCCCGGTCCTCACCCATTCTTCGCCACTCGAACAACCATTTTCGCTCCCCTTCTTCTTCTGACATATATCTTCCAATTGTGACAGGCTGTCTTCTTCCTAACCACCGCAGCTTTCACTAGATCACTCAGCCACTCAGACCTTTTACCTTTGGTTCAGACTAACTAAGTTCCGCATACAGTTTCAGTAGTCTCAAGAATTGCATGTTTCAATGCTGCCCATGTATTGTTTGTATACATTTTCGTATTGACATTTATAAGTCTTAGATCCAGAAGTTCTGCATATTCCTTTTTCCTTTCTGGATCCTGCTCTTTTGCAATGTCAATCCTCTTGTATGTTTTGAGTCTTTTCTTTCTAGATCGTAGGATCTCGGTATCTCCAACCAAAAGAAGATGGTCCGAACCAATTTCAGCACCTCTTCTAAGTTTTACATCGGTGAAATATTTCCTTATTCTCCGACTGTAGACAAAGTAGTCTACAATGCTGTTTATCCTCTTTTCTTCAGCTGAGAAGGTCATTTTGTGCATCTTCTTATGTGGGAAGAAAGAGTTTCCAATGAGTAGGTCATAATCAATACAGAAGTCGATGAGCCTATCTTAAGCCTAACATTTCTTTACATTTAACCCTTTCATGCCTAATGTAGCCGTTTAGCTACAACATCTGTTATGTACTCCTGTTAGTGTTTTAATGCACAGTGTAGGCAGTATTTTACATGAATAGTTCCAGAATATTCACAGATCGTAGCACAGGCAAGCTAGTCTTTCTAAACTCAGTTTGGACGGATTATTGGATTTAAAAAATAAAAAATGGTTAAAAAAATTGGAGAACCTCATGGGGCTCGCCCAGCCTCTAGTGAGTACCCTCATAGGGAAAATACCAGGAGGTTGAGCGTGATCTACAACTTATAACCTCCCTGCACAAACGTTGTTCTAGAAACAGTAAGGACTCTAGAACATATTGAACCTGAGACTCTTCATGAGTTGTAGTGGTACAGGTTGTTATTCTATTTTTATGTACTGAGCTTTAATTTAAACAGAGATGGAATGATTACTAGTAATTATTTTTTAAACCCTTTGGACAGATAAAACTACTTCCTGGCGTTTTACACCGCATTGGTACAGAAAAACTGATTTGATGAAACTTGTCCAAAAATTTGAATAGAGGAGAAAAAATAACTTTTTGAACTTGTAGAAGTTGATAGTGTATTTTTAACAAAATGATACCAATACGTTGATATTATACCTGGAATATGGTTCCTTTAAGGAAATTTTCGTCCTTGATGGCGGTCGTAATTCGCTGCCTCCAGTTAGAGCAAAACTTGGGAATCGGTCCTTGTTTTTTACTGTCATGAGGGACTTCAAGAGGTACAGGATATAGTGGACACTGCCATGGTTTGGAGTTCTCCCGGAACTGGGTAGCTGATGTTCTTTTCTTCTCGTAGTAGTCGTCCAAGTAGGTTCTTTTCGGTTTGATCTTTGGTTTACTCTCCGGGAAACGCTCTTTCATCCATTCCTCCCAGTCCACGGTCTCTGACTCTTGTTCCTTTCGTCTATGGTCCTGAAATGTTTAAGGTTTCGAGTATTTTCTGGAGATACGATGAAAAGTATAATCTGGTTAGAGAATCACACAATTTTCTCTTAACTCTCTCTACATAGGATAAATTTAGTTGTCATTGAAAATCCCATTAAAATATTATACGAAAACTCATGATGTTCGATGACTTTGTAAAAACCGATACATCTATATTAATTTTTTAATACTATTTATCCAATATTATAGAGATAAATAGTTGACTGGATGATATAACGTCGGCACAAATAAAAATAAGTTGTGACTTATTTGGTGTTTTTTTTACTTCACCCCCCCCCCCCCCGACTATCTCCATTCTCTATTTATCCAATAATTTATTTTTATTTTATTTTTTTATTAATTTTTATAATCTTTAAATATTTTCATTTTGAAGAGAAACGATTTTTCTAGGCCGGGATTCGAACCCGAGTCGCCCACATAACTAGCGTGGTGCTCTAACCAACTGAGCTAATCCGGCTCGTAACACGGCCAGACGATTTGTTGTTGTTGATCACGCTAGTAATGTGGGCGTCCCGGGTACGAAACCCGTTCTGGACAAATCTTTTCTCTTCAAAATTCAAATATTTATCGAATAAATTGTAATAGCGATATTATAATTTTAATATCGTAAGAAATCTCGGAAGATGGCAGAATCAACAATATAAAAAAATAAAAAAATTGGTGTGCCATCATGTTACTGTATATAATATTCAAGCAAGCCATCTTAACAGCCATCGGTGACGACCGTGTAGAAGGTCTTTTACTAGCAACTTTCTGATCGAATGAGATAGTACGATAGTCTAGAATTACTGACTAGAGTCTAGGGAGTAAATAACAAGGAGGAGTTCGGCTGAGATCGGCTCCCTTCGGATTCCCGAACCCCTATCCGCCAACTAGTAGCAACTGTCTTTCCGTTTTCTATCTTTTAATACCTTCTGTTTACTATCAAGGGCGGATTTAGGGGGGGCACGGGGGCATGTGCCCCCACATTGTACATACTTGGCAAATTACATTATCATAGTTGTTAAAATATATTAATATATTTTAAACAGTACATACTTCGGAAATTACAAAAAAAAATTAATAAAAATTTTATGATTTCAATTCGTATTTTCCTAATTCATAAAAGAAACACATAAAAATGGTAATTATTCACCAGGAATTGTATGGCATATTTTGATAACATACTTATTAGCAAATTACATTATCATAGTTTTCAAAATATATTAATAAAATAACAGAAATAACATGAGTGAAAGTGAAACTATTGTTTTGATATTTTAATAAACCTTTGAAACCTTTCTATAAATATAATATTTCTAATATAAGTTATTGTTGATTTTTTGGCCCCTATGCCCCTTCTGCCTATGCCCATCCGCATGGGCCGCTTGGTGAGACAACAATGAAGTAATTAGTGTCATTGACTAAAATAACAAAAAAGCGTGATTCAGGAGCTTCTGCAGCACCTATTTCTGGATAAATCACTATTATACAAAACCAAAGTATTAACTATTAGATGTATTATTTATTAGTTCTAATAAAAGAAAAATAATATGATTATTAAATAATTAAACGACCACTTATAATGATATTTTGTAAATAAAAAATACGGATTTGTTATCAAAATATGTCATAGAATTCCTGGTGAACAATAACCATTTTTATGTGTTTTTTTTATGAATTAGGAAAACACATATTGAAATCTTATAATTTTTATTAATTAAAAGATAGGAAATGGAAAGACAGTTGTTACTAGTTGGCGGATATGGGTTCGGGAATCCGAAGGGAGCCGATCTCAGCCGAACTCCTCCTTGTTATTTACTCCCTAGACTCTAGTGAATTACTGTCATGGCAGTTAGGTTTATAAGGGAGTTCGCTCCAAAGAACTACAATAACAGTAACTGTAATTGTAGTATGTAGCCTCAGTAAGTACCAATTAGTCTCCTTGACAATGTTTTTATGTAATATAATTTGCAAATTAAATTTTCTTTGAAGGGGATAAAGAAAAAATATTTACAGCAGTTGTTTTTATTGACTGACATTAATGATGATATGTATGCATATTGATGGAACACAAAAGTTTGTGAGGATGAAAATAAACTCACAGATTGTTCGGGAGTGACTTCTTCATCCATCTTGTCTTCGGTTTCTTCTGTTGGGGTCACTTGTTCCTCCGACTGCAACAACCCGTAATTCAATAAATACAGACTTTTAGAAACTGTATGAATTCAACTTCATTATTAAAGTTGTTTGGAAATGAAAATGATAAGAAAAAATTAATGGTTTATAAGATATAGATGTCGTCATACGTAGATTGGGTTTAATTTTTTATTTATGTTTACAACTTTTTAATATATATATCATATAAGCAATATTTTCGAAGATATATTACGTAACTGACGTGTATTTCGAATCAGAAGAATCCCATTTGTAATGCTGCAGTAATACACGTATTGTGTTTAAAAACCAGAGGGAGATTTCCTTTTTTATATTAAGGAGGATCGGAACGGAAGAGGGATTCTTATTATGTAATCACAGCTTTAAATAGAAGAGGTTGTATATGGAAAGAATTAGATGACATATGTAACATGCATATTGTATATATTGAGAATTTTTCCACCGTCCGGTCACGAGTGGCTGCAACATGGATTCTCCCGGACTACTGGATTTCGCAATTCCTCACAGGGCATGAAGCCTTTCGGGCTGAATTCCATGAATACGTAAGGGATATTGACCCTTTATATCCTTGCTGCGGCGTTAGGAGTCTGTGCTGAGGACATTGTCAAAGTTGCACCGCCTTTGAGTCACCAAATTGCTGAGGGGAAGCGGACTTTATGACCTCTCCGAGAATGAATTCCCTCAGTTAATGACCCGAGACAAATATCCGTTTTTTTTTTGTGTTGAGTTTGTGTACGAGTGGAAAGCGGAAGTGGGATTAACACTCTTCAGTCTTGGAAGGAGAACCCATGAAAATGACTAGTAGGAAACAGGAAATTAGAGTGAAAAGTTCAATTCAATTATTCTGTGATAATTAATATAATCAAAACCCATGTTGCCGTAAGGTCGTGTTCGAATAAATAATGTTACGGGCGCGGGAATTGGCGATTCCTGGAAGAGAACAAAGCCCCCTTGTCGGCAGAGATGAAAGAGGCCTTTTCGTGAAACTTCGAGATCCGTCCCGTATGATCTAGATCTGGCATTCTGTCTATTTAAGCAGCATCTCGGCGCGAGTACAGAGAGAGTGTTAAAGCACACGGTACGGTTAACATCGGAAACAGTGATAAGCCAGTGTAATAAGTCAGTGACAGTTTGTGAGTGTAATTGTGTGACAGTTGGTTATATTCAGAGATTCTTACGGTCGGTGGACTTTAATTAGTGAACTGTAAGTGTTAATTAGTAGTAATTAATTAGTTAAGTAGCGGTTGTAATTTTATGTAATTTTTACAAGTTTATGTAAATAGTTAAGCTATTTAGTAATAATAATATGTTATATTATTGTAATAATTAAATAGTTATAAGTAGAAATTAGGCCTAGATTATAAATATCTAAAAAATATTGTTGTTGTAAATTTATTTCAGTTAATAATTTATTTGTTAGTAATTTCTCTGTTAATAATTTAATTGATAATAGTTTAATGGTATTCTTTTATCACTTTTGTAAATAAATATTAGTATCTTTAATTAAGGAGCATTTAAGTCATTTTTAATACCCAGTAGCCCGTAACAATAAATAAATATTGGGAATTTAGATAATCTTTATGGATGCTTTTAGTTATTTTTTTGCGATTGTTGGATCCGCAACTGAGCATTATTGTCGCTATGGAATCCGAAATATGCTTTCTACAATAGAATATTATTCATGGACTTGTGGTGGAACATGTTGTTTTGGTAGATTAATAACACCATATAGAAATGAACACTGTATGTTTGATTAAATTAATATAAACAACAAAACAGAAGTAACATGGTCGTACTTATAAACAATACAAGATAGAGCCAACAAGAAGATCAGGGCCGGCTTCACCTTATGTGCAATGTTTGCGGGAAACACGCCGTGTCTCAAAAAATTTCATTTCATGTTGATCCCATAGCAAAATCTGTTTAGTTTCGTGGGCACATTCATCTCCTCAGGGAATTTTCGGTTTTTTGTAACACCTTGTATAATTGTAAGTGTTCAATTGTAATCGCGTGCCTACTAAAGGGCGCAATGGCAATGGAGCTTACCATGATAGGGTTACTCATTAGCAGATGAAATAATTATTACAGTTTTTATTTTCCCTAGCAGAACAGAATAGATATTTGACAGAGTTAGTCTTTGAATAAAATTAGTGCTTAGTGTTCCAACCGAAAAGAACTGTCTTGGTTCAAGTATCTGCAATGGAAGTATCTGCAAGTTGTAAACAAAATGCGCCGTTTCATTTATATGGAAGAGAACAGAACTAATTTTTTTGGAAACTAATTTTTCCAGTGAATCAAACTACGTTTTAAGTTGGCGGAACAGTAGTTAGCTTAGAGAAATATTGGAAAAAGGTTAGAGCTTCTAATTTTACTTAAGGGTGAGTTACTAGACTCAACACCAATTCCTTCGATGGTAATCCTTAATTCCTTCCATAATGAATTGAATTAGTCTGCTTGCAAGACAATGTACGTTGAAAACATAAATAATACATGGAGGTTGTCATGAGGTTATAACCACCAACCCGAAAAGTATAGAAAAAGCAAATGGATTAAAAAAGAAAATTTACCTGTATATTTATCTCTTACCTGATGAGACTTCAGTTCACCATCTAACTCTTCGAACTCACCTTCTTCTCCTTTCCTGCCGATTAGAAAAAAATTCTGTCAGTTACCATCATGAGGAGTGTGGTAATCTAGTAAGAAGGATACTGGGTTACAGATACTTTAGGTTCCGAGTTCGAGATCATTTGTGTGACAGGTAAATTATTTATTTTGTTAACTCGTTGACTCAGGAGATCCTCCTGGGACTCAGCCAGCCCCTAAAGTGGGTGTCCGAAATATACAGATAATGGCGATCTACCAATGAAAACTGGATGATCATGGGTTCTAGTAATACAGGTTTTTAATTATTGTAACCCTCTCTGATGTCTGATGTTTACTTTCCTTTCTTATGGTCACCAATTAAAACATCCTAAGCATGCCCTCTATGTAGTATATTCCACAGGTATTTCTAAAGTGACACAACTCAAAAATCGGTGTTTTTTAGTTATGACCATGAAACAAATGGCTAAGGATACAATCCCAATGACAAACTTTCTGTGAAAATCAAGAAAGAGGACGCTCATATGTCGAGAACCGACCTCAAAAGTATGGTTGAAGTTATCACTGGGCATTGCAAACTCAGCAAATATATGCAGATAGAGTAGGACTAAAACCCCTAGCACGTTCTCTTTGAATGTAAAGCATTATGGAGAAAGAGGACATTTGACCTTCAAGAACTGAGATTTAAAGATTATCTAAAATTTCTCAGAAATCTAGATCTAGGTTAGGGACTTTTAGGACTCGAGCACAATGGGCCTCTTTAGGCCGAAGTGCGTGGTAGTGGAAGAGTCACACATAATAATAATAAACTTTAAGTTTTCTAATGCTATTCCCTCTCCTTATGTAAGAGTGACACATTTTAAGTTGAGACCTGAATTCTGTGATGAACCATAGTGAAAAAAAGGTCAGAAGTGCATTATTTCGAGTTGTGACATTTTTTACTGTTTCAATTTCCGAGAAGGCGTTGTTCTGCTACTAATAGTTTTTTCCAAAAATGTAGGTTTTTGACTTGTGTCACTTTAGAAATATTAATATGCTGGTTCTGATACACTATATGTGTGCAGAGAGGAGTAGAGCGAGTGTAAAGTGTAGAGTATTCAGAAATCTCCATTTCTTGCACTTCATCGACGATCGGTAGCTTACGTACCCTGATGGAAAGCATTCCTCTACGAGCTTGGCGGCGTTGAGTACGTCGTCGAGATCGACCTTGGGTACGGTCAACGGAGGCAAGTCCAGTCCCTCGTCGAGGCTCGGGCTCAACGGATCAACCGCGATCACTTCGACACCTTTCGGCAGTTCCAGCCGGTTCAACGCCTCTATGAGCTCTTCTCTTTTCTGCAAGGTCAAAAGGTCATCTAGATTTTCGAATTGTAAATCTTTTTTTTACCAACTTAATTAATTTATTATTAACACTCCTTTGCCTTTTTCATGCTCACTTCCTTTTTTATTATTTGCTCAATCGCTTTTAGTCTCTCCAAAATTTACAACTAGTATGCGGCATTATATTAAGTGAGCCTTTTGATTATACAATTTATATCTTTTATTTATCATCATTCACATATTTTACAATAAATATTCGGAAGTCCTGATCGCTTCAGGGTTTAAGAGACAGAGGTAGTAGAAAAGAGCAAAGAGGCTTTGTGATTTGTTTAAAGCTTAACTTTTAATCATAAGATAATTGGATGAAATGATTATTTTTCTAGTTATTAAGACTTGGGCAACTGTTAATAAATATAAATAAACCTAACTAACTCAAGATATTAATAAACCGCGAAGACATGAGGTTTTCGAAACGTTGGTGGAAAAATTAAAATATGCGAATGATATTATTATAAAATATATTTATTAAATGTGCCTACAATGTTTGTAGAGGGAGGAGACGAGCTGTTATGATTGAGCTAGAACAGGTTATGCATTATATATGTTTTCATTGTGCTATTTAAATCATTACCATATTAAATAATCCTTATATATGCAGGTTTAGGTTCACTATTCTGAATCATGCCTCTGTACATAAAACTATTTAAAATAAAATAAATTAATTCAATAAACGGACTTACCTCGACCCATTGCCCCAGTTCTGGATTGCCGAACTTGATCGTGGTGTAGTCGATGAGATCGGCATCGCAATCAGGACTCCACTCCAGCCAGGCGTTCTTCACCTCAATGATATCTTCCCCAAACACGGCCACTCCTCTTACCTCGTTGGAATTGCACTGTTCAAGACCGTATCAAATAAGACCGTATCGTTATTATCATATTAAATGAATAAGGTGGTATGGATAATTATTCCTGTACTAGCACCTTTAAAACTGTTAGCAATTAAAGAGCTGAAACCTCCTTACACACACTGCAATCTGCCTACAGCTGATAGGGTGCGCATTATCCTACCAGTCTAATGCGCACAGTACTGATTATTTAGTTAATTAGTTGTCCGTAGTGGAACATTATATTATATTTTCCTTTATACAATCGAACCTGATGTAACCTGATTCGGTACAGACCTGTATTTTATGGGAGATGAGGCTGGCAGCACTCCGCTCAATGGTCCTCGTGACTGCATGCAGCTGAGACATCGGGAGCTTGTTGAGGAAGAGGGTCAGGATGAGGCGGAAGGGAATCAAGCACCTGGCTCCAATTAGGAGGACCTGCACGCTGGGTATGCAATACTCGATAATCTGCTGCGCCTAAGATGGCAATTGCAATATGGAATCATAATCAAGAATTAGAAAGGAGTTATAAGATGAAAGGCATCTAGTCAAAATAAATCAAGCTTTAAGAAAAAATATGGTATCAATCCAAAGCACACTTTCCCATGATCTTATAAAGAATATCTTTGGAATAATGATAAGCTATATTAAGGACACAAGTTTATTCAATCCGACAGTAAAATGTTAATTTATTTATTTATTAACGTTTGTTGGTTTGTTTCATTTAAGGTAAATATATAAAGACGATGCTACATAGAACACATGAGAGCGATAGGCGTGGCCTCTATTGATGCAAGAGATATATGGCGTTTCAGCCTCAGCTCCCCCGCACCAAAGGCCAGTTCCTCATATTATCGTTGGTATGCCAGCAAAGAAACGTCGATGCCCACATCTCACCGACATGCGCAACACCACAGAGAAGAGGCTACAGACCACCCAGCTTCTTGCCGGTTGGGCTGAGTGAAGTGAAACCATTTCGAAGTAACAGTTTATTAAATGAGCAATTAACTTGCCAACATTTTCCCTAATATTGCTTATAACCCTGATACCTTAGGCAGAAGGATAGCAACTGATCTCACAAGAGTATACCAGTTTCATAGAGAGCATTAGCGTTGAGATAATATGGTAAATAGATAGGAAAACAAATGGACATACTCACTAATGTTCTAAAGAATTCAAAATGGTCTTTGATGATTTGCTCCCGGGTGATGTCTTTGTCCCATTTGACGTTCGGATGGATAATGACATATTCCGATTTCTTCAAGGCTCTTTTTGGATCCGAAGTAAGAACGAAATCTGTGGCCAGAACTCATTGTTAGATTTCGAGAAGTGCATGACTGACTTTTATTTCATTTAATCTATAATTAATAATACAACTCGACCACAGTAAGTTGGCAGCACAAAAATGAAATTTATCCGCGAGATGAAAGTAACGCTTCTTCCTCCCCTTTCTTAAAACTCATTCGTTTAAAATAACTTTACTGTAAATATGATAAATTTGTTGAAACCAACTTTAAAGTATCCGGTAGTTATAAATTAAAAAAAAAATGTATCGCTGTTCAGGGAGGTAAGACAACCGAGATCATACTCGAACCCATATTGTAGAGTATAGTTCCAGGAGCTACAAATAAATTTAATATCCAAATTTGTATGGACTGATAGCGTTAATAAGGAACGTTGAGAAAATACTGGTTATAAATTCTGAGATGTCAATTTTCTCGAGTTCACATTATGGCTAGTTGCATAAGGATATCGAGGTAATGCTAGTAGGTATGGAAGGTTTTGTAAGTGATTTGAAATTGCGGTTCGCATTATTCAACAGATCTGGGTGTTTATTGACCTTAGCTTCAAGTCTCTTCGCTTTGTCTACTCAAAAGTTTACTGATCTCCTTTCAAACAGTGTTAGTATATAACAGTATTATCAAAGATATTCCCTTCGTATGTGGTCCAATAGCAATTAGGTTTATCAATAATTGCAGTCCATTTTGAAAAATAATTTAGTTGTTTACCATGTTTAACTTAAAAATATTAATACATTGTTTGGTATTACAACCAAAAATAAAAGGAAAGTCTTGAAAACATCTGATTGTATTCGAAAAGGAAAGAGTTCGACGAATTGATGAACACTCAAATCTTTCCCAAATGCTCGTTTAAATGCGAGTGGCGCTGGAATTGGAACTGTCTACGCTAAGCTGATGTGGAAATCCTAATTTTAAGACGTGTAATAAATTAATTGAATATTATACGTAACATCGAAGAAGGGTAAGCCGGATATCCAAATGCTTGCGTAGGCGAACTCAGCCTTTTCTAAGTTTGACTTGGAATCGAAGAGGTAGACCTTGACTAGGCTGCGATCGCCGTACAACTGCCCGGAGTACAGCTCGTACATGAGGGCCATCAGGAACTCGTTATCCTCGCTACCGCCGACGATGGTCACCGCTCTCTTCTGGTAATCCACCATCTGGGTCTATATGGCAATGATAGCAAGGTTAGGTTCTTGTCTGCGGATAATATTAGAATGCTAAGATTGAGGTGGCTGTTGCAATAAGATGTTTTTATCCGCTGAGGATAGTTTTTCAAATCAACACTAATTATAATTGATAGAATTTAATAATATATTGACTTAATCTGTCGATGGACTGCGATAGATTGAGATTAGAGATGGTACATTTTATTCAAGTATGCCCAATCCGAAGAAGTAATAAAAACAATCGGTAAATCGTCAAGATTTTCTGGTCACGTCAAACAGGCTATTGTATCAAAGATTTAGTTTAAAAGTTTCTAAGTTGTACTGTAAAATAAACCAACATTTTACAGAACAACTTAAAACCATAAATAACAGCATGGTTGTTGCTGTAAGGCAATGAAGGTTGTTTAAATAAATAAAGCGTAGGGGGGTTGTAATACGGTTAGATCCACTTGTCTGGCTATAGCCGTCCGATCTCATTGCCCTTTTATGCGTTGTTCATGCTTTACAGCTTCGAAACATTTGGGCATCTAGAAACAAATGACGGCTATAACAGTCGTTCACGACGTCGATAACGTTCTGAGAGTCATAACAATTGAAAAAAAAAATGTGTTCCTGATTTAAATTTGAATTAAAAGTGTGCGGCAACGTGTTAAGGTTAGAATAAAAAAAAAGATAAAGAATCGTATTATAACCGTAAAGTTTATTGGTTTAGTATGGACTAACAGCGCTGCCCTATGTCATTACTAGTAAACAAATAGATCAGACATGGTCGTTTTAATGCACCAATTCCAAAACCAAAAAAATACCTCTTTGTCTTTGTAAAACTTATTTTCATGTTTCATCAGATGTTTGAGCTCGTTGATGGTAGTCTTCTTACTCATATTATTGTAAGGCAGCTGATGTCGATTTCGAATATATCGTTTTAAGAATAGCCTAGACAAACTTGGCTAATGATGTTAACATATGTTTTATATTGAATATATTTATCTTCCAATCAGTTACACGCACATTTATCAATCTATGCAATTCTTATATACACTTATAAGTGCAATTCTTCGGCTAGTTCTCATGACCTCCACCTGATAGCGCTACGACATAACCATAACGTTGTCTGTTGGATTAAAGTAGATGATCTTTTACCTAATTACATAAAAGCTATTTATAGTCTTATTTAGCATGCTATATTTCCATAATAGTCCATTTAAATAATGAGCACCTCATTGTGAGTACTATCGTATCTTGCTAAAAATATTGTGAGATAAAAGACAATAAAAAACAAAGGTAATTGTTTACAAAAGGCCTCCCTTCGATCCACTGAACTCAAAACATCTGTTATATGGGATTTTAGTAATGCATCACTAAAAGTTGGCATTTTTTTAGTTTTATTTTTTACATTTTTAGTCCTCAAGCATCAACTAAAGTATGCATTATGTATCAACACTATTTGAGAAGAGATAGAAATAATAAGGTTATAGAAATAATAATAATAATAAGGTTAGGTACTAGTAATACCTTTTTGAATTGCAATAAATCTTTATTATTATTTTATTTTATTGTTCTATAATTAGTGATAATGCAATGAATATGATGCTAATTATAATGGAAATATAAATAAACTTGAGATTGTTTTAAAAAGTGTTTGCATTTATAAGTAATATGTATATAATTTATTTATTGAAGTTTACTACTTCGTAATAATAATACCTAAAGTAAATAAAATGAAGGATATATACTGACATGAATATATATTATATAACAATATATTTATTAACTTCTAGAGGGGTAATGGTAGGCCAGCCTCCATTGTTCCAATTTTGTAACAGGTTCAAATCACTGGAACTCCCATTGTTGCAAAATTGTTATATTTTACGTTTTCCCCTCAATTGAAAGTACTTAAAATAATAATTTCAAAACTTCCTTCCACATTAATTCATTGTTTCACAACCCAGCTTCATTTTATCCCACCACATATGTGAAATAAAATATTACATGGTGGTGACTAAAAACTTTTTAAAAAGTTTACAGAATAAACTATCAGCAGATATCACAGCTAATATCGATGGTTCACATCTGTAAATTATTCCGCATATCGAATAATTTTTTTAATGATACAGAAATGTGACTAGAATCGTAAATCCATTAGCTGTAAAATCAAATATTGAGGATGGAAAGTATAGATTTAATTGGCATTTGTAGCAAGATCAAATTGGACATGTTTCTCAACTTGGATGAGAAATATGGAAGGATTCTGGGCTTCATCATCTCGAACAGCTCGTAAGAGTTCTCGTTGAGGAATATGTTGAGTGTCTCGCCTGCAATCAACAAGAAAACTGAGTATCCATAGTAACAAAAACTAAATGAACAAAATTATTATTGAATCAGCTAGGATTACCTAAGGCCTCGTTGCCATCAAGCTTCTGCCCAGTCTGGACTTCTATTTTGGAAGGCATTGTGTCCAACTTCAGTTCTCTGATCTTGAGGTGGGCGCCGGACCAATCCACGTGGAGTATTACCAGGGTTGTCAAGTCTTCTGTAAAAATATTCAGAGGCATTATTGCAAAACCCAAAGTATATTTTATAAATAATAAACAACAAAGAATTACCATTTAAAGTAACATTTTCAGTTGTTTAATGCCTTTGAAAATAACTGTATTATACAAAAAGTGGCTCTTCTAAATGCCAAGGATTAAGACGGAGAGTTGATGAATATGCCCCAAACTGCTACGGATTAACTAAACCAATTAAACCATATAGTTGTTTTATTAAAAAAATGATATGGCAATATGTTGATGGGGAAGGGAAATCAACGAAAGGACTGATACTTGATGAAATGATTTAATTGTTGGTAAAAAAAAATGGGCCACTTATATTTTGAAGGATGTCAATATACTTGGAAGGGTATCAAATAGCTTCCAGAAAAACGACAGGTCGAAGGAAACATAAAATGTTCAATCATATCTGAAAAGGTCTTAATTCAATTACGAAACTCGAAGAGGTAACTGCACACATAACAACGAGTAAAAAGAAGGGATTAATTTAATATGATTATTAAAAAAAACACTACGAGATTATTTCCGGGAGATGCCACATCTTTCGCACTATCAGGAATTTGTTTGTGGCTGGAAGAATATAGTGGCTCTAACACATTTTTAATGATGGATTGAATTGGTCAGGGAGTGCAGTCAATGATAACACTATATCTATAGCAACATCCGTATCGCCATAAAGGTAAGGTCTCAAATAAAATAAAAATCCCCCACGCTCAAGGAAATCGGAAAGTTGAAAAAAAGGATAAAAGAGTGAATTTTCAGAGGATGCAGACTGGATGATGCTTGGAGAGACTAGAGCACTCGGCATATGAATTGACATAACTAGGTTACTTATCGAAGAAAACTAACCTAGTGTGATGTTGAAGACGCCGTGGCTTTGGACAGGGAAGGTGGAAACATAGCCTTCACTCCAATAGCTTCCGGTTCCGCTCAACCAATCAGTTTTGCACATCAACTCCAGTTTCCCCTCCTCCAGGTTCTTCCACCTGTAAGGATACAAAACAATTAAATTGACATGTATGAACTACATATTGGAAACTATTTTGAAACATGAGTTTTTTTATATATATATTTATTAATTATCTGCATTATAATAATATAACAAGTAAATATAATGAATGATGATTATATGAATTGTGAAAAAAGTTTGAGATATTATTTATGTAGGCAAAAGTATCTGTCTAACATTATTAATATAAATAATTACAGTATTATCAGTATCAAAATAATATTTCCTTTACACCCTACAATGAAGCTAAAAAACAAAGAAAAAGCAAATCAGGCGTTTGGTTGCTTTCTTAGAACGATTTGAGAAATACGCGATTAAGGGAAAAAAGAGCTCCAAAGTTTTGAAAATCATTACAATGGGCTCTTCTAAGTTTCTTTCATAAATCCTCTACACTCTTTCTAGTTTCTAAAATGTACATAAACAGATCCGGTACTTAGGACTAAATTGAACACACGAGTATGAGGACAAACGTTGAACTTGGAATCCTGATACTTGACTGAAACAAGAAACAGCTCGCCATTTCAGGCTACTTCAACATTTACTAGACAAACTCTCTCAGCTCCCAATTAATTACAAAATAATCATATACAAGATTATAATGAGACCCATTTTGATTTACGGATTAGAGCTTTGGGGCTCCACTAAGCCATCGAATTTCTCTCGTATCCAAGCCTTACAATCCAAAATCCTTCCTAAAATCCTCAATGCTTCTGACTTTGTTACGGACAAAGTCATCCATATCGACTTTTAATGTCTTATCTTTTTAATGATTTGGCACGAATCCAATGTCAATCCTTTCATGACAAACTTTATTCCCACTCAAACCAACTAGTTTCAAACCTAGCAACCTCTTTAATTGTTTATAGTTCTTCGAGGCGTCTGGAAAGAGGATGTCCTCTTGACTTTCTAAGGGTTGAATTATTTATTAGAGTACTACAAATGGTTATTTAATTAGTATCTACTATTAAATACTTCACTGACTTGACCTGACGTAGGACGGTGGAGGAGAGCCCTGCCACTACGACGTTCTTTAGAGTGAGGCTGATGTCGCTGGCGTCGTTGGAATAGTCGCCTTGGACGCTCCCGACCAGGAACGGCTCGATGCTGTCCTTTTCCTTCCATTCTGCCAACAAACAACAATGTTAATGAAACTGATGTATAACTTACTAGTGTTCAATTGAACCGGGTTTTCACCTCTGCAACGTCAAGTGCTTCTGTTGGACCTGATAATTGATCCATAGTGTATATTTATTAGAAGAGTTCGGAATGCCATATACCATTTGATGAGCTAATTATAAAACTATATCCTATATTATCTAAAGTTATTATTTAGATATTTTCAAAAATGAATAAACATGAAGAATTTTTCAAAAAGCGAAACCTCCATGCACAAATAAACTGTAGCGAAGCCAAACAAAACACTAACAAAAATGAAATGATGAAAATAAAAACGTAATGTAAATTAAAACAAAAAAAATCGTCCTTTTTCTGCGTTATTCTGGCTGCAACTTTTGTAAAATAAACCTCACCTATCCACATACATGTAGAGGTCTGGTTCGGTAGAAACTATAGTTTCTCAAGTCCGCGAGGTTTATCTTAGAGCTCTGGAATTTCACTGTACACAATGGCGCACACGCCGAGTTTTGCCTCTTGAGGTGGGCAACAGAGATAAACCTCAGCGGAACACATCTACACGTTTGTCCTTAAATTATACATTTGCTAGCGCAATTCTAGTCATTATATTCATTATTATAAGGGTATCTAACAAACAAAGCAACTGATCTGTATTTGCTCTTTACTATCACTTACTACCTCTTTGGTTATGTAACCTCCCAAATTGAAGAAATATGTTACCCCATGCAGCAATTATGTTATCTGAATCAAACAGTTATCATCGAAGTTGAATTGCATTGGTTATAAAGTTGGTAATAAAGATCCAAAGAGATAGGAGATAAGATACCATGTCAATATAACATAGAAAATAATCAGTTTCTTAGGACTTTCGACTGATTTACTTATGAAAGAAAGTAAATATTAGAAATATGCCAGGTGTGTTTCCATATAGTAAAATGTCTCATCTAAGCGGGATAGGCAGAAAGGAAAGATTCGTTTATTTTTATTATTTTTAAATTTAATTAAAATACTTCCATAAACCATAAATATGTTTTATTGTATCAAGTGACAAATGTATTTTCTACGTAGCTATGATACTTATATTTTTCATTTTTAAGTATTTTATCTTTACCCCTTTGAGCGGGAGAGAACAGAAAGGAGGAAAGATGCTCTGGATAAGAGATTTAGCCTTGGTCAGTCAGGTCGACCTAGCATGTGGAAGTAATTGGCAGCTAGGAATAGCCTTATTATATAACATGGCATTTAGAAAGAAACCTGTAGTTTTTAATAAATAATAAGAATTCTTATTACTTGAGAAGAAAATGAGTCTGAGCCTCAAATACTTTTCTGTAAATGGATTTGAAGTCATACATATAAATATTACGACTTCTAAGTCCGCCCTTAGGCTGTTCTTTGCATACTACTATTGGCCTATTATTTAGTTAGCACACATTGCCCTAGATAGCAGCAGTGCTACGACCTCCAGCTTACAACGTTACCTAATTGTAAAGTTTTCCCTTATATCTAATAAAATACATATATAATAAGATGTCAGTTACTTACTCTTGACCAATGAGGATATTATTGCGTTGAGTCCATTCCTAATACACTCTTCCGTTTGAAGTCCTTTGTTAGAGCATAGGTTTATGTCACCATCTGTAATAATATTCGTTAATTTAGATATGAAAGAATTCATCAAACCTCGAGACTTCGGTTAAACGTAAACGTCGGTTAGTTTTTCACCGGTATTTTAGAGGCTTAAAGGAATCTTAAGACTTAAAAGTGAGCAATCATACATTTAAACTAACAGCTGTTATCGTGTCAGGATATGATTCTGTTTTTCTATAATAGTATTGTAAGGGCAGTGAGGTTTGTGTGAAATGGATTTGCCACTGTCTCAATCATTTAAGTTAAATAAATTACTTAGCTGTTTATAACCTTTCTATTTCACTCCCTTTACATTATTACTCATTAACCAAAATTACAACACGATCAAAAAAATAAAAAAACTGTACTTCTACAACCCACGAAGGGTCTTGGGTTCAGTACGTGGTAGATACTGTACTGTTTCTTGTACAACGGTTGTGCAGGGAGGTGATTTGTCCTAGATCACACTTAACCGCCAGACTTTCTCCCTATTAATTGTGGGTAATACCCACATTGACATCATCTGCGAGCTGTTCTACATTATTCCAGCGGTAACTAACTAAAACTGAAGTATAATTTTTTCATAAAGCTTCCAAGATTACAAAAAATAAATAAATAGGAAGTGTTTTGAATTAACTTTTTATCTGTTAATTATTTGTTTTTAAACTTAAGAAAAATCTGAATAAATATCTACAGTCCCGATGAATAAATGGTTAAGTCGGATTTTGTCCAGAGAGAGTTAACTGTTTTCAGATAACCAGAATCGTATCATCGTTTTTGGCTTGAAATGGGCTTGAAGTATAAACAATAACTCCTTTTCAAGCCAATGCCTTACTTAGCCGCTTAATCACAACGAGAATAACTCGATTCCGCTTACTTAAGTACAAGAAACTCATTTAGGAGATTAGACTTAACCACTTATTCACCCGGGGTGTAGATAGATCTTTTGAAACGTATGTACTTATGCATTATTATGTTGTTTATGAATAGATCAATCGATCCTCGGTTGTTTTTGTTTTGTATTTGCAATTTATCTAATCCGGAGAACATTGCGAAACATAAAATGCAAAGAACTGACTAATGTGTTCGCCACAATTGGAAATGAAAAATTCCTTAATTATATGTAATTAAAACTTGATCATACGTTGAGACTGATATGTATAAAAAATAAAAATGTCTATAACGAAGTAAGTCGTTATTATAACCAACGAGGTTATAATAATAAATCAACCACATTTATCATATTAACTAATGAGGGGAAAAATACGATCTCGATTCGCGTGAGGAACAAGTTGTCGACCTTGGAACTAAATTGACAGGCAATATTATAAACTCCACAGTTGCCAAGGAAACCAAAACAAGAACAAAAAAACAACCAAAATACAGCTAAATTTATTTATGCAATTTAATCTTTAGGGAATGTAGGAAATATTTAAAATGTTCACGATTTAAGCATTTTTTTTTTTCTTCAAGGTTAGCTCTTCTATATACGTTTCCATTTTTCTTGGCTCTTAATAAAATAAGTTTTGTTTTGTTTTTCTTTCGATTTTTTTGAGATGAAGTCAATACTCGTTAAACGATCTTTTGGCGATGCTTCTTTCTTGTTTCCGTATTCAAGCCAGTGAAGAAACTGGTTTTTCGTGAATTATATTAAATCACACATCAGTCTAAATATAAATATAGCGGAGTGGACCAGTTTATTTGGGCCTTATTTATTGGAGTTTTGAAGCAGTATTTGCAGGAAATATGTTAATTATCTACTGGTTAGGTTAGGTTTTATTGCTTATTGACGCATCTAGTCATCTGCGTCTTTCTTCTTTTTGTTCAAATGTTTATTTCATTATTTATTCATTTATCAGCCTCTTCCTTCTTTTGGTTCATTAATTAGTTCTTTATTATTTTTTGGTTTAACTTTTAATTCCATTTAACCTATAATTATCATATTTTACTGAAAATATTATTTTCTTTAAGAAAGGTTATCTACTGGTTTGTAGATTGAGTGAAATAGTTACTGGTTTTTGTAAGTGTTGTTATGCACCATAATAGGCAAAAAGCGATCGGTTAGATAGTTGGTTCTCGAATAATAAATACTGGTGTGCACGCAGTTCCTTATTCAAAATCATAAAAGAAAGCATCGATTTTCGTCGTGTTAATACGTTTTGTCCACATCAAAGATAAATAAAAAGAAAACATGGAAAATAAAACTGGACGAAATCTAGTAATAACGACATTTTTGCTTTCCTCTTCTCAATAAAGTATTCGCGAACTTTCCGATTTTCAAATTGATACACACACACACACACACACACACACACACACACATATATATATATATATATATATATATATATCATGATATACACACAATGAGTTGTTACTAGTAGAATTAATATACTGTTAGTTATTACTAATTATTATTAATATACCTGTTAATTAAATAAATACTCACAAATTACAATATATAGATATAGTAATTGGGGGTGACCTGTGGTCTAGTGGTTAGCGTAACAAACTAGCCCTAGGATTTTTTAAAGGGAGTAAAAAATCCTTAGTTACGCCGTCCTTCGGAAGGGACGTTAAACGGGGGTCCCGAGCCTGTACGATGTCAGGTACTCGTTAAAAATCCCTATCCTAATTAAACCTGGATAGGCAAAATTTAGAGCTCCCACTGTAGCATCGTCCGATTAGCCATAGCAGCATAAAGTGACGTTAAATGAACAAACAAACAAACTATAAATATAATTAATACAATATAACATGCATATAACGCAGCCTCGGTGGATAAATCGAATTTTGTCGAGAAAGAGTTATTTGTATTGAGAGAAACGAAATCGAGTCACTCTCCTGGTTTTTGGCTTGAAATTAAGTTGTAATATAAGCAATAACTCCTTTTCAAGGCAAGGCCTTACTCAAGCCCGTTATTCACTACGAAAATAACACGATTCCGCTTCCGTAAATACAAGATAGTCATTTTGGAGAAAATTAAGGGGGGGGGGGGTGGCTCAAGCGGGCAAGTGCCCCCGACAGTACTGTGGAGAATCCATTATAGTACATAATTAAAGGCAAATCACATGATAATAGTTGTTAAAATAACAGAAAGAACACGAGTGAAACTATTGTTTTGATATCCTACTAATATTATAAATGTGAATGTTTGTATTGTTGTTTGTTACTCATTCACGCAGAAACTACAGAACGGATTTGGATGAAACTTATTGAGTAAAATAGGTTATACATCATAGGCTAGAGCAAGGGCAGATTTATGTGCGGGCATGAGGGCATGTGCCCCCCGTTATAGTGCATAATGAAAGGCAAATTAGGAACTTAGCATCTTGAAATTTGTAGATAGGTTCTTTGAATAATTTAAGAAAGAAATTTGGATAATTCCACCTCAAGGATTTCCCCTTTAATATAATAGGGGTTCAAAGGTTGTACAGAATCCGTCAGTTTTGAAGTTAGACATCTGATATTTTGGATGTATGAGTAACTTACATTTTAAAAAAATAATTATTTATTTAAAATGATCTTTCACGAAACTTTATGTGGCAGGCCGAATTCCACGCGAGCGAAGCCGCCGGCAAAAGCTAGTATACAATAGATCAAGATTCCAGCTGATATAAGTTTTGTGTCAAAGGAATCCGCAGATTTCACATTCTTAAAATATACAGTGAAAGCTATGAGGAATATTAAGTTAAAAACCCGATTTCACAAAAATGTTAAATAGACCGCTTTTCTGTATATGTGATAAAAAAATATTATAATAGAATAGAAAAGTAACTTTATTCTGGGACTAAGCCCCTTTAGAATAACAAATATGAACAGAAAAAGAAACATAATATTAATCACGCCAGAAGGCTAAATGCTACAAATAAAAAAGCATGTAAAAAGTGACCTAAAACTTTTTAAAAAGAAATATTTAAACAAAAAAGTAATAAGTAAATAAACAGTGCGAATCCTGACAATACATTTATGTGTACTTAAACGCATAGGCGGATCCAGGGGGGAGGGGCACGGGAGCACGTGCCCCCCAGACGGTTTTTTGTGTACTGTACAGAATCCATTACAGTACATACTTACAGGCAAATCATGTGATGACAGTTGTTAAAATAATAGAAATAACATGAGTGAAACTATTGTTTAGATATTTTAATAAACCTTTCTATAAATACTAATGGTGTATTTCTAAGTTATTGTTGATTTGTTTGCCCGTCTGTCCGTTGTGCCCCCCCCCCAGAAAAAATCCTGAATCCACCCTTGCTTATACGTACATATTACATGTCAGAAGCGTAAAGTGACATTATATGAATAAACAACAAGCCAAAACGAATATAGGCGTTAAAATCTCAAAATACTAATTTTCATAGCATACAATGAATTAAAGCCTAGCCATAAAATTCAAAACTCTTTTTTCCATACTATAAATCCACCAGGCGCTTTTGATACGACTTGGTGGCCGGCTATATTGAAACAATTGCGTGTATTTAGGTGCCCTAAAATCTTTTATAATTTATCCAAAGACTATTTTTCGAATCGATCGACGTATCTTCAATTTGGAGATATCAAAAAACTCAAATTAGTAACAAAAGGTTGTCCGCAAGGGACAATGCTGCGGTCCGGGTTTCTGGGATGTTTTATATGTTGAAAATAGAATACCCTTCAAATGTCAGCCCTTTAGCTTTCGCTGATGATTTTACAATCCTGATTAATGGTAACAGTAAAGAGGAATTAGGAGGGACGGTCACCTGTTGTCTAGTGGTTAGCGTAACAAACTACTAAGCCCAAGATTGACGGTTCGTAGCCCGGCAGGTGGCCCTAGGATTTTTTTAAGGGAGTAAAAAATCCTTAGTTACGCCGTCCTTCGGAAGGGACGTTAAACGGGGGTCCCGAGCCTGTACGATGTCAGGTACTCGTTAAAAATCCCTATCCTAATTAAACCTGGATAGGCCAAATTTAGAGCTCCCACTGCAGCATCGTCCGATTAGCCATAGCAGCATAAAGTGACGTTAAATGAACAAACAACAATCAAAGGTAAAGTAAATATTTTAGGCTTATCCTTTGAAAATTGGGATACCCCAATAAAATATATCGATCAACCCAATCGTGCTATATGATTTCAAGCTGAAATAACAGACCAATTAAGTATTACTAAGGATAATAATCTTGAACGCGACACAATATAAATTTACACCGATCATAGTAAGATGGGTGATATTGTAGGTTCAGCTTTTGTAGTTATGAATTCTGAAAATTCACTGATTATGTCGGAAGGAAAATTTAGGTTACGGGAGTACCGTTCGATTAATAGTTACGCCGTCCTTCGGAAGGGACGTTAAACGGGGGTCCCGAGCCTGTACGATGTCAGGTACTCGTTAAAAATCCCTACCCTAATTAAACCTGGATAGGCAAACTATAGAGCTCCCACTGTAGCATCGTCCGATTAGCCATAGCAGCATAAAGTGACGTTAAATGAACAAACAACACAAACCGTTCGATTAATCAAGCGGTGCAAGTGGCTGTGTTAAAAGCAATAGAATGGATAATTACATATTCTGGAAATGAAAATACCTTCTTAATAAATACGATCAAGCCTAATTATTGAAAACATTAATAAATTGGAATCAATGGGAAAGATCATTAAATTCCGGAAGGTTAAGGCTCATGTAGGCATAGTTGGGAATGAACTGGCGGATGCTAGAGCTAAAGAGGCCGCTTAGAATAATAGTTGCGTTCTTAGTTATGAGAAGTATCCAACAAGTTTTATTAGACGAACTCTACACGATCACGCTGTTACAGAATGGGAACGAGCTTGGGCGGAATGCACAAAAGAGCTGCTGACTAAACAATACTTTCCTAAAATACATCATACATTATCTATGAAACATTTTGAAATTAATTATAAGCTAACCCAATTCATTGTTTTTAACAATTTAATGAATATTTGTTTAGGCTTAAAATAATAAACAGCCCGAAATGTACTTGTAATGCGGAAATACCCCAATCTCCTGGACACTTGGTGTATGATTGCTCTTTGAAGGAACCTCAATGATCGGCATTGATCAAAGAAGTTGTGACGTGTGGAGAGATCTCGCCTGCAGAATATCACACATTGATTTCTCAAAAATACTCTAGAGAATTTGTAAACTTTTTGTATAGTTTCGAGTTGTAAGATTGTTAGGTATATAAAGTATTATTGTATGAAATTATTGTTAAGTATTGTGTAAACTTTTGTATATGTTTATTTTATTGCACAATTCATGTATATATTAATGCACGTAGTGCCATGGGGGGCGTGCAAGAAAAATGAATTCATAAATATATTTAAAAAAATAAAAAACTATGATTCCTGGTTATTTTTATTTTTTAGAATATAAAAAATTAAACGAATGAATAATTGAAATTTGTGACTTAATTCCAAGGGACAACCTCGGAACTGATGCCAGTGCAAATGTGGGAAATGTGTAGATAAATTTCGGTAATCATTTCAACAAGAAATTAACGTTTCAACAAACATTATTTCTTGATGAAAAGATTAGGCTTAACCTCAACCTGCGGGACTGATACAGAAAATTGTTTGGACTGTAGGCTGGGTTATTAAAAATAATTAATTATTATTTGTTTTATTGAGAATGGAACATTTCGAAGTATGGATAATGATATATGTTTGTTGAGCATTCATTTCTTGATCAAATGATTACCGAAATACACACATTATCCATAATCACTATTTTTTCCATACTAAAATTCCTATTTTTTTATTTTATTTTCGAGAATATTAAAAAGGAAACGAATGAGTTTTGAAACGAAGTTTAGAATGAAAAAAAAAAACTTGTGATTTCACGTGCGGAACTGATAACTAATATTTTAACATGCAATCATTAAAATGTAAAATAAATACAGCTACAGTTAATAAAAAAAAAAGTGTGTTATAAAACAAAATGAAGAATGTCAATATAAAATTAAATAATAGTGTGTTAATAAAATTATAAAAAATGTGCTATTAAATAAAAATAAATAATACAAATAAAGACCGGAAGGAGCGGCGACGATGAGAGGAAGAAATAAGCTAGTGAGGAACAAGAAGACCATGGTGGTGCTTGCCAGTGCGGCCACGAACTAACCCCATGTTGATGTTGATGAAGTGTATGGGGGAGGGGGGGGGATTTTGACTAGTTCTACTTTTTACAAACCTTGTCCACCTTGAGCTGCACTTCCCTTAACTGGCCGCAACCAAACCCGTAGACAGTTCTAATAGCCTTCACAATGGTCTTATAAGAATTCAAACTTCCTTTTTTGAATTTATATGTAAATTCATATCTGTGAAATCCAGAATTCAGTATACTGTCCTTCAGTAAAGTTCAATTTTTTTTTTAAAGGTACTTAATTCCCTTTAAAGCGTTCCCTAAAAATGCTAATAACAAGAGTTTTATTTAAGATTTTTTACGCATTGTTAGCTTATAGGCTAGTGTGATCACTACCATAAAGGAGCCTCAGAAAACAAGCAAAACGCGAGACCTCTTTAATGTGCCTGAAATGAAACACTTTCAAGACTAGACTTATTTAAAATAATTAAATGAATTTCTTATGAAGCATTCTATAAGGCTTATTTTTATTTAGAACACTGAATATAGCATTGAAACTGGGTAGGCAACTACTAGTGAGAAAGTGGCCATCTACTAATTTTCACTTATCTCAAGTGGCCATCTACTAGATTTGTATTTTTTTTTTTCTGCTTGAATTTTTTAAACTGGAGTAATCTGTTGATTGATCTTAATAAATTCGAGTTTAAGTTATCGCAAAACGCCTTCACCGAGTGCATAGACCGATTAACAACACAGACAGTGTTCAAAAACAAAAACTACTGCATTAAATGGCCATCTACTGGCACCGCTACCTTACTTATATATTAAACCTTCTGCAGGGACTGTTATCCTACATTGTTTATAACCTGAACAATGATAACAGCTACTTTTAATTGTTACTCATATTAATGGATATGATATGAAGATCATTGGCGTAACTAGAGTTGACTCGTGGGGGGGGGAGGGTTAACCCCATCAGTCAACCAACCGCTCCAACATATTACTCCCTTCAAAAAAGATGTCTTGTAAAATAGGGGTAATATGTATTATAATATAATCATATAGCTTCAAATCAAATAAATAGTTAATAAATATAAATGTTTTTTTTAGAAGGGCAATCAAGAAGTAGCTTTACTTCTGTAATCTCACAATAATAACTTTGAAAAAGTAAAATCCTTCAAAGTTTTATTATTTTTTTATTGTTATTTACACTTTTTTTTTAAATTTCTTCCAAGCAATGGAGGGTTACATCCCCAATAACCCACCCCCACGTTAAGCCTATGATGAAGATAGAAATATGGCAACAAAAAGCTCTTATTTCACCAGATTTTTTTTTTTTTTTTTGATAACGAAATAGCATAATGCTGTTTAAAATAGCGAAGAATTAGAGGTGGTTGCTAATTGTCTGTTAATTTTTTTTATTAATTTAGAGTTTTTTGTTATTTATTATTCGTGTTTTGTTATTTGTTATAAATTTAGTTGACTATTTAAAATGAACAATTTAATAACAAACAAACAAAATTAACAAGGGAAAACACTAAAAGACAGTATGGAATACAATTTAATACAGAAATAACTGAAATGAGACAAGTGTTATGAAGAGGTTACAGACAATAAGTTATGATATGATAAGGAGGAAGGTTTCATCCAGACCGGCTAATACACAAGTATCTTTAAATAATAAGGCTATCAAAATCTTATTCGACTTGCTATATTGCTACAATGCCCAATTCAGGATTACGAGAGGCTAAGTTCAAGCACTAAATAAATAGTGGTGCGCTCTAAGTTTGTCAAGTTTTCCTACCTTTTTTGTATTTTACTATTCTTCTCTCTTATTAAACCTTTCGTTAGTTTTCATTGTACTTTTCTCTTATACGGGCGCCAAAGATAAGATTGCTTTATTAACCTTATATTCCGACGCTAGCGTTTTAGCTATATAGCGACAACATTAAGGATCTTTGAGGTAAGAAAATATGACAAATTTATATACATTTAAATAATAATAATATTTATATATGTACGGCTATAATACCTAATATAGTTTGTTGATTGTAATTTATAACCCATTTCCATACACATTAGAACTTGTTTATTATATTTCCTCTCAATCTACAGCGAATAAAATAAGCCTATTTAAATAATATCAATATCATTTTAATTATCGTACGTATTGCAATTTTAAGATAGTAATTGACCTGTGACGATAGCCTTTATAAATAGTATCACGCAGTTCTTTAACAGCGGATCTCCAATTTAGGCAAGTGTGTAACTGTCTCTATATCAAATTTATTTCAATAGCCATATTTTTGTTATATTATTGTTTTAGTTTTAAACTAACCGGAACCATTCTATGGGCTACATCGGTTTTTAGAAAGAGATCGTAAATGAAATAAGCAAGAAGACCTTTCGACTTGTCATCCCCAATTTATACTCCAATAAAATACTTGTTAGACTTGAGCTGTGACGCTGTGATTGTCCACTTCCAGAATTATGGAAAGTCTCTTAAGAATGCTGACATTCGGTGCAACCAGCTAACAGACCTAAGTCTTTCCACTCTTCTTGTCTTTTGCAGTTCCTCTAGCGTGGTCAGTTCGGAAATCCTAGAAGATTCATTTCATATGAATGCCCACCGTAGCCTCCCATCTTAATGAATTTTAACCACTTTCATCTCATAAATTTTCCGATTTTCTCAATCAGACCTCACTTTTACAGGTACAGATTCTTCCACTCGTATATCAGTTTTCCTTTCTCTGTCTTGATAGTACCTCAAGTTTCTGAACCACCAGCACTGGATGTATTGGCATCTTATGAAGGTGATTATTTCATTTGAATTTTATTATTATTAATATTTACCATTCGCTCATACTTGATAATCTTGAGATAGATAGGCTAGCAGATATTTGTTTCCTTCCAATTTCAAATAAGAAGTCTTTCCTAAACTAAGTTCTGTGTCTATGCCAGTAAAATAGGCGACCAGCTGAAAGTTGAGGGTTACTCCTTGTAGAAATGATTCCAAAATAAATTAAAAAAAAAATACAATCAAAGAAAGAAGTAAACGTATTGTTTACAATAGCTTTTAATATAAGTAAATTCCATTCCACGATGATTATTTTGTGAAGACTCATTTTATATTTAGTCAACATGTGTTGTGAGAATTCAATCATTACCTATGTTAACATCAGAAGATTTCAATTTCTTGAAGATATCTATGATCAGAAATGCTAGTAGTGGGGATGACCGACATTCGAAAGTCAATCACTATAAATGAAAAACTATCGATAGCTTAGAAAGTATCTCTTTGGATAGGAAGCAACTTACTGAAGACAAATACATAACTTTACATCCACCCCAGTCGCCAACATTTTCATATTTTTGCTTTTGCTTATTGATAGTAGAGCCTAAGACCGTTATCATTCTCCAGAGCCTTAATATCCTTTTTTGGTGCGCAGTATGAGATCGAATTCGTCATTATAACATTAAAAGATGGGCTAAGCTGGAGGAGATTGTCTAATTATTCCTTTATCAAATACCACTATTTGTATCAAAAGGAGTCGAGATGTCTGTCTCAACAAGTGCTGCATACTTACGGCAGATAGTCAGCCAGATAATTCTTGTTTCTTGGGAACGGACTTGGGTGTACTTGAAGAGTAGGAAAGGTAAATGAAGCAGTGTCGGGTTTACCTTATGTGCAGAGTGTGCAGGGCACACGGGCGCCGCGATGCGTTTCAGGATCTCAAAAAAGTTCATTTCATGTTGATCCCATAGCAAAATTTGCTTAGTTTCAAGGGCACATTCACCTCCTTATGGGATTTGTCGGTTTTTGTAACACCTTGCATAACTGTAAGTATTCAATTTTAATCGCGTGCCTACTAGAGGACGTCTAGGTCACGATTGCACACGGGCAAGAGCTGGCGCTGAAATGAAGGATGGATCATGGATTGGTATACCAGGAAATATTGTCTCAGATCTAAAGAGAAAACTGATTTCGGCTCGTAAAGGAAAGTTACAAGGACCTTAAAAGCAAAATGTGAAAAATGATAGTAAGGTAGGATTGATTTGAGTTTATTTAATGACCGTCAGGAAACTTGGATGATGTTGGGTTAGATCAATAGTGACGTATAGATTTTTAACAGTGGATGAGGTTTCATTTGCCTTAATCTCGGTCGTTTATGAAGCTTGAGGATAAATATATTTATTTTGGTACTTGTTTGTTTGAACGTCCGTTGACATCAGCGCGCTCAGGTATCACTTAGCTCAACTATCGACCGTGTCAGGTTATAAACAATCAGGTCATTGTCACCATCCTTACCACCGTTAACTAAACAAACAATACACTTAGATATCATAACAATAAGGTAACGATAACAGTAGGAGTTTAGTTAAGAAAAGTGACACTTGGGGCACTGGTGTGAACGGACGTTCACAGACAAGTACCTTTTTTTTCCAAATAATTACATCGAAATGGAAAACAAACTATTTTACCGGTACTTGTCTGTTTGGAGGTCCGTTGACATCAGCGCGCTCAGTTGTCTCTTACCTCAACTATTTGGACCATGTCAGGTTATGCTGCCTACGATTTATTTCAAATTGGCATTGCCTTTCATTATCATGGAACAGATTTTTAGGAGATGAAATAAATGAGAAACATGTGAAGACAAAATATAACTAGAAAAAATGAAACATTTATTACAAGCAATGTTCATTAAAAAGAACAATATCTAACTTAAATATGATATTTCATATGATTATTCTTTCAATGATTAAAAAATATCATATTTTAGTTTTAGTTAGAAATGATATCTATCATTTCTCTTAAAATATGATAATATGAGAAACATGTCAAGAAACAATGAAACATTTATTACAAGCAATATTCATTAAAAACAACAATATCTTCAGGAACTTTAACTATGAAACACTCTTTTGTTTCTCTACATATTCCTCCAAATATCCACTGCTGAGGCAAAATCCGTCCTGTTTTGTTTTTTCTTCTACTATGTAGAGTTTCGTCAATTTCTACATACATCCCTGGACCTCCAATAGTTGTTGAACTTCTATCTAATTTAAAAAGACACATTTCTCTCATACAAAAAATACAAGTGATAACAATTCGTGATGGGCCAGAAATCACGAACTGTTACTTTTTCACTGTTACTCAAAAGTCACAGGTCTACCTGTAATTAGATATTCATAAGTAACAGTTCCAAACTGTTCTTCACATACACGAACGGAATTGAAGCGTGATTGTCATTGTGACTACAGTTCCAAACTGTTTTTCTCATATGGGAACTGGTTGTCAGCGAACGGAATTGAAGCGTGATTGTTATTGGGACTACAGTAGCAGTTCTGAACTGTTCTTCGCAATTGGGAACTGGTCGTCGGCGAACGGAATTGAAATGTGATTGTAACTACAGTGATTTTAGTGAAAAGATTGATTACTGTTTGTGGAAGAAAGTGGTCCGGGTAGAGGTCAAAGAATTTCTCATATACTAGGAGAAAACTTTATTGAGTAGCCAACGTTTCGACCCACCTTGCAGGTCTTCTTCATGACTACATGCAAAATACAGACAATCAAGAAATGGCACGAATATATTAAAACATAGAAATACAAAAGTATGGTGAATCCAGGTAATTGAAAAAAAAATTGACAAATATTGCACAGCAAGGTAAATATACAGGTTAAAATGCATGAGTGTACAGTACAAACATCAAAGTGCCAGGAAGGTAGCAAAACACATAATGAAGAACTAAATACAAAATAATAAAACAGAAAGTGTTGAAAAACAAAAAATATATGGTAATAAAGATAACAAACGAAAACTGAATACAAAAAAATGATATGGGTAAATGTAGAAAATGATAAGAAATGAAAATTGTAAAATTATAAAAAAATTATAATTTCACAATTTTCATTTATAAATATTTTTGAACATAGATCTTTCAAGAAAATGGTACTTGTGTGTTAATGCAGCCACCGTTATTTTTGCCTACTTGTTCGCATGCGCGAGCAGTTATATTTTGTAACAGTTATCTTTTATAACAACTATCTTGCATAACGTTTTAAAATCTTTTGGGGTTAGAGGTGGTTTGTGTTAGAAATATAATCATCTGTTAGAAATACAACTGTTATAAAATATAACTGCTATAACAAGGAGGCAAAAATAATGGTGGCTGCATTAAAACACAAGTACCATTTTCTTGAAAGATCTATGTTCAAAAATATTTTGAACATAGATCTTTCAAGAAAATGATAAATCTTAAAATATAAACAGAATGTTTACTTCTTTCATTGATAAAGCCTTATTCATTTATATCTACAATGCTCATATTTTCTATAAAAACTATTCCAGTCACTATATTTCCGGTTAATTCTTGTATTAAGGATGTTCTTAATAAATCCTTAATACAAGAACAACCTGCAGGACTTGTGAATTCATTTCAGTACTGCTTACTATAATCATTGGTTTTTGGACTCTTTAGTCTTTTGGACCACCATTGTAGAACAGCTTCTTTGCGTTTTCATGTTACCTATAGAGTCAGAGTTACTATAGACAATATTCTGAGATGGAATACCTTTTTGACATTATACCCACAATAAGGCTTCCTCTCAAGATTCTTTCTAAACATGTAATATCTTGAGTAGGGGTATTTCTGGCATGCCAGCATTTGTAATGGAAGAAAATGAATACTAATGCAGTTGCATAAGGTTTTGTTTTGACAATAAAATATAAATAACACAAATATATTCTATAACTTTCCAAAAAGGAAACCTTGTTATATGTTTGTCACTGTTCTCTACATGTAAATACTGGTTTTTATTTGTTCCAAATAACTACTAAAAAAAAAAAAAATAACAATTTATATCCTTACCTCTATTTATTTTAAAACTCTTTTTAAAAATAAATAATTATATCCAATATATCTATATATTTACCCGTTAATGTTAGAGATTAATCTGCTTAATCATTACACAAATAATAGATGCATGCTCAGAGTTTTTAATAAGATATTTTTTATAACCAGAGAGGAAAGGTTAAATTTATATTTAACTGTATATTTAGATTTATTGTTAATCTAATAAAACTGTCTTTTTGTATTTACTAATCCAGGTATTTAGGAAAGATCCTTAGCACATTATTTATCATATTTCATACTATTTACAGCACATTGAAAATAATTGCTGTTCACTGATATTATTGTCATTACTCTAATTTTATACATATTTCCAGGAAATAGCAGTGGAAACATCATATAAACCAGTAAGGATGAGACAACTTAAATATTGAAGACATCTACAACCTTATTATTGAAAAAGTTCAATAAACCAAGTTTTCAATGGATGTAACCAATGGGATACAAGTGAATAGACCAGAATCAGGTAACACCAATTCGACTCTTATAAAAAATATCCATGATTTTCTACAAACTGGAGACCGACAGATCAAATACAGCCCGAACAAGGACATAGTTCTATTGCTCGGTAACACTGGATCTGGAAAGAGCACACTCACTTATTATATTTCTGGTAACTCTCATTTGCTCTGGTCTCAAGAAGTTGGAGAAGATACGGCCCAATACATTATTGTTGACAAACAAAAGAAAATCAGTAGCAATTCTACTATTCTTTCTCAGACAATTTTCCCTGAATTAGTAGAAAATGAAAAGACAAACACACTTTATTACGACTGTCCAGGGTTTAGTGATACGAGGAGTGCAGCCCATGAGATAGCCGCTACATATTTCATTAAAAAAGTAATCGATTGTGCTAGGTCTGTCAAGTTAGTTTTTGTAGTGAGCCATAATTCAGTTACCTCAGGAGAAAATAGGAAGGACTTCCTCCTTTTGTTGAAACATGCTACAGATTTTATTAAGAGTATAGACAAATTTAAAAACAGTATAGCCCTTGTAGTCACCAAAATAGAAAATAGATATGCTGGTGGCAAGTTAGTGCCAGATAATAAAGTTATCAATGCCATAGGTAAATTCCTAGAGCAGGCAAAAAGAGACATTGACGGTGTAATGGCAACCTCAAACGGTAAAAGCAACAAGGCCAAAGAGAAAGCGTTATCTCTCTTGGACATCTTTCAGAGTAAAGGGGAAAACGAACAATATACGAGAATAGGTATTTTTAGGAAGCCTGATGCACCTGGCCTAATCAGTGATATCGATTTGATGAAGGAAGGCAAAGTTTCATTAGAAAACCTGGTAAATAACAATATTCAATTTGTGGAAGCCGATGATAATGATTTCGGATACACAATTTCAGATGAATCCAAAATCCATTTAAGTAACTTAGCCGAAGAAATAAATAGGACTATTGTAACAGAATTACTCAACTTGGGGAAGGAGGTAGAAGAATATTGCATCGCGCAGGAAGAAAAAACCTCTGATTTGGAATATTTGAATGATATATTTCAAAAACTAGAGGAATCATTCTTAAAAATACAGGCCGATGCAATAGCAGATTCAATAACTCCTGAAATGTTAATAAGTGAAATTGCAAAAGCAAAAAAAGATATTGATGATGTAATGGCAACCTCAAACGGTAAAAGCAACAACACCAAAGAGAAAGTTTTATCTCTCTTGGACATCTTTAAGAGTAAAGGGGAAATCGAGCAATATACGAGAATAGGTATTTTTAAGAAGCCTGATGCACCTAGCCTAATAAGTGAAAGTGATATCGATTTGATGAAGGAAGGCAAAGTTTCATTAGAAAACCTGCTAAATAACAATATTCAATTTGTGGAAGCTGATGATAATGATTTCGGATACACAATTTCAGATGAATCCAAAACCGATTTAAATAGCTTAGCTAAAATAAACAGGACTATTGTAACAAAATTACTCAACTTGGGGAAGGAGGGAGAAGAATATTGCATAGCGCAGGAAGAAAAAACCTCTGATCTGGAATGTTTGAATAATATATTTCAAAAACTAGAGGAATCATTCTTAAAAATACAGGCCGATGCAGTAGCAGATTCCGTTACTCCTGAAATTTTAATAACTGAAATTGTCAAAAATATTGAATATTTCAAAATTAATAAAATTAACAAAATTCTTGATGATCATACTAAAACAATTGAGAGAGAAGGAGATTACATCAAATTTCTCAATCTAGTCAGCAATCAATCAATAAAAAGCTATAAATCGTCGCTATATGCCGCTGGGCTTTTAAAACTAACTGAATACCTTACTCACACGCGTTTATTTTATGGTGTTCTTAACACTATGCATCAGAGGTTATCACAATATGACATACAAAAGAACAAAAACAAGTACAATACGATACACATGAAGGAACTGAATTATTTTTTTGAATCTTCAATTTTCAAAAAAATAGAGATCGATGTCAAACAATTCAAAGATATTAGAAAAATGAACCTTAGCAAACCGAAGTTGACACTATTTAACAGAGTCCTGGACCAGACCCTGACATATCAAATTGAATTGACCAGAGCTGAAAACGATAAAGTCATTATCAAAGGGATGAACGTTAAGATAAGCGATCTTAATGAACTGTGGGATGACAAAAACTTAAAATTTGTTGAAATTTATGCACTACATAAAGTGTTTATAGACACTAGCTTAGATTTGACAGGCAGAGAAATACAAATGGCTATAATAGCACCAGTATGGGAAGTTATAGGAAGTGCGAGTATAATATTAGACGGAAAGCCTGGTATGGGTCATTACCCAGAGAAGGCTAGAAGTGGGGAGGGATATGGTAAAAGCGGGGAAGATGGACTACCTGGGGAACCAGGTGGGCCTGCTGGCAATTTTGTAGGAATAGGAGAAAACTACATCAATGAGGAGAATCTCCATATCTCGGCCAACGGAGGGAATGGGGGGAGGGGGCAGGATGGCGGTGATGGTTCAGAAGGATATGATGGTGCAAATTGTCCAAAAGATGAATGTACTGAAGAAGGGGGTGTATTAATTACAGTTTTTTACAACACAGGTGATGCAGAAATTAGTGGAGGAAAAGGTGGCAATGGGGGAAATGGTGGTATTGGTGGTTACGGAGGTCATAAAGGAAATATATTATTATATAAAGTTGGAAAAGAAGCTGGTGCAGTTCAAGCAAAACAAAACGCCAACGATGGACATCTTGGAGAAAATGGGAGAGGCGGAAGTGGTGGGAGGGGAGGAAGATATTTTAAATATAAGTTGAGAAATTATGCTTTATTTGTAAATCAAGAATCTTTTGAACAAATAGATAAATGGGGAAGGGATGGAATATCGGGACATAATTCAGGGAATATTCAGATAAGGAAATCCACATGGCGATTAACAAAGTTATTAAATTCTAGCAATGCCAAAAGGGAATTTGCGAATTACTTAATAAGCAACATGAACACTAATTTACAAGAAATATCATTAAAAAGATTTCTAGGGGAAATAGATAAGAGTTACTCGACTGTTAAACAGCCAACATATCGCAAAAAGAGACATGTTATGAATTTTAGACGCATCCCAAAACCAAAAGAGCAACTGAGAAATATGAATTATCATGACCCAATAGTAATCCAGTCCCAAAGATATGACCGATACGTTGAAAAAGGCAGACACAACAATTATTTGGATCTATATCATAATTTTAATAACAGCACTGGTGTTAATAAATCAGTCTTCAACAATATCTACTTAGAAACAGAAAGCATCAAGCAAACTCCATCCATGCCGATCTTTCCTATCCCTCGACTATCAGAAAACATAAAAACTGAGAAATACCTAAACAACAATAATGGATTCACTTCAATGGACCTTCATGGAAACTTATTGCTGTCAGAAATAATACTGAAGAAATTCTTGGGAAAAGATACTTCATCGGATCATGACCATGAAGGCAATTCTGAAGGAGGATCGAGCTATGCGCATGACTTGGCATACAAGCATTATCGAAAGGAATTAACTTAAATACTGCTTCATTAAAAGATGGCTAACAGCTCAACAACCAAAGCTCATTTTTTGTTTGAATTATTAATTCCAACTAAAACCAGTCAAGCAAGTTTTTTTTTTTTAAATATTTTGTGGACACATGTGTGTTATCAGTTAATAACAACCCATATATTGCATCCCAATCCCTTCAATTACACCTATCAAGCCTCGAAGAATGGTATCGGAATTGGAGAATTAAAATCAATCCCAGCAAGTCCCATCAAATTACCTTTACCCTTCGTCGAAAACCCTTGACTTCCTGTCCTACTGTATTCTTTAATAGTACTCCACTTATCCCTGTTGAACAGATTCGCTACCTGGGACTCAACTTAGACAAGCATCTTACTTGGAACCCCCACACAAGACTGAAAAGACAAGAAACAGCTAGACATTTCCGACTACTTCAACACATACTAGATAAGCGCTCAAAGCTTCAGATCAATTACAAAAGACTTATTTATGTGACTGTTATAAGGCCTATATGGACTTATGGAATTGAACTATGGGGCTCCACCAAACCATCAAATTCCTCTCGTATCCAATCCTTGCAATCCAAAATCCTTCGCAAAATCCTAAACGCTCCTTATTTTGTCACAAATAAAACCATCCATAATGACCTTAACGTTCCATATGTTACCGATTTAGCCCATTCCAGATACCTATCATTCCACAATAAACTTCAAACCCACTAGTTTCCATCCTTGCATCCAATTCCATCCCGGACAATCCTCCTAGGCGTCTGAAGAGAAGATGGCCTCGGGACCTTCTATTATAGAACTTTATTAGAGTGCTGCCAGTGGGTAGTATCTCTACATGTGCTATCATGTATTATTTACTCTTATAGCAATTGTACTAGATGTATGTATTACAGTTGTACAACTCAATAAAATAAAAAAATAAAAAAAAATAAAAAATATTTTGTTTTATTTTATTTTAAAATATGTACAAATTTTAAAACATTGGTGTGATAATCCCTTACAATGAAAATGAGTTCACGTTACAACGGTTACTGATTAATATGTTTTTGTTGTTGGTAAAATTTAAAAAACCAACAGAAAAGAGAGTACATAGGATTTACTTAAGACAAAATTTATGTATAACATAATACAACATGCATATTATTTATAATAATATGTGTAGTCAAGCAAGTTCCAACCCTTTACAGTTGCTGCAAACTCAACATGATGACAACAAATCAGGTTATACAACAGAAACCACAGTGAGAACTTGGAGGATAGGACAGAAGTGAGATTTCTTCAAACGACAAGACCTTAAGTGTATTTGTAACAAAATTTATAATTATTTCTGCTTTTTTATTGCAGTCGATGAAATGAGTTCATGTTATTTATTTGAGATACATTAATAAATATTAAAAAACCCCATTGATTCTTATCTTGGAAAAGAAGGTGGTGGATCCTTACTAGTAATAAAGATTTTTCGCTCTTCATTAAAACAATAAAGTTAAATGTAAATATTGTACTTTAAGAATTGGTTTATATATGTATAAATAATGTTTTAGACAAATAGCCCTGAAGATGGCCTACATTGTAGGTCGAAACGTCGGCACTAACTAAATATAAGTCTGGTACTTATTTGGTTTTTTTTTGACTATTTTAATTTCTGTTCATCATCTTTAATTTTATCATATCTGTCACTATTTTAATTTTAATATATCTGTCACTACTTTAATTTTATTATATTCTGTAACTATTTTAATATACGTTATCTTTAATTATCACATCTGTCACTATTTTAATTTTCTACATTACATGTCACTATATTCTTGTTACTGCAACGTTTTTTTATATATTTTTTGTTCTGTTTGTATCTCTCTCATAGCCCTGAAGATGGCCTACATTGTAGGTCGAAATGTCGGCACTAATTAAATATAAGTCTGGTACTTATTTGGTGTTTTTTTGACTGCACCCCCCAACTATCTCCGTTTTAGATAAATGTTTAATTTTTATAAACATTAAATCGAAAACTATAATAAAATAAAAAATAGGGCAATACATAAATGGGTAATTTCATATGTGACTGACTCTACATTTGACGCAAAATTCTTCTTATTTTGCTTCATATTATGTATAATACTATGTAGTACTTTTAATGTAAGGAAGAAATAGTTGGGGGTGCAGTCAATAAAACCACCTAAATAAGTGTATACTTATTTATTATGTGCTGACGTTTCGCCCTAGAATGTAGACCATCTTCAGGGCTAAGAGAGAGAAATAAACACAAAAACATATAAAAAACGTTGCAGTAACAAGAATATGGTGACAAGTAATGTGGAAATTAAAATAGTGACTAGATATGATGAAATAGTGAATAGATATGATAATTAAAGATAACAAATATAAAAGTGGTTACAGAATATAATAAAATTAAAATAGTGACAGATAATAATAAAATTATAGATGATGAACAGAAATTAAAATATTCAAAAAAACACCAAATAAGTAATTCGCTATCTTTATCATATCTATTCACTATTTCATCATATCTAGTCACTATTTTAATTTCCACATTACTTGTCACCATATTCTTGTTACTGCAACGTTTTTTATATGTTTTTCTGTTTGTTTCTCTCTTACCCCTGAAGATGCCCTACATTCTAGAGCGAAACGTCGGCACATAATAAATAAGTATACACTTATTTAGGTGTTTTTATTGACTGCACCCCCAACTATTTCTTCCTTACATTAAAAGTACTACAGGTTTGCCACCACACTAACGTATTTTTACCATAAAAAAACAGTCATTTTTTCATGGTAGAGTTTTACATGGAATTACCCAAATGTATTTTACCTTCCTAGAACGGCTATTCGACTAGTTTTTGGTAATATTTTTTAAATATAATGATGGAAGATAATTGATTTATTGATTCAAATGGTATTAGTTTTATAGATAGAATATGTAGATAACAAAGGTTACAAATTTTATACAATAGTAAAACTAAAAAGTTATAAATATCACTATGTTATGTTAGGCACAGTTAACTATCTGATTTTGGACTTTATTATTACCAAATCGTCCGCAAACTAAAGCACGGATATTTTACTATTCATATTTAAATTCAAACATGAATAAAAAAAATTAAACAGAATATATATAAAAAAATCAGCTAGCAACTTTTTCTATAATTAATCTATTTTGGACTAAAAAAGGCAGAAAAACAAAGTTAAAATTAAAAAATGTTATATGGTATAGAAACCTTGGCTAGTGAGAGTTAGGTTATGTATCTTTCCTTTCCAGGTTAATGTTCTCTGTTTAATTTAACGCATGATGTTAATGAATTAACAGGTATCTAAACATGTGGATATGTGTTTGAATTGGTAATTGGACAGTAGCTGCACAAGACCATGAGACCTAGCATGTATTAATATATGTGGCCATGACTTTTCAGCTGCTAACAGAGGAACCAAGGAACTCTTACGTTTTAAAAATAAACAAAGTAAAATTATTTTGTGATGTATATATAGATATATGGTAGTAATGATGAAGCACCAACAATCAAAATCCGTAACACAAAAATAAATTTATTTTATTTAATTAATTTCAAAATACATTATCAATAACTAACTGAGAAAAATAACACAAAATAGATATTCATAGTTAAAAATAGATATTCATAGTTAAAGTTAGTTGGTAGAAATGATGAAGCACCAACAATCAAAATCCATAACACAAAAATAATTTTATTTTATTTAATTAATTTCAAAATACATTATCAATAACTAACTGAGAAAAATAACACAAAAATAGATATTCATAGTTAAATATAATTGCAAGTTAATATATTTTACAATATAAATTAAAATAAATAGAAATAGAAAAGTAAAAAAATTATTCAAATAAGAAGATAAATGCAGTTCTTCACTGAATTAATAGAAGATCACAATAAAAATGAATTAATCTTAAATGTTAACCCTGAGTATCAACGAAACAATTTTATAAAAATATCACTTGGGCGCGGACTAGTCTGATGGAGGTGGACAACCTTCTGATGCCATAATTCTAAAAATAAAAATATTATGAACTAACAAAGTTTGTATAAATAAATGAATAAAATATATTTCAATAATATATATTGCAGTTGCCTAAAGGATTCACCTATAGAACACCTTTTATTAAAATCTACCAACTACAAGAATCGTTACTGACTGTCCCTGATAACTATAATCATTCAATATTAGTAGAATGATTCTAATATTGAATCACTATAATTATAATAATCATTCTTCTAATGTTGAATGATAATAGTTGACCATGATTATATATGGGGAAGAAAATGGTCCCGATGGAGGTCAATAAATTTCTCTTAGATAGGGAGAAATGTTTATTAAATCGTTGGCTATTTAAGTTAGCATGTTATATCACAAATCTGACTGTTGGAGGCTCATAACATGTGAACTTGTGACACCGGGCACCCTCGACAGCCCTGAAGAAGACCTGCAAAGTGGGTCGAAACGTTGGCTATTTAATAAACATTTCTCCCTATCTAAGAGAAATTGATTGACCTCCACCAAGACCATTTTCTTCCACACATTCTTCTAATCATTTCTAGCCACATGACATCAATTTCTTGTCTAATAATCACCTTATCATCACCATTCAGGGTTTAAATAATAGGTTATTGATTGAACACCTTGTTATTGTGGTATACAATGGGCAAGTAAATCTCAAGGAGTAAATCATATCAGCTAAAAAAAAGAATTAGTCAAGCCAATGCCACTATTTCTCTGATTCATTTTCAGGACGATCCTCCAAACACTTTTTCTTTCAAAAAAGTTGAGAATTATAGATTTAATACACCTACATCTAAACAGATTGTGGAACTAGAAGGCAGGCATAAAGGTTGTTATTCACCATTGTTTATAACCTGAACACTGATAACACCTACCTTCTTACTCATATTAACAGAAATTTAAATGTAGAATATTTGTGAGATTAAAACATTTCCATTACTATCTTTGTCAAAATCCATTTGATGGATGACCTATTTCACAAAATTTCATCTTTGGAATTATAACCGAACTTCTGGAAGTATTTCACAGCTTCTACTTTTAAATACTGCTATTCTTAAAGTGTTATTCTGTTCATTTTACTTGGCCAATATCAAAAGGAATAAGGCAGAAATTCAAAATTAAATTTAATTAACAATACAGAAATTTAAACAGACAATAAACCAAATTAACAATACAAGAACAAAAAAAAAAAAGTGTTATTTAATAACGCACACACAAATTACTTGAATGAGACAAGTGATAAGAAGAAGTTACACGAGATAAGGAGGAAGATTTCATGGGTACTGGCTAATTCACAAAAACCAACAATACTACATAATGTATTAATTATTACTTTACTAGAAGATTGAGATTACATACCAATAAGATGTACAAAAACTTTGGCTGCTTCAAATTTTGTTTTGGAAACATCACATATTTCTATGAAACTGATAACTGTAGTATTCTCTCGAGCACACGCCTCTGTTATTTTGATAAGAAGTTCATCCAAGCTTTTCAAAGAAATTAAATATTGTCAGTAATCAAATTTATAAAAATAGTATATATAAATTAAAAGAAGCCGAAATGTATCCGTTTATTCGCTTTACAATCGGCATCCTCTTTCTGTTTAATTACTATACTTAAGAAATTTCAGAGTCTACCTAAACCATGTTATGACCAGATAACAACTGTTCTCAATAACGTTAGATTTCTGTAAAAGGAATATGAAAGTCCCTATTACAAAAAGTGTAGGTTATTAAATTGCTATTTCACAAATATCATAAAAGTCAAAGAACCTAAGCAAAATTAATATATGTGGAAGAAAATTGGTCAAAAATTTTATTTTTTACAAAATAAAAATTCATTCAAAAATATTAGACTCTCTTAGATTAAAATGAATGGTCATTTCATTGCTAGGCTTGTCTCTCATAGAGTATGACCCTATTACAAATCAGTAAAACTTTATCTACTAATTTAAAAAAAATTATTTTCTTTCTTTAATTGACAACAGGTTTCTGATCTAACAAGGTTATACCTATAGTTTATGAATAATCTTAAAAATATAATTTCCAGTTAAAGGGGGGTGGGTCACAGATCAATGTCAATTTTATTTTATTTTTAAAAAATGAGATATGAATGCCATCTTATGACTCATTCTGTTTAATTTTATGTTCCAGACGCATTGTTTCTTCCCTCACATCCCCGGTTCAATCTCTTGTTTCTAAAATTGCATTTAATTTAGTTAATGCCCTTTTTTAAATATAGTTAATTTTAAAAACAGAACTATCAGAAATTTGAACGTGTTGACAATATTTGATATTCCTCTTGACTCTTCAATTATATATTAATTTTTTTTAATGATAATTGTTGACCTTGATAATATATGAATATATATGGTCACTGAATGAATTTCTCGTGTAATTTGAGAAAAATTGTATTGATAGCCAACGTTTCGACCTACGTTGTAGGTCTTCTTCAGGGCTGTGGGGGGAAGCTGGGGGGGGGGTAGGTCCTCACTGGCTATGAAACACACACTTTCATAAGTCTGTGTTTCATAGCCAGTGAGGACCTACCTCCCCCAGCCCCCCCACAGCCCTGAAGAAGACCTACAACGTAGGTCGAAACGTTGGCTATCAATAAAGTTTTTCTCAAATTACACGAGAAATTCATTCAGTGATCTCTACCCGGACCAATTTCTTCCACATATATTATCAAGGTCAACAATTATCATTAAAAAAAAATTAATATATAATTGAAGAGTCAAGAGGAATAAATATCAAATAATGTCAACACGTTCAAATTTCTGATAGTTCTGTTTTTAAAATTAACTATATTTAAAAAAGGGCATTAACTAAATTAAATGCAATTTTAGAAACAAGAGATTGAACCGGGGATGTGAGGGGAGAAACAATGCGTCTGGAACATAAAATTAAACGGAAGTAGTAAATAAAGTTTTACTGATTTGTAATAGGGTCATACTCTATGAGAGACAAGCCTAGCAATGAAATGACCATTCATTTTAACCTAAGAGAATCTAATATTTTTGACTGAATTTTTATTTTGTAAAATAATTAATACAAAAATAGCAATATAAAACTTTGATGCACTAAATAACAGAAATGGCCTGCAATAAATTTTAACTTTTAACCATAAAGTCACAACTGAATAAAATATTTCAAGTAATTAATTGACCTCATAGGAGCACTGTCTGGGTCTCTTCTCTCACCATTTGCAGATCTTTCCGGAAAAGAGGTTGGTCTTACATCTTCCAGATTAGAAGGCAATGGAGCCTCTTCAAATTGTTGTGGCTGAAAGAAAATAAATAACTTGATACCATAATAATGCCTAGGGGAAAAAAATCTTGTAATAAAAAATAGATAGAAGTAGAATGATCAGGAAAAGCTTAAAAAGTGTAGTGTTGCAAATTATGTGATTTATATATCATATATATATATATATATATATATATATATATATATATATATATATATATATATATATATTGTTGAGGTTCAAAATATGTTAGAAATAAATAAAAAACTATCGATGGTTAGCTTATCAATCGGACTACCATAAAGTTGATATCGATTACTGAACAACTTATTTAAGTAAATAAAAATAATTCCAAAACTTATAGAATATTTTTTATTAAATTAATATTTGATTTGTTTTATGAAAAACACAATTTTTATAAGTCAAGTTGATTTAAATATTATGCAAATGGCATTGCCGCTCCCTACCGGCGTCCCCGCCATATTTCACCCACTCTAGTTCGAGTCGTTCTAAGGATAGGACCTTGCCATTTATCTCACTATAGTTCGAGTCGTCCTAAGGATAGGACCTCGCCATTTATCTCACTCTAGTTCGAGTCGTCCTAAGGATAGGACCTCGCCATATTCCTCTCACTCTAGTTTGAGTCGTCCTAAGGATAGGACCTTGCCATTTATCTCACTCTAGTTCGAGTCGTCCTAAGGATAGGACCTCGCCATATTCCTCTCACTCTAGTTCGAGTCGTCCTAAGGATAGGACCTTGCCATTTATCTCTCTAGTTCGAGTCGTCCTAAGGATAGGACCTCGCCATTTATGTCACGCTGGTGAGAAGGGCGTCCAGGTAAGAAGACCTCTCCAGTTATTATCAATCGAGTACGACGCATCCAGGGAAGAAGACCTTCCAGTTATTCATCATTTTTCGAGTACAAGGTGTCCAGAAGACAGGATCTTCAAGTTGTTAAGAAGAACGTTATCTATCATATTGATTCAGAGGGAGTTTCAAGACAGAGATTGGTACATACATCTGTGAGTGTTTATTTGAATCATTTTACTTTGAGAATTGTGTTTGTAATTTAAAATTTGTTCTAGTTATCCCGACTTTAAAATTAATTATCATTGAACCACGGAGATTTCCTTTAAATCAAATATTGTATTGTTTTGTTTTGTTTTCTTTGTAATAATTTAAATTTTGTAATAAAATAAAATTAACGTTGATTTTTAATTAACTAACTCTCCATAATATCACATTATATATCTTGAATTGTATTAAAATATCAAATTCTTAACAATATATATATATATATATATATATATATATATATATATATACGAGGGCGGGTATTGACCTGAGGGATATTGAAGCCAGTGACTTTGAATTTACCGCCTCTTAATTGAAATGGCAACACTGCTCCTGTCAACAGGCAATTGTCAGTTGCCTCCTGTCTAAATTTGAACAAGCTGCGTCATTTAGTTTGTGTCTGGCAGCCGTTGATAGCAGACTACCTCGTGTTGTAAGAAGAAAATGGAAAAAAGTGAATTTCGTGTAAAATCCACGAATTGGGCTACGAATTGCTCCCTCATCCGCCCTATTCTCTAGATTTAGTCCCGAGTGACTATTTCTTTGTTCCCGAACTTAAAGAAAGAGATTTGACTCCAACGACAAAGTCATCTCACAAACAAATGCATACTTTGATGACCTCGACAAATCATATTTTTTGGAAGGGATAAAAAAAAAAATTGGAGAAACGTTGGACTAAGTGTATAGAACTCAAAGGAGACTATGTTGAAAAATAAAATAACTTTTCATATAAAAACCTGTCTTTCAATCAAAAAGTCATGGACTTATTGACCCGCCCTTGTGTATTATATATATATATATATATATATATATATATATATATATATATATATATATATTTTGTATCATGAATTTTGCGTTTAATGAGTTTGTCTAACGTACTTTGGCTGTCAGTTAGTATGCAAATAGATGTCCTGGGGAAACTAAATGTCTGTATATATTCTAGTGTTGTTCAGCTTGATTGTTTGTGCGATTAGGTCCAAGTCTGTATTTCTTTACCTCGGTCAGTACAGCGTCTTCAGACATTACCGCTGCACATCCCACATTTCCACAATCTTTACTACCGTCTGTATAAACCTCTGCTTCAGCATAATCTTCTTTTGTAGGTTGTTTGATTTCTGGGAAATGTGCAGGATGCTTCCAATGTTTATAGTTAATAGGTCAACGTCTATATTCTTTTTTCAAGGAGCATTTCTGCTCAGCGTACTCAGGGTACTCTGAGCTACTGATTTATACCCAAGTTAGAGACTAGTTATAGCAGATAAATCATTAATTCTGTTATAAGACATGGGTCAACAAGGTGGGATATGGAGACCCTCCTCCTGGGGCTCATCCTAAAATAGGTGACCTTATTGGAAAAAATCCTGGTGGTTGAGCGTGATCTCATCCAAATTCCCGACGGAGCAAAAACTGCTGTTCTTGATGTTATGTTGCTATGATGCAAAAACATCATAGCTCCTCCAAAACCCTTCAAAAGTATTGAGAGTATTTTTTTTTCTTTGTTCAGAGAAGATTAAATCCTTTTTTACATTCTATATTTGATTTTTTACATTCCAACTGCAATCATTAAAACAAAACCAATGTAAGTTAACTGACAGGCAAAACAGCAGATTTCAAAAGTAGCAAATAAATGAAAGACCCTTCAACATGAAAGGATTTGCTCTTTAGAACATTCCAATCATGTCTAAACAAATATTTGAATCGCTTCGATACTATTTTTAGAAAATTTACATAAAATAAGAAAAATTGGGGCAAGAAAAAGTCAATTTATTACTTCCGAAAATTGCCTAACTCAAATGGTTATTATCAAAAGATTGTCACTAATTGTTGTAACTAACTAAAAAGAAACAAAAATAGATGAGATAAAATGAGGAGAGAATCCATCAATAATTTATCATAGGCCAAACTAAAGGGATTAGATAAGGAGTCATTAATATAATGCATTTAATCAGAGAAATAGAGGATTTCGAAAAAGAATTAGTCATTTTAAAATCTAATTCAGGTAGAGAATCGTTTTCAAACAAGGTATAATATTAATTTAATAGTTTTTAAAGATTAAATGTAGAATTATATCATTGAAAAATTGTTTACCATAGAGATTCTTGGAGTATAATCCAAAGACAAAGCTGTCATCAGCAATGAAAGATTTTGCATTTCATCTATGACAGATTCAGGCCTAACATCATCTACTTCATGAAGATCAGTTGAAGGCATAAGGCTAGGTTGTCTTTCCGAATCTCTTCTTAGGACATCCTCATCTGCTCTTCTCTCCTGAGGATCCTCTTGACGTCTGACATCCTCATCAGCTCTTCTTTCCTGAGAATTCTCCTGACCTCTCACATCCTTCTCACAGATTGGAAACTCAAAAAGTGGAATTTCACCAGGAACTGTAAAGTAACTCTAATAATTTTAATCAATATCTAAAAAACCGGTATCATGAAGTTTATAAATATGTGTGTGGGTGTATTTAAGGTATGTGGAGATAAAATTGGACAATTAGTTGTTTTACAAAAAATGCAATATCTCTGTTGATAATTTTCCAATGGAAAATTGTTTATTGTCAATAACTTTCCATTGGAAAAATGCTTATAATTTTCTAATAGAAATAGTTCTTAGATAGGATTTATAGAGTGTGGTACAATAAATCCCATCAAATAGCTTTCATTCTTCAATTGAATACATTCTTATGTACTCAATAGATAGAAAACAAATAGAATTATAGATTTTTTTATTTTATTGTGATTATTTAAATCTTTTCTCTTCAAAATAAAAATATTTAAAAAAGAATTTAAATAAATAGTGTTCTTGTTCCTGAACATCATTATTTTCTTTTAGTCATAAAAACTTTCAAACAAAAAAAAACAGTAATGTGCAGGTTAAATCTTTGATATAAGGTAAGCCTCATTATTTCTAATATTTGAGTATTACAATCTACATTATGAAAGCTGTTATTTTTCATCTAAATAGGCTAAAAAGGGTAAACTGTTTCAAACTACAATTATGAAAGACAAAAAATTAGTGCAATCAAGTTGATAATGAAACATAAAAAGTTGTCTGACTATACCATAATGAGAAACATATAGATTATTTGAGGTTTGGAAAACAACTTACCAATCGGAAATAAAGGTTGTTCCCTGAAAAAAAAAAAAATAATGATAAAAACCATGAATATAAGAAGATTCTTTTGTAATGTATCATAAAAATGTCTTAATAGTAATAGACTCTTCAACCAACAAGCAGTTACACACAATAAATAATGTTAAAGTAATATATCAATATACATCCATACAATAGCATCCATATTTAAAACTATAATAACACATATTCTATTAATAGACAACACCATAACCTATTGCAATGCATATATTTACAATGATGTGGTTATCTATCAGTCTATAAATCAATTATTTATAAAACTATACTAGTCCATTCAACTACAGTGTCAAAGTAAACTGCTAACCAGTAATAATGTTTTAATCCTTAAATTAGCGACATAGTAATAAGTCAATTATATATGTTAATTTGATATGAAAACTTCATAACTTTGTCAAATACAAAAAGAACACATTATAAACATGTTTGATTCTATTGTAGAGAGAACAATATATTGATTAAAATTGATCGCTTGCATTTACTAGCTAAAAATATACTTACCAAATCCATTCATATTGTTCACGGCACACCGTGAAATATATCTAGAAGGCTGAGGACAGGAAATATCAAGTTGAGAAACTGGCAACCTTATGTCTAAGTTGTTCCTCACACGTTATGAGGGTAAATGACCAGCCATCTTGAGAGATGCATCGGGAATAGTTTCAGCGCTACCCAGACTGAAGAATGGGGAGCAGAAGAGAATCGGGCAAAGAAATGCTATGAAAACCCGAAATCCACCTCAACTTCAACTATGTAGCATGTGTAATTTCATTTTTCTTTCATTTAAGTTTCTGTTTCTTTCATGATCACATAAAACTCTAAATTAACCACTAAATTCTTTTAATAAAGAACCGGCAATCAAAATTAATAGTAATGTTACGGTCGCCGGCAGGAGGACGGAAGCAAGGGGATTAGCGGCTTAAATCCGTCGGCGGGAGAAGTTAAAATAGGATTAGGACCGTTCTAGATTGTCTCCTTTTGTCGGAAAAGGATTAAGAAGATTCCAGAATTGTCTGGCCCCTCCGTGTTCTAGAATGTTCGGCCTTGCCTATATAATACTTCCCTCACCTTGAGCCAGTCAGTCTTAGCCTGAGAGTAGACCACGTAAGATCTGTGATAAGTGAGTGTCAGTGTGATAAACTAGTCAGTGTTGAACCGGCCCGTGTAATAAGTGTATCAGTGAACTGTGACAGTCTTGCGAGTGTAATAAACTGTTTCTGTTTGTTTCTGTGTGTCAGTTTGTCATACTTGGAGAATCTTACGGTCGGTGGACTAGTGAACTGTAAGTGTTAACAATTAGTTATAAATTGTAGTGTAATTTTATAATATTCATAGAAACTATTGTAACTAGTTAAGCTATCTAGAATTAGTAATATCTTATATTATTGTAATAATTAAATAGGAGTTAGGCCTAGATTATAATATTTAAAATATTGTTATTATAAATTTATATTAGTTTAATAATTTAATTGTTAATAGTTTAATTGTATCCTTTTTACCATTTTGTTAATAAATATTAGTATCTTTAATTAAGGAATTGTTTAATTCATTTTAATACCCAGTAGCCCGTAACAGTAATATCCCCATCTTAACGGGATTACCTTAATTGAACACATATCATAATACAATTAACTATAAAAGTGATAAGAAATTTATTCCATTAACATAATATTACATTTTTCCCATCAAATGATCTCTAATTTTCTCATAATTAATACCTCACTTCATGAAGCATTAATTTTAAGTTTATTATAAGAGACGTTCATTAATAGGCCTATTGCTGATTGGGCGGTAGTTAGCTGAAATGAGTCTATCCGCGAAATATGCAAACATTCATTAGATGAATGGGATTAGTGATTACTATGTTTTTAAAAAATAATCATCATATAGTTCAAGGTTCTTCAATGGAAAATTGAAAGTATAAACATTTTAGGAAATGGAATATAACGTTTCTATTTCCTGAAAATGGACTAAAGTACATAATATTTTTATTGGGACAAGTTATAAAGTTTTCATATAAATATATTCTTCGGCCCCTACGAGAGTTCGGCTTCCTCAACAGTCTTCCTCTGGCAGGTCATCTCCATCTCTTCTCCAAGTGCACAAACCCACCAATATTAGATTAGTTCTATATTGTCCAGCAGTCATAATCTAGGGATGCCTCTCCCTCTTTTTCCACATGGATTTCTCTACATAATCAACTTAGGGGTCTTTTTTTCACTCTATATTATATTATAATATCCCCCCCCCAATAAAATCTGTACAAGATAAAAAAAATCTGTACCACTTATGCCTGGGTTGTGAATCCATGTGTTCTAACTGGACTCACAACTATCTGATAGATAGATTGTAGGATGAAATATGATTAAAAAAAATAACAATGACCTGATTAGATAACTTGTAAAAATTGCACAATCGATTTCACATTGAATTTAGTTTAATCATAACATGTTAAATGAGAGTTGGTTCCTTTCTAGCAAAATAACGCTCAAATATAACATTTTAAAATAATTTTATCACATAAAAGGGCTATTTACCTCAAATAGAGAGGCAGGATCGGTACCGGAATCTGAAACAAGAAATAATTCATATGAAGTTAATGTAACGAGATCTCTCCAACAGAGGTAAATAAGGATACAATAGGAAGACTCAAAGTAAACAAATAGAAAAATTAATAGTTTCTAGTCTTACTAATATTATAAATGTGAAAGTTTGTATGTTGGCTCTCTTTCACGCAAAAATTACTGAACAGATTTCGATGAAACTTTACAGTAATATAGGTTATACATCAGAATAACACATAGGCTATAGCAAGCGCGGATTTATGAGGGGTGCACAGGGGCACGTGCCCCCTGACAGTTTTTTAGGTACTGTGTAGAATCCATTATAGTACATAATTAAAGGCAAATCACATGATCATAGTTGTTAAAATAACAGAAAGAACATGAGTGAAACTATTTGTTTTGATATCCTACTAATATTATAAATGCGAATGTTTGAATGTTTGTCTCTTTTTCACGCAAAAACTACTGAACGGATATGGATGAAGCTTTAGAGTAATATAGGTTAGACATCAGAATAACACATACACTATAGCAAGCGCGAATTTTGGGGAGGGGTGGCGCATGCGGGCAAGTGCTCCCTCCCCCTGAGTTTTTTAGGTACAGCGGAGAATCCATTATCGCACATAATTAAAGGCAAATCACATGATAATAGTTGTCAAAATAACAGAAAGAACATGAGTGAAACTATTGTTTTGATATCCTACTAATATTATAAATGCGAATGTTTGTATTTATGTTTGTTACTCATTCACGCAAAAACTACTTAACGGATTTGGATGAAACTTATTGAGTAAAATAGGTTATACATCATAGGCTACAGCAAGGGCAGATTTATGTGGGGGCACGGGGGCATGTGCCCCTCCCCCGTTATAGTACATAATTAAAGGCAAATCAGGAACTTAGAATCTTGAAATTTGTAGATAGGTTCTTTGTATAGTTCAAGAAAGAAATTTGGACCATTCCACCCCAAGGGTTCCTCCTTTAATATAATAGGGGTTCAAAGTATAGAACCCGTCAGTTTTGAAATTTTGGTCTGAAATTTTGGATGTATGAATACTTATATTTAAAAAAAAATAATTTAATTATTTAAAATGATCTTTCACAAAACTTAATGTGGCAGAACAAATTCCACGCGAGCGAAGCCGCGGGCATAAGCTAGTCTACTATAAACTATTCATGGAGTGTGATCTCATGAATTTGTACTTTACATTTCTCCTCGGTAGTTTTCTATTTTTTAGTGCTAGTCATTGTAGGATCTCTGTGCTAGAATCTCTGTAGGAGTAGCAAAGTGATGTAAAATTGCATCTACTGTCGTGCTTGACACGAAAACTTCCACTTTAAGTAAAACTTAATTTTTTTTTTTAAATTTAATTTATTGATATTTACAACTATAATAATATTACTTAAATATAATTTAGTTATATTCCACATTCTACTCTGATCACTGATAATTTAAAATGTGAATCAAAGATGAATTTTTAATTATTTTTCAATAATTACATCAGTATAATAGTTGTTGGTTGGAGGTCACCAAGCATAATAACCTTCCGCGGCCAAGGTTGTGGATTGTTACAAAAAAAATAACTTATTTTGTGTAATTTATTGGCTGCACTCCCTGGTCATTTTTCACTCTTCCATACTGCGCAAAAATGAATAGGGAAATTGCTAATTTTGTAGTATATACTTTACCTAGCATTCATATTATTATATAATTAATAACTACATTAACATTTAATGTAGTATAATTTATAATAAAGATTAATGTTTTTTATAATAAAAGTAATATTAAAATGCTAGGAAAAGTAAATACAACAAAATTAATGCTATTCCTATTCCTTTTTGCGCAGTTTTTAAACGGTTTAGTACTAAAACAAAATTAAAAATTATAATAAATTTTGAAATTTATTATAATTAATAAAAATTATAATAAATTTGAAAATTATAGTAAAATGAAATATATTACTTCTATCTCTGCCATCATTAGTTCCCGAATAAAAGGATCTTCCAATTCCCGATGGATGCGTAACAGCTCTGGAATCTCAGTAGGTTTTTCAATGCTTTTTGCGTAATATTTAAGAGGATCCTTAAAAATGTATATCATGGAAACAAAAATTAAAAAAAATCATAATTAATTAAAACTAGCATCCAGAAATAAAGAGAGGATGGTAATTTAAAAAAAAAAAAGATGTATTTATAATGAATATAAATAGATGTATGTGTAATTATTTTTAATTTTCAATCTCGACATAATCTTACACATTTACCGTACTATAAACATTACAATTTATAAAACTATTTCTAAATGTCTTTTTTGGAGTTTTTTATGGGTTCAACAAGTTGTTACCTTTGAAGAACAACAACTTAAGATGTTCAAAAATATATAAGAAGGTGTTTTTTAATTTTGCTTTAAAACCAAAAAAAAATGTTCATCTTTAGGAAGTTTTATAAATGCACGGTTCTCATCGATAGGATTCGTATCTAGTATTAGTCATACGGAAGAGAAAAAATAAGATAAGAAACTTTTAATTAACAAGATGCTAGGAATGTAAACACAATTTTAACTGAAAGTTTTTCAACAAATTAATCAATTAAAAATCAAACAATGTTTAAATGAATCAAACCAATAATTATCAACAAAACTTTCGCATAAATTTAATCCATAAATATAATTAAATAAATTTCCTTTTAAAAATGAAAATCAATAAAATAAATTGTTGCTCTATTCTATTTTAAATGATTTACATAAGTTGCAAATGAGTAAGTACTATAGTTACATTAAAACTCAACTTATTCAAAATTTTAATATTTATTCAACAGATACTAACAATAACACTTCTCCTTCGGCTGAGAAATTTAGCATATTCTTCATTACTCATGATTGGTCTGGCTCGAACCTTGTATTTCACTCTTTTATTTCTAGTTTTCACTTTATCCGAACCAATGCCGATGTTTTCTAGCAATTTTTCCAGCTCCTGAAATTTAAGATAAATACTGTATAGATAATACAACTTTTAATTATCAAAGAAGTGAAAACAAAATGAAAACGGTTACAATAATGCTTCTCTAAGGCATTAGTCAAGAGTTACAAGGCCTACCAAATTAGTTATTAACTGAATTAAAAAGTCTGTAAATTAAGAGTTATAGTTGATCAGTTAAACATAAAGTGTCATGAAAAAAATGTTAATTTTCTAATCCTTATAAGGGATGTCATAAGTGTAGCAGTAGACGTAGGAACAGTGTTGGCAATGTTAAAGCACTGCAACATTGATTATGGCGTTAGCCTGATCCTAACCTTGAATGATATTAGACATTATAAATACAACAAGTAAACTTATAAATATCACATTTTACAAATAATTTCGTAACATAGTTTTTTAATAGATATATTATACTATAAATGATGCTTACTTAATAAATGAAATTGTTCATAAAGTGCACCACTTGAACTCATATTCAAAATTTTAACTAATCTTATTAAATACTAAACTCTAGTTCATTATTACACACTTGTTTTATTTATAATGAAATGTGTTTTCAGTTGAAAGCTTTTAGGACAAGCAGCTTAGGCATTAAGCATGTAATTTTTCTCATATGGATAATTATGGTATTCCTGAAATACTCATGTCAAGAAGAACTGTACAAAACAAGAAGATGGAAAAGGTTTAATGACAAGATAGCTGGATGGAACCATGATTGATGGATGATCGAGTTCACCAGTCCTGTAGAAAAACCTAAAATTCTTTCCCTGAACCAAACTCTTCCTAAATGAAATGACTAAATAACTATTTGACATCCTAAATGACCACAACATGATTCCTAATAGGCTCATCATTACTCCTAAGCTTTTACACACACACACATATATATATATATATATATATATATATATATATATATATATATATATATATACATATATATATTGTGTGTGTGTGTTTAGTAAACAATCTGAAGAAAGGCAATAATACCCTATTGAATGGAAGCATATACTCAGAGAAGTATGTGCAAATGATATAATAACAAAGCCTAAAATGATTGGAGGAGAAGGTCTTAGTGTTGAAATCGATGAGTCCTGCTTCTCCAAAAGGAAATATAATGTGGGGAGGATATACCAACAGCATTGGGTTTTCAGAGGCGTATGCAGGGAAACTAGGGAGTGTTTCCTATATTCTGTCCCTTGTAGAACAGATGAAATGTTGACTTCTTGCATTAATGCTGCAATACAACCTGGGACAGCAATATACGTGGGTGAATCAAATATAAACGAGACTTTTTGTCCTGGAAGCCCAGCGAAGGTGCGGGAACGTTCCCGTGTTTAGGGTTAGGGTGTTGGATAGGGATGCCAGGAGTGGGGGAAGCAGGCGGGCGGATGCGCTCGAACTCACTAGTTACCGTCGTGACGATGTCTGAGCAGGATGTATCCCCCTCGATTGCGCAACGTATTATCATCAAATTTCTTGCTGCTGAAGGTGTAAAACCGGCTGAAATCTTGAGAAGGTTGACTGTACAGTTTGGGGAAGAGACACTTTCTCGTGCCAGAGTGTTTGCATGGCATAAACAGTTTGTGGAGGGTCGTGATCGTGTTCAGAATGAAAGGCATGACTGCAGACAACATCAGCCGTGTTCGACAGCTTATTGAAGGTGACAGACGTCTAACCACCAGTGCCATTGCAAGTGAGGTTGGGATAAGCAAGTCAGACTTGCATATCGCCGCAAAAGAAGGGGTCTACCGATGAGAGAAGTGATTCTTCTTCAGGACAATGCTCGCCAGCATACTGCGGCCCTGACGAGAGAAAAATTGGAGCAACTGGGCTGGGAGAGGCTAGAACACCCTCCCTACAGTCCAGACTTATCACCATGTGACTTTCACCTGTTTGGGCCACTCAAGGAAGGTCAGAGATTCGTCAGTGACGATGAGGTTGAAGCCTACGTGCTCAATTGGCTGAAGACACAATCTACTTCATTCTATGAGGACGGGATTGGAAAATTACCTATGCGCTGGGAAAAATGTATTTCCAAATCAGGAGACTATGTAGAAAAATGAGGTGTACTTTTCTTTGTGTTCAAAGTAAAAATAAAAAAATTAAAAAATAAGTCTCGTTTATATTTGATTCACCCCCGTATTCTGATTGCTGGAAGGCCTATAAGGGAATAAAGCAAATTGAAAGCATGAGATATAAACATTACATTGTTAACCAAAAATTTTGTTGACTTAAACGCAGGTGCTCATACCCAGAGGGTGGAATCACTTTAGGCTTCAGTCAAACGAAGAAACAAAAAAGAATGTGAAACGAGTAGAAATATGTTGGATTCATATTTATGCGAATTCATATGGAGTAGAAGGTACGAGAAAGAATGTTTGTTTACAAAGATTTTAGAAAGCATTGCTGATTTTTATCCACAAATTTAATTGCAATTAGTTAGTGGTTGTTTTGTTTTGAGGATATTTAAAAAAATAAGCATGTCTTGTTATGAGTATTTTATTTAATAGCATAAATAACAGATATCTAAAAAATAATCTGCATGCGTTTTCCAAAACAGACCGTTATGTTTTTAATAAAATTATAGTAAATTGATTTCTATTCTATTCATTGGTTAATATATTTTTCTAATATTATTTTTGTTGTACGTTTATTCATGTCATTGGTCACAGCAGCGATAGTTAATCAAGCTATACCTGTAAATATTTAATTCAAGAGTATAGAATCACTAGGATCAAATTTGGTGGATGCGCAATTGTGCATGTGCAAATGAAAATCAAAGAATAAATAAAATAAAAAATAAAAGAGTAGATATTAAATATTTACATGTTGCAATGGCTCAACTGATGGTTTTTCTACAGTCCTCGGAGGTGCTGAAAGATCCATATCCATTGTATGCTCAGCGAGTCCTAGAGAAAATTTATCAGGTGCTTGGTAAGGTTGCGGTGCAGTAGGCAATGATATATCAGGAGGACCGATGTCTGGTACTGATACAGATGGCAAACGAGTCGTCAAATCTTTCATACTTTCTGCAAAACGCAACTCCATGTCTTCCTAAAAATTAAAAAATAGATAAATTTGATAAATTAATACCATAATAATTTAAAATAAAATGAAGGTAATTAAGTAAAGATCAATTTTAGAAATAAATTACTTTTAAAACCAAAATACTAGAAATAAAAAAAACCTTGAAACTCTAGAAAAAAAAAATGATTTAAACACGTTACTCAACAAATTTCGGAATCTCGGACATTAACCACCAGACATAGAAGTAGGATCCAGGCTTCAGAAATGAGATTCTTGGGAAAATAGAGGGGAAAACACGACAGGGCCAAATTCGCAAATGGATCATTAGATCAAGCCTCTGAGAGGAGCTTAGAGAAAGAGCTATAGAGGAAAACAGTTTAAGACGGTTTGGACATCTTTTAAAAATGGAAAACAACAGGCTGGCCAAGATGGCACATGAGGCTAAGGTTGATGGAAGATGGTCCAGAGGAAGACCCTGAAATACCTTTGAAGAAGGTATTAAGGAAAGCTTCGCAAAGAGAAGCCTGGAATGGAATAGAAGAGAAATGGTAGAGGATCATACAGTGTGGTCCGGGCTATACCGAAGAAAACCTCTCATTGCATGAGCGGTAGAGAGGATGGACTATGACGATGATGATAATGTCTGTAATATAAATATAAGATTGAGTGAAACCTTGGGATATAATTAAGAATAAAGATCTCTCATTATTTCAGGTAGGGATTTCATTAGAAAATATTTTTCATAGAGCTACTAGGCGAGTGGTAAACTTATTCAGCCTGAGAAAGAATTTCATTGAAGGATTTTTATAGTTTTTTACAGAGTTGTGTCATTTTTCAATATCACAGATTCTAATGTCGAAATTATTTATATTTATATCTCCAATGAAAATGCATCTTAAATTCTAGGTTAGTTGTTGTGATGTGCTAAGAAAATCTAGTTCATAGACAGCATCTGATTCATTTAATAACACAAAGACTAAAAAAAGAAGTGATATCCTATTTACTGCTCTATACCTGAAAATGCTGAAAGATTTTGACAAATAAACTATAGTAATAAATAAACTATAGTGGCGTATTTGAGGTTTTTACTGACTAGAAGGAGAGTTAATCTTGGTACTCACAGGAAGTTCGGCAGCTTCGCCCAGTGAAGAAAGCAATTGTGAATCACTAGAAAAAAAAAAATGATGAAATATAAACTTTTATAATCCAATACACATTTATTAACTGAAAATAAAAGTAATCTAATCTAAACTTACAATCAGATTATTATGGCTAATTAATTTTTTATACTTAGGGAATGTTCCTACGAAACAAAAAAAAAAAATTGTTCAATAATCGATGAACAAAATCACAAAAAAAAAACTTAGGAAAAATTGAAACAGCATTCTCCAGTCATAATAACCACTAAATGGGTTTTTTATTTTTTTTTTATCCTGAGGGTTTCCTTCAACCAAAAACTTTTATTTCGTTTTTCTATTTACTTCTATACTAATATTTACTTCTCATAATCGATTCCTTCTATCCATCTTTTTTTTTGTCTTCCGCACCATTTCCTCCTTTCTTCTGAGATGACCATTCCTATCTATTTTTCTTTATGTTTTGTTGGGTTTTCGTTCACTCCCTGATTTCTACATAAATCCTTCTTTCTAGCCTGGACATCCTGGCAGCTCTCCTTCAATAGTTGCAAGTATCTTTTTTCCTAGAGCAGTGCTTATCGGTTCTGTTCTGATGTTCTGGCATTTTCTTCCGCCAAAGCACAGTGAACAGAGCAATCAAGGGCAAAACTTCTTCCAGGCCTTCTTTGTCTTTAAGACTCAAATCTCCGTCTCGAAATTTCTGGAACCACCGTTGAATAGTGAACTTACTTATTCTCCCTTTGCCTCAGGCTTATTTAATATTTCTAACCGTTTGGGCCATGTTCCGTCCAAGTTTGAACTCTTAACCAAAATTATGCTTAGACATCTTAGTAAAGACTGAATTGTCAAATAGCAATTTTCCAAGTAGCAAAACTTTACAGATGTAAACAAGTATTTTCTGTTTGAAAGAGGATTAATAAGTGTTTACATTTATAAAAGTTAAAAGTCTAACAAGCATAAACAGTTTACTATTTGTAGTGGTATTTTAAAGAAAACATAAAATCCTGCATTATTTGCCAGGCAAAAAATTAAAAATTTGATAAATAAATAAATATTTATTAGTTTACCGCTCGAATAAAGCAGCACTGTCAGGAACTGATGGAGGCATTGCAGGAGCAGCCTACGAAAGAGGAGACAAAAATTTTAAATAAACAAAACAAATCACTAATGGAAAATATTTATTTATTATTATAAAATATGTAATTATTATAAAATCATACCACATCAAAGAATGACAAGTTAGCAACAGCACCTCTTGTTCTTGGTACCTAAAACATTTTACGAGCTTAATTACGTTTTATTAACGCCATTCCCTAAATAAACTATTCCTAGAATGAATGTCTCACAATTTTCAAGCTAAAAATCAAGAATAAATATTTATTCTAATATCTAATATTTATTTATATAAATAAATGTAAAAGTACAATGGATAGTTATAAAAAAATGCATGAACTTCAGAGATAATTATAATCAATTTATAAATAATTTATTAACTAATCTCTAACAAATCTAATAATTCTCAAATTTTTATTTAAAAAAAAAAACCTGTACCACTACAATCCATGAATGGGTCTGGGGTTCAGTAGATGGTAGAGACTGTACTGTTTCATGGACAACGGTTCTGCAAGGAGGTGACTTGTCCTAGGTCACGCTCAACTGCCAGATTTTTCCCCTTATTTTGGGTACTCTATTTTTATAATATTTTATAGAGGCTGGGTGAGCCCCAGGAGGGTCCTAGATCCTATATAATCCATCTCCAGCTGCAAACATACTAAATGAAAGTCTTGCCTGCAGCGGGATTTGAACCAGGATTCCCGGCATGGCAACTCAGTGCTCTACCACTGAGCCACACCGCTCCATTACCATGGCAACTCAGTGCTCTACCACTGAGCCACACCGCTCCATTACCATGGCAACTCAGTGCTCTACCACTGAGCCACTCCGCTCCATTACCATGGCAACTCAGTGCTCTACCACTGAGCCACACCGCTCCATTACCATGGCAACTCAGTGCTCTACCACTGAGCCACACCGCTCCATTACCATGGCAACTCAGTGCTCTACCACTGAGCCACACCGCTTCCTCTTCCAAATTTGATAACCAGGACTATTTTCTCCTCAATGTAATTTAAGCAGTCAACCAATAATTATTCAAGGTAGTAATTAATTATTTTTTGCATTTATATTATTTTATGGAAACATTTAAAATTTATTTGAAATATTTTAATGATGTGTTGTATACTTTTATTTTTTAAATGGATCATAAAACTAATGCTAAAGTTAAAATGTAAACATATTTCACGGAGTACTCAGTCATTAGACAATTCGAATTATTTTCTTATATATTTTTTAACAGGACAACAGAAGACAGCTTGAACCTCCTAACTTTTCCATAGCTTTATACATATATATATTAATATTTTACAAGTTTAATAAATATCAAAATAACAATAAATTACCTCAGCATCAGTAGTTTCAATAACATTTGGGATATGAAGAGACTTCCTTGTTTTTGCTAAAACCAAAAACAAATAGTGTAAAAGTGATAAAAAACTGTTTGTTTTTTTAAGATGTGGAAAAATTTAATTAAACAGGGGAGCTTGTTAAGCATAAACAAATTTGAGTTGCACATGGCATAGAAATGAAATTCGAGAGGAAAGTTCATTGTATACCAAATAAGGATTAAAGAAAAGAGTAGAGATAAGACAGGAATCACTAATGGAAAGCATTGATCAAATAGAATTATTGTAGTTCAGCCAGATTCAAAGAATATCAATCAATGGATTTCCAAAATATGTATAGGAAGCTCAGAGAGGGAAATCAACCTCGAGGATTACCAACAAATAAGTGGGAAGAGATTATATCAGACCTAGCAATGAACAGAGTCCTGACTACCTTTGATTAAGGTAAAGTATTTGGGTAATTATATAAATATGATCAATTAATGAAGATACACTGCCCTAACACTGTAAGTTATAAGTGTTGGGTACAGATTAAAAAAAAATATTACCACATCAAGGATATGGCATTCTTTAGAGGAAGAAGCTCTGTGAGAAGAGAAATGCAGTTTTAAAGCCTGTTATCTGGTATTTACAGAATAGACTGAGGGAAGGAATGGTTATGTCAGGTCAGAAAGAATGGAAATAGGCCTGAAGTTGAAAACTAAGAAGTGTTATATTATACTAAGATACTTCATCCAGTAGACGGACTGTGTCTTTTTTCCAGCATTTTGGGAAAGTGAAGTTTTGAAGGTAAAAGTAATAAATATAATATAAACAGAATAGTTAACATGAAGAGAAAGTTTTATTATTTTTACAGGAATTCGAACCAGACCATATTCATTAGTTCTGGACTTCAGGACTGAGGAAAGCATATCAACAGAGGAAATGTTCAAGAAATAGAAATTTTAGAGGACAAAAAACATTATAAAAAAGCAGTTTAGAGAAAAGCACAACGTAGGAAGAGAAATGAAAAACTTACCTAGGTATGTTGTAAAATTTCATATTTTGTAAGGACATGAAAGAGAAATAATCAACAGTTTTGAGAACATCTGCAACATCTCTTCTTTTCAAGAACTCTATAATTTCTGAATTATTACTTCAAACAAGGAGGTTTCTTAAAATTAATATTAAGATGTGCATGCTGATTTCGGAACATATAGGCTAGGTAGAAGGCATTCCACCATTTCATCAAAGGAAGAAGAAGAAAATTGGTCGAAGCACTGTCACGGAGACAGAGGTTCCGGGTTCGAACCCTGGCCGGGGGCATATCTTTTCTCTTTAAAATAAAAATATTTTAAGAAGAAGTAGAAGAGATTGAGATGATCTCAAGAAAACAATTTAGATTTTCAGAGTTTAGTCGAGATCAAAACAGGAAATTTATTTTTCTTTTCTTTTCTACTGTAATTGATTGGTCAGGTTCAATAATTAATAAGCAGCCTCGCTGTCTGTCTAGATATTGAATAAAAACTTTTATCACCCAACAGTAAGCATATAATTTATAATTATAAACATAATTTATTTTTTATTTTTTATCTTTTCCCGAAACTATTTCTTTCTTTTTTTTTAATATGATCGTAAGAACTTCTGTTCCCATGAAGGATTAAACAAAAAGCAAAGATTTTACTAACATTCCAAACTTTTCACAGATTTAGGTGAAGTCTATGCAAAGAAATAAATAAATAATTGTTTTCATCTGAAAATGACTTAAAATTCAAATAATTTAAGAAACAACTTGGATTTTATTAAAATACTTAATATCAAAATAAATCTGTGATTTATCGTGTGACGGAAATAATAAACAGTTAAAATTAGTTAAATAATTTTTATTTAAAACTTACTCTTCTTCGTATTCAAACAAGTACTTACCAGTTTTTTTGTTTGGTTTCCTGCAAAAAATAATAATAATAACAACAAGATATAGTAAAAACAAATAAATTTAATGATTAAGCAGTAGACCTGTAAAGAAACATACATTAAATCAGCTCTGTTGTAAGGATCAAGAATCAATTGTTTTTCTTTATACTTAATGTAATCTGAAAAGAAATTCCAGTTAATAACTTACAATGCAATAATGATATTTTTTTATGTTTTTCATCCTACTCACTTGAATAAAGTCTTTTAATATAACCAATCTGCACATTAAAAACAATTGATAAACCTTCCAAAATATGTCTTGCATTGTAAATGAGTATTCTATTCTTTGAAGATAAGGGAACACCAGGATCGGGCAAACCTTTAATATATTCCTGAAATCTAAATCTGAAAAGAAAAAGTATTCAATAAAATATGAAAGAAAAAACGTTCAGAAGAATTAAATCTGATTATATTCAATCTGACTTACAAAATATTCTGTATTTCATATCTGGCTATGTTATATTCTTCTTGTTTCAATTTTGCTGGTGGGTAATTCGGTAAGTCTCGCATTATACATAAGACTTCATCCATACCATCTTTGAAAATAGTGTCAAAATCCATAGTTTCCTGAGATTGTGAAAAATATAAATTGCACAATAAACTGAACTCCTGTTGTAAAAGTACAAGTAATATTCCCTGAATAGTAATTGCAGAAAATGCGCCAAAAAAACAGGCCGCCAAATACGATTATTGATAATTAATTATTTCATATATTTTTTTTTTTTCGCGATAATATGAAATATAAGTTCTGTCATAAAATTGAGATAATTTTATTAAAAATTAAATTTTTTTTAAAAACGAAAAATATTGGGTTAATTATTAAAAATAGCCCCCCCCCAGTTGCCATATTTACAAGTTCTTAAAGGTTAAGAGGGTCACTCCAAATGAAACATGGAACACAGAAGTTGAACTGTTGGAGTGCTTGGTATAAATACGATTCGATGGGGCGTTTATAACCCCATCTACCAAACAGGGATCACCTGCGATGTAGTGGTTAGCATAAGCTTGTAGGTAATTATTCCGCAGGTTGTCGCTTCGAGTTGAGTCACAAGTTTTAACTTTTCATTCGTTTCCCTTTTAATATTTTCATAATTACATTCTCATTTCCATACTAAAGCTCACAATAACTTATATTTCTGAAAAATCTAATCATAAAACGAATAAACATTTAAAACTTGTAACTCAACTCGTAGAGACAACCAACGGAACAAATACCCTCGATAAAGACCTCTATCCTAATTATACCAGATAGACTACCAGAAAATTTAGGACTCCCACAGTATCTTCGTCCGATTAGCCTTCATAAATTACCGTAAATAAATAAACAAATTATAATGCAATAAACAAAATTGTAAGTTTTTCATATTAGTATTTGGTGTAATCAATATATTAAGTTTAGATGGTACTGTATTTGTTGACCAACAATGTTTATAATAACTGCCAAAAACAGTGCAGCTCATTGTTCTATCTCGTTAGTTTTCACAATCAAGCCAGTTTGTTTATTTAACGTCACTTTACGCTGCTATGGCTAATCGGGCGATGTTACGTTGGGAGCTCTAAGTTTTGCCTATCCAGGTTTGATTAAGATAGGTATTTGCAACGAGTACCTGACATCCTACAGGCTCGGGACCCCCATTTAATGTCCCTTCCGAAGGACGGCGTAACTAAGGATTTTTTAAAGGGAGTAAAACAAATCCTAGGGCCACCTGCCGGGCTACGAACCCGCGATCTTGGGTTAGTAGTTCGTTACGCTAACCACTAGACCACAGGTCGCCCCCACTCAAGCCAGTTGGAATGATGGGAATTTGCTATAACGTGTTTTTTTGAGTTGATAGAATTAAAGTTACAGCCCGTTATGAACGTTCTTCAATGACCCATTTAACCTTTCATGAAAATATAATAACAAATTTTAAATGCTTCATCATGTTTGTTGTTGTGTTTTAAGGTATAAAACATCGAGGTAATCTACGCTAGATCCTATTAATAAACTATTATCGATTTTAAAAAAAACTTAGTGGGATTTACTTAATAGTTGCATCTGCAGATTTACACTTATAGATACGGCTAAGAAATGAAAAACACGACAAAAATCGCCCCGTAATGCCTTTTGAGATGTTTTGCGGTAGCCCTATTTCATTCAATTTACAACTGTAGAACGGACATTGCTGAAAAGTGTGGAATATTGTTAGAGAGCTGTTACAATATTGATGTTGGTGTGGTATTTCTTTACTTATCAGATAGAGATAAGGCATTCTTGAATGACCATTCCCGAGCAAGGTAAGAACCACTTCATCCCTGCGGATGTTGATATTAGAAGAGTTCTAAGGTTCTCTTTATCAGTTAAAGTTCACTTTGAAGACTCCTGTTCCACACATTCTAGCATTCCTTTTCATTGGTACTCAGCGCTGCCAATGAGCGTAAACAAAAATAAAATTTGAAAATGCTCAATTTCGAATCTGATTTTTTAGATAACAATACCATTGGTAAAGTATAAATATATATTTTATACTAGCGACCCAGCCCAGCTTTGCTGGGATAATAAGGCATATTCTGCCTACATAATTTGTCCGTGTAATGTATTTTTTTTGTTTTTATCACGTCCCTGCCACTAAGGGCCACGTGAATATAATTGGTTGGGCTTCTTTGGGAGTCTTGATTTTCTTTCTTCCCATTTCAGCTAATGTACTTTATTATATAGAAATTATACAAATAAAAACAAAACCAAATATTTCTTTATAAACGAATTCATTATCTTGCACGTTAGATAATTGCACGGGATTAGGAACCCATCGATATTCCAACCCATTTACACAAAATCTCGACAAATTATATATCTAAACCTTCCTGGTGAATCACTCTATCTATTGGTGAAAACCGCATGAAAATCCGCGCAGTAGTTATTGAGTTTACCGCGAATAAACGCGGCCGAGGACTTTGTTTTATAATATGTAGAGATTAATGAAAGTACAAATCTTCAACTTGCAGATAAAGTTTATTAAGAATATATAAAATAAGGTAAGTACATCTAGGATGGTTCTCGAATAAATTTAATCATCCAATCTATTTAAGAAATAGTTTACTTTAAAGAATTGGAATGTTGTCGGTATACTATGTAAATGATAAGATATTTGATGCCCTCTAAGTTCTCAATCCAACTTTGAATTTAACATGAGTAAGCTCCTTTTTGTTTCATTAGTAGTTCCTTTAAAACCAACAATGAATAATAAACCATTGCTAACTAATCAATATTGCGTTCCACTTATCGTCACAACACACAATATCTATATCGATTTAAAATAGAGAGTTTTTTTATAATGATAAGAAGAGGGAAACGTGTCGGGGAAAACCCGGTAAACTAGGAGTCAGTGCAATGACCAAAGATTATCATTTTGATCAGGTTATTGTGGTCGTTAGTACAATTCAGCAAATCTACGTTGCTCTAAATTAAACAATAGATAAAGCTACTATAAAACTAAAGCATTTTTTCATGCAATGTCGTCCCCATAAGCTCCGAAATATTGGAAATTAGGAGGACCGAATCTTAGGAATACACTTTTCAGCTTTATATAATAGTATAAACAGATCGATAGGCACCAGGGAGACAAAACGTACGCTAGGGGCGAATTTTTATGGCATTTCTCTGTTTCTATGGGGATTATCGTTGCGTTAAAAAGCTTAAAGTATTTTTCGATTGAAAGCTTAAATACGACATTATTGTTTTGTTGTACACATTACTATACCATATGTGTGTGCTTAATTTTAAATAAAGGTATTTTTAAATGTGATAGTCGATATTATGTATATGATAAAAAAAAAACTGTTCCAGTACAACCCATAAATGGTCTTTGGTTCAGTACGTGGTAGAGACTGTACTAGGACAACAGTTGTGCAGGAGGTGATTTTTCGAGATCACGCTCAACCACCAGGTTTTTCTTCTATTAAGGGTACAGACTTTATAGAGACTGATCGAGCCCCAGGAGGATCTCCAGATGCCACAGGATCCACCCCCCCCCCCACCGCGGCTGTTAACAGATTAAATTATCCGACAAACCTGGTACTTTCGGCACAACTCATCGCTATTTGGGTTATAATCTAATGTAAATGTGTACGAACTATCACAATCATGGATAAGATTGGAATTATGATATTTTAATTTAGAATTAATAATAATAATTGACTAGCAACGATAACCTCGGGTTTTCCCAGCTCAAATCAATAATATAAATGATAGCTACATAAAGAGCTCCAAGTCTTTCTATAACCGGTCTCCGTATAGGCAAGTATGTTTTTATGTTAGAATAGATTTTTTTTAAATAACTATTTTGCAAACTTCTTTCATAAAATTAAGCTTTGATTGGCGGATAAGCTTTGATGATTGCATGCTTTGATAGGCGGAGCTGTTCCACGAAACCTATTACGCACTCGGAACCGTTTGGAACAGCTCCGCAGGCTGGTAATTGTCATAGGCACTTGAGAATTTCCCTCAAAGTGAAAAATAGCTCGTAGAGAGGGAAGCGTCAGAACCTGAGAAATGAACTTTTTATTGTAAACTAGCGACCCCCCCCCCAGCTTTGCTCGCATAATGAGGCATATTGTGCCTACATAATTTGTAATGTATTTTTTTTTTTATCACGTACCGGCCACTAAGGACCACGTGAATGAATATCATTTGTTAGGCTTCTTTGGGAGTCTTGATTTTCTTTCTTCCCATCTCAGCTAATGTACTTTATTATATAGAAATTATAAAAATAAAAACAAAACCAAATATTTCTTTATTTACGAATTTATTATCTTGCACGGGATTAGACAGCATCTTCGGTAAAACCCATCGATATTCCAACCCATTTACACAAAATCTCGACAAATTATATACCTAAACCGTCCTGGTGAATCACTCTATTTATTGTTGAAAACCGCAGACCTATTTCTAAAAACTACAGGATTACCGGAACTCTTTTATGGAACCAATGTCATAAACTCCGGGCCGAACCCCCAATTATCAATAATCTTAAATGGTTAATAATAATAATAATTAATTAACTAATATTAACTCTTCCGTTCTCCTGGAGATGGTGCTAGATTCGTGTTGCATCCAGGGCGAGAACAAGTTTCCACTTTTAATGTATTTATATTTATCAGCTTCCATTTGGCTCGACACACAAAGTTGGCTTCAATGTTTGATTATCTTCATATTAAAAAATTCCTTTGAAAGTGCAAAAACTAAAAATTGGCAAGAAAATTTTCAATTTTAGAACAGTATTTGCTAAATAAGTGAATAAAAGTGCAGTTCCATTGGTGGCATAGCTAAGCTTAGGATCAATAAGTAGAATAAAAAAAATAAATAAACTACAACCCATGAAGGGTTGGGATTCAGTACTTGGTAGGGACTGTGCTGTTAGGATGATTTTGATGATCACCAGGGAGTGATGGATCATTTGTGATTTGGAAACCTCCTGGGTCTAAACCAGTATCTATGAAAACCTTAATAGAGATTAAACCTGGGACAAATCACCTCTCTACACAAAAGTTGTCCTAGAAAAAATATAGGAAGGTGATTTGTCCTGAATCACGCTCACGATATTGGAGAGACCATTGAAAAGAGATGTACAAATGAATTTATTTATATTTTATTCAGAAGATCCAAAATATATGAAGATTTTGTGAGATAACAACAAATATTTACCAAAATCAGGAAATAAAATATAGTTTGTTGATTTTAATTTCTAACCCCTTTCCGTATATATAAGAACTTGTTTATTATATTTCCTCTCAATCTACAGCGAATAAAATAAGCCTATTTAAGTAATATCAATATCATTTTAATTATCGTATCGTACGTATTGCATTTTTAAGATAGTAATTGACCTGTGACGATAGCCTTGATAAATAGTATCACGCAGTTCTTTAACAGCGGATCTCCAATTTAGGCAAGTGTGTAACTGTCTCTATATACAATTTATTTCAATAGCCATATTTTTGTTATATTAATGGTTTAGTTGTAAACTAACCGGGAACATTCTGAAAATAATGAAATATGCAAGAAGACCTTTCGACTTGTTATACCAAATTTATACCCCAATAAAATACTTGTTAGACTTTAGCTGTGAGGCAATTGTCCACTTCCAGAATTATGGAAAGTCTCTTAAGAATACTGACATTCGGTGCAGCCAGCTAACAGACCTAGGCCTTTCCACTCTTCTTGCCTTTTGCAGTCCCTCTGGCGTGGACAGTTCGTAACCCCTAGAACATTCATTTCATATGAATACCAACTGTAGCCTTCCATCTTAATGAATTTTGACCGCTTTCATATCATAAAGTTACCGATTTTCTCAATCAGACCTCACTTTTACAGGTACAGATTCTTCCGCTTGTATATCAGTTTTCCTTCCTCTGCCTTGATAGTACCTCAAGTTTCTGAAAATGAAGGTGATTATTTCATTTGCATTTTATTATTATTAATATTTACCATTCGCGAATACTTGATAATCTTGAGAAGCATAGGCTAGCAGATCTTATTTTCCTTCCGATTTCGAATAAGAAGTCTTTCCTAGAACTAAGTTATGTGCCTATGCCAGTAAAATAGGCGACCAGTTGAAAGTTGAGCGTACCTCCTTGTAGAAATGATTCCAAAATAAATTAAAAAAAAGATACAATCAAGAAAGAAGTAAAAATATTGTTTACAATAGCTTTTAATATAAGTAAATTCCATCCCATGATGATTATTTTGTGAAGACTCATTTTATATTTAGTCAACATGTGTTGTGAGAATTCAATCATTACCTATGTTAACATCAGAAGATTTCAATATACGGTCACCTGTGGTCTAGTGGTTTGCGTAACAAACTACTAAGCCCAAGATCGCGGGTTCGTAGCCCGGCAGGTGGCCCTAGGATTTTTTAAGGGAGTAAAAAATCCTTAGTTACGCCGTCCTTCGGAAGGGACGTTAAACGGGGGTCCCGAGCCTGTACGATGTCAGGTACTCGTTAAAAATCCCTATCCTGATTAAACCTGGATAGGCAAAATTTAGAGCTCCCACTGTAGCATCGTCCGATTAGCCATATCAGCATAAAGTGACATTAAATGAACAAACAAACAGAAGATTTCAATTTCTTGAAGATATATATGATCAGAAATGCTAGTAGTGGGGATGACCGACAGTCGAAAGTCAATCACTATAAATGAAAAACTATCGATAGCTCAAAAAGTATCTCTTTGGATAGGTAGCAACTTACTGAAGACAAATACATAACTTTACATCAGCCAACATTCTCATATTTTTGCTTTTGCTTATTCATAGTAGAGCCTAAGACCGTTATCATCCTCCAAAGCCTTTATGTCCTTCTTTGTAAAGAACCTTTCTCATGCCCTTGCGCAGTATGAGATCGAATTTGTCATTATATCTTTAAAAGTTGGGCTAAGCTGGAGAAGATTGTCTAATTGTTCCTTTATCAAATATCACTATTTGTATCAAAATGTGTCGAGATGTCTGTCCCCACAAGTGCTGCATACTTAAGTCAGATACTCAGCCAAATAATTCTTGTTTCTTGGAAACGGACTTGGGATTTCATGGATTGGAATACCAGGAAATATTGTCTCAGATCTAAAGGGAAAACTTATTGTTTAGTAATAGTGACGTAGAGATTTTTAACAGTGGATGAGGTTCCATTTGCTTAAATCTCGGTCGTTTATGAAGCTTGAGGATAAATATACCTTCTTTTATTTTCAAATAATTACATCGAAGTGGAAAAAAAATAATTTTACCTTTGCACATTTGTTTGTTATGATTATCTATTAACCATTGTGTACATTTGCATAATTACTTTCCAGTGTTGTTTTTTTGTAGCTCTGTCAGCAAGTTCCTACTTATAGATAGTGGTCAACTTTCCACTGTTGGTCATCACTACCACTAATATTTTTGAACATAGATCTTTCAAGAAAAAGATAAATCTTAAAATATAAAAAATACGTTTACATAGATATTGCCTTAATAATTTATATCGACAATGGTCATATTTTCTATAAAAACTATTCCAGTCACTATATTTTTGGTTAATTCTTGTATTAAGGATGTTCCTTGCAACAATTCATTTTAGTACTGCTTACAACCATTATAACCATTGGTTTTTGGACTCTTTAGTCTTTTGGACCACCATTGTAGAACAGCTTCTTTGCGTTTTCATGTTACCTATAGAGTCAGAGTTACTATAGACAATATTCTGAGATGGAATACCTTTTTGACATTATACCCACAATAAGGCTTCCTCTCAAGATCCTTTCTAAACATGTAATATCTTGAGTAGGGGTATTTCTGGCATGCCAGCATTTGCAATGGAAGAAAATGAATACTAATGCAGTCGCATAAGTTTTTGTTTTGACAATAAAATATAAATAGCACAAATATATTCTATGACCTTCCAAAAAGGAAACCTTGTTATATGTTTGTCACTGTTCTCTACATGTAAATACTGGTTTTTATTTGTTCCAAATAACTACTAAAAAAAAAAATAACCATCTATATCCTTAGCTCTATTTATTTTAAAACTCTTTTTTAAAAATAAATAATTATATCTAGTATTTCCATATACTTATCCGTTAATGTTAGAGAATAATCTGCTTAATCATTATACAAATAATAGGCGCATGCCCAGAGATTTATAATAAGATCATTAAAACTAGAGAGGATATGTTAAATTTATACAGTCAAACTGTCTTTTTCTATTTACTAATCTAGGTATTTAGGAAAGATCATAAGCCGATTATTTATCATATTCCATACTATTTACAGCTCATTGAAAATAATTGTTGTTCACTGATATTATTGTCATTACTCTAATTTTATACATATTTCCAGGAAATAGCAGTGGAAACATCATATAAACCAGTAAGGATGAGACAACTTAAATATTGAAGACATCTACAACCTTATTATTGAAAAAGTTCAATAAACCAAGTTTTTCAATGGATGTAACCAATGGGATACAAGTGAATAGACCAGAATCAGGTAACACCAATTCGACTCTTATAAAAAATATCCATGATTTTCTACAAACTGGAGACCGACAGATCAAATACAGCCCGAACAAGGACATAGTTCTATTGCTCGGTAACACTGGATCTGGAAAGAGCACACTCACTTATTATATTTCTGGTAACTCTCATTTGCTCTGGTCTCAAGAAGTTGGAGAAGATACGGCCCAATACATTATTGTTGACAAACAAAAGAAAATCAGTAGCAATTCTACTATTCTTTCTCAGACAATTTTCCCTGAATTAGTAGAAAATGAAAAGACAAACACACTTTATTACGACTGTCCAGGGTTTAGTGATACGAGGAGTGCAGCCCACGAGATAGCCGCTACATATTTCATTAAAAAAGTAATCGATTGTGCTAGGTCTGTGAAGTTAGTTTTTGTAGTGAGCCATAATTCAGTTACCTCAGGAGAAAATAGGAAGGACTTCCTCCTTTTGTTGAAACATGCTACAGATTTTATCAAGCAGGTAGAAAAATTTAAAAACAGTATAGCTCTTGTAGTCACCAAAATAGAAAATAGATACGCTGGTGGCAAGTTAGTGCCAGATAATAAAGTTATCAATGCCATAGGAAAATTCTTAGAGCAGGCAAAAAGAGATATTGGCGGTGTAATGGCAACCTCAAACGGTAAAAGCAACAAGGCCAAAGAGAAAGTTTTATCTCTCTTAGACATCTTTCAGAGTAAAGGGGAAAACGAACAATATACGAGAATAGGTATTTTTAGGAAGCCTGACGCACCTGGCCTAATAAGTGATATCGATTTGATGAAGGAAGGCAAAGTTTCATTAGAAAACCTGGTAAATAACAATATTCAATTTGTGGAAGCCGATGATAATGATTTCGGATACACAATTTCAGATGAATCCAAAATCCATTTAAGTAACTTAGCCGAAGAAATAAATAGGACTATTGTAACAGAATTACTCAACTTGGGGAAGGAGGTAGAAGAATATTGCATAGCGCAGGAAGAAAAAACCTCTGATCTGGAATATTTGAATGATATATTTCAAAAGCTAGAGGAATCATTCTCAAAAGTACAGGCCGATGCAATAGCAGATTCAATAACTCCTGAAAAGTTAATAAGTGAAATTGTCAAAAATATTGAATATTTCAAAGTTAACATTGGCGGTGATCATACTAAAACAATTGAGAGAGAAGGAGATTACATAAAATTTCTCAATCTAGTCAGCAATCAATCAATAAAAAGCCATAAATCGTCATTATTCGCCGCTGGGCTTTTAAAACTAACTGAATATCTTACTCACACACGTTCATTTTACAGCGTTCTTAACACTATGCATCAGAGGTTATCACAATATGACATACAAAAGAACAAAAACAAGTACAATACGATACACATGAAGGAACTGAATTCTTTTTTTGAATCTCCAATCTTCAAAAAAATAGAGATCGATGTCAAACAATTCAAAGATATTAGAAAAATGAACCTTAGCAAACCGAAGTTGGCACTGTTTAACAGAGTCCTGGACCAGACCCTGACATATCAAATTGAATTGACCAGAGCTGAAAACGATAAAGTCATTATCAAAGGTATGAACGTTAAGTTAAGCGATCTTAATGAACTGTGGGATGACAAAAACTTAAAATTTGTTGAAATTTATGCACTACATAAAGTGTTTATAGACACTAGCTTAGATTTGACAGGCAGAGAAATACAAATGGCTATAATAGCACCTGTATGGGAAGTTATAGGAAGTGCGAGTATAATATTAGACGGAAAGCCTGGTATGGGTCATTACCCAGAGAAGGCCAGAAGTGGGGAGGGATATGGTAAAAGCGGGGAAGATGGACTACCTGGGGAACCAGGTGGGCCTGCTGGCAATTTTGTAGGAATAGGAGAAAACTACATCAATGAGGAGAATCTCCATATCTCGGCCAACGGAGGGAATGGCGGGAGGGGGCAGGATGGCGGTGATGGTTCAGAAGGATATGATGGTGCACATTGTCCAAATAAATGTGTTGCAGACGAAGATTTATTAATTACTATTTTTTACAACAAAGGTGATGCAGAATATAGTGGAGGAAAAGGTGGCAATGGGGGAAATGGTGGTATTGGTGGTTACGGAGGTCATAAAGGAAATATATTATTATATAAAGTTGGAAAAGAATCTAGTGCAGTTCAAGCAAAACAAAACGCCAACGATGGACATCTTGGAGAAAATGGGAGAGGCGGAAGTGGTGGGAGGGGAGGACGATATTTTAAATATAAGGTGAGAAATTATGTTTTATTTGTAAATCAAGAAACTTTCGAACCAATAGATAAATGGGGAAGGGATGGAATATCGGGACATAATTCAGGGAATATTCAGATAAGGAAATCCACATGGCGATTAACAAAGTTATTAAATTCTAGCAATGCCAAAAGGGAATTTGCGAATTACTTAATAAGCAACATGAACACTAATTTACAAGAAATATCATTAAAAAGATTTCTAGGGGAAATAGATAAGAGTTACTCGACTGTTAAACAGCCAACATATCGCAAAAAGAGACATGTTATGAATTTTAGACGCATCCCAAAACCAAAAGAGCAACTGAGAAATATGAATTATCATGACCCAATAGTAATCCAGTCCCAAAGATATGACCGATACGTTGAAAAAGGCAGGAACAACAATTATTTGGATCTATATCATAATATTAGTAACAGCACTGGTGTTAATAAATCAGTCTTCAACAATTTCTACTTAGAAACAGAAAGCATCAAGCAAACTCCATCCATGCCGATCTTTTCTATCCCTCGACTATCAGAAAACATAAAAACTGAGAAATACCTAAACAACAATAATGGATACACTTCAATGGATCTTCATGGAAACTTATTGCTGTCAGAAATGATACTGAAGAAATTCTTGGGAAAAGATACTTCATCGGATCATGACCATGAAGGCAGTTCTGAAGGAGGATCGAGTTATGCGCATGACTTGGCATACAAGCATTATCGAAAGCAAACAACTTAAAGACTGCTTCATTAAAAGATGGCTAATAGCTCAACAACCAAAGCTCATTTTTTGTTTGAATTATTAATTCCAACTAAAACCAGTCAAGCAAGTTCCCAACTTAATTTACTTTGCTATGCTTTTCACATTATCCTGAAGAAATGGTCAGGAGTGAGGCAAATCAAAAATTCAACGCACTAATAAGAACAATTTATTGGAAAGTGGAATTTTGAATTCATTGAAAATTAATATACTTGAAGAGTTCAACTTTATCAACAACAATTTTACATCATAATTTAAAAAACAAAAACAATAAAGTTAGATATAAATATTGTACTTTAAGAATTGGTTAATGTTTTAGATAAATGTTTACATTTCTTGTAAACATTAAATGGAAAACTATAATAAAATAAAAAATAGGGCAATACATAAATGTATTTTACCTTCCCAGGAGGGCTAATCGACTAGTTTTTGGTATTATTCTTTAAATATTATGATAGAAGATAATTGATTTATTGATTCAAATGGCATTAGTTTTATAGATAAAATATATAGATAATAAAGGTTATCAATTTTATTGAATAGTAAAACTTAATAAGTTATAAATATCATTACGTTATGTTAGGCACAGTTAACTATCTAATTTTAGATTTTATTTTGATAAAGAAAACACAACCACAACATGTAAACACAATGTAAAGAATTAAAAAAAATTATTTTAAGTCATCCCTTATTTACTTATTCATGTTTTTGTTTTTTTATACCTCAATAAGTATAATTTTAATTTTGTATGCAGCTTGTTACAAATAAAATAGTTTAGTATAAACTTTTTATTATCATTTTTCCCTCTTTTTTAAAGATACTGAGATATACCTATGATGAAGCAAATATATTTGTTTCAATAGAAATGAGTATTGGTAAAGGGGACACTTGGGACAATGTGAAATGCTGTGTTAATAGAAATAAAAAAAAATTATTTATTTTATGAGTGACTAACGAGACAAGAATGCTGTGTGTTTGGCACCTTTAAGTAGTTGGTCAGCACTTATTTGAAATAAAATCTATTAGACATCATTTACAGGTTCACCAACTCCAACAATGATAACTTCATGATTATTTTTAAATGTTAATTTAAGTAATCTTATCCAACAAGGAGTCTGAAAAGAAGATGGCTTCGTGACCGTCTAAGTTAAATTTGTTATTCGAGCACTACCACTGGGTAGTTTCTCTACTAGCCTTTATCCATGACATTATCTATCATTATATTTACTTGTTGTATTCTTAAAATACAGTTGTAAATATCAATAAATAAATTTTTAAAAAGAAGTAATCTTATTAATTAATTTACTATTTTCAATGTGTTATGAAGGTATAAATAAAATACTATACTTTATAAACATAAAGAATAGCTTTATTCATTTTAATGAAGATTTTATGCCTTCTTGATATTTTTCTTTAGCCAACCAAATGTTGGTATCAAACAAGAGGAAGAATTTAAAAACTCGGGCCAAATCCAGTCATAATAAAGTGAATACTGTCAAAATGTGGTTATTTCATTTTAATTAATCAAGTTATTAAGTAAGGATATGACAGGTAAAAGAGCATACGACAGTTTTTTTTATTAAAAAAATGCAATATTTTTATGATTAAGTGGAAACACCTTAACTTACAAAATTATCTTCTTGGTAGATTTAAGCCTCTTACAAACAACAGTTTCTTCATTTCCTTTTCGGTTCCTTTTAATCGATGAAATTGATGGTTTGTCATTAACCTCCTAAAAATACATCAATAATGTTTTTTGACTTTCTTAAAAAAAAAAAAAAAGTAACTAACTGATATCAACAGAAAATAAATACGGGACCAATTTTGGTGAAATATATCTGATCTAAGTTTTCTGGTTATTTGTAAATTGATTTTTTTGTGACCTAAGTTTTTGTTTTTTTCACGCCTCTCATGCCATTTTATCGTAAGTTTTTGTTTAATGGATTTCCTAACTTATAATTAAGGAATTAGTTAGTTTAGTAATTAATGGAATTACTAAACTATAGTGTTATATCAAGGAATTCACAAATGTATTGAATGCTGTTCCTTTTTGGTATTGTATACTTGTTAAGTTTTATCTTCAAAACTATATCTCTACCTCAGAGGTATAATACACAATGTTACATTTCCTTAATTTAAAAGGATAACAATTTTATTAGATGGCTTCCCTCCGAATTGAAGAGTACTTTTATTAAAGACAGTCATGCACCTTCCAATTGGTCTAGCATATAAATATCTATACATATACACATACTTCTGGCTAAGGCAAATAATTGTATTCAAATTGGTAAAAACTATATTTAGTATTATATATAACAGTATTATGTATCTGTATGAAAGGTACAGATGTGCTTTAAAAAAAACTATTTAAGAAGTTAGTTGTGTTATATTAAGGTTTATTATTATTTTATCTTTATATTTGCCAGCAAAAGCACTCCTATTCTTTCATAAATTATTTAGTAAAATAAAAATGATATTATTTAATTGACTTACCTGAATTCTAGATGCATTTGTTTCCTCTATAGACGGAGACGATTCACAAGTTTTAGAACAAAGTGGTTGTGTTAACCTTAGTACACTAGTAAACAAAAGAATACCTCAGTAATTTTTATCAAAATAAAGTTTAAATATTTAAATTTACTTTCAAGAAACATTAAATTATTAATAACAATTTAATAATACCTAGTATTAAAGATCTTCAAAGAAGAAAAAGCTACCCTATTATGATCGTGGGATACTTCATTTTTTTCTACAAAGTAACTAATTTGAAATGATATTATTGTCATGATAATTTCTAAACATACTTTTCGATATGTTAACAATAATTTAATTGGTAATAAACCATAAAATGGATGTGACAATGCAATTTTTTAAAAAGTTCATTTGTATATTGGGTTGTAATAATAATTAGAATAATAATAATTACAATAGTTTTGAAAATTATAATACTTTTGAAAAGCTGGATACACTTCATTCACACCTTCAATAAAAATGGAAGAAGGATTTCCAAGGCCCAATTTAATCCTATCTTCTAGATTGGATTTTAATTCCTGTTTGAATTCTTCCTTTTTGAAGATAGAAGTGACTACATTTTCTGGAGGAAAAGAATGAAAAAAAAATCAAGAAAGAAATGAGATGAAATAAATTAGTAGTACCCTTAAAATGATTTAACTTTTTAAATATCATAATTGTTTTAGACCACGTACAAATAAACATTACTTATTCATTAATTACATCGCTATTGTAGTTGCAGTACACTATTGTATCACCGGAGTCTAATATTATAAGAAAAAAAATACTATTGTTCGGGTTTGTTTCAGAAAACACATGCAGATTATTTTTTAGATATCTGTTATTTATCCTATTAAATAAAATACTGATAACAAAACATGTCTATATTTATAAATAACCTCAAAACAAAACAATTGCAATTTAATTTGTGGATAAAAATCAGCAATGCTTTCTAAAATCTTAGTAAGCACAAATTCTTTCTCGTACTTTCTCCTCCTTATGAATTCGCATAAATATGAATCCAAACTCATTCCACATTCTTTTATGCTTCTTCTTTTGGCTGACACCCACAGTGATTCTATCCTCTGGTTATGAGCACCTGCGTTTAAGTCAACGAAATTTTTTGAATGGTTAACAACGTAATGTTTATATCTCATGTCTTCAATTTGCTTTATTTCCCTATAAGCCTTCCAGAAATCAGAATATATGGTTGTCCAGTGCCACTTAGAAGTTCTTTCATTTAATCTTGGTTTCATCAGATGCCCTTTTTCACATAATTTGATGGTAGGTATAATGTTCTTACTCTGTAAGAACTTGAAGGCATTTTCTTCACTTAGTTGAAAAATGTTCATTATAATTTATTGTAGAACACGGATGAAACTATATGTTAATTAGGTTACATGTTAAATTTCTCAAACATTTTATTTCATATAAGTAATCATAATTACTGAATAATTAATCTCCATGTGTTTTCCGAAACAGACCCTATTGTTCTTTATACCATTAGTTCACGATTCCATCAATTTTAACTGTGGATATACATGGTAGTGATATGATGTAGAATTATGAGGGACCCTCAGTAAGAAAACAGTGTCAATTTTAAGGTCTCTAATGTCCACTTACTTTAACTTTTTGAATATCCTCAAAAATAAGTAATCAAAATCATATCAGCATATGATAATTCTATAATGAACCTCATCTCAACATTGAGGATATCTGAAAAAATTAAATAAGATAATTCATGAGTGCATGATCTTCAAGTTGAAAGTTTTCTTCTGACAACCCTATAATGGATCTATTGGTACTTGTCCAATATACGGGCGCCATTAGACTGGCAACACTGACCAGTCTAGGGACTGTCAAACAAGTATCAAAGATCTGTGAGATTGGCTCCCTTCCAACTCCCCAACCTCTATAAACATTGTTATATATCCCTCAAATAAATAATAATAACACAATATTATAATAGTAATGACAATAAAGGATTGTTTTATTAACAATTATAAAAGGAAATATTTAATAAAAACACAATTTAATAGTAATCAAAATAAAAGGAATAACCTAGTCATATTGAAGACAATAATAATTTATATTGATGATAATTGTTGACCTATGATAATTTATGTTGAAGAAATTGGTCCGGGTAGAGGTCACTGTATGAAATTCTCAAGTAATTTCAGAAAATCTTTATTGATAGCCAACGTTTCGACCTACGCTGTAGGTCTTCTTCAGGGCTGTATGCAAAATATCATAAATAATTGATAAAATCTTTATCAATTTTTTTTGCCTGTATTCACCTTCTTATAGTTTATCTATATTTAAAATGTTGTAATATATTTGTACCGTTTTCTTGTATTGTCTGTATTTTGCATATACCCCTGAAGAAGACCTACAGCATAGGTCGAAACGTTGGCTATCAATAAAGATTTTCTGAAATTACTTGAGAATTTCATACAATGACCTCTACCCGGACCAATTTCTTCAACATAAACAATAATAATTTATATATCTACAGGCCAGTTCAATGATATAATACTTAATATTTCAGTTGAATGATTTTATATTATAATACTGATAATGATTTAATATTTAATACAGTTGAATGATTATTTAAAGTTATGTATAATTATTATATCCATGCAGAAAAAATATTTTAAATGAATGATAATGACGTATAGTTGTCAAAACGTTTTAAGGAATTATATGAATTAAGAAGTTGAGATGACTAGAGAATGTTTTTTCCCAATATATAAAAATAACTAGGAATAAAAAAACCCTGTAAACTGTAATGATATTTTGCAGAAAGGTTACAAAAAGTATAGCCTCCTGGGATGTTTCATCTCCTGTCTGATACTTGTTTGACAGTCCCTGGACTAGTCAGTGTCGCCAGTCTAATGGCGCTCCTATATTGGACAAGTACTGATTTATCAAATATATCCGAAAAATTAAAATAAATTGATACATATAACACATAAATAACACGACACACTATTATAATTACATAAACATAATTTAATTTTTTTGACAAACAAGTCGAATTTTAAATTGATAAAGTTGAATCTGATTTCAAAAAAACTTTACTTTAACTCAGAAATGCTATCAATTATAAAAAAAAAAATCTAGAGAATACTTTGAAGTCAGAAATATTTATATCAATTTACAAATTGCAGATTGTCCGAAAGAAATACTTTCTGGAGCATTTTGGAATATTAACTTTATACAGTATGTTAGTAAATTTATATAAAATTAGTATCATCTAATTTATCTTGGTCTTGCTGGATAAAAAACGTCATCATTTGAAGCATTTGTTTATCTATTAAAAAGGACAATTTTTTATTGCCTAACTAAAAAACAACTCACTCCTTGTTATGCGAAACCCTTCCAACTCGAATTCTTTAAGATGGAGATCTTTGGCCTCCAACTTCTTGTATAGTTCTTCTTGAGCATACTTAAATTCATTGATCACCACTAAAAGTGGAAGAATCAGTTCCCTATAAATCTAAAATTAGAAATTAAATCATACTGCATAAGTCATAAAGTTCTTCAAAATTCCATATCTCTGTTAAAAAATCTCAGTTTATTATAAAATATAAAAATTATAAACAAATCATAACCTTGAATAAAAGTACTAAGCAAATAATTTCACCACAGTAGCACTTTTAAATGGTGACAATAAATATCCGATAAAGAGTAGTGACTTTCGGTATGAAATCATACCTTGCCCCATAATTTAGATGTATTCATTTCATAAAAATTTTATATATTTTTGAGGCATTATTAAATCAAAACTACAATAATATTTTATAGAACAATTATTTATATTTATAACAGAAAAATGAAGAAAAATATCCCTTTTCAGTTGAACCTCAGGTTAAAATGGGTTTTGCCATAATGAAAAAAATATGATAAACATTTTTAAATACTTTCTTCAAAGTGTCAAAACCTTTTTTAGTGTGAAGTGATTCAATTAAGGACCTCAATGTCCAATAAAGATAGGAACTAATTGGCGTAGAAAGCTCAAGAATAATAACACGAGAGAAATCAGGATGATACTCGTATAACTAGCTACTCTCATTCTCCTGAAAATAAAATTTTTACAAGACTGATAACCAATATAATCTAATCAATCAATACATTGTCATATTCACCAATATAATCTAATAAATTAATACATTGTCATATTCACCTATACAGCAGCCCTTATCAAAAGAATATTTTTACAGTAATAAATTAAAATAACATAAACAGTAATGAATTAATTTCATACCAATTCTTCACTAAGTTTTGTCAAAGTAAAATAATAGGACATCTTAACAATTAAAGTTTTAGAAATATCCAATTTAAATTTGTCGCCAGAAATTTTCATTTCTAAATTAGGACTGCCACAGTCTGTTACAAAAAGTTCTTCGACAAACTCTCTTATTCTCTCTTCAGACAGGTTTGCTTTTGGATTACATTCCTGTAGGAGAAAAACGAGTAAATAATTGTTCCCTAAATATATAAAAATAGTAAGAATGCAATAAACCTTAAATCTAAGGATAGTCTCTTCACTATTCAGTGTTTCTCTCCAAAGATTAGTGAGATCAGACAAGGTTAAACATAGCTGTTTGGGTTTTATTTCTAATGAAGTAAGGTAATAACAATTATTTATATTTATTGAGCGCCACATTGTCAGATTTTAGCATCACTCACAACACATAATAATTATATTATTTACACCATAAACATATTTACATTGGCGGCCATAGATCAAAACCGAAATGTTCAAAACGATCATGCCAAAGAGGTTCACTTATCCTACAGAAAACTTTCTTCTCCACCTTTAAAGAATACAATTTTTGACGCCATACTTTTAAATCTCATTTTACATTGCATTACAATTCGGAATGAATCAAAACCACCAATCATCCCAGGGTCTTCAGGCTACTCTTCATTTTCTAAGTCCAAGTGCTATCTGAAATTTTCATCCACATAACTACCCATCTTAAGCTCGGTCTGTTTTTTAAAATGCTCTCTTCTAACTACTTTCGAGGAATCTGGCCATATATCCAGTCAAGCGAACACTCACAACTAAGGAAGCTGCATTACTGTACCACTATCGCCGTAATGAAGCAAGATCATGAAGATGCCTATTGCGTTACTACCTTCAGTAACTATTAATGAGACTTGCTGCGAAGTTTCTTCTAGGTACTTGCCCACCGAATGCCATTAGCTATTGATTAACTATGTATGAAATAGGGAGTACTAGTAAACACCATCCTCTTTAAAATGTACCGATCAAAAACTATGAGGATGTGATCTGATATTATAATATATCGCTTCAATATAATTTTCCAGGTTATTCTTAACTCTCTAAGCTTTAAAAACTCCATAAACTATCATACTTTATTACTTAAATGAGTAATGGAATAGATAAAATTTCAGTGATCAGAGGTTTTTCGAAAGGCCCATAAGCTGCAAATTCAATTATTTTAATCATTCTTATTAGTGATAAAAACAGACGCCTTAATTAGATATCTTGAAAAGGCGAAAAGAAGTAATGACCTAGTTGGGTGGGAGGATTGAAGTTAAGTTACTTGCCTAAACATTTCTGCTCCTTGTTCACTGCAACTACATCTTTGGATACGTACATTGGCTAGGTAATAAATAATCAGTCTCTAATTAATATCTTCAAAGGGAATACACTTAGGTATTCTTTACACTCCAAACTGTTGATTTGCGGTTGTTTTTAGTAGTTCTGGATTATTTTAGATTTATTCTCTAACGTTTTTATTTATTTCTGCACTGAACTAAATTAAAGTGTCATCAGTATGTATGGCAAAGGTGTGTTAAAAGTACTTTTAATTTAGTTAATATCATATTTTAACCATAAATATTATTATTACTTTTGGACTTCCTTAGGTATGATGGATCCCAGTAGAGAATCAGGTCTCGGAAGTGAATCTGATAATATGGCTGAGCTAGCAGCTCTGTTGAACACTGAAATACCTGAAGGGCAGAGCAACTTAATGGACAGTTTTACAAATTTAGAAAGAGTTGCAGACTACTGTGAGGGGAATTACTTTCAGGTAGTTATTAATAAAGGTTCACAACATAGCCTGTTATTGTAATTTGTTTGGAAAAAAATGTATCTTCTATTTTATGTTTTTGGGATTTAAATATTATGCGTACTGTTTACAACTCTTGTTGAAAAGCTTTTTTTACATTGATTATTTTATGTCTAAAGAATAATATAGTTGCTTGGTGATGTGATACTATGTTTTAACACTTGTTTTATCAAATGTTTCCCAAACTTTATGTCTTACTGGGCAATTATTTACATTTTATTGATAATAATTCTGTTCATTAAATAAATTTGAATATTTATTGCTTATAACATAAATTAAAACTAAAGACTCAACTCTAATGCATATTGTGTGTATTCAAAGGAGAAAATTCTCAAGATATTATTTTTTAATTACATGTTTTAAGTTTTAGGGTGTGTTATTCATATACTGATTATGTATTCACTGCTGTTCAATTTTCGGAAATCCAGGCAACACGTAACCAAGAGGTGCAATTATGGTCTATTGATCTTGATAAAGATATGATAGAGTAATTGCCTGTAACAAGCTCTCATTTAGGCAGTTATTATTGACAGTCTGATAAAAGGGCTTTAAGATATATGGGTGGAAGTTTAGGGATGACTGGATATTTACTTTGAAATCGCAGGTGATCAGTTATACATAGGCTAGGAGGAATTGTAATTATGCCATTATACATACATAATGGCATGAAACATGTTCAGAAAAATGATTCATGTAACCAAAACGAAATATATATTCATCAACTTACTGAGCACATTGTTGAGTTAAATATTTAGGATATCAGATTAATGAAAATGGAATCCTTGATAAAAAATTTTAATGATAAATACCTTGAGAAGAAAGATTATTGTCACGCTAAATTTTATTTTATTGAGAAAAAATCCTACATTGCGGACACTAAAGATAATTTGTCATTCTTTACGACTTGAAACGATCATTTATTGTTCTAAAACCTTGGCAATGAAATAATAAACAGACCTAAAATGTACTGTGGAAATGAATTTTCTTAAGGAACTTTCGAATCTTCAGGCTTCAGCATCCAATCTAATAATATTATTAGATGTACATTACATTATACGGAAGAGTATAAAGGGGTTGCAGTCAATAAATTTTGCACTCTTCCAAAATATATCCAGTCAATTATTTCTGTATTAATATCACTTAATATAATTTTGAAACCGGGAGGCTTCATGGTGTGGCTGCATAAGGAGTCCGGCGATGGCCAAAGAAGGCTTTCTTATACAAGAAACATTACTGGAAGAGTGAATGGAAAGACTAGAATTAAAGATACGATGAGACTCTGAGAGCAAAGATAGATAATTGATTACTTTTTGTTATACTACTGTACTAAACCAAGTGCATGAAAAATTCGCTGAAATGTGTTGTATTTGAAAATTTGGCTTACTGATTAAATCTTGCTATACATTTCTCTTGGATCCTGAGAGAATTGTTCTATTAAACAGTGTGTTTAAATTAATTTTCTGCGCTTGTATAAATGAATTGCCCATCTACTTGATTAAGGAGTACTATTTCATTAATGATTTACTTATTAAATATCAGTACTTAATAGATTAGATCTTAATACTTAAAGTACCAAAGTCTTATAATATTATTATAAATAAGGAGTATTATTTTTATATTTTTTACCAAAAGCACTACTATCCATGAAGGATCCATGGGTTAGTAAGAAGTAGAGGCTGTACTATTTTTGGACATCAGTTGTGCAGGGAGGTGATTTGATCTAGATCATGCTCAACTGCCAGATTTCCCCCCCTATATTGGACTTCCACTTTATAGAGGCTGGGTGAGCCCCAGGAGGGTCCTAGATTCCACAGTATCCACCTCTGACTGCTAACAGATTAAATAAAAGTGCCAAGCAGTAGGATTTGAACTCAGGATCTTCGACACAGCAATTCAGCACTCTACCACTGACCTGAAATGAAATGTTATAGATTATTAATACTTTAATGTAGTTTTAAAAACTACTTGTAAAAGTATTGCTTTCACATTAAACTATTAAGTAAATATTTAATCATAAAACTTGGAATGGAAAATATTGAATTGTAATATAATATTAAAATTTTCAGGCAGAAAACAAGCGGTATGCCCTCGAAGAAACAAAGAATTACACTACACAATCTTTGGCAAGTGTTGCATATCAAATAAATACGTTGGCTTACAATTTTCTACAATTACTTAACTTACAGTCAACACAGCTTGAGGAAATGGAGGCACAAATGAATCATATCGATCAGGTTTGCTATTAATTCTACACAAATTTATTTTATTTTTAATCTATTTTATTTTATTTCATATTTTCTTTTCTAGACTGTCATGATTCACAAAGAAAAAGTTGCAAGACGGGAGATAGGCGTGCTTACCGCAAACAAAACTACAAATAGGCAGTATAAAATTATTGCTCCTGCTAACCCCGAAAAACCTATTAAATATGTCCGTAAACCTATAGACTTCAATGGTAACTGCTCTTCTTTACTTTCTTTGTTCTCATATTGTTTAGCTAGAATGTTATCTAAGTTATTAATTCGCAATAGGGAACCTAACATTGTCAACGGTAAGTTAACTGGCAAACTGCTTTGTGCCAATTAATATATAGGTTACAGCGTGCAATGCAAAATTTAATTAGAAAATCTTAAAGCACACACGAGCTACAGTTTCCTTCTTTATTTGCGACCTCTTCCCTAAAAAAAAAAAAAGAAGTAAAAATTTATGACAGAAATACTATTTTATTTTAATATAATTGGAAATTAAACATTTTTTATTCAATAAATTATTTTATTATTCTTATATTGATATTCTAATTGTGAAAAAACTGGCTTTTAATGAATTTACAGGAATTAGTTACCAACTTTAAGATCACATAAAAATATCAACATAAAATTAAAATTAATTTAAAAGTTAAGGTTATTTATACATAATAATTGGACAAAGATGAAAAAATAGTGTTAACGTTTAATTGTACTGACATGCATTAATATAGATTGTAATATAATTATCTATCTTTTATATAGATTTATTTTAAATTAACGAAAATCTTCTTGCAGCATTAGATGACATAGGGCATGGCGCTAGGATACAGGACGGAGGTTGGTCTGGCAATAGAGGAATCAAATCCCGATCTAGTTCGCAGACGACAGTAGTTGGTCCTGCTCCTACGACCAAACCTCCAACGCCTCCGTCGGCTCTGCGCTCTGCAACTGGTTCCCTGGGAAAAAGTTCTCGGGAGTACAGGACCCCACCAGCTGTGGCCCCACCTCAGGTAAGTTACAGCCAGTATATACTATTTAAACTTTAAATGTCATTGCTATGTGTGTATTATAAAAGATTAATTATTAATATAATAAAATAATCATTTTATTTTTAATTATAACGATCGAATTATTATCGTAAAATAATCTCATTGCAGTTATCAGATTTAAACTAATATGAGAAGTATTATGAATGGGCATCACACGTTCCGATTAATTTTATATTCATCATAAATCCCCTCAATGCTTGTGTAAGGTGATAACATTAATTCTTAAAAAAAAAATTTATTTGAAGTTCTATGTGTTATTTAAATAGGAGATGCTCTTCAAACTTCAAATTGTTTAGTTTTGCAGTTATGGTCCTACTTAATGTACTAAATGTCGTCTTCTGAGTAAATTCCTGTTAATGTCTTTCTTTTCACTTTGTTTTTTTATATTCATAAAATTTTATTGGGTTGACATTTTTTTAATAAATATTTATAATAAGGTTATTATAATTATTTCATGCTTTCACTCTCTTTACTATTTTTTTTTAATTTAACCGTTTTGTTAATTATAATTCATTCTATTATCTTTTCATGAATGAGATGAAAATAGTTGACTGGATGATCTACTGTAAAGGAGATAGTTGGGGAGTGCAGTCAAAAAGAACACTGAATAAGTAATAAACTTATAATTATGTGCCGACGTTTCGACCTACAGTGTAGGTCATCTTCAGGGCGATTTGGAGAGCGAAGTCGTTTGATGTAGCGAGTCCTAGTCAGCCATTACATCAAACGACTTCGCTCTCCAAATCGCCCTGAAGATGACCTACACTGTAGGTCGAAACGTCGGCACATAATTATAAGTTTATTACTTATTCAGTATTCTTTTTGACTGCACCCCCCAACTATATCCTTTACATATTATCTTTTCAATTATTTCTGTCCATGTAACTATTGTAATGTGTTGGGTACTGTAATGTTGATGCTATCTTCTCAGTCCTAATGATGGCCCAAATGAAAAGTTAGGTTCAAACGGCGGCACATAATAACTAAGTTATACTTATTGGTGTGTATATTTTTATGGACCATAGGCCCTACCGTTTTCGACATTAAACATAAAATCTTTATTTTTTAAAATTAATTTCTCTCCTTGTTTAAACCAGTATTTTCTTGGAAAATTTTGTTTTAATAATAAATTCAAAACATGATTTAGGTTCATCCATTTTGATGAGATTGATACTTCAGTTATATAGTATTTATAATATAGGTTACTCATTATTCAGAAGTGCAAAATTGTATGTTTTTAGAGAATTATTATACTGATTGAATTTTTCAAACCTTCTCTGACATTCTGAATGTTCAACATAAATTAAATGAAGTTATATGTTAGTACGGTAGTCCATAGTTGTCTCAAACGCATGATCATAAGGTTAGTTACATACCTCATCCACTTTTCATCGAAAGACATTTGCTTTTACCTCTAACATCACAGGAAATTGTTAACAAATGATTGAAAATTCTAAATCTCTTTAGGGGAATCGTAAATCTCTAAGTATTTTGAACATCACCTTCTGACGGTCTAGCTTTATGCAAAAAAAAATCTAGCTATGAATAAATATGAATTCAGCTGTTCAGCAGAATTCGAAAGATACATATTAATCAATATGTTATGATTGATATATTTACATGTTCATTTTAGTGAACCCTCTTGGTCCTTTTTGATTCTTCATGTATCCAATAGAAAAGTTCTTGATCTTTATTAGGCACTTACCCAACATTACTTTGCTAAATTTCTTCTTTTTTTTTCATTTTTCCTGAAATTGTAAAAAATCTCATGTGCCATTACTGAAACAACTGATTCATTTTTTTAAAAGCCTTTTTAATTAAAATATTTCATTGTTCCATCCCGACATAAAAATTTTTTTTAGCTATCCTATATTACTACAGTTACAAATTATGGAGGCATATGACTGCAACACGGCTGCGATTTGTTTTTGTTTTTTTATTAATATGGGTTATATCTGTTGTGCTTGGATTTTCGGATAATTTGGCACTATTGTGTGAAGATGCGGAAACTATAAAGCTAAATACAGAAATGTTGATGAATACAGGGTGAGGAAATAGGGCTGCAAGTTAATTCGGATAATACTAAATATATGGTTGGATATATATATTGTTGGAGGGACTATGTTCGAACATGTGGAGTAGTAAGTACTTAGGGTCTACAGTAACTAGAAAAAACAAAATTCAAGATAAAATAAAGGCGGGCAAAGTGGGAAATAAAGATGGGCCTATAAGTTGCTGGGCTTAGTAACGGACGAATTCCTAAGATGTTAATAAATGCTATGCCAACTGGGAAGCGTCTGAGGGCATAGGTGGGAGGATTGCGTTGAGTGATCTGGTGGGTTTGGGTAGTAGCCCATGGACAGAAGTTTGTAAGCAGAGATTGATGGTATCGGTATCGAGCCTTCTGGTTTGCTAAGCCTTACTATTTTTATTATTATTAATCTGGATTAGATTTAATTTTATTTCTTTCTTCCTTTTTTTTTTTTAATTTGCCTAACTAAAACTTTTCCTTCATCAATAGAATTGGACGAAAGGTGATGAGATGTTGAGCGGAGGGAGCAGGCCTGGACAAGGGCACCTGACGATGGAGCAAAATAAGGTAGTTGAGGTCGATAGAGACTCTCTGCACGCTCCCAATAACATCAGTGTGGGGCTCTTTTCCCGACTCTACCTAACTGCCTGTATTAACTTGAATGCAATGTTTGTAATGCAATGGCTTCCAGATTAACATGTCATTTATGTGTCATTAACCTCTGTTGAAAATTAACAATTTTTTTAATTGTTACAATTTATGTAATATTATCGCTGATTGGGGCTTAGATTAATTTTTGTATTATTTGCTATCACGTGACAAGAAAAGGTATGATGTAAAAATAAATGAATGGTGTATGAGATGATGATCACTATCTTCTTAAGATTATAGGCTCAGCTACGTTTTAATATTTTGTACCTTTATTTTAACTCATTTTAATTTATTTTCTTATTTTTTGTAAGAAATTTAAAAATAATTTTATAATATTTTCAATACTTATTTGTATTTCAGGAAATCCTATTAATATTTTTATGTTCAACTCCAGAATGGTACCTCATTAATTCTCGGCAACATGCCATTGTGGTGATACTAACTGAACTTGTAACTACCTACTTTCAATTCAATTGTAAAATTTGTAATAATCAGAATTATACAAAGTGATTACTTGTTTAATTCAATATTGTTCAACATTTTTTTGCTGACTTCTTTTGACCTAAAGCAGTAATCATTTAAATTAATTACTGTTTGAACCCGAACTTTACTTGGTGATTTGTACAATCTCTTGAGCGATCCGTAACCACTGTAAATCTACACCAATAATAATTTTAAATAATAAAACAGTAATAATTTTAATAAAATGATGATAATTAATTAACATTAATAATAATTATGAATTTTTAACAAAGTTTAAATAGTTATAGTTAACATGAATTCTGCTAGATAGCTCTGGTGTAGCCCATGAATTTATTCGGCTCCATGAATCTAGTGTTGTACTTGTTTTAATTTTTAAAAGACTCTGTTGATGTGTGTTCCTTTATGTATTATAGTGTCTGACTGTTCTGAATGGCTAGGCAGGTAGTAGCAGTTTTGACATAGTTTAAAACAATTATTAGGTTATTTACAAATTAGCAAAATAATTTACAAAAATCTAAATAAATACTACTATAAAAATTTAATTAAAAAAAAAAAAAACTTGTACCACTACAACCCGTGAACAGGTCTGTTTCATGGACAATGGTTGTGCAGGGAGGTGATTTGTCTTAGATCGTGCTCAACCGCTAGATTTTCCCCCTCATATTGGGTACCCACTTTACAGAGGCTGGGCGAGCCCCAGGAGGGTCCTAGATCCCATAGTGTCAATCTCCGGCTGCCAACAGATTAAATAAAAGTCTTGCCGGTAGTGGAATTGAACCAGGATGTTCGGCATGACAACTCAGTGCTCTACCACTGAGTCACTCTGCTCCCATAAGAGAAAAAAAAATTTATCATATATCCGTCTATACAGTTATCTAAATATGAAGATTTTAGTCATATGAACTGGCGAATTTCAGGAACTGCCTGTCCGATTTGATATAATTTATTAAGAATTTAATATCTACATATTTTATTATAATATCTACTATTTAACTACCTATTTTTACTGAAGTTTTATATTGTTAAATTATAATCCTTTTGCCATGACAAAGGCCTTTAACTTAGGTCAAAATGTTGGCACTCAATAAGAAAATTAATTTCACTAATCCGTGTATTTTTGGGCTCCTCAAACCCTTCCTCCTATGTTTGAAATCAAACATGTTAATAAGTAAACACATCCCCTTTTATTAAATAAATACAGAAATTAACTTTTACTAGTCAACTATGTAACATATATGTACTACCAATATTAATGCCGTACTACCCGCATGGCTTTGATTAATAACAATATGATAAATTGTAATATAATGCATCAATTTCTAAAACAAAATCGGGATGTCAGTAAAATTAGTATGGGTTCTTAGTTTTGTGTATATGTGAACATAAATATAAAGTATAATAGGTAATTGATTATAGTAGTTCATGCATTACTTCTACAAGTGTAATTAAAACCTGACGTTCTCAGTTACATAAATCTTCTGTCACTTTGGTATTACGTATGGACTGACGATCAATTGACAGTGCAATAAGCCCTCTTCAGTGTTTAGGAGACTATAAAATGATTTTTCTGGTTTATCCTCTAGGCAAGAAAAACCTTTCAAAAAGTAGTCCCAAAAGATCTCCTGTTTTTTTTTTATTCTTCAGTATGTTTTATTTAATATTTATTATTGTATTTAGTTAACTACAATAATTATTTTTTTAATTAAGAACATTCCACTTATAAACTTTTAAACTGACTTATGTCAGTAAAAAGTCTGATTTAAATAGTTTGTTTGTTCAAAAACGTCACTTTATGCTGCTATGGCTAATCGGACGATGCTACAGTGGGAGCTCTAAATTTTGCCTATCCAGGTTTATTTAGGATAGGGATTTTTTAACGAGTACCTGACATCGTACAGGCTCGGGACCCCCGTTTAACGTCCCTTCCGAAGGACGGCGTAACTAAGGATTTTTTACTCCCTTAAAAAAATCCTAGGGCCACCTGCCGGGCTACGAACCCGCGATCTTGGGTTTAGTAGTTTGTTACGCTAACCACTAGACCACAGGTGACCATAAGATTGATTTAAATAGTTCTGTTCAATTCTTATAAGAAACGTGGAAAAATGTACAAAAAAAGATTCAGTTGAGAGGAAAGTCAGCCTTGGCTCTCGGCCCACAGACTATTTACTATTTTTTTTTTTGGTTTTGTTTGAGAATATTTATTTTGTAGTTATGTTTTTTTTTAGATTTGAGATATAATGTTATAATATTTTACACCAGGTGCCTAGCCATTACGCTCCCAACTACCCAGTCGGGCATCCCCGCAGGACTGGAGCAGGTTACAGCACATTACCTCTTGCGCATCAACCACAAGTGGCAAGTCCGCCTCCTCCTCAAGCTGTCAGCTACACCATAGACCATCACATGCCTCGTAAGTAATTTGTTAGGCTTTATAGTTTAGAATTCTAGATGTGCAAGTGAAAATTTAATAATTTAAAAAAAAAAAAACATTTTTAAGTTAAAAAATTTCAATAAAACCTGAAATTTTTAATATTTTGTGAAAATAGTTGACCACAGAATTAATTATATGAATAAATCGGTTGGTTGTGACTTTAATAAACATTAACACTCAACTTTATTAATTATAAATTGGATAGTTAATTATTAAACATAGTTTTATTCATCTTCAGCTCCACCATCTCCTCTCATCCTCAGCCAACAGCACACAGAGGCACGGTCATCTCCACCACTACCACCTCCACCAGCCCCGATGGAACATCCATTTGGAAGCACAGCTATGCCTATTGTCACTGATGAACTCGATCTTCCTGGTTGGGTTCCGAAGAATTATATAGAAAAAGGTTAGGCATGTCTTTTTTTTAATATCACTATATCAGTCTATTTCAAATTTACTGTTTTGTCTATTTTTTCCTTCCTTAAGGTTCTATAAAAATATAGGCAGTCTGTTCCATGATTATCATTGTGAAGAAAAATTATCCGTATGATATCTTATCATTAATATGCTTTTATTAGCTTCGCCCGTATCAACTTGTATGTACGTATCACTTACAGCAGGGAGTGCTGTTTATTACCATTGGATCCTGAAAATGACCAATCTTTTAAAATAAATGTACATTTTTATATCAATGAACAATTAGATCAGTGGTTCTCAACCTTTTTTGTTCCACGCCTCCCTCCCCCCTGTTCAAATGAAAGCCTCCCATCTCCCCATTGCCATAACTTTGTATGGACAAATGAAAAAAAAACAAGTATCACATTGAAAACAAAATATTTATTTTTACTATCACAAGATACGTTATAAGTTTCAATTTAAGATACAATACAGATAGTGTTGTTAAGAGAAAAATACCCAAACTTTAGTTAGAATTTTTTCTATTTTCTACTGTCTTGTGCCCCCCTGACTTGTCTACACGCCCCCCAAGTTGGAAACCACTAAATTAGATGGTCTATCGACTGTGTTTTATCCTTGTTAAATAGTCTATCTGCTATTGCTCTGCTAAACTACCGAATTTTTAAAATGGCTTCTTCTCCAGTACCTTTAATTTTGTTTATTTGAAATAATTTACTGTCCTACCATTGTTAACTTTAACATAAATTATGCAAGAATTTGATTTATAACTACTAAAGGAAAGATAAAAAAAAGATATATTTGTAGGTTGAAAAAAATAATTCAGATAATATTCAATTTTAAAGCTTGAGGGTTTAGAAAAATTAACATCTAATATGAGGTATTGAGATGCAAAAGGGGGTAAATCCAAATTTGAAAATTTTTCAGGAAACACAAACATATGCATAATTCAGGTTATAGTAAAACCTCGAATTAACGGACAGCCCTGGTACAAATATTTTTGTCCATTATTTAAAGGTGTCCTTTAAAGGGAGGTTTTATTTTTTCATAAATATGTATTTGTACAAATTAATTCTGTCTTATTCAATTTCCCATGTGTTTAAAAGGTAAGTAGAATAAAATTAAAAAAACACCTCACGGTTTTTGAGTGTTCCCGAAACTTGTGTCCTACCGATATTGAGTCTTTCCGCTAGCGCACATACACTTAACTTTTCATGGTCATAAACATCGATTACATTTATTTTTTGTTCTAAAGTGAGTCTCTTACGTGAGGGAGACATTTTCAGCCGCCTGCCACAATGGTTAGAACAGAACTAAATTTTAATAAAGCAAGTTCAAGAATAAAAAAAAAAGTATTTATGTGGAAAACCTTTATTCAAAAGTAAACACAGCTGTCCCTGTTTCTTAGACTGGAAAGAAGTAATTGTTTCCGAGAAATGGGAAAGGGATAAAGTCATACTGTCCGTCTTTTAGAGGTTTTTTTAATGGATTTATAACCAACACAGCCTGTCCGTGACCGTTAATGAGAGGTTTCGTTAAACAGAGGTTCAAATGCCTTAAACATTGTATTAAAATGTTGGTGCAAAAAAAATCGTCCGGTAATGGGGAGTGACAGCGATTTAGGGGTGTCCGATAATAGAGGTTTTACTGTATTATGAAATGATTATTTATTTGAGACAATTATTTTTAGAAAAATTAGTTTGGCTTTGGCATGTTTTGAATGGTGAACCATGTACCACCGCATATAGGACGCTAAATTTGTGAAAAAACATTAAAAATGATAAAATACGGATTTATCCCTTTTTCTATCTCCACGCCTCATATATTGTTGTGAGAAATATTGGAAAATAGAAAAGAAGATAATTCAGAGAATGGTAACACTACCTTCTTATTAATATTAATGGAAATTGAAATATAGAAAATGTAATAATAAAACGCTAATCCTATACCCTCCCCCCCTAGCCACATTCCTCTTCTTATATAAATGTTTTCCCAACAATTTAGACCAAAACATCTCTATTTCTATCCTTGTCAAAATCCATTTGATGACCTTTTTCATACAATTTCATCTTTGCAATTATTCATAACTTCTAGAAGTATTTCAGTTTCTTTTTTTTTTCTTTTCCCTGGGGTATAGTAAACCTTTTAGTCCACAAAACATTGTACTTCATCTATTTATTAGACGTTTTGACCCGACATGGTCATTTTCAATAAATAATTATCTCATCATCCCACAAAGTATAAACTTTTCTGCAAAAATGTAAATAGGAAAAATTCAATATTACAAAAACATTCATATAAAAACAACAATTTTGGTGATTTAAGTAGTTATAAAATTATATAAGGTACTATAAAAGGTTTTCTACACCCCAGGAAAAATATATACAGTAAAACCTCTATTAACGGACACCCCTAAATAGCGGTCACTCCCCATTACAGGACGATTTTTTTTGCACCAACATTTTAATACAATGTTTAAGGCATTTGAACCTCTATCTAACGAAACCTCTCGTTAACGGTCACGGACAGGCTGTGTTGGTTATAAATCCATTAAAAAAACCTCGGAAGACGGACAGTATGACTTTATCCCTTTCCCGTTTCTCGGAAACAATTAGTTGTTTCCAATCTAAGAAAACAGGGACAGCTGTGTTTACTTTTGAGTAAAGGTTTTCCACATAAATACTTTTTTTTTTATTCTCGAACTTGCTTTATTAAAATTTAGTTCTGTTCTAACCCTCGTGGCAGCCGGCTGAAAATGTCTCCCTCATGTAAGAGACTCACTTTAGAACAAAAAATAAATGTAATCGACGTTTATGACCGTGAAAAGTTAAGTGTACGTGCGCTAGCGGAAAGACTCAATATCGGTAGGACACAAGTTTCGGGAACACTCAAAAACCATGCGGTGTTTTTTTTTTTTATTCTACTTACCTTTTAAACACATGAGAAATTGAATAAGAGAGAATTAATTTGTACAAATACATATTTATGAAAAAAAAAAAAAAACTCCCTTTAAAGGACACCTTTAAATAGCGGACAAAAATATTTGCACCAGGGCTGTCCGTTAATTTGAGGTTTTACTGTATTTAAAGGCCAGTACCCTTGACACTAAATATAAAAAAAAAACTCCAGGTGAAAACCAAGTGCCTAAGAAGAATGACACAGAAGATCACATCAGCTATTAAAGATAGCTATTTCTAAAATTAAATTAAATAGACAATAAACAAAATTACCAAGACAAAAATAATGCGCACACTAATAACTCAAATGAGAGGAGTGATAAGATCAGGTTAGGTGAGATAAGAGGTAGGTTTTATGCAGAATGGTTAATACATAAGTCCCGAAATTTCTTTAGAAACTAATGGGAATTATTTTGGTAACTGTCAAAATTTATTTGAAGTAATTTATAAATGAAAATTGTGTGCACCAATGTATTTTATTTAATTATTTTTTTTAGTTGTCGCAATCTATGACTACTATGCTGATAAAGAAGATGAGCTGAGCTTCCAAGAGTCTGCTGTGATTTACGTTCTGAAGAAGAATGATGATGGTTGGTGGGAAGGTGTCATGGATGGAATCACTGGCCTCTTCCCTGGCAATTACGTTGAACCTTGTGTTTGAATATTTTCAATTTTATTTTATCGTTGGCCTATTATTGTTAATATCAAACTGTTTCTTGTACTGTTTATTTATATTCAAACAGTGACCAATTGTAGGAGTTGATATTTTAAGAATAGCTTAGTTTTTCTGTACATTTTTATTTTGTTTTTAAAATTATTTTAATAATTTTTATTATCCGGCTGAAATACTGATATCTTTTTATTTTATTAATAATTTATTTTGCGGTGTTTTTTTTGTTACTATCAATTAAAAATAATATTAAAGTATTAAGTTATCTGTGTATAACTGTACTGTATTAGGTTTAGTGATCGAGGTAAATAGCCTCGTGTTGTCAAAATCAGGTACAGATTCTAGCTCGACCGATAAAAGTTTCTTATAAGCTAGAGTGCCATGCATTAAAGATTTAGGGCTGAAAGAAAACAGTGTCATTATCGTGGAAGTTAGTTGGAGGATATTTTCTCTCTCCCAAAGATAAAAGGGTCAAGTCCACTGATAATATTGAGAATTTAAGTCAATTGTGTTTCAGAACACTTTATGAAGTCTAAAATTGTTATCTGGACCTGAATAAAAAAAAAAAAGTTATAAATTAGCAATGTTAAAGAATCAAATGAACAGTTAATTATGAGATCAAAGAAAGCATGAATTTACCACACTGTACACTGGAAAGAAAAATTGTCTTGAATACATTTACTGAGTTATTAAAACTTATTAGGAATAAGTTGATTTTTTTTCTTTTTTATTTAATGGGACATTTTTGGAAGCTAAGGCGTTTAATAACAGTTGCCATAGATACATATGGATGGTCACCATAACGTAAACATGAAATTAATAAGCTTTGTCAGTTTAGGAACCGTGCTTTAAAGAAACTTTCTTGATGCACTCAATTCCAAAACGACATTACTTGTCTTAAAAATTATCACTACTTATGTTTAAATAAATACTATGACAAAACTGGCAGTTTTAATTCGCTGCTGATCACAATCCCTTCCTAGTTTACTGATAAGTGATGAATAAGGAGACTTGTACAGTGCTTCATACGTCTGTCTGTGGGTCTATTCTATTTATTTTATTTATTCACATTACAGTTTTATTAGAATTAGTTTTATATATTATTATAACTACATGTATTCCATTTTAAGCTCCCTATATGGTATACATTTATGTGATTATATTACTCTGCTTAAAAAAGGCAATTTAATGAATTGTTTTCTTAGACCTGAATAGATAATCTATTCCCTGTCTAAATGAAAATTTGCCTATGTTCAGTTGTATTTTATATTTATTTGTAAATATAAAACGATCTAATAATTATATTTATATTATGTTTATATCATATTTATATACATAAAAACATTATATTTATCGATTTTCAAAATTATCCAAAATGTTTTGTCATTAAAACAAGCTATAGTATTTTTATGGCTACACATGTGGAAAATTTTATCAGTTAAAGGAAATGTAATTTATTTTTTTTTTGCATTTTATTTTGTATCAAATAAAAGCAAAAAGAAAGTGCATTTTTTTTTTCAATATAGTTTAGAAATTTTTCTTATTTCATTTAATTTTATTTCTAAGTTGATATTATATTTACATTTTAAGGCCAATTAGATAAGTGATAAATGCGTCTGGTATAAAACTCCGTCTTCTGTCTGGTTTTCAATAACTTTGTAGTTCAGATAAGGAAGTGAGCATTGTTTGTTTGTTTATTCATTTAACGTCACTTTATGCTGCTATTGCTAATTGGACGATGTTACAGTGGAAGTTCTAAATTTTGCCTACAGGCTCGAACCTCCATTTTACATCCCTTTCGGAAGGAAGGCATAACCAAGCATTTTTTACTCCCTTTAAAAAATCCTAAGGCCACCATTTCTGGGCTATGAAACCACAACATAGGGCATAGTAGGTTGTTATGCTAACTACACCACAGCTGACCCCAACATGAGCATTGTTTTTTATGTCTGTATGGTTACTATTGTTAAAGATAGTTAACAAGTTACATTTAAATTATTATACATTCAAGCTTAAATTAGCATATATGTATACATTTTTATTGCTCTTTCATTCCAAATTATTGAGTGAATTGAAGGAATTACAGTAAAAGTTATAAATGCAAACCTTAATATTCAAAAATAGTTGATTTTAATCATTTTTACATGAGCTTTTCAGTATGAGACAACTTCAGAATTAATGAGATAGTGGGCAGCTTTCTTAATATTAACTTAACTATCTGTGATTAAAAACGTAAAACTAAAATGTTCTTTTGTTTATTGTTACCATATTCACCACTCCAAAAAGAAAAGTATTTTTTTTATTTAGTAACATTGCCCATTTTCATATTCAGAAAATACAATAATTATGAAATTCTTTGAGTAAATAAAATATTAATAAGAAATCATTAACTATAGTTTATTACAAATTTAAAAAAATCAATACAAATGATTAAGTGTAAATAAAAATGTATATATATAAAAATAAAGCGGAATGCTAATATCCGTATCTATGTAAAACAGTTGCTAAGGTCAGGAAGAACCAAGGACAGAAACGACAGAGTCTCTAAGCTGTTGAATAACTTTCCTCGGATCTTCAGCGCAAGTTACAGCTGATCCAGAGACTATCATGTTGGCACCTGCCTGGAAAATCACCAACAAATTAGCAATTTCAAATAATATAGTGAATATATTATATAGAGTAAATATAAACAATATTAATATAGTGTAAATCTAATGTCTAAGGATCCTAAATGGGACATGAAGGAGCTATTGCCTAAAATATTTTTTTAACGTCATAAAATGATCCATGAAGTAGTAATATAAGACAGAAGTACAATAATTAATTAAAATAAAATTGGTGGACTTTCAAATTAAATTCGAAAATGTTTATAATAATTTTTCATAATATACCCAAGCATAAAACTACCAATATACATTATATTTATATGATTAAAGGAATAAGAGCTCTTTGGGGATGACTTGAATACGCGTGTCAGAAGTGGGATGTCTTCAAACAAGATGGGTCTACCAGCTATAGATGTTACAGATATACTTAGCTTTATTTAACCATTTAGTGACCATAATGTGATAAATAGGTTGGAGGATGATGATCCCTATGGACTGATAAATCGGTGAGCCCTTTTCTGCTAATTACTCAGTTTATTTTCTGATGTTTTAATATTTCTTCATACGTGCATATTAATTCTAATAATGCACACAATTTAATTACTATACCACAGATACAATTCCTTGGTCTTCAATGGTCTTGGTGGGCCCTTGTGCATAGGAGAAATCAGATGGATCTGTCAATGTTAGTTGTAGAGAAGTTTCATCATATTTTTACCTATACTTAACAACCTCTATAAATAAAAATACCAACCTGTGCACAAGCGTCAATTGTGCTAGGCCCAACACCTCCGTCTACTTCAATGTCTAGACCTGGGTAGTTTTCACGTAAATACCTGACTTTGCCCATCATCTTCTCCATAAACTTCTGGCCTCCAAAACCAGGCTCAACAGTCATTATCAGGACCATGTCAGCTAGCTCAATGTATTCATCTATAACAGTGACCTCTGTGTTAGGTTTGATACCTATGCCAACCTGCCAAACATGAAACCTTTGGTTATATAAAAGATAGTAAATAATGGTACACTTTATGTACTTGTGAATGTACCTTCATTCCTGCTTCTCTTATCTTCCTCGATGTTTTGGCAACATCTTCAGTAGCTTCAACATGGAAAGTATACTGATCCACCCCAGCATCTGCCATAGGTACAATCCACTGTAAATAGTAACAGTTTGAACGAAATTTCAGGAATTTACTACAGCAAACAATTTAACACACTTAGAATTATACCTCATCTGGTTTCGACACCATCATGTGAGTCTCAAAAAATGCTTCTTTAATCTTGTTTCTCAAGCATTTGACTACAGGATGGCCAAAAGTAATGTTAGGAACGAAATGTCCATCCATAACATCAAGGTGAAGATAATCTGCTCCGGAGTCCAATAGTTTCTCAGATTCTTTGTGAAGATCGGCGAGATCTGCATTTAGAATGGAAGGACCTATCTTACACTTTACCTGAGGCATCTTTTTTTTAAATTGTTCCTAGCACACGACAATTCGGAAGGACAAACTACGTCAACAGACTGATGATAACCTGATCAGAGAGATAAACACAACTCTTCACGTTGTTCATTCAAACTTCCGAGGGAAATCACAAGTTCCTGTTAACACGAAGCAAGTAACTGGGATAGTAGCTCTGTAACGGTATCGTTACTACAGATAGCTGTTACAAATTATAATAGGAGTTACTATTAAGTAGGAGTTGGACGCTGTAATAAAATAAAACATAAAATTAAAATTCTTTTCAATTTTGAAACCCTTTAATTTAAAGCCAAAACTTTTAAAACAAAATTATTTTTTTCATTACGTTCCTTCGAATCATTTATTCAAACGCATTAACATCCAACTTAAGATGAAAGGCTCAGTCAATATCTGTCTTTCAAAATTTGATGAAAAAATGAGTATTAACGAATGAATCTGAGAATGGGGGTGACATGTGGTGTAGTGATTATCATAACAACCAACTATGCCCAAGCCTGGCCCATATCCTAATTAAACCTGGATAGACAAAATGTAGGGCTCACACAGTAGCATCGTCCGATTAGCCATAGCTACATAAAGTGACGTTAAATAAACAAACAAATGAATGAATCTAAATGAATATGCAATTTAAATTCTTATTACCTAAAGAAGAAACACCAGAGTTTTTTTTAATTTTAATTCTGCCTCAATCTCCTAATCAAATCTCTACTTCTTAAAATATAGGTGCGGAACCGTTTAAGGAAGGCTTAGTAAGGAGGAAGTGGAAGTAACCATTGGAAAATTGAAATTTTATAAAGCAGCTAGGGTAGTTAACATTCCTAGTAAACTGAAAGCAGCGTTTGAAGCTCGCGTATTGGTTAAAAAGATCTAGGAAAATGAAAAATGGCCGAAGAATGCAATGAATTTACACTTATAACGGATAGTAATAAATATCGTGTGATGACAATCCTGCCAGTAATTCTAAAATATTTTCGTTAATCCTAACTAGTTGAAATTATCGGATATTACCAATGTGGTTCTAGAAGAAACCATTAAAGTACCTATTAAGTATTTTCCTTACGCCAAATACTAGAGAAAATGCTTGAATATAACGGAGCTGTTCATAAATTTTATATCGATTTCAAAAAACTTATAATTCCACCGATCTCGAAATTCTGTACAACATATTAGTAGAACAGAGTATATCGGCATGTGAAACGTGGCCGCATCTTTGAAGGATAAAGAGCGTCTTAAGGTATACATAAATAAGGTAAGGCATAGAAATATAGGTTACACAACGGGGAATAGCAGATCATGCATTCGAGGAACTGAATTTAAGCTACAGAATCCTCAAGATTAGGACGAGCTTTAAAATTAAGCTCACTAAAGAAGGAATTCATAAAAATATAATAAGTGATGAGCTGTATTATAACTGCTCGAAGAGTAGTGTGGATGAAAGGATTCCGTTAAGGCTGGTCTTACAGGGTAGGGCTTGGATGGAAATTTGTGAGGCTCAGTCATTATTGGTGCTATTGCTTAATGGTTCTTGTTCTTTGAAGTTCAAATTTCTACTGTGCGTATTTTTTTTTCTCGTCAAATAAGCAATTTGTGACCACACGAGAATAGAGAGATTCCTCGGTGATTTCACATTTGGGTTGGACAATTTTTTTCAAAACTGAACCTATTTATAATTTAAGTCGTCATCTCAACCATCAATCTAGTTATGTCTGAAGTAATGTCGCAAATCGTAATTACGATAATCGTAAGTCGTAATCGTAAGGGGTGCAAGTTCTTTTATGTATGCTTTTTAATGGTTAAAGTTGCTACTTGTAGATCACTAAAAGACGAACATTTTGGCCAATTTATGCTTCATCATTCATACTATTCTTACCTGCTGTGGTTTGATATATTCCCTTTCTCACTTTTGCATTAAAATCGATAGCTATGAATTTCGAATTAAAGAAGTTATAATTTCGAATAAAAAAACTAGTTGCCAGGAATGCCGCTTGACCCTCAGCCTATTATGTATTACCTATTGTATTGTATTGAGGATTTTCCTTTCCTTACCTTAAAAGGCTTTAAAAGTATAAATATCATAAAGCAGTCGAACCTATATCTGTTTTTGGATTCGAATTGGATCTTGATAGTAAATAAGCATGATCTCGGTGAGGCTGAAGGAATGATTATGGAATGGTTTATGCCATATTAGAATAATGTTTAATAGTTTAAAAATGATCCGAGTATTTGCCTATGCCATCCATATATTGAAATAATAATAAAATAAAATAAAAATTAATATGTAAAAATTGATCCAGCCAAGATGTGAAAAACTGATGTGAGCAGCAAAAAATGCTCACTTTATGGAGAATCAGTTTGTTAATTCCTTTTGTTACATAATTTCTTTCCATGCATAGCTTTTACATCTTCTTCGTTTAGATTATTTCTAGAAAGACCGTTATATTATATTGACTGCTAATCAAAACATTTAATAAATGAGAATAGGTAGCGCAAGGAGTGCTCCTATCAGACCTTCAAGTGCGGTTATATTTATTTAAACTAGTCAATTAATTGAAAGAGTAGTCATAGGAAAGATGAGAGAGTGGATGAATTGTTGGTCCAGTATTTACAATTCATGTTTTGTCTGATCAATGTTGAGAAAATTCTTCAAGTTATTCATATTCGATGAGACACATTTCGCTGTTGACAATCTTTAAGTTCGTTTACACTTTTGGTATTTGGCGCAAGACCAAAACATCTGCAAACCATTGTTCACCAATCAACAAATCCCCCAAAACTGGTGAAATCATTACATATGTGACATTTATATTCTTGAATTTGTGGGCCCTGTTCCCTTCTTGACTAACTAGAGATCTATCCCTGCTCCGGTCGCATTCAGTGAAAGTAGTCGCTCCTCAGGAGTAGCTGCTCCTTCGAGGAGGCTGTTCCGTTCCTACTCAGCTGTCTATTGCAACCTCCCTCCAGCTCGTCATTGCCAATAATTTATATTTATGTTGTGGATATCTCAAACATAATTAACTTGGGCTGAGGTTTTCAGATAAGAAGAAATTGTCATGTGTCCATAACCAGGCTCACGACGTCTAGGCATGGCATCTCAAGCAAGTGTGGGGCAAAAGGTTACAAAGAATCTTTAAATTTTCAATAAACTTGGTATTCAATATCATTCCAAACACTGTTTAGTGATTGTGTCTTTTTTTATTGTAACGGTTGTTAGTATAGAAATTTGGAATTATTCTGCAAATGTTGTATATTTTTATTCCTGATTCTGAAGGTCATTACATAGCTAAGTTGTACTTCAAATTGAGAAATCACCTACTATGCATACCATAGTTTTTTAGCTATACAATTACATGGAGCCTTAGAAATTTCAGCATCAGGAATTTGATGAGAAGCTTCTAAACAAATCAACTGAATCTTTTTATTGCAAACTTTGAGTGTTTCTGTTACATTAAATTATATTTATTAGTTTCTATTTACTTATCTTGTCAATTTCAATGGGGTTTGTCAATGCTATATTGCAGCAAGTAAGAATGTTTATGAATGTATAAAATAATTAGTATTAACATGTTAGCCATCTATCCATAATTTTTCTGTATTTGATATTTGTATATATTCTGTCTATTTTAGTTGATAGTAATTTGTGAAAGTGCTGGATGGTACTAAATTCCTGAACTCCACTTCATGTTAAGAGAGATTAAATGAGAATTAATAAGAATGTTTGAAGTAGGTTAATCCTCTTATGGAATATACCATGTTTATATAATTACATTAGTTCTACTCTTGATAATCTCTATAGCAGAAATTGTGTTTTTAAAAATTGCCATATATAAATCTAGATGAGATACATGCCCTCAATCAAGGTTGCCAACTTAATAGAGATTGTTTAAACCTCGGGAGGATCTACTGATCCTACAAAATTGGCCCATGGCCACTGACAGTTATATATTAAATTCAATCTTTACATCGACCTTTCTTGCATCATTTAATGAACCTCTGTTATTCTCATTATATACATATGTAAAAAAAAAAATCTATTACTGGCCGTTTATTCGAAGTTACTGAAAGAATTTGCCAAATTTATTTTGTTATGAGTTATAAATTATTTTATACCATACCGTAGTTGCAATTGAAAAATAGCACATCTAGGAATTTTCGGGGGTAAGAACATTGGGTTTGAACTATGGTTGCAGAAGTAAGGTTCTTAATTTCTTTATTAAATTGGTCGTATCTTGTATTCTTAATTAGTCGTAACAAGTAAAAACTATGCCACTTCAATATTGCATTGATGTTACTAGAGTATTGTGTGACCTTTTGTAAATAAGGCCGAACTGGTGATTATTCCACAGATTGTAACTTCGGGTTGAGTCACAAGTTTTAACTTTTCTTTGCTTCTTTTAATATTTTCCAAAAATGCTAGTTATTTTTAGCTTCAGTATGGGAACGAGACTATAATCATAGGAAATGTGTATACTTTGATAATAATTTCATGTAGAAATAAACGTTTCAACAAGTATATATCATCTTTACTTCAAAATGTTAGTTGAAACTTTTATTTCTTGATGAAATAATTACTGAAATCTACATATTACCAATGATTACATTCCTTTTTCCATACTGAAACTCATGATAACTTGTATTTTTGGAGAATATTAAAAATGAAACAAATAAAACTGTTGAAACGAAGGGACAACTTGCAGATACTGCCATACTTACTATCCGTTAATTCATAAATATAAGTTTGTAAAATAAAACTAAATATTTAATCATAGTGAATTTTATTATTTTAAAAAATATTTTTTGTTCGTTATAGAGCCCTGACGAGCAAATGGGATTATCGCAGGAGAAGTTGATTGAAAAATATAAGTCAGCGTTGAATATAGCCCAGAAAGCGAAAAATGCTCGTGACGGTAATTATAATTATTTTTAATGCTCATAAAAGGTTGTTAATTTTTTTTTCATATCTGAATAACATATTATCTGCATGACAATATTGTTAATTCATGTCCTGGCACTCATTTAAGCTTGGAGAATCCGTTAAATTTCAAAATAGTTTACTTTTTATTTACTATTAATATTATTAACATAATATTTATGACCTTAAAGTGTTTATTTTACTTTAAAGGAACTTGTTTTGTTTTACCTATAAAGAACACTACTTTGTTAGGACAATAGTTTAGTAACTTCCAACTTTCAGGTTTCTACAAACTAGGAACTGAAAAATAAAAAAATAAAAAATTATTTATCATTTTTCACTAAAAAAAAAATCAGATTAAATTATATGGTTAGTTATTCGATTTTGTATTGTATACATTTTATTGATATTTATTATTTATCTTTTTGTTTTTTTGCAAGTGCTAGATTAAACTTTCTTACTTTCACAGAAGCCATCAAAAGTTGTAAACTATTGCAAAATGAAAATGAACAACTTAAAGAAAAAGTAAGTTAATCAGAGTTGTCTTTTTTTTTTTTATTAATTGAAATGTTCTGTAACTATTTTTTAAAAAATGTTTTTTAAGGTATCCACATTGGAAAAACAATTCAAAACAGCCGAGGAGATGTTGGCTGCACTGACTGATCAGAAACTGAAGCTTGCAATGGAGGTAAATCAATTCAGTTTATGTTTTTATCACTTCCCTTCATATGAGATAATTATGATTGATAGTCTCAGTTATAAATAAAATAAATCATATAAATATAAGTAAGGTGATTTTGGACAAGTCACTTCCCTTCACAACCTTTGTTCAACAAACTACAATCTCCACCACTCACTGAATCCAGGACTCTTTCGTGGGTTATAGTGGTACAGGTTTAAATATTAGTAAAATAAAATTCAGCGAAACTTTGTATATAATATTCTTTTTCCTAGTACCCGGCACAACGAGAACATATTTATTTAAGAACTAATGAGGAAAAAATGTTTATAATTGTAGACTTGGTTGTATTTATTATATCTACAGAGCGATCATGTTGATCAAAATAAGTTAAGCAGTTTTTGTTTATTATATTGTATTTTTAGATAGATGATCTGAAAAAAGAAAAACGAATTTACTTTGAAGAGCTGAAAGCAAAAAAAAAAGTTGAGAATGAAGTTGAAAATTTTAGGAGCGAGTATAAAAAACTCCTTAAAGAAAATGAAGATCTTATTTCTTCATCAGAGGAGACCAGTAAGTCATAATGTTTAAGTGTTTGAATTATAGTTGTTTTAAGTTTTTCAATTTTTTAGTTCAAATTTAGACATTATTCTTGCTGTTAATTGTTATGTTTTGTAGTTTCACAAATGAAGAAAGACCACGAAGAGTTAAAAAAACGTAATGAGACGTTAAAACAGGTCTGTAATAACATTCAAGTGGAAAAATCGGACTTGGAAAAGAATCTAAATGCAAGTATCAAAAGGTTAAGCCAATTTGAAGAAAATCAAAATGCATTGAATTCCATTCTCTCTAAAAAATATAACACTGTTGTTGATGAATTCAGGAATTGGGCTGGAATTATAGATTCCAAGGAGGATTCTTTCGCTAAATTGCAGCTATTAGAAATGGAAAATGAATCATTAAAATCGGAAAAAGAAAGGTTGAATATTTCCAATCAATCTTTAGCGAAAGATAAGGAAAACATGGAACTAGAGATGGTAGAGCTTAATGATAGAATCAAGAAAATATGTTTAGAATTAGATGCAGCCAATGCAGATAAGGATAAAATGTTAAATAATTTAGAGAAGGTTAGTTTAGAAACGAAGCGCCTCATCGAAAACTCAGAAGTTTTAACGCAAGAACTCGCATTATTGAAAGAAGAAAGAACTTCAATGGAGCATTTAATAAATGTTTTAAATACTGAAAAACAATCTATACTTAAAATTGTTACCGACAAGCAGACAGACATAGATAAGTTGAGTTCAGAACTCGAGAGGCTAGGAAGAGAAAAGGAGATGTCTCTGATGAATAGTCAAGAAGAAGCAAGCGCAAGGAATCTAGATGATAACAGTATTGAGAATACTACTCAAACTAATGAATGCATTAATGAAGATAGTTCGGATAAAGAAAGATCAGTTAATGTTGAGCTTCTTTCTCTTCAAAATGATCTAAAAGCATTCTCCGCTGAAATAGAAAGTTATAAAATAATTGTAAAAGAATCTGAGGAAAAGTTACAAGAGGCTTTGGATTCTATTGCTGAGAAAGAACAGCTATTACGAAGTCAGGAACAAATTATTGTCGAGCTAAGGACTAAAGTGAATCAGATGGAATGCTTACAGGTTTCTGTCAACAACATCTTGTCAGGGACCAGGCAGCAGTTGGTTATAGCCTTGGAGGAAATAGAGGATATTGACAGGTTAAAAGACGATTTGTACCATGAGTGTCTGCTAAAAGACGAAGAATTCTTAGTCGCCTGCCACAAGCTGGAAGTGAAGGAATGTTTCATCAAGGATATTATTGATAATATGGAGGGGCTAAGGATAGAATTAAATAGCACTCACAAGATAGACTCTTTCGATGAAGAATTCGATACAGAAAATTCAGGACCTGAAGATTATATTAAAGGTTTGAAAAAATGCATGGATGCTATAATGTGCAAAATGTATCACAATTACAGAAATGAATTAGAAAGTTTAAAAGAAATAATTAATGAGTATCAGGAGAACAATGAGGCTTTAGCGATAGACAACAATAAATTGAGCAAACAGGCGAAGGATTTATTGAATGAACAGGCCAACTTCGATAGTGACTTAGTAATCAAATTGAAAACTTTTAAAGAAAATCTACTGCATCAGTTGAAAGAGAAACAGTTGGTCATAGCAAATTTAGAAAAAGAAGTCGACTTGTTAAAGGATCAGCTGGCAGAAAAAGACACCATCAACCAACAGGTTGAAGCAGATAAAACTGATTTAAAACGTATCTATGACAAAATGGTTTCTGACACTTCTCTAGAAATCAAAACTTTGTCTGAAAAGCTTTATGATTTGGAAACACGCTATGGACAAAACGTTTCTTCTTCTGATGCTAACAATGAGTTAATAAGTAATTTCAAAGACGAAATAAAAGAACACAAAGGTTTTATATTAAGCCTAGAAAAACGTTTAGAAGAGAGCAACATGAGAAATTTGCATCTTACCGATATCATTGCTAGTTTAAATTCAAAGTTAGAAAAGGAAAATAAAGATTTAAAAAATCTCATTTCAATTATGAATTCTACATTAATAGAAAATATAAATCAAGTTGCTTCTGATATGTCTACTGATAAAGCTGATATCAAAAAAGGATTTGGCGAAATAGAACTCCATCGTTTATTAATTGCAAGTTTGACTAAAGAGTTAGATCGGCTGAAGGAGTGTGAACATTTGGCAAAAGAGGAAATTAATAGTCAACTTTCATTCTTAAATGAAGAAAATAATCATTTATCTGATGAGGTAACGACGATGACAAGAAAAGCAGAAGAAATGCAGTCCAGTCTGTCAAACCTCGAAAAGGCCCTTACTGTTTTGATTGATTTATGTTTGAAAAATAAAGTCCCTTTGGAATCAGAGGAACTAAAACAACTCAAAGGGCTTCTTCCAAGTAATTTGAATGAAATTTCAGAGAATTTAAAAATACTAAGTACCTTCCAATCAGACCTAGAAAGTAATGCAAATAGAATAGTCGATCTAGAATCTTTGTTAAGAAAGAAGGAGGCTTTTATCGAGACCGAACTGGAAAAAAAAGATTCAAATATCACCAGCTTAAAAGAAGAAATAAATTTATTGAAGGGTAAAGTCGATAACGTTTCTAGCTTAAACGACTCGCTTAATTCGGATTTATCAAATTTTAAAGAAAACCTGGAAAGATTACGCTCTGAATATAATAGCGAAAAAGATGTTCTCTTAGACAAGAACAGTAAAATACAGAATGAATTAAAAGATTGTAAAGAGCTTCTAGATTTCAAGAGCCTGGAGCTGCGAGAGAACAACAGGATATGGGCCGGAAGGTTCTCGTCTCTCAAGGTAGCCCTTATCGGTCTCAACAAGACGAGGAAAGACATTAAGAACCAGTTTCAGTCTATCGAATCTTCTTATAACTCTTTTCTAAATGGAATCAAGGAACCTTTACAGGTCAGATATTTATCGACTTTATTTTCAATGTGAGTATTTTTCGTCCATTATCTGTATTTTTAAAATAGATTTTTTTTTTGTTTAGGAAAAGATTGATTTGGTCGTTCAGAATGCAGTTGCTGCCTCCAAAGCAGAATTGATAAGGGAAATGCACCAAATGAATCAAGTATATTTATATTTTGATATAAAACAAATAAATACTTATTTGACATTACTAGATTGAAATACTTATTCTATATTTCTAAGTGTGTTTAGTAATGTACCTTTAATTATTAGCCAGAAAGGTTAATTATTAGATAGGGTTCTTGCCAAAATGCTGTAGTATTCAAGATAAGAGAAATATTAAATAATTTCAAAAATTTGTTCTTCATGATATTTTCATATATCAAGAGATTTTATTTATTATTTTAAACAAAGTAAGAAAACCATATTGCCATGTGGGTTTAAATGTACGATAATCAAAGAACACTATCAGTAACACTGAAAAAAAAAGTGTGTCAGCTCCAACGCGCGACTGGAGTTTACCCCTTTCCATTTCTAATGAATTTTAAATGTATTCTTGCGAATTAATCACTCTCTACTGATACTTATCATTTCATATTCTTTTTTTTTTTTAATTTGTAAATTATTTTAAATTAATGTGAACTATTTTAATTAAAATTATACATACATACATAGCTGGCTCTACATCCCGTCACCGAGACTGGGCCTCCTCAAATTATGAATATATATTTTTTATTAATCGTGCCAACATTTCGGCCTACGTTGTAGGGCATCTTCAGGGCAAATAGTGGGTGCGGTGACTTCTTACAACACTAAAACTGTCAACTGAACTCACACACCCACACACACACACACTATATATATATTTAACAGTTGACATTTAATATTGTGAATTTATTTATTAGGTTAAATTTTTCTAATGAGTCGGTCTCTAATTGGAGGTTAATATGGATCTCAGTCCTCATTAGTTTGATCAAATATTGATTAATATTAATTTTGTTCATGAAATCACTTACCTCATTTAACGTGAAGTTTTCTCGGTCCATTATAACTGGAGGAATCTTCTTCTTTACTTTACCTAGATCTTCTTTCTTCTTTACTCTACCTAATCTTCTTCTTTCTTACCTAGAGCGCTTAACTTAAATGATTCTTCAGTAAAACTTAAGAAATGAGAGGGATAGCTAATTTTGCGCTGAGCTAATAATCTAAAGATTCCTGGTTAAAGATCGGTTATGGTGATTAAACTATTTATTCTTTAACATGCTGTGGGTTGATGATATGGCACGGGGAATTGGCACAAACCCTCAATAAATTGGGTAACCTTAATTTGGAGAGAAACCTGTGAGCTGGGTGTAAACTCAACCAAATCACACGGGTGGAAACAGTTTAGTACCTACCATGTACTGAATCTAAAACCTTTCATGGAATGAAGTTGTACATGTATTTTTTAAACCTTCAGAACCATTTATTAAATTTTACTGTTAAATAAGTTTTGATAAGGATGCAATAAAAACAAAGCAGTTTTTCAAAGCTTATTATCCTTCGGAAAGTAATGACTGATGAGCGATTTGTGCTAAAGAATATTTATAGACTTCATTTTCCATATTTTTAATAGTATTTAAATAATTATAATAAATTTGTTATCAATTTATTAATACTATATAAATTTAGAGAGGAAAATAGTTGACTGGAAGATTCTAATGAAGGATAGAATGGGTCAAGGGGTGTAGTCAATAATACTAGATATTCTAAAATTACCTCGGATTATATAGTAATAGTAATTATATAGTAATAGTAATTATATAGTAATACATGTTTGGTATATACTTAGACATAGAAACTTGTTAGCATCAAATTTTCCAGGTGTGGTTCCAAGAGTGTTGTTTTTTTTATAATTTATAACTCTTGTCAAGTCAGAATCCTCACCTACAGATCAGAATCCTGGGTGATTAGCAGGATTTATGAGCAAATATTAAGAAAAATCTGCTAGATTAAGAAAATCATGAGTATTTTATCAATTTCAAAACAACTTAAGAAGCATTTGGCTGGAAAGAATGTGGTCTGCTCTTTTATACTGTGCCAATGTTAGAGCCTATTATCAAGACTAAAAACAAATAAGATAACAAGCAGTGGAAATACCAAAATATATAATATGTTTTTTTCTCACTCCCCGGAATGACCCACATTTTTTTTTTTAAACTTGTATTTACTGTAAACTTCTTTCTTTCTTTCTTCAGCCAACGCCCGTTCGTGGCCTTTCGGCCATCCGACCCCGTGCCACCCAGTATAAACAAGCTCGTCCCTCCATCGTTGCCTCACAAGTGACGTCCCTAAGGCCATCGCAGGTCGTAAGGTGTTCTGCAGTTCCTTCAGCATTGGAACATAAGGGACATAATGGTGAGTCCACCACCCCAATTCGATGCAAGTGCTTCTGAAGGAAGTCATTTCCAGTTGTCATTCAGAAAGTTGCTACTGCTACATCTCTCGGAAGGTCTCGTGGTATGTTTGATTTTGCAATGCCTTTCCAGGGCTTTCCCTCTGCAGCTCTTCTTCTTGCTCTTTTGACCGATTCACTGAAAGTGCTGTTGATACTGCGACAAGCACTGTGGTAGGAGATCAGGTGGATCGGCTGCTCCATGATACATCCCTGTTTAGCCAGACTGTTGGCCTTTTCATTATCCAAGAGACCACAGTTTCCTGGCTGTAATCTTTGTGCCTACTGTAAACTATACACACATCTAAATTTAATTTTATTTGTTTAATAAATTTTGTATAATATACCTTTGATAAGTAATATATTCTTATATATTTTTTAGGCCCTTAAAGAGCGAGGGGAAATGATTTCGAAGCTGGAATTCACTATTACGGATTGTCACACTAAGATGAAACAGTTGACTTCAGTAAGCGAGAAACTTCAGAGCGAGCTGGTACAAGTTAAAACTGAACTGCAGAGGGAAGAAGATGCAGTTAAAGAAAAAGACGAGTTGATTAAACAGCTGGAGGCTCAAATCGAGCAGCTGAAAGAAAGCCATGAGTCGTCAGCACCAGGTTTCTTTTTTATTGTTATAATTCTTAGCTCAGGTGGCCAAATGTTATTAATGAATTATTCCTCAAAGAAAAGTTATTGTTTTTTCGCACTTCTACGTCTAGTTCATTTATGCTTATCTTTTTAGTATTCTCATTATTTATTTTCCTTTTTCTATTTTAGATTTTGAGAAAATATCATTACTAAACATTAATTGTAATAACTCTGAACCCACCAAATCGCTTGGTAAACTGTTATTTTTAATTTTCCACCTTCTATGAAATGGTTTATAGCTTAGTTGAATTATGTAAAAGTAAAGGTTAAACTCATAAATAAATAAGAAAATAAACATAAATAATTATGTTACACAAAAATGGTATAAATGCACGTGTCAGTTTGACCTGTTATTAAAGATCAAAGTGTTAAAAATGTTTTTTTGTAAGTGTCTCATTTTTTATGGCATAGTTAGATTTTATAATAAAACTTGTATATTTAATTATTTACAAGTTGGATCTTACATTACATTATTGGCGCGACAGACTCATAAAGAAGTCCTTGGCCTGCTCAACAGCTCTTCCCCAATCGTCCCGATCGCCTGCTCGAGTGATGGAGACCTTGCTCAGACTCAGATCCTCACAGACGACATCCTTCCATCTAGCTTTGGGCCTTCCTCGAAGTCTTACTCCATCCGGATTTCCTGTATACAGCTTTTTAGCTGTCCTTTCTTCCTCCATCCTATATACGTGGCCCAGCCACTTAATGCGTTGAATCCTGATGAAGCTCGATATCGTTAGGTCTCCATATAACTCACTCAGCTCCTTGTTCCTTCTGATCCTGAGTTGGTCGTTATCTCGTACTGGGCCGAATATTTACCGTAGGACTCTTCTTTCGAATCTATTCAGCTTTTCCACACTGGATTTATTCAGTGTGAGGGTTTCACCAGCGTATGTTGCTACTGGCCTAATGATGGTTCTATATATCATACCTTCTATGAAATGGTTTATAGCTCAGTTGAATTATGTACAAATAAAGGTTAAACTCAAAAATAAATAAGTAAATAAACATAAATAATTATGCTATACAAAAATGGTATAAATGCGCGTGTCAGTTTGACCTGTTATTAAAGATCAAAGTGTTAAAAATGTTTTTTTGTAAGCGTCTCATTTTTTATGGCATAGTTAGATTTTATAATAAAACTTGTATATTTAATTATTTACAAGTTTGATCTTGCTAATTTTTATTTTGGACTTATTCATTTCTTATGAAGATTATTATCCCTTTCTTTCAGCTCTATTTGATTTTGCCTTATTTGTAAGTAATTAACAATTTTCTTTCTGCTTTTTTAGATAATGATGTCTTGAGTACGAGTACAATAAGTAAGACCGAAGAGCACTCTCGGCTTAAAGACGTTGAAGATAGCTTTGAGGATAGGTATACAAAGGTATGTCTTTTCTTTTATTTCTATGTCTATTCCATTCAATTGTATTGTATTGTATCAGATCTTAATCGTTCTCTGATGCTTGATCCTTGATGAAATCCTGTCCTCACTTTGATCTAGTTTTGATTGATGCTGATGGCTTGTAATATTTGTCTGCTTCCCTCACCCCCTGTATTAGAATTAAAAAAACTTTAACCCCTTAGTGCACACTTTTTTTGAAAAAAAGTGACAAAAAATAAACAATTTTTTAAATTTAAAATAATTAATTTTAAAACCTTGTTTTAGCCAAAAATATATAAATTAACTCAATATTTTTAATTTAATTCACATTGCAGAGTGTGAAAAACAAAAGATACCCACTTTTAGATTCGCACAATAACAACAACTCCAAACCTTGCTCTCTTTAGTGGAATATACTGCACCCAACCTAATCTCCCTTTATAAAGCATTAGGCTTTCATCAATTCATCTATTGCCAAAAAAAATCATCATTTCATTTTTATCGACCAGTTTCCATTGACTGTCAGATCTGCCCTTGAATAAAACAATTTTTTAGCTTTCAATCGTATGTAAACGATAATTATCAAGAAAAATATGTTGTTTCTGTGCTTTTGTATTGTTATTTTAAATAATCGAATATATTCGAGTGCGAAAATTACAGCAGCATGAAATATGGCACAGCTCGAATTATCTCGAGTGTGCGAGCTGTTTCGCGGGCTCGAATTCATACAGTCAAAGAAATTTTTTTTTCCTAGTTTCTTTTGTATTATATGGTGATATTGTGGCTTTAAAATGAGCTTTTGTTTACTGCTTTCCAAATAAAAGGAAATATTAAGTATTTGAACAGAAAAAAAAGTTCATACATTGATAAGATGATAGGCATGGTGATATACGTGGTGCTTGTATATATGTGTATACTCTATGTATTTATAAGCTTATCAAAATATATATTTACTGTTGACAGCTTAAGCTAATTGCAATTAAACTCAAAAAGCGTGCTGCAGATTTAAGCCTTAATTTAGAGACAGAAAGGGCAAAGTTTTCTGCCGAAAGGAACGATTTACAAGAAAAAATCTCCTCAATGTCAATGGCAGTGAAGAATGCTCAGGTATGCTATCCTTTAAATAATGCCATTTTATACATAATGTTCATTTTTTTGTTTATACATATTTTAAAATTGTCAGAAATACTATAAGAGGCTATTACTTTACAAAATACTGTTTCACAATATTACTGAATGACCATCACAAATAGCTGAGGAACAACGCCTACAAGCTACATCATTCTAAATATCTTGTAATTTTATTTGGATGAGATATGTCACTCATTTTTTTTTTTTTTTTTTTTTTGTGTGTTTGCTATTTGAGCTGTTAACCACAGAAATTGAAGTTGTAGGACTTGATACTGTATCATTTATTTAATACTTCTATGTTTTATAAGTAAATCCCTTCTTTTTCTCAGCCTAACATTAGTCACATTATTTGTATTGCTGAATCTTTTGATGCATTTATTTTTTTTTTCTAAATATAGGTCGAAATGGCAAACACTTTGCTATGTTTCATAGAAGCTCTTCTTTAACACCTCTCCAATCTATTTAAAAAATATATATATATAGGATAACCAAATTGTAGGAATGTGGATGACAATATAGGGGTTACGATTATTGAAAATAATAAACTAAAACTTGGATATAATTAATCATTGAATTTCTTATTCTAAAGATTATAAATTGCATAGCTCAGTGGTAGAGCTTGACCTTGCCAAACGTTCTGGGATCAAATCCAGCTGTGGAAAATAATTTATTTAATCTGTTAACAGCTGGGGATGAATCCTGTGGGATCTGGAGACACTCCTGGGGCTCACCCAGTCTCTATAAATGGGGTAGTCTCTATAAACACTTTATAGGACAACCGTTGTCCTAGAGCCAGTACAGTCTCTAACATGTACTGAACCCAAGACCTTTAATGGGCTGTAGTGATGCAGTTTTTATTTATTATAATAAATTGCATATTCCTACTGATTTGTTAACTTAATTAAATAAATAATGCAGTACTAAATAATAATAATTATTAATATCATGGGAGGGAGCAGAGTGGCTATACAGTGGTAGAGCACTGAGCTGCCATGCCGGAAATTTTGGTTCAAATCCCACTGCAGACCATGATTTTTATTTAGTCTGTTTGCAGCGGGAGATGAATCATATAGAATCTAGGACCCTCCTGGGGCCCACCCAGCCTCAATACAATATTATAAAATTAGGGTACCCAAAATAAGGGCGAAAAATCTGGCGGTTGAGCGTGACCTAGGACAAGTCACCTCCTTGCAGAACTGTTGTCCATGAAACAGTACAGTCTCTACCATGTACTGAACCCCAGACCCTTCATGGGTTGTAGTGGTACAGGTTAATATCACGGGTTCTGCAAAAGCAGTACTGAGAATTGTTCTCCATTGATCGTCGAACTGATGAATATTTATTATGTTAGGATATCAAAGTTTTCGTTTTATTTTATTTTTTAAACTTAATTTATACATCCATACCTCGCTGTACGGCCGCTCTTTATACGGCATTTCGCTATAACGGCCCTCTTCAATTATGGCATGTTTTCGATTTACGGCCTAAAATGTTTCGCTATAACGGCAAAAAAAAAATATGTATCGATATATCTACAAGTTGCCAATCTTTCGCAACCGCAATCTCGATGCACACTCTTTTCAATTTGCACTTGTTTAAGTGCGTTTTTCATTGTGTTCTCATAAAGCGGCTGGTTTAGACTTGTCTGTGAGTGTTTTATTTACATATTTATTACTGATTGTTACACATTAACTGGAAAAATTGGAAACAATTAGGGACATTTTTGGTACGTAAGTACATATGTATGTTTGAAAAAATTAAAAAAATTTAATATGTATTTTTTTTTTAACTTATTTTATAATTTCATTATTTTTTAGACAAAATGCCACCAAAACGATTATCGACTTCGGAGACTGATAAAAAGAGATGCTGAAAATCAGTCAGGCTAGGAACTAAACTAGAAGTATTACATCGTATAGAAGCTGGAGAGAAAATTGTTGAAATTTGCAAGACAACGGGACTTGTGAAATCTCATTCAAACTATTCGCGATAAAAAAGAAGACATTAAAACATATTTGCAATCTGCTGCACCTTTAAATGTCTCGAGATTAACACGCCAAAGAAACTGGATTATGGAAAAAATGGAAAAAACTATTGATTATATGGATTGAGGACAATAACAAACGGAGAATGCCAATGAGACAAATGAATCTATCCAGGAAAAAGCTTTAAGTATTTTCGAAAATTTGAAGAATGGAGATACCGATGAATCTGCTGAAGATGTCACATTCCAAGCAAGCCGAGGATGATTTGAAAAATTCAAAAATAGATTTAAATTGCATAATTTGAAAATGAAAGGTGAAGCAGCAAGCGCCGATGAGGCCGCATCAATGGAGTATCCCAACATTTAAAAGGGAATTATTGAAAGAGGTGGTTATAAACCTGAACAAGTGTTTAACGTAGACGAAACAGGGCTTTATTGGAAGCGAATGCCTGATCACTCGTACATTTCAAAAACCGAAAAATCTGTGCCTGGTTATCTAAAGAACGATTAACTTTGCTACTTGGTGCAAATGCCGCGGATGATTTTAAGCTAAAACCATTTTTAATATATTTGTCCGAAAATCCACGGCCTCTTAAAGGACTAAATAAAAATCAATTACCCGTCATATGAAGATCCAACAAGAAAGCTTGGATGACTAAAGCTACTTTTGAGGATTGGTTCAAAAATCACTTTTGTACAGAAGTGAAAAAATATTTGCGAGACAATAACTTAAGCTTTGCTAATTTTGGATAATGCACCAGGGCATCCTACTAATTTATCCGAACTATCTGAAGATGTCATGATTGAGAACCTTCCGAAAAATACAACAGCTCTGGACCAATGGATCAGAGTGCAATAGCCACTTTTAAGGCATATTACCTACGCCGAACTTTCCGATAAATTGTTGTTCGAACTTTTCGAAAAATGATGACGACAGAGATCTGCAGGTTACCATTTGTTCATCGTCTTCAGATTACAGCCATTTAAAAAAAAATTATGTCTGTTATTATTTTATGTATAAATGCATGTACTTGTTATGAATGTATTTTTGATTTAAATGAAATAAAAAGATGAAATGCATTTTGAATGATAAAACATGTTACATGTTTAACAAATTTGGAATCGACCCCATTGATTTTGTATTAGAATAATTGATTCCTTATACGGCTTTTCGCTTTGCGGCCAAGTTTTGTGGAACGTATCTAGGCCGTAAAGCGAGGTATTGGTGTATATCACTATCATTATGAATAATTATATAAATTTTCAGAAAATTCAAGAATTGTTTGATGAATCCCTTGACGAGAGGGACAAATTAAAGAAAGAAAACGATCAGCTCAAGAACACTGTTGAAGAGCTGAAGAAGAACGAAATTAGTTTAAATAATAAGATTTCCACCCTGGAATCGAGCAATCAAAGTATTCCGGTAATGAAGAAGCATATTGATAGGTAGGTTATAATTTATAACCTGTAGTCATTCATGCTTTAATTTAATTTAAAAAATATTTTTAACAATCCATGATTTTTGTTTTAAATGAATTTATTTCTACCATGTTTGCCCATTAAGGGTCATTCTTAAGCTTAACAAAAACTATTTTTATTTATTTATTGCTAACAATTGATGATTATTAACAATTATTTACTGGTAAACTATCTAAAATAATTGAATGAGAACCAAAAATAAAGATACCTCACCATTTATAGAACCAATTTTTATTTATTTCTAAAAAAAAAAAATCAACTATGAGTATAATTGTTTTTTATGATTTTTAAATTTTAACGTGTTTACAGCTTAAATTCTAATATCAAAGAATTAAAGAGCGAGGTACAAAGGCTACAGATGGAAACCAAAGCAGAGGTTATCAAATATGAAGAAATGAAAAAGACTGCTAATAAGCTAGAGGCAAATATTCAAGAGCTGACCGGTCAGTTGGAACAGGCTAAGCAACAAGGCAAGAGCAACACTGTCCTCGAACTGGAGATGAAGAACTATGAGGTAACCATTACTAAATCTAGGCATATATATATTAAATATTTTATTAATTATATCATTATTATTATTTTGTTCTTTTTCTCGGTTTCTACCGGAGAATGGACCTACCCGGACATAAGTCAAGGATTAGGCTAAAAAAAATTAATTAAAGATATTCATAATTTTTCGAACAATACTCGCAGTTCCGAGTAAGACCGCTTTCTGCATTTCATACAGAATATTGGAGTTAAGGTCTAATTCTTTTATGCTGTTTAATGTCATTTCTGGAATCAGTCCATTCGTGGATATAACCAATGGCAAAACTATCGCTTTATCAAGCTTGTATATTATTATTATTATTTTATCTATATATATATATATATATATATATATATATAGATAAAATATATTATATATATAAATATATATAATAAATATATATATATTTATATATATATATATATATTGTTAAGAATTTATTATTTTAATAAAATTTGAAGATATATCATGTGATATTATGGATAGCTAGTTAATTAAAATCAACGTTAATTTTATTTTATTACAAAATTTAAATTATTATAAAGAAAACAAAACAAAATAATACAATATTTGATCTCCGTGGTTCAATGATAATTTTAACGTCGGGATAATTAGAACAAATTTTAATTTACAAACACAATTCTTATAGTAAAACGATTCAAATAAACACTCACAGATGTATGTACCAATCTTCGTCTTGAAGCTCCCTCCGAATCAACACATGATATAACGTTCTTCTTAATAACTTGAAGATGCTGTCTTCTGGACACTCTGTACTCGAACAATGATGAGAAACTAGAAGGTCTTCTTCCCTGGACGCTCTTCTCACCAGCGTGATATAGATGGAGATGTCCTGTCCTTAAGACGCACCGAACCAGAGTGGGTTGAATGGAGAAGTCCTGTCTTTAGGAGGCGCTGAACCAGAGAGAGGTGTCGTCCCTTGGACGCGCCAAAAGAGAGTGAGTGAAATATGGCGGAAAGACGCCGGTAGGGAGCAGCAATGCCATTTGAATCAATATGAAAATTAACTTTACTTAAAAAAAATTGTGTTTTTCATTTAAAAAATCAAATATTAATTTAATAAAAATTTATTATATAAGTTTTTGGAATTGTTTTTATTTACTCAAACAAATTGCTCAGTAATCGATATCAACTTTACGGTCGTCCGATTGATAATAACTATCGATAATTTTTTATTTATTTCTAATATATTTTGAACCTCAACATTCGCCTGTCTTATAAAAAAAAAATAATAAAAAAAAATGTTTATTTTCCGGATTCTTTATGAATTATTGAATTTACATTAATTTTTGGTTTTATATATAATAATTATTAGTTTTATTAGATTTAGTAGCAGGAGTGAACAAATTTAAACAAAGACTTTATTGCGATTTAGTCATTCTGTAATCCTATTAGGTTCCTTAAATTCCAACCAGCTTGAAAATCAACATTTTTCCTTAACCTTTCCCCGCAGGTAGTTTCGGATGTCTGCAGCTCTTTTCCAACATTTTATCCCACTATAATATTTACTGGCTGTTTTCTTGGTTTTTCTTTGTAAATTATTTCTCTTAGCTTTATCCTTTCTTTCTTTATTTTTGTTTTCAGAATGGTCAAAATTTTCTTCCATCTCATGGTTACTAATTTTTATTTGGCCTTCATCAGAAGATACTTCAGCATCATAAATATCACTGTCTAAATACTTATTTTTCACGGTAGTATTGGGCTCATCAATATTATCTTCATTTGTTTTGTTTGGTTTATCAATGCCCCAAACATCAACTACATCATAACAATTGTCATTGGTAGCTTTCTTATCATCACCATAATCAATTTCATAATCAGAATCAGGTTGGTTTTTTATCAAACTCTTCTCCAAATTATTTTTAAGTTCATCCTCTGATGAAAAATCATTAAATTCCATTTTCTCATTAAAACACTGGTTATCTCTTGTTTCATCATCAATTACAAATTTTTTAATTGTTGAATTATCATCATCTGAAAAAGTCTGTTTGGATTTCTTCTTCTCTTTAATACTGGTTTCCTTATCAATTTCTTCATCATTGGCAAAAAGTTCATTTGAATTTTTATTAATATCATCGACAGCATAAGCCTCTTCTTCATTTGTTTCAAAAGGAATAATAACATTGTCCGTATTTTTTATATTCATATCAAGTTGAGCACAACATAAATCATTTTGTTGATCTACAGCATTTGTTAACTTTGTAACCTTCTCATCGGTAAGATCCGTTACTTTAACCTCCAAACTCGAAATCCCGTCGTCAAATACCTGTTTAATCGAATTAATTATTTCTGTTTTTAATTCAGAAATTTCTGTTAGAAACATTTCCTTATTCTCATTACTCTCTTCTCTCATTTTATCTATTTTCTCATTATTCTGTTCTCTCATTATATCTATTTTCTCATTCATCATTTTTAATAACTCAAACATGCTTGCTTCAGACGTTTTTCCCGAGCATTCTTTGCTGGCCACGTGTTGCTCGTTTCCGGCGAATTCCTGACCGGTTTTCAAATCTAATACGCTTTGACTTCCGACGGCGGTCTGTGATTCCCTGAAAATTGATGACTCATTTTCCACTGCTCTAGGGCACTCTTCTAACATTTCAACTTGACTATTATTTTCAACTAAATCGTCAATCCTATCACCATTTTTAGACATCTTTAATTTTGAAATTAAATTAATATTTTAAAAATAATTAGTTAATCAATATGGTATTATAATTAATAAAACCTTTATATTTAAACCTATTTTTAATATTTTTACCGGTTCTACTGTTACGAAACGTTGCCGCTGACGCAATTTTATATATTACAAATGTTTATTTACTTATTAATTCTGATTATTCTCCCGAATTATCATTGCCTATACGTTGGGCGCCAAATGTTAAGAATTTATTATTTTAATAAAATTTGAAGATATATCATGTGATATTATGGATAGCTAGTTAATTAAAATCAACGTTAATTTTATTTTATTACAAAATTTAAATTATTATAAAGAAAACAAAACAAAATAATACAATATTTGATCTCCGTGGTTCAATGATAATTTTAACGTCGGGATAATTAGAACAAATTTTAATTTACAAACACAATTCTTATAGTAAAACGATTCAAATAAACACTCACAGATGTATGTACCAATCTTCGTCTTGAAGCTCCCTCCGAATCAACACATGATATAACGTTCTTCTTAATAACTTGAAGATGCTGTCTTCTGGACACTCTGTACTCGAACAATGATGAGAAACTAGAAGGTCTTCTTCCCTGGACGCTCTTCTCACCAGCGTGATATAGATGGAGATGTCCTGTCCTTAAGACGCACCGAACCAGAGTGGGTTGAATGGAGAAGTCCTGTCTTTAGGAGGCGCTGAACCAGAGAGAGGTGTCGTCCCTTGAACGCGCCAAAAGAGAGTGAGTGAAATATGGCGGAAAGACGCCGGTAGGGAGCAGCAATGCCATTTGAATCAATATGAAAATTAACTTTACTTAAAAAAAATTGTGTTTTTCATTTAAAAAATCAAATATTAATTTAATAAAAATTTATTATATAAGTTTTTGGAATTGTTTTTATTTACTCAAACAAATTGCTCAGTAATCGATATCAACTTTACGGTCGTCCGATTGATAATAACTATCGATAATTTTTTATTTATTTCTAATATATTTTGAACCTCAACAATATATATATATATATATAAATATATATATATATATATATATATATATATATATATATATATATATATATATATATATATATATATAATGTGTAATATCAATTGCATAATAAAACTAAAATAATTTCTTTCAGAAAATTATTGCTGATCTTTCTTCTCAATTAAATATTGAGAGAGCGGCAATAAAGAGCCTTAAGAGTGAGAATGAGGCATTATCGAATGTTAAGATCGGTCTTAATGAGCAGATCTCAATTTTAGAAAAACAAATTGCAGTCGAACAACAGCGTATACAAGATACCAAAGTAAGTTGTAATATTTGATATTCATTTTTATCCAAAAATCTAATGAGTTGTGCAGATTACTCAACTTTCTCCTACCGAGCTGTTTGAAATTAGTTTTAAATTTTTTTATTTTATTTCCTTGGAAATATTTGATTTTTTTAACTCAAAAAAATAACAATTGAAATTTGAAACATGAAGTACAACTATCACATAAATTTTTCCTTTTTTTTTTGTCACTTTCCATTATGTCCTATGGGTTAATTAGTTAATTTTTTTTCTGAAACCTTAAGCTTTCTAATGTTATATCATATATTTGTATTACTTCCCTTGTTTCTGGAGATTTGTTTTCAATATTGGAAAATATATCATGTTTAGATAATTATAAAATTCCCTCATTGCTTATGTTTGTCTATTTTTTATTACTACTTACAATGAGAGAATGTTAGTTTTTTAAAATAAAAAATTCTTTATTTTAAGAAAAAGAAATGAAAAATTATCATTTTAGCCATTTCAATGAAGATAATATTAATTAGTCTTAATTTTATATTGTTGTAAAAATTTAGTTCAAAATGTATTATTATTATAAGTATTTTTTGAGAAAACTGTAAAAATGTGCATCCATTTTTGGTTGGTCAATTTTGGTTAAAAAGTTGCTGTAATCTCACTGGTTTATGCCTACTTTAAATATCTAATTTTTATTTTATACAATATAAATGAGATGTTATTATTAATAACTGACTACTTATTGTTATTGAAATTATCTTAATTATTACCTTTTTATTTACAATGTTACATTTTGCAAGTATAAAATTTTTAATCCATCCATGACATATTTCTTCTGGTTTCGACTGTGTCTTCAAAATCTTTGCCGACTGGCCATTCTGCTATCTGAGACTAAGATAAGAAATAAGGGATGAATGGATTAATAATATTGGCCGTTGCAATTTGAGAGAGTATTTGTATAAAATTTTTATATTAAATACAAATAAAAGAAAAAAACAAATGAAACCTTAAATAACTAAGGAAATATGACTCAAACTAAGCAGAAATAAAACAAAAATAAACATTAACTAGCTAAAGACGAACTTTGGTCGCCCCTCTGTAGTAAGTTAGTCATTTCAAGTCAGTTTGTTTTATAAACTTTAGTAAGTCTTAAAATTGTGAACCTATCCGTTTCCGTTGCGTATATATTAAATCGTTTTAAGTAATATTTTAAGTAACAGTCAATGAGAAGTTGAAATGTTTTTTTAATGAGCACTATAACACGGTCTATTAATTCATAAATTCAATTATTTGTCAATTCCATTTGCAGGAACAACTAGCCATTTTCCAGTCTAGGCTTGAAGAGAAAAATAGTCAAATTGAGAACCTTAACAGCAGCATTGGAGAATTGAAGAAACATTTAAGTGAAGAGAAAAGTAAGAACGAAGCTCTCGCCATGGAAATGTCTTCAGTGACCTCTGAATATAGCAAAAAAGAAATGGCTATGTTATCAAAGATCAGTTCCAGCCAAGACGAGGTAAGTAACTATATATATTATTCCTGATAATAAGAAAAGGTTTGTCAAATCCTAAAGTTCAATACCGATATCAGAACTGCTGTTGTTTTTTTTTATCAATTACCATCGAAACACTAATCTATACGGTCATCCTTTATGCAACATTGCACCTATGCTTGTATACCAAAATGTTTACCAGTCAGCTGAGCCCTTGACTCAGCTGAGGCCCATCTAAACTGTAATTTTTTTTTCTTGTAAGAATTTATGCTTTATGATAATGAGCATTACTTTAATTTTGTGCACAAAATGTTTCTTCAATCTCATGTTAATAAATAAATGTAATTATAGTCATAATTTCTTTTATAATGGTAATTTAGATCACCAATTACAGTTTCAATTACAGTTCAATTCATCATTATTATTTAAATACTCGAGCTCTCTGCCTCACCCTCAATATTATTCCCATCCTCCGTTAATCAAGTAATATTTGTATTTATTTTAACTTAGTTGTATTAAATTTTAATTTATTTGTATTTTATTTTAACGTCACTTAATGCTGATGTGGTTAACCGGACAATGCTACAATGGGAGTTCCAAATTTTGCCTATCCAGGTTTAATTAGAATAGGGATTTCTAACGAGTACCTGACATCACACAGGTTTCCGAAGGAGTGCATAACCAAGGATTTTTTACTCCCTTTAAAAAATTGTAAAGCCACCTGCCGGGCTGCTAACGCGGAATCCCGGCAGGTAGCATGAGTATACTTCTGTGGATATTTTACCATCCTTATTTATATAATGTATTTTTGGTTTGAATTACCTCCTTAGGACATATTACAGTTTCTTTGCATATTAGTTGTAAAAAGTGTTATTGTTGTTATATTTATTTATTAATATAGTGGTCCAATATACAGTAGAACGTCTTTAATCCGGCATTCTATAGTCCGGAATTGTCTATAAACCGGCATCAACGGCAATAGACAAAAATAATAGAATTGTCTTCATAATGAACATTGTAAAGTGAGCAACTTGACTTCGGCCAAGTCGAAGTTATGAACTTGCTTATAATAAAAAAATAATTTTTTAAATAAAAAAAAATAGTTGTAAGAAGCAAGTAGATATTAGATATTTTTTTCCAGCCATCTACCAGTGCTGTTGCTAAAACCACGAATAGTACAATACTGTACTGTATTTCATACTGTATTCAAATTTATTTCATCATGTACTGTATTTAAAAAATGCATTTTAATATTTCTCCCGTACTTGATGTATGTATATTGTTTAAATAACCCATGTTTAAATAATAGATACATACAGTAAAAGTTTTTTTTTTGTGCAAATTGTGTTATTGTTTATAGGACTCCTGTTTGTATTTTTATAAATATTCTCCATAGTCCGGAATTTTCTTTAATTCGGCAAAGGTCGAGTCCCAAACGTGCCGGATTAAAGACGTTCTACTGTAATGTGTTCACATACACATATATATATATTTTTTAGATCAGATCTTTGGAAACATCACTGCAGTCAACAAGGCAAGAGCTTGCTACTACTAAACATGAGATAGACCATCTGAACGAAGAATATGAGAGCTACAAGCTGAGAGCGCAGACCATCCTCGCTAAGAAGAAGGGTGATCTGATAACGCACGCTGAAGTAGAAGCCAAAGAGGAATGCGATCGCTTAAAGAGGGAGTGTGCTGGGCTTGAAGAGAGGCTCGATTCCGCCATGTTAGTTCCTCTTTTATTTTTAATTATCTTTTTATTAATTTATAACATTAATTATTTAATTAATAATTAGCTGCTGTATTTGGCAATATGGCCCAAATAATTGAAGAGCCTAACTTTTTTGTGGTCTAGAACTAATGTGTTTTGAGATGCTTGAATGAGTTTAGCATAAAGTTGAAGCTCGAAAGATCACAAATAACAGGTGGGAAAAAAGTAATTTAGGTTTTTTCAAATAGATGGCTTTCAACTGGCAAACTAATTTTTAGAAGAGCACCATTAAAACCCAAAAGTTTTATGATTGGAAGAAAATAGCAGTTCTAGCTTACGATTGTCCACTATAGCTAAGGATAGGTAACACATACATTGACAATAATATCGCTCCTTCAAAAGAACGACAAACTCAAAATTCGGCATTTTTGAGTTAAGCCTTTAGTAGCGATTGTAATGGTTGAAGTTTTATTATTCAGAAACAATTTATGGATATTCAATTTCCAACTTTTTTTTCTAATACTTTCATATTTTGAGTTGTATTGTATTTGAACTTGAAATTTTATGGGAATAATGACCTAAGTTAAAATAAAATAAGTTTCAAGCTTTTAAAAATATTGTAATGGTTAATAAAATAATTTCAATACCATCAGTACAACAGGAAAATGCTTTGCTTTACCATTACCCAAATTTTAACTCACAAGGAACTTTCAAATGCTTCTACTGAAAAATAGGTTTTTTAAGTTATGATATTGTTCTTTTTAAGAATAAACTAATGAAATTGTTAGGTATAATTTTGTTGATTTTTACATTATGATTTGATTTAAGGAGCGAGATAGATACTCTCAATACAAGGATATCTTCCCTTAACTTGGAGAAAGCAAGAAGTGAGAAGAAATACGAAGAGATGAGGGCTGCCTTCCAACAGAAGCTGGTAGATCACGATGTTCTCAGCACCGAGATGTACAACGTCAAGATGGCCAATGAGGTAGCAGTCGAACAACTGAAGGTAGTTAGTTATATCTGATGAATCAAGTTTATTTGATATCGAGATATCTTATTTGTATTAAGCCATGCTTCGATCTTAATTATCTTAATGGTTTGTTGTAGGCCGAGTTGGCCAAGAAGAAAAATGAGTATCAAAATGAACTATCCCACCACAAGAAGATCATTGACGATTTAATATTGGAGTTCAAGCAGAAAGAAGAAGAAAATATTAATAAAGATAAAGTTGATAATAATGTATATTCCTTGAGTAACTTTCCGGAGAGCATCTTGCCATCTTCTGAACGTGAGGATGGAGAGGTAAACACTCTGTTAACAGTAGGAATACCTTTTTATAATAATTAATTACTTATTAAATTAATAATAATATTTACTTATGAATCATTATGTAATGATTTTTAACATTTTTCGTTATTATTTTTAATGTCAGTGTGTATAAAATAACTATAAAAGTCCTATTACCATTATTGTTGACATTTATAAAATTTAATACGTGATTAACACCTATAAGGTAAAAGTAAGTAGTAAATTATTTTAAGAGTTAACAAATGGTGTAAGTGAGTAATAAAAGAAGTAACAATAATAGAAGAAGAAAGCAACATTAAAAAAAATTAATAAAAAGTGCAGAGATAAATTATGATATAAAGCTGGCTGATCCCGACTGGAGCTAGGTTAAGGTTGGTCAATTCACGAGGCACTGGTTTCTTTTATTGCTTTTTTTTTTTTTAGTCATGACCCCTCCTTCCTATTTACACCAGAACATTTTTTATTAAATATTTTATTAAGTAATAATTTATTAATACTACACTCAAATTCAAATATCACATTCATAATACTTTTTTTAATTTGAATTGTTTTTATTTATGCTTTGTGGTATTAAAAATTATTTGTTTATAGATTTGATAATACAGCAATAATAATTTTTCTCCCCTTTTCTGCCTATAGGGTTCGGAAAGTGTGCCTTCCCCGAAGACCAGAAGACATAGCGGTGTTGTACCTTTGGATGTATTGCTCAACAGCCCAGATGAAAGCAAAGGTTTGTTCAATCTCTAAAACTAATATCACTGATACCCACACTTAATTAACATTCAATATGTTATTATATTTTAAGAATCATACCTAACATCAGAGTGAAATATAGGTTAGAGAGGAAAATACTTGACTGGATGATATAATGGAGAATGGAGATAGTTGGGGGGTGCTGTCAAGAAAACACCAAAATAAGTCAAGGCTTATATTTTATATGTGCCGACGTTTGGATGGTTGACTGGATAGTTCGATGGAGAGTGTAAATTGGTCAGGGGGTGCTGTCAATAAATTAGGATCAAATAAGATAAGTCTATCTTATTCTGTGTAATTTATTGACTACAACCATGTACCATTTGACACTCTTCATATAAATATTTATTTGTATTTATAAAACATTTTTTCTTATTTTTTAAAAATATTTTGCAGTGATTGTACTCCAGGAGCAGGTTGAAAAACTGCAGAAAGACCTAGGAAGGAGTGATGTTAGAGCGAGGCACCTGGCGTCGTTGCTGAGTGAAGCAGAGAAAGATTCTGCTCGCAACTTGCACCAGAACAAAGTTCTCAAGGAAGAGCTGCGTCGACTGGAGAGGGCACTCGAGCGTCAGCCGCACGTAGCCAATACTGAATATCTTAAGAATGTCATCTTTAAGGTGAGGTGCTCTAGAAATAAATAGTGTAAAACTTTTTTTTTTTTTGAGACCTACAAATAAAATTATATATTCTATTATTATATTTCTGTTTCTTGTTCAGTTTGTCACCCTCCCCAATGGAGATGAGAGGTCAAGGCTGGTTCCTGTCATGGACACTTTGCTTAAGTTCAGTCCCGAAGAGACGCACAAACTGTGCTCTGTTGCTAAAGGTAAACATATTACTTAGTGTTTGTATATTCACTCTCATTGAGCATTATTGAAATTGATTTTTGGTTAACATTCTCTCAGCATGTATCTTACAGATTATAGTGAATTATGGCAGTCATAAAATATGTCACAGAAGGTTTTTAGCTTACCTTCTTTTCAATTCATATTAAAGTCGTAATGGATCCAAGATATTCCAATGTTATCAGGGTTAGTTATTTGCTATTTATCGGTATTTAGAGTTTGTACTTATTCAATTGATTTTTTCATACGGAAATATTGATAGCTTCTTAACTTTATAGTGACTGTAAGCTGATAGATCAGTCAGAGCTTAACGATACCTGTTCAGTTTTCAATATTGGAAGCGACTTTTCAGTATTGTTGCTGGAGCCACTTAGCAGTTTTTAAGGCTTGCACATAAATCTTTCCTTACCAATGGAGTTTGTACGGATTCAATTTATTTTATAAATGTTTTCCCTTGCATTTATTCTCTTATATAGTTTTATGGATACTTTTTCTATACTCATATCTGTATAACGGCTGTATCGAATGGAGAATTGTTGAGAGGAAATTTAAAAAAAAGTTATTTTTTTCTGTTTTATATAAATGAGTTTTTAAAAAAATTCTGTTTCAAGGTCTTTTACTTAAATAAAAATGTTTAAAAGTTCTGATTTTAGATAAATTTTCTGTAAAATTCCCACAAAACAAAATATAGACTACTGCATTGGTTCAAAAGTCAGTAGAAAGTGTTAAGATTACATTTTGTACCCATTTCATGACACAACCTCCCCCAGAATACAGTTATGTAGGTTTTGAGGATGTCTTTATAATTATTTTTTTTTTACATTTTGAAGACACCAGCTGCATCGATAGCTTTTTAATTTAATATAGCTATAGATTTTTGATATGTTGGTTTAACTGCATTCTCGGTAATAATTAAATTTTTATTAGGCATCATTAATAACCAACATAAGCCCAAAAACAAGTTTCTATTATAATTAAAAAACACTTGATCAAATTAGCCAAGCACAGGTTCAGGACCTTCCAAATTGGCTTTTTTCATTGTTTGAAGGTTATTTACTGATTATTTTCTTTTTTCAGGAGAAGCTCAAGCAGGCTGGGGAAGTTACCTGCAGTCATGGACTGGATTGTAGTTAAAATCATATATATGTGTAATAAAATCATTTGTATCATCATGTAATTCATAAATATGTATTATATTAATTATTTTGTTTTGTACAGTTTATAGAATATGTATATATATATATTAAAAAAATTAAATAACATGACATTCCTGTTGGTATATTACAAATGAAGTATAATAATAATTAATATATACCAAATTATATCGTGTTGACATTGTACATGATATCAATAAGTTTATTTTAATAATTATGTATGCTTATAACTCTTAATATATATTTATTTTGAGTGTTGTGCTATAAAAATTTCGAACCCTAAAAATTGTGAAGAAATTGTATATTTCAATGGCAGTAAAAAAAGCCATTACTTTTCTAAACTCGTGATAGTACCTACCTTTCCAATATTTGATAAAAAATCAATAATGAAGGTGAAGTGTATTTAGCAATCAGCTGTATGTTATAAATTGAGAGTAGCCAGTAATGGTATATTGATACATACACATATTTATAAATTATAAATCTGTTAACAGCCGTGGTTAGTCTATGAGATCTGATGACCCTCTTGGGGCTAATCTAGCCTCTATAAAAACTTTATAGGTACCTGAATTGTAATATGAAGTTCAAATTGCAATAACTATTCAATGGCTAGTAATGGCTCTTTAGCGACCGAATACGGCCGGGCCAGAGCGGGCTGGCTGGACCGAGTGGTAGAAAAGTCAACCGTGCCCGCTGAACCGATTACTTTTTGACTCTGAAATCATGTTTTTTTATTTAATTCCTTATAGTTTCCCATCATCCTTTTTGATCCGGACTTGGAATGGTGAATGGACTGGCACTGGTGAATTTAAAAACATATTTTTAAAATTTTTTTTTTAATTAGGTACTGTAAATTAATTTTAATTATTTAAAAAATTATACAATTATATACTTTATTTTTTTGAAATGTCTATATACAAATTTATACATATACTTTATTTTTTTGAAATGTCTATATACAAATTTATACAATTAAAAATTCTTTTGAGTGTGATAAATGCCGAAACACGACAGACACACTTTACGAAAAATGATATAGCCAAAAGTGAATTTGTACGACATCTATTGTCAAGAAAAAGTATTTCAGCTTGTCATGCGGACACCTAGATGGCTCTAGGAACTGAACTACTATTGTAGCTCACGGTCTAGAAACGCTGGAGAAGCAAAACTATTATAATAGTCCATGGTCCGTGGAGCCCACCTGACACCGGACTATTATAATAGTCCACGGTCCCCATGGCACGGCGCGCTAGGACCATTATAGTAGTTCACGGTCGCTAAAGGGTTAAAGATAAAGTATAAACTTTATAAAAACAAATATTAATAAAATTGCTTTGTTGTTTGTTTGTTCATTTAATGTCACTTTGTGCTAATATGGCTAATCGGACGATGCTACCCTGGGAACTCTAAATTTTGCCTATCCAGGTTTAATTAGGATAGGGATTTTTAATGAGTACCTGACATCATTCAAACTAGGGACTTCCGTTTAACATCCCTTCCGAAGGATGGCGTAACTAAGGATTTTTTACTCACTTTAAAAAATCCTAGGGCTACCTGCCTTGAGGGGGGTCTTCAGTGATTTGTTAAAAATGGTCAGGGGGTCAGTCAATAAATTTTACAAGTTAGGTACAATTTATTTTGGTAGTTATTCCTTAGGTTATTGGTTTGGGTAGAGTCACAATTTTTAACTTTTCATTCATTTCCCTTTTAATATTTACCAAAAATATGAGCTATAATGAGCTTTAGTATGGAAAAGAGAATGTAATTATGGGAAATGTGTATACTTCGGTAATCATTTCATCTAGAAATGAACGTTTCAACAAACATAAATCATCTATACTTTGACATATGCTTTACATCATGAGCTTCGGTATGGAAATGAAAATTAATTATGGGAAATATGTGTACTTCAGTAATTTTTGATGAAATGAACGTTTCAACATACATCTATAGTTTGAAATGTCGGTTGAAACTTATAATTTCTTGATGAAATGATTATCAAAATCTACTCATTACCCATAATTTATCCTCTTTTTCATACTAAAAATGAAACAAATAAATAGTTAAAACTTGAAACGACAACCTGCAGAACAGATACCCTTATTTCATTTGAATGTTAATAAAGTTTACTACAAGAAAAATGTAGAGCTAGAAAACTTTTTTTTTCCTTGAATATTTCATAGAATGATAAGCTGAAGAATTAGAAGCAAACTATTTGGGGATGATGTATTATTTTAAAATTTGTGAATTTTGGAGTTAATATTCAGAAAAAAGGAAAAATAGCGAACAACTAAATAAAGTCTACCATTTTAGCATTAATATTGTATCAAATCACCTTCATCACTAAGAAACACATGCTCAGAAATAAAAGAGAAAAAAATCAACTGCTTAACATTCTCTTCCATTTCCTACAGACAAGAAATTTTAGTAGAACTTTTTTTTTGTGTTGCTTGCTGAAGTATAGGATTAAAAGAAAGTAAGGCGTAACATCGAGATATAAAAAAGTACATTAATTTAGTTTTAATATTTCTAGCTAATAATCAAACATTACTTCTTTTAACCCTTTTGGACCTGAGGAATACCTTCAATAACTTATTATCCTCTCATTTATATTTTTAACAGCAAACTTATAAATTTCTATCTTTTAATCTCAACTATAATTACACAAGTTATTCAAACATTTTTTCTTATTGTTAAAAAAAATTAAAATTAAATGTAGACCAGAGTATATTTCAGAAATAAAGAATTATTGTATAAACAAATATATAACTTAAAAGCCATTAAAACCATAGATATAAACAAAATTCAAAACGGAACATTATTTTTGATAAAATAAGCAGGGAGAAAATGATGGCATAATAATTGTGCATGAATTGATTCATTAAAATGAACTAAAAGGGTGCTACACAAAAATAATTCAAATAAAAAGATTACAAAACTGATGCTTCATCAATGATAAGTTAGTAAAATGATTTAGAAATATCCAAGAATTGATTTATTTAACTTCTATCCTTCGTTATTTCAACAAAAGTCCCATCAAGAACACTGCATCCAAATTAATGCAAAGTAATTAGAATTTAATTGAATAATTTGAACAACTGTTAATAGTTTTTATCAGAAAATCTGATTCGTATAAAATTCTACCACTATAATGAATTTTAATTTTTTTTTTATTCTTATGTGATGTCTTAAACCTTAGGTGAACATTGTGTTATTACTATTACCCAAATTAAAAACTAGATTCACAATATATAAGGGGTCAACATATTACAAAGGTTAAATCAGAATAATAAGATATGATATTGAGCCACTGTAAGAGATTCAAGAGTGTTAACAGTTAATGTATTTTCCAGATTGAGGAATATAATTCTTGAGTCTTACATAAATACTTTTGATAAAAAATACCATTTTGATTGATGAATTATTTATCTCAATATGTGGACACAAACACAAATACTTCCTATGTATTGTTCAGTGCATAAATAATTGATAAAAACTAAGCTGAATTGCACTATAAAAAGAAACTGGTAACATATATAATCAGCAACATTTATAAATACGCTATAAACAAAATCTACACTATCAATCTATAAACAAAATCAAACTATTCTCCAAGCAAAAAATGTAATTTCAAGTAGTATGATAATGAACCTCAATAAAATAATAATGTCTCAGTTTGCCAATAAACAATTTAGGATGTTCCTACTTAGCAAGAGCAATATATCAATTTTATCGAATAAAACATATAACAAGGATAAAAATGGAGTAGGCATTGTACATTTAAAAAAATCTACAAAACTGGTTTTAAAAATATAATTGTGAAAATTGTTTTCACAAAAAGATTTATAATTTATTCACTTTAAGGTTTACATTGTCAGTAACATACATTTAAATACATGAGCTCATGCAAGACCAAATATATAAATTTGATAAGTTAAGAAACACCTAATCACATTAATCATTTTAAAAAATGGAGAAAATTTATCATTAATCTTTGACTGGTAAACCATGCCAATGTGACTGGTTAACAATATGCCCCCAACAAATATTAGGTTATTTCATGCATTTTAGCAAAAAAAAAAAGTCTAAATAAAGAATGTATCATATAGTAAATATCAAAATACTGTTTATTTAACATGGTTGCTGTTGATAAGATAAATCAATGCATTAGTGTTAATATTTCTCAGCCAAATTGATATAGGCATGCTTTACCACCCACGAATATTTCGAAAGGATACAAATAAAAAACAGTAGATAATCTATCGTCAATTCAAAATTATTCAATAATATTATAACTTCAAAATAAATCGACCCGATTTTTAGGAATTTACGGAAAGGAAATTTATCCGAATTTAAGGAACAACATTTCTCCATTCCCAACAATTAAACATGTGGCAATCCACAAGTAAATTGATGATTCAATAAACATTAATAATAAATTATGTGTCAACATCAAATAAGCCAACGTAGCATTCTTTTGTAGAGCTGGCAAAGTAGGTTCACAATTAACAAAACAATTACATAATTTCAAAATTTTAAACTAAAGCAACTAATCACATCATAAAATCACCAAAAGCTTGAATAAAACTTAAACAAGAAGTAAGGCACTTAAATGAACACTCGACAATTTTAATAAATTTAAGCACTAAATTTACAAAATGTTTGAAATCGATGAGGGAACAGATGTAGTTCGAAAAGAACAACCACAAATCGAAATATTTAGTAACAGATTTTTGTATAAATCGAGTGTTATTTTTATATTTCAAAATATAATATTGTATTGAGAATTTAATTTAATTATAGCTAATACATGTAGATCAATATTTAATTAAATATGAAATAAAAGAGCTACTCCTCGAAGGACTACTTTTCCCCCACCCCTTGACAACTAGGCTGTAGGTAGGAGTAGTGCGCATGCTGCAGTCGCTTGTCTTCCTCTTTCTGTCCTGGCATTGGGAGGTGAGTGAACGTCTCTTCTTCCTTCTCTATCTAACTTTTATCTGTTTTTATCTTAGCCGTCGCTATCCATCCGTCATTAGCTTTATCATATTTCCAGTTAGTTTTATTCATCGAAGTATATTATATTATTTAAGCCTAGTATATATATTTTATAAATCCGATTGAGTTGAATTACATGGCGGATACATGACTTATGCCGGCTCGGTTCAATGTGCTCCGCAACTTGGTTTGTTCCTAGTTCTTATTAGTTATATTTCATTTGATTGCTTTTACCGATTTTAGTAGTTGGCTTTGCTAGATTCATTTGTTGGTAAAAATTGTGGGTTAATAACGGTAAATTATGGACACCACGTTTTAGCTGTCGCCATTTTGCATTTCCCCGTATTGATTTGTTTCAACTAATATTGTACCATCAAGTTTCCTTTTGAGCTTAGTATTTTAAACTGTCTGATTAAAAATATCGCTAATAAATTCTTTTGTGATAATTCTATGATTGATACTGATCGAGTTTTAGCTTGGTTTCAAATTTTGAATTACACTCCATCCATTCTACAATAAGCCTATATCCCTTTAAGATATTGAGTCTAATCCATTAATATAGGCTGAATGATTTTATATTCCCTCATGTGAAATACTTGTTTAAAAAACGGTTACATATGGTATGGTCTAATTCAACTCCAGTGATTAATTGTAATTGATCCACCAATATTGAAACTTTTTTGTGTAAGGTTAAATAGTAGGTCTCCTATTTTAATTTGAAAAAGGAGTATCTGAGATTGTTTAGGTGAACTAAAGCATATTTAATCTCAGATTCTTTGTACTAATCAATTTTTTTTTTTTTTAGATTTCTTAACTGATAGTTTCATAAACTGCTAAAAAATGCCCAAAGAAAAGATTCATATTAACATTGTCGTCATTGGACACGTAGATTCAGGCAAATCTACTACCACTGGCCATCTCATTTACAAATGTGGCGGTATCGACAAACGTACTATTGAAAAATTCGAGAAAGAGGCTCAGGAGGTGATTTCTTTTTTCTTTTAATTATGCATATCAAGTTAATTCGGTTGCCTTAATATGTATTAGTACTTATAATAAATATTGAATTATATTTGATTATAGATGGGCAAAGGATCTTTCAAATATGCCTGGGTATTGGACAAGCTTAAGGCTGAACGTGAACGTGGTATCACAATTGATATTGCTTTATGGAAATTTGAGACTGCTAAGTATTATGTCACAATCATTGATGCCCCTGGTCACAGAGATTTTATCAAAAACATGATTACAGGAACTTCACAGGTAAGCTAAAAACAATAATTCAGTTAGTCAGATCTTAATTTATGTTACATGGAAATGATAATGACACAGTCCCTGAAGTAACCTTAGCTGCCATAGCATGGTTGCCTTTTTATTACTGTGGAGATTAAATTCTATCCGCTATGTCTGCTAGAGCCTATGCTTAGTAGATACGAATGTTTTAAGAGACATTTGCTTTAATCTTAATATTATTTTGTTATTGATTGTTATGTTGTGTTATAACCTATAATAGTAGTTAACCTTTACAAAGTTTAATTTACAGACCTGGATTTATCTGTAAGGGTTACTTTTTATGAGGTATCCCTTTCAAGATCATTTTTTTTTTTCCTTTTGATCGTAACTGGTTATTGAATTCTGTGTTCAAATTTCTAATAGACTCCAAATGTATCTGTGCAAGGACGAGGGATCCCTTTGTACTTATCCAAACTGTTGATTATCACTTTTTCAAGATTGTTGATTTTTCTTCCCTATTTATTATAGCTGGCCAGTTAATGCCATATTAATAGCAAGGGTATGTCACTTAATAATACTTATCTTCAAAATATTTTGTTTTTTTACCTATGAAGTATTACAGAAATTTCCATAAGTCCACACAATTTTTGTCTTAATTCTATATGGTAATTATGCTCTTATTGTAACAGGTACTTTACTTCTTATTTTATGTTGTGCTAAACTCTGCAGCTTACCAATCAACTTGTAAACTTATAAACATTGGGTTTGGGGATATTATTTTATTAGGCTGTGCTGGGCTAATTTAAGTACTTAATTTTTGTTTCATTTTTTCAGGCTGATTGTGCTGTGTTGATTGTAGCTGCAGGTACTGGTGAGTTTGAAGCTGGTATCTCTAAGAACGGTCAGACTCGTGAGCATGCTCTTCTTGCCTTTACACTTGGTGTAAAGCAATTGATTGTTGGAGTTAACAAAATGGATTCCACTGAACCTCCTTACTCTGAGGCATGTTTATTCAATTATTATTACTTGTAAATTCTTATTTTTAAATTTTGTTGGATATTAATATATATTTTTTACCAATAATAGGCCAGGTTTGAGGAAATCAAGAAAGAAGTATCTTCTTACATCAAGAAAATTGGTTATAACCCAGCTTCTGTAGCTTTTGTTCCTATTTCTGGTTGGCATGGTGATAATATGCTTGAGTCATCTGACAAGATGCCATGGTTCAAGGGATGGGCTATTGAAAGGAAAGAGGGCAAGGCTGACGGTAAATGTCTTATTGAAGCTCTTGATGCTATTTTACCACCTAGCAGACCAACTGATAAGGCCCTCAGGCTTCCACTTCAGGTAAGAAAAAATTTGTCATTTCCATAATGCTTAACCAATTTGCAATTACACATCATGTTGTATCCTATTTATTTAAGTTATTATGTTATTCACTAATATTCCCCATTATTATAGGATGTGTACAAGATCGGTGGTATTGGAACAGTACCAGTTGGTAGAGTAGAAACTGGTGTGCTGAAACCAGGTATGGTTGTCACTTTCGCTCCTGTCAATCTTACCACTGAAGTAAAGTCTGTCGAAATGCACCACGAAGCTCTCCAGGAAGCAGTACCTGGTGACAATGTAGGATTCAACGTTAAAAACGTCTCTGTCAAAGAGTTGCGTCGAGGTTACGTTGCTGGTGATTCCAAAAACAATCCACCTAAAGCTGCTGCTGACTTCACTGCTCAGGTACATACATTTCGGTTGTCCTTTGTTTACAAATCATTTGCCTTTTTCATTACTTAACCAACCAATTGATATTATACTATATGCACTATCAGTTTATATATATAATTCATTAAAATCTTTATATTTCAGGTTATCGTTTTGAACCACCCTGGTCAGATTTCCAATGGATATACTCCAGTTCTAGACTGTCACACCGCCCATATTGCCTGCAAATTTGCAGAGATCAAAGAAAAGTGCGACCGTCGTACTGGTATGTACTAATTTTTAAATTTTATGAAGTCTACACCCGAAAAGATGTACTATTATATGTAAGATACTGTAGGCATTTTTTATGGCCCAACACAGTCCAGCTCCAGATAAAGATAGTTCTTCTTCTGGCGTTCTAAACTGTGAAGAGTAAAGTGTAGGTTCATTAATGTTGTGCCATTTTTGGCATGTCATGATGTGCCCTGCCCTACAGCAGATCATAGAGATCTATCACCACTTACTAATACTCCTTTTTGTAGTTGATTTCTTGTTATGTTAATTGATATTGATAAATTCATTGTGATCTCCAGTATTTTCATTTTCAACTTCTGATTTAATTTGATCTATTTTTAACTTAGAGATTTATTTAAGTTATGCTCTAACAAAATCCAGGTCTAATATTCTTTTTCTTTTTCAGGTAAATCTACTGAAAGCAACCCTAAATCTATCAAGTCTGGTGATGCTGCTATCATTAACTTGGTTCCAACCAAACCAATGTGTGTAGAGTCATTCCAAGAGTTCCCCCCATTGGGACGTTTTGCTGTCAGAGACATGAGGCAAACTGTTGCCGTCGGCGTCATCAAGTCTGTAACTAATAAAGATATAACAACGGGTAAAGTAACAAAGGCCGCCGAGAAGGCACAAAAGAAGAAATAACTAGGTGTCGTCATCAGATCAGCAGCAGACAAGCCACCACAGCCACCGCCATCATTATCAGAATCAGGAAGCTATTACTTAAAACAATTATCATGTCGCTTTTCTCCCCATCAGCAGCATCTATCCAAGTGGCTCCTGCAGCCGTGTTTCCATCGTAAGGAGTTCCGGAGGAAAAGCGGCTGCATGATCTTCACTTTTCTCGAACCTTTCCTTATATATGTTTAATCTATATTATTATATATATAGTATAGCATTATGATTAATTCTACTTAAATACAGTTTTTTAAAACTCACAAGGAAGGCTTTAAGATTTTTTTCTATTCTTTTTTATTTTTAGAAGAGGAACTCGTCATGTGAATAGCATGTTTTTTCATTTTATTTTGTTCGACAGATATTTAATTTATATTCGAGGATTTTTAAGTCAACTTTTTGTTTTGTGAAGCAACGGTAATTTCTGTATAGATGGTGATACAATAAATGCTTCATGACACTGAAGATCTTTTTTGTTTCCATACCTTTTCCATTTGTTCACTATCATAAAAATTCAATATCATTAATATGATGAAAGATATTGCAATTTCTTCAATGTTTTTTAATTTGGCAGGTTTTGGTTTGTTTATATTACATTTGAGATATTAACTACTTCAACTGATCAACTCTTTAAAAATGTAAGTGTAGGCCATAATTGATTCAGGTAGTCATTTTTTGTAAGTTAATCATTTGTTGTTAACTTTCTAATTAAGGATGAAGCTGTAGTTTAAAAAAAAAAAAGGTTTGCACTCATGTTCGCAAGATTATTTTTTCAATGCATTTATCGATGAAAAGTTACATTGCCTAACAAAAATATAGATATTAAATGATAATTGTTGACCTTGATAATATATGTGGAAGAAATTGGTCCAGATAGAGGTCACTGAATGAATTTCTCAAATTACATGAGAAATTCATTCAGTGACCTCTACCAGGACCAATTTCTTCCACAAAAAATATAGATAAATTGAATGGTTTAATTATTTTCCTAAATTTGAACTTCTGATAAGTGCACTTGTTCAATATATTTATCTTCATATCAGGTATGAAGTGCTTGTCCACAAAGGTGGTGCCGCATATCTTGAATACTTCGCAATTTAATCTTCAGGAGTCCATTGCCTTTGAAATGTATGTTCTAATAAATCAACAGTTGGTGTATATTCTGCTGTGGAGTAGAATATCTGGCTCCTAAATTAAATATGTATGCATTCCATACTGAAGTGTGAAACTTTCAATTCTCTTCAGTTTCATTGAAAAATACCACCATATAAACAAAGCTGTTTAATCAGTCAGAAAACTGTGGTAAGATTTTAAGCAATTAAAATTTTCCCTAGGATATTTGATTAAGGGATAGTAATTTGTGTAACACTTGATTAAAATGAATTGTTCAAACAAAAAGTTATTAATTATAAAGGATTTTATTTTACTATGTGATAAGAGTGTATTATTTTAAAATATACAAAGTTTGAGGAAAAGAACTTCTGTCTGCATATAGGAGGTGGTGTTTAAATTTAGGAAATTTCATATTGGAACATAACAAAATCGATTTTTTTAAATAAGAGGAAAATTATGCATTTTCATATTGTCCAACAGTAAAATTTAAATGCACTACTGCTTAACTTAAGTGCTGAAAGGGTGTTTGTATATTGAGATTCATAGCTGAAAAGATGATCATTAGATTCAGGCCATTTATATGTATTGAGGGGAAAGATGTGAAGTACTTTCCAATTATGAGAGATTGAGTACAAGTATAATTTTTTAAATTTGTTTCCTTCAGTTATTGATTTAAATTGAATGTTATCAACTTGATATGTAATTACAAATCATTGTTGAAGGACAAATCTTACTAATTTATAAATCTGAAAGTTTGTACGTTTGTCTCTCTTTCACGCAAAAACTACTGAACGGATTTGGATGAAACTTAATAGTAATATAGGTTATACATCAGAATAACACATAGGATACAGCAAGCACGGATTTAGGGGGAAGGCGCACGTGCCCCCCCCCCCCCCCCCCGACTGTTTTTAAGGTACTGTGGAGAATCCATTATAGTGGATAATTAAAGGCAAATCACACGATAATAGTGGTTAAAATAACAGAAAGAAAATGAGTGAAACTATTGTTTTAATATTATAAATGCTTATGTTTGTTACTCATTCACGCAAAAACTACTGAACGGATTTGGATGAAACTTATTGAGTACAATAGGTTATACATCATATGCTACAGTAAGGGCAGATTTATGTGGGGGCACGGGACCACCCCCCCCCCCGTTTTAGTACATAATTAAAGGCAAATCAGGAAATTGGCATCTTGAAATTTGTAGAGGTACTTGTCTGTTTTGACGTCCGTTGACCCCTGCGCCCCTAGGGTTTCCTCTGTAATATAATAAGGGTTCAAAGGTTGTATAGAATTCGTCAGTTTGAAGTTAGACACCTGAAATTTTGGATGTGCGAGTAACTTATATTTTTTAAAAATAATAATTTTTTTTATTTAAAATGATCTTTCACGAAACTTTATGTGGCAGACCAAATTCCACGCGAGCGAAGCCGCGAGCATAAGCTAGTATTATACAGGGTGTCCCGAATTTAAATGGCAAAACTTCAGGAACTTGTAGGGGACCGAAAAACTAAGACAAAAAGTCCTTTAGAGATTTGCTCGTTTTTGCTTAGTTTTAGAGAAAATCGCAAAAAAAAGAAACAAAACAAAAATGTTACAGGTAGCGATTATCACCTTTCAAAGTTTGTCAGGCTAGGCAGTGAGTGAGATATGTAAACACTTGATGTTATCCTTTACATTCTTTTATTTGTTTACATTTAGGCTTCAACATCAGTATCCATAACATCACGCCCTTTCCATATCATACTTTCAGCTGTATACTGTCCTCCCGGTAGTTCCATCTCTCATAACCTTTTAGATTCCCTATTCCAATCTTTTGGACCGCGTTTCATTGCTGGAGGAGGCTACAATGCTAAACACCAACGATGCGGTTGTCGAACATCCAACTCCCGCGGAAATATTCTATCTTCTCTTACATCCTCAAAGAGCTACTCAATCCTTGCCACAAAAAATCCTATCTATTGGCCTACATCCCTCAAAAAACGTCCCGATATCCTTGACATATTTGTTGCATCCCAGATTTCCCCCGCACAAGCCAATATTGAATCCTTGGATGACCTTTCATCAGATCATAGTCCAGTCCTCCTTTTCTTGCACTCAAGTTTCGCTCCCAAGCCTTCCCCTCCCACATTGATTACAGGACGTGTTAACTGGGACGATTTCTGTTATGACTTGGAGGACAAACTGGACTTAAAAATTTCACTTAAGACAAAACAAGACATTGATACAGCCATAGAAAAACTTACAAAATCAATCAGAAGCAGGTTACATGATAACATCACAAAACATACAATTAATAACTATCAACAGACTGATTTACCACAGCATATTCCTATCTTATCGAGAGAAAAACGCAGAGCAAGATCGAAGTGGCATAGAACTCGATATCCAGCAGATAAAACTATCTATACAAAATTAACTAAGAAACTAAAAGCAGAAATCAAGAAGTTCAAAATTCAAAATTTAATTACTTGGACTGAAAATCTTACAACCACCGACAAAACATTATGGATGACCAGTTCAAAGAATTTAATCATCCACTCCTTACTGAATCAAATAACTGGACAAGATCTGACGGAGAAAAGTCACAGTTATTTGGTCAATACCTTTCCAAAATCTTTCATCCACATCCTGATATCATTAGCCCAACTCACATTGAATATGTAAGAGAAGAGTTAGATGTTCCCCTCCAAATGTCCCTTCCACCCAAAGCGTTCCATCCTTCAGAAATATCCAACATTATTCAGAGATTACCTTCACGCAAAGCTCCTGGGCATGACCTCATCACAATTCATATCTTAAAACACCTTCCTAGAAAAGCCATTCTATTCCTTACATATATATATATAACGCTGTACTCCGCTCTACATATTTTCCTGACCTCTGGAAATTATCCATTGTAAAAATGATACCCAAACCTAAAAAAAAACCAGAACACCCATCCCCTTACCGTCCTATCTCTCTTTTACCTTGCATGGGTAAAATCCTAGAAAAACTCATCCTCAAACGATTGTACCCCATCCTTGATGCAAATCTCATAATACCAGATCACCAGTTTGGAATCCGAGCATCCCACTCCACCATTCAGCAATGCCATCGTGTGGTGGATGTAGTCTCCTCTGCATTAGAACGTCGATCTTATTGTTCGGGAGTCTTTCTTGACGTGGAACAGGCTTTTGACCGAGTCTGGCATCCGGGCTTGCTCTACAAACTCCGTAAATTCCTACCCCCTACATACTTTCTCATTCTCCAATCCTATCTCACAATTAGAACTTTCCAAGTAAACCATAACAATGTCTATTCATCCCTCTTTTCTTAATCTGCCGGTGTTCCTCAAGGTAGCATCCTTGGTCCAATCCTTTATACAATTTATACAGCTGACATCCCGACTCATCCTAATACTATCCTTACCACGTATGCTGATGATCATGTGTATTATCAATCAACACCAATCCAGTTATTGCATCCCAAAGCCTCCAATCCCATATCACTTATCTTGAAGAATGGTGTCAAAACTGGAGGATTAAAATAAATTCTCAAAAATCACATCAATTCACTTTTACCTTACGTCGTAAACCAATGACTTCCTGCCCTTCAGTATCCTTTAATATTATCCCACTGGTGCCTGTAGAACAGACCCGATACTTAGGGTTGCACCTTGACAAACGATTGACCTGGAATCCTCATACAAGACTGAAAAGACAAGAAACCGCTCGACGCAGGTTACTTCAACATTTACTAGACAAACGCTCTAAGCTCCCAATTAACTATAAAAGACTCATCTACATGACCATCATACGACCTATTTGGACTTACGGAGTAGAGCTTTGGGGCTCCACTAAGCCATCGAATTCCTCTCGTATCCAATCCTTACAATCCAAAATCCTTCGTAAAATCCGCAATGCTCCTTATTTTGTTAAGAATAAAGTCATCCATAACGACCTTAATGTCCCTTTTGTTGCTGATTTGGCCAGAACCCGGTATCTATCCTTTCATAACAAACTTCATTACCACTCAAACCCTCTAGTTTCAAACCTAGCTTCCTCTTCCATTCCCGATAATCCTCCGAGACGTCTGAAAAGAAGATGGCCACGTGACCTTCTTGTTTGAACTTTTATTTGAGTACTACCAGTGGGTAGTTTCTCTACTTGTCATTATCATGTCGTTATGTAGCACTTATCCTATTTACTTGTTGTATTATTGTAATACAGTTGTAAATATCAATAAATAAATTTATATAAAAAAAAAAAAAAAACATTTAGGATTCCTTCTAGGATTATAATTCCTAAATCAGTCTCCAGTCAGATACTCAGATATTTTTGTGTGAATAGCATGTTCATACATATTCTAATGTTGAATACGCTGATATGATTTTTGTGTATGGTTTCTGTAACAGTAATGCTTTAGAAACGGTGCGGGAGTATGCGCGCCGATTTCCAAATAGAAGAGTGCCTAATCGACGAGCCTTTTCGTTAACTTTTAATAGACTACGAGAGACCGAGTCATTCTTAATACGTAATGAAGGCGACCAATTCCAGGCAGCAGTAAAAGCAGATTATCGGAGAAGAAATTGTGTCCAACGCCACTTCGATAACAATCCTGAGACTAGCATCCAAAGAGCATCTGCTGCATTAGCAATATCGCGGCAAGCAATATGGCGAACTTTGAAAGGTGATAATCGCTACCCACATCATCTTCAAAAAGTTCAGAATTTATTTCCTCAAGATTATGTCAAGAGATTGAATTTTAGTAACTGGTTTCTTGAAAAAATTCGCGATGATAATTTATTTCCATTAAAAATTATATAGACCGATGAAGCTACCTTTACAAGAGAAGGAATTATTAATCAAAGAAATTATCATGTATGGGCTCTTGAAAATCCCAGAGCTATTAGCGAGAATAGATTACAGCAAGAATTTGCTATTAACGTTTGGCCTGAAATTTAGAACGGATTACTGGTGGGCCAATATTTTGTAACTGGAAGATTGAATGGTATCACATTTACACATTTTTTGGAGAACGACTTTTCTAATTATTTAGATGACATTCCCTTACAACAGCGGATTATAATGTGGTTCCAATTCGATGGATGTCCAGCTCATTATAGCAGAGTTGCTCGAGCTTGGCTGGATATAAATTATCCACAACGATGAATTGGACGTGGAGGAGTAGTATCTCGGCCACCCAGATCACCTGATATGACACCCATGGATTTCTTCGTTTGGGGAACCTTGAAGCAGAAAATTTATTTGGTGTCAATGAACTCAAGAGAGCAATTAAGAGACCGAATCATAGATGCAGTGCACCAAATATCATCAAAGCAATGTTTAGCTGCAATTTATCAAGTGATTGCTAGATGTAATGCTTGCATTGGTGCAAGAGGACAACATTTTGAGCAATATTTACATTAAAAAAAACAACATAAATATAAATGTAAATAAATAAGTATAAAAATGAAAACTTGTTTTGTTTCGTTTTTCCAATTTTCTCTAAAACTAAGAAAAAACGAACAAATCTCTAAAGGGCTTTTTGTCTTTAGTTTTTCGGTCCCCTATAAGTTCCTGAAGTTTTGCCATTTAAATTCGGGACACCCTGTATAATGTAGCAAACGCTTTTATTAATACAACAAGTAGTTATTGTTTTTAAAAATTAATTAACATGAATTTCTCAAGATGGTGGAACGAAGGTAATAGCAGGCCGTATAACAGCCCTTATGCAAGCCCGGTGCACATTGTAATCAAGTAGAGTGGAAAGATGCGATTTTGCGGGAACTTTCGCAGGCTAAACGAGCAGACAGTTCCGGACCGTTACACCGTACTGAACACACAGGCTCTCATCATTAACCTAGCCGGAAAGGTTTATTTCAGTAAGCTGGACCTTAACAAGGCCTACTATCAGATTCCTGTAGCCGAAGGGAGTATCAAGAAGACAGCTGTGCTCACACCTTTCAGCCTCATTGAGTCCCTTGTGTTGTGCTTCGAACTTCGGAACGCTGCTCAGACATCCCAACGCCTTATGGACAGTATCCTGGCACTGCCTTATGTCTTCGTTTACCTAGGCGATATACTTATATCATCCACCATCGAGGAAGATTACCGTACCCTCTTAGAAAATGTCTTCCGCTTACTAAGCGATAGGTAAGTAAGACCACGGTTTAACCATTAATCCCTCCAAATAAGAGTTCTGCAAGACGGAGACTGAAATTTTTGGATTTATCGTCGACTCTAAAGGGATCAAGCCTCTTATCCAGCGAAGCTAAACCAAATTGTTGAGTTCCCCCAATCTAGAAACAAGGGACAGCTTCGTCGTTTCTTGGGTATGCTAAATTTTTACAGAAGATTCATACCCAATGCAGCTGAACACCAGCGTTCCCTACACACTCTCTTCGGTAACTGCAAGAAGAGTGACTCTTCAGTGCTGGAGTGGTCTGAGGAAGCAGCTTTTCGACAGTGTCAGCAAGACATAAAAAATCAGCACCCACATTGTCACACCCCACGGACGATGCCGAACTTACGTTGGCATGTTATGCCTCGAACACCAATCGGTCTTTTAAAACAAAATATCTCACTGTTTTTATTAGCATTATTATGAGCACATGCATCTATAATGGAGATCCTACTTTCTTTAAGGATTACCAGGAATCAACCACTTAAGAAACAATCTATCACTGATATAGTCATCTCAATATCACAATAACGATGGCAGGACACGGTATCAATGAAGAAGTTACTCTTTATAGGAATACCTGAAAAAAATATTATCCTAAAATTTTGTTGGGGAAAACCTCAACTTTGGGAAAAACTCTCTCTAAACAAAAAAAAAAAAAAAATTATATATATATACACACATACAATTACGCCTCTAAATAGTTGTTACATTCGTTATTAAATTAAAAATTAAATTTAAATGCTAAGACTTTCTTATTGTTTTCTGTGCAGTTTCCTATGGGAGCATTACAAACGAACACTAGATTTGTTACTCACACAAAACGGCAAGGTTGGTACTGCTTATATCATCAAATCGTAATTAGAACACAGTCCCATATATTTATCCACCAATATATATATATATATTTTTTTTTTTTTTTTCCCTTCACGCAGTACCCCTACGAGAAGGACGTTTATTGTTCTGCATGTTCCGTACATTTATAGTACATTACACACAAGTGTACTTACATGTTGTTTACTTTTTTTTTTTTTTTTTTTTTTTTTTAATTATTTATATACAAATCTAAAGGCTAAATTGAAAATGCATCATTAAAAAAAAAAAAAAACTTAAACATAAAAATATTGTTCATAGTACATATTAAGCCATTTGAACAAATACAAAAAAAAGAATTAGGAAAGCACAAAAATTACAACAAAGTAATTGAAAACAAAACTAAAATTCTTGTTCACCTATAATATTGATTTTGTGTAGTGATGATTAACCACACTGCTCTAGCAAACACCTTGAATTGCTGAAAATACTTCCAGTACAAGTCCTTAACACTGATTGGCCAACTGTCCTTCTGCGTCACATGTTTGATAAGTGTAGTCCTTGGTTCGTCGGTTAGTCTGCAGTCATATATTAAGTGTAAGTAAGTTTGTTCGATAGCAAAGTCACAAGGGCATGTCTTATTATCTGTAAGTTTAAATTTATACAAGTAGGATTTTGTGGGTCCATGTCCTGTCAGCATTTGTGTGAGGTAGAAGTCAGTTGTTATTTTGTTATTCCTAAAATATTCATGTAAGTCATTTATGTATTGTTTAAGATGTTGTCCTTTAGTTGTCGTATCCCATGTGTTTTGCCACTGATCCATATTTGTAACTGTTTGTCTGTGTTTCAAGTAAGTCTTAGTCAATTTACTGTAGAGTATTGAAAGTGAGCCGTCTTTGGCAGCTGACTTAGCAGCCTTGTCAGCTAATTCGTTACCGACGTTGCCAGAGTGCCCTCTCACCCACCTGAAGTTGGTGTTGTATCCTGCTTTTTGTAAGTGGAGTAACGTAAGTCTGGTTTCTTCAATCAGCGGTTCATGAATTTTGCGATTAATGAGTTTGTATAACGTACTCTGGCTGTCAGTTAGTATGCAAATAGATGTCCTGCGGAAATTAAATGTCTGTATATATTCTAGTGTTTTCAATATAGCGTATTGTTCAGCTTGATTGTTTGTACAATTAGGTCCAAGTCTGTATTTCTTTACATCAGTCAGTACACCGTCTTCAAACAATACCGCTGCACATCCCACATTTCCACAATCTTTGCTGCCGTCTGTATAAATTTCTGCTTCAGCATAATCTTCTTTTGTAAGTTGTTTGATTTCTGGGAAATGAGCAGGATGCTTCCAATTTTTATAGTTAATAGGTCGTTCAGCGTCATCGGCAAGTATCCCGTCACAGTCTTGGTTAGTCCGAAGTAAGGTATATAATGTAGTGTACTGTTGAGCGATCAAGTCGATGGGAATTAGTTTTGCAAGTACACAGGCTGCCTCATAAGATAGTGTCTTGAAACCTTTTACCATTTTGATTGCCATCAATCTCTGTACACGTCGAAGTTTCCGTAGATTGTATTTTCTCTGCAGTCCTGTGTGCCAGATGTTAATAGCTTACGTTAGTATTGGTAATATGGCTCCTTTGTACAGTATCCTTCATGCTTCAGTTTTTAGTCCCCATGTATTCCTAGCTACAATCGTTAAGTTGTTGGTAAGTCTCAGTAGTTTAGTCTCCAGTAATTCAATATGTACGTTCCATCTTAATTTTGGGTCAAATGTTACTCCTAAATATTTTAGTTTATTTGTTTGTTGTAGAAGCTGTCCTTGAATTTTTACCTGTAAAGTTGGTGAATTCCTTGATCTGGTGAAAATCATGTATGTAGATTTTATAGTATTGAAAATTAGTTTGTTTTCGTGTGCCCAGCTGTCAATTTTTTGCGTGTATCGATCTACTAATTCTTGTAGTGTTCCAGCATTGTCAGCTTGTGTAAGTAAAATTATGTCATCCGCAAATGCCTGCACAACCACGCTCTCCGGATATTCTCTCATTAATATTCCATTTACGATTAAATTCCACAATAACGGAGATAGTGCGGACCCCTGCGGAGTTCCTAGAGTCTGTGTTTTTCGTAGTTGACAATGAGATGTTACAATACAAGCTTCTCTGTCTTTGAAATAGTCTGAAATCGATTTGTAAATGTTCCGTGGACAGTCCATTGTCTGTAAGGTATGTAGAATTGATGGCAATATAATATATAATATAATAATCCCGCCCTACTTCCGTGTTCTAGAATGTTCGGCCTTGCCTATTTAAATACTCCCCTCGCCTTAAGCGGGCCAGTCTGAGAGTAGACCAGGCTCGGTAATGATCTGTAATAAGCGAGTGTCAGTGTGATAAACTAGTCAGTGTTGAAACCGCCTGTGTAATAATTGTATCAGTGAACTGTGACAGTCTCGGGAGTGTAATAAACTGTTTCTGTTTGTTACTGTGTGTCAGTCACTAGGCGTGAGAGAGGTGTAGTTCGCTGGAAAATCAGGACGTTTGATGGAGGATCGTTCCAAATCATGATGGAGGCCGAATGTAATCTGTCAGGCACAGCGGAGGACAAGGCTCGCCAGTTGATGAGCCTAGTCAATAATGCGTGTGGCGGGGCTATGGCTCGTTCCAATGTAGATAGTGGTAGATTTCCAGCTTACTGGCGGAACGATCTTATAGCCGGCCACCGTAAAAGAAGCCATGCAGCAAGGAGGAAATACCAGCGAGCGAGAGGCAGCCCGCTGTTTCACCAATTCCAGGAGGAGTAAAAAAAAAAAAAGCTCAGAGGTGAGAACTCCGGCGAGCTATCAAGATAAGTAAGCGACAATGCTAGAAAGAGTTCTGTGCTGAAGTGGATGAGGACCCGTGGTGAAGACCATACCGCACAGTTATAAAGAATCTGAAGAGCAGTGCTACGTCACCGTGGAGAGGATCGTTGCCACTTTGTTTCCTGAACAAGAGGAATTAGGGCAGACAGCATACCTTCCCCCACTTGATAGCGGTATCGGCTGAAGAGCTTAGTGACATCCGCCGTTTCCTTCAGATGGGAAGGACCGACCAGATCTCTTTCTGGATATCTTCAATTCCTGCTTATGCGAGGGGTCCTTTCCCCCACCATGGAAAAGGCAACGCCTAGTTCTGATCCCGAAGAGCAAAGGAAGGCCATCAGAAGCTTCGGCCTATCGACCGATTTGCCTGTTGGATACAACTGGGAAGACTTTGGAGAAGATAATGGTAAATAGGCTGCAAGAGTTCACAAAAGGAGGGCAGGCCTCTCCAGGAACCAATTTGGCTTCCGGAAAACAGGATCCACGTTAGATGCTATTGCGTTGGTGGTGGAAAGAGCCAAGAAATCTATAGCAGGGAAGAGATGGAGGAGAGGCGGTAAGTGCTATTGTGCAATAGTCACGATGGATGTAAGGAACGCCTTTAACACAGCGAGAGGGAGCTGTATTCTGGATGCTCTAAGGGCAATGAATTCCCCTGAATACCTCAGGAGTATAATCTGTAACTACTTCAGGGACAGGACCTTGATATGTCCGAAACAGGACGGCTCAAGAAGGTTTAAGATGAATGGCGGCGTACCCCAGGGATCAGTGTTTGGACCCCTCCTGTGGAATGTTATGTACGACGGAGTCCTTAAAATTAAACTACCAGAGGGTGCTGAAATTGCGGGCTTTGCTGATGATATCGCTGCGGTAGTCGAGGCAAAGTACAAAAAAAAAATCGTGCTCGAGGTCAACAATTGTGTCGCATTGATTCGAGATTGTCTAGCGTCTGTAGGGTTTCAACTAGCAGATGATAAGACAGAGATCCTTCTTGTCAGTAGCAGGAAAAGAAGAGAAAGTATCATCTTGAGAGCGGGTAGGCTAGAGATTGAGTCCAAGCCTTCCTTTACTTATCTCGGGGTGAGAATCGATGATCGGCTCCGGTTCAAGGACCATATTCAGCGGGTCAGTGAAGCAGCTCGAGTGACCACCGCACTGTCACGTTTAATGCTCATCGTACGTGGACCCAGGAACATCCGCAGGCTGCTGATATCCAGTGTGGTCCCATCCATTCTGCTATACGCAGCTGCGATATGGAAAGATGCGCTGGACACTGCTGTTTATAGAAGACCGATGGTGTCGGTATATCGACGGTGTGCGCAAAGTTATCAGCGCGTTTCGTACAGTATCATATGAAGTGGCCTGCGTGTCACCGATTGAGCTGATCGCTAAAGAGAGGAGGCGCTCTTATAACAGTGCTGACCCCATTCCCAGAAACGAATAAAGAAAACAGACAGTTAGGGAGTGGCAACGTCGTTGGGATATGGCATTCAGTGGAAGGTGAACGCACAGGTTAGTGCCCCACATTGAGACTTGGGTGAATAGGAACCACGGGGAGGTCGACTATTACACCACTCAGTTTCTCACAGGGCATGGTTGATTTCGAGCCTACCAGCATTGGTTTAAGCTCGATGATACATGTGAATGTACATTCTGCGAAGCGGAGGAGAGCGCAGAGCACATATTCTTCTGTCCCCGCTTTCAAGAAGAGAGAATGGAGTTCTGACGCGTTTGCGGCTCAGATTTCACTGCAGATAATGTTGTCAAGCTTATGCTGATCAATCAGGATTATTAGATGGCAGGCCAAAGGTTAACAGCACAGGTGCTACAAAAGCTAAGAAAGGAAGAGAAAGAAAGGCGAACCAGGAAGTAGCTGAAATTAATGAGGTGGCACTCAGCCACTTCCCCCATGATGTAATGCCTAACGGCGGTCCCGTGGAGGATGAGAAACAGGTGTAGGGAGGTTGGTTTTAGTGGGTGAAAATCCCACACAATCGATACGGTGAATAGGTACGGGTCTATTCGCGTCTTTTGAAGATTTCCACCTACCGTCGTAAAAAAAAAAAAGAAGGTGACTCCTGAAAATTTAGTGAGCTGCATGCTAAAGTCGGATGAGCAGTGGGCAGCGGTGAATAAAATTGGCCATAGGGGTGCTCAAAAGACTGAGAGAGAAGGAAAAGGTAAGGAGAGAAAATCATTAAAGGATGGTGCCTTCTTGAAGAAGAATAATTTAGAACAAGAAGCTACAAGATGGAAATGGTCATGAAGCGGCACAGAGTCACTCCCCTCCACGAAGTAATACCTAACGGCGGTCCCGCGGAGTGCTGAAAACAGGTGTAGGGAGGTAATTTTAGTGGGTAAAAATTCCACAAATGGATAGGTACGGGCCTATCCGCGTCTTTTGAAGATTTCCACCTGCCCACGTAAAAAAATACAACATATACACACACACATATATATATATATATATACATATATACATGTGCGTATTATGTATACATATAAATATAACATACACAGTCAAAAAAACGGTGATTCGGTGACTAGCGCGTAGAAGATTCCTGCAGTATTCGAGGTTATTCGCCACTTAAATGATGCACCAAGCATTCCTCTGAATAGAAAAATGGGTCGAAAAGTTTGAAGAGGTTGGTTCAACATTGGAAAAACCTAAATCAGGGCGGCCAAGGTCATCAAGTTCGGTAACAAACGTGGATAGTGTTAATCAGTCTATTCGTGACGATCCGAACCTCTCAATTCGAAAGCGCGCAAGTGCTTTAAATGTGCATAGATCATTCTTACATCTCATTTTGCAGAAAGACTTAAAGCTGCACCCTTACAAAAAACATCACCGTTTTTGTAAAACGCTCACCTGCACAACGCACGGTCCGCACCCGAGAAACGATCCATAGCTACTGAATTCCCAAGAGCCAGGCTACCGATTGACATACCACCCACCCCCTTCAGATTCGTAGCGTTCACGCAGATACCTAAACTAATATAAACTTTCTTTTGAGACACCCTGTATTAAATAATAATATAATAATGATTAGTATGAATTGCTCTCATGCAGGTACATAGTAATGCCCTATAACTCAGTTGTGGTGATCTCTGGGTGACATTTCATATTTTTATTATGGAATGAATTACATTAATGAATATTTTATTTTCCATGAGATTTATTGGGACCAGATGATGACAGCATAGTAATATATAGTCTTATTATGTGTGAGAATGTATGCATGTTTGTGTATATACATATACAGAATTGAAGGAGTAGTTGTCCTCTAAATGCTTACGCTGCTGTGTTTTATAAGGTTGTTGAGAACTCCATTCACTCACTCACTCCTTGGAACTACGGTCCTACAAGGACCTGGACCTCATCCACCACTGCCTGCCAATCACTCCGGTCCCCAGCAAGTCTTCTCCAATGTCTGATTCCCAGCTGGTGAAGATCGGCCTCCACATCATCTAGCCATCTCGTACGGGGCCTTCCTTTGGGTCTTCTACCACCGAGCTTCCCAAACAACAGTCTTCTGGGCACTCTTGTCTCCGGCATCCTCATCACATTGCCCAACAATTTCTATCTAAATCTTTTTACGAAAGAAACTAAGTCTGGCTCTCCGTGAAGTTGTCGGAGTTCTGCATTATTACGGATCCTCCATGTTCCCTGGATAACTCCGCCGGTCCATAAATCCGCCGTAGTATTTTCCTCTCCCGGATATTCACCATTCTTTCTGCTTTTCTACTCAGGACCCAACTTTCACAACCATATGTCGCTATTGGCCTGACAATGGTTTTATACAAGGTGACCTTGGCCCTTTTTGACAATTGCCCAGTTTTAAGAGCCTTTTGTATTGCTTAGTAACAACAATTACCAGCGGCAAGTCTTGCTTTTATATCCTCCTCTATCTGGTTGTTGTCTGCTACTATTGCTCCCAGGTATTTAAAATTCTGAGTTTGCTTAAAGCTGAACTCCATAAACGAGGCTTGTTCTTCTACCTGTACGTTCCTTCTTGAGCTACACATATACATGTTCTTGGCCTCGTTTATATGGAAACCCATTTTTTCTCCTGCTTGGTGGAATTCCTGGAAGGCTCCTGAGAGTGCTGCTTTACTCCTGGCAGCTAGAACAACATCATCTGCATAGGCTAAATGTTGCGCCATTCTATTGCATATTGTTCCACCTGGTTTTGTACGGATCGCACGCGCTGCTGTTTCGAGGGCTAAATTGAAGAGCACTGGCGACAGTGGGTCACCTTTTCTCAGACCTTCAATCACCACGAATTCCTCAGAGAGCATGTTCCCTACTTTAACTTGGCATTTCGTGTTTGTGAGGGTCATCCTTGTAAGGCGAACCAGTTTTCTTGGTAGTCCTAGTTCCAGCATGGCATGTAATAGTTTGCTACGATTTATGCTATCGAGGGCCTGCTTAAAGTCGATAAAGAGATGATGCAGGTCAACATTACATTCATAGCCTTTCTCCAATACCTGTCGTAGAGCGAATATCTAGTTATTTGTTGATCGGCCCGGCCTAAAGCCACATTGATAGTCCCCAATTGTTAACTCAGACCATACTGAGAGCATTCTGCTCAAAAGTATTGCAAATACCTTGCACACAGTCTTGGTTGAGAACTCCATTGCAATCTAAAATTACAATTGATCCTGTCCAATAATTGTTCATTGCATCCGATGGTGCCTGGCTGTTGTTAGTGAAAGTTATTTTTATACCTTTGAGCCCTTCTTCGAGCAGCTTCCTGGCACTATGAGTATGTCTGATTTAATTACTGTGATATGCTTGCCTTGTGTGATTGATATCACATTCATTGGCTAATATTTTCTATTAATCCTAGCACAAGAGCCATTGGTTGTAAAGAGCCATCTGTGTAGCAATTGAGGTTATTGGTGGGCCAATAATGGTTTAATTTATCAATATTGACATTATGATTAATTGTTAAAAATGTATAACTTTGAATAACAGAACTATTGCCTCAATATCCTTCCTTATATGATAATCATCTGTGTTTTGCACAATGAAAAGGATAATCCTGAGTATACTGCCCAAAATTAATGAAATCTAGAAAAATCTGAGTTAAGAATTTTCTATCAACAGTTGTATCATCATTCCCTCCATTACCTTTTTGATATCCCTGTCTCCTATGTTTATATATAGTAGTATTTAGACTCACATTATTACCATTTACATATATCTTAAATAATGAAATATTATGTACCAAAATACATATTAGTGCGTTGTAATAAAAAATCCTGTTCTAGTTCATGTGTGGTTTAATATTTGTTTAGCTGCCTCTAGGCTCTACATCCCTGTGGTATTTTTTCTTTTTGTTTATACTTTTCTCCTTATCTCTATCCTTTCTTCTCCACATATGGTAATAACATATATTATTTCTAATTAATTATATAGCTGTATCATAAACCATTCATTCTAATCATAGCTAATTTCAAACTTATTTGGACTTTCAACTGCAATACCTCATACATCATATATTGTAAAATTATTTCTTATGTAGTTTTATTACCTTCATAGGTTTCATTTCATTTCTCTTATTTTATTATTTTCATCAATTCTTTTTTATACTTTAACCTGTTTTATTATATTTAATTCCTATAATTTCCATCTATAAATACTCTTATATTTTCTTTACTGCACTTTTGAAATTGTTATTCTGTTATTATCATATCTGATGATGGCCTAATAATTAAACTGAAACGTCACAAAATACATAAGTGTTACATATTTCTGTAAAATTCATTGATTGTATCCCCTGACATAGTTGACTGTGTACAGCAGTTCTTTGTTTGTAAAAAATCACAGTTAAATAAACTTGCCATATTTTTTCATTAAAAAAAAATTATGACATTTTAATACAGTTCTGAAATGGGACAATGGTCAGAAAACTTACAGTACATTAGATATTTATTTTCACTGTATCAATAAACTTGTTCAAAATTTAACAAAAATGATATTGTATATAATATCACTTGACACATTCTGCTGCTTGGAAATTAGCTCCGTTGTTAACACAGTAATCCCTGAGTTAGCTGTCTTAAGTTTCAAGTGTATAAGTATCTTATATCTAGAGCATTCCAATAATTACTATTTAATTATCATTGTTTTGTTTTAAATTTTATGTTAGATAAAGTTTAAAAAATATTTTTAGGCTATTATCAGGGCTGCGAATAAAAGAAAAATTATAATGTGGTATATAGATAGTCTGGGGGTGCAGTCAATATAACACAAAATAAGAAAAACTTATTTATTATGAGTGCCAACGTTTCGACCTAGAGAAAACTTATAGTTGACTATCATCCTTATGTCATGATTTTCCAACTGGCTTTTCTTTTATTCTCAGTCCTGTTGACGATGGCCTGAGTCAGGTTGAAACGTTGGTACAAATAAAATAAGTTAGGCTTAAAGTTAAATTAAATAAGTTAGAAAATAATTTATTGACTACACCCTCCGACAATTTCACAGACTTCTTAGTTATATCCAGTCAACCATTGCTACACAAAAAATTATTTGGTGTTTTTGGCGCCCAAACAGGGAATAGAACACTTTAAGTTAGAAGAGAAGAAAGTTGATTTAGATTTTCCAGAAAATTCTATGCTGTAGTTCCATTAAACAGGATTTGAGTTACTAATTATATCCTTTAAACAAACTGATGAAGAGGATCCAAATACACAGAAATAGGATAAGTACCTACTAACTTAAAGATATATTCATTCTTCACCACTAATCAAAAGAAATGCTAATCTCTGGACATCACTTCTAGAGCTTCAGGCAATTAGTAATAATTACTAACATGTAATAAAAGTAGGTAAAAACTCTGTAGCAGCTCACTTGAAGTTATGTTTTTACTCTCTTTTAGTATAAAGAGTTTCTTGTATTCCTTGTTTTGTTTTTTATATATTGCTACTATTCATATGTCTTAAAGTTCCTTATTTTGCAACACGTCACTTACTTTTTTTATATATCTTAATTTTCAAGATAATAAGTGTATTCAGTTTATACATGTATACAAACACACACACATATAATAAACATATATAATTTATATTTATTATATATATATATATATATTTTTTAATTTGTTCCCCCCCCCCATGGTAACCCCATGGAGGGACCGTTTATTAATATTAGGACCTGCTCCATACTTAAGTAAGCATATTATATGTCATTATATATGATTTTAATAATTACAGATCAGTTTGCTATTATAATTACAGAATACATTTTAGTATAATTTAACAATACAAGAAATTAAAAATTTATAGTTTGACTAAATTGATAATTTACACGTGAGAATAAAATTAAAATTAAATTTTTAATCCTAAATTGTGTAATGAAAAAAAAAAATTTAACAAATATACAAGTAAACAAAACTGAAAGGTTTTATAATATAAATCATGTAACTAAAAAATATCAATTCATAAGTTATACATTACGATTAGCGACAGTACTTAATTAAAATGTATACACATATGTTTATACACATAACAGTTACAATTAAAATGAAAAACCAGGTAACTGGTGAATTGTCCTTCTTATGTCCTAGAGCTGATCAAAATTTATACCTTTTATAAATGATAATAAGTCAGTTTAACATTAAGAAAAAATTAAATGTTCTGTCTCAGGCCATGTCCCTCGTTTGAGTATTATGTTTTTTATCAATTTAATTCTTTGTCGGTTGTATCGTGAACAGTCATATAGTATGTATCTGAAAGTGTGGGTCTGTCCATCTTCATCACATGTGTCTGTTCTTTTGTAATGTTAAATCTTTTCAAATATTGTTTTGTGTTTCCATGTTCTGTTAAAAATTGTTAATTTGAAGTCTGAACTGTGTAATTGTTGGTAATTGTGGAGTGTTATGCGAGGAATGTATCTGTGTAGGCTGGGTGATTTTGTGGATGAAGTCCATGTAGTGTTCCATTTTTTAATTGTTTTTTCTATTAGCTGTTTCTTGAGGTATGATATTGGGAACTTACTGTAAGAGGGCAAGAGCTCACTGTTGGCTGCCTCTTTGGCTAAACGGTCTGCTCTTTCGTTGCTCTCATCCCCTACATGTGCTTTAACCCATTCTATCATTACCCTCTTTCCTATCGCCATCAATTTTATCAAGGTTAATCTGTTTTCTGTTAAAGGGTCGTTTATGTTAGTGTTTTTAATGGAATGAATGATGTTCTTGTTTTCAGTGTGTATGTTAATGTGCGTGTCAGTCTCTGACGGATGTTCATAGAGAAATTCTATAGCCTTTAAAACAGCATATTTCTCGGCTTGGTTGTTTGAGCACCAGGAGCTCTATTTATACAGTTTTTTGATAACGAAGCCAGATTTATTTTCTCCAAACCATGCACATCCCACGTTGTCGTCATCTTTGCTTCCGTCTGTGTATATGTGACTACAGTTAGTAATTGAAGTATTGGTCTGTGAGTTTATGAGTGAATAGTGAGCTGGATGTAACCAACTACAACAGTCGGTTTTATTTTCTGCTTCATTGTAGGTCAGATTTAAAATATTTTCCGACATTTTTTAAAAACAGCTTCTTCTATTTTCAATGTGAGTGGAACTATACTAGCAAGAATAGTTGCTCCTTCAAACGAAAGTGTTCTATATATATCTTTAATTCAGTTTTGTCTATTTTATATATATATATGAAGAGAGAGAGAGAGAGAGAGAGAGAGAGACAGAGAGAGAGAGAGAGAGAGAGAGAGAGAGAGAGAGCGAGAGACAGAGAGACACACACACACGCAAACACACAATTATCAAACTATTTCATATACAATTCTGCCTGGTCCCACTTTATGGTCCCAGTAGGTGCCATTAACTGTTTTAAGTATTCTTACAAGGGGAAGTAATGATTTTCTAAAGGTTTACTAATATGTAGTAGGTTTAGTTAACTGTCTGAATAAAAATTGAAATTTTTGTCAATACTTATCATCCCATTTTCTGAAACTACTATATTTTATCATGACTAAACTCCTGGAAGTGATTTTAAATTACTTGCTTCAGGAAAAATTTTGTCAAACTCTTCTTTTGGATATTTTTCCATTTCATTACAATAATTGTTAAAATGCATTTGAACAATATTAACTACTTTTACCACTACTACAACTTAATGGACCAATGTATATGTTCATGAAATTTATATCTGCCTCACACATTGCAATAGAATTAAAGTATCTAATTATAGAAATCTGTAACCAGTTATGTTTAGAATTCCATACAGTGCATTCTTAATAATTGTTTGTAGTAACTCTTTTTAAGACATTGGATACCACATGGCTCCAGCCATATGTATAATTAAGTCACATAAAAACTGAATTCACTTCAAAATCATCATTATATATTTTTTCATTCTTCAAGTAAAAAGTAAAGGATTGTCTTGAGTTAAAATTGTATTTTTCCCACCTTATATCTTTAAAGTTATTATGAGCATAACTGGTTACAAATTTCTATAAATGGATACATTAATTCTATTGCAATGTGAGAGGCAGATATAAATTGCATGAACATATATATTGGTCCATTAAATTGTAGTAGTGGTAAACATAGTTAATATTGTTCAAAAGCATTTTAACAATTACTGTATGTTTCAAATGATCTTCAAATGAGGCAAAATTATCCATATATATATAAGAAGATATCAGATAATATGATTTTCATTGCCCATTGGAATAAAAAAGGTGCATTGCTTGCCCCAAAGGGAATTCTTAGAAGCTCATGTCTTTAGTCGAACAAGAATTCAGTTTTGCCTATTGACTTCTCTGACTTCTTGATCTTATTGTAATCTCAAAGTTGAATATATATATATATATATATTTTATATATTGATTTACACTTGACTATAGAAAATATATATTATGATTCTTGAGTTTCATACATATATATATATATATATATATATACATTCTTACATGCATATATAGATTCTTGAGTTTATATATATACATATACACACACACATATATAAAACATATATATATATATATATAACAAAGTCAGTACTTGTTTAACTATCTTATATAATTTTGATGATCAACTAATACTCATTCAAGTTTCAATTTATTTTATCAAATAACAATTGCCAAAAACTTTATTGAATTGTGAATAAAAAGTAGTATAACAAGAATACTGTAAACCACAAAGACTGTATATACTATCGGATAATTATACAAAATATATTCAGTATGTATATACAGACTTATATTTAATGTGTGTCGACGTTTCAACCTACCTTGTAGGCCATCTTCAGGGCAACTGGGAGAGGCGGCTGGGTGGACTGGCTAACCAACAATATAAGTCTTGTACTTATTTGGTGGTTTTTTGACTGCACCCTCCAACTATCTCCGTTCTCCTTGTATCATCCAGTCAAATATTTTCCTCTCATACAAGCTTTAAGGTTTTCAAATAATTAATCCTAATGACATGAACAATAATAACATTTTGAGAGATCATTATAACTATGACATAATAAGAACTGTAATTGAAATTACCTTTAGTACTCTACATTACACTCAAGCTCAAGCTTAATAGTGTACAAAGTCTCTGCGCACAATCAACTATCATCAGACATTACCCCTCTAATGGGAAACCCAGTTTTTTAAATAATTCTAAGCCCGACCTAGAAGTAGGCTTGAAAAAAGCACTAAATCAGCTTTAGTGGTCCAGACTGAAGGCATTCTGTTTCTGTTGCTTTAATCAGTTTCAATTGCTTTCCTTCCATAAATTTGTAAGAGGGATCACATATTTATGTACATAAATGGCGTAATTAACTCTCACAGAAACCGTTTTAGGTATTAAACATCTTGTATCTTGACTGTTATAGAAAAGATATATTCTGATTCTTGAGTTCCATACATACATACATATATATATATATATATATATATATATATATATATATATATATATATATATATATATATATATATGTATATATATATATATACATAGATGTATATACATTCTTACATGCATATATAGATTCTTGAGTTTATATATATATATATATATATATATATATATATATATATATATATATATATATATATATATATATATATACATACACACACACACACACACATATATAAATATATATATAGCCAGGGCGTAATAACCCCGCTGTTGATCGCCCCACAACCTGATCCTAATCCTATATATATATATATATATAGGATTAGGATCAGGTTGTATATATATATATATATATATATATATATATATATATATATATATATATAAAACGAAGTCAGTACTTCTTTAACTATCTAGCTATATAATTATATAATTTTGATGATCAACCAATACTCATTCAATTTTCAATTTATTTTATCAAATAACAAATGCCAAAGACTTTATTGAATTGTGATCTATTTGTGAATCAAAAGTAGTATAACAAGAATACTGTAAACCACAAAGACTGTATATACTACCGGATACATACAATATTATACAAAATATTATATTCAGTCTGACTTGCAGTTCTCTATAAATGTTTCTTATATCCTTAACTGGAGCTGTTTACAAATAGGCTGGCCTTCTCTTTTACATGTAAATAGTTATGAAACTTTTTCGAACCTACAAGCTTTAAGGAGAACGGAGATAGTTGGGGGGTGCAGTCAAAAAACCACCAAATAAGTACAAGACTTATATTTAATGTGTGCCGACGTTTCAACCTACCTTGTAGGCCATCTTCAGGGCAACTGGGAGAGGCGGCTGGATGGACTGGCTAACCAACAATATAAGTCTTGTACTTATTTGCTGGTTTTTTGACTGCACCCCCCAACTATCTCCGTTCTCCATTGTATCATCCAGTCAATATTTTCCTCTCATACAAGCTTTAAGGTTTTCAAATAATTAATCATAATGACATGAACAATAATAACATAATGAGAGATCATTATAACTATGACATAATAAGAACTGTAATTGGAATTACCTTTAGTACTCTACATTACACTCAAGCTCAAGCTTAATAGTGTACAAAGTCTCTGCGCACAATCAGCTATCATCAGACATTACCCCTCTAATGGGAAACCCAGTTTTTTAAATAATTCTAAGCCCAACCTAGAAGTAGGCTTGACAAAGCACTAAATCAGCTTTAGTGGTCCAGACTGAAGGCATTCTGTTTCTGTTGCTTTAATCAGTTTCAATTGCTTGCCTTCCATAAAGTTGTAAGAGGGATCGCATATGTATGTACATAAATGGTGTAATTAACTCTCACATAAACCGTTTTGGGTATTCAATATTTGTGTTTCCCAAGCCTTTAAGGCAATGTTGTGTATGAGCACATTGTTATCTCACTGATGGCAAGAGGGATGTCACCTGAAAAACGTGATTATTTTATTTTCAATACTAACAAAATTCCAACTACAGTTGGGACCCACAACATTACATTACATACAACATTGACAAGCCAGATCAATCAATATGCCGTGAGAAGTAACTCAATATTGGCTCTTGTGTCTTTGGTCTTCAACTTGGTCATGGATCATTTGTACATTGTACCTGTGAGAGCTAAATTTTTGCAAGAGATTTCGAAAGAACATAAGCAGAGACTGATTGTGTGGTTCTCACAAATGACCAGTCTATCTTTGTGTGTGACAGGGGGGCTTAAAAATAATTATAAACAGTGCTAATAAGATACTTGTGGTGATTTGAGATCATTAAATGAATTAATAACTTCCATCAACGACACTTCCTTGAAAATGAATAGACAACCAAAGATCATGATATCATAAAATATTTAGGTACAATTGCGGGAGAGCCGATATTTAATGAGGATATGGTGTTAAAATTTAATAGCAACTTAAAAGATATTATTGAGTTTTCCCCACTCAGTCGAACTAAATAAAGATTAACATTGTTAATCAATAAGTGTTGCAGTTACTTACTTATCCTCTCTAGACTGCCCTTACAAAGATATGCCCATAAATACTAGAGGGAATCTTTATAAATATCTGCTGGATTGTTAAGACCATCATCAAGCTTTTAAGTCCCCGTTTGACATCCACTTAAGTAAAGGAATTGTAAATCCATTCAAACCAACATATCATAGCCGGTATTAACAGTTTTGCCATTCTGGCGAACATTTATTCAAACCTTGTTTGAAAATTACTCAAAATTTAAATCACACAAATTGAAACAAAAAATAAAACTTTTATTAGGTTTTCTCATAAAGTATAAATGAAGAAAATTATAATACAAAACATTTCCATAAAATTGGTAAACCTAACAAACAAATTCTTTAAATGTTAAAAAAAAATAAAATATCTCCCTTTTTTACAAATAAAAATTTAATTTACACAGGTTTCCAAACAAATCATGTCTGGACCTTAGGCAAGTTAATTATTTAATAACTTTTGAAGATTCCTCAAAGTAATTAATGTGGTACGGGGTCTTACCTCATGCTTTTTAAAACCACAAAATTTTGGTAGAAAACAATTTTTTTTTACACAATAAAAATATGATCTATTAAAACCATTCCGTTTAACTAAAACACTACAGTTCCTCACCGCAACTGGTTTTTCCTGGCAATTTGACTCCACTAGACGCTGTCTTAAGCTATCATTTCTGAGTCTTTTCCTAGAGAGTCCAATTTCATCATCAGCCAAACATCTTTTTTCAGTAGTACTACAAATACCCTCTGTAGCAGCCTGGTAATTATTTTCACATTCATTTTCTGTACTATTATCTTGTTGTTCTAGTTCTGAAGCAGTTAATTTGTTATTAGTAATTGTATCCACTGTAGATGTTTTTGATATTGTTGAAGTCAAATTATTTTCACTACAAGTTGGCTGCTCTTGCAGTTCATTACAAAGTGGAGATCCAGTAGGTGTTTGATTACCAGTATTTTTACCAAGTTTATTTTCTTTTTGAGTATCTTTATGAAGTTTATCCAGTTCTGATGCAGATAATTTGTTTCGGCTCATATCATTAGTCTTGTTATCCACTGTAAATGTTTTTAAAGTTGTTACAGTCAAATTATTCTCACTACTTTCTTGATTAGAAGTTGGCCGTCCTTGCAATTGAGATTCAGTAATCATTTCATTGTGCTGTTTAATTTCACAATCTAATTGCAGCTCAACAGAATCTGCTAATGAATCAGAATGTCTATCCTCAGTAATAGTAAAGATTCTAGAAACTTCTAACTCTTTAATATCTTTGTCCCGATTTTCAGATCCTGAAGAGATGGTTTCCTGGGGTTCGACTAAACTATTTTCAAGCATTTGGAAAGAATTATTTGGGATAGAAACTGAATTTTTAACTTTTGAGGCATGGGGAAATTCGGAAACATTTAAAATAGGAGACTGGCTTAAGTTTTTATTTGTATTGCACATTTTAGATTTTGGCACCATAGCTAAATTTTTAACCAAATACTTTTTATTTTCTTTATAATTTGTGTTTTGTGCATCATCAGAAGGCACTCTGATAAAACATAATTTTTCTGTATTAACATTTCTTTTTTTTATTGTTATGGTTTTTTTTTCGCCACCGAAAAAAACAGTTCCACTAATATTTAATGCTTGTTTGATATTGGAATTTTTTTTGTTTAACCTGTTTTCCGTTACCAACATAGGCTTGAATATCAAAGGATCACCTGATTTTATATTATCCATATCTGATGACAATGTTTTTATATTATTGGGTTTCGTTGTGCTTTCAACTAAATTATTATCTTGTAATTTAATAAATTTTAAAGATGGTTCTGATCTATGTTTATGATAATTGTAAAAACTTTCTATTGAAGAATGTGACTGTATATTAAAAAGAGGAGTGTTTTTATCTGAGTTGTTAATTTCAGCATCCTTATTGACAGGACCCTCATTAGTACAATTTAAATTTTTAAATGAACCACCATTATTGATTTCTGGAACATCAAGAATACGCAAAGGACATCTAAACTCTGTGGTAGGTAATTGAATCACATCCTCATTTTCTGATGTAAAGTTTTTAACTCCATTGTCAATATTTAAATTTAATAAATGTTTATTTTTTGGAACAGTAATAATTTTTTTATTACCTGAAATCTTACTGACAATATGGTTATTATTAAGAACAGTAGGTTTAATCAGTTGCCTAGGGATATTGGTACCCTGTTTATTTGATACACCTTCAACAGACTTATTTGAAACACCCTTTAACTGGACGGTCCGGAAAAAATCATGGATGAATTTACAATCATAAGAAATTTTAGCTTTGTCAATTTCAGAAAATATAAAAGTCATTGTCTCAGGTTTCAGTATTCTAAGTAATTCACATATTTCCTTGTGATTGCTGTGACAGTAAAAATTGAAAGTGTATACATTTCCTTTCTTCTCTATTTTCTTAAAAATTCTATATTCAGAGCAACGGTTCAAGTGAACTGCTATATTTTCATCATCAAATTCCCTGAAAGCAATAAAAAAATAAAATAATATTAACAAATAATCTTAATAAAGATATAAAAGCATTAATATTCCATGAAAAATCATATTGCTATTCCTTCAAACATTTTAACCAATAAATTTACCTTTTTTTATGGTAATCTTTATCGACTATGACTCTTGATTCATTACAATTATGAGTGAAGTAGGAGTCATATCCAATTAATTTCATTATCTCCATAGTGCTTTCGCACACATAAACTTTCTCCTAAAAACAAAATATTAAAAAATAAAAGATAGCCATAAATGTATACAATATTAGTTACAGTTATTAAAGTAAAATTTAAATACACTATTGTACAATTAATTGAGTTATAATAACTAAAATAAGTTCTCTGGCTTATATGGACAGAAATGGCTGGCCTGAATTGTTTAATGGTAGCATTATATTAAAAGATTAGTAAACTTATTAAAATAGCTATTAAAAGAGGCTCCAATATTTTATAACCACTGCCCAATTACTAAGATCAGTATGAAAAAACTGTCTCAATATAAATTATGATTAAACAAAATGAAAACCAAACCCATATTGTTAGAAAAAAAGGAACTCTCACCCCTTCTATATATACAATTTTTTATTACAGCTAAACATATGTAAGTGTCTCATATAATTCTATAAAATTTTAGTTTAACTTACATTTAACATTGATAGTGAAATAGAAAAATTCGATCAATTTACAATACAATAATATTACAGAACTATAATTTTGCAAGTATGAAAAAATTAAGGACCTACAAAATAATAAAAATAGTATCATGCAAAGTAACTTAAATTTATATAATTTTATGTGGAAGAAAGTGGTTCGGGTAGAGGTCACAATGAATTTCTCGTAGAATTGGAGAAAAACTTTATTTCTCCAATTCTACGAGAAATTCATTGTTACTTCTACCCGGACAACTTTCTTCCACATATATTATTAAGGTCAACAATTATCATTAAATTATAAATACAAAACTAATTTGAAGTTTAATTCTTAAATGAAAAACATTAATTTAAAAAAAAAAACTTAATGCCAACATGTTTATTATCTAATTATTCTGTATCTATCATCTATTCTATAAGGTCCGTTTTTAAGACAAACCCACTGAATGTCTTATTTAAAATTTTATAGTTGAAAAATAAAATATGTACTACTGTATCTATAAATAACTATGGAAAAAAATTATTGTTATTGATCACAACTACCAAAAACATCACCAAGATATAAATTACCCCAAGCTTAGATGCAATCTCAGCCAAAAGAGGATCCATTGATAATTTCTCAGCATATATATAAAAATTCTTCATTGGGTTTGACCTATAGTTCAACATAAAAAAAGAAGAAAGAATTACTTACACCTAAAGATGCTCTGTAGACAGGGAGATTAAATAACAGACCATATAACATGCAAGTGATGACATGCCAATTGCCTTGGGCATGTAGTGTAAAGTATGTTATAAGACTCCATAGATTATTTTAAATTTATTTTTTACAAGGTATCTTTAATTGATTTATAAGACATCACCCAAAGATCTGCAGGTACATAACTTAAATATTATTATGATTGATGTTCAGGGGGTGCAGTCAAGAATACTATAAGTCTAACTTATTTTGTCTAATTTATTGTCTGCACCGCCTCAATAGTTTATACTCTTCCAACAAATTCCAGTCAAGCATTTCCACATAAATAATATTACTAACCTATTGATGTTCATTATTTATAAACTGTTTTTGTTCAAAATGAGTTTATTGCATATTGGAATAAATTAGTTAGACTTATTTACATGTGTTATATCAAATGTCTGTTTATGCGTGTATTATATCAAGTGTTAAATTTGTATTAAATTCAAGCATGATTTTCACTGTTAGGCATGAATAAAAGAACAATAAAATCTCAAAATCATATATATATATATATATATATATATATATATATATATATATATATATATATATATATAATATATATTTATATACCCACACACGCACATACACATACTTACTTCAATAAATTAACAATATTGGAAACAATTTCATCAAATCCTAAGAAATTGGAATGTTGTTCATAGAATGTGTTATCCAGATAGAGTCTGGTTAAGGCCTAAAAAATAAAAATATAATTCTATTATTATTCGAAATCAAATACTACACATCTAAAACCACAATAGTTTAACTACTCAAATACTTCAAAAAATCTATTTGCATATATCTTGAATCTTCTGCATATATCATATACCTATTTGCATATATCTTGTCTTGTTTTCTAATTAGCGTCTTAGGATTACATAATGTACAAAAATAATTAAACTGCATTATCAATTATTTAACTGATGCAACTAAATAAGAACCTTAATAATAATTACTACATAAATCACTAATTAAACTGTTGGTTTAATTAGTGATTTATGTAATAATTATTATTAGGGTTCTTATTTAGTTGCATCAGTTAAATAATTGATATTGCAGTTTAATTATTTTTGTACATTAAACTGGGTTCCCATAAAATATTATAATTGTCATTACGGAATGTCTTATTTTAAATTGCTAATGGAAATCAAACCAAGCTAGACATAGATGAGAGGTAATAATTTTATGGCTATTTTGTCTTGATTTCTAATAAGAATAATTATGATTATTATTGCCTTAATCTTAGAATAAGGCTTACTTAATGTACACAATTATTAATTAATCAATTATTTCACTAATATGATGTGTTAAAATGAAACCTTTGGCTAGATAAGAATACTATAATTAAATATGTTGTTTAACAGTTGAATATTTCCTCCTAACAATAAAGTAAAACAGAAATAAATAATTAACCTGTTAGGTTCCCATCAAATATTATAATTGTCATTTTGGAATGTCTTATTTTAAATTGCTAATGGAAATCTTACCCATTGTAGAGATAATAATTTTAGTGCTCGTTAGTCTTCATTTCTAATAAGCACCTTAGCATAAAACATCCTTAATGTACATAAAGTTAAACTGTGTTATGGATTATTTAACTGATGCAATTAAACATGAACCATAATAATAATTACAGCATAAATAACTAATTCAATTATTTATTCCACTAAAACGTTTAATAGAAATCAAACCAAGCTAGACATAGTACAAAGATAATAATTGTATGTTTCTCTTGTCTTGTTTTCTAATTGGCATCTTAGGTTTCATTAATGTCCATTATTTTATTCTCTTATTTTGTTTATCAATGATCAATAAATGTTTTTCATTTTATTTGACTAAATGTATCCACCCAAAGTTCTGTCATAGCTATCATGATAATCTATCATCTGATCTATAACAATAGATCATATTCATCTTTACAATGTTGTAATATTTAACTTTTTCAAATTTTGTCAAATTAATAACAATAAAAAAATAATTAAGTTAACCAATTAAGAAACATAACCTGCCAGTTCGAATGGTGAACCTAAACCATTCTCAAAACCACTTGAATACAAAACAGAAAATAAAAGTCCAAAACCAAAAAATATCAAATAAAACTAATATTTCATGTTATACTAGGTACGCTTAGCAGATGTAAACAATGGATTTCTATTCGATCGCAATGCTTGCTGACCCATATTAAATCAAAAACTTGTGAAATGACAAAAACTGATTTAACTAATTAAAAATTTAGTCTGTCACATAAAGTTTCGTGAAAGATCATTTTAAATAAATAATTAAATTATTTTTTTAAAATATAATTTACTCGTACATCCAAAATTTCAGATGTCCAACTGTAACGGAGGAGGGCACATGCCCCCGTGCCCCCACATAAATCTGCCCTTGCTGTAGCCTATGATGTATAACCTATTTTACTCAAAAAGTATCATCCAAACCCATTAAGTAGTTTTTGCGTGAATGATTAACAAACATTCGCATTTATAATAATAGTAGGATATCAAAAGAAATAATTTCACTCATGTTCTTCCTGTTATTTTAACAACTATGATCATGTGATTTACCTTTAATTATGTACAATAAGGGATTCTCCGCAGTACCTAAAAAACAGTCGGGACCTCCCCCTAAAACCGCGCTTGCTATAGTCTATGTGTTATTCTGATGTATAACCTATATTACTGTAAATTTTCATCCAAATCCGTTCAGTAGTTTTCGCGTTAAAGAGAGACAAACATACAAACTTTCACATTGTTATTATATTAGTAAGATTTACCTTTTCCTTAATTACTGGCAATAAAACGGGTGATTTCACAAATGATGGATAGTAACAAAAATTTCCAGTGTACAAATAAGTGCCAAAAGTTCCTTAAAAAATAAATAATTTTTAGTTTTATTGTATTTACTCAATTATCAATCATCTCCTTAATTAAACTAAAGCATTAAATCTAATAAAAGCTGTGAATCACATTTGATAAAACCTTTTTGATATGATATTAACTATACTTACATTTTGTGATAATAAAAATTAAATATATCCATTCAATACAAAATTGATACTGTGATAAATTAACTAAAAATTTGATACTGTAATAAATAAAATAAATAAATGGTTAGAAAAAAAAAGCTTGTAAAAGGGTGCTGGAAGCATAAAATATTCCATTTCATTTTTCACCTCAAGAGGAACGGATAGTTCAGGACAAATTTATTTAAAATAGTCTTAAATCAGTGGCAACATAAGAATCTTGAACATCTAATCTTTTATATATAAGATCATGAAATCTATTATGCTAAGTATAAACTTTTTTATTAATGTATATCTACATATTATACTATAAATAAGATATTGGACAAAAACTTTAGGGTTAACTTACTCTTAACTTATAAAGAAAAAAAAAATAAAGTAATGTTAAGAATCAGATATATAACAATACTGTATTAGTTAGGAATTATTTAAATAAATAAAAGAACAAAGTCAGGCAACCTCTGGTCTAGTGGCTATAACAACCTACTAAGACCATGGTCGTGGGTTCGCAGCCCAGCAGGTGATCCTTGGATTTTTTAAAGGGAGTAAAAAATCCTTGGTTATGACATCCTTTAGAAGGGATGTTAAACGGGGGTCCTGGGTCTATACGATGTCAGGTACTCGTTAAAAATCCCTAGTCTGATTTAACCTGGATAGGCAAAATTTAGAGCTCCCACTGTAGCATCGTCTGATTAGCTATAGCTACATAAATTCACATGTAAACAAACAAACAAGAACAATGTTCCTGTCAGTGATATTAAGAACATTCTGAATATTACAAAAATGATAAATGCTAAAGAATAAAGAAGAAAAATTAAGGAAAGAACAAATATTAAAACTCCTTACCATGTAATAGGAGAGCAACAGAACCAGCTGTAAATTTTGAATCTATAAATGAAAAAATATATTTGTTTCCTCTATAAATTATTTTATAACATTTATTGGTAACAAAACCTTGTACATTCTCAACCTGAAAATTAATAGCAAAATAAATAAAATAGATTTCAAAGAAGCAAATAAATTAATGATTAAAGTCAATTAATAATTATTCAAACCCTGAATAGAGGTAAAAAAAACATTTAATTAAATTCAAGATTCAGATAAACTTACATTAAAATTGAATTTTAAAAACCAAGCGTTATAAATTGAAGTATAGATTCTTTTAGCAGTTGGTGACACAAATGAAGCTAAGTCTTTCCATGTTGTGTCTAAATGAGTAAGGAAATGCAAACAATCCTGAAATATTAAAAAAAGGTTACTGAAGCAGGTATAATTAATAGAATTTAAAATACATAATATATATATATATATATATATATATATATATATTTTGGTTTCTACTTATCTTGACTGTTATGGAAATAATAGGGTGTATAAAAAAAATGGCCGTTTTTTTAACTAGATATTTGTATTATTATTTCTTTGATATATTTAGATGGCGACTAACAGTGTCTTTCGACACACCACACTCTCTGGCTCGTTCGCAAGTACTTGTAGACGGATTTGACTCTACAGCTTCTCACAGAACCTCATCAATATCCATTAATGGTCAACCGGAGCCCTTCTTCCTTTCCAATGTCATATCTCCACTGCTAAATTTTTCAAACCAACACCGCACAGTGCGCTGGTCAAGGACACCTTCCCCTTCATATTTAATAATTTCACGAGCTGCTTCAGCGACTATGAAATATTTTTTCCAGTAATGTCTTAAAATTACACGAAATTTGTAGGACACTGTCATGTTTCTTCTTTGAAATAAATAACTAAACTGAGGATTTTTTTGAAAAATTAAGTGTTAGTAAACAAGCTTAGAGAATGTTCTAAAGAGATTATTAAGTGTTGGTAAATAATAAATAGCATTAAAATATTTAAAGACTTTTGAGCTATATGGGGAGCCGGACTTGGTGGTGTTGATAAAGAAAGCCAGAATTAGATGGAAGGGACATGTCAGATCATAGGGTACCAAAGATAATGTTCAATGAAGCAGTGGACGCCCTTGGATCAGATGAATGAATGATGTCGAAAAGGACTTGAAACTGCTGGATGTACAAAACTGGAGAAGGATAGCGCAGGATCGCAGAGATTGGTTGGCTGAGGTGGTGGAGGCCCGGGTTCTTGCAGGATCGTAGGGCCAAAATAATAATCATAATATAAGAACAATCAAGATTAGTATGATGAAATGAGTGAGATTGCAGAGATGTGAATAGAATAAGTTGTTATATGGATGAAGACAAAGAGGGAAAGGTTCAATAGAGGTTAATGAAGAAGTATAATTATAGAAAATTAAAAACCTTGGAAGGACCAAAAGATACCAAGCAATTAGCAATATAATGTATTTTTGAAAAATCTGAATTTCAGTCACCCAATCCTGCACTTAACAACCTCTCATCATAACTGTATACACTCTATCTACAAAGCATAAAGTGACCTTCAGTCGAGTGAAACATTTGAGTTAGACATTTAAATCATTGACGATAAACATTCATATTCTGCTAGATAAATATCTTACAGATCATGAGATCGATATGAGGACATGTACTTCAATTCATTTTTCTCAACCTCAATCCAGCATAATAATCGATACTAGGAATGAAAATTGGAGATTCTCACAGCTAAGAATATGTCATAAAAATAATATATTCAAAACCAAGAATTAGTAGGTTAAACAAGTAAGAGTCTAAGTTTTTAAGCCTATCATAAGGGGATTAAACAAGTTAAATATTTATTACTCTTAATAATTTTTATTATGCACAAAAAAAAATGCAGAAAAATGCAATATGTGAATGGAGAGATTCTTTGGGTAAAGAAACCTGTCCTCGGTGATAAAGATTTTTACATTTGTGAGTTACATTGTTCTGATTGAAAAATATCTCCAAGGAATTGCACCTTGCAGTTCTTGACTGGAACAAAGAGCTGCATCGGGAAAGCATGTAGGCTATCGCTGGTTAGAGCGAGATACTTCAAGTGAAATGTGTAAGCTATGGTAATATTATAACAAATTCTTACTTCTCTTTTTCAGTAACTTATATACATATAATAATTTTACCAGAATTAGAAATTCAAATAAATGTTGGAAACTTAAACCTATGTTATGAAAAAAAATACAAATAAATAGCCTAATCTAATAAAGTAATGTAACTAAAAGTTATAGATTACTTTAAAAAACTTATATAAACAATGCCGATTATGCACAAATAATACATTAGAAATATAATAGAAAGAACAGTTTAAATTAAGAATAAACAAAGGAGGTAAGTGCCTATAACCTGGCATGTTTCAATAGAAGTATTTAAAAGAATATATGTATAAAAAAAAAAGGATACCCTTAAACATGTAAATCTAAATGACTATAATAAAACGATTACATGCAGAAATAAACAATTTGAACGCATGAGGTTATGTTTAGTCAACAATAGATATTCCAGTTACACTTACATCTCTGTCTGCATTTTTGTAATTTACAACAATATCTTCAGTCAAAATGTGACCTGAGTAATTCGGCATAATGGAAACAATCAACCGCTGATGCTATCCTAATTCTGATTCAAAGAGATAACCTTTATCTCAAAGTAACTCTCACGTTTTATTTTTAATATCTTTCGGTTATATTATTATCTATTAAAAAAAAGATATTTTATTGAAATTAAATACATGTATTAAATTAAAACTTAGTAATTCTTTTTCTAATTTGACAATACAAATGAGGAAGAAAGAGTGAAACAACAGATGTCTTATAGCTCACCTGCATAATTGTAACTAAAATGGCCGCTATCAAAATCCACAAACATCCAAATAATTACCGACTTTTCCCAAAGCCCATTTTTTCACAAAAGCTTTTGTGATTTTTTCATTTTTGGAATAGATGGCAGATACACTTATGTCATGTATATTTAGCGTTGTCGTCATAGGTTTGGAACGTTGATACATCGATACCAGATGTTTTCTAATATCATAAAAGCACATAGATTTCTCCCGCCAAACTTTAAAGACCTTCAGTGTAATTTAAAACTATAAAGATCATGATTTAAAATTATTATTTTTTGGATGACTTTTAGTTGTAAGAACGACCCAAAAATATGAACAAATGTGTAAAAGTTAGAGAAGAATTGGTCGACTGTATCTTCTAATTTAAGGAAGAAATAGTTGGGGGTGCAGTCAAAGAAAACACGAAAATAAGCAAAACTTATTTATTATGTGCGTTTCGGCCTACAATGTAGGCCATCTTCAGGGCTAAGAGAGAGAAACAAACAAAAATATATAAAAACGTAGCAGTAACAAGAATATATAAAAAGTGGTACAGGAGTGAAAATAAAAATAGTGACTAGATATGATGAAATAGTGAAAAGATAAGATAGTGAATAGATAAAAATAGTGACTAGATATGATGAAATAGTGAATATATATATGATAAATAAGAAAGAATATAAGACAGGTTACAGAATATAATAAACTTAAAAAAGTGATAGATAAAAATAAAATTGTAGATGATGAAAAGAAATTCTAATGGTGACAGATATAATAAACAAGAATACGAATATAAAATAGAAAAAATACATGTCAAGAAAGGATAAAATGTAAACAATAATATAAAGGGAAAGAAAAATGAGGAGGTAAACGGAAAGATACAAAAAGAGAAGATTAAAAGTATAGAAAAAGGGGGTTACATAGGTATGAGGGATTACACAGGTAAAGTGTAATAATATAAGCATATATAGAAATAAAAGCTTGATAAATTTCAAAAATGAAACATTGAACATAGTAGTATTTATAACTATGAACTATGAGGAATGAAAAGAAAAAGAAAATATAAGTAAGGGAAGTTAATATGTAACTGTATACAGTAGAAAGCAGTGGCATAAATGCAATCAAATGTGTAAAAGGTTATTAAAATTAGATTTAAGTGATTGTTATATAAATATCAAATAACTATCACTTGGATGAGACTAGGTGTGGGCGATACCCAACAGCCATGCTACTTTTGATGGTTCATTAATATTAATGAAAAACTGTTGTTAATATTGATAGTTCAGAAATTTTTACCTACAAAGGTACGAAAGATCCCTCCATATTGTTTATATAAAATACACCACAGTTAAATTATAACCAAAACATTGAATATGTAAAAGTAGAGCCATATAACACAATGGTCTGGTGATGGCACTACATACTTCGGCATCATTTACTGAAGTATGTTAGAGAAGAATTGGTTGACTGTAACTTCGAATATAAGGAAGAAATAGTTGGGGGTGCAGTCAATAAAAACACCTTAATAAGTGTTATTTATTTATTGTGTGCCGACGTAATGATATAGAAGAGAAGTTCTGTGTGAGAAGCAAGTTGCTACATTGAGGTCCGTAAATTTGAATAGAGGCATCCTCTCGGCTACTTCCTGCGCGGCTGCTGCCGATTCCACGTTATGAGTTACCCGAAGCATACATTGTTTCGCCACCGCACTATAAGTAGCGAGGATATAATCTCGGGCGGTCGGAGTTCTTTGAGGCCCACGGGCACTCACTCTCCTGAACTGCCCGACAAACAACTCGCGGGCCTGCTCCAACCTAATGGGGAAACTCCCGAGCCGACGGCCGGGCAGCAGTCCCCGAGGCAGAGCCCTCAGCCACCCCGTCTCAGGGTGAAGATGGCTGAAAGTCCTGACGCTTCACGGCGCGCCTCGGCCTTCCCGGCCAACCGTCGAGATGACCAACAGGACCCTCCCTCCACAGCTGCGGCTGTTATCAAATGCTTTTTCTGTGGACGTCCTAAACATCCTAGATCTCGTTGTTACAGCCTCTGAAGCTGTCTGCCGGAGATGTGATAAGGTCGGCCACTGGTCAGCTGTTACACGTCCAAAACTTCTACTTCCATTAACCCTAAGACATACTCAGCTGCAGCCCCTTCTTGCATTTCTAAAGCCACTGTGCCTATTTAGTCAATAGTCACAGATCAGATGCTTTAATAGACACTGGAAGTTCTCAAAGTTTTATCAGTTCGAAGGTTGTAAATTCTTACAAATTACAAGTTATTCCAGCATATGGGAATGTCTCTACGGCATCTGGAGATCTCCTTGCTTGCATAATGGAACAAACTATCAGTCACTCTCCATTCTCAAGGCCACACATATTCTAACGTACATTTAGCTATTATACCTAATTTATGTGCTGATTTAATAATTGGGTATGATATTTTAGGACAACACGACTCAGTCATCGTGAAATTTTGGGGTGATAAAGTTTTTCTGTAGTTTTGTAATCTCTCGGTTGCCAAAATCCCACCTGTTTCACTATTCCCAAATTTATCTCCTGAAATCAAACCAATCGTAATAAAATCACGCAAAAATTAAATTAGTAAATTACTGTTTGAAGACATAATTGAACCAAGCTATTCTCTAAGGCGTGCTCAAGTTCTGGTTATATAACTGATCATCACTGCAAGAGAATGGTACTAGATTACTCGCAGACGATAAATCGTTTTACTTACCTTGACGCTCATTCCTTACCAAGAACCTGTGATCTTGTCAATTCAGTAGCTAAGTACAATTATCACAGTACGATCGATCTTCGAAGTACTTATAACCAGATTCCAATTAATGAAAAGGATAGAATTTACACTGCTCGGCGTAACTAATGTTATAGCAGCATTTCAAAGAGCAATGGACTCTATTATTGATAGTGAGAATTTGAAGGGAATATTTACGTATTTGGATGACGTGACAATTTGTGGTAAAACACGAACTGAGCATGATGAAAACCTAGGGAAATGTTTAAATGTAACAAAAAAATACAGTCTCACAATAAATATTTTTTTTTTTTTTTTTTTAAAGGATTTTCTTCACAAATGAAGGTTTCCTCATCCAAATTCTTCTTTCAGCCTTCTCTTCCATTCGTCCCTGTCAAGCGCATCCTCCTCCGTCATTCCATGCCCAGCCAAGCTTTCTTCCACTTTAGCTTTCCATTGGGTTCGAGGCCTTCCTCTCTTCCTCCTTCCCTCTGCCTCCCACTCCATGACCAATTTCGGGATCCGCTTACTGTCCATCCGTTTCACATGACCAAACTATTTCAATCTTCTTTCTTCGATGACCTCTAGTATGTTCTTGTTAACTTCCATTCTTTCTTTTGACTTTCCGGTATCCGAGGCTTATGTTTTGGTCTTTTAGCATTTTTTCGTTTTTTTACTGATGAGTGAGGAGCTGGCCCACTGCATCACCCCCAACCTGGAGGACCAGAGAGCTTTATTTCGGGGACTCCTACCCCTAGATAATGAAAAATAAATAATGAATGAATAATGAAAAATAATGAAAAATCAAAATTTTCAATTCGCTCAATTCGACTCTTAGGACATCTAGTAGAAAATAACACAATTAAACCTGATCCTGATAGACTTAAATCACTTCTAGATATGTTACCTTCAAATAATGCGGATTCTCTTCAAAGAGCTATTGGTTGTACATTATTCAAAATGGATATCACGATTTTCAGAAAAAATAAGGCCTCTAATAAACAGCAAACAATTCCTCTTATCTAAAGAAGCTTTAGAAATGTTCGAAAATTAAAAAAATGATGTTGCTAACAGTGTTGCTCCTATCGATGAAAACTGTCCATTCTTAGTTGAAACAGACGTATCTGACAACGACATTGGAGCCACTCTCTCACAGAATGACAAACTTATTGCATTTTTTACTAGATCGTTATCTACGATAGAGTAAAGATACATTCGTCTATGGAAAAGGAGGCTTATGCAATTGTCGAGGCAATTAAGAAATGGTGACATTATCCCATGGGCAAACATTTCACTCTTATGACCGACCAAAGATCCGTAGCTTTTATGTTCGATTCAAAATTTTCATAACAATAAAGAATGAAAAAATTTTGCGATGGCGTTTTGAACTTTCCAATTTTAAATTCGACATAATCTATAGACCAGGGAAATTTGAAGCAGCTGCTGATCCATTATCAAGATTTTGCAATGCTAATAGTACACTCCCTAGACTTATAGATACACCTCAAACACTTGCCATCTAGCTGTTACTAGAATGCATCACTGAGTTAGTGAGCAAGAATCTCCCGTATTTCTTAGAAGAAATAAGGCAAATAACTAAAAACTGTCGCGTTTGCAAGGCAGTAAAACCCAAACTTCTATAAAATTGAAGGAATTCTAATCAAGGCTACACAACCCTTTGAAAAATTAAGCTTGAATTTTAAATGACCTCTTCCTTCTACTCGCAATAAATATTTTTTAACAATAGTTGATAAATTTTCAAGATTTTTTTTCGCTTTTCCTTGTCCAGATATGATTTCATCAAGTGTAAATAAGCACCTAAATTATTTATTCAACCTTTTTTGGCATACCGTTATAGCGGAGGCAAACGATGTAGAACTTCATGTAATAACGGTGTTCAGTTTTTCGATTCTTCTATTAAGTGTGTAGAGGGGAGATAATAGTGAAAAAGTCTCTCTCTCTCTCCCTCTCCCTCTCCCTCCCCCTTTTCCCTCTCCCGTTTTCGTTAGCCTGAACCCAATAATAATTAATGTTTCTGTTTATTGAAAATTCAAAAGTTTAGTGAAAATTCGCCTTCAACAGTGCATCGCGGCTGACGGCCGCCACCTACGTGATATCATCTTTCAAACTTAATGTAAAAACCTAGATTCTGTACTGAATTAAACAATATAAGCATAATTTCTGTAAGTTGAATTGCATTTTGTTTTACATCCCTTTAAAACCGGTTCATACCTTTTGCCCCACCCTGTATTTTGCAGGTATTGTTAGGATAGGAATTATTGACGAGGAATACCTGACATGGCTTGGGACCGCCATTTAACATCCCCTCCGAAGGACGTCATCACCCTTCCAAAAATGTTTGGACAGTATGCCGAGCTGTGTACATAGAAGATCGAAGTGATCTGTTGCCTTTATGACATAGAGCCCATTTATCTTGGATAAAAAGAGATTTAAATGTCAATTTCTTTCAAATGATAAATGAGGGTTTCCTCCAGAAAATCAACCATTTTACATTTCTTCAGATTACAAACACATGCACAGTAATGATTAAAGACTAACATGACTACTGACAGAAACCAGTACTACAGGATTATTCAGAGGAATCGTATGTTTTTGAAACGCACAGTACACAACTAGAAGAATGGGGTAAACCGGCACAGTATTATTCATTTCAGTAGGCTTTGCCATTTTAGTCGCCATGTCGCAATGGAATGTGGAACACCGTATGTTCGTGTTCGATAACTACGTTAATGTCTCTTTCGCCGACATTTCAAGGTCGGCCGTCACGGAAACCTACCAGATCGCAACACTATTCTTAGATGGGTCATGAATTTCAGAACAACAGGAACCGTAACTCGACGTAAATCACCAGATGCAGTTCGCACTGCACGGACACAAGACAACATTGACAGAGTGAGGGCGGCAATATTGAGGAACCCGTGTCGTTCTGTTACCAAGCACGCTGCCGCTTTAAGAATAATAAATAAACTTCATGTAAAATCAACCGAGTACTCCTCATTATTTCAAAAACATGCGATTCCTCTGAATGAACCTGTACAAGAAAATAGTTAGAAACATTATCACAAAACACACACTTTTGTGATGCACGTGGATTAATTAAAAATTCTGAAGATTCTAAAGAACCTATGCGGGTATTTGACAGACAGTTTCATTTAATAAGGAACATAATACTTGAGAATGTAAATGGAACTGAGAAAGAACAAAATTTGAATTATAAATTAAAGACAGAATTTAAGATTCGACAGATTTTGACTCACTGAACTGAGATGAGCAGAGAGGTAGTTCCTTCTTTGCTTTAATAGTTTGTTAAAAATATTAATTTAAATTGGAGAATGGAGATAGTTGGGAGGTGCAGTAAAAAAAAACCGTGTATGCACCCACAGTTCACCGAGCCACCTCTCCTATTAGCCCTGAAGAAGACCTACAAAGTAGGTCGAAACGTTGGCACAAATAAAAAAATAAGTCTTGACTTATTTGGTGTTTTCTTGACTGCACCCACCAACTATCTCCATCCTCCATTATATCTTCTAGTCAACTATTTTCCTCTCGAACATTAATTTAAATTGTTTATGTTTATTTAATTAATTTTTATTATTACAGTATTTTATTTCAAATTGCAATTAAAATCATTTAAAATATTTAATCTTCCTACATTGTAAATTTTTTGTGATCCTTCATGTAGTTACCCTTTAAGAAATGGATCATAAAAATATATTTGACATTTTGATGAGGTGGGAAATCTTGCTTCAACTAAGGTCGTCTGGTTCTCTTAAAATTCATTCTTATCTTCGAATATTTATTACATATTTTAATGGCTAGTATATATATAAATAAAATTCTGTACCCAAAAGGAATTTAAAGAGAACCTCAAACTGCATGTAACTGAGAGGATAACGGATATTACTGACAAAAGCGCCTTTGAACACAAGGGGTAAAAGTGGAAAGTGATGTCAGCACCCACAATCCAAAGACCAAAGTGGGCTGAAGAAAGAAGGAAGGCCTACAGTGAAGGAATGAAAGGTTCTGTCAATAAGAATAAAACTACAGTTTTATTTATTTATATATAATTTACTTTTGTTTATTTGTTATTAGAAATGGTGCCCAAACAGAATCTAAAGTGTAATAATGTAAGCTTGTATTTTTTGGCATAACAGGTGCATGAAGCTACCTTGCCTGATCAACAGCTCCTAACCATTTTTACCTCTTGGAAGATTGACAAAGATTTTCAGTTGATACACTTCCTGCCCTTCTTCATTCATTTGTCAACCTTTTGGCTTACCACATGGCGGCACACACCACCTAGCACATTCATTTATAACTTACTTTTTATTCTTTATTTTCGAGATACGTTTCGGCCTAGGCCATTCTCAATCTTCTATTCTAATTGTTTCATTTTTTTTTTTTTTACTTATTATATGGTTAACAATGTGACCATAAGTCATTCATCTGTAAAAACATGCATAAATTCTATAATTATAACAATATAAATAATTCAATAAATAAAACTGTATATAAAATATTTCTATTGTCCAACAAATAACCTAAAAATAAAGCATAGATACCTCAATATAAGTTGTTTTATTCCATTTAGACTTTTTTTTCAAATTCAGAGGGAACCATATCCTCTATAGTCATTTAATAATAAGTCAACCTTTGATCTTAGTATATTATGATCTTTCATATTATTTTTGAAATTATTTAAATAAAATAATATTTAATATTATACATAAACAACTCTCAAATTAAATAAATCAATAAATAAAAACAAACAATCATGTTGATAATTATTCTGACATTATGTTATATTTCAATTGTTTTAATAAATTAAATTACTATGGCTGGTTCAGGTGAAGTTTAGAAGGCAATTACTGAGATGGTTATTGTGACAGTTATGTTTTGAGCAGATAAAACCTATATATTATTCCTTTTTCAATTTTAGAATAACGGATGAATATAACTTACTAATGTCTCCTGCTTCTTTTCTATCGTTGACTACATTTTCTATATTGTCATTAATGCACAAAGCTTCTAGGCATTTCCTTTTAATTTTATTTTTTTCTTTATGTAAAACTTTTGGGTTTTCGAAATTAAAAGTGTGTAACGTTTCTTTGAAATGTGCAGATAAAGCAGTTCCTGTTTTTGAATTAGGCTTAATATTATTTTTATGATGATAAAACCGACTATTTAAGCTATTTTTTGTATGGCCTATATATCTTTTATCACAATTATTGCATTCTATGTCATAAACAACATTTTTATTGTCTAATATTGGTATTTTGTCTTTTTGGCTTTCTATTATTTTTCTAATTGGATTTTTAGTGTTATGTGCTACTTTTATTTCATGGATATCATAATTCTTAAAGGTCGGTTCTATTTTATTTGATAGGTTTCTAATATATGTGATGCTTCTATAGTTTGTTTTTGTTTTATCTTGTTTAAATTCTACATTAAGTGATTCAGTATTAGGATTCAGCATTATTTTGGCAATGCTATTGTTAGTTTGTGTATTTGTGTTATTATCTTCTGTTTTAAAATAATTTGTAATTTTTGACTGATTCGGTTTAGTTTTTTATTATTATTTTTCCCTTCACGCAGTACCCCTATGTGAAGGGTGTATATCTTTTATAAATTAATTTTTAATATATTAATATTTTTGTATGTAAAGTTTATATGTATATATATATATATATATATATATATATATATATGTATATATATATATATATATATATATATATATATATATATATATATAATAAATGTGTGTGTAAATATATATATATATATATATATATATATATATATATATATATATATATATATATATATATATACATTATATATTATATATATATATATACTTGAGGTCTCGAGTTTCAGTCAGTTATTTAAACTTCTTTATGGCGACATTTCGAGACTATGTTGGTCTCATACTCATGCCCTAACAATGAAAATATGAGCCTATAGTGAATACATTAAATATCACACTAATATAAGTATAAAATGACACCTATAAGATGTTAGTACATAGGTGGTACTTATAATTTTTTATATATATATATATATTGTTAGGGCATGAGTATGAGACCAACACAGTCTCGAAATGTCGCCATAAAGAAGTTTAAATAACTGACTGAAACTCGAGACCTGAAGTATATATATACACACACACACACACACACACACACATTTATTGTATATATATATACACACACATATATTTTATATATATATATATATATATATATATATATATATATATATATATATATATATATATACATATAAACTTTACATACAAAAATATTAATATATTAAAAATTAATTTATAAAAGATATACACCCTTCACATAGGGGTACTGCGTGAAGGGAAAAATAATAATAAAAAACTAAACCGAATCAGTCAAAAATTACAAATTATTTTAAAACAGAAGACAATAACACAAATATATTTATATATATATATATAAAATAAATGTGTGTGTGTGTATATATATATATATATATATATATATCTAAATGTATAAGTAAAATAGTTTACAAATAGGTAGGCTATGCAGGGAGTAATCATATAACCTACACCTACTAGTGAAGTAGAAGCAAGCTTGCCTGCCTCATCGAGTTATCAATTTTATGTATATGATCTTGAAGGCCTACTATTTGAAGGGTTATAAAATATTTACAACATAGAAAGATTAAATAATTTAATTACAAAGTTTGAAAATCAAATATATATTTATATAAGTGTGTGTATAAATATACACACATATACATATACAGCAGAAGCATGTCATACATATATGAGAGTAAAGGAAGAATACTCTCCTAGGTACTTCTACTCTTTTCATTCATCTTAAAAATATCAGTTTTTCATTTTTTTTTTTTTTTACTTGCCATTTAGGAATTTAATTGCTAATGTTACTTAAACAACTCTATTTTATTTTTAATTCATACAATTTGTTTTACCATTTTCTTCTTCAGTTTTTTGTTTTGTTTTATCTTGTTTGAAATAGAAACTGACACAAAAATACGGTCCTTAAATAACCAGGATATGTTAATAATCCTAACTATTTATTTTGGGTAAGAGATAATAAAAACCATTTTCCAGTTATTGTTTTATTCAGATATTATCACTCCTTAGAAACGTTTCGACACTATGGTGTCATTTTCAATCTTTTCTTCTCTTGCATTTTTTAACTGGAAAGTCATAATTTTAAAAATTCCTAGGAGATCACTGGTCCTCCATAGTCAATAAATAATTATTAAAATAAATGGAAGGATAAATCCAGTTTAAAAAATTATAAGAATGAATAATCCTAACTTAAACATGGAGGATAGGGTACCTTAGCAAGTCAAATTGGCTATGTGCTGGTATTGACCAAGAACTAGCTGTGTAAATAATGTTGTATCCGATAGAGAATACAGCATTAATTCACAGAAGATTGGTCATTAGCAGTAGAGAAGTAACAGTAAATTATTTCAGTTCTACAAACAAACATTTGAATAGCAGCATCCTTTCATATTTTAAAAAGCAAAATTTTAAATAGTAGGGCCATGTATTGAGAATGAGTGTAGAATACTGTAAGTTAAAATAGAATGTTCTGCGTGGTGTGAGCCACCACGCGATAAGCCAAATAATAAATAAAGTAAATGCCATTAAACGCGATAAGCCAAAAATAAATGAAGTAGGAACAGATACAAGTTAACATTATTGCACTTTAGATTCTGTTTGGGCGCCATTTCTATTAACATATAAACTATAAAAATAAAATATTTGGCAAATATCTATCACTCACCACATATCACTTTTGTGATGCTGGTATAATTGATGATATTATAAATTTGTTAAGACAGTCTTAAAAATATATTAATTATAATTATCTTTTGAAAAAATGAATTCCTCTCAGTTTAATTATTATTAATTTATTTTATTCTAAAATACTAGTATTATTTTTTAATCACGCTGTACTGCAACTATGCAACATAGAGAACAATATTTACAGATAATAAATTTCTTTTGTAAATAATAGATATTTACAAAAACTTCTCAAGTATTAGATTAGTAAAATTAAATAACAATGGCACCCAATTGAATAGGTTTCCTTATTTGTGCATTTTTTCGACGGCTAACCTCAATAAAGCTTCACTTATATATATTTCTAAGATCAGCTTTATAAGTATTTTATAAATTAATTATTTAATCTGTTAAACATGAAAAATATCATGTTAATGCTCATAAGCATCCACCCAACAGATCAGGTATATGTAATACACTACCAAGTCGATTGATTAATCTTTGACAGAGCTTCCTCGTACTAAGTCTTTCTTGCTGCTTTTGTCAAAAATTCATTTTATCATAAAATATTAGAGCATATAACAACATATTAATATGTATATCGGTATTAAAAAATACACATGATCTTTTAAGCTGGATGAGCAATTAAATACATCAACTTAATTCACAAATTCACAAAGTTAATTTTCACATATTGTTGGATTAATAATAAACACACATGATTCTGTGTTTAATTCAAACTAGTTATCTGATCTTGCCTTGTTATAAAATCGAATTTCTGACTATATTCTTGAAAATAATAGTTATGGATCTACTACAGCCCCTTAGCCATATTATGAGTGAATCTAACCTAACCTAGAACATTTTTTATGAAGTTACCCATGTTTAGCAAGTTTGAATTTACAATAATCTAGTTGTAGTACTTATCTCACAAAATGAAAAGCACTTGTAAGAAATAAAAACTAAACAAAAAGACTCTAGGAAGAATATTGGCTGAAAATGATCTAAGAATTGAAAACATACTAATCACTAATGAATAATAGTAACAAATTATATACACCAAAGAAGAAAATGGAAAGTGGAAAATATTAATATAGATGAAGTTGACAAAAATATAATATTTGTTGATTTGTTGTGTTTATATATGTATATATATATATATATATATATATATATATATATATATATATATATATATATATACACATATTTAATTTGTAATATTTGAGTGGAAAATAGTTGACTTGATAATTCAAATGATAGATTGAATTGGTCAGGGGTGCAGTCAAAGATAACACAAAAATAAGAGATACTTATTTTATTTATTTTGATAAGTGATGCAAATCATGTATATATATATATATATATATATATATATATATATATATATATATATATCGAACGACTTCTCTCTCCAAATCGCCCTGAAGATGACCTACACTGTAGGTCGAAACGTCGGCACATAATTATAAGTTTATTACTTATTCAGTGTTCTTTTTGACTGCACTCCCCAACTATCTCCTTTACATATACATATACATATATATATATATATATATATATATATATATATATATATATATATATATATATATATATATGTATGTGTGTGTGTGTAATTTGTAATATTTCAGTGGAAAATAGTCAACTTGATAATTCAAATAATGGATTGAATTGTTCAGGGGTGCAGTCAAAGATTACACAAAAATAAGTGATACTTATTTGTAATATTTTTTAAGTAAAAAAAAATATCACTTATTTTTGTGTTATCTTTGACTGCACCCCTGACCAATTCAATCCATCATTTGAATTATCAAGTCAGTAAATCGTCCAGATAAAATTAGCAGCTAAAGTTCCAGCTGATCTAGGATAGAAATATATTGTGAAAAAAACAATATATCCTTACATATCACCCAAGGTTGTCTAAAAACTCCATTTCCAATAACTTTTCTTTATTTTTAACAAAATCATTAGGTTTATCCAAGTATATTAAGAAGTAACATTAAATGAATTTCAATGCATTGACATAAATCATTATATGGGTAAAAAAATCTGCTAAAATTATTCAAGTATATAACTATAAAAAGTGTAGAACAAAGGGAAACACTGTAATAAACTATTTTGGTTCTTTGATGAATCTATTTATGGGGTCAGAATATGGGCATGGGAGAATTTATGTCACTGTTATGTTGAAAATGATTCCTCTAGTGAGCTTTTTGGAGCCACAATTATAAAAATTTTAAAGCGCTTTGATGGGCAATCCATCACACAGATGAATAAATAAAAACAGTAGCTTGGAGTTATTGGATCATGTTTCAGGAGAATAAATAAACAACCAAATTGTATGGGCTTATTCAGTTGCATTAACTATATCTACATTAATTTGAACATAAGAAATCCAATCTTTAACTAACAATACCTATTATAAAACAGATCTGCCAAATTTTTGTCACACTGGTTCAAAAACCCTATTCTAGTATAAAAGATACAAATGTTACACTAGTATCTAGTGTAATACATGATGAGCAGTTCCTAAGATAAGACTTTCGGTAACGTCAAGATCAGTAACAATACATCCAGAAAGCAGGAGATTGATCTCTAGCTCCCAAGATAATTTCCATTACCGTCGGGTATTACTTCACTACTGGTGGTAACTGTTATCAATATAATATGTATTTATAAATGCTCTTACACACACGCATATATGGTTAATTTTGATTCAAATGTAATAAACAAGGAGACAGGCCCATAGAAGGAAGAAAAAATAATGGAAAAATTAACTCTACCGAAGATAGAGGATTTAATTAAGTTAGCAAAGTTCCAAAAATTCTAGACAGAAAACAATGAAAATTGCCAAGAAACTGATGAACAGCATATTTCGGACCGATGGGCTGAACATTTTTCAACCCTTTTAACAGGTGAGGCACATATAGTCAATAAATACATAAAGCCATAAAAGGGATAACAAAATAGTAAAATAAGAGCCTCTGCCATTAATTATATCCCAGCAGAGATCTACAAACAATGAGGACGAGGATGAAGAATGCGGAAAGATAAATATACTCCAAGTTACTGCAAAAATACATTGCCTGTCCAAATTAAAAAAAAGAATATGCACATTACAATTTGATTATCTTTCCAAAAACGTTAATTTCAACATGTTTCAAAAATTATTAAAAAGCCAAAATGTGATATTACTTTCTGTAGACCACTAAAGACTACAGCCAATAGTAAAGCAGGTTTTTCGTCTGTGGTAGACAAGGTGTCCATTTTGGTACACTGATAAGGTGTGCAAAAGCCCTACAAAACAGGCAAGGAAGAAAGAAAATCCTCCCTCCTCCATTCAAAAGATATGCTTGTAACAAGTAGACAACAATTCGTAGTTGTATCTTGCTTTAGGACATAACTACTTTATAGTATCCTACTAAAACTATTTTTCTAAGAATATTTTATTTTTCTCTGCCAATTCAAAAATATTTAGTGTGAAATACTCATTATGCTTTGTCAAAATCATAAAAATTGATGTAAAGAACTATATTTTTTATACAAACAATGTTTATACCTTCAATAAATATCTTCTGAAATTACTTTAGAATTTCATTCAGTGACCTCTACCCGGACCAATTTCTTCAACGTAAAGAATTGTATTTTTAATAGAACAAAAACTAGGAACAATACTAAAATTTTGAGGTCAATTTGAAATTCATTACGTTATTTTTACATTGAGATACAAAATACATAATACACGATATAAAATACATCACCTGAAAATATTAAATTAATTCTGTGATATTTTAATAATGTTTTTTTTTTAAATGTATTTATTGAAATTTACAACTGTATACTGAATACATCAAGTAAATATAATGAAAGATAAATCATGTCCCGAGATAAAAGCAAGTAAACTACTCAGTGGTAGTATGTACTCTTATAAAAAGTTCAACTTAGAAGGTCATGAGGTCATCTTCAATTTTAATGGTACAGTGAGAGAAAAATGTTTTTTTCCTATAGACAGGAACAACAAGGAGACAGAGAAAAAAAAAAAGAAGAAAAACAAAGAAAGAAATCTTCAGAAAAATTTTAAAGTACAACAGAGTACATACAAATTTTAAAATACAACATATAATGTAGTAATTCAAAACAGAGAGAGAATTTTGGGTATACACCATGACTAGAATTCATGATAAACAAGAATTTGATGGGAGTCAAGGATCTGTTCTGGAAAGATTAAAGCAGATCTTAGTATAATTCCTCGAACCCCTTAATGAAGCACCGCTCAGCAAAAAAAAAATATACAAGCATAAAAGAGACTTAATAGATATGAAAAGAAATTATGAGGGAATGGTGGTTATTGCCTTTTATTTGATTTATTTATGAAAACAAGCCCAAACAGGCAGAACGTAGGAGTTCTGTATCCAATCAAAAAGTAAGGAAATAAACTTGTTTGAGGAACTTGAGATCATTCAGACGAACTCAAGGGGAACAATATTTATCAGACTTACTTATTACCTACTAAACTTGGACTATGCTGATGAAGTGATAATAATAGCCAGATCAAAAGTGGCACTTTCAAAGGCTCCACAGTAATTCTAAGAAAGTGAAAAGATTGGTTCTTGAGATAATAAAGGGGGGGAGGAATGTACAATTTCCTCAAAAAGTTAGGGGCAGAAAGGACAGAATAACATGTGATTGCTTCACAAAATTCTTGTCTGGTAACTTAAATTACTAAGAGATTTTAGTGAAAAAAATACATTACTGAGTATCTAGAAAAGTAAGGTAGCTTGACAGATCTTTGATCCAGTAAGTATATACACAACGACAATCCAAGACAAGAAATAATAAATAAAAACACATCTATGACATAGCCACTAACTTTACATGGAGCAGTAAAAGATGGCTATGAAACATTAAAAAGATGGGAATAGATTGATGCCTAATAATCGATATACAGCAAACCAGAGGGAGAGTACAAAAAAAGAGATGTATACTCAGACTGTATAGAGGATGATCTGCAGAATGCATAATAGAAAAATCAAGCTGTTGATAGGGCAGATAGGAGAGACATTGCTGTATACCAGAGCTGTAGCAGATTATTTTTATTATTTATTCATTTTCTAATTACTTCTACCATTTACTTTGCTAATACCTATAAAGCTTGTATCTCTTAATCTAATAATTAATAATTATTTTTAGTCCTAAAGATGGTCCACATCTTTGGGCGAAAATGTAAGCTTCTACTGAATAATTTCCTAACTCCATACTATACTTAAATTATCTATCACCTCTTCATAGACAAGGAATAGATAGATAAAAGCAAAAGAGCAAAAGGCACCATTATGTTTCTGGAAGGAAGACATGCAACATTTGGGATGGTAAAAGTAACATTGGAAAACACCATTCTCATAATATTTATTTTAAAAGGTTCCATATTCTTAAATTATAAAGTTGGAAACAAAATTATGGTAAATATTTATTTCTGGAATTGATATACAAAAATAAATAATTAAAAAAAAAAAGTTTGGTTTCTCTATTACGTACATAAAAATATTATCATATAACATTGTGCATATTTATGAGGATGAAAACTGAAAACTCTTCATTTCTATTTTTTCACATCTTTTACTATAAAATTTTTAAATTTAAATCTTAAAAGGTGTTTAATTGATTAAGACTGTTCATTCTGACAATACACAAGGAGAAATAACTTTGCTTCACTCAATTAAAAAAATTGAAATAAACAAGTTTTTAGTTTACCACACTCTTATATATCTATTACACAAACATTCAATAAAAAAATAGATAGAAAATAAATTTTATAAACAGTATATAATCCGAAACAATCTATATAATTTACAAATGTACAATATTTTGTAGATCTCCTGACCAATAATGAGTTAGGGTAACTTAATTAAATATAACTTTCCAAAGAACTTCTGAAGAATGTTATTTCAATTAATGGATACAATTTAGATTTTAATAACCACAATGACTTTATCAACTATACAATCATATACATTTTGCTTTATGAGAAATGCATTCTTGTTTTCCAAGTATATATTTTTGTGATGATGAAATCATAAATTTATTTATTTAACATCGAAAGGCATATTTTGGGCTGGACGGACTCATTTATAGAAGCACATAGTCAGGATAATGTTGTCCTTTATTGCTATAATCAATGTTGCATAGTGGTTTGTAAAGCCATGAATAGTGCCAACTCTATTGTTAGTAAGCACCATATAATGGTTAGCCCAGTCATGTCATTACACCTTTCTAACAACGATTTTTAGGTTAGCGATAATAGAAACCTTGGCTTCTTTTAGCCAATATACCACAATGGCTTCTTTAAGCCAACTCCACATTCCTATGCTAAAAATAATGTCTGCCCAAGCCCGATTGACAGCCGCCTAAGTAAAGGAATTGGAGATCCATTCAGGCCAACATTTCATATAACAGGTATTAACAGTTTTGCCATTTCATAGTACATTATTTAAAACCTTTGAATGAAAATTACTCAACATTTGAATCACACAAATTAAAACATTTATTTCTCTAAGTTTTTCAATAATAGGTAACAAAAAATAAAACTTTTATTAGGTTTTCTCATAAAGTATAAATAAAGAAAATTATGATACAAAAAATTTCCATAAAATTGATAAAACTATCACTTACATACAAAATTAACCAAGAAATTTTTTTTTTAATATTAAAAATAATTAAAATGTCTCCATTTTATACAAATGTACAAAATTTACACAGATTTCCAGACAAATCATGTCTAGGCCTTAGGCAAGTTAATTATTTAATAACTTTTGAAGATTCCTCAAAGTAATTAATGTGGTACGGGGTCTTACCTCATGCTTTTTAAAACCACAAAACTTTGGTAGAAAACAATTTTTTTTTACACAATAAAAATATGATCTATTAAAACCATTCCGTTTAACTAAAACACTACAGTTCCTCACCGCAACTGGTTTTTCCTGGCAATTTGACTCCATTAGACACTGTCTTATGCTATCATTTCTGAGTCTTTTCCTAGAGAGTCCAATTTCATCATCAGCCAAACATCTTTTTGCAGCAGTACTACAAATATCCTCTGTAGCAGTCTGGGAATCATTTTCACATTCATTATCAGTAGTTTTACCTAGTTGTTCTAGTTCTGAAGCAGTTAATTTGTTATTATTAGTAGTAGAATCCACTGTAGATGTTTTTGATGTTGTTAAAGTCAAATTATTTTCACAATTGTTTTCATTACAAGCTGGCTGCTCTTGCAGTTCTTTACAATATGGAGATCCAGTCACTTGCTTAATATCACAATCTAGCTGAAGCTTAGTAGGTGTTTCACTATCTTGTTTAATACCACAATCTAGCTGGAGCTTAACAGAATCTCCTAATGAATCAGAATATTTATCCCCATCAATAGTACAGTTTCTAGAAACTTCTAACTGTTTAATATCTCTTTCACAAACTTCAGACTCAGAAGAAATTGATTTCTGAGGTCCATCTAAACAATTTTCAAGTTTTTGGAAAGAATTATTTGGGATAGAAACTGAATTTGTAACTTTTGAGGCATAGGGAAATTCGGAAACATTTAAAATAGGAGACTGGCTTATGTTTATATTTGTATCGCTCAGTTTAGACCTAGGCGACACAACTAAATCTTTCATTACCAAATACTTTTCATTTCCCGTAGAATTTGGTATTTTTGTATTTTGGATATCAACTGGAGGTATTAAGATTGAATGTATTTTTCCCACACCATTTGTTTTATTTATTGTTATAGTTCTTTTTTTGTTACCTAAAAAATGAGAACTACTCATATTTGGTATGTGCATGATTTTGGAGTTTGTTCCATTCAATTTGTTTTCCTTTACCAACTTAGGACTGAATACCAAAGGCATACCTTTCTTAAAACTAACATTACCTGATGTGAATGGTTTTATATTAATGGATTTCAGTGCATTTCCAGCTAAATTATTATCTTTTAATTTAATTAAGTTGAATGGCTGTTCTTTGCTACGTTTGCGATAATCGAGACTTTCTGGTGAAGAATGTGATTGAACATTATGAGATACATTTTTATCAGAATGTGATTGAACATTATGAGATACATTTTTATCAGAATGTGATTGAACATTATGAGATACATTTTTATCAGAGTTGCTTATTTCCTTTGAACTGTTATTATTTATTCCAGTATTAAATGTTGAGTTCTCATTACACCTGTTGGCACCATCCTCATTAGTACAATTAGATTTTTTAGATGGTCCAGCATTATTGATTTCTGGAACATCACGTATACGCAATGGGCATGCATATTCTGAACTATTTAATTTAATTGAACCTGCATTTACAGATGAACTACAAGCAAGATTTTTATCACCATTGTTAGTATTTAAATTTGATAAACCTATATTTCTTGGAATAGTAATGATTCTTTTATTACTCGGAGCCTTGCTATTAATAGGATTGTTATTTATAATAGTTGGTCTAATAAACTGTCCTGGGGTCTTTTTCTCTTTATCTTCAATGATTGATGGCTTAGTTAGAACACCCTTTGATAGGAAAGCCCGTGGAAAATCATGTACAGCTTCAAAGTCATTAGAAAATATTGGTTTTTCAACCCCTGAAAAAATGAAAGTCATTGACTCAGGTGTTAATATTCTGAGCAATGAACAAATTTCTTTATGATTACAGTGACAATAAAAATTAAAGTTGTATACATTTCCCTTTTTCTCAATTTTCTTAAAGTTTTTACATGGTTCGGAAAAACGATTTAAGTAAACTGTGGTGGTATTTTCAAAATTTCTGAAATCAATAAAAAAAAATACATTAAAAAATTACCTAACAAGTGAAACATACTATACTCAATAGAAAATCACTTTAACTAAGAAAACATAATCAAAAGGCTTACCTTTGTTTATTAAGGATTTTATTGATAAAAATTCTTGATTCACTGGTATCTCGAGTGAAGAATGACTCACATCCTAAATATCTCATTACTTCCAAAGTGCCTTCAGAAACATAAACTTTTTCCTTAAAAAATATAAAATACTAGTTGAACTTGTTTAATTTAAATTGATTGACAAACATTGCAATAATCTCGATGCAACATTAGTGGGATTATTGTATAATACCAAAAAATTTTAATCCTATCTAACCAAATAATTGAGATTAAAAACTACTTTAAAACAAACAATGATTAGACAAAATATGAATTAAATTCTCACCTCAATTACTCTTTTATTATAATTTTTATCTTTTGAAATAACTAACTAAAGGCATTCTTTAGAAAGTGCCTACTATAAATACTTAAATATTTCAATACAAGTATACCCTTATAACAGATATCAAGAAAGTTGACCTAAAACAAACATTTGGTGAAGCTATATAGAGACAGGGGGAGTGGAGTGGCTCAGTGGTAGAGCACTGAGTTGACAAGCCAGAAATCCTGGTTAAAATTACGCTGCAGGCAGTACTTTTATTTAGTCTATTTGTAGCCAGAGATGGATCATATAGGAGATCTAGGACCCTCCTGGGGCTCGCCCAGCCTCTATAAAATATTATAAAAATAGAGTACCCAAAATAAGGGGGAAAAATCTGGCGGTTGAGGGTGACCTAGTACAAGTCACCTCCTTGCAGAACTGTTGTCCATGAAACAGTACAGTGTCTACCATGTACTGAACCCCAGACCTGTTCACGGGTTATAGTGGTACAGGTAAAAATATAGATGCATTTGAAGTAATAATGCTCAATTAAAAATAGCTTGCCCCTCAGAGAAATATATACAATTTAAGGAAACGCCCATCTATACTGTTTCTTATGTAGATACAAGAATGAATATATAAACTTCTCTATCATTTATTTAAACCTAAAAACTTTATAGCAAAGAAAAAAAAGCATAAATTTTTCAGGAACAAGGTCAAACACAATTTGATGAATGGCAATAAAGTTTCCTGCTTCCCCCTCCCTTATCCCTCAATTTACAAAATAACTTATGTATACAATAATTTCACACTTACAAAAATGTTTTGTATAACTTAAATCGACACAGATGATAAGATCTGAATAAGGCCTTAGGGATCCTATATTTTGCATTGTATTGTAATGGTTGGCTTTAGGAATTGAACATACAGTACCCCAATCTAAAAAGCACAAGAATAATTGTTATGGAATAACCAAGTTTCATTATTTATATATATATATACATACAGTCCCTGGCCATATTAATATGACCACCAAGAAAGATTATTTTCTTTTTGTTTTTTTATATAATACTTTCGTGTGTCTTAATAAATTGCTGTTTTAAGTAATGGCAACACTGTTATAAGTTTTTTAAAGTATTTCACTGGATTATCCGTGTAATTCACCGGACCTGAACCCTATAGAAAATACTTGGGAGCAACTGAAAAGAGAAATTTCGAAGGAAAAAATCACTAACAAAACCAATTTAATTGGAACCATAATGATAAACCTAAGCAAAATGCTTTAAATTGCATTGACAGCATGCCACGAAGAGTAAAGGCGGTTATCGAAGTACACCACAAAACAGATTAATACAGCCAGGGACTGTATATATATACATATATATATATATATATATATATATATATATATATATATATATATACACTAGCTTTTGCCCGCAGCTTCGTTCCCATAGAATTTGGACTACCGCATAAAGTTTCTTGACAGTGCTTTTTAACAATAATTTTAAATAATGAATAATTTAATTATTTAAATAAATTAATTTTTTTCACTATAGGTTACTGGTACAAAATTTCAGATGTCTAACTTCAAAACTGATGGATTCCATAAAACCTTTGAATCCTTATTATAATAAGGGTGGAATTATCCAAACTTCTTTCTTAAATCATACAAAGGACCTATCTGCAAATTTCAAGATGCTAAATTCCTGATTTGCCTTAAATTATGTACTATAATGGATACTCCACAGATCCTATAAAACTGTCCGGGGGGGGGAGGCACCTGCCCCCGGGCGCCTACCCCTCTAAATCCACACTTGCTATAGCCCATGTGTTATTCTGATGTATGACCTATATTACTGTAAAGTTTCATCCAAATCCGTTCAGTAGTTTTTGCGTGAAAGAGAGACAAACATACAAACTTTCACATTTATAATATTAGTAAGAAGTAAGATAGTAAGATTAGTAGTATATCAAAACAAATAGTTTCACTCTTGTTCTTTCTGATATTTTAACAACTATGATCATGTTATTTTCCTTTAATTATATACTATAATGGATTCTCCACAGTTCCTATAAAACTGTCGGGGGGGGGGGGCACTTGCCCTATATTACTGTAGAGTTTCATCCAAATCCGTTCAGTAGTTTTTGCGCGAAAGAGAGACAAACATATCAATCTAAGAGGGATATCAATCTAATGTGGGAGTTCTCAAAAGAATATACTCCACTACCTTTATTGAGCCAGATATTTATGAAAGTGTAAATACCATAAAATATTTAAAAAATATAATAATAATAATAAAAATAAATAAACACATCTATCACTTCGAAAGCAAGGGCGTAATAACCCTGCTGTTGATCGCCCCACAAACTGATCCTAAAACTAAATAACATATTTTACTTATTCATTCAGATTTTTTTTTTCTGGCTGTTAGCACTGAGACCGTCAGGCCTGCTGTGCACTTTTAAGAATATAACTAATATCTTTTATCAAAAACATCACCAAAATATAAATTACCTCTAGCTTAGATGCAATCTCTGCTACAAGAGGGTCCATTGTTACTTTCTCAGCAAATAGATAAAAATTCTTTATTGGTTCTGACCTGCAAATTAATATTTTAAAAAATTATGTAATTTGTAGTCAATGATAATTGAAATAATAAATATGAACCAATCATTTAAAAATAAGTGGTTTTATGCTATTCATAACCAAGCTGAATAACTTTACTGATAACTAATAACTTTACTCATTGACCTAGGATCAATTGCTACATACTTATCAATTATCATTACATACTGATCAATTATTGCATACTTATCAGTATGTTCTGCTGGAAGGAGATCACATAAGTTTCTGATATTATGAATTAGCATGTGCAAATAAACACATTTTATTTTACTGTTCAAGTACATACATTTCACTTGCTAAATTATTTAGCTACTAAAGAAAACGTAGTTGTGTAAATTGTAATAATAATATTAATAATAATCAATAAAAATGCTCACTTAATTAGTTTGACGACACTGGAAACAAGTTCATCAAACCCTAAAAAATTGGAAGGCTGTTCATAATACGTATTATCTAAATAAAGTCTGGCTATGGCCTAAAAATAAAAATACAATTTTATTTTAACATAAAATAAAAATATTATAAGTAATTCTAAAATAAAAATACTTCATTCATCCAAATATGCATTTATAAATTTTTTGTAATTTGCTTATTGCTGAACTGTTCATGTGGTGTTGTGTTTGTAAGGGATAGATAAATTGATATGACTCAAAGGATTCAGTCTCTGAAGCACACACAACTAGACAGAATAACAGGGAACAGGATATACGAGCTTGTATACATAAGGTAACAACTACAAGTAGAGGGATAAACTTGTATGCCTCGTAGGGGAGGGGAATACAATGAATTCCTATCCTTAGTATGAGTGCAGGGATTATTCTTCAGATCTTACTAGGAATTTGGGTGGACCAAACTTTAAAGTTTTCCTTCTGGATCCGTATGTTTCAGCCTCTCCTAGGCAATTGAAATGGATTCCAATGATTAGGAATACTGTTGGTTCAGGATAGTAATATTTTGAATATGTCTTGATGACTAAAGAATTAAGGACTAAAGAAACTTTGGTAGATATTTTAGTAGGTGTAATCAGTATTTCTAGTTTGTATCTTAAAAAAAAGTTAAAGAAGAGTTAAAAGGAAACTTCAGACAGTTATTATAATGGTATGTTCTTTTTTATTACCCAGTGGAGAGATTTATATCTGAATTGAATTTTCTGAAAGAAGTTATTCTACAAAGCAAGATTTCAAAATAACAAAAGAAAAAACATTGAGATAAACAATAAGATTACGACCTCAACAAGAACTCATGTCCTGCCAACCTTGAGAAAACTCACAAGGAATTTATTAGCTAAAAGAAATTCAAGAATATCAACAATAAAAATCAGTATACTGTGCAGCCTAGCATTTGATATAATTTTTTTGTAAACTGTATTAATATTTATTAAAAATGATTATGTTTTCCTGCAGGAAAATTTAAACTTTAAAGTTTTCAGAAATAAAAAAATAAAAGGTTTTAGATAAAGACACCAATGAACCGCCTAGAAGAGGATACCAACAAACTCCTCTGAAGGGAGCATGGACTGGGGCATTGTATGATCACACGTTCTCTGTAGACTGTTTGTCATCTGCTATCATTGCTATATATAGAACCACCACATTCTTTTAAGCTGTTGGTGGTGGGCTGTTGCTGCAGGTCATCTCAAAGGGCCAACTTCCTACTAACGATTACGAATCGTTTGTGGGAATAAAAGTTTATCCAAAACCCTGAATTATTACTGTTAAAAAAGTCACGTTAGAGATAACTTTCAGGAATATCCTAAAAATGAATTAATCAGAACAGCTTTTTATTATACTTGAGTGTGCTCCAAAGAAAACTAGTGATTTATAATTTAAAAACTGAACAGAGGAGGAAAGGAAATAAATAATAAAAATTACTCACCAAATATACTTCATTGTATCATAAAAACTTACCTTTTCCTTAATTACTGGAAGTAAAACAGGAGATCTCACAAATGATGGAGAGTAACAAAAATTCCCAGTGTACAAATAACTACCAAAAGTTCCTAAAAAAAAAAATTCATTAAATTATATTATATTCATTATACCTGGAATTTATCCTATTAACGATTTGTAAACAGGATGGAACATTAAAAAAAAACATAGCATGGAAGGTATGAGACCTCCTTGTGGTGTGATTTTACAAGATTTGTTTAACAAGAAAGTCTATCACACCAGCTCCTTTTCTATGGGTGTTATGGATTTGGATGAGGTATGGACATATCCTTTGTAATCTGTGCAAGTATCAATTTAATTGGTCATGGAATCATTTGTAGGGGTTCTGTAAGTGTATGTTAAAAGCTATCAAAAAGTCAGTTTGGAAAGATATACAGTCAATTCAAAATTTTAGAAGTTTTTGCCTGAAAGGTGTCAAGTTTGCTAAGTGAATCTTATTAGCTGTTCCAAACATCTATAATGAGTATGTTTTGAAAGAAGACTCAGTCTTTGATTTAGGATTTTTTAAATTCTATAGAAGAGGATCTTTTTTCTATATTAAGATATCAATCAACTATGTCCTGATTGTAGTGTAATAGAAACTGTGAACACATTGACACAGCCTATACCTTCGGTGAAGCTGCTGAGAGTAACAGGATTCAATATCATAATAGAAACTCATTATGTGGTTGTAAAACGATAAGAGTCTTAATGAACTACCAGAGAACCGTTACATCACCTTCCATGGTATGTGTGTGAATGTTCATTGCTGATTCCCTCAATTTCATTTAATTAATCAATACTTCCTTCCAATTAATGTTAATAATGGAAAGCAGCGTGAATGTGCAATACTCAACCAGTGACAGTGTAACTTAATCATTTTACCATAAGAGTTATCAGCTCATGAAAACAATAACAAAACTAAAGCCAATGTCGATTCCAATGTTTTACAATGTGATCAGTAAATTAGCCAGCACAAAGCACTGTTATTTAAGATAATTTATTGAAGTTAGGAGATGAAAAAATAAAGTTTTTGAAAAGATGATAATTATTTGCTATTTACCAGAGTCTTATACTTAATAATAATTTAAATGTATTATTAGTTGATTATTGAAAGTTTCATTTTTTTTTTATAACTGATTTATAAATTTGGTTCAGAAATAAAACCTTCTTCGCAAAAAATAGTTGATTGCATTTACCTCCAAACTAACAGTACATTGAATATTCAAACAGAGAAAAAAGAAATCAACAATATGCATTAGAATCATCTATTTTTGTAGACCTGAATTAGAAAAGCAACTTGTTATGCATTAACAATATATATCGTGCTAGTTTACTATAACTAACATCAAGCAATTATAGAATGGGAATTAACATACACAATGCACTATGTATATGTTAAAAGTTCCTTGGACTACAACCCATGAGTTAAGTACTTTATTAAAAGAAGTAACAGCATTCATGCACAATCATCAGGATTTCAGTTCTTCAGGCATATGAAGGGCCAGTACAGTGTAGAGATTGAGAATGCATCAGTATTCAGTGAATGAGCAGAAAATTGATCTTTAATTTTAAGAAAGCAGTGACTTTTGCCAACTTTTCTAATTTATGAAGAAGTTTGTAAAACTTTTGTGGGTACAAGTAATTAATCTATAACTTCTTTTAACATAATAACTAAGATCTACAGGGTTAACATACTAACTTATAACTCAGGAAAAGTCAAAATTCACATTGTGATGTGTATTAAACCTAAAATCAATATTAGTAAAGAAATATAAGTCATTATGGATTAAAATATTACGATTACTAAAAAGTTTAAAATATTATTATACATTGATATTAAATTATTATTAAAATACTATCATTATGACAACAATGTTACCTTGGTAGAAGCAACATGATATACAACTTTAAAAAAACCAGAAGGATCTAAGCAAATAAAATAAAAAATAATAATAATAATAAAAATTTCATGAATGAAGATATTGGTTGGGAGTGTGGCAAAGAATTAATCATAGATGAATGAAGAGTGAAACACTAATAAACCAAACTTATTTTATTATATTTTTTATTGTATATTGACATTTACATAACAAATTTTATTTGTGCTATCTTAATCACCACAAAAGTGGACAAACACAACAAAGCTGTACTGATTAGTAAACACATTATGCACTGTTTTAAAAAGGCATCGAACAAGCCTTTAAGTGTTTAAATTAACTATTTTTCATAATACATATAAATGAAGTAAGGACAGTTTCTAAGTGAAAGACTACAATAGGAACAATGGGATATTGGAATTTACTTTTTTAAGTGTAGGCACAAGTTCTTGTAGAAGCAGATTATGTGGTCCAGATGGCTGATGGCCAAAAACAATTTGGAGCTTGTTGTCAATGGATGCTCAGAAAACCTCTAAATGTAATGCGGTGCTAATTGGCCAAGATGTGAAAGACTATTCACATAACACCTTACAATGAGCCTCTGAAAACAATATTCAGCCATGTAGGAAGTATCAACCAAGATGTTTTGTGGAGTGTCAGGAAAGCCTATTGTTTATTCTACTCCATCTGCACAATATTAGGAAAACAGGACTTATAGAAGGTAACTATAATAGTTACATTTAAACAGTAATCCAGTCTGTTCTTTTGTAAGGTCTAGAGATGGACTGTGCTTGATAATTAATTGGGAAACTAACTAATTAGAAGAAATGTGGCTGCTCAAATACACCAAGCATCTACACATGTGAAGGATCTCATTCCTCTTAAACATTATTACCACATTGTATACAACGTCTCCTGCTGTGACTGTAATTCTTCCTACATCGATGCACCTTACAATCTGCTTCATTAAAAACCAGTTTTTCAAATCAATAGATTTGTTTATTAAACCAAGCGGGATATTTACATGCTAGTTTCTGTCAAAATGTTAGTAAAGGGTTGAATAAAGATAAAACTTTATTTGAAACAATGCCAAAATTATAAGAAAGAAGCATCTAAGAGTAAACAGTAAATCTGAAATTCCAAAGTTGATCACAGATTTTGGAAAATAGCATTTTATAGGAAGATAGTAAGCAATATAAAGATAAAATAAATATCTAAAAAAAAATACAGATCAAGAATAAAAAAAAGGAGTGAATATATGATTGAGCATGGAAAAAAAAAAAGTAAAATGAAAAAAATTCCTTACCGTGTAATAGGAGAGCAACAGAGCCTGCAGAAAATTTAGAATCTATAAATGAGAAAATATATTTGTTTCCTTTGAACTTGAATTTAATACTTTTATTAGTACAAAAACCTTGCAAATCTATATGTTTTACCTAAAAAAATAATGAACAATATAAAAAAAAAATTACATTTAAAAAAGTTTTCTAGAACTAATAATTTTCAAACCATTCTACGCTATATACAGATAAAAGAAAATATTTGTATAAAGTTAAAAACAAATTAGTAATTAGAAACATTTAAATTCATATAAACTTACATCAAAGTTCATTTTCAAAAACCAAGCATTAAATTTGGAAGTAAAGACTCTTTTAGCAGTTGGCGAAATTAAAGAACTTAAATCATGACACGATGTATCAAGATTGGTAAGGAAATGCAAACAATCCTGAAATTTTAAAACAATAAATATAATACATATATTCTTAATAAATGTTTTAGCATTCAATAATATCTCAAAATATTTATATAACCATATGTACATGATATTTGGAAACGTAAAAAATAAAAAATAGTATTTCCTTAATAACCACTATGATCTATTTGTTTAAAATTTGATCTTAAACCTGCAACAAGGCAATTAATTATAGTATCATACTAACTAATAAATAAATAGCAATTTGTATTATTCAAAAATAATAAGCCTTGTTAACAGTTCATTTTAACTCATATCATTAGTTGTTAAGTTTCAATATACAAAGTACTTTCTACCTTTAAATTAAGATTTACAATTTAATCATCAATTTATCAGGTCAGGTCAAATGAGAACCATCTGGTAGTAGAACAAGTTTTCTTTCCCTTAGAAATTTTGTTGTTTACTTTTTTAGATCTGTCAGCTTTTTATTGGTCAATGATCCTGAATCGGGAACACATGTTCCCACAAAAATGCGACATTTTCATTTTTTTTCAGTGAAGCCAAAACATATCATCATCAAAATCAATAGACATGATGCATAGCAGTGTGAGGTCCCACTTTATACTCCATAGCAGCCTCCATACACCCCTGTCCTCCAAACATTTTTTTTTATCCACTGACGTTTCTGCATTTGTCGACGAGCCTCCCAATAAAGACATGTATTGCCATAATTGTTTAAACATCTCTGCATCTTAATTGATACTAGAAGCACAATAAGAATACAAAAAAAAAATAAGTAAGGGGTAATTTGTTTTGTATCTGTATTGCGTAGATTTTGCTTGTCTATTGATTTTCTTTTCATAATATTATACTTCTGTTTGAGTGGAAAATAGTTGACTGGATAATTCTAATGATGGATTGAATTAGTCAGGGGGTGCAGTCAATGATAACACAAAATAAGCACAACTTATTTTATTGTACCGACCCTGTTTTTTATAAAAAAAAAAAAAAATTACACAGTACCTAACAAAGAGATTCCTCAGTAATTTGCAAATCCAACCTGATGCCTTTCTTGAAAACTGGGCATACTACAGCTGCTTGGCATTCCACTGGCGTTTGATCCGTCACTCATACATCAAAAATAATTTGACAAATTTCTTCCCATTTATTTTTAAGCATCTCCGCATGCTATCCATCCAACCCTATATTTTCTTCTTTTTAAGCTCTGAGATTATTTTTATTACCTCAGCATACTCCACTTCACTGACCGGATCCGTCACTGAGGCTACTTACTCTCTTTTCTGAGTCTTGTCCCTCTTTATAGGATTTTATTTTTGTTCGCTAATAAGGTTGCTATGCTTATATAGTTATTTCATTGGTGGAATCTAAAGCGCATTTCCCCGACATCCCAGAAGAACTTCCTACTGTCATTTCCTTGAAAGTTTTCTTCCACTTCTACCAGCTGCTTCTTTTCTTGCTCCCTCTTGGATATTGTGAAGAACTGTGTAGGTTTAGAGAATAACCAAGAGAAAAAGCAATGGAGAAGAGTAAGAAGCTATCATTGGTTCATTGATCATTGTTGAAAAGATATTTAACTAAATAAGGAAAAAATACATCATGAAATTTGAACCCTCTGGAAATACAAGTGGAAAGATAATTGATGGGTCAGGCCTATGGAAGTATGAAAATAAAAAAATGATTCAAGCGCAGGGATTTATTCTAGACACATTCAGTATGAGTCTTCATTAGGAACAGGTTTGAAAATATGAACTAATAGTCCAGAGTGTACTTAATGATCAACTAATGCTTTTTCCAGAGGAGCATTAAGGTGAAGTGTAATAGGAAACTAATTACTGAATAAAACTGGGTCAGCAGATGGCCTGATTTACTAATAGATCCATTTTGAGATAAACTGAGAAGAAATACTATGTCATTTCATGAATGCTGAGTTTTTAAAATCAGTTATTTTTATCATAGGCGTTTCTCTTAATCTCTTCCTTGCCTGTTGTTAAATTCCTATCATCCCATTAACACTCCTAACAATGCTTTCAGCAATCTTCCTTGAACCTGGTATGTCATAACTGCTTTACTAAAAAGAACATTATAATCTACTAGCCAACGGCCATACCACGTTGAACACACCGGTTCCCGTCAGATCACCGAAGTTAAGCAACGTCGGGCGTGGTTAGCACTTGGATGGGTGATCGCCTGGGAAAAACAGTCGGTAACCATCCGGGAAAAACCGCGTGCTGTTGGCATCTAAATTAACAGTCAACAAAGTACACACTTATTGGCAAAATAGGACTTTGAAAATAAAGTCTTAAAGCCAAATTAAAAAAAAAAAAAAAAAAATAATCTACTTATAAATCCTTCTCATGAATGTATCGATTTGTAGATGTAGATCACTCAGCGGCATATCTGCTGTGTCTTCTCTTGCCTTCCTATTGACAGAAGTATTTAGTACTTCGTACTAAGACAGACTTTACACTACTCTATATATGTTAATCGTTTATTTCATCACCGACCAAAAGTACCTTCACCATAATGCTTGCTGTACCTCATGAACCTAGTGGTGGTTTCTTTCCTTAGTGAACGTAAATCCTTTCTGTTGCTCTGTATAAATGGGTTTACTATCAATTTATAACGGATGAATATTCAGTCCATCCTGATTTGCTCTCATACTATATTTTATTAATCTTTTACCTCAGAAATGTGTTCCCAACATACAGGTAATGAATTTTTCAAAGCTTCTGTAAGTTTTTAGTCTGGATTGTGTCACTGATCCCAAGCAGATTGAACTTTACAATCCTACTAATACTATCAAATGTGTAGGCTCTTCCAAAATCATGTTTTAAGATATATCCTCCCATTTAAGGCACACAATAGACCTCTGATCACATACTATTTTGAGGAGGAAGTCAAAGCAATAAGGAAGATGGTGGTTCCCAAAGATGTATAAGGAATTCAGAGATTTTCTCACACCTCTGAATTCCTTATACATCTTTGGGAACCACCATCTTCCTTATTGCTTTGACTTCCTCCTCAAAATAGTATGTCTAAAAAAAAATTACTTGCTCCAGACCCAAAAGACACTTCTTTGGATAATTTCAACACTAATTAGCCTTCTTTTAAACACATTTTTTAAATGTTTCAAAAGTTTGGCTTTAGTTTTACTAAACATGAATATAAATTTGGCACACTGACTCATCTATTCTCCTTAGGAACTTGCCCATGAGTTGCTGGAAGGCTATTGGCACATTTTTTAATCCAAATGGCATCTTCGTGAATTCATATTATCCCCTCTCAAAAGTCAATGCAGGAATTTGTAGACAGTTAGGATGCATTTAGTTGGTGATACCCTTCCTCTAACATCATACTGAATATTGATACTCCACTCAACGGATCTAAAATATTTTTGACTCTGAGTATTTAACTCAAAAATTGGCATTTATGAATTAAACATTCAGTCACAATTGTATTGATTGAGGTTTTTTAATTCAGGAAGGACTTATCTGATATTCTATTTCCAAGATGTTTTTCTTTTTCTTTGTTTTTTAATGAAGTCATATTTTGAGTTATATCAAATTTGAACCATGGGAATAATGAAGTCTTGAAGTCTTATGGGAATAATGACAAGTAAAAATTAAATAAATTTCCAGCTTTTAAAAAATGTCTAATGGTTAATAATATAAAGAAGAATACCATTATTACAATAGGAATGCTTTGCTTTACTAATGCCCAAATTTTTATTTTTTTTACCTCATGTGGAATATACATAAATATCTCTATTGAAAAATTAGTTTTTTTTTTAGTTATGACATTGTTGTTTAGAAGGAATGATATGTTACTCTCTCTTGTTTTAGCAAGACTTTGTATACTGTCATCTTAGCCACTTCCAGCATGTCCTTTCAAGATAATATCCTCACATTCCCTTCTAATAGATTGTCTCCAATCTTCTGGTTGTTTGATCACCCCCTACTCACACTATTCCGATCCTCACAAGTTTTTGACATTTAAAATTCTCCTGATATTCCATCCCCCCCCCCCCCGGTTTCAGGTCCCGGGATTTGGCACCATTTATATAACCAGCTTTAAACTACCAAAAACAAAAAAAGTAAATGGTGACAAAGTAACATATACTATGGAAGAATCAAGACTGCTGCAGGAATGTGTACAATAAAAAGTGGATATCTAAAAAATTGAAAATACAGAAGTATAATATAGTAATCAAGTCAAAATGCCTCTGAATGTCTATTACTAAATTATGAGTTAGATAAATCAGAAGTATTATATACAATTATTTGCAAAATTCTTGATCCACTACAAATTTCTTTATGAAGTATATCGGAATATATTGCAACATTGAAAACATAATTGAACCAATAAAAAAAAGAGGATTGATTTTTAGAAAAAATATAAGAGAAAAGGACACAGTAGGGAGAGATATATTTAGGATAAAAGTGTCAATTTTCAAAGAATTTTCCTCTCAAACCTCAGGAGTGACAATTCAATTATTTGTCATTGTCCATATTTCTGGGGCATATGTAAAGACTTCTGATCGGAATCTTATAAATTCTAAGCCTTGCTACTCTCAACAGAGCTTTGCTCAAAAATATTTGTTAAGTGAAAAATATCATTTGTTCGCTAAAAATATGCATCTATTTTTATTTATTATACTTCTATTATTATTATACTCTCAATTTCCTCCTTCATTTCTCAATATAGGGGTGTACCACAAGGCAGTGTTTTAAGCCTCATTCCCTATTCTGTATACACCTCTGATATTTCCGAGCACCCTTGCATCAACATCTCTACCTTTGCAGACGATACAGCCATTATTTCTTCTCACAGAGACCCAAACCTAGCATCTATAGCTGTTCAAAATCATTTATTTGATTTAGAAAAGTGGTTCTATAAATGGCAAATCGGAATAAACGCCTAAAAATCGAACCATGTAAGCTTCTCTCTACGCAAAGCTTCGTGTCCAGCAGCCAAAATTGACAATGACGAAGTACCTTCCAAAAACTATGTGCGTTACCTCGGACTATACTTGGATAAAAGACTCACATGGAACCTACATACAAAATTAAAAAGACAAGCACTGACTATACGGTACAAACAACTATCACATCTTCTGGACTATAGATCTTCACTTGATTTGAGGAACAAACAACTTATCTATAATAGTATACTAAAACCTATTTGGACATATGGAGCAGAACTTTGGGTTTCAGCAAAAAAAGTTCATACACACAAAATACAAACAACACAGTCCAAAATTCTCAGAAAAATTATTAATGCACCATTGTATATTTCCAATCACACTATACACAACGACATGAACATTCCCACTGTAAAATCATATATTCATAACAAATACATAACATTCCACTCATCGACACAATATCACCCAAACCCACTCGTTCTTCCGCTTCCCTACTCCCTGTTACCCGGTCTTGATAAAAAAAGATTAAAAAGACATTGGCCAAGAGACCTGCTCAACAATTGATATACCTATATATATTCCAAAATAACTGGATGATCATGTAGAAAAGTGAAGAGAAAGATACTTCAATCAAATTTGCTGGATGCGCAATTGCGCAGGGGCAAATGAAAATTAAATGATAATAATATTTCTATTTCAATCCTATTTTATGAATCGACTTGGGCTCCAAGGCACACAAATTCTCAAACCTTCTAGAATTTTGTAAGTATTTTTTTTTCAATATTTCCTTCTGTTATAGGTTGGAACCAGTCATATACTTATTTTTTCATTGTTCACTGTGTGTCTCATTCTTGCACCTGATACCTTGAATGCTGTAGCTGTGTCTCTCCAAGTTCTACCCATAAGATCTAAATCTATGGCATAACCAATAAGTTTAAGTGATCTAATCAACAAAATCCCTACAACCAGTATTCCAGCATTTCTCACAGTATTTTATAAGACCGTATTAAGAACAAGGCAAGCCGTCACCCTGCCTGACACCAGTCTTCGTAGTGAACCATATAGACAAATCTCGACCAACTTTAACATAAGGGATATTGTTCTTTATTGTCATTCTCACTAAGGGTATGATCATTTACTACTATAACTATTAAGGAGCTCTGCAGTTATTTCATCGCAACGAGGTGCTTTGTCATTTTTTAAATATATCTGTAGCTTCCTGTACTTCTTCATCTGGTGGCTGAATTAAGTCTTCATTGCAAGTTGCCTCCTGTGCTTATAGACATCTACGAACTCAGAATATACCCAGCACACAATTATATCTCCCTCTCGAAGCATTTTAGCATTATCAATCCTCACAAATCATAAAAATTAAAGTAATTTGGCCATTTCCTCAGAATAGATACAAAGTGCATGGAATGTCCTTGACAAGAGAATGTCGTACCTGAAATACAAACATTGTTTGTGCCATAAGATGGACAAATAACTGGTGCATGTCAAGAATCTAGTAACTACTAGATATTCTTAGTTAAACACTACCCTATATTTAAATCCATTTATTTTGTATTCGACTGTATCAAATTCTTTGCCGACTTTCACTGGCTATACTGCTAGCTTCCTCAGGGCTTAATCTGAGACTCAGTAGAAGTATAGTCAGCGAAACATCGGCAAAGAACTTAACGACACAGTTGAAACCAGAAGAAATATATGATGATTAGATTAAAACATTGGTCATGACAATTTAAGAGAGTATTAAACTACTCTGTATTGTTTTACCATATTTTAAAGCACAACTGATATTGGGAAAGAAGAAGAAAGGTTTTATACATAGTCCATAAATTCTTTTTATGTTTCGTTTCCTTATATTATTTTTTATCAATATAGAACCCTTTTAAATTGCAATAAAACATTATACTGATTTAAAAGCCGATACAGAGGTAAAATATAATTGTTTTTTTAAGGATCAATGAATAATTAGCTGAACAAGTCATTTTCAGATAATGTTAAGAAATGCATGTTCAGATAATTTAACAAATATTCTTACAGTTTTGTTGTATTTAGTGAAATTCATTATTCTAGGACTAATAATCCTATATATCAATTTATGGATATATTTTATATTAATGAGGGCAGTGTGTATGTGTATGTGTATCAACTTTAAACTTGATAAAAATGAATTTACATAGGAAGGAATAATAGAAAAACAAGATAATGGAAACAATAAAAACATAAAAGAAAACTACATATATTGATTACCATTTACATGCATATTTGCAGTATGATAATTGCAAAGGAAACATTTTAAATTTATGGCAATAGATGCATATTAAATTGTTAATAATGCAGGATTCAGTCGAGTGTCGTGTATTGTAAGTACTGGATCATTTCTGATTGGGTGGACATACAGGAGATTTGAGATCATTTATATTGTAAGCAGATTAATAGCCAACAAGCTTGGTTTCAGTTAATAGGAGCTTTTCCATGAAGCTCTTAATACTGTTACATCAAGATTATCAACACCAACAACTTTGAACTATCCAATATTATTTTAGTAATACACAATATAAAGTGGCAATTGTTTATTATATATAATGGAATTCCTTTGAGTAGCTTCCTATTATTATTATTTTAAAACTTATTACCAGTTTTAGATAAGCTAGGAATTATAGTAACATCTGTCTTATAACCATTGAAATTTGGACATGATAAAAATATTGGAAAAGTTATCTGACATTATCCAGAAGCAAAACAAATAAACCAAATATTGAGTAAAATAAAACAGTAATTACAAGGAGGGGTTTAAAAAAACAAATTATAGATTCAACATTGTTAAAATTAACAACAAAGTAGTAAACATGTACAATGACAACTGCGACAATAAACCATAGAGAAAGAAAGTGTAAGCATTCCCAGAATTTGAATTTCAATATGATATTAAATAAACAAAAAAACTATAAAGTGGTTAGACTAAAGATAAAGATGGCGAAGTAAGTGTGATATAAAGATGTAGTTTAAGAACAGAAATAAACACTATTCTAAATTACTAATGTTAGTTTCTATAACTATAAATAGAGCATTATACTTACATCTCTATCCCTTTTTTTGTAATTAACCACCACATCGTCTGTCAAAATATGTCCTTGGTAAGCAGACATCATTACTGAAACGGAGCCAGCGATAACTTAACAGTTCCGAATTTTGACGAGATAACCTTTTCGGAAGGTAGCTAACATATTTATATTATTTTAATACATTAGTCCTTAAAAATGTGTTATTCTTTATTAAGAAAAACATATATCTCTCTAAAAATTCACATATGCAAACACAACTTTGTTTATTGAATACGTTTTAAAAAATATAATTACAACGAAGTGTTTATGAATAAGTAAAAAAAATAATTCAAGCATTGAATATCAGTTCAGTTAAATCATTCATATTTCCAGCAGCCGATTCAAATATATATTAAATAATTAATATATAAATAAATAATATATATATATATTTTAATCATTGATAGCCACACTTACTGCTTTCTATATCGTCCATAGCGTTTCATCCTATGATAAAGCGTGATACAAAGGAACCATCAAGTGAGTTTTAGTAACATCTCAATCTGTGAGCGTTAATTCACTTTTAAATACGTTTATAGTAATAAGTTTTAATGTAGAGATGGTTTTTAGATACTTTCTTAATGATTTTTTTAATTCTTCTTGTCTATTTCATTTAAAATAACTGTAATTCATTTGACGAAAGAGTCTTTTCCATTGCAAGACATAGTGCCGCTAATGGAACCTCTTATTCAAACATGAATGGAAGAGCTATTCCAGCTATGGTCCTAATTTAAGGTCGGAGTGTTAATGAGTAACTCAAGTTGAACCTAAGCCCCCTTCCTTAATAAAAGTAGACAATATTCCAAAGTGACCAAAGCCTAAAATGACGTATCTGGAAATTTTATGATTCTGGTGGTTTGCTGCATTTTAAAAAGTAGTTTTCTATTCCCATCGGAAATAAATAGCTGGATATGTGATATATAACTAAAAAAGTCCAAATATAACACATACAAATATAATCAATTTAAATAAGAAGTTAGTTACCTTGTTTTCGCAACAATAATTCAACCTTAGGTTACACATATCTTTTGATGGTCTGCTTTGGATTTCTTACGACGCTTTGTCATCATTAATACATTTTTAATTATCTTTTTTGTTTCCATTCAAACCGTTTCCAATGATTTTTAAAATCAAGCTAGCAAGCTTATTTTAGTTTGATATATTGATAGTGGATTATAAAAGGTATCATTTACAATCCATCTATTTTAAATATTGTTAAATTAATTTAGTGTGTGTAGGGGAAATGTTTCTTCCCCTTTCAGGCAGTGGGAATTTGTAGACAAGTTTTGAAACTTACGGATATTTCAATTATTGCATGCATAGATCTACAAATTTTAAGATCAATGCCACCGACTGTCGGAAACGGAGATTTGGAAGGAAAAGGATCTCTGTGGCAATATGCTCTAGACTGTTTCAGGACTACTAAAATAATTTATAAGTAATTACCAATATCACACTGTTGGATAATTTGTGTACCCATGGCAACCATCCCATCTAGCCTTACAGTGGGTAAAAACCTTCTTGTAAGGTTATCCTCTCTCATCTTTTGTACTTTAAGTTGAATAAAGCTAAGTTTCACAATATGCCTCTTGTGCCTGGTCCTAATATATCAAAAATTTAAACTAACAGGTTATGGGTCCAGCACGCTTCCACTGCGCAACTCTGCTTTATACTTGTATAGTAAACTAGGAACACTTATCTCTACTCCTTCAACGTAACCTCAAAGCTTATATTAAGTCCACATGTTTTTTATTCCTCAAACGTTTCTTGATTTGAGATATGAAGATGAAGCCTAAAGAAGTCGAAACCAAGTTCTCTGAAGAACCAAGGAGAATTCATTTTATTCGTCACCTTCAACCAACATATTCATGCAAGTACCGAGAGGCCTGTGTTTATACAGCCAGTTTCTTGAGAAGGTCAAAACCTAAAAGTACAATTGCATGTCACTATTTTTAGCAGAGGATCAGGCTATCTAGATCATCCCTAACATTCTCTTTCCCAACTAACTCCACCATTACCCGTTATCGGATCCGGTTTAAACCTCTAAAGCTCATTTCAATATATATTGAATACACTGGACTGCAAATACTTTTTAATTATTGAATAAACCAGTTTCCAGTCATAATTCATTTATTCTTTTAAAAAGACGTTTCGACAATTGATGTCATTTTCAATTATTTTAATAAGCATCCTGCATCGATCAACATCCTATATAACTTCAATAAGTTACAGGTAAAAAATAACAATCACAAATAAGTTACACAAATCTAAAAAAACTTGTCCCAACAGTTAGCAAAACCAAGCATAGATACCTTATAAAAATGCATTGCTAATAATTTAAAATTTTTTTACTCTAACAGACAAGATACTTGTGCATTTGCAATTAAGCATCTAATAATCTAAGAAAGGCTGCGCAGTACCTGCAGATTCAGCACTTGATGAATGTCAGAGAACTAATTGTAAAGTGTTCATTAGATGCCATGTTCATCCATTATAAGATTTCATGTAGTTCTGTAAATTTTGGGCAAATTACACCTGGTAAAAAATGTTTTCATATATTTTTTCACCTCAAAACTAATTATAATTTTCAAAATTACTCGTAATAACCAGAGAATCGTGACAATAAATCAATTGAAATATTACATAGGGATTATTATATCTGAGCACTTCATCTTTATGGTATCGAAAGGAATAAGACTAATTCCTACGGAGTCATAAATAATCTTCCTCATAAAGCAATAATTAGAACTATGTTACATATATAATTAAAAATCAGATAGTAGGTGAACAACTTTTTGGAATTTATTTAAGGGAAACTTAAATGTCAATCCATTTTAAAGTAAATAAAGTATGAATGTCAGCATTGAAAATAGGAGTTTATCAACTTGGACAGATAAATCCTGCACATTTTATGATGAATATGAATAGTATATAATACCAATAGTAAATGGTTAAATTTAAGCACTGGAGAGCAGAACAAGTCAGCTGTTCTAAACCTTTTATCTGGGCATTTTTATTTACACATCTTTTTATGACTGATTACCAATGAATATTGCTGGGAGTAATAAGGTTTATATTAAATTAATTGTTCTATTTGAACAATTGCTGGACTGGAGGCTCATTTGAAATAATACATTGATCTATTCTAGTAACTTTTGAAATAAGCAGAATTCATGAAGATAGATAACTTCACAAATGATGGGACTCTGATATTTTTAAAAGATAGACAAGAAAGAAAGCGAAGTTCCAAATATAACAGTAAAAAATAATATTTATAGGAGTAATTTTGTTCTTATTCAAAAGTTGTTTTGGTTACATCAGATTCTGTCACAATAAGGACTTGTTCAGAAGATATAGGTTCTAAAAAACCTATTCACTAAATTTTGGGTTCGATGAAGCATTATCCTACAAAAAGGAAAGATATTCAGTAATGAATATATATATATATATATATATATATATATATATATATATATATATATATATATATATATATATATGTATATATAAGTTTGAAGTTTGGTTCTTGATCCTTGATTACATAAAGAAAAATACTTTTTTGGCCACTTTACCTATTATGTTGTAATATTATCTACCATAAATATAAGTATTCATTTTAAAAATAGATATACATCAATGTAATTAATTAAATACGTGTTTTGTTCTAAAATATCTCTATATTGTAAGACTTATTTTAAATTGTTTTAATTAAAATATTATCCGTATTTCACTTCCTTTTTTATATTTATTTACATTTAACTTAAAGTATCAGTAATACTGCATTGCAATGAAGTGATTGGTAAAAGTAATAATACTGGGATGGGGCAATAACCTCAGAAATCTGTGATTTGCTAATTGATATAAGTAAAGGAAATGCAATGAAGTTTAAATTTTGAATTAAAAGTATACAATTGGAAAACAATTATTACTTGTCAACTAATTTTAATTTGAAATCAAAATCATTGAAAATTCAATTACTTAACGCTTTCTGGCAGTAGGACTTTTACAAATTTAAAGATTGAAAATTCTGTAAAACATGCAAACCAGAGATCTTCAACAATTATTAAAGTAATATAAATGGATTAGCAAATATAGTATATAAATTATAAATTCATATACCTACATTATTTATTTTTAAAACAGTGCAAGGATAGGATGTTCATAGAATCAGATATTATTTATGTCCGTAAAATCTTTATGATAATCATCATCTTGAATAAATTCAGTTGCTAAAATAATTTTAATTATTATTAATTTAGGTGCTCAACAACCATAAAACGTTTGAAGCAAGACATTTATAGAAATACTATAATTTAGTTAATGTTTGGGCGCCACTTTAATTTTAGTTTTAGCGTCTGAAAAGAAAAAAACTGATAATTTGTATTGATAAATTTCTTTAAACTAATTTATTACATCTTCGTGCTAAGTATGCTTCAGGTGGATGAAAATACAGTAAACTACATTGGGTTGACTGCGATATGATTGCCACTAGAAATCTTTTTTAATTTGCAGTGGATTTTTAATAGCTACAAAATTAATAAAAATATTTAAATACTGATGTATCCTCACATAAACTCATTTATTAGTCATCTCAACTTTTTGTTTAATTATTAAAACAATTTGTAAAAAAATTTATTAAACAAAACATATCTAAATTACTGATCATAAGGAATTAATTTAAAGCGAATAAACACAAAATGCTGTTTTATTTTTTTTAAATAAGCTGGTTTTGATCAAAACATGGAACATCTTTTGAACTCAAAAAGATCAGATAGGTGTAAGTGGTTAAAACAGTGAATAAGAAAATTAAAAAAAAAAATGTAAAAATAAGAAGAAACGGGCACTAAAAGAAATAATGAAAATAATTAAATCGCTACAAATGAGAGAAAGTAGCAATATGATAATACGTACCATAATGGAAAAAGGATAATATAAACCAGTTACAGAGAGGAAAATACTTATATTATTTTCTTATGGGCCTCAATGAAAGGCTGCCTTTAGATCCAATAAATAAGATACATTTTATATTCTTTTCTTATTCCAAAGGTTTTTTCACAACCATTTCTTTTGAGAATAGATTATCCTTTGTCTGTCTTTAAAGTTGGAAACAGTTTGTTCCTGTTCTACATCAAGTTCTTTTATTTGGCATACTACTTTGGGAATTCTGGTGTTCAATTAATAAACTAGTGGGAATCAGATGGCCTCATTTGTCGCATTGTCCCATACTCCATTTCTTGTGGATTAGGATAATATTACTACATCACATTCCTATGGGATTTTTTTACTTCCCACATTTTTCATAAAAGAATCAGAAGGGCACTGTTCAAGTGGAATATTCGAGGATATAGCTGGAAGAATTGACAAAAGTATTTTTTCTGAATGGCAGAGTAGACTTCTTCCCCAATTCCATTTGGGATTGTGGAGTCAAATTGCACTGTAGTAGGTTGGCAGGAGATGCAGAGTGTGAGAAGTCTGTTGAATCATTTTCATACAAGATTTTCTTGAACTGGGGCATGCCAAGGAACTTTATGAGCCAAACTAGAATAAATTTCAAGATTTTGACCAATAGTACAAGAGCGTCTGTAGAAGTTAGACAGAAAAGTTTCGAATACATATTGAAATATTGTGGACCATACACTTGACTCCTAAATTATATGACTGAGAGAGACATAATGCATAAAATATTTTAACCCTTGATCCTTAAGTCTGGGACTTATCCTTTGAAAAAATCTGCATCAATCAGTATACTGTACAATAGATGTCCTTGACAGTGACTAGTAATAGTTGAGGGGAATTTTGTAAATAATATAATAATAAAAATAAAGTTGCAGAAAGACTTCAACCCTGTATTACTTTCTAAAGCAAACTTAGCCTTGCTGAAGAAATTTGCTATGAATTGAGTAAATCTTTCAACTAAGAAGTTTAGTTGTTTATTAATTTTAAATTAGATTATATAATCTTAGTTGAGCGTGACCTAGGATGTCACCTCCTTGCAGAACCGTTGTCCATGAAGCAGTACAGTCTCTACCATTTAGTGAATCCCAGACCCTTCATGGGTTGTAATGGTAAGGGTTTTTTATTTTTATAATCTTAGAAAAGTAAGAGAGCATATTAAAATACAATGTCCATCCTATTTCTTCAAACACCTCCAGTCCATTCATCCATTGGTTATCCAATTCCAAATTTCTAAAATAGTATATTAGTAAATATTGACTATATGCTAATATTCAGCATTAAAATAGTTATTAACTTAAGATGACCTGATTATTTGGCTTAACTTCTGGAATGAAGAGCTTCTTGTTGAGCAGTGATCTTACTACTCCTGTTGGTGTGTAAGTGCACTCATGTGTGTTTGTATATTATTATTTTGTGACACTACATCCGTGATAGGTCTTGGCCTCTTCAATCATTACTCACCATTGGGCCCAATCTTGAGCAGCCACTCTCTAGTCATTCTTGGGGTTTTTGTATAAAAAGATATATCAGTAACTAAAGTGATCCCTGAGTAACCCTACCTTCTTTTCTTTCCTAACTTTCTCTCTCTTGTAGTTATTTTTTTATTTAATGTCACTTTTATACTGCAATGGTTATGTTGGATGAGGCAACAGTGGGAGCTCTAAATGTTGCCTATCCAGGTTTAATTAGAAGAGGGATTTAACATGTACCTGGTGACATGGTACAGACTCGGGACCCCCATTTAACGTCCCATCCGAAGGACGACATAACCAAGAATTTTTTACTCCCTTAAAAAATCATAGGGCAATCTGCCAGGCTACGAACCCACGATCTTGGCCGTAGTAGCCTCTCCTCTCTTGTTATCTAGGCAAAATTAAATGTCCTAACTCCTCTTTAAATAATTAAGATGGCAACATAGTTTTAAATAATTAATCCTTAAGTTCACAAAAAATAATAATGCATTAAACTTTCCATAAATGGTTTAATAAGATATAACTTATATACATGATAAATAACAAAATATAAAATAAAATTTATAAAAGTTTAAACAACATACATAATTTACGTATATTTACAACATAATACATACATATAAAACATTTACACAATAATTGTTAACATAAATTTCCAGACAAATAATGTCTAAGTACTTGCAACTTAATTTTCCAAAATTTTTTGAAGATTTCGCAGAGAAATTGCCATATTCCGGGGTCTTACCTCATTCTTTTTAAAACCAAAAAACTTAGGAAGATAGCAATCATTTTTTGATGAATAGAAATACATTCTTTTAAAACTATTTTTTGCAACTAAAACTCTACAAGTCCTCATAGAGACACGTTCTTTCAGGCAATTAGACTGCAATTGAAGACACTGTCTTAAACTATCACTCCTTAGTTTCTTACTGCACTGTCCATTTTCATCATCATCAGACAAATGCCGCTTTGAGATTATGTTGGTGGTATCCTTACTTCCATCTTGGCAATTATTTTTACATAATTCATTTACAATGTCTTTTTTGATGATTTCAACAAGTGATTGAGAGTGATTAGTTTGCTTTGAACGTTTTTCATGGTTAGCCTCATTATTCATAATTGATTTTGCTAAATTTGTTACAGTTGTGTCATCGGGACTAATTTTTTCATTACAAATTGCTTGATTAACTTGGTGCTGAAAATCCACAGATGTTTCAACAGGCTGATTAATATCATGTTCTGTTTGTAGATGGATAGAATCTATTAATGAATTAGAATTCCTATCCTCATTAATATCATTATTTTGAGGAACGTCTAACTGGCTCTTATACTTATTACAATTATGAGACTCAACAGATATTGATTCTCCAGGTACATCTTTAATACCTTCAGACGTTTGAGAATTTTTTGGAATAGTGATCACATTGTTATCCATCCAACAATCAAAAAATTTAGTTAAATCTAAAGCATTGTTAGGAGCTTGTAATAAAGCATTAGGCCGTTTTGAGATCAAATTTGAACCAGGTGCTTTATATTTGACTAAAGCAACTGTTTTTTTTGTTACCAAATGCTTTCCATTCTTTACTATACTATTTAATTTGGTGTTTTGAGTGCCATTAGAAGAAACTCTGATTAAACATGGTTCATTTACACCAGAATATTTTGGATGTAGAAGAAACGTCTGTTTTGTTCCATTCAATTTATTTTCCTTTACTAACCTACGATTAAACACCAAAGATTTACCCCCAGTTTTTGATTTAACAAAATATGATGACAATGATTTTATGTTACTAGAAATCAATTTTTCTTCAGCAGAATCATGATTTGCTAATTTTACAACTTCTGTAGGTTTATTTGGTTGAGGTTTATGATAATTGTGGAAATTATCTAATACCTGTGAATGTACATAAAAATTAGAAGTGTTTGTACCTGAATTAGGTATTTCATTTGAACTATTACAAGTTACATGGTCATTTACCTTTTTCACATCTTCTACAGCACAATTTAATTCGTTAAATAATCCAGTATTATTAATTTCAGGAACCTTACGAATACGCAAAGGACCAACATATTCTTTAGCTAAGATAGTAACACTTTGATTATCAGATGCACTCTGAAGAAGGTTTTTATCTTGATTTTCAGAAAATTTAATTCTTTGATTAGATGAATTCTTACTGATCTCTGCAGATTTATTATTAATATCAACAGCTTTAATTGACTGTGAAGAGACAATGTTTACAATATTACTTGTTTCATGGTCAACTTTAACTGAAGATTTAGTTGAAATACCATTAAATAAGACAGTCCGGGGGAAATCAAACTTAAATTTAAAGTCATAAGACAGTTTTGACTTATCAATTTCTGAAAATAGGAAGGTTGTTGATTCAGGTTTCAATATTCTCAGCATTTCACAAATTTCTTTATGATTGCTGTGGGCATAAAAATTAAAAGTGTAAACATTTCCTTTTTTCTCAATTTTTTGAAAACTTTTACATGATTCAGAATAACGATTCAAATAAACTGCAATGTTTTCAAGCCCAAAACCCCTGAAAACAATAAAAAGGAATTAAAAATAATATTTAACAAATACTTAAGTACATTTTACAAATATTAAATTGCCTTAATTGAAGTGAAATATTGTGACTGACTTGCTAACCTTTTTTTAATAAATGCTTTATCAACAAAAATTCTTGATTCATTGGAATGGCGAGTGAAACATGACTCATACCCTAGAGTTTTCATGATCTCCATTGTGCTTTGGCAAACATAAACTTTCTCCTAAATAACAAAACAAAACAGTTAATTACCCGTAAAAATGAGCATTATATAACACAAAAATGGATTTTATGAAAAATAAAACTTTGAATTTAATCAGAACATACTTTGACTTATATTACACCTAGAGGATTCAATCATTTCTAACCATAGTCAAAGCTAAGAGGTCAGATATAAGGAAATGCTTAAACATAAATTATGATTGAAATCTAACCCACACTATTCTAAACCAATCATCTAAGGATTTTGAACTCATTTATAACCTTTCACAATGATTTTTATTTTATAAAATATTTAACAAAAGCTACATCTATCTTCCTCCTTAATAAAAGGTGACGAATGTCCGTTTGTCCAATTGTAAGCTATAGCGTTGTGCTTTATGAATTTAAAGTAATTCATAAGTCAATATCTTATTTGGATCAGATTCAATTCTTTATATCTACTACAATAAATATTAAACTTCATTGATTCCTTTATAATATATAAACCATGGAATAACAAAAACAAAACCCCTTACATTTTCAAAAAAATTTATCATAGTAAGAATTACCTCTAAATTAGAAGCAATTTCTGCTAGAAGAGGGTCCATTGTTACTTTGTCAGCATAAATATAAAAATTCTTCATAGGTTGGGATCTACAATACAAATTAAAAAAAAAAAAATTGAGAATTGTAAACAAATAAGAATAAATTAAATACATTAATACATTAAATCATAAATACAGTTATCCACTAAGCAGAATAAAAGCAACTGAGGAAGAACTGAAGAATGGAACTAAAAAAAAAACATTGATAAGGGTACACATAAAGTTATGAACATTTATGCGAAGTATCTAAATGTAGAAAAATAACCCTTTTTTTATAATGCAGTGCAAAGAATCAAAATCAATAAACAGTTGAGAATAAAAAATAAGCAACATTATGGAAGGTGCAACTAATGAATTTATAACATTGGACCATGTAGGTTGTATACAAAATACCAGTTATAAAATATTCCATCTAATTTTTATGAACCGTATTCAGTATTCTCTATTGTGCAAGGAGCCCACATGTATAGCCTCAAGCCTATGTATTTTTTTCTACAGAATTCCTGGGTTACTACTTTTCTGACTGGTCTGCTGTTTTACGTTAAGTTAACTTTGTTGTAAGTTTTTCTAACTCAATTTGTTCATATCTATGCTGTAGCTCCGATAAAGACTCAGATGGCAGGCTAAATGCTGTAATGTAGAGAAGTAATACTGTAATCAATTTATTAATATCCTAACTGATCTTAGATTTAATTACCTTTATTTGTTATTAACAATCACCCACTATATCAAATTAGAAGTTTCATGAGTTCAGGCTCTATTACTTATACTTACTCAGCACCATCCCAGGTTTTTACACTGTTCAAAAATATTTATAAGAGAAACCACCCCGCTTTTCCCTCCCCTTAACAAGAAATGTTCCTCATTGGTCCTCTTCAATAATTTTTCATTTCTTTGAACTCCTAATCACTCTTGTCACCCTAATTTCTGGATCGAGAATTCTTGATTTCTTTATCCTTTGCTTTTATTCAATAGCATCACTGTGCTCGCTTGTAAAAAACTTAACGGACCACTTATTGTCAGCTATTCATTCTGGAATTATTTTTCATTTTTATGATTTCCAGATGTATTTGAAATAAATTCCTTACATGGAAACAATAATGCCCTGTAAAACTAATTAAAGAAAACTAGAAGTAGGTGATAATAGAAGGTGTAGGTAACAGAAGGCAATTGGTTGATTTTAGCTGATGAAGTTTTTTTAAATGTTAAATAAAATATTACACCAGCAAGAGATCTCAAAATAAAAAATGACTACACAGAAATTAGTTATAATGAAACTGGTGCTGGTAATATAGTATGAATTGAATGAATTTGGTGCAGTACTATGAAATTCTGTAGAAGATACGATGGCTTTCATAAATTGCTACCGTAATACTGGGCTACTTTGGCCCTAGGGTCCATCTTTGGCCCAAATGTAGGAAAAGATAAAACGTTCTCTAAATACTTTCAAGTAGTAGTTGTTCAACTAGTTACTGCAGTTTCCGTTAGGCTGTAGCACCAAGTCGGCACTGATAAACTCGAAGTAGTTCGATAATTGTCTGCTAATATCAGGACCTGTGGATTTCTTAACCTTGTGAAAACACGTGTTTTATTTGCTCTCAAACTTTCAACTGTCAAAACCGTTTCACGTATGTTACAACTTTGGTAAGTACCTAATTAACTACTTTACTTAGGACAGTAGGCAGTAGTATAGTTGTATTTGTCATTACTGTTTAGGTTTTTGGTAAAAAATTGTATAATAACAACAGCTCTAGTAACCTCAAAAATACGATCTACTTTGGCCCATCTTTGTTTTGTTGGCCAAAGTAGGTCGTGCTTTTGAAAACTTTTTTTTTAGTTATTGCTATGTATTATGGGGACGGCATCATGAAAGTAAATTTGTTTTGCACAAAGAACAATGTTGGTTTGCGAGAAGTAGGTCCCGCAGGTAGAAGGGTGTCCCCTATGGTACTCTTATGGGCAAGGTGACTGAAGAGATAAGAAAAGATAGGTAAAAGATAGGTGTCGAAAAGACTCACTGGAAAGGGGCTCTCTACACAGATACCAAGGAGCTAGAAGTTAGTGGAAAACAGAGCCAAAGAAATTTTAAGTCTGGATTTAAGAAGGCTGGAATACATCCTATTAATAAAGAAGAAAAATTTAAACGGTTACCTTCTAAGGCTGTATCTGTTAATTTGGAACTGGTTGGAGAAATTTTCATTCACCATTTGGAACAAAAAAAAAAAAAGAGGTTGTCCAACCCAGAAAAGTGAAAAGAAAAAACTGGAAGTTGCTGCTGGTAAGAGCATTACAGTCCAAGATATTATTCAATATCAAGAAATGCAAAATAATCAAAAAGAACAACAGAAAAGAGAAAGATATATAAAAAAAAAAAAAAAGCAGAATCAAGAATTAAGAGAAAAACAAAAAATACAACAGAGAGAATTGAAAAAGAAAAAAAAAGTAAATGGTAAATTCCTGAAGAGGAATTCTACAAAAAACATAACATCTCATTAACAGAAGAAGATAGTGATAAGTACAGCCTCATTTCTTCAGGCCACAGGGACCTGGTTTTTCAAGTGATGATGAAAAGGAATTGGTTGACTCAGTTGTACCACCTACATCCCAAAATGGCAATAATCCTCAAGATAGTAACGAATCTCCAGAAGAAAACACCAATACACCTCCAGAAAGTACTCCTAAAGAAAATTTAAAGGCAAATCTAAAAGAAGGGAATTTCGTTGTTGTGCAATGGAATGGGCTAGAGTTCCCTGGGATAACTGTAAATGTGACGGATGAAGGTGGTGTTGTTGAGAGCATGGAAAACAAAAACAAATTTTGGAAGTGGCCAGCAGTAAAGGACACGTATGAAAATTTATGAATAGGCTGCTAGAAAGAAGATAATCGACCCTCCAAAACTGATTTCATTTTTTCTTTTTTTTTTGACAAGGACTCTTCCTTGTCAGCAATTAGTAAGACATAAGATAAATGTGTATTTTTTAAATTGTTAGTTTTTGGTACCTTTTTATGAAAACAAAAATGTTTAAATGAATTTTAAATGTATTCTTCTGTTTCCTCATTCCTTACTCTCCTAATTTCCTTACTAACCCTTGTCTTTCTTTGGCCCAACCTAATTCCACAATGCTTTAAAGTAGGTAAAATATCATTGGGTCAAAGTAACCCAAACATGAGGGTAACATTGACCCAAGTAAAAAATTAAAAGAAAACTTTAAAAAAATTTTAAGCTCATTAGAAATTAAACAGAAAGTCTAGTTGTGTAATAAAAAAGAGAGCTTAGATATAGGAAAGTTACAAAAAAATTTTAAGCGTGATTGAAAAATTTCAAAAAATTGGACCCCGTTTTACATTATATAAGAAAATTCTTTACTACATACACCACACCAAACACTTATATAAACAAAAACCAACACTAATTTGACACCTAAGAAAATATGTTATAGTTAGAACAAATTTAGGTAGTAAGACAAAGCATAATGAATATACTTACTTTATCAGCTGAGCAACTTTCATCGCAAGATCATAAAATCCAAAAAAATTAGATGGTTGTTCATAGTACGTGTTATCCAGATAAAGTCTAGTAAGGGCCTAAAAAATTAATATAAAACTGTTATATTAAATAAAATTCTATTCTATAAGCAAAATAAATAATACAAAACTAAAATAATCAATTTCTTTAAGATTTGTGAACATATATACCATATGTTTCTAATTTCAAGATAAGTATAAAGCATTATATACATTTGAAACCAATCACATAATTTAGAAGGGTTTGTGTTAGAACCGCTATTATACATTGATAAGATAGGTATCCTTATTACAGTTTTTAGAAGCAGTAGATTTTAACATTGGTTTTCGAAGTTAAAGGAAGCAAAATTCTACCAAGTCTCATTCTTAAATTTTTACTTGAACTTTGACAAAATTGATAAAAAAAAGTATAGATTTCAAACTCATCCAATGGCAATAAATCAGTAGAACGACATAGTAGTGGTGTTGAAACCTAGTGTTTAGGATATAACACACAACATAGACTCTATGACAACTTTCATATTAATGTGAAAATATTATTTTAAAAACAAAAGGAGATTGTATATGAAGCATAATAAAAATTTACTTTTTAATATTGTACATGAATCCCTACAAATATGAAAAAGAACTTGGGACATCAATGACAGTTTTAGAGGGTATTAGTAGCAGCTTTATACACAAAAAGTAACAGTAGCTATCCTTGTACTTGTAATTAGTTCTTAGCGATAGGACAAAAGGTCATTCAAACAGAAGAAAACGTGATCATGTGAAGACAATAACCATTGATTTTGCAAAGAGACCTGTCATCAAAATATAAAGAACTATCATTTTGGAATGATGGTGATATTTGTTAATTAATTTCACCTGATCCTTCCTTAATTCCATGACATCATTATTACTACAGGCAACAAGACAGTAATTATGGACTTAACTGAATACAATGAAAATAATTGCCCTACTCCTTTCTGAGCGATCCAAATTCCCCTTCCCCCACATTTCTTAAAGCCTTCCCTTCCACCTGAATCCCAGTTTAACCAATATGTTAAATCTTTAGATTTAAAACTTATAAAACCCACTACATTAAGAAATCTTATCTCTTATTTGCTTTTAAATGCTTCTCTGAAAAAAAATTTACAAGCCCAGTACCCCACCTCCATCCCTTTATTTCCAATATTAATTTCCTTTTGGTCAATCTTATCTAATTCCTACAGCTCTTTCTACAAATCCTTGCACAGGAAAATCCTTAGTGTTCACAATTAATGGGGGGGAGGATCAAAAATTAATGTTTTTTTCATATTAAGTTCAAACAGATGAGTTTTAACAAGTTTTTAATAATGTTAGAGAGGAAAATAGCTGATTGAATGATGAATTGAAATTTTTAATAATATTCAATGATGAGATTGCCCGCGTTATTAACAACTTTTTGCCATTGGACTGAAAAAAAATTATGATAAAATTACAAATTAATGATGTTAGATCATATCAAAGAGCAGATATAAACCCTGATCATTTCCTTGTTATAGTAAAGATTGTATTCAGAATAAAATACACACACCATAGGCAACTCAAACAATTGAGCAAGTGATGTAGAGACAAATTAAGGATGAGGATGCAAGCAAGCAATATAAAGAAAGGTTGGAAAAAATATAAGGAATATTCCTCCTGTAAGTGGTGACAAAAATGTGGAAATTCAGTGGAAGGAGATGAAGATGTTAATCACTGGAACAGCAAAGCAATACTGCATAACAGAGCGGGAATTTCCAAATAGATGCTGAGTGTGAGTACGACACCCCTCAGATCTGAGTAAGATGCTGAAGCTCCAAGCCCCACCTTAAGTATGCAAGTGTTTACAATTAAAATGAAGATATCCTATCAGATAAAGAGGATATTGAAACTAATGGCAAGTTGTCCATTGAAACAAAAAAATAATAATGATTCATTAGCCCTTGAGATACATAGCCTCATTTCCCACATTTAGCAAATATAGAGGATACCAAAAGAGTGAACATAATTGTGTAAGAAAATGAAGGAGAATCAAAACACTATGTAGCTGCTATTCATTGATTAGAAGGGGATATATGACACAGTTTTGAGAGAGGAATTGTTTCAGACAATGAACAATGCAAACCAAAGTTTAAGTAGATAAAAAGATAACCACCACATTTCAGGGGATCACTGGTGTCGGGCAGGGTGATTCTCATGCCCCACTACTTTTTAACATAATATAATACTACTAACTATAGCAGCAAAAGCGGGTCTGGATGAGGGAGGTAATATCTTCAACGAAGGTACCCAATTATTAGCCTATGCTAATGATGTGGTGATAGGTTGAAAATTTCTGCTGAATGTTAAACATGCTTTTGGGAAGCTGGAAAGGAAGACCAGGAGATTTTGTCAAGAAATTGATATATAAAAGTCAAAGATATCAGTCTTGAGAAAAAAGAAACCCATGTGCCCCCAGATTTATTACACAACTGGAAAACACACTTCCCAATGTCTTTCTGGTTTTAAGCATCTTGGTGCACAATTCAATGAAGCATTGGAGGAGATGGATATCCAGGCACACATTAACTTGGCCAATAAAGTTGTTTTTCCAAAGCTCATTTTATGATAAATAGACTGGTAAGTTGCTTAAGCAAGTTAAGGCTATAAAAGACCATTACAGCAATGGTAACATAAAAATGTGAGGCATGGGCACTTAAAATTTTTGCAGCAGATAAGATCAGGATCTTTGACGCAAAATATTAAGGCACATTCTGGAACCTGTGTAAGAAAATGGGTAATACCGTCTTAAAAAAAAAGATTATGGGTAATATCAATAGGCTGTCTGGCTATATCAGAATACAACACCTAGATTGGTTCACCTTCATAGAATAGATGATGGCAGAACCATCGAAAGGTTATATCAGGGTTTTCAGGAAGGAGTGAGAGCTTGAAGGTGAAAGTACTTCAGAGGACCTACAAAATCTTAACATGTGTTTGCAACTTGCTGCAGACTGACAAGAATCATTAAGAAGGTCAAGAACTGCCTAATGCGTCTGTCGTGCCAAAGAAGAATATCAGTATACGTATATATATATATATATATATATATATATATATATATATATATATATATATATTACTCGATTATATATACATATATATTTCTCATTCAATATTCAAAAGTTGCTAACTGAAAACATCATCGAGTGAGGATGCATGAACGATTATGTATTTGGCTTTCTTTAATAATATCATAGCAGCATCAGACATAAATGGCTCATTATAGGTTCAAGTTTATGCTTATAATTTTTTTTTTCTTCAAAAATTGCAACATTATTAGTGTTTCAAATATATACCATTGACTGAATGAAATTTCAAAATTATTACTCTTATATAATAAAAATAAATATTCTCACATTACATAAAAACAAACAAATATATAGTAAACTGGTAGATAATAACCTTTTATGTTTACCAATGAATTAACACTCAAGACACAATCAATATGATTTTTTATTGTAATTCAAATGATAATACAGCAAGTGAATTTTGTAGGACGAAAGAAGTTAATGTTTTGTGGAAATTCTTGCAACAATTTTAAGAGAGCCAACATGTTGGCTTTTACAATATAAAATCATATTGATAGAGTTCTAAAAATGCAATAAAAAAATAAATAAAATAATTTACCTTTTCCTCAATTACTGGTAGTAAAACAGGTGATTTCAAGAACAATGGATAGTAACAAAAATTGCCAGTGTACAAATAAGTGCCAAAGCCCCCTATAAAAAAAAATATATATATATAACTAATACTGGTTTGTTTTAAAACAGTTTCCAATTCCATTTACTTAATTGAGTTTAAAGGTTAAATGACATGAATGCTATGAATATTAAAAATGGTGAGCCCACTAAATTATTAACAACACCTTTTATGTGATAACTAACAATACCTATTGCCTCTGAAAAAAACATTTAACATATTATTTTAGAAATCATAAATTAGCTCTAGCAAATCTAATTAAATGTTAAAATACACTACCAAACGAATAATGAAAACAAAAATTGGCGTTTTGGTTGTAAAAACTTAAAAAGGTTATTAATGTTTAATTAATTATTATTTTTCATTAATTATATTGTTCTACAACAAATTGATCAATGTGATCTTTTTACTTATGTTAATGAATAAATATGATTCCAGAAGAAAACTATATATTTTCCATAGCAGTCAAGATAAGTAGAAACCAATATATATTTTATATATACTATATATATATATATATATATATATATATATATATATATATATATATATATATATATATATATATATATTGACCGACAAAGAATTAAATTGATAAAAAACATAATACTCAAACGGGGGACTTGGTCTGAGACAGAACATTTAATTTTTTCTAAATTTAAAACTGTCTTTAACTAAAACTGGCTGAAAGACATAAATTTTGATCAACTCTAGGACATAAGAAGAGCGATACATTGTTTTTCATTTTTATTAAGTACTGTCACTAATCGTAATGTATAAGTTATGAATTGATGTGTTTTAGTTACATGATTTATATTATAAAACCTTTCAATTTTGTTTATTTATATATTTGTTAAATTTATTTTTTATTTTTTCATTATACAATTTATGATTACAAATTTAATTTTAATTTCATTCTCACGTGTAAATATCAATTTAGTCAAACTGTAAATTTCTAATTTCTTGTATTGTTGAATTATACTAAAATTTATTCTGTAATTATAATACTAAACTGATCTGTAATTATTAAAATCATATGTAATATGCTTACTTAAGTATGGAGCATGTCCTAATATTAATAAACGGTCCCTCCATGGGGGGAACAAATATAATATATATATATATATATATATATATATATATATATATATATATAGAAAGAGAGAGAGAGAGAGAGAGAGAGAGAGAGAGAGAGAGAGAGAGAGAGAGAGATGCTGTAGCTGTAAAATAGTTTATGAGCATAGGAGTAAAAATATAAGCTTTTGTGTAACCTACACCTAATATTTAAGTATAAGTTTTTTAAATATAACATATTATGTTATATTTATATTTAGTCTTTTATTTTTTTTTTTATAATTTCCACTTCATTTCATTCTGATATTCTAATGAAACATCATCAATTCAGTTTATTCAGGTATTATTATCTTTTCTAATTGTATTTTTGTATTAATTTTTGTTATTAGTTACTGACTTTTTGTTTTGTTTAATAAATTTTCAGACATTGGGATGTTTTAACTATGATTACTCTTTATGTACAGAATAAAGAATTATATATATATATATATATATATATATATATATATATATATATATATATATATATATATGTGTATATATATGTGTGTGTGTGTGTGTGTGTGTATGTATATTATATATATATATATATATATATATAATATACATGCACACACACTGACCAGACAGACCTTGTCCTGTTCAAACATCAATTAAATATCTGACATGATGGCGTCAGTTATCACAACTTGACCTAGTAATTGCGTATATTGTTGCTACAGTACTAGACAAACAAATGTGAATAATGAAATAGCTATAGGATTCAGAAAAAGAACTCTCTTTTTACATTTCAGTAGCTAAATTAAAATAGTGCTATTTTTCATACTTGACAATGAATTTATAAATTTAAGTTCATTTGTAAATTATTATTATCACCATTTTAATTCCTGTCATTCTTTTTGTTTAACAAAATACTGATATTTTAAATGTAAAAGTAACAGAAATCTATAAGAATAGGAAGGTAGAAAAAGTGAGGAAATTAGAAGTGCTTCAAAGTATGGCTAGCAAAACAAATGAAATATTACTTACATTTGAGAATGGTTTAGATTCGCAATACAAACCGATAATTAATATTTATTTTAATAAGTGAACTTATTTTTTTATGGAGAATGGAGATAGTTGGGGGGGGGGATGCAGCCAAAAAAACACTAAATAACTCTTGACTTATTTGGTGTTTTTTTACTATCTCCATTCTCCAATATATCATCCAGTCAACTATTTTTATCTCTAATATTATTTTTTTTACAGTTGCTAATTACCTTAATGTGTTTATATTTTTTATTGTTTGTATAACCTCAATGTGTTTTATTTAGATTGGAGAATCTTTGTGTGGATTCAAGAATAGTTTAGATTCACAATTTGAACCGACAGATCATGTTTCTTAATTAGTTAACTTATTACTTTTGTTGTGAATTTTATGACACATAAAAAATGTATAAAAATATTAAAGATAATGATAAAAGAGAGATAGCAAAGAGAAAAAATGAGAAATGGTAGAAAGAAAATACCAATAAAATAAATGTCAAGAGGTCATAATGTGTCATAGAAAAAGGGGAGAGTAAATATAAATATAACAAAAGGAAGTGGGAAGCAGTAACAAAGTAAAAGAATTTAAGGTTTTCTGAGTAAATTAAAAATTTGGGAGTAGGTGGAGGAAAGGTGAGGTGAGTTGGTCTTAAGATTGATAGCGGAGGAATCTAAATTGATGTGGATCGTTTCAGACAGGATGCGTTTATCATGGTTGGGAACAGAAGCTAGGATATACGTATTTTCGAAATTGAAAATGTGGTTTAAAGAAAAGGCATGTTCGGAGAGTTTAGAGGAGGTTTGGTTATAGGAGGAAATGGCATATTTGTGTTGGGTAATATGAACTTTAAGGAAGTTTTTAGTTTCACCGATGTAGGAAGAGTTGCAATTAGGAGTAGAACAGGGGATACAATAGACAACATGTGAACGCAGTTTAACGGGGATAGGATCTTTGATATGGGTATTTGGATATTCACAGGAGAATTTTTTCTGGGATTTGAAGGCAATACGTAAATTAGGGATAGAGGAACATAAGTATGTTAGAATGTTATAAGAGAGGGAGGGTATATATGGCAAGGATCTGTATATAGGGATAGATGGCGGATGTAGAGACCGGGTGGGAGGGGGGTTTGTAGTCATGGATGAGTTTATTAACAATATAGGAAGAAAAATTGTTTTTTAAAAGGATTTCTTAGATGCAGTGGGTGTTAGTTTTATGGAAGCAGGGATCAGTGAGGGATAAATGATATTTTTGTTAATAAATGATATGGGTGAATGATATTTTTGGCGACATTAATTTTTAGGTGGTGTGGATGTTGAGAGTAATAATTAAGAAGTCTGCCAGAATACAGTGGGTTTAGTATACCAATCTATGGATAATGTGTGGTCTGGATTTTTAATGATATAGAGGTGAAGAAAGGGTAGTGACTAATTAGATTCTAGTTCAACAGTGAAATGGAGGCGGGGATGATATGAGTTGAAGGAAGATAATAAATCTGGAATAATTTTGGGATTTAGGATAAGGAGGAGGTCGTCTACATATTTTTTAATGAAAAAAAAAACATTTTCAAGGAACTGGGGTAGAATGGAGCCGAGAAGGTCATTTAGGACAATATTGGAGAGGTCAGGAGCGAGTGGATTTCCCATGGCAAGTCCAGAAATTTGGTAGAAGAACTGTCCATGGAAGGTAAGGTAGCCAGATTCACAACAGAGTTTTAAGGATTGGAGGTATGAGGACCGGTTGAGAGAAGTATGGGGTTCTATTAGTGACCAGTTGCTAACTATTATGAAGAAAGCTTTATCTAAAGGTATGTTGGTAAATATGTTTTCAACATCAAAGGAGGTGAGGATGTAATGATCAGGTATGGTGATGGATGTGAAAAGATTACGTAGGTGAAAATAGTTTTGGATACCATATGGGTTGTTACGGCTGACGACTTGTAAGGATGGAAGTAAGAATTTGCTAAGTTTTGTAGGTGGTGGATTGATGTTAGATGTAATGGGACAGAGGGGGTTGTTGGGTTTGTGGATTTTGGGGAGACCATAAAAGCGGGGGGCTAAGAAATGATTCTGTACACAGGGTATGTAATTAATTTGGAATTGACAAGGCTTTTTAGGTGGAGGTTGAATGGTTTTTGGAGAGAGAAAGTAAGATCACGAGGTATGGATTTATAGGTGGAAGTAATATCAGGGGGTCATGATGGATATATTCTAAGTTGGTCAAAAGATCAGGTACCTATAATTTTTTTGAGGAAGAGGAGGGTGCAGAAAAATTGGGTCCTATAGATATAATATTAATAACATGAGTGGGGATGTGGGTGGAAGAGATATTGTAAACCCTGTGGTCATTTCCTTTTGGGTAGATATTTGGAGAGGGAATTGTGGTAAAGGAAATTAAATTTGGAGATAAGTTGGAGTTTTTTATGAGACCTAGTTGTGATGAAAGTGGATGCAATAAGGGTTGAACAGTTATTCATTTGGTCATGGGTAAGGTGACTGGTTAAAAATTGGGTGAGGGAAGAAATACGTAGATTCAATGAGTGGATGTGTTGTATATATACAATATGTGTGTATACAATATATGTGTTGTATATATACTCACATATTTTAAGGTTCAGCAGAGATTTTTCATTTAGGGATTTAGGGATTTTGATCTGGTAACGTGATTGAGGACATTGGCTATAAAATTAGGAAAAAGGGAGTTGGATCGGCATTTTAGGAGGAAAATATGTTGTTCTAAGTGATGAGCTAAATGTTAGTGTAGGGAGCATAGATAGTCGATGTGGGATTTTAGGTTTGGAAATGAAGATTTGATAGAGGAGAAGGATAAATAAGAAGGGGGAGTGGTAGAGATAAGAGGAGGAGAGTCAGTTCCATCATAGTTTGGAAAGTTATGGCAATTAGAAGTAATATAGTTAGGAGAGACTATAGAGCGGCGAAGTTGTGGTGAGGAAGCAGATGTTTGATGATATCTAGAAGAGAAAATAGAATAGAAGAACGATGTTGTGGAGAGGACGACGAAGTCTGATGATAGCTGGAAGAAGAGTAACCAGAAGGGCGATGTTGTGGCGAAGAGATAGAACACAGGGAAGCAAGAATATTTCGATTCTGAATTCTAGTACTGCGACGCAAAGGTTGAGAGAAGTTCTGTCGTAGGCCCGTTTATTGTGGTTCATGTTAGTAACTTAAGTAATGCTGTAATGTTGAGGCATTTAACCGAAGGTTAAAAAAAAATTGATGTATTCGCTTTTGTCGTTAATGTACTAAAAAAACAAATGTGAATAATAATGAAAACTATAGATATAAAAAAGGAACTCACAGTTTACTTTTAATTAACTAAATTAAAATAGAGCTATTTTTCTATTACAATAAATCGGTAATAGTTTGTGAATGAATTTATTATTATTATTTATGTGTAACTTTTATTTTTTACCATGCACTTTGGCCTAAAAAGGCCCATTGCGCTTGAGTCCTAAAAAATCCCTAACCTAGGTCTAGACTTCTGAGAAATTTTAGATAGTCTTTGAACCTCAGTTCTTGAAGTTCCTTGTGTCCTCCAGAGCCAAGATCAAATGTCCTCTTTCGACTTAGTGCTTTATATTCAAAGAGAACTTGCCAGGAGGTTTCGTCCTCCGCTGTACACCATCTGCACTGAGGTTCTTGTTCAATGCCCAAGCGATACATATGTTTCCTTAGTTCACAGTGCCCAGTGATGGTTTCAACCATGCTTTTGAGGTCCGTTCTCGACATGTGAGCGGCTTCTCCCTTGATTTTCTCAGAAAGATTGTAATTTTTTTTGAAAATGTATACTTAAAAGTTTAGTATGTTTTACCTTGGCTCCATCCCAACGCGATATTATCTTCCTCTTGGCTAGTTTGTTAATTGTATCCTTAGCCAGAGGAAGGGGAACCCCGCACCATGGTTCTGGTTCTATTGGAGCAATTTCTGCTCCTTTCTTTGCCAATTTGTCGGCCCTTTCATTTCCTAGTAAATTACTGTGCCCAGGGATCCAAAATATGTTAACTCTGTTATGTACAACTAGTTCATCAAGTCTTATACAGCATTCCTTCACTAATCTGGATTTTGTTACTGCATTAAGTAATGCATTGCATGCTGTCTGACTGTCAGTAAGAAAATTAATTACCTTAATCTTGTGGTCCTTCATAGCGAAGGCACCTGCAAGTATTGCCCATATTTCAGCTTGGAATACAGTGGGTGTCGAGCCCAGAGCTAAGTAATAGCCTGTGCCCCGGCAACCTCTAAAACCAGAATCCCGAGCCGATGCGATGCTCCCCTTTGGATTCATCCGTGTACACATTTAGACCATTGGGTGGATTAAAGCAATCATTCTTGCTTTTGCAAATCGCCTGTTTGTTAACGTGGAATCTTTTATCAAAGTTATATCTATTAAGCATTAAGTTTGAATGCTTTTTTAACTATACTTCGCTCAATTATATCAAAGACACTTCTGTATCTAAAGTCGTTGGTGGGTTTCCTAATCCTTCTTATTTTACTAGCCTTTAGGATGTCTTCAATGCCTCTGCTTCAATTAGAATGTCAAGAGTTGTTAAAATAAGTATAGTCTGCAGTGAAGCGGTAGGGGTGGTTCTCATGGCCCAAGCCGCTGCACCTTCTCTAACTTCAATCTATTTTGTTGGATTCCAGCTCGATGTCACCAGGCTATTGAGCCATAAGTAAGCACAGGTCTGACTATTGCTGTGTAAATCCAACGAGCTATCTTGGGGCTAATTCCCCACTTGTTGCCACAAAGGCTCTTACTAGTCCACAGAATTCTAGTGGCTTTCTTCTAAATGATTGGAAAATACTATAGGCAATATGTAGGACTAAGTATTATTATTAGTATCATAATATAAAACTTTATTTTGTAATTTTGTCCAATTAACAACAAACAATAAAAATAATATTTTTTTATTATTATATTTAAAATAATATTATTTTATCCCGGTCGAGGGCCTATCTTTTCTCTTTAAAAAATAAAAATAAAAATAATAAGTTAACTAATGAAGAAACATTACATGTCGGTTCGGATTGAATTGGATGTGAATTTAAATTATTCTCGAATCGACTCAAAATATAAATGGAAGAGAATCTAAACCAATCTTAAAACACTTAAATACACACAAAAAAATCAAATAACTAATATTTCATGTTTCACTAGGCACACTCAGATATAAACAATGGCTTCCTATTTTTCTATTTCAGCACGGCATATAACAAAACAGGGAGGTTTCATTCCATAAATTAACTAATTAAAATACACTATGCATAGAATCGAATAGTGAATATAAAAATTTTCGCAGATGTCCATGTTTCTATTGCATATGTGAGAATACTCTCAATAACAGAATTTCTTTCTATTCTCTTTGGAAAGGCTATAGTGTCATATTAATGAATGAAGCTTTCTTGCCATAATGTTCCCTTCTTCTTCTTATTTCCAGTTCACACTCTCCTTCTCTGTAGAGGGTAGGAATAAGTATTTGAAGCTTTCCACAGACTTACATATTTTGCCCTCAATATAAATATATCTTCATTCCAGTAGCCTCCAATAACCATATATTCTGTTTTTCAAAATTAATCTTCATTCCCAACAGTTAAACTTATGAGCACCATATTCTCCAAATCTTGCATCATAAAAACTTGATCATCAGCAAAAAAAAGACTAGCGAGAAAGTCAGAACCAACCGCAGACCACCACTGTCAAATATATTTTAAATAATGTGGAAGCCAAACAACACCCTAGTTTGAGCCATATATCAACAACAAAAGGGTCAGATAAAGACTTGACTGACCTAATCCAAAACATGTTTGTGCATGTGCAATCTTTTTATGGGAAGAAATAACCTATCACTTATTCCTATAGATAGAGACTTTTCCATACTTTGTTTTTAGGTATATTATTTTAGGCTTTTCCAGATCCATTAAAGCCAAACAGAGTTCAAGGTCTCCAGCCCAAAACTTTTTCATAAACTGCATTAGCACAAAGTTATTGTCAGCACAAGAGTGACTTTCAACAAATCCACATTGCTCTTCAGGGGAGGGGGAGAGTTGTGTATCTGTCTTCCTTTTGGTCTCCCAGCGCTCTTCTTATGATTACTGAAGTGGAATTTTGGATATGTATTCCTCTATAATTGGTTTGTCTCCTTTTTTAAAGAATTGATGTAATGTATGTCATCCATAGGAGATTTGGAACACACTTATGATCTCTGTACCACCTTCCTTCAGAACTTTATTACTTTTATTAGTTATTTCCTTCCTTTTATTACTTTTTTTCTAGCCCTGGTGACTTTCCTTTGTTTGGAAATTTAATAGCCGATTTAATATCTTACTCTGTTACTTCCAACAACACTTCCTTAGGGATAGCAACATTCTCTTGTTCAATAAACTGATTATTTTTCTAAGTACATGTCTTTGTAGTTTTTAAGCCATTCATCATCTTTAATTGTCGGTTTAGACACCTTGGGGATTGAGGTCTTTCTTAAACTATTTAATGCTCCCCATGTTTCCTTAGAGTTATTATACTTTATGCATCCTTCAATTTTTTCCCAATATTTATTCTTTGCTTACAATACTTTTTTCTTTACTATTTAATTCAAAAACCTGTATTTATTCCTGCAACTTTCTTAGTGCTCATCCATGTTCTATATATTTCTTTTATCTTCTGAAAAAAAGAACTATACAAATGAATAAATAAATAATAGAAATAAAATCCTGTTTATAAAGTTTGCACAGATTTGTTCAGTTAAGTTAAATAATATCTTTCAGGCGTGTCAAATTCCATTTCATTTGTATGTCATGGAGTTAAGAAGTAATATGGGATGTAAACAATATCTTGACCTGATCTCAAACAATCTTTTTCTCATCATATTACTATGCCTTAGCAGATATTCTTTTCACATACTCATATTCAGCAGCCTGATGGAAAGTATTGAATTGATTCTGTACCATTCAATATATCGAGCACAAGCTTTTGAAGCTGAGATTTGAAAATAAACGAATGGAGATTAGGATTTGGCAGGATGTCAGCACTTATGCTCCTATGGCTAATCCAGCGAGTCCAAAACTTTGCCTATCCAGGTATAATTAGAATAGGGATCTTCAACAAGTACTATATATGCTCGGGACTCCAATTTCACATCCCTTTGAATGATGGCATAACTAAGGATTTTTTCTCTCTTTAAAAAATCCTAAGGCCACCTGCTGGGATACGAACCAGCGATCTTCAGCTAAACATTAAAAGAAGCTTATAACTAATTATTGTACTATAAAACTTATTTCTTCCTTTTAACAGATTTTTATTGTTGCCTAGGCCATATAGTTTTTGTAGTTACATAGGTTTTGTATAAATATTGTAGCAATTCTAGTTATTACCATTTCAAAATATACTGAAACATTAATTTATTCTTTTTGGGTGATACATAACACAATATTTCTATTTAACTGTATTTTATTAAAAAACCAAAAGTATAGTAATAATAATAATAAATCAACAAGAAATAACAAAAAGAAACCACAATTATGTAAGTATACAATATTCTATTTAAAGCCCCACTGCTGATGGGTGACTTCTCAAGTTTTCACATTGCTCTACCATGCATTTAACTTATTCAGACAGAATCTGGGCATCAGGTAACTTGGCAGACAAAGTTTATATTCTGTTCATGAACAGAATACTTGAATGTGTCCGGCCAGTTCTTTTATGAACTGAAGGCTGATTGGTCATCTAACAGGCTGAACATGTTTCCAACCAGGTCTTCAGTGCCCATTGATGTTTCCTAACCATGTGAAATATATGCTGATGTCCTTAAAAAGTAGTCTTCTAGAACCAGTATGTACTGGTTCCATGGATATGGTGCACTCCACAATATTAATCTCTAGCCTCTCGAATGTTGTTTCCATATGCTGCAAATCTTCATGGCTCCTTGAATCCAAGTTTTAAGTCTTTTACTGCACAATCTTTGCTCCTAAAACATTAATTAGCTAAATCCAATACATTGTGGTAGTCGACCCGGCAAAACTTCTCCAATGTATACATGAGATTGAAACGGCATTTTGATGAAGTGCCATGATTCTCACTCAATATTTCCTGTATTTTCAATACTGATAATATTGACTTGTAGCCTCTTCTCTCTCCCATTTTCACTTTTCCTGGCCATTTATTGTGTAACACAACCACTAAAAGTGAACCAAACTGTTCCCGCTGACATTATGAATATCAGATCGACATTAAGTTAGATTAGTTCCAATGGTATTCCAGGTTCTTGGTTTTCGGATCAATTTTAATGACTTCAACTTGAAATATATTCTTTTAATATACATTTAAACATATATTCTTCCCTGATTATTGAAGCAAATCAGCAGCCTCCAGCTTCTTCAGTTTATCAATATTTTCCTCTACATTGTTTTCATGAGTTGTTGCTGAACTCAACTCATTCGAGCTTTTTTTGGCAGCTATTAATTTCTGAACATCAGCCTTAGTTTTGAATCTTTTGAGACCAGACTATTCGTATCCTCTACCTGCTTTTTAGTACTTTAATACTCTCTAAGTCTTTTCTTCTAAATATCAATATCTTCCAAAAGATATTGGAACTTGACCATAATTTTATTATTAAGGCTTCCCACATCACTATTTAGATTTTTATACATTATGTCTTTCGTATCCATCAATTTATTAATATTTTAGTTCATGCTTTCCTGCTTAACTTACTATTTTATAAACTGACTATTTTATAAACCAGACTTTCCATAATTTTTTTTTTTTATTTCTTCTTGTATTTTATCTCTTCTTCCCTTTGTTTTATTGGTTTCCCAAATTCTTCCATTTTCATTGCTTGAATTTGCATTAGTTCTTGAGAGCTAATGCTATAAACAAGCAAAGTAAGGGTTATTGATATGATAGCAAACATAAAGCTTATGTTGTTAATTCTCAGCCCCACTATCGAACAACAACAATAACAACAATGATCTATCAATAAGAGAATAAGAAAAAGAAAAACATGGCATCGGATTCTGTCATTAAAGAAATTCTTTAAGAAAGTAACAATAAAAGGAAACCACTTACCGTGTAATAAAAGAGCAACAGAGCCTGTAGTAAATTTGGAATCTATAAATGAATAAATATATTTATTTCCCTTGAAAGTTATTTTATAGCTTTTATTAGTATCAAAACCTAGGAGTTCAATTTGGCTTACCTGAAAAATAATTAGAAACATAAATAAAATACATTGAAGTCATGGATTTAACATTATGGAACAAAAATTAATAATGATTCAACAATGAGTACATTAAATATGAGAGAAAATACTTTATGCAGTAAGAAATTGAAGTATAGATAAACTTACATCAAAATTCATCCTCAAAAACCGTTCATTAAAAACTGAGGTGTAGATTCTTTTAGCTGTCGGTGAAATAAACAAACTCAAATCTCTGCATGTTGGGTCAATATGAGTAAGAAAATGCAAACAATCCTAAAATATTAAAATATACAACTATGATTATACCCATAATTTACATTTTAATATAAATAAATAAATAATAGAGTTATATATATATATATATATATATATATATATATATATATATATATATCACTAAAATAGAGCCAAAAACTCAAAAAGAAACACTATTATTTATTATAATGCAATTGGGAAAAACCACAATGCAAAGCCTTATGTTTCAAAAAATACACCTACTTACCAGTCGACGTTTCGCCTATTCAGGCATTATCAAGACACCAAAATCAAAAAGGGGGTTATGTGAATCGCATCTCGAAGAATTGCAGTTGTATGTTGAACGTCTTGGTGGCGGGGTGCTGTCTCATGTTTGGGCTGTTGATCGTTGGGATGTTTTGCACCTTTTTCTTCGAGATGCGATTCACATAACCCCCTGTTTGATTTTGGTGTCTTGATAATGCCTGAATAGGCGAAACGTGGACTGGTAAGTAGGTGTATTTTTTGAAACATAAGGCTTTGCATTGTGGTTTTTCCCAATTGCATTATAATATATTTATTTATAAATGTTTTTACTTAAAGCTCATTTGTTCACTGACAGGGCATGAGTATGAGACTAACCTAGTCTCGAAACGTCGCCTAAGAAGTTAAAAAAAGACTGAAACTCGAGATCTAAAACACAATATATATATATATATATATAGATTGTATGTGTGTGCACGCGCATATGTAAATATAAACTAGAGAGGAACTATGTATACTGTTTTCTAGCTGTGGATAATCATTAATTATACTATCAACACCAATGGATTGAGAGACACTCCTCAGAATTACCCAGACAGCAATTGTGATTCTGTTGTTTTACTTCAACAATTTAGAATAAGTCTCGAGTTAGTTGGTAAAACAGCTAATTGCTTTTAGGAACAAACAATTATCCTAGTCATTATCATTTCAAGAGATACAAAACTAATCAAAGTGATATCTCTGAAATTTATGCTGTGTGAACCCTGCGCAATCCATTTTCATTTTGGCTACATCTAACAATGTGAAGGCTGATTCATTCATTAAAAGCAGGAAGCAAAATATTAGCTTCTAAGTGAGTTAATCAAGTCCAGCCAATCAACTATATACTCTACTAATTTATTATACTCTATATATGGAATCATTTACTGACAAAGCAAAGAAAAATATTCCCATGTCGATAGCCTAAAGATAGACTGTGGAGACTTCTTAACACACAAGAATTTTATTACCTTATAATAACTTTAAGGTTACAAGAAAAGTAGATAAACACAAGTTGTTAAGTTGGATGGTAAAATCTATACCACATTGAAGCAAATGACCTATTGTTTATGTAGGCTTACTAAAAATAAACTATGCAATAAAAATATAGTTATTAAAGTCAGACTATAATGTGAAAAAACAAAACAATAGAAAAGTGTTTAATATAAACATTCTAGAAAAAATAAATATGAAAGCAAACAAGTAGGATTACAACAGTGACATTACATTAAATGGTATACAGTAGATAAGTTTCTTTCTTTCTTATTCCTAATGTTTACAAGCAAAATACACAACAATCGTGTTTATAAAAAAATGTATGAATAAAATTAAGCATTGTTAAATGGCAGTAGTTCAATGATTTAGTATAAACTACAGAAAAAACAATAAAGTAAGGAAACTGATAAGAAAGGTTATGTTTCGCCAATAAGAGATAATGAAAATATGATCATACTTACATCTCTGTCTGTGTATTTATAATTTACCACAATGTCATCATTTAAAATATGACCCATATTACTTGGCATTGCAGGAAAGTAATATGGCGTCACCTAAGTACTACAGCTTATGGCTAACGATAACTTAACCTTCTCGGAAGGTAACTATACGGTTGTTTATTCTCATTCTCAAAATTTTTTAAATTATTTTAGACTTTATCTGTTCAACTGTAGATGAAATAATAAAACAATTATTACTGCAGAGGTGACGTAGGAATACGTAATATTACTGACCCAATACTTTTATAGGATCGATAGCGGCCAGGCTCAGTGCATCCTATATCCTGATTCTCTTACACGTTTCCAGCCAATTATTATGTCACAAGGGTACACCATTATAAACAAAACGAGGTTGAATAGTGGCTTAATTTTTACCATTAAGCCACAGTATATGGGCAGACAATAAAAAATAAATAATTTCTAGATTAGATATTTTTTATGGAGACTGTGTATTTGTGATACGTGGTCAGTCATAGCTTTTTTTTTAAACTAATAAAATAATCACACGTCACTATAGGAAATAGTTTTAATGGTAAATACAACTACGAACCAACAAAGCTCCCAAATGGCTAAGTAAGTTGCGCCAGCTTAAAACCACGCCCTTTTTTATACGGTATACACAGCCTAAGGCCGATCTTAAAGTTGCTTATATCAAAACAAAATACAATTACAGATACAGATTGAAATATGACAACCACGTAACGAAAGTTAGGCGAATGGTTCTGAATTACATTTGTACATAGTGTTCAACACAATAGAACTTTTGCTCGCTGATGGTTCCAATTCGTGAATTAATAATTAAGAAACTGGGTACATTGACGGGGCTTCCATCCCTTTAACATGATCAACCGTTCCATTGAAAGTAGGAATAAAATCAGATTTAAAAGATATAGCTTCAATAAACTGTTTTAAAATTAAATTCCTCAATTAACATTAGACGTACTGTTTCTCTTGGTTTTTAAGAACAAATTGAAAGGCGAAGAAGGTAAGTTCCAATGATCAGTATAAGTCAACACATTAACAGTCACAAACTTAATCAGTTCCCATACATTCTACAGTTGTTTCAGAATAAGGTAAATGCTTTTTGATGAATAACGGCAATGAATTTATATACACCTTAACTACAGATTATAACTTTTACAACCTTATAGAATTCATTATACCAAAGCATACTAATCACATGCTGATTACAGCATATAATGAAATAAATCATGCGGCGCTTTTTACTCTTAGCGGAAGTCCATCTTTCTAAACATAGATCCAGATTCTGGTTGATAAAAGCAACTATTTCCGAGCCTATACACCATTAATTCTATCGATCCTTTAGTTGTTTTTGATTGACTGTATTACGAATATATATTTTTCTTTTAACGTATCTTTCAAAAACCCTTTTTGACTAAGTTGGGGATGATTATGTGGGATACCTACTGGTTTTACTACAAACACATAGAAAAGTGTCACACACAGGTGCGAGTTTCTTTGTAATTAACGTAGAGCTAGAGTAAGAGAAATTCTTTAGAATCAGACATCGGTGGCAGTACATGTCATAAAACATTTGGGATGCACATTTTCGAGAGGCTTGCTTGTTTGTTGTTGAGGTGACACAATACTTTTTAAAAAAGGGAGTAAACAATATAAATAAAGACTTGCAAATAAACAACCTCTGGTAGTCCTCCAACAGGAGATTTAAATGAGGTCTCAAGGCAATCATCTTGCCTAGGCAAATATCTTTTCAGACCCCTATGAGGATTATTGGCAGTTGATAAGGAAACGGGGGTTTAATTGGCCATAAATGTTATAATAGATCCATTAGTTCATTTTGGATAATTTTACGAGGAATTCGACGATTTAGCGGAACCTTAAAGCTTAACCTCAGTCTAAATAGGCTTTAACTTACATGGCATAATTGCCATATAAGCGAGTCTTGTGTAAATAATAGAAGGCTTGAAATGTTTGACTATTGATTGTAGGAAAAGGTGACCAGTTGTCTTGCATATGAGGATAATCTAAGATAACAAGTTCTGCGTATCAGGTCTGTTCCAAAGGGATATTTCGAAAAGTATTTTAATCCTACAGTTTTAAAATCAATCTTAAAGGTATGTGATTGAAGAGCCTGTTATGTAATAGTTTGATCAGTACCAGGATGGGCTAGGTTGCTAGTTTGTAAAGCAGTCCCGCTCACGATACTTGGTCAAAAGTCTGTTATACATAGGTAAAGACTCCTCAACAATAGAATTCTGGCTACGATGTATAGTGTAGACCCAGATGCTTTGACAGGATGGAATACTAAACTTTTCCGGGATCTTGTCAATAATAGATAAACTGTACTATTTACGGTAAAATTCTGCTGTTTTGTCTGGGTTTAATTTTAAGACAGATAGTTTCCAAGAGTCAGGAAAATGTATGTAAGTACGGCATTATACATGAAGGAGAGGGATGTAATGGCTTTTCTGAAAAGATATTTTGAGAAGCGTGATATAAAAAGACCGAGCGCCGGTTTTGCAGAATGGTAATCTGCAAATAGTGTTAGAAATTTCTGAATACTTAGGCTGGACGGGTCATATGTAGAGGAACATTTGATTCCGTCTCGAGACTGGTACATCCAAGTTGAGTTGGATTATGGATATTAGGCTGTGGATAAAAATAGTGTATTTGGATGAAGCCTCAGTCGGTTTCACCGTAAGAATAAAATTATATTTTGGAACTTGGTATATTTTAAATATGGAGAAATGGTCTCGAAATAGATCTCATATGTAGAAGAGTTTCACAAGATAAACATTTGAGAGGAGAGGCTTTTTTTAAGTTTCCAAGAAAAATGACATCTGGGATTAGGTGTAATCTGAGGATTTACAATATACTTTATTACTTGACTGCATATTTTCTCTTATAATACAGAAACACTCTGCCACTTTCCTCAGATTTTTCTTGGGAGGGAATTAAAGTAATGAGTACAAAAATTGCGAATGAAACACTACTTTCTTGGTGGTCTGTTGCTTATGAAAGAGTGTGTATAAAAGTTACAATAATACTAAAGTAACGCTCTTTAGTTTTATTATACTTGTATTTTACTTAACAGGTGCTATCAATAATCTATTGAACAAAAGAATAATTAATAGAACATATGATACAAATTAAATTAAGTATTGTTACAGGTATGTTATGTGTGTGTGTTTATAAGAATGATATATAAAATAAGCATGGTCTCTACTCCAATGATATGTCCTTAATTATCTCGTATTTATACTCCTCCAACTTTCCGGAATATCATGTATATTTATTCTTCCAGAATGATCTAACTTCAATAAAATTTCTTCATTTCTGAATCATGCTATCAAGAATACAAGGATGTCCTCAAGGTTCATCTCAATCTCCCTGTCCGTTTGCTACTACTATTAATGAATTTCTCAAAATTATTCTGCATATATATATATATATATATACACACACACATACATATACACACCCACTCTTATATATACATATATGTGTGTGTGTATGTATGTATAACAATATGTACAGTTATTATATCATGCATGCAGATAAGTGTTTAGAGTTATGAAACCAATACATGATTATTATCCAATGCTAGTAGTTGTTTTTAACCTTTCTAAAAGCTCCAAGAAGATCCAAAATGAATAAGACACTGGTTTGAGAAAAACTAGATGAGGTTGAATAAAGTGAAGAATCAGATATTAGGATCTATTCAACTTCCTTAAATCATGCCTTCTGCTTCAAAACAAAAAATAAACATAGGTCCAATGTTTTCTGCTGAAACTTCTCCACTTAAGAGCTAATAGAGACGTTGATTCAGAGATGATTTGCTCAACTTCTTTCACCTTTTCTGTTATCGTATTTGGAACCAATTGCACAAACAGCTGCAGTAGCACTTATGATGTCAGCCAATGGATGCTAGAGAGCTGCTATAAGACGTTAATTTTCTGAATACAGACTTAAAAAAGTTTTAAAAGTATGCTTAAGTAATGACTTGTACCATCTCTCTTGAACATTTGTAAATAAATTAGTAGATACTTAAAATATGACATGAATATCATCTAAAGTACTAATTTTAATAATTAAATTTTATAACAATGAAATGAAATGGTTTATGATTCAATTGCTGTTGTAAGTAAACAATGAGTTCACAATAATTAGTTTCATCTTTTGAGGGTATTAGTTAACGGGTAGTAATTTTTTCATTTTCTACATTCTATGGGTTTTTTTTCCACAAATATCCTCTAAAATGATATAATTATATAAAATGGATGAATCTCCAAGACTTCAGCTATTGAACTTTCCCAAAGGAATATAAAAAATTTTACTAACGCAGGATTTAACCAAATAATTAAAAATAACATACATCAGATCTTTAAGGATAATAAGGTAAGATTAAAAAAGAAAACAGACACCTCTATGTTATAGAAAAGGTAAAGTCTATATTATAGCAAAAAAAAAAAAAAAAATGCTTTAGTTTCATCACAATAACAAATGATGCTCATATAAAAACATTCTTTTGTTTAAAACATTAAATTGATAATTTAAAACAAACTAGAGGATACTGCTGCCTTATCCATTCACAGTGCTACCTAGCAGAATTTATTTTGAATTATATTATTTAAAGATATAATTGCTAATGTTTGGGGGGGAAACAAAACCATAAGGATCTTTGAAATTTTAATTTTAATCATTTCTTCTTTAACCCTTCCAATATCAGGCGGAGAAAGTTACACGTTGTACCAGGTGTGGTCACTGCAATACCCCATCTTTTTCTGCCATCAGTTACGATGATATAATCTATCTAAGAATCACTATTTATTATGGTAACAGAAAGGGATTGTAGAAAAGCAGTAGCAATAATTTTTGAACTCTTAAAATGTATAATTTTATTTATTTTGAAAATAACTCACTTCAGTGAACAACAAACATGTTCCGATTCCTAGGATTTTTTAAAGGGAGTAAAAAATCCTTAGTTACGACGTCCTTCGGAAGGGATGTTAAACGGGGGTCCCGAGCCTGTACGATGTCAGGTACTCGTTAAAAATCCCTATCCTAATTAAACCTGGATGGGCAAATTTTAGAGCTCCCACTGTAGCATCGTCTGATTATCCATAGCACCATAAATGAATAAACCTGTACCACTACAGCCCTTGAAGGGTCTGAGATTCAGTACATGGTAGAGACTGTACTGTTTCATGAAGAACGATTCTGCAAGGAGGTGACTTGTCCTAGGTCGCGCTCAACCGCCAGATTTTTCCCCCTTATTTTGGGTACCCTATTTTTATAATATTTTATAGAGGCTGGATGGGCCCCAGGAGGGTCCTAGATTCTATATGATCCATCTCCCGCTGCAAACAGACTAAATAAAAGTCACGGCCTGAAGCGGGATTTGAACCAGGATTTCCAGCATGACAGCTCAGTGCTCTACCACTGAGCCACTCCACTCCCCGATGTTAAATGAATAAACAACAACAAACATGTTCCAAGAGCAACCCAAGGAATGTATAGATTTCTGTTTCATCAACATGAACCCACTGCCTTTTCTCACCCTCAGTTTTTTCATAGAATTTGGCTGTCTCCTCTTTGATTAGTGTATTTAACAACTATAGCGGCAATATGTGGATATATAAATAAATTGAAAAAATAAAGTCTCCACTTTTATCATCATATGAGAGAACACCAGTGGGGGTATATATTATATTGGATGAGCTAGACTTTCTTCGAACAAATGGTTATTTTACCCAAAAAGTTTCATCCTTAGAGAAAAAACATCACTTACATCATCAAATTCCTTAATAACATCATTGGAGTCAAATGTTATTTCATCATCCTTTTCTTCTTATATTCCAGAACACTCAGATAAAACTTCATCTTCAGCCTAAAGCCTTCGGGAAAACTTCTTCAAGTACAGCTCATGCGTTTTCAATAATTTTGAAGTTACTCTGAGATACTACATTATACATGATTCTCTTTCCGCATTCTTCAAGAGACTAGAATGAACTGACGGAAAGGGAAAATAATCCTGTCTCGAAAAACAAGAAAGGTAGGGAGATGGACAAATGAGAGAAATTCTGCAAGTAGAGTTCTGAAAAATCTAACCCTCCCCACCATCTTTAGTAGATACCTAATTCATCTGGAAAATATCTACAAACTGACATTGTTTGATAAATTATCAAAGAATTTAAAACTTCTGAAAAATGGATGGGAAGGAGAAAGAATTCCAACAAAAGAACACCTAAGCTTGAACGACTTGCAGAAAATATTTACATATCTGACTATGGTAACTGGAACCCACAACGGCAAACTGACACTGTAATTGGAAATATTCTTCTAGAAAGTTATATAAAGAGCCTGAAAAGGCACAGTCACTATGAAATAAGGCTCACAGTAATTACTAGGAGGGGTTGTTCCGGGACCCCTCCACGTTTTTTGAAAAAAACTAATCCACAGTGATTTATTTTGTGCATGAAATTCGTTAGGATTCAAGTCTTCATGCTACAAACAGTCTGAGAATAAATGTCCTAGACCCTAGTTAGCATAACTTTGTTTTTAACTTATGGAGGATCAAAAATATGAATTAATTAGATCACAGGTGTCAGCTTCTGGCTGCTACACTTGCTTAAAAGATTAGCCTACCCCTGAAGAGGTACCATCAAGGCAGATTGGACCTCAACTGTAATCTAAATTATTACTGTTTTAGGCTCAATGATGCTTGTGTACTATGCAGACCCCAATTATTTTATACCAGATAACAGTGATTCTATCAATAATTATTTTAATAATCTTATGAATTTTACCTTATTTCCTATACACACAATTTATAAATATTTTTATTTTAAAGAGAAAAGATAGATATGCCATTGGCAGGAGGCATATCTTTTCTCTTTAAAATAAAAATATTTAAAAATCAAAACAGTTGACCAATAATTATAAAAAAGTATATACAATTTATAGTGTTTTTAAATACGATTAATAATGAAGAAGTGCAGTTATGTTTTTGCAGGAAAACAGATTTCTAAATTTTTTTTTGAAGCAGCCATACATTTCATTTATTCATGGACAGACACAATTATTTCCATGAAATATTGTGCAAAACATTTAAGAATGAATAATACAACAGTGAATTGGAACAATTATATACGAGAAGTTTGTGTCTGGAAAATGGTAAAAACAAATTGTGTCATAAGAGGTCCTGGTAAAATTGTGGAAATAGATGAAAGTTTATTTGGTACAAGAAAAAACAATGTAGGGTGTATTTTAAAACTGACAATCATAAACCCAATACAGTAGATCCCAAGACTTTGACTAAAACACAAAATAAACCTTTCAGGGCTTGAAAAGTTATGGAGGAAATAACAGAAGGAATAAGATGAGGCTTCCTTTCATCATAATTTATGTGCGGGGTTCAATTCTCACAAGAGGATCCCTATGAGACAATTTTACAAGACAAACAATTTTTGGTTAAAACAAATAATTATTTCTAAATGAACATATATTGAAAGTTGTTAGTATTGATTTAATATAATCACTACTATCTAGTATATGGGCCTGAATAGTACATAAGTACCTGTAAATTCAAGACTGGTTACAATCACAAACAACAATAATTTTATATAATAGTGAACTCTAGTAAATTATTTTCCAATAATTGCAAATTTTAGAGTAATTCAAAGTAGATAGTTCATATAAATCCTGCTAAATAGCAACAGTGTTTTTTTTTTTGTTTTATTAAATGTCACTTTATGCTATGGCTAATCAGACAATGCTACAGTAGGAGTCCTAAACATTGCCTATCCATACATAGTTATGATAGAGTTCTTTAAAATAGAAGCACCGTGAATGGGAAGGAGGGACCTATCCGGGAGATGTACCAAAGTCACCGACATATTTAAATTGAACTTTTAAACACACGTTAAATATGAACTTATTTGAGAAATTTGTTGTTGACTTTATCTTTTTTCCCTTTTGAATTAGTATAAAATGTTAATGGTTAACTCTCTTAAAATACCTAAAAACTGCACTGAAAACATATGTACATAGCTCACCCATGTTATTCTCTTTACAATAATAGTTCTACTAAACATCTCAGTAATGAATTGAAATAAAACAAAGCAATATAAAACTAATGAAAAGGGTTATGTCAAGTCTAAAAGATAAAAACACATTTTACTTACATCTTTGTCCCTGTTTTTATAGTTTACAACTATGTCATCAGTTAATATATGACCCTGATTTTGATTTATTAACATTATATCAATGGAATCTCTTGAGACAACAGTAACCAAACAGTCCAGATCTTAGCCCTAACGCCAGGATAACCATTAGGCGAGGTAACCACAGCTGTAAAGATTTTATATTCCTACAAATGCTAATAATTTAAACCCCTAGTAGAAACGAAAAATACTAAATTTAATTTAATTTAACTAATCATAATAGTTGCCTTGTTAATTAAGTGTGTTACCATAAATAAAAAAAAATCGTAAGTGTGTAATTATGAAAAATATAAATATTATGGTAATTATTTATGAAGGAATGAGAGTTTTGAAAAACATTTCGAAGCATAGAAAATGATATAACCTACACATCATGTACGAGTCAGATCTTTAATTCATATATTGTCAATAATGGAAGTGGAGCTACGATTTTTAGAAGCACGGAATTAATAAGCGGCTGTCTACTATGTCCAAGATCGCGGGTTCGAACCCCATCAGGTGACCTTTGAATTTATTAAAGGGAGTATTAATTTTTAGCTATTCCGCCATTCGGATGGGACGTAAAATGACAGTTTGGAACGGTTTCGAAGTCTCATCAATGGAAAGGCAAACAATATAATTTAGCCGCCCTTTCATGCCCAGATTGTCTATCGAAGAAATAGGCTATGTTGATCTGACCACAAAAAATAATAAGCCATCTCTCTCAGTCTTAATTATTGTCTTGGGAAACTATCTCTTAGTATAATCCAGTAGTCATTTCTGCTTTATAGCATCCCTGATAGGAAATGTAAAAGATTGTGCATCTCAGGCAACATGTTCTTGCCAAATGAACATTCCTATCTACCAACCAGGAAGAGAGCCAAATTTCAAATAAAAATAATCGCTGGTTTATACCAAGTAATTTATATCAGTAGCACCAATACTAATTAACATATAATCAGCAAAGATAGGGACTGAATAATTGCTATCTAGCATTCTGGATAGAGAATAGAATAGAAGTCAGAAGAATCTAAGGTGTTCTCAACATGGAGGAGCATGAGGTCCTTCAGCAAATACTTTAAAAAAAATATTTGTTCTTGATATTTATATATACATATTAATCTCTCATTTTTAGATTGGCAAACTTATTTTAGATAATAACAAGGAAGATACCTCCTTGACATCAAACCAGGAGGGAATTTATATTGAATGATGATAGTTGATCTTGATAATATATGTGGAAGAAAGTGGTCCGGGTAGAAGTCAATGAATTTCTCTTAGAATTGGAGAAAAGTTTATTAAGTGGCCAACGTTTCGGCCTACTTTGTAGGTCTTCTTCAGGGTTATATGCAAAATACAGACAATTGAGAATTACAAATTGGTGCACACAATTTTAAACATAGTAAATATAAATAAACAAAAGTGTGGTGAATACAGGCAATTTAAAATAAAAATTATAAAAATTGCACACTATTTCTGTAAGGCGTTTATTTAATTATTTCCCACCTTTAAGTATCATTTTATGACATTCATACGGATTCAACTTCACTCTTTATTTTTATTTTATATCTTTACTCTAGCACATATCTATGCCTTTCTACGTGTATTTTAGTCCAATATAGCCCATATATTGTAACTTTGTTATCGCACTTGGTATACAACTTTTACATGCTTATTTCAATATCAACTATGTTCTCCTTTCTCACCATTTATTACACATTGTACTATATCAATCATTTATAATATTTCATTAACATTTTTTATACATCTTCGTCCCCATTGGCAGTTAACAGTACCCTCACTTCCATTACTTATCGTCATTGTTTCTTATTTAAATTTTTATTTTTATTACACTATGTCTATTTATTTTATTGCCTATGCCTATTTATTTTTATTACTTACTTTATTTATTACATACTGGATTTTTATAATTTTTTCTGGATATTTTACAATTTTTTTATTTCTTGCTGTATTTCTTATCATTTACTATTTTAATTTTGATTTTACTACTGATGCCTGATACCAAGGTATTTGAACTTTTACATTTACCCATTTTAATATTCAATTTTTAATTTTTATCTTTATTACTTTATTCTTTATTTTTCAACACTTTCTGTTTTATTCTATTGTACATTTGTATTTTACTACCTTCCTGGCACTTGGTTGTTAATACTATACACTCATACATTTTAACCTTTATATTTACCATGCTGTGCATTTTTATCATTTTTATTTTCAGTTGCCTGTATTCACCATACTTTTGTTTATTTATATTTACTATGTTTAAAATTGTTTGTACCAATTTTTAATTCTCAATTGTCTGTATTTTGCATATATCCCTGAAGAAGACCTATAAAGTAGGCCGAAATGTTGGCTACTTAATATACTTTTCTTCAATTTTAAGATAAATTCATTGACTTCTACCCGGACCACTTTTTTCCACAGGAGGAAATTTGCTTGAGGATTGTGATTTATTGATCCCTTCCAATTCAGGCCACATGTCATTTCTTTACTAATGCACATTTTCAATAAAAAAAACCTAATACAGGACTTTATTCACATTTTTCAAATTTTATGTATGTTTGAAATTGTGCAAAATAAACTTTCAGATTGTTAACCATACTATAAAAAAATACTTAAATATACTTATAAAAATAAATAATAATAATGTAATTATATACAAATTGTTTATATAATTATATTATTTACTTTCTAGGACATGATCCCCATCTTCATAACTACCATTAAGATTTTTTATTATTACATTTAAAATAATTTTATCGACAAGTAATATCAATGATTGTATTGAAAACAATGCAATTATTCAAATAAAATTACATGAAAAACATGTATAGAAGGAAATGGATAAATATTCTTCATGTAAAACAAAGATAAACACAATTACTAAACATTTTACAACTCATTATATCACAAAATTGGTAACTGGAGTACTCCGTTGCCATAATTACAGTCTATAAGAATGATCTGGTTTCCCTTAGATATTATTTTTCAATTATCTTTATTGCATTATTTTTATGGGTAACATCTTGTTTATTATTAACTCTATACATGATTATTTTATATTTTCTTTTTAAATTTGTCAATACTTGCAATGTTATTATATTTATTATTTTTAAAATTTTGTAAATGAATTTTTATTCTATTTAAAATGTTCATTTAATGAATATTGAGTTACTGTGTTTTATGATTCATAGTTAATTCTTTGGAGATTTCCCTATACTTATATCATATTTTATTTTATGCTTACCAATACCAGATATACATATGTTGTATTACAATACAATATGACAAGAATATGAGTTTATTTTCTTTTTCCTCAACTTTTCAGATTTTAAGAGGTCCCTACGATTCATGTCAAAATGGTTTCAAAGATTAGAACTCAAACTATTTTTAACTGGTAAAGAATTTAGTTGCGGTTTTATTCTTTTTATCAGCAGGACATGATGCTGAGTCATCTCAGCAAAGCTTTCAGTAACCAAGGCTCATTTATCAAATCTTAATGCATTATTTATCAAATCAGTAACTTGCCTTCAAGATATCTTTCAGAAGTACTCAGGAATTTTCAAGGAAATAGAAGGTTGTATTTCTCCTTCCGAGTTTTAACTTCAACTCATAGAAAGTACAAGACCTGTTTTCATGTGTGAGTGAGACATTCCTTTTACTCTATGACAGAGACTGTAAAAAGAGATAGCTCCAGTTAGAATATGCCACCAGTCTAGGATCATCAAATGATTTGGGCTTGCAACTGGTTTTCATTTGGCAAGATAGGAGAGTTCTGCTGTGCATTGATTATCAATTCTATGTTAGGTGCAGCCAGTCACAGTCCTTCATAGTCTGATAGTTTAAAATATGTTTTCATACTCAATCTTCATAAGGCATACTTCCATCTCAGACTAGTGGAAGAAGGAAGACAAATGCAAACCTTATTGGCTCATAAGGCTACTTTTGCCATGAATCATGTAGCTTTTGGATTAAAACAGCAACATCAGAATTTAACTCAATTTTGTCAATTACTGAATGATTTGGCATAGGTAGAGAGAGACCTATTTAGACAACATGATTTATCATGGTGCCACATAGAATCTGCTCATAGACTGCCTCAAGGAGAGTGATCTTCTGCACAAAAGTCAATGTTCCCTCTTTCAAGAAAGTATAAATTCCAACAATTTTTTTTATATAAGGTCAGTTTGAACGATAGGCAGGTTATCCTTGTTGCATGTAGAATTCCATCAAAGATGGATGTCATCATAATAGAAGGTATCAGTCTCAAGACTAATTGAGAGGTAGAAATACCGAGAAGAAAGTAAGTCTTCTGATCTAGCAAACTACTGTGTTGCAGGACTACTAAAATCAAATATTTTTTTCGAAATAGACCCACCAGATGACAAATCTTGACTTTCCCTCACTAGTAGCAAGTTTGGTATCCTATAGTACAAACCTGCCAAGATTGGCTTAGTAGAAGTAACAGAGGATATAAAACCCCCTAAAAATATGGTGAAATTAAGAAAGGATAGAGTTAAGGACTTGTATGTATTATCTAATTCTAAGATACAAACCTTTTTCTTTTTCTTGTTTGTTTTGTTTAATATGATATTAAAAACATTTCGATAATAAAATACACAAACAAATTTAGTAAATCATAAATTCCCAGTGAAACGATCATCTAATGATAAAATATTAAACAAATTAAAATAAGACAAACAACCTCTACAATCTTAAATCAGTAAATATTTAAAAAACAAAGAGATGGGTATTATCAAAACAGTTAAAAAAAAAATCTTTTTGGACTAAACATGGAAAAACAAAGAATACATTTTCAGAACTGATACTAGCTAATATGACATTAAACGAAATATAGTTTACATATTTGACTACTTAAATTGAGAAAAATTGTAGGGCCTCCTAAAACCTGGAAAGTTTTAAGTAACCAACACCTATCAAATAGTAAAAGAACTACCACCAAACATATATTCTTGCCACATTGTACTGTAACACAGCATATATTTGGTATTGACAAGCATAAAATATCAGACCTTAATTTTAGAAAAATTCATATTCTTTATTATAATATTAAGATAGGAGGGTTACCTCCCTTTATTGGATTTTTACCAAAATGATTATCTATTCAAAGACTAATTAATGACCATGAAATTTATATTATCTTAATTACAATTATATTTAGCTTAGTAACATTAATATATTATTTATGAGGAATAACTAATATATATATATATATATATATATATATATATATATATATATATATATATATATATATATTTATAATAGAACTTAAATCAGGTCAAATCAAACAAAATTTCAGAACAGATCACAATGGAATTAGAAAATGCCTTAAATAAAATCAATTGGGACATGATAGGGATTTCAGAAATAAGAAAGAAAAACTTTACGATTATAGAAAGAGACAGTGGGATACTTATGCACACCTCTTCTGAAAATGGCCAATACAGAGTGGGATTTTTTGATATAAAAAACACTAAAAGGAAATATTTTAGAATTAAAAGAAATTAACCACAGAATAGCTCTAGTCAGACTAATTTTTAAGAAGAAAATCCTAAGCATTGTTCAAGTCCACACGCCAACTGCTGATTAGACAGAAGAAGATAAAATAGGACAAGAATTGCTCAAAATAAAGTTAAGTGGCAGAAATTCATGTCGAACTCCACTTCCCAATAGAGCTGGTCACTCCGGGAAGTTAGACCACACTCCCATAAGGGAAGGCCAATAAAGAGTTATTATACCTATTATTACATTAATTAATTCATCATTCAACAAGAAAAAATATTATTATTTATTATTGTTATTTAAGTTACAATATTAGGTACATACAAGTATGTTTTTGTAAATATTAGTAATTTTTTGTAAACCATCTTGTTCTATAATTCTCTTTATAATAAAGGCTTAATTCATTCATATATTTATCATTTAATTCATCAATAATAATTTAACAACTATAGATATTCAACAATCATTATTATTGTAATTAATATAAGATTACACTTGATTAATCTTTTTATTGCAATCAATAATAAACAATAAGATTAATGAATGATTAATCTTATTGATTTGTCATTTTATTGAAAACGAATTAGTACAGAAATGACATGTGGCCTTTATTTGAAGGGATCAATAAATCACAATCCTAAAACAAATTCCCTGCTGGTTTGATATCAAGGAGGTATTTTTGCTGTTATTATCTAAAAGGAGTTCTGCTTTCTCAATTTGAGAGGTGGATTTATATTTCAAGAACAAATATTTATTTCTTTAAGTATTTTTGGTACTTGTCTGTTTAGACGTCCGTTGAAGACAACGTTCCAAGTGTCACTTTTCTTAACTATCTCCTACTGTTATCGTAGTTTTTTTAAGTGTTTTGTTATTGTTTGTATCAAGTTGAAGGCGAATGTGTTTTCATATTATTTTGACGAAATGACTTGGAATTCGAAGAAGATTTTTCGCATGGTCATTGATGAAAAATCAGCTCTCCTATTTCTTCAGGAGGAACTGACTTCCATAAAGTTTGTGACGAACAGCTCAACATGTCTCATTCTACAGTAATTGATTATTCCAATTATGTGAGAGAAGAGTGTGCTTTTACATTAGACAGAAGTTCAACAACTATTGGAGGTCCAGGGATGTCTGTAGAAACTCGAGTTGGATGTTGAACGTCTTGGTGGTGGGGTGCTGTCTCATGTTTGGAGCCTTTTGGGCTGTTGATCGTTGGGATATATTGCACCTTTTTCTTCGAGATGTGATTGACATAACCTTTTTTTGTTTTTGTGTCTTGATAATGCCTGAATAAATAGGCGATACGTCGACCGGTAAGTGGGTGTATTACTGGAGAAATTTGAAACATAAGCCTTTGCATTGTGGTTTTTCCCAATTGCATTATAAAAAAAATATCATATTTTAGTTAGATATTGTTCTTTTTAATAAACATTGCTTGTAATAAATGTTTTATTTTGTCTTGACATGTTTCTCATTTATTTCATTCCTAAAAATCTGTTTTATGCTAATGAAAGGCAATACTATTTGAAATAAATTGTGGGCAGCATAACCTGACATGGTCCAAATAGTTGAGGTAAGTGACCCCTGAGCGCGCTGATGTCAACGGACGTCCAAACAGACAAGTACCGTATTTTTTTTGTTTTTGCCGCACCAGATTGAGAGCGTTTCTGAAATCTTAAGCCGCGTATACACTTGAGCATTCGCCCCGAATGAGCATACCGTCCTCCTGGAGGGGGAGAGCATTACCCAGCACGTCCACGCTCCGCACGAGCACAGCCGGGAAGGTAGAAGCCCGAACCCCGATCACGTTGTTTTAAGACAAGACAATTGTCTCGACTCATTTCCATTTTTTTAAAATGCTTTTTAGCGCTGTGGAGTATCTGTCGCGTGCACGTTCGAATTCACTACTCGAGTGTATATAGGCGGCTTAAAAAGGGGGAGTTCAGAGTAGAGAGGTGATGCTTGTTCGGCCCTTCGGGGTGTCTCGAGTTTTTCCTTGTTCCCACCGTGCACGAAACGAATACGTGCTCACTCTGAAGTACCGACAACTGTCGGCTCGGGTTGGTAGTGCGGATCCGTTCGGCTCGCCTTGTACTCATCTGCATAGGCGTAACGAGGGGGATTATTGGGGATGTACCCCCCCATTGCTTAGAATAAATTTTCAAAAAAATTGTAAGTAATAATTTAAAAGAAATAAAAATTTGAAGGATTTTACTTTTTCAAAGTTATTATTGTGGGATTACCGAAGTAAGAGTCAATAATGTCAAAAACACAACAAAGAAAGTGCAAATACAGTTATTTTAATGAATAAACTGTTTTTATAAAATAAATAGCATTTATAAAAAATTATAATCCATTTATTTAATTTGAAGCTACACATTTTAAGTTATCTCCCAATTGATCACATGTTATTATAATGCTTTATCAGATATGTTAGTTTTTTATAATGCTTAAGCAAATCCATTTGATAGGATAGTGTGAACAATGTGAAAGCAATCATTAAATAAAAATCTTATTGCATTATATCAAACATATTTGGAAGCCGGTGACAGCATACTACGTAAGAGTCCACCTTTAAAGAGTTATATTATATTAATTCAATACCAACAGCACTTGTCAGGTAGTGAGGAATTTTCATAGTTACGTTTCAGTACTGAATTAGACGTTTTTTTTACTATAACAAGGCTGTTGATGTAATTATGTAATAAATGGAAAACAGTAGGTGTGTTTGGCTAGAGTTAGACCTACCAAGCCCACAGCCATGAAGAAGACCTGCAAGGTGGGTCGAAACGTTGGCTACTTAATAAAGTTTTCTCCTATTATATGAGAAATTCTTTGACCTCTACCCGGACCACTTTCTTCCACATATAGTATCAAGGTCAACAATTATCATTCAGTATACGCTATAATATTTTATATTATGTTATGGTTTACAATAAATTAAAAAAATTTAATGTTTTGAAACAACTGATTTTAACAGCCGGTGTGACAGGTGTAGCAACCTCACCCTGAACTTTTTCTGTACAAAACCTACATTATTTAGACGAATTAGATTGTCATCTTTTTACTTTATTAGGGATTTCTAAAGGGGCCCATACACGTTGAGACTTATTGTACAACCAAGTTGGTACTTGGTTCGGTCGGAGGTGATGTTGTATCGTGTGTGGACGAGTTGCAGTTCCATTTATATGTTGTACAACTTGGCCGTACAACATATAGATAAGACTAAACGAAGTAGATATTTGTGGGCGTGGTTTCAATGTTGGCCAACATAGTTGGACCGTGAAGGGGGATGTTGTACAACATCCAAACCAACATCAGTTTGGATTCTATCTCTCTAGTGAACACACTGTGATCAGTGCCCGCTTTTGAGAAAGGTTTGTGTTATTTCCTTTATTTTTTTAGTCTTTAATCTGTTTTTAGTGTTTAATCTGTTAAATTTTTTGTTTCAATTTCACAGAATGGCAACAATAACCAATAATGAGCAGTGGCGCTCATTCATTGATAAGTATCGAAGCCTACCAGAATTGTGGAGAATTAAATGTAACATTTACAAAAACAAGAACTTGAGAGCGAAGGCTTAGGATTCACTTTTGGAAACCTTCCGGGATTGAGCCCAACGCCAGCTTAGATTCAATGAAAAAAAGAGTAAACAACATGAGAGCGTGCTATCGGCGAGAGTTAAACAATATCGGGATTTATATTTAAAACAGCGGTTGAACATTTGGAGAAATTGAAAGAAGAGAATCATAAAGAAAACGATGAGGCGGCTACATGTGCCGAATCAGGGGCAGTTTCATATAAGAAATTGACTGAGGAACAAAAATTGTATGCAAAAAAAAACATAGAAAAAAATATTTGTTCTTGGACAATAGGACCAATTATCTTTAAATGCCGTAACCACGCCGACAAATACTCGGGTTACAACCCCACTATCCATTCAACCACGTGAGTCAACGTGAAAGGCGTTCATTAACTGTTATTGCACCCCTCATCACGGTATTATGCTTATTGATCAAAGGTGTAACGAGTTCCAGAAGTTCAAAGTAAACAACGTCGTTCATCCTTAGAAAATTTCCATAGTCTTCCGGTGAAGTTGCTCTTAGTTCTTTCAATAAATTTGTATGGGAAAATTCGCCTCGCTTACTCAGCCATTCTTTTACCCAAATTTTTGTCTTCCTGCATTTTTTGTTTTCTTCTGTACACTCAGCTATAATCGTTGTACATAGAATTATTTCTTCATTTTTTCTAGGCATTTTTAATATTTATATAGAAGACTGTGTAACAAATTCCTTCTATTGTTGCAAACTAATGTTGTTACAACCTGACTCCACTTGTGTGGGCTCGACATGTGGCAAGTTGTACAACTTGGTTGTACAACAAGTCTCAACGTGTATGGGCCCCTTAATGCACTGGGAGAAAAAACGTACTTTAGTAGTTAATTGAGCCAAAAACACATGTTTTTGTACCAGCTGGAGATAAAAACTTTTTTTTACATCTATTTTATTGTACACAAGAATTTAAAAATCTTGTGTTTTATCTTTCAGCTGCCCACCCTTATTTGACACTTGGGCAGATGACACGCGCCATTGTTGAGCAGTTGGTGACATAGACTCCATGGGAGTGCCTAGGTTGGGTGTTTTTTTATTGTTATCTATTATGTTATCCAACACAATATTCAATGATATCAAATGCGTGCTTTATTTCAAGACACAGCATGCATTCATTGATTAAACGGAACACATTTCAAATGAAATAGACACAATTTGCCTATGATGGAATAAAATCGGCTGGTACTGAAAACGGTTATCGATACAACTCCAGAATATGGTCGCCAAATCATTATATTCGCCGCACCACTGCTATCTAGGAACTCTTTGTTTGTGATTTTTAACGTTGTTATTGTAGACTGCGGATCTGTTGTATTGATAATTGTAATCCATCAAATTAAAGTAACCACGAATGCCACTAGGTAGCTTTGGAGTGAGCCGTGAACTGATAAACAGCTGTACGTTGAAGTTTCACTCATTCTTGGTTAACATTAAAATGTTTCATAAGAAGAGGCGATGCTGGCTTTTGTCTTGATGATGGCTGCTGCGGCAGCAAGTCCAATTCTGGTTGTTAACAATTCGGCGTCCCACCCATTGCAGAAATCTCAGGCAAGTGTTAAATTCTAATTATTATGCATTTGTCACCACACTATTAAATTTTTACGATGACAAAAATTAATCTTATTGTAAAATTTTACGCTGCTATTATTAAAAAAATTGCAATGAACTGTTAAGTGTATATTGCTCACCGGTGGATAGCATGACTATTTACACGTCCTTTTTTTTTTTTATAAATAGTATGGCTAAAGTTAGCAGATCTCTTGAACAACGTGGAAAAGTCGATTAACTGTATCATTTAAAATGTTTTACAAAAATGATGAAGAGAGTCCATTTTTATCGCTTAAAAGTTACAAGAACATTTAGATGATTTTCAGTAAATTTTGATTTATCACGTTGCTCTTAATAAATCTGCAAATGGATAACATTTGAGTTGTTTCAACCTTACAACTGTGCTAAAAAAAAAAAAAACATGAATGGTATCTGTTCCGCAGGTTTTCGCTTCAAGTTGAGTTACAAGTTTTAACTTTTCATTCGTTTTCCTTTTAATATTTTCCGAAAATACGAGTTATCGTGAGCTTTCGTATGGAAAAGAGAATGTAATTCTGGGAAATGTGTATACTTCGGTAATCATTTCATCAAGAAATAAAAGCTTCAACTAACATTTTGGATTATAGATGACATATTTGTTGAAATGTTCATTTCTAGATGATACATTTTCTTCTGTACACATTACTAACATTCTATTTTCCATACTAAAGCTTATGATAACTTTTATTTTTGGAAAATACTATAATGGAAACAAATGAAAAGTTAAAACATTTGGCTCAACTCGAAGCGACAATCTGCGGAATAGTTATCAAATAAATTAAAATAAAACGAATCTAGTTAAAAAAGGCGGTTGAAATGAGGTCCTAAATAGACTAATATGAAAGAAAAAAAACAAATTGAGATATTTTTTAAAAAACGTGTTATCTATTATTGACTTAAGGTAATAACTCAATGCTAGGTAACTTGTTATATTATCCAAGTCAGTAAATAGTATTTTCATGACTCATGAATTCGTCTAATTTTAATAAGTGCATTAAATGTTTCAGGTTATTAAAGGAAAACAACACCAAATGCCAGATGGTTTACAACCAGAAATTGACAGTAAGATAATTTTTTTCATTTCAATTACATTTCTAATTTTTTTTTGTAAATCATAAATAACTTTAATAATACTAATAATAGGCAGCCTACGAAAATCTTCTTTCTCTTCCACCCTTAGTACCTTTCAGCGTGGGGGCGCATTGTCAGCCCTGCCAATCCTCCCGATTAACGGCGAGTTTTTCCATTCCATCCAACGTTTTGCCCCTAGATTTCACTATTCGTTCTATCTGATCAAGCAACATTGTTCTGGGGCGTCCTCTTGATCTCCTACCAGATGGATGTATTCCATTGTCTTGAGACATGTGTTCCATATGTGTTTCCATATAACAACTGTATAATAATTAAGCTGCTTCTTTTCTATTGTTTCCATGATCGAACACATATTGCGCTCTCCTGTAATAAGTTCATTTCTTATGCGATCCTTTCTAGTTTTTCCAGATGTTCTCAACAGGTACTTCATTTCCGCAGCAATAATTTGACAACAGAGTCGGTCAGTTAACACCCAACTCTCTGAACCATACCGGAGAACAGGAAAGTAAACTGTCTTGAAGATTAGCAATTTTACCTTTAGTCCCACCTCTCTCTTTCCTATTACTGTGTAACATATTTGGTAGTAGACAGCGTTTGCCTTTCCGATCCTGCGCCAAATTTCAATGTCCACTTTCCCCGAACTTTGCATCACAGATCCCAAGTAAGTGTAGTCCGACACAACTTCCATCTCATCACGAAATATGAATTTCGTCTTGGGTCCTACCCACCTGCAAGATTTAACTTTTATCTATATTAATCTTCATGCCTTTCCTTGCAAGATCTTCATTCCATTCTGTGACCGCTTGTTGTAATTTTTCCTGGGAGTCTGAAATCTGTACTATATCATCCGCGTAGATAAGAGTCTGTATGACAACAGGTCTAAGATTCCATTGTCCTAAATCCGTTCGATGTGTTCTCCGGATACATATTGAGGCAATTTCATCCATGTATAGAATAAATAGTAATGGGCTCAGGCAGTACCCTTGTTTTACTCCCTTTCCTATTTTAAATACTTTAGACTCCACTCCATTCAGCCTGCGATTTTCCACTAGAGGTCTCAGACGCTATTCAAGGATAGAAGTTTATATTTTTTACACAACAGGGGATAAACAAATAGGCCTATAGTTGGAACATTCACTTGGCATTCTTCTTGTAAATTGGTACTATAATGTTAAAGTCACAATCTTTAGGAATCTTCTTCTCATCCCATTTTGTAGGATCTTTATGAGTTCCATACCGCCATACTTTTTGTCCTCCTGAGGATAGCTCTTTCCACTTCGTCCTCCTCTATTCTGTTTTCAACCATGTCATTGTTCAAGTGAATTACCGGCATTAGGATTAGGGGAACATGAAAGCTGGTGTTCGTAGAACTGCCTCCAGATTTCCAGAATTCCCTTTTCTTCAGTAACCATCTTATTTTCAAAGTTCATAAAATTTAGTATTTGCTTACATTTCCGACCGCCAGAGCCTTAATTTTCTTCCAAAATGACCTAACGTTTTCATTGTGGTCCTTATCGAGAGATTTTCCAAAATCTTACCAGGACTTCTGCTCTTTTGCATTCATTCCTTTTGGCAACATATGCTGAGTTGAACCATTTCTGCAGTAGTCTTTCCATATTTTTTTCTTCTGTTTGATGATTTCTTTCAGCTCATCATTCCACCATGGTGCCTTTCCCTTTGATGGAAACCCACTTCGTTCCACAAAATAGTCTATGATAGTACTGCCATTAAATGTGATTTTATGTATCTTTTTATGAGGGTAAAATGAATTTCCAATAAGGAGATCATTACCTATACAAAATTCCAGCAGTCTTTGTCCGTTTCTGTTCACAACCCCCTCTCCCGCAAGAGGCCCCATTACACCTCTTCTGAAATCTTTTCCAATGCAGCCATTTAGGTCTCCCATGATCAGAATACTTCTGCTTTGGCTTCTGTATCTCTCAAGATCACTATAAAATAGTTTCTTATCGAGGACGTTAGCATCTTCTGTAGGGGGGGTATATTTGCATCAGGGTAACTTTTCCTATTTTAAGGCTTATATTGGCTGTTGACTGCATTTCAGTCCTCTATTTTACTGTAGATGCTATCACTCAATATCAGGCCACCTTCCTTAGCGCTGCTTCCTGGTGCGCCACTCGAATAGATCATGTGATATCTTTTATCAAGGTGCAATTCTCCTGAGCCTTTCTTCCGCATTTCGCTTACCCCAAGGATATCTAGTCGGTATTTCTCGATTTCCTTTACAATCTCTACCTCCTTTCCAGAACGGATCAACACACTCACACATATTATGTTCTAACGGTAGAAGTGACACATTAAAGAGGGGGGAAAGCTTTTTCGTATAAAGATTGTCTAACTGCTTTCGCCAAAAATTCACTTTTACCTTCAATATTATTCAATATTGAGGGTGTGCGAATAATTAATATTCACATGCGTATTGTAGATACATACTATTTATTTTCTCCTTTCTTTAAAGTTGCTTGTAAAAATGAATTTTCTACAAATCAGGGGATAATAAAAGGCCTAAGAGAGTGGAGGTTATGTCAGATATGCCGCTACCGATACCTGCACGACTACAGCCTCCGCCTTTCGTATTCGTCCTCCCAGCGACTACAACAAGTTCTGGCGATGTTTATGAGGCACAATTTGAGACAAGTGAAAAAATGGTTAGTATTTTAAATTTACTTGTTTTTGTTCCTCAAAAATTATATTTCTACCTCATCAAAACTATTAACGGTTTTATAGCCTTGTACGCTGTAAAAAACGTAGTTGCAAAATTTTTCGGTTTCATATTTTAACTAAATATCCACACCAATCATCTTTGAATTTGAGTTTCATCATGATATTCATACCTCACAAAGCGGTCAGTCCAAGAAAGAAAAATTTCTTACTTTTTGATCACTACATGGTCACCGGAAATGTTATATGTTATATTGATAAAGTTTATAATAGATTTTCATCTAGTATTATATTAAAGTATAATGCGTTATTTCTCTAACTTAGCATATAAAGAGATCATTTTTATTTATTTTTGGATTGCTAGAAAGAATTGGCAACGCCCGCTAAGCCCGACCCAGTTTGTAAGAACTGCCCGAAACAGTTGGGAAGGCAGGAGAAGGTATTGTCATCGAATGTTATCATGTCCTGTTGTGGTGCCCTACTGGAACCAGTCGACCCGTTTCCTGACATTCGCAAAGACGTTACAAAAAGAATCAACTTTGGTAATATTTATTCTTATAAATGGGAGAAGAAGAAACGGCAGGTAACTTATAATAAATGACTAACTTATCATGACATAAATGTAGCATTCCAAACAAGCCTATAAAAAAAAGTGGGGTTGAAAAACTGTAGCACTAAAACCCAAGAAGGGTCCTAGTTTCAATACTTACGTAAGACCTTACCAATGCAATTAAAAGTACCCAATCTCCTGGTGATAAGGGTGATGCAATGCTGTCAGTACTATAAATAATTTATCTGCCACAGCTTGTTTCGAACATACGGCTGGGAAAATATAAGACTAATCACTGAAATACAGCGCCCCCAAATAAGAAGCTTCCAGCATAAAAAATCATAACATGAAAATCTTTAAAAAATGTATCCATTACAGGCATCATATTTATAGGAGTGATATAATAGCATATAAATCACCTGTAATAATACTGATTGTAATATAAAAACATATGTCCCATTTGTTTATTTATGTTCAACAAATTATAAAGAGTGGAGGAGTGACTGAGTGGTAGAGTACTGAGTTGCCTTGCCGAAAATCCTGGTTCGAATCCCGCTGCAGGCAAGACTTTTATTTAGTATGTTTGTAGCCGGAGATAATTTATCAAACAATGTCAGTTTGTAAATATTTTCCAGATGAATTAGGTATCTACTAAAGATGGTGGGGAGGGTTAGATTTTTCAGAACTCTACTTGCAGAATTTCTCTCATTTGTCCATCTCCCTACCTTTCTTGTTTTTCGAGACAGGATTATTTTCCCTTTCCGTCAGTTCATTCTAGTCTCTTGAAGAATGCGGAAAGAGAATCATGTATAATGTAGTATCTCAGAGTAACTTCAAAATTATTGAAAATGCATGAGCTGTACTTGAAGAAGTTTTCCCGAAGGCTTTAGGCTGAAGATGAAGTTTTATCTGAGTGTTCTGGAATATAAGAAGAAAAGGATGATGAAATAACATTTGACTCCAATGATGTTATTAAGGAATTTGATGATGTAAGTGATGTTTTTTCTCTAAGGATGAAACTTTTTGGGTAAAATAACCATTTGTTCGAAGAAAGTCTAGCTCATCCAATATAATATATACCCCCACTGGTGTTCTCTCATATGATGATAAAAGTGGAGACTTTATTTTTTCAATTTATTTATATATCCACATATTGCCGCTATAGTTGTTAAATACACTAATCAAAGAGGAGACAGCCAAATTCTATGAAAAAACTGAGGGTGAGAAAAGGCAGTGGGTTCATGTTGATGAAACAGAAATCTATACATTCCTTGGGTTGCTCTTGGAACATGTTTGTTGTTGTTTATTCATTTAACATCGGGGAGTGGAGTGGCTCAGTGGTAGAGCACTGAGCTGTCATGCTGGAAATCCTGGTTCAAATCCCGCTTCAGGCCGTGACTTTTATTTAGTCTGTTTGCAGCGGGAGATGGATCATATAGAATCTAGGACCCTCCTGGGGCCCATCCAGCCTCTATAAAATGTTATAAAAATAGGGTACCCAAAATTAGGGGGAGGGAAATATGGCGATTGAGCTTGATCTAGGACAAATCACCTCCTTGCAGAACCGTTGCCCATGGAACAGTATAGTCTCTACTACTATGCATTGAGCTATAGACCCGTTCACGGTTTTTGTGGTACAGTTTTTGTTTTATTTAAATATTAAGATATTATCTGTAACCTGTTAATAAAAAATACATAGATTATCTGTATTTATGAATGCAGCACATCCTAAGCTCACACTAACCATAGATATTACCAATTTTTTTTCTTCTATTTTGTGTTTTCCATAGTCTCCTTCAACTCTATCCTCTTCATTTTCCTTTTTATTTTATTTTTATTATCAGCAGTGGTCCTATTACCTTCCCTTTTCTTCACTAAAACATGCATTGGAGTTAGTCATGTTGGTAGGTGTCTGTTTGAACTATGGTTTTGGGATATGCTTCATATCGTCATCATTAATTAATTGACTATCTTTCTTTTTTATGGTACTTGACTTTATGAAATACCAACACATTTTCTTTTTTTCTGTGAGTTTTGATACATAGGTTTGGAAATATTAGAACTTTGGTTTTGGAATATTTTATTTATGAATATTAATTTATCTCAATTTGAAAATTTTACCTGTTATACAATTAGAATCTGCTAAGAGAAATATCCCCTATTAAAGATTGAAAATTTTCACATATTTTAAATTTGAGAATTATCACCTTTACACATATAATATGATATGCAATAAGATGGTTTTCGACTGGAGAATTCTGTTAACCCTTTCATACCCAAAGTGTCAAAATAAAATTTAAAAAATATCTCCTGAGACTTTTTCTGTTTAAAATGGCTTAAATAATCATAAAATTTTGTTTTCACCATTTAAAAAAAATCCAATTATCTGTCCAAACTGAGGTTAGAAAGACTAGCTTGCCTATGCTGCAATCTGTGACATATGCTGGAACCATTCATGTAGAATACTGTTTACACTTAACATTAGAACGCTAACAGGAGTACATAATAGATGTAGCCAAACAGCTACATTAGGCACGAAAGGGTTAAGCAATACCGATTGGATATTCTACTGCGTTGCTTTTTTTTTTTATTTATGGTTAAGTTATAGGCATTAAGTGCAAACTATTATCAGCTGGTTGTTCATTTAATAAGCGTGTTTTTTTTTTAGCATTTTATTAAATATTTAGAAAAATATATAATATATCCCGCCGATGAATGACCGTGAAATTGTCCATTACATTTCCATTACATAAATTTAAATGACGGTAAGGCTCCAACCTCAACAAAAAAGGTTTAATGTAAAGGAGATAGTTGGGGGGTGCAGTCAATAAGAACACAGAATAAGTGAAGTACTTATATTATGTGCCGACGTTTCGACCTACAGTGTAGGTCATCTTCAGGGCGAATGAAAAAAAAGGTTTAAGTTGGCTGATGAGAAGCTTAGTACTCAGTTAGATGAAGCTTTCATGAGTCTAAAGCAGTTTATAGTGAGAATTTGTATAATATCGTTGTTAATTTTTTAAACACCTCATCCAGATGTAATGAAAAATCCTCATTTTATGATTTTACATTTTAAAATATTTTGTTTTAATGAAATATTTTCCCTGATCATAAATTGTAATTATTAAATATAAATGCTTAACATTGTTTCCCTACATCCAAATATTGTAACCTGTTTTTTAATTTGTTTTTACATGTCACAGAGTAATGGAAAATGTCAGGATCACTTGATCTTCGTAGATTGAAAGTATTTTTTTTGGGGATCGCAAAAGACTCAAAATGGCCAATAGCTCTTAAATCATCATATAAAGAGAAAAAAAAGAAGAAGACAATTTTTCATCTTTAGATGAACGAATAACTCCTCTTGTCTGGTATAATAAAATCGAGCTGCTTTTCTTTTTTGTCAATATCAACTTATATATTAATAAACATAATAGGTACACCATTTACGAAATATTGTGTTTCTAATATTTATTTATTTTTTCAAATTCCGTGTATCTCCTTTATATTTAGAAATAATTTTCAAAGGAGAACAGAATATTAGTAAAAATTGTATACTCTTTAAAAAAAAATTATAGTAGCTTTGCCATATGTTATATGTTTTTATTTAAATTAAATTTTTTTAACATGAGTTTATAGATGTGAGAGTTCATTCTTAGGTGAATAAAGCCTTAGATTGGTTACATTCCAATAGACATATTCAACACAAGCTTGTTACACTAACACCCATGAAGACTATTGATATTATATTAGTTCTTGGTGAGAACTAAAGCTAGTTGACGCAAACGCGGGAGTCTTAGAGGACAGTTACAGAGCTAGCCATGCTGTCGTTAAAACTACGACCATAACTGGTTTCATAATCACTTCAAATAACCTTATTTGTACAACGATAATAAATAGTTTTATTGTCGGTTTCCAAAATAAAAATTAATAAAAAGTCTATTTTTAATAACAAGAATAATTACATTTACGCTTAGAAGCTACAAAATAATAACAAGGCTCATTTTATCGATTATTTAATATTTATAGCTTATTTATTCTAATATCAACATCATTCATAAATTTAGCTGAATGGTGTCTAACTGCACCAAAGTAATCAAAATTCTACCTTTAAAATCCAGATGTATTATTGGAAAAGTGTCTTCGTATTACAGAGAACATGATGTATTAATGATTTACTAATAAATGAACCTATACATATTTATTTTCAAATAACATCATTATGCAAAATATACATATTTGGCTACTTTTTTCGAAAAGGCTTCTTATTCTTTTTTTTCGAACTAAACGAGTGGAATTTAAAGTTACGACTTGTTTTTGACGACGACGAGTTTAGCGCGGAAATAACACATAAAGGCATTTAATGATTGAGGCGAGCAGAAGGTTTGTTAACCAAGTGAACCTACCTTAATATTTATCCACTGTGATAAGAAATGACCTAACGATTTGAACGTTGGTTCGTGAACTACCGTTAGTCTTGATGTGTTTAACTGGACCTGGCATGTGTCTGGTGTGTCTTGTTCACAATATGTCTAGTAGATAATTTAAGATTTTTAAAATCTATATTATTCTATACTACGTACAGTAAACATGGAGAGGAAGGGGACATTTAAAGTAGAATATTTACAAAAGATCGAAAGGGACGTCCAGAGGAAGTGGGAAGAAGAGAAGATACATGAAATTGATGCTCCTGATTTGGAATCCTCTGTTGATAATAAATTCATAACATGTTTTCCGTTCCCTTATATGAATGGAAGGCTTCATCTGGGACATGCTTTTACTTTAAGTAAGTGTGAGTTTGCTGTAAGATACCATAGGCTCAAAGGAAAATATGCTTTATTTCCTTTCGGTTTCCACTGCACTGGAATGCCTATTAAAGCATGTGCTGACAAACTTAAGCGTGAAATAGAGGAATTTGGTAACCCCCCAGTTTTCCCTGCAGATATTATTGAAGTTGCCATTAAAGAGGAACAAGTTGGTGTTCCTTTAGACAAATCTAAAGGAAAAAAAAGCAAAGCCTTAGCAAAAAGCGTGGGATCTAAATATCAGTGGAATATCATGAGAAGCTTGGGCATTGATGACAGTGAAATAGCTAATTTTGCTGATGCTGAGTATTGGTTGAAATATTTTCCTCCATTAGCCATAGATGATCTTAAATCTACAGGGCTTCATATTGATTGGAGGAGAACATTTATAACGACTGATGTAAATCCATTCTTCGATTCTTTTGTTAGGTGGCAGTTCCTTCATCTGAAAAGGTTAAATAAAATCAAATATGGTAAGCGTTATACTATATTTTCTCCTAGAGATGGTCAACCTTGTATGGATCATGATAGAGCTTCAGGTGAAGGTGTTGGGCCACAAGAATATACCTTAATTAAAATGAAAGTTATCAAATTACCTTCGAAGTTAGTATCCTTCAAGAATCATAATGTATTTTTTGTAGCCGCCACTTTAAGACCCGAAACTATGTATGGGCAAACTAACTGCTGGGTTCATCCAAATATCGATTACATTGCATTTAAAACTAAAAATAATGAGGTAATCGTAAGTACTCTGAGAGCTGCAAAAAATATGTCGTATCAAGGTTTTACTGAAAGAGATGGTGTAATAGGAGATTATATTGAATTCAAAGGTGAAGATATTCTGTGTGTTCCTCTTGAATCTCCAATGACTGTTCATAAAGTCATATACAGCCTTCCAATGTTTTCAATATTGCAGGAAAAAGGCACAGGCATAGTTACCAGTGTACCTTCAGATTCTCCAGATGATTATGCAGCTTTACAAGATCTTAAGAAAAAGCGGCCCTTAAGAGAAAAATATGGTATTACTGATGAGATGGTAGAACCATATGAACCATTTCCTATAATTGATGTACCAGATATAGGTAATTTATGTGCTGTGATAATGTATGAAAAACTCAACATTCAAAGTCAAAATGATAAAGAAAAATTGAAAGAAGCTAAGGAGCTTTGTTATTTAAAAGGGTTCTATGATGGTGTAATGTTGTTTGGAGATCATAAAGGGAAAAAAGTACAAGAAGTTAAGGTAATTTTAAAAGATGAGCTAGTAAAAACGTCAAAAGCAGCTGTTTATTATGAACCTGAAAAAGAAATTATATCAAGGTCCGGGGAGGAATGTGTTGTTGCTTTGTGTGATCAATGGTACCTAGATTATGGTGAGCCAACATGGAAAGAAAGAACTGAACTCGCATTAAGTCGAATAAATACTTACCACGATGAAGTGAGGAAGAATTTCCAAGCCTGCTTAAACTGGCTTCATGAATATGCTTGCTCTAGAACGTATGGGCTTGGAAGCAAGCTGCCATGGGACCAAGGATGGCTTATAGAATCACTGTCAGATTCGACTATTTATATGGCTTATTATACTATCGCTCACTTCCTTCAGGGGAACTCTTTAAGAGGAGATAAACCTAATCAGTTTAAAATAAAATCAGAGCATATGACTCCTGAGGTGTGGGATTTTATATTTCTCGATAAACCATTCCCAAGCAATAGTAAAATATCAAGAGTTCATCTGGAGAAAATGAAGAAAGAGTTTAAATTTTGGTACCCAGTTGACCTACGGGTGTCTGGCAAAGATTTGATTCAAAACCATTTGACATTCTTTATTTATAATCATACTGCGATATGGAATGAGAATGAAAAAATGTGGCCAAGAGGTATTAGAGCAAATGGACACCTTTTGTTGAATTCAAGCAAAATGTCGAAATCCGAAGGAAATTTTATGACCCTTTCAGAGGGTGTTAAAAAGTTCAGTGCCGATGCGATGCGCCTAGCTCTAGCTGATGCTGGAGATACCATAGAAGATGCAAACTTTGTAGAATCAGTTGCAGAAGCCGGTATATTGAGACTGTATACATTTATTGAATGGGTTAAAGAGATATTGGCTAAGAAGGAAACCTTAAGAACAGGTTCAATGGATAAGTTCTATGATAGGGTTTTTGAAAATGAACTTAATCAAAAATTAAAAGAAACCGAAGAAAATTATGAAAAACTATTATTCAAGGAGGCTTTGAAAACCGGATTTTTCGAAATGCAAACAGCACGAGACAGATATCGAGAATTAGCAATGGAAGATGGCATGCATTGTGACTTAGTAATGAAATTTATAAGGCTTCAAGGAATAATGCTGTCTCCAATCTGTCCTCATGTAGCAGAACATGTTTTCCAACTAATAGGTGAAAAATCGTCTGTGGTTACGGCTTACTGGCCTGTTTATGATGAAATAGATCAGTCTCTTCTTAAGGCATCTGCTTACCTGATGGAAACTGCTCACTCTTTCAGGCTCCAGTTGAAAGCAACTTCGCAAGGTAAGAAGAAGGGAAAGGATAATACTCTAGATAAAATTAATTATGCGACAGTTTATGTTGCAAAAACCTTTCCCAAATGGCAAGAGAACATTCTGATAGCACTCAAAAATATGTACATGAAAGAAGGTGGTTTTCCCGATAATAAAGTTATATCTGCTGAGCTGATGAAATGTGAAGACCTGAAGAAATACGGAAAGAGGGTGATGCCATTTGTTCAAGCGACGAAGGAAAAGGTTGCTGAAAAAGGTCTGTCTGCGTTGGCTGTAACTGCTGATGTCGATGAAATTTCAATACTCTCCTCCAATAAGAAATATCTGATTCAGTCATTACAGTTAGAAGGAATGGATATTCTTACTAATGACGATCCTTCAGCGCCTGAAAGAGTGCGCCAAGATACTATTCCTGGTTCCCCGTTTATCGTCTTCACCTATAAGCTACAATCATTAACCGTAGAGTGTATTAACCCACAGCCACGCAGCGGTTACTTCACCCAACGCCTCCAAGTTCGAAACGAAATGACCATTAACGAGCTTAGCTCTTTGTTGGCACAGGAAAAAGGACAGAATGTTCAACTGTGGCGGTGGGAGGATCCAGAGCTAGGTCCTCGCTCCATGCCCACTGATGACCCTACCATCGGGAAGTTAGCCATTGATCCTACTTCTGTTCTCAAGGTAGATCTATCAACAAGGAAGATCGAACTTGTAGATAATGGAAACATTTACCCATTAGGCGAGTCAGTTATATATATGGTTAATGCATAACTTATAATATAAATAAAAGTATCTGACTATTTATTATAAATTAAAGCCGATAATTTTGTTTTGTTTTTTATGTATATAAAAATTTCATTTGTCTGTTACTTTTTTATGATTTATATTAGGAGAAATAAATGTCACAGTAATATAGGGAAAAAATGAAAATAAAGTATTTAATTTATTATTTTTTAGCCTTTACATAGAGATGATATAACTGTACTATTTTTATAACTATTTCCCAATTTCTTATAAATTACGATGAACGAACTAATATTGAATCGCATTTTACCAACCCTCATCCCACATGTTTTGAGTACACTCAATCAAAAGTTAATTGACCTTGGAAAATTAGTAAGTTTTCTATATTTTATATTCTTAAAAACCTCATATTATTGCATAGTAAGAAAACACTGCAATTTGTCAATAAAAATATTAAGCAGTAGTTCATTGTTTTGAAATAACATTGTAACATACAATTTTAAATAATTTGTGTTCTGATGAAGATGTCTAAAACAAGTGATAGTTTTGAAGATGTAAGCACTAATCCCAGATAAAACCAACTCTAATTCATTTGTGTATTTCGTGAGATGGTTTCTTTCAATTTAGTGCTATCCAGTTTACAGAATTAGCAGACAGTAACCAGTTTTATTCCTTGTGGCAGGATATGAACCATACAGTATGCAGTGATACAATTTTATACTTTGACCGCTATAGTGGCTTAGTTCCGAAATGTATTTAGACATGTAATGGAAGAGAAGAGGAAAAATGGACAGTCAAGGGAATAAGAGATCAAGATAATATGGGTTGATCGGAAAGTTAAGAAATGAAACACAATCAGCAAAAAGATAAAAATAGAATTTAAAAAGGAAGGGCAGGTTACTATAATATATAAATATTCAAGCTGGGATAAATCAGGTAGTTCTTTAAAGATAAAATATTATTAACAGTTCTATATCAGTAATTTTAATTGGGATTAAAACAAAGTCGTTTGAGATCGTCAAATCATTTATTTGATTTTGGATCTCAAAAATTAACATAAATGGATGATATACATAAATTAAAAACAAAACAAACCACAATGTAAACTTATTTAATTTAATATCATTGTGAGCTTTTCCCCTAAAATAAATCAATAATCATAATAATAAAAAAAAAGTGATTCAAATAGGTTTATGCTACATTTATTTATACATTTATATACACAAGAAATGCAGATAAGCATGAAATATATTTTTTATTTACAATAATAATAATAGATTTAATTAATTCATTTTTTATATTCTTATATAATGTCTATGAATAATATAATACAATTATATTTCTTTCTTTTTTCTTAAATTAATCTCTGGATATATATATATATATATATATATATATATATATATATATATATATATATATATATATATATATATATATATATATTCTTTTTAAACAATTTTCTAAAGTACTTTTTAAAAGATAAAATATCACATAATCTTACATTCTTAAGATTGAGTATTCCACAGCTGTTGTGAAGAATTCATGATAAGATCGCTGCAAGCTCTTCTTATTTCTGCTCAGTTCTGATACACAAGATACATAAATATTTGGTTTGTAATTGTTCAAAAGAAACTCATTTATTTCTTTTTTTATTAAAATGGAGTTGATTAAAAAATAAACCATTATAATATAAATAACTTTTTTGTTTTGGCACCATAGACTATAATGAACCATGAACAATTATTTTTTTTGTCCATATGTTCTTTTTCCGGGATGGACCGTGTGATGTTGGTTTTGTTTGCCAAGCTTTCGCTCATCGTGTTGTGAGCTTCCTCAGGGCTAGTCAGTAAATGAGCTTCATTTACTGACTAGCCCTGAGGAAGCTCACAACACGATGAGCGAAAGCTTGGCAAACAAAACCAACATCACACGGTCCATCCCGGAAAAAGAACATATGGACAATACCGCAGACCGTAGAAGCCTACGTGAACAATTATTTTTTTTGTCAAATCATATTAAGGCAAAATCCATATCCTTCCATAAGCTCAGTGGATTTATTAATTCAAAATGTTTGGTCTATTTATTGATAACTGAAAAGTAATGTATCTAGTTATCGTTACTTAACTTAGCAATGATTAAATATGTAACTTTTTTTTAAAATCAGCTTTTAATCAGAAAATAAAAGAGATCATCACAGCATGCTCCAGTCAGGAACAACTGCCTGTTAAATTATAAGCTGCAGGCCAATTTGTATTTTTATTATTGGAAGCCACTCAGAATGAATATCAACTTTCTTTGCTAATCTGTAAGATAAAATGCTTCCAGGTTAAGTTGAAACATCTTATAAACAAAAAAAAAATACAATTGTTGCAAGTGCTTGATGAAGGAACTGCAGTGACTTCAGAACTAACTAATAATAATGTTATATTAAAATTAATATTAGTTTTATTTTAAGATATAAAATGAAATTTCTCCTATTCATCAACATTATTTTTGCGATAAGGTTATAAAAACTAAAAACAGAATGGATAAATCTCATTAAGAACCAAACTAAAACATAACACTGTTGTCACCGAAAATATGAAAAAAAAACTTGAACACTTAAGTTATGAGGATTAATGAGCAACATATCATGTTTATTAAAAAAATTTAATTTTCTTAGATTGTTTAATAAAACTAATATTTTACTTAATAACTTTTTTGTTAATTCAAATAATTTACTTTCTCTGAATATTATAATATTGTAAAGAAAATCTTTTTCTTCTTTTAGTGGCGCGACAGATGCTTAAAGCGATCCTTGGCCTGCTCAATCTCCAAGTTCCATCTGCTTCGGTCCTGTGCATGTATTTTTCTCAGTTTCTTGAGATCTCCCAGAACGCTATCCTTTCACCTACCCCTGGGTCTCCCTCTACGCCTCACTCCATCAGGGCAATTCTCGAACACTCTTCTAGCATTTCTTTCTCCTCCCATTCTCAGCAAGTGACCCAGCCACTTTATCCTCTGTAACTGGGAGAAAGAGGAGATTGTCATGCCATCATAGCTTTCATATAACTCTCTGTTTTTTCTTATGCGCCATACACTGTTTTCCTGGACGGGCCCTACGATGCGTCTAAGGAGGCGCCTTTCGAATCTATCCACTAGATGAGCATCCTTCTTGTTTAGGGTCCATGTCTCGCAAGCATATGTCACTATTGGCCGAATCAACGATTTATAGAGAGTGATCTTAGTTTTGAGGTTGACATTTTTGCTTTTCAGCAAACTGGTAATAGCAAAGTATGCCCGATTTCCAGCCAGTACTCTTCTTCTGATTTCTTCTGTTTCATCTAGTTTGTTGTTGATGACAGAGCCAAGGTATTGGAAGCTGTTCAACACCTCGAAGGTATGTGTTCCCATTACGTATAGTTGTTGCCAACGAATTTGCTGATTTTGCCTTCCTCTTCTCAGCACTATCAGTTTCGTTTTTTCCTCATTTATTTTTAACCCCAACTTTTCTGCTTCAGACTCGAGCCTTTGCAGGTTATCCTTAATACTAGGTAATGTTCTTCCAATAATTACCACGTCATCTGCATAGGCGAGTACCTGCGTTAGTCGATTAAAAATATTCGTAAAGAAAATAGTTGATATTAAACATCAGAACACCCTGTTTTAATTTTGGCAATAAAATAATAAATTAATTTAAATTAGCTGAAAAGTTAATTTATAAGATAATGGCAATTAATAATGGGTGAGGTATCAAATATAATCAATAAAGAAAAATATATATATATTTAATTAGATATAGACGAGCATTTGCATTTAGACAAATTGGAGATTGTAATAGGTTAAGTGATATATAAAGCTTAGGATGTAACTTGTAAATATTATTTTGTACCATTATAAATGAATAAGTAATAGTTATAAGGATAAATTAAAAACTTTTGAACATCAATTTGACTTATATTTATTAAACTGTGTTAATATGTAAAAGTCAAAATTGCAAAAGATCGATGAAATGTGGAGAGGGGAAAAAAAGTGGTAGAGAAGCAAGTGGAGCGAGAGCGGGTCTTATGAAGCTGGGGACCAACATGAGAGGAAGCAGGTAGAGAAGCGACTGTGGATCCAAGAGAACAAAGGAATGAGAGAAGCCGCCATTTTATTGACAAATACGACAAAGTGACAAAAGGTACTGTAACTTTTATAAGTTCTTAAGTGAAGTGCTATAAAGTAGGGGTTAGAATAGTTAAGAGATAGAATTTAAAAGTTGAAAGAGTACATGTAAAATGAGTGGGTAAAAACCCGATTTATGTTAGTCTTAAAAAAATGCAAATATTCGTCAATTCTAATGTCATTTGTTTTGTCATATGAATCCTTATAATATAAAATATTATTAAAGTTGACATTTATTGCCGCCTGATATTGATATTTTATTATTAATTAATTGAAGAAGAGTATTTTATGGTTAGGTTTTTTGTAATAAATAATAATTTATGGTAAGGAAACCGGAAGATCACCTAACAAATAATAAAGAGAGAAAACTTAGACACGCAAAGCTCATGAAGGACAAATGGTCAAGGGGAAACAGATAAAGAGGAAGCATTGGTGGTCTTTAAGGCCTTTTCGTGGGAAAAAATATAATGATAATGATTTTGATAAATTTATAATATGAGAATGATGACATAATGTTGTTATGTTACCGGATTGCTGTGATTGGGATAACAAATAGTCATCTGTTTTATATTTACTAAAGCGGCTTATAAAATAAATGATTCTATTTTAAAATTATATACACAATTCCTTATAACTAGCAACATTCCCAATCTGTTTTATTGACTAAGCTATATTAAATAAAATAACAAAAACTAATCAATAATTAGAAGTAGTAAAATATCACAGATGACAGACCTCAAAACTCAGTTGGATTGAGGAGGGCCGGTACTAAAATACGGAGCTGTCTTGCTATCGAGAAGCGTGTGGCAAACTTGGCAAACACGACTCTCGCGCTGGTTACGCCCGGTGTACACTTTATGGCTTAGGCAGCTGCTACAGAAGATTCTGCCACAATGGCGACAGTTTTGCTGAAAATATTCCATCGATCATGTAATTAGTGGGAAGTGATATGATATTTTTCATAATTTTAACAATAAAAAAAATATAATAATAATTTACAGCAGAAACCCTGCACCAACGGCAGGAAAATAAAAAGAATTAAAACTGTTTTGTATTACAAGAATGAAAAATAACCAACGGTTTCAATACCTTCCCTTTAGTAGATTTAAAAGGCTGCTCACAACCTCGACACTCTGTTACATCTTCCTCATGCTCCCACCTCAACTATAATACAAAAATAATTTATTAGAAAAAAATAATTTTAATTGTTTCATGAGGATTTATAACTACAAGAGGAAATTTGATACTTGTATTTTTAAAACAAACATTCTTCATGAGTTATATTTATTATATATTGTTTTATTAAATTAGGCCTGATTTGTTGCAAACTAAAAAAAAAAACACTGACTGAACCCTATTATTAAATATTGGTTTGTTAGTATAGCTATAGTCCTTTTAAGAGCACCGAGGATTTTTTAGTGCTTTAAAAGTTTCAAAAGCTTTAGAACTAGAAAGTTTCTACTTCTCTCGAGGTATGAGAATTATCATGAGAGAACGTGTTAGACCTAGTAATGTATAATCGGTTCATTTCGATAAAGATTAAAAGCGAAGCTTTAGTAACTTTATTCCTTATTGTCCCTGGTCAAAACAATGTTAACAGTAATAATTCTTATTAATTTGAAAAGAAACTTTTTCGTTGAAGGAATAATACAAGACAGAAATTAAAAACAAAACATAAATACAAAAAAAGTAAAAAGGAAGAAACTTACAACATTGTTCTGCCCACGAAGACGTTCCAGCTCCTTCTGTAAAGACTGTGAGAGGCGAACAAAATCTTTCTGAACAGCCTCTCCGTTTTCTAATCCTGTCTGTAGCGAACTCAACCTCAGTCTTAGCTCATTCTCGCTGTCTTCAAGTTTTTTCTATATAACGATATCAATGTGTAATATAAGATAATTTATCTAATGTTATCCGTGGAAAATTTAAAATATTTCATATGTATTTTTTAAAATCATTTTCATACTACACTTGCTACAGTAGTTTAGAATATGAATAAAATTAATAAATAAACAATGTAAAGACCAAGGTGAATACAGATGACGGCATAACAGTGAACTGTACACTCACATCAATAATTAAGAATGAAACCCTGACGAATTAAGACTGATGAACTGAATTTTTATATATTTTAAAGAACCAAACCTGCCATGTTCGAAGAAGTAGAAAAAGATTTACAAGAGATGTAGATTACCGACAAGGAAGTTCTGGAAAGCAACCGTTTCATGATGAAACTTAATAATCCTGTGGGTTTTCAAGAAAAACCAAAGCTGATGGAAGGAAAGAAATGGACGGAAGCAAAAAGGGAGCAGCATAGAAAACAAATAAGGGCGAATATTTAAAAGAAATACAGTTGAAAAGACGTGAACCTTAGTAGGCCAATAAAAAAAAAATTAAATTAAACCTGAACCACAACCCAAAAAGGTTTTTTGATTCAGAGACCAGGTCCCTTAAGGATAACAAATGTGTACAATAATATTAAATATAAACGTAAATATTTAAATAAATATAAACTAAAAAGTATGTTCTAATAAAAAAAAAAGAAGAAAGAAAAGAAATAAACAAGCATACAATATATGATAAATAATATCGTTATGCATGAAGAAAATGAACAGTAAGTCATAAGTTACTTCTGAAGGATATGAGCTAAAAATTATGACTGATTTTCAGAGTATCTGTTTGAGAATTGAGGAGATGTAGCAAAAGCATTGGTTAGAAAGCAAATTGGGCAGTACTTGGTTAAGTCTATACTGTTTCAAAGCAAAGTAGTGATTCAAGGATGTTACTTGGCTAACATTATACCACAAGTAAAGGTATCAACTTAATAGAGTCTGGGTGAACCAAGGGAGTTTCTGCAGAACCCACGGAGTCAATCCATAGGAGATAGCCAAATAACAAATTCACCTGCCACAGTTGGACTTGAACCTTTGGTCTTAATCACATATATATAATACAAATAATTTATACATTTGAATAAAAAAAAAATTATGTAATTTAATAGTAGTAGCTCTGCCTTCTATCAGCCCTGAAGATGGCCTACAACCTAGGTCGAAACATCGGCACTTACAATAAATAAGTTTGTCTTATTTAGTGTTTTTTTTTTACTGTACTCCCAGACTATCTATATCCCACTTATGTAATTTAATAAATCATTTACCTTGTCTGCTTGTAGGGATGATACAATAGCTTTAAGTTGCTCTGCTTGCCGACGCCATTCAGCATTGTTATGTTCTAATTGCGAGATTTTCGACTGCCTGCGCAACAGTTCCTGTTCTATTTGAGTTCTTTCTGACCTGAGGATTGCAGAAAAGAAATTAACAATTATTTCATTGGTTTATAGTCATAACCCATTTAACATGGATGACAAGTCCTTTAGCAACTCACATAAAATAAAAATTGTGTTTCCCCCTTATTCTTCCCCTGTATATTAATGCAATATTAATTTTTGTTACCTGTTCTAGTTTGTTATATTATAAATATAATATAATAAAAACAACTTAAAATTTTAATTTTCAAACTTATGCTGTCACATTTTAACTTTTAAACGAATTGGGCTGTTTAAACTGAAGAGAAACAAAATTAAATTATACAATTTAAGGTTTCTAGATCAATAGAAGAGGAAATGTTTTATACAAATATGTTTTGAAAAAATCCCAATAATGTATGTGAAAAGAACTACCAATCAATTAAGTATTTACATGCCATTATTCAAGAACTGATCGGAAGGTGGCCTCTGGGTTTTTTAAAGGGAGTTTAATTATACTTCAATATTTACTTAACGGTACACATTTATCCAGCATTTAGTCACAGGCATGCACTTAATAGTATCTCCTATCATGGCACATGATTATATAACAACAGGGGAACTCACTCAAAAACGACAAGCTGGTTGCGAAGCTGCAAAAGCTTTTCCTCCGAACCATTGTAGAGACATTCTAGAGACCTCACAGACTCCTCGCTGTGCTCGAGCCCTACTCTAGCCTTAATCAGTTCCTCACGCTGTGAAAGCCACATCTCCTGTAGTCCCTGTTACAATAAACATATTTAATGTCAACCAATAAATTATACAAACAAAATAATCATTAAAAATTCTAAATACTGGAAGACTACTAAGTATCCCGGAAGTATCAAAAATAAAGATATATTAACTGAAGTGTTATGATTTATGAGCTGGAGGCAAGACTTTTATTAAATCCTAGTATTATGAGCAATACTATCACTTTGGTTTATCATTTTTTTAATATAATTTAAATATTATTTGTGGGTCACTAAAATTTTCCCTGAAGTTAAAATGTGGTCAAACTACAAATCCAGTACCGTATTCTTAAATCCAAGCAATCATTTAAAGGGACAATAAATTGGATTTTAATAAATTAATACACAAATTTGGAAAATTACCTCTACAGTATTGGGAAGGTTGATTTCTTCATTCTGTAGATCTTGAGAATGGCTGTTATACTTTCCTACAAGGTTCTCGTTTTCCAACTGTAACCTAAAAGAAAGAATGGCCATTATTTCTATTCATTAATCTTCATCCATAAAAAGTAACAACACACTTATTAAAATTACTGTAACTAAAAGTCATAAAAATAATTAAAATGCAAAACATGGCAAAAAGATAACTTTATTCATGCGTTAATTGAAGAGAAAAATACATAAGTTATAATAATATGTTTATTACTTAAGGAACCTAGAACCTACAATACTCTTCAATTAAAAATAAAATGTGAACCAGTCTTCCCCCATTTGACTTTACTTCAAGTAAATATAGATTTAGTTTAGTTCTTTAAATTTTAAAACATAATGAATATAAAAGACTTTGTTAATTTCTTCTGGTTTAGACCGTATACAAAAATTTCCCGCCGACTTTTCGCCAACCATGCTGCTGACTTCCTCAGGGCTGAGATGAGAATGAGGATGATCCGTGCGCTCTCGGCCTTATATACCCACTCGGGTCCATTCGTCAATTGTCGGATCCCGTCGTTAGTCGATCGGGTCCCTTCGTGTTCTGGGACAGAGTCTACTTTTCCATGAACACGACTGGCTGGATTCTGATTGGCTTTTGCGGATTCTGGCGGGCTTAGGTTGATTGGCTTTTGATTTGTTTAGCTCTCTCTTCTTGGTTAATCTGTTTTTTATTCGTTCTCTGTTATGTTGGGGAGCCAGGGAGAATCTACGGTCTCCCAAAAACGCACAAAGAGGGCATACCTTTACGTCCAATAGTAGATTCTATCGGTTCAGTAACTTACGAAGCAGCCAAGTACTTGAGCAAGAAGATAAAACTGCAGGTTGGAAATACTGAACACCACATAAAGGACTCCGATGACTTAGTTACTAAAATTGCCGAAATAAGAATTAAACCACAGGATATACTGGTTTGCCAAGTGCCTTTTCGACCAGTGGTATGGTGTCCTCGATGGGTACTTTGGTGAACAAGGATTTGATGTCAAAACTAACCAGTATATCCTGTGGTTTAATTCTTATTTCGGCAATTTTCTTAACAAAGTCATCGGAGTCCTTTATGTGGTGTTCAGTATTTCCAACCTGCAGTTTTATCTTCTTGCTCAAGTACTTGGCTGCTTCATAAGTTACTGAGCCGATGGAATCCACTATTGGACGTAAAGGTATGCCCTCTTTGTGCGCTTTTGGGAGACCGTAAATTCTCCCTGGCTCCCCAATATAACAGAGAATACGAATAAAAAACAGATTACCCAAGAAGAGCTAAGCAAATCAAAAGCCAATCAACCTAAGCCCGAACAATCAGAATCCAGCCAGTCGTGTTCATGGAAAAGTAGACTCTGTCCCAGAACACGAAGGGACCCGATCGACTAACGACGGGATCCGACAATTGACGAATGGGCCCGAACGGACCCGAGTTGGTATATAAGGCCGAGAGCGCACGGATCATCCTCATTCTCATCTTAGCCCTGAGGAAGTCAGCAGCATGGTTGGCGAAACGTCGGCAGGGAATTTTTGTACACGGTCTAAACCAGAAGAAATTAACAAAGTCTCTTGTAATAATAGTGGCCGTGGAAACCTAAAAGAATATATATATTATACCAATTTTAAAGAAATCTTGTTTTAACAATTATGATCTTCCTTTTATTTTTTTCCAGATTCATTATTTATTTCATTTTTATCTTAATCTGAATGCACAGGGGTTCAATGAAATACTGGAAACAGAATGAAAGATTGTTTATTATATTTTTCAAACCCATTTATTCATATTCTAATCCAACTAATTTATATTAAACTAGCAACCCAGCCCAGCTTTGCTCGGGTAATAAGATATATTATGCCTACATGATTTGTCTGTGTAATGTATTTTTTTTTATCATGTACCGACCACTAAGGACCACGCGAATATCATTGCTTAGGCTTCTTCTTTGGGAGTCTTGATTTTCTTTCTTCCCATCTCAGCTAATGTACTTTATTATATAGAAATTATAAAAATAAAAACAAAAATAAATATTTCTTTATATACGAATTTATTATCTTTCATGTTAGATAATTGCACGGGATTAGGCAGCGTCTTCGGTGAAACCCATCGATATTCCAACCCATTTACACAAAACCTCGACAAATTATATACCTAAACCTTCCTGGTGAATCACTCTATGTATTGGTGAAACCCGCATGAAAATCCGTGCAGTAGTTATTGAGTTTACCACGAACGAACGTGGCCGAGGACTTTGTTTTATAATATGTATAGATACAAAACAAAAATAATTATAAAAAGTTTTTGACTATGATTTTTCAGATTTATACGGATATAGACTCATCCAGCAATATGGGTTGGGATGAATAATGACTAACATTACACTAACATGTATGTAACCTTCCAATGAATTCCTGGTATCTTATCAATATGTTTTCAATAATTAAAATTATTTATTTTCTATTATAAATATTTATATTTATCATAAATATAAGATTCTACAGGCACATGGTAAGAATGAACCAAGGGTTACTTAACAAGAAAGTATTTGACAAAATCCGTAAATACAAGAGCATAGGAGGGTATGTAAAACAAATGATAGAGGAAGCAGAGAAATTAAAAATAACAGACAAAGACTGCCTGGATAGAGAACAATAAGGAAAGAAATTAAAAAAAAAATCAATGTTCTTGTGAAAATAAAATAAAATAAAGAAAGACAGAAGGATACTGCGTGGTCAGAAGAAATGAAGCAAAGTTACGCAGAAATGATGAGAAAATAATGGGAGAAAAGAAAGAGGAAAATGAGAAAAGAAAAGTAGTGATATTCGGATGTTCTAAGAGGGCTGTTTCTTGAAAAAAAAAAATATTTAAACATAAAATGTTTATTTAAGAAGACTATCAGGATCAATATATTATCAAAATGCTAATTAAAACTTTTCATCATATTAAGTTCCCAAGGGAGAAAAAGTAAATGGAATACTGCTTCGAATTTTGTTTATAATGTAATTTTTCTATTCCCCTGCTTTGCACGGGTAGGATGACATATTATGCCTACATGTTTGTCTGCCTAATGTATTTTCTTATGTAGCTATTATAAACAAAAAAGATTACCACGAACAGACAGACAGACATGGCCAAGGGCTTTGTTTAATAATATGTATAGATAGATAACAAAGAGATATTAGACAGCTTCTGTGATGAAACCTTCCAGGCGGCTATACTTTTTCCTACATTTCTGACAATTATCGTTAAATTCCAACCCATTTACACAAAACTCGACAAATTATATACCTAAACCTTCCTGGTGCATCACTCTGTTTATTAGTGAAAACCGCATGAAAATTCGTGCAGTAGTTATTGAGTTTACCGCGAACAAACACGGCCGAGGACCTTGTTTAATAATATGTATAGATTTAAATATTTTTTTATTTATAATGATATATGAATGGAGGATGGATTACAATAAATTGATAAAAATCCAGGATTTGAATATCAACCTGAGGATCATGAACAATATAATACTGTACATACTTTTCCAATTTCTCCTGCGTCACCTTCCTCTCATCAGACAGTCTTGAAAACTGTTTAGATATTTCTTCCTTAGCTTTAAAATATGTCTGGCGCAGCTCAATTAGTGAACTTTCACTAGCTTCAAGTTTCTTTTGAAGTTCAGTTACCTAGGGCATTGGTTCACATAGTAATATAGTACTTGACTTGAAAATTGTTATAAAAATAATTGTAACTATTTATTCGATATCGATATTTTGACCCACATTGTAAGTCTTCATTAGGAGTAAAAATAAAGATACAAATAAGGAGTAATCTAGGTATAAAAAGTATGGATACAAATAAATCCAAGTATGACAAGGAAGTGAAAGATGAAAATAATATAGAGTAGTATAATAACGAGTTGCCACCTGATGAGAATGAACAACAATGGATGGCCTAAGAAACTCTTCCTATATAAAACAAATTACAGAAGAAAGAGAGGAAGACATGGATGTAGGATGTAAGAGAAGGAATGGCAGCAAGAGGGCTGCGAAAGGAAGAAGAAGAATGGACCAATAGGAAGGATTGCCAGGAAAAGATTTTGGGTATCGGGATACATTAATTGTAAAAAACCCGAATAGATAAAAAATAATAATGAGTTAATGACTAGAAGGAAAATATATTTAAAAAAAATTAATTTAGCCAGTAGTAATAAATAAATGATACAGTAGTAACATGAAATGACTGATTTACCGATTTTATTGAAAAAATAAAGTTGATAAACTAATGTTTAGTCGTCATCATCAAATAAATAAAAATAGTATTAAATAGATGTTCTCAACTAATTTATTTTATTCTTGACCACCTCCTTCATTCACTAATAGCATCAACTACTAATACACAAAATTAGAATTATTTGAATAAAACAATTGTTGATCATTTAAATAAAATTAGATTATTTAAATGCAATTTTTGTTAAAATTAGTATACAAATTATTCTAGAATAATCGATACTTTTAAAAACTATTATTATTAAATTGTGTTCTGCCTAGTACATCTTTATTTGTTCTTTAAATTTTTTCATGCTTATAACTCTTTCTTTACCGTCCTAATATTCCCATCAATCAAATATTAGGATTTATAAATTCAAAAAAAAACTTTGATTCCATTGGCAAAAGCGGTAGAAAAATATGCTTGAAATATTAGAATTGTTTGACTAGCCAAAGTTATTTTTTTTTATATTGCCAATACCTATTTGAGGTAACACGGTGATAAACATTCAACTTAGTAGAAATATTTGTTTAGTTCTTCTATGTGTTGGTATATTTTTATATGGCAGAAAGGGAAGTTCTTTCTTTTTAATAATATTTAAGATAAAACTAGTTAAATTTTTATTTTATCACAAATATGTGCTAAAATGTGTGATTAATAATATTATGTCCTGTATCCATTGCACAAACACTAAAAGGTCTTATGTTGCAAGGAGAAGGAATATTAGGGGCAAATTTAATAAAAATAATATAGTTGCCATTACAGTTTGCATTAACCGATTTTTTAAAAAACAGTACCTCTTGTTTATGATGCTCTTTGCTTTCCTGCCACTTGTCTTCCATCTGCTTTCGGAATACCGACTCTCGATGCAGTTCTTCCTTCAGCCGATCCATTACTGAAACTTCCTTCTCCAACTCCGAAACTCGTCTTTGAGATTCAACCAGCTCGCGTTCATAATTAAGGCACATCTCACAAACTGATATGTCAAAAAAAGATGATAAAATAAAAAATTGCCTAATATAACACCAATTTTAACATAAAATATAATATAAGTGTACCTAAGGCTTTCCCTTTTGCCGTTTCCGATTCAAGTTGTGAGTGTTTCTCCTCGTCAACATTGTTTCCTATTTAAATAAAATGGGAACATTATTAAAAAGCATAATAATAAAAAAAATAATGTTATTAGTGAACATAAATAAATAAGAACTTGGAACATTCTGGCTGATCGATACTGGTTGTTTAACCCATTTCTTGCATGCAAGTACTTACACACACATACATATATACTTCCGTGTAAATAACATTTTATATATACAAATTAAGTAAATATGTACAAGAGAAATATAAAAATACCTAATGATGAGCGCAATTCCTGACTATGTGAATTAAGATCCTGTAACAAATACAGATAATAAGTCAAAATTTTTGTTTCAAAGGAATATCAGAAAGTTAAATACTACTGTGATCAAAAAGTAAGGTGTAATTGTCATTTAAAACTCCCGAACGTTAGGAAGGCAAGTAGATTTTTTTTCTCCCTAGGTTGGTAGGACTGTCTATAACATTTGCCAAGCGTCTGTTTGTCGAAAGGTTTGATTATCTCCGAGTTACACCTGTTTTTGTAAACAACCAAAAGTGAATTTTTCGATTTTTACAATGGGTAATTTTGTTGAGCAAAGAACTTGCGTCAAATTTTGTTTGAGGAACGAATATTCTTGTGCAGACATGTTGAAAATGTTGCGGAAGGCCTTTGGTGATCAAACAATGGCACAAAAAAACGTTTATAAGTTGTACAACGAGTTTAAAGCGGGCTGAGAACGCGTTGCAGACAAACCGCGCTCTGGATGACCATCAACGTCTACCGACGAGGGCCAAGTCCAAAATATCAAAGATTTGGTGTTTGAATTGTCGATTGAAAATTAGAGAATATTATTTGAGTGTTATGCATCGTTTGCGTGAAGTTGTTCGTCTGAAACGGCCGGAATTATGGGCGAACAACTCTTGGTTCCTTCATCATAATAATGCACCGCCGGTGCAGCACCGGTCCATAATGAATTGGTTCTTCGTGACTTTTTTGCCAAAAATTCGATTCATATCGTTCCGCAACCACCGTATTCGCCTGATTTGGCTCCATGCGACTTCTGGCTATTCAGCAAACTCAAAAGGCAAATGCGGGGACTCCGTTTCGACACGATTGAGGAGATAAAAACCGAATCGAAGAAGATCTTGAAGGCTATACCGAAAAAAGACTGTTTCGAGGACTGGAAAATGCGTTGGAAAAAGTGAGTTTTTCGGACGGGGATTACTTTGAAGGGAATGAAATTGATTTGGAAGAATAAATAAAGAATTTACATTTTATAAATAAATTCACCTTACTTTTTGATCACAGTAGTAGGCAATAGTAACCACAAATAAAACCCATAATTTCAAAAGTTCAGGATTCAGATTTTACGAGGCGATCGCAGCTTACTCAGAAAATGCACTTGCTTAAAATCAACGTGATCCATCAATTTCAATAATGTTAACAGGTTAAAGAACCAATTATGAGGTTACTACTACCATTTCAATTAGATATAGGTAATTAATCAAAATCTAAACTTAGCGATAAAGTATTTACCTCAGAAGATTTACTCTGAATGATTTCCTTAGCACTTATCTGCTCCTAAATAAATTTAAACAAAACTAAGTCAGTGAGGATTGTAGATTGACTGCTATATAACTTATCAGTGTTACATACTGACACGTCAGTCACACTCAATATATTTTTAAAAAATACTGGGTTAAGTTTCATATCGTGGATGAGGGATTTGTTATCATAGGAAATTGAATCAAGACAAGGGAGAGGTACCGATGTGTACCGTTCTTCTTCATGCCTCTCATCATGCCATTGTATTTTATTTTACTGTCAGTCAATCTGCTGATTGTCATTGTTTTATTTGACAGATGGGGATGTAAATATAAAGAGAAGAAAAAAAAAAGTTTCATATTACAAGCCGAAGTTTATGGAACACATTTAAACGGTCTTCTTTAAATAAAAACTAAACCCTACACAATGTTTTCTTTTTAAAAGTTTCTTTGACTACAGTAGTTTACTATGTTTATAAGTTTATGCAAGCACAAAATTATTTTCTTTAAATAGTTAAGTTCACCTTTGCTTTATAAGACTGAAGCTGTTCATCAGTTTCACGCAGTTTTGCTTTCAGCGCAGATATTTCTTCTTCCAATGGTACCACCAACGACCGCAACATTTCAGCATCTTCTTTAGCCTATAAAAAGAAATAAACTTTTTATAGAAATTATTATTTGCAGCCCAAAAAGTATCTTTAAAAATAACACAGCTGAGATAGCGCATAGCAAAAGACTTATTTTAAAATAATTTTGACAGCCAACTGAACAACTGTTACAAACTAAGGGAGAGTAGATTCTTTACCAAATACTGAACTGAAAAAACTTCATGGGATATCATGGTACAATTTTTTCAACAAACTTGTTTGTTTTGCTATGCCATTTTTATGCCAATCTAGTTAATTTTCAATAGACTAGAACTTTTTGTTTTTCACATAATCTCAATTCAACTAAGTTTTTACATGTTTGTTAATTCTATCTTTTTTTAAAAAAATCAATATTACTCCTTGACTTTTTACACCTGATATCTACTAAATATTAAAGAAATTGTGAAATAAAATATAATAATATATCTTCAATAATAAACATGCTGAGCAAGGGTAATTATTGACTGATTACAAAAATAATTAAATAAGGACCAGCTTATTATGTCTTTAAATGAGTAAAGAGATCCATGGTGAATACCTTTCTCATAGATTCTTCCAGATTCTCTGAGCTGCCATGATGTGCCGGGATATCTACAGCTCCAAGCTGGGACACCACTTTGCGAGCGAAGGTAGAAAGCATTGCCCCGGGAGCCGACAGCACCGAGTCAGATTCACGACTGGGAATGTTTCCTGCATTGGAACCGACGGCCCCAGACCCACTTAACTTCAACTCACTTTCTAGCTCCTGATTTTTTTGGCGTAAAAGTCTGATTTCTTGTTCATAGCGGGAAGCTTCTTCAAGAGTAGCTATAACACAATATTCAAATATATGAATTAAATATTAAATATCAAGCTTGTTCAAGTTAATGGTATTTTATAGAAGTGAATAACCATCAAGAGGGCAATCGTACAAAACTAATTAGCAAAAATATTATTGGGTTGTCCGGAAGATAATGAAGGACTTAATGTTTTATTTTTTTTTAATCCCTCAAAATAGTTAGCTGTTAATGCTTGTACGACTTTTTACTTTTGGAAATATTAACCTTATTAATCCTCTTTAAAAAAAAATGCTCCTTTACCTCTGTTACATTTTTCAAACAACATTTTGCAACTTGGAAATAAATCAGTCTTTAGAAAGATGTCAAAGTGTGATTTTCAAATAATTTAAACTGAAAATGGGGCTAAAATGGCTAGAAATATTAACGATGAAGTCTGGGGTAAAGGCAGAAAAAGCGAGTGCACTGTTCAACTGTGGTTCCAGAGATTTCGAGAAGGCAAATGAGCCTTGAAGACAAATAAGGCCGTGGAAGAATTTCTGCCATTGGTGACAATGTTCTCCGAGCTTGGCTGAAAAACCCCAAAATAATTGTTCGAGCAATGTCAGGAAAACTCAAAGTCAGGCAATCAGCCGTCAGTGACCGTCTCGTATTGGGTGGGTGAAAAAGCTTGAAAGTTGGCACTGGGCCATCTAAACCAACATAGAGTTAGGAAGACCGTGATATTGTTGGACTTGATAAGGTTGGCGGGATCCAGAAGGCTGGTCATATTGCAACCGATATCTCCTCGAATGCCTACTTGATACCTCAAAGGAATAATGCCACAAGTAGAGTGGGGAGACCTCAGAAGTGATGGATGGTAAGAAGGACAATCAATGCGAAATACATCATGTGTAAACCATAACTGGAGGACAGCATCAGCTAGACTGTAGGCTGTAAGAGTCCTTGACACTTCAACAATTTTAGTGCCATGAAAGAAGAAGAAGAAAAATTCTAATGAACTAAATAATATTCACTAATCAGTGTTATCTTATTTATTATATTGATACAAAAACAATATTATTCAAAAGATCTAATATTTTTTTTATTACGAAGGATGATGGCTTCTTTTTTGTCTTGGTTGAAGTCGTGACTCAAGGGTAATCCGTACCTCCACAACTACTAAAACCAAGATCGCGGGTTCGTAGCCCGGCAGGTGGTCCTAGGATTTTTTTAAGGGAGTAAAAAATCCTTAGTTACGCCGTCCTTCAGAAGGGACGTTAAACGGGGGTCCCGAGCCTGTACGATGTCAGGTACTCGTTAAAAATCCCTATCCTAATTAAACCTGGATAGGCAAAATTTAGAGCTCCCAATGTAGCATCGTCCGATTAGCCATATCAGCATAAAGTGATGTTAAATGAACAAACACTAATATTTTTTTGAAAACTGATTATTTTCTTTTAACTTGAAAAATATGTTATATGAATTATATTATATTATACTCCCATCAAAAAAAAGAATGAAAAGAAAACACCTTGATTCTTAATACATTTCTATTTCATCTTGCATACTAAATATGAGCAAAAGTTTAATACAAATTAGAGAATGAAATGGTTCCAAGAACAAATGAATTTGTTTCTTTATAACTTATAAAAAACAGTAACACGTAGCTGAGATGATTTATCCCTTCCAATATTATATGAGGTACAATCAACCCTTTCAACAAACAGCAATATTATGAGAAATTAATAAGCAATTAACAGAGATAATGCAACTATAGTTTAAGCTATAGAAAATATTTTTGTTTGAAGAGAAAAGATTTAATAATAATAGCAATTGATAGAAAAATAAAAATAAAAATTATAAATAATATATTGATGTAAGTCAACAATATCCTAATTAAAGTAATGTTCAATGAACATTCTTCCCTGTGATTACGTCGCAAAAATTGTGAGAACACGGGGATATAGGATCGGTGAAGAGAACGGATTTGTCTGACCGAGATATGACCCCTGGTTTAGCTTAATGGTTTAGAGCACTGCTACGGAGAAGCAGACGACACGGGTTAGTCCCGGCCAGGGCAAATCTTTTCTCTTCAAAACAAAAATATTTAAAAATAATAACAATTAATAAAAAATAAAATAAAAATTATAGATGATATATGTTTGTTGAAACTTTCATTTCTAGGTGAATTGATTACAGAAGTTTTTACCTTTTCCAATATTGCATTCTCTTTTCCACAGTAAAGCTCATGATAACTTATATTTTTAGAAAATATTAAAAGGATAACAAATGAAAATTTAAAACTTGTTGTGACTTAACTCGGCGAAACAACCTGCAGAATAATTATCGATATATTACAAACCTATAATAAAATAAAAACACATTTTCTCCCAAAATATCAAGTGGAATTTCCTGAATGATTAATAATCATAAGCTACATCAAGACATGCTTATAAAATTTTGATCACACGTGGAAATGAAATATATTGAACCACATGAGGCAATAACTCATTAAAATATTTGAGTATTTTATACATCCAAAACTAGAACATTGCAGTAACATAATGAATTTGAATTAGTTACAAGAGACAAGATCTAATATTGTGACTTACCCATTAAATAGTACCTTACCATTGACTAGGCTATGAAGATCAGAAATTTCAGCACCAAATTTAGCTTTTTCTTCCTCCAAACGAGATTCAAACTCAAAGGAAGCAATAGTAACTTGAGATCTAGCTTCGTCCCTTTCATCCCTAATTCTTTTAATTTCCTCTTCAAGCTTCTTCAAATCATCTGTTACATAAAACAATGTAAATATTTAAATGAGAGAATAAACTTAAATATTACAGATTACAAGAAGTTACAAAGCTAACAAAATTAATAGCCATTCAACGAAAATTCAGAGAAAATGTGAAGAGGCAAGCCAAATCTATAAGGCGAAAATAAATTATAGGTACAAACACCTGATTTTGGTCAGGATTGGATTCTTCATCAGGAAATCTAAAATAGTTAAATAAATAAGCCTAAGAAAGTAAAAATAGAATGTGTGCTGTACCAAAGATAAGTGTAAATGAAAATCTACTTTGTATTAAGCCATTCATAAAACAGGCATTAAGCGAAGATCCTTATTCGAATTCCATAAATCATGTCATGCATTCAAAATAAATAATTGTTTAAATAGTATGTAATTACAGACTTGTTTACCTTCTTTTTGAAGGAAAAGCTCTTTCATTTTCCCTCTTTGAATCCCAAACTCTTCATTGGACTTCTGATTCTCAGATCTTAATTCGGTGATCTGCGCTAAGAGCTTCTCCACTTTCTGTTGAGTATCTGTATTTAAAAAAGCAAAGCAGTGTGCAGCCCAACAATCAGTTCCAAGTATCCACAAAGAAAATTCAAACTCTAATACATTTATGTACATAAACACAAATTAGAAACGAATGTACAAGAAACAATATTTTCCCTGTACTGATATAACATTTAAGGCAAGTGCATAATGAAAATTATAGATTGTTAACTAACCATTGTCATTAATTGTGTCCGGAGTTGAATCCTTTTCCATTGTTGTATCCATAACTAATAACAAACACTAAAGATGACTTGAAAGTGACAGCTAATTTCAGTATATTACCATAACTAAAATTACTACAAAAAATGGGCTTATAATCGAGTTTTTAATTATAATCACATAAAAGTTTTCACATTTTAATGTAAAACGCGAAGAATTAACCAGAAATGAAGTAATCAAATCTGACCACTCATAAAGGGAATAAACAGATAAGCTATACAACTTTTACACTCAGCTGTTTCTTAAATCGATTACTACATGGAGATGGTGAATTGAGTTTTTCTCTGGGAAGTAGTATTTTACTCTATCTTCTTACCAGTAAAAATTTATATTTTAGATTAAATTTTACATTTAATCTATTAAGTGTTCACATCTATTGTTTGTTCATTTAACGTCACTTTATGCTGCTATGGCTAATCGGACGATGCTACAGTGGGAGCTCTAAATTTAATTAGGGTAGGGGTTTTTAACGATTACCTGACATCGTACAGGCTCGGGGCCCCCGTTTAATGTCCCTTTCGAAGGACGGCGTAACTAAGGAGTTTTTACTCTCTTCAAAAAATCCTAGAGTCACCTGCCGGGCTACGAACCAGCGATCTTGGGTTTAGTAGTTTGTTACGCTAACCACTAGACCATGGGTGACCGTAAGTGTTCAGATCTAATCATAAAGAAATGATAAAAATGATATATTTTGGTTTTAAATAATCTCGTATTAATCTTTCAAGGATCATTGTAGAAGTGGATTCAGTTCCATTTATGAGATAAATTATAGAGTAAAGAATAAATCTTGTCCGTGGAAGAGCTTACATCAATACTGTCGCAAAGTTTATTCATTTTTTGTACGCTTATTCTAAGAGACAGTTGATAAACAGTTAATGAAAACGAGAAACTATCTTAAACATAAATCCTTTATTTGTATGGTTATGAAATAACTCTGTCCTTTGTTAAATAAATTAATTTAATACTTAAAAACGGTAAAGTGCAAAATAAATGTTGAAATCGCGCTTTACACACTCTCCACAATTTGTAGTAACTAAAGTTTCAATTAAGAGACGTAAATAGAGGTAGCGCGCGTTCTATTTATCTCTTACCCCCACCTGTTGTTCTTCTTGATACCACTCCTTTTATGTCCAGCTTCTGGTCAGACTACATGTGTTTTGCTTATTGTTCAAGGCCCTTGTCTTCCATGTTAGATCAAGGCAGTTTCCTTCCGTTTTTGCATTTATTGTTTCATATACGTCTTATGTACAGTTCAATTGCAAACAAGTGTAAATTCTCCAGGAAGATTTCTCAACCATCAGGTCCCACATCTGGAAAGGTGGCACAAGCCTTTTCTGGTTTCACGAGTACATTTGGGGATTCGGAGAGGTTTTATCGGCGAAACGACCAAAATCGACTTTGGTAAGTCGATTTTATTTAACTAGTTTAGATTTCTTCTTATCATTTCCTCTATTATTGCGAACTCTTTTTCGAGTTATACTATATACAGTCCAACCCAGAGCGTAGTTGTGATTCAGACAAAATCACGTTTCGTTCGAATTAGAAAAAATAGTTAACCTACAAACTCTGATTCAACAACTCTCTCAACTCTCAATATTAGCTTTATTTTGAATAATGCTATTAGTTTGTAGAAAGTTTTAATTACGTATGATAATTATTCTTTATTGATGAAGAAATGATTGGCCGTATGTATTCTGAGTAATGTAGACAATGGTGGGGATACGGTCAAAGAATTTTACTCAAATGAGTCAAAATTATTTAATATGTGATAATTTCTCTACATTAAGTTATGATGAACCTCTTTGGTTTTAAGCTACTCCCATTTCTGAAGGCTCGTTTGTTTTCATCTCCAGAGTAACCAGTTTCAATGAATTACATGAAAGCTCTGTTAGATGGTCGAAGTCGTTCACTTCTGACAGTTTCAAATAAAATTATTTCTACTCGTGGAATTGGGGATTTTCGTCATTTACCTGACAAACATGTTTTCCTCTTGAAATTGCCGGAAGGTATTTTATATTTTAAATTATAAAAAATACTTGATGATTCAGTATCTTTCCGGAAACAACAAAATATAATCCATAATTTAATTCATCAGATAGTACCATGAATTTTTAAGAAACTAAGAACATAGTTTCATCATATTTTATTTTCTTACTCCTTTTTTATACTTATTAAAATATTAAAACCATCTATATGTGTTGTAGTGTTTGGAAATGACTTATTTCCTTGTTATTGTCTTTTCGCCTGTGCTTTGCCCAACTGAAGAATTTATTTACCTTTTATTACCGTTTTGTTTTTTTACTTTATTCTCTGTATTGATGTTTTCATGGGTTGTTTAAATCTTAGCTGTACTTTCTAGTTTCTCAAGGCTACTAAGATGACACTTAACCACCAAGTTTCTATGTGGATGTATTTGGTAACTCACCCCAATTCATTTTCCTACTGGTAAAAAAAAAAAATTAATACATAAGACTTTTATTTCCAAGTCTTCTGCCTAGGTTTACTATTTATGATTTTCTCTCAATCGTATCAGGAATAAGTTGATATGAACCTCATTATTTTTTTCCCTATTCTCACTCTTATTTTCTTGGAATGTTAATTAATTTACTCTCATTTTTTGTTTGGAAAATTGATGGAGTAAATAATCTAAATGAAGTTTCTTCTATTCACAATTACCCATCATCTTTTGGATTAAAATTATTGTATTTTTTATAAACTTAAAAAATATTCTATGGCTATCAATAATATTTCATCAATGTGACAGGGAATGCTGAAGTGAAGTATATAAAAGAAAATGGTACTCTAAATCTACATGAAACTAATGTTCCAGAAAATTACCAAGGCAAAGGCATTGGAAAAATAATTGCTAAGGTGATTTGTACTTTTATTTTGTCTAAATATTGATAATATTTTTTAACAGTTAAGCTCTTAGAGAAGGTATTTAAATTGAAAAAGTACAATCTTCCTATAGAGTCTTCTTTTCTGTGTCTAGGATTTGATTATTTGCCATTCTGCCAGTCAGTGACAGTCCAGGTCAATGAACATATGCTGACTGTACTGTGGGATGCATAGACTAGAAATTCCAAGGAAACAATTGTTTCTCCTTAATATTGAGGACTTGCAAAAGAGATTAAAAATGTTCACTCCTGAATCAGAAATAACTTGCCAGAACTTGTGTTGTTAGTTCTAAAGAGTTGTTGTTTATGATTCCATCATATGTCTGGTGTAATATCAAAATTCTCCTGACTGATAAAACCTCATGAAAATGCTCCTCTTGTTGTAAAAAAAAAACTTGCATTATCTAAATCTACCTATTCTCCTCATTATTGGAGACTTGAGGAAGAGTGAAGACATTTATTATTAGCGATTATTTTAGAATCATATTCTAATGGGTTATTGTTAGATGAGTTTTAGAGCTTTAACCCAATTTAAGTACCTGGGAAGTGTGGTTACGGTTCATAACAAAGTAGAGAGAGAAATACAAGCCAGAATAACAGCTGGAAATAGATGTTATTCCTCACTAAAAAGAATGTTGCAGTTTAAATCACTTGCATCTAAAAGAATGCAATTACAAATATAAAAAACCATATTTAGACCGGTAGTTATGTATAGTCAACTCATGGGAAAGAAAAATATTAAAAAGAATATGGGGCAGAGTGGCTGAAAATGGGGTATGGAGACGAAGAAGGAATGAGGAGCTGTATGAAGAGCCTGGTATGGTGTGGTTGCTTTAGAAAGCCAGAACAAGAGGATGGGACATGTTGAAAGAATGCCAGACCACAGGGTACCGAAAAGAACCAGACGGCAAACAAAGCAGAGGATGACCTTGGATCAGATGGCTGAATGAGGAGGACTTGAATCTGCTGGGAGTACCAGATTGGAGGATAAAAACAAAAGATCGCAGAGATTGGTTGGCTCTGGTGGTGGATGGTCGGGTTTTTGCTGGACCGTAGAGCCGTAATAATATTAATTCTGATGGGAAGAATAATGAAGTAAATTTAGTTGCAATTATTAAATTATCAATTGAAAATATTTTATCAAATGGATTTTGAGAAGGATTGAAATGGAGATGTTTCCGTCAAAAGTGTCGGGAAAACATTTTTATAAGAAGAGGAGCGTGTCTAGGGGGCTCTAGGATTAGCATTTTATTATTGAATTTTGCATATTTCAATTTCCATTGATATGAATAAGAAGGTAAGTGTTATCAGTTTCAGGATTATCAGTGTTCAGTTATGAAAAATGATAACAGTCTCTGCAGACTGGCTAATACAGAAGAACCAAAAATCTAACAATACAGTTATTTCAGTGAACCCTAAAATTACTTAAACTAATTAGAAAAGTTATAATGTATGGTATTAACTGTATCCTATTTTATTAAAATTTTTTATTTGTTTGTTTCAGAATGTGTTAGAATACTGCTTAGAAAGAGACATCAAAGTTAAACTTACCTGTGAATTCCTAATTAAATTCTGCGAAACGAATAAACAGTTCAATAATATTACAATACCCAGTAATTGAACGTCCAAGATGGAGGTGATGGCTGCACATTATCTTTTTCGTAGACGGTGGTATGGTAGTGTTTTAACAGTAAGAAGCTCATCTGTAGACCCACAGTTAACTCTCATTGAAGCCATGGCTCTCGTCAAGTTGAACAGAGTTTCTGAAGCTCTGGCACTCCTTGAACCGTTGCTGAACCAACTGAGTGCCGTGAGAGCTGGCCTCCTCCTCATGCAATATGCACATAATAGTTGTCAAGTGAGTAGTTGATTATCGACTTCTTCATTTATTATTTTGTTATTTTTTAATATTAAATAACATAATAAATAGGTTTTGTTTCTTTTTTTGTTTTACTTATGTTTAATTTTATGTTTTCATTGTGTGCATTTCAATTAATTTAAAAAAATTTTAATACTAAGAACCACTGAAGAATTGATTTTGAAAATATTATTTATCTTCTTTATATCCTGTGAGATGTATAATTACTGACATTTTTCTACTCTGCTCAGTGGCTGCTTTCTAGAATCTGATTGAACAAAATTGAAAGAAAAAAATAATTTAATCACTATTGTGATTTTAAAAGAACCCTAGGCATTAAACTATTAAGGATGGTAGTGACAAGTATTTGCAAGTCTTATCTATTATTTATTTTAATTTTATTCTTTTTTTTGGCTGATGAACCTTCCTTAAACCTTGTTTCTTTGGTGCATGTCAGTCCTTGAGAGTAACCTCTTGGTTTTCTAGATTATTCTTATAAGCTAGGTATTTTACAGATTACTTTTTTTTTTTTCTTTAGTTTATTTTAATAAAATGTATTTACCTATATGCACACAGTTCAAGTATGTCAAGAATGATATAGTTCTTAAATACTCTTTCAGGTTTCCACGGCCACTATTTATAGACAAAGCTTTAGTGGTTTCTGGTTAAGACCTTGTTGTTAAAATTTATCTTCGCCAACGTTTCGCCAGACATGCTGCTGGCTTCTTCAAGGCTGGATCGAGAATGAAGATGCTCCGGTAACCCGTGGCTTTATATAGACGTCGTTCGCGTTCATTGTTCATACCAAGTTGTTACCGTGTTAAGACCAAAATTTTAACAACACAGTCTTGAAGAAGCCAGCAGCATGTCTGGCGAAACGTTGGTGAAGATAAATTTTAATAACACGGTCTTAACCAGGAATCACTAAAGTTTTGTCTATAAATAGTGGCCGTGGAAACCTGAAAGAGTATTTAATTAACCTCTAAGGGGAGGATATAACTCGAAGGGTGAAGATATTGGAGAAGTCCGAAAGAAAGAAAACGAGTTTACTCGACGAACAACGAATGGGCCCGAACGACGTCTATATAAAGCCACGGGTTACCGGAGCATCTTCATTCTCGATCCAGCCTTGAACGAAACCAAAGAAGCCAGCTGCATGTCTGGCGAAACGTTGGCGAAGATAAATTTTAACAACACGGTCTTAACCAGAAACCACTTAAGTTTTGTCTATGATATAGTTCTTGTTAAGCCTTGTATTTTATTAATAGTCAAACCTCGCATGTGCTTATTAAAAAAGTGCTATAAATAAAGTGTACGTTTGTTTTTTCAAAATATTTGATTTATATAGGGAATATAGATAGTCTGGGGGGTGCAGTCAAAATAACACTACAGAAGAAAAAACTTATTTAGTGTTATTTTGTCTGCACGCCCAGGCTATCAATATCCCTCATTAGATCTTCGAGTCAGCTATTTTTCTCTCAATTATTTAATTTATATATGCGTAAAAAATCTTACGTTTGTTAACCACTTAACACAAAAACCGTTAACCATAAAAATAAAAATTTTGTTCTTGGTATCACTTTTAGATTTAGTTGTGCAGCTTCCTTTTTGTTTACTTCACGATTTCTAGAAGTGCTTCTTCACTTGTAGGTCATGATAAATTTTTATTAAAATAATTAATACTAATAATATACATTTTTTTGTGTTAAATTTGTCAAATTGGAATTTAATCAAAGCTCTTAAACCATTTTGGTAAAAAAAAAAGATAAATTAAATCAACCAAATTCATTTTTAAATTTTGAGGGGTATAAATTATTTAATCCAGCTGCAGATTAAACAGGAAGAGACATTTCAGTGCATCAGATATAAATATCTAGAGGGCAATTTGACGGCAAACTGGAACTTCCCCCCATCCAATATTTGATACACCTGAAGGAACAGATATCTGTTAATATAAACAATCTTTATACAGAGGCATAAAATTATTCTTAAAATTGCATCGGTAATTGTTGATAAAATAGGTGTTGGATTGGCTTCAAATATGGTCATTCTGGATCATGATGTTACACTACCTGATATCGTTTACCCGGTGAAAACAAGCCCATTACAATGTTTACCAAAAAGCAAAAAACATGATGAGAACAAAATTGTCTAAATAGCCCTTAACAAAATTATATCTATATGAGATGAAAATAGTTGACTGGATGATCTAATGTAAAGGAGATAGTTGGGGGGTGCAGTCAATAAGAACACAGAATAAGTAAAAAACTTATATTAAGTGCCGACGTTTCGACCTACAGTGTAGGTCATCTTCAGGGCGATACTAGTAGTATTAGCCAGTAGTTCTAGTAGGGCGATACTACCCAGTACTAGCCAGCCGTTAAATCTAACGGCATCGCTCTCCAAATATCGCCCTGAAGATGACCTACACTGTAGGTCGAAACGTCGGCACATAATATAAGTTTTTTACTTATTCTGTGTTCTTATTGACTGCACCCCCCAACTATCTCCTTTACAAAATTATATCTACATGGAGAGGATTCAACATAACAAATAGTTTACAAAGATGTGATTTGAATACAAATTTGTGTAAATGCAATTGTTAATTAACTATAAATCCGGCATTGGTAGGCAAGACATATGCATCTTGGCAAACTTAATGATGAGCACAGGATACATTGGAAATTCAAAAAAATAAAACTGACACTAATTACAAAACTGCCCGAGATGCAGCCCTTTAATCTTCAATGAACCAAACCTAGAACCTTTTGTCGCTAGACCTTTTGTTGTTCCATTGTCTGTAGCTAGAAAATAACTCCTATATGTATGCTAGAAGCAGACCATATGGCCTCAGAAGTACAAAATTATTTCTATTATATAAAATAAGCCTAAAGATTTCATGAAAATATTTCTTTCATTGTAAATAAATTAATAATCAGCAACATGGTTTATTATTTACATGGGTTCAACCCTTTAAAACAATTATTAAACATGGATGTATTGTGATTATTAACAGCTACCCATGGAACCTTATTATGGGGATAAACATTCCTCATGGGCAGTGAAATCAGTTGTAAGTGTTAATGTGTAAGTCTTTGTCTTAACTTTAATCCTTCAAGTAGAAGACCAGAAAATTTATTTTGTGTCTTCTAGTGAAAACATTAGTCTGTCGGTCTGAATAGTAATACTGGCCTGTATGCAAAAATTTGTACTTGTTTGAAATTCGGAGGTGTTTGATTGAGGATTGAGAGGGGAGTGGAGGTGGTGCCTTGATGCGGCCATGACCCGTACTGGGTTGTAGAGCCCGTGCTGATTGATTGATTGAGGACTGAGTTGCAGAAAGAGCAACTCTGAAGGTTTTCACTAACGTAGGTGTCATAGCTTTTCATATAAGATGGATCAGGGACCAAGATAGTAGGTTTATTTTATATTAATATACTTATGAGTGTTATACTGTACTGTTTCTAAGACAGTGTGTTGTGTGAGAGATGATTTGTCCAGAGATTTCCCCCAATTAAGAGAATCCATTTTATAGTGGCTGGGTGTGCCACCTTGAGGGCCTGAATATCCCACAGGATCCATCCATGACTGTTGACAGACTAATGTTATTAGCCACAGCTGGATTTGAACTTGGGACCATCAGCACAGCTAATTATTGCTCTGTATTCTGAGTGCTCTGTATAACCTCACTCCCATAATATGTATATCATTTTCATATAGTAGTAACAATATAAAGAAAGAGTCTTTGAACTTTGATTGAGAATGATTAAGACTTAAACCTTAAAACCTTGCTCTATTAGGCTTAAAAAATTGTTAAATGCTATTAAGTGACACTTCCTGTTTGTCGATTTTAGCGAAAAAGTATCAGTCAGGCATATTCCTATGCATTATAATATGGGTTCTACTGGGTACTACTGGGTTTTTTTGCTTCATAATTGCATATTCCTACTTTAAATTTCTAATTTAAATTTCGTACTTTTTGTTTTTGAAATATTCTGTTCACATACCCACAGACACAGGCTTACTTTCATACATTTATATGGGAAATTAAAAAAAAAAATTAGTTTATTTTTTATGCACCAAAACTTGATTGAACCAAAAAAATAGTTTTAATTGGAAGAGATTGATTCCTGGAGAGAGCATCATGCCATTTGTCATGAGGTAAGTGATTAATAGAAGTAAAAGCAAGATTTTTTTAAATTATGTAAAAAACCCTCAACGTAAGTGTTATTTATAATAAATAACATAAGGATAAGAAATAACTCCTTTATTTATTTATTTTGAACGAAAGTTTATTATTACAAAAATTGTACAAAAGCATGGAACTGTTGAAGTGATTCCAGTAAAAATCATGCTCATAAATAATAATTTACTTGTGAGATCTTCATGTAGGGTTTCAATGTTCTTTCATTCACTATAGGAACCTCGTTGTTATTGTTCAGTTTTGTATTGGAAGAAGTGATAGATGATTTCTACAGATAATTATTTTATGGACCTCAGGCATCGAATGGAGTGTGATGATATTGACTACTTTCAAGAAGAGACACAAAATTAAATTCAGGAGTTTAAAATATTTAGCTAAAGACATTATATATGAAAAACTTGTAATTAATAGCGCCAAAGCTAAATGTATGCTGGAGTACTTAAGTACTGATTTTGTCAATATAGGAGGCCTTGTTATTGAAAGAGGGAGCTTCTTCACCTACTTAAGTACTACGTCATGAGTGATACTGGCTCATTAGAAGTCAAGAAGAGAGTAACTCATGGAAATAAATGCTTTTTATATAAAGAGGAAATTTTTTTTTTCTGGAATACGAAAGTGGTCCTTTGCAAGACGCTTGCTCATAAGGTTCAGAAGGCTGGATCATAACGAAAGCCGATAAAAAAAGACTTTAATTTTGAAAGGAATATTCTAGGGCGAATATATAGACCTATTAGATCTGGTCTTGCTATATGTAGCCGAGATCTGGGTACTACTGGACAAGAATGCCTCACAAGTGACGTCAGCAGAAATGAGGTATCTCAAAAGAGCTGCGGGAAAGGCGAGACGAGACTGCGTGAGGAACAGAACAATTAGAGACACCCTGGGAGTTAGACATGTGAGGTATGTTTTAGAGGAACGCCAGCTCAAGTGGTATGGACACGTTTGCAGGATGGGGGAGGAGCGTAGAGCGAGGTGGTTGATGAGGGACACATACCGAAGGTGGTTCGAGACTACCCACGCTTTAAAGCACTAAAGAGATAGAGAAAGAAGAAGATTTGGTTAAGCCTAGAGAAGACGTACCATTATGGAGCTAGCTAATATATTTCAGTCTCCAGACGGACGAAGTTCCAAGAAGGATGATGGAAGAAAGTGTGCATAGTTCAAGATCAGAGCGACCCAAGATACTATGGCTGTATTAGGATTATTAGTGGGGATTACAGGAGCCTAATAAACATCCGGAACTGGAAGGCCGCTGCACTGACGGACTGACGGAAGCGTATCGAGGAGGCCATGGCTCATTAATGGGCTGTAGAGCCATGAAAGAAAGAAAAAGAAGAAATATGTATTTTCAAATCTTTAAAACCAGAATTACATTTCTTGGTTACGTATACTAAAATTAAATAAATTGTAAATTATTTGTACTAAAATAAATGATTTTTTGTGTAGATGTACTTGCTCCAATATTCTATTTTATCTCAGTTTTCTGTTTTTAAAATCGTTGGCTATCCAGCTCGTTTTAAAGACTCGCATTTAACAAATATGCGTGCAATGTAAATGTAAAAGTCCTATGAAGCATTATACAACACTATTTAAATTACACTAAAAATTACGGAACCATCAGTTTATAATCAGTCTTCGAGTAATATAGACTGTTTTATATTACGAGGTCGCAGTATTCTTTTTCTTCTTCAGTATTCTTGACTGAAAAAAAAACAGTGTAAAGAAGGTCCTAAGAGTTATGTACCTAGCAATTAATCAAGGTTAGTGATAATACTGTTATTAAAAAGAGATTTTGACTTTGATCGAACGTAAATGCTTATTTATAAAGGAAATATTTGAGCTGAATGATTTCATACACGACAATTTTGCTTACAACGAAGAGTGTATTAAGAGCTTCAAACAAAAATCTACGAAAGGAGTTAGCACATCTCATAGGCAGATTATAAATTTAAAGAGATGCTGTCTTACGCACAAATAAAATTCCAGGGTATAAAAGCTACGAGTTGTGATAATTTAAACTACTCTAAACATGTCACCTGTGGTCTAGTGGTTAGCGTAACAAACTACTAAGCCCAAGATCGCGGGCTCGTAGCCCGGCAGGTGGCCATAGGATTTTTTTAAGGGAGTAAAAAATCCTTAGTTACGCCGTCCTTCGGAAGGGACGTTAAACGGGGGGTCCCGAGCCTGTACGATGTCACGTACTCGTTAAAAATCCCTATCCTAATTAAACCTGGATAGGCAAAATTTAGAGCTCCCACTGTAGCATCGTCCGATTAGCCATAGCAGCATAAAGTGACGTTAAATGAACTAACGAACTAACTACTCTAAACCTTCAGGAACTAGTAAAGTCAATTTTAATCCATGCATATTTTGGTAGAAAAAGCATCTAAAAATGTATGGATAATGCTTTAAAAACCATCACTCTGACCTGACGAAAACGAAGTTTTTAATAGCTTCAAACAAAAATCTAACAAAGGAGTTAGGCTGTTTATCAATTTAGTTTGAATGCTGTTTTACGTCTTTTTTTTTATATCTTCAATCCTAAGGTTCTATAAAGTTTCAAATCAGGAGTTGTAGACCCGACAGGCTTTTGTTTTCAACAGCAACAGAACTGTTATCTGTCATATCTCAGGATTCGGGAACTGTACATGGCCTCCCAGATCATGATATTAATTGATCATTTTTATGAAATGTTGACGGAAAAAAAGAAGAGTTAAAAGCTGTCTAAGACCATATAATGAATAATATGTACGTCGCCATAGAGATAGAACTAGAATTATATCAAAATTTGAAAAACTTGTCCTTTCGTATCTACGCTCATACATAAGAAGATGGAGGGGTCATTATAACGATGGATCATTATTAATTAGGAAATATATATAATTTATTATAATAAAATAAGTTTAACTCGAATTACAGATCCCTACTATGAAGGTTATTTCTAAATGTTACAACGTGTTCGTTCTGACATCGATGATCCTTTAAAAAAAACTTCTTAGCTCGCATCAGTTTGCTTAATGTATCTTTATAAGCGAGGATGCAAGACTATATTTTTACATTATCGGGCTCTTTACATGCGAAAAGTCATATTACACCAAGTTTCAATATTCATACTCTTAAAAGACAACTTCATTTCCTTAACTCAATAAACAAGTCATTAAATTTTAGCCTCCTTGGTTTTTCAAGTACATATTGGCGTTTTATAATATATTACCAGTTGAGCACGTGCTTAAAAATTATATATAACTCAACCTATATGTAAACTATATAACAACGACCTGCGCAGATGTCGCCTCTGACACCCTTTCCTCCACTGCACCTCAGCCTTGCCTCCGATTTTCCAAAAGGTCGATTTCTAAATTGTCAGGCAATACAAAACTCCATTATGTGTATATATATATATATATATATATATATATATATAAAATGGAGTTTTTTATTATACTCACACACCCACACACATATATTTTTATGTTCATTGTTTACTGATAATAAAACAGTTTACAACTTAAAGGCGGTGCGTGATGATGAGTTTAGAGGACGCTCCTGGGGTAATGTGTGATGTGCCAAAAAGAAATCGTAAAAGAAAAATATAAAAACATAATTTTCATACAATATGTATTCTGTAGTATGCATTCATAATTATAACTATAAAAGGAAACAACGTTATCAAATAAAAAATAATCATATATGTATGAAAGGCAAATCCTTGAATATACCTTAGTGTTACCTAATAGTGGGCAGTGGAGTAGAGTTGTTACTGGCTATAGTAAGGTCACTACATAGTTTTATATCATATTTCAACATTTTTTCAAACTGATCGTCAGGTACATAGCCTGAAGCAGGTGTATGAATCATGCATTTTTTATTTTATAATCTTTATAAAATTATATATTATCCAATATGTAATTATAAAATTATCCAAACCTCTAAATTATTAATATTAAATAAAAAAAAGATTGATCTCTCCCAAAATTATTAGGGTTGTAAAATACGGTAAGGCCAATCGAAAGTAAAATCCTTTTTAAGAGCCTGCTGATAAAAAAACAAAACAATCATAATGTAGACTTATGTTATCATTTTATGGATCCAGATCAAGTTAACTGGTTTCTTCCAGGGGAACTGATTATAAATCTTATTAAATAGCTGCTGTTTTGGCAATTCAATGAATGATATAATCATTCAATCAATGTATAATCACAAGGGCGGATCCAGGATTTTTTTCTGGAAGGGGGCACTACGGAAAAAAAAATCAAGAAATAAACTTGGAGTATCTGTAGAAAGATTTCAAAGGTTTATTAAAATATCAAAACAATAGTTTCACTCATGTTCTTTCTGTTTTTAACAACTACAATCATTTGATTTGCCTATAATTATGTACTATAATGGATTCTCCACAGTACACAAAAACATGTCTGGGGAGGCACGTGCCTCCGTGCCCCCCTAAATCCACCTTACATAATCATATGCAGCTATTAATGGTGGTTTCTTCATCTGCTAGCCTGCCCTATTAATTGACTTCCTTTTTGTCTATAAAAACCGCAGGCATTACTCTAGTGTATTATTTGAGGAGACTATTTGGATTATTTTAAATTCCTTACAAGAACATTTTGAATGGTTTTTAAAACTAGTTAGTTATAGCTTATCTTACTCAGTATTACAGTTCATTTGTGTCTTCTAGAGGAAAACCTATGCTTGAATTGAATCTTAAATATATTCGCTTGAGTTTTTCGAGCTAATAAGGCCATAAAGTAATTTTATCTGGTGAGCCAGTCTGATTAATAACTCACATTTTTTCAGGTAGTGGATCGTGAAGCATTGGAAAGGATCGAAGCAAGACTGAAACAGGAACAGAGCCGCACAAACATGAATGATCCATTGCTCGAAGCATTGGTCCATTATCTATGTGGGGAGGAAGAGCTCGCTCAGCAACAAGTAGAACAGTTCTTGCAGGCTAATCAGAAGTCCTCAAGGGGGTTGGCTCTGCTTGGATGGCTTCAACTTAATGCGAAGAAGACAAGAACTGCACTCAGACATTTCCAGCAAGCTATACAGATGGTAATTTATCATCAAGTGATAACAATAATGTTTTCTTCTTAGATAAATTCTCATATTAATTTATTAATGAAATACCTTATTTCCAATTCGAAGGTAAAACAGAATATAATTGCTTTGTGTTTTACGGATTAGCTATTTTTTTGTTATTATCATGTTTTTTAGTTCCATTAATTTCCTTTAGGAGTATGAAACTGGGATGATATAATCATTCACAGTTTCAAGCTTTTCTTGAAAAGTATTATAAGTATATCCTAGCTGCTGTACTTTTCTTAGAATAAAAATATTTTTTTTTTTACTTCCTGATTATTGAACTCTTTTATTATTTATAAACTTTTAGTTTAGTTCCCATTTCATTATTTCCTTTAGTAGTGTATTCCTATCCTAGTACATTATTCCATTAGCCTATAATATATATGTAGTGGTATATCCTATCCATATTCATTTTTGTATACTTTTATGTAATTTTCATTTGTTTTCTGTTCGGTGTTTTTCAATAATTTAAAACAACTTTATTACTCATGACCACAATGTTCTTGTAACTGATCTTGAGCTTCAGTTATAAAAAAAATATATTTATATAGTTTTATATTGTTGATAATTAAAGGTTTCATTTCCATAAAAAGAGCTGCTTTAAAGTGTGCATTAAATATATGAAATTGGGTACCAACTTCCTTGGATATCTAAAAGAAATTGTAATGAGCTGTACCTTGACTCTTAACCATTTTCGCATTTTTTTTTTTTCTTAACTCTTCTTTATTAGGGTATATCTTCTGCTCTTTTGTTAATCATTATAAACTAAAAATTTGCTATATAACTAAGTTTATAATTTAGTAAAAATATGCTAAATTCATTCCATAGGATAAGGAGAATGGTGATGCCTTAATGGGAGAGGTGAAATCCCTCGGAACATCAGAAGCTCTATCCAGGGTGAACACTCTTGTTGTCAAGTATCCGAAGTGTGTCGTTCCTCTAATGGAGAAGATGCAACTACAGCTCGAGGAAAAGATGTGGCAGGAGATGACTGACACCGCAGTGAGGGCAATGGGACTCGAACAGCACAATTTACTGGCGCTCGAGGTCAGCAATATAATTTAACCTAATCTAATTATATTATCTTATTAGTTGTGACAAGAATTGGTTTGTAACTTATCACTATTGTAGGTAGGAAAACATTGAGTTAATAAAATGAAACTTCAACATAAATTTTCACAAAGGAATGAAGTGTTTGTTGTAAACTTCTCATTCCAAGGAGTCTAAAAAACTATTGTTACAAAAATCAATAAAATAAACTACTAGAAATTCATTTTTTCAAGAATCATTAGTAAAAAAAATGTCTATACCATTCTAAGTAGGCAATTGTTTTTTCTCTCCTCAGACTGATATAAATTAGTTTATGTTTCAAATCACCCAATAACAATATCAATATCACCCATTTGTATATTGCTCCATCCAAAGAACAATAACAATACTAAAAGATTGGCATTTTTGAGTTAAGTCTTCAGTAGTAATTGTATTGTTTGAAGCTTTTTAATTCAGGAATGACATATCTGATATTCCATTTCCAACATTTTTTTTTAATAAAGTCATACTTCGAATTGTAATATGCTTAGACTTGAAGTTATATGGAAATAATGACGTAAGTTAAAATCAAAAAAGTTTCAAGCTTTTAAAAAATTTCTAATGGTTAATAAAATAATTTCAATATCATTATTACAATAGGAATGCTTTGCTTTGCCAATACCCTAGTTTCTATATTTTTAAACTCACATGAAACTTTCAAATACCGCTATTGAAAAATTGAGTTTTCGAGTTATGACATTGTACTTTTGAAGGAACGGTATGTGATCCATGTATCCTATTCAATGGAGGTATTTTTAAGGAAGCCATGCCATGTCACCTTTTGGAGGAAACATGTAATTATCTAACTTCTTTATTTAGAAGCTTCTTACTGAATGACTTATGCTTGGTAGTTGTTCTTTTCTTAAAGTGATAGCATCGAACAGATTCAGCAGTTTCAATTTATTAAAAATAGACTTGTATTGCAGTCACTGTCTCATGGTTCTGTGGGACAACTTCCCTACACATTGTTTCCAGTAAGGACATTTAAAAAGAATTAACGTAAGTTTAGGATTAAATATCTGCATTATCGACACTGGTTTTGAAGTTTTTTTTTTGTATATTCGATATAAATAATTCTTAGAAGCTGTCTTCCTGGTAATTTCTACTTTTGAAACTATAATTATAAATTATTGACTACATTGCCTTCAGTAGCCATTTAATGTTGTTATTCATTTGATATAATATAATAATAATAAATAAATTCAATCAGTTTACAGTGCTCAAGAGTGTAATTGAAGGGAAATATGAAGAAAGTGTTCCCGTTTTGCAAAAACTACGAATGGAGATTGAAAATCAAGAACCTAAAGCATGGTGGCTCTATATGGAAATATTCTCCATGGTATCCAGGTAGTTATCTGTGTTTTTATTCTGTAATTGTATTTAATGTCTCTTAATATTTAGGCTAAAATTAAATTTTTATATTTTTATTACAAAATAACATATACATTTTAAGAGCAAAGAAACTCAGTTAGTAGGGTGTTAGGCTTCTGAGCTCTAAATCTCTTGCTGTGACAGAAAATTATGTGTACAGTTCTGGGATCTTGAGAGGGGCTTACACAGCCTCTATAAAGCAGGCACTCGTTAATCGGGAGGGGACCTGGTGGATCTGTATGATCTCTACCAAATTACCTCCTTGCATAACCATTGGCTTGGAAATAGTATGGTTCCTAGGTACTTGCCCGTGAGAGAGGCCCCACTACTGGTAACTCTGAGGATATAGCAATCTTGAAACCTATATTGTTTATGTACGAGTGTAATAAACATGTTTTTTTTTTTCTATTTATAAAATATGATGCAAATGTGGAATCTTCCTAAAACTGATTTTGAAGCAAGAAAAAGGGATATTACATCAAAAGAAGCGTTGTCAGCAGGGCCAAAATATGAAATTTTTTACAAATAAAATGATTTGGAGGTGTCAGTTAAGAAGTTGCAGAACTAAATATGGTTTAAGAAGTGGAACCTGGTTTGATGCTTGAGGCATTTCTTATTGTCATTAGATTTATTTATTTCTGGTACTTATAAAGAAATTACATCAGATAAATTTTGCTCTGAAGAACTTAAAATGTCGAGAGCAGCATGTATAGATTGGGAGTTGTGCGCAATTGTTTGCTTGTGTTCCTTTTTTAAAATTACTATTGTATTATTATGTTATTAATTGTATATTTTCTTATTGTATATTATATTGTATCGTTTTTTGCCTTTTATTTTCATTAATATTAATTATATATTAATTAATTAGTATTAATCGTGCTATTATGAATTTTGAATTAGTATTTATTACTATTATATTATTGTGTTATTATTAGATATTTCAAAGATATAAAATCATTTTTACTTGCCATACATTTGTAAGGTTCAGCAAGCTTATCACTGGGGCACATCTAACATTCAAATGTAAGGTTCAGCAAGCTTATCACTGGGGCACCTCTAACATTCAAATACCGGTTCCTACTACGTAAGGTTCAGCAAGCTTATCACTGGGGCACCTCTAACATTCAAATAAATTTAAATGTTAACAAGTCATTGTTATAACAAATAAATATACCATGGTAAGGCAGAGGGAAAATATTAGGTAACATTAATTTACTATATTTTTTTTATAGTGAATAATATGTAATGATAATAATGTGCTATGCAATAATAATAAGAATGGGGAAAGATAATGGGAAGAATATAATTACTAAGCTTGTTTTCTTAATTTCTTTAACTTTTTAAAAGTAACCACCTTTAATGTGTATGAAATAAGATAATATATATTTTATCTCTTTGGTCAGGTGTTGCGGCAGGAATTTAGAGATCCTAAGTGTTCTGGAGGAGTATGTGGAAGCGGCTTTAAACTGGGGTAGTACAGAAGGTATATTGTATTCTGAGGCTTCCCGTTTGTTGCTAATGTGTGGCAAAAAGAGAGAAGCAGAGTCATCGGCGAACAATGCTTGTAAGCTGCAGCCTGCCGCTTCTCTGCATCTTGCCCGTCTTACCGCCACACATCTTGCCATAGCAGGCCTTAATCAGCAAGTAAATGCTTGACTTATCTATTGCTAGGGCATAAACATAAATAGCTTTATATTATACCTACAGCCCCGGTGAATAAGTGGTTAAGTCGAATTTTCTCCAAAATGAGTTTCTTGTTCTTAGCGAAGCGGAATTCTGTTATTTTCGCATTCGCCAGGCATTAGTTTGAAAAGAAGTTATTGCTTATATTACAACTCCATTTCAAGTAAAAAACGATGAGAATGACACGATTCCACTTTTGTTAATATAGTTAACTCTCTATTGACAAAATTCGACTTAACCACTTATGAGTGTTAATAATACACACTATATTTTTAACTTATATTGTCATCACTTTTTAGTTTATGTCAGGCCTAAATAAAATTTTTGATTATATTATTGACAGAAGTATAATTTCATTTATAGATTTAAGTAAGACTGAATTTTTAAAGTTAGTTTTATTTTTAATATTTTTAAAAACATTTTTCTTATTAAAGTTGTTTTATATTGCTTAGACGAGGCAGGAGATCGAGTTCTTACAGGTCGTTGGAGGGCAGGATAGGATCGAACCAGAGCTCTGCCTCTTGTTGGCGATCGTTTCACCTTCTGAAGAGGACACGTTGGAGCTCCTTGATGGAGCGGTATCTGCCTTGCAAGCCAAATCTTCTCTTTACAAATTCGGGCCTAGCCACCTTACTGCTCTTGATCCTGACCTCTTAGTTCAGATAGCCATGGCTTATCCTGATACGGTAATACAAATTTATTTTTTAAAAAATGTTAATATGTATTCTTGTTTGGTAAAAGAAAGAAATTAAATAGAATTTCCAATAAATCATAAATGGACAATAACAAACTGTTAAAAGAACAAATACTTAACCTTAAGTCCTTCAATTATTTATTTTTAATTAGATTTTGTTTTGCTTCCTGTATTGTAAATAAATGCATTTGAAGAAACTTAATGATTGCAGAACGTTGGTATCAAAAGAAGGGCGAGGACATTAACACTCGTAAGAGAGGTGTGCCCTGGATTGATGGAGGCTCGCTTGGATCTCGTTCGCTGTCATCTTAGGCTTCGGTCGTTTCACGAGGCTGCGGCTGCTCTTGAAGGTGTTCAACATCCGTCAGTTGCATTGCTTGCTGCAGAGATACACTTACATCTGGTCAGTTGTTGTATGAAACAACTTTTTTTTTTACTAATTTCATTGGACCATTAATGGTCATTTTTAATTCTTATCTCATCTTTTAGGTCAACAGTATAGCTATTTATATAGAAAAAAGTCAAAGATTTTTAAGAAGTGTTAAAAATGATCAGAGAGTGCTGTCAATAAATTTTGAACACAAATAAGTACATTTATGTGTGCCGACATTTCTGGCTGATTTTAAGGCCTTCGTTAGGGATGATAATAAAACAACTGTTGTTATATATTTGATATTTTAGTTTCAAATTACTTCATACTATTCATACTATTGATAATTTGTACTTAATTGTATAACATTTATTGGCTGCATCCCCTAACTATTTTCAACATTTCTCAAGATACATCCAGTTAACCATTTCCCCATCAGTAAATTTTTTTTTCCCCAGGGTGAGATAGAGAAGGCAGCTTCTCGACTGGAGTTGGGGCTCAGTGACAACTTGTCCCTAAAGGAGATGCCTGGTTTCCATTTTATTAGTGGTCTAATTGCCATGGCTCGAAGAGATTACATAACAGCTATTGGATGTATGAAACAAGCTCTCGCTTTGAATAAGGGTAAGAAATGATGTTTATAATTATTTAAAAAATTAAAAATAACCTTACATTTAGGTTTTCTTTGTCAACTTACTTCTGGAAGGATGTAATTGTCATGTTGACATGTACACAAGTTGGCATAGGGCCCAGGCTCCCGTGATTTGGGCGCCACTTTTGTCGAAAACAGTAAATTTTACTTTTATAAAATGTATGACCATGTTTACTTCATAGTATATCTTAAATAAAATCTTGATGTTCATGTCAAAACACTTAAAAACCATATTGACCAGTCTTGATTCTGGCAGTTTAACCAATATGGAGTTCTTAAACTACTTCTATCATTCAATTAGGTTTATTTAAGTTATATTAAGAATTAGAAAAAAAATGAGTTTAATCACTTCTCTATAAAATTTCTCTCTTTTGATCTCTCATTTCTCCTCAAAACTGGTAAATAATCTATGATACGGAATTAAAATCTATAATAATGAAATTTATTACCCAAAGTACATAAGGATTACACATTAATAATAGGCATTACTCCATGACAACTACACATATAATTAAATGTGTTGGTGTGAAATTTGGTGTATTTTGTCAACATTTGTTTGATATTAATTGATGATAAGGCTTGTAATTTTCCTAAAAAAATAATGTTAATAATAACAATGTTAGAAAGAGATTGTTTAATTTCGTTTTCCCTTTTTTTTTTTAAATTTATTATCCTTCAAATATTAAATTAATTTTAATTTTGGATAATATCTCTTGCAGGAGTGCATAAACTAAATGATAAAGAATTAGGAATGGTTTACACCGAGCTGTCCTCTGCCTATATGAAGGAGGGCGAAACAGACAAAGCAGAAGCTGCCCTTCATGTAATTTCAATTTATAATAATGTTCTATTATTGGTTGATTTTTTCATATTTTCGATATTAATCCTATTGCATAGGAAGCACATGAACTGTTAAAAAACACAGATGAAGAAGGCAAGTTAAAAATTCAGAAGGCGCACTTGTTAGCTGTTCAGGGGAGCCCGAGGGCTGCTATACAGGAGCTCTCTCATACTTCTCCGGGCCACCCCTACTTTGTACAGGTTTGTGATTTTTATTTGCCATTTAATTAACTTAATTTATCTGTCTGTCTTTATGTATCTGTAACTGTTACTTTTTATTATTTGTTAAAAAACTTTTTTAATGCATATTATTACCCTATTTTATTTTTAAAATGAAAGACCGAGAGGATTTCGCTATAGCTTCAAAATAACGAGAATGATTATCAAATTTAAAATTTATTTATGAATTGTGAATTATTTATGAATGATTAATTAGTTTAGATTATTTATTGCGACATTTATAGGGGCTGCAGATATATGCATACTCTTAACATGTTTTGATAATTGATAATCCCTATTTATTTTCAGAATGAAATGAAGAAAGCTGAAATCTATCTGAAATATCTAAAAGATGAACGTGGTTATAAAGATTGTTATCAAAGATTGGTCGATTCTGACCCTAGTCCAGAAAACCTAACCCTTCTTGGAGATGCTTACTTGGCAATTCAGGTATAAAACATTGAATTTATTTTAAAATAGCCTTATTAATAGTATTGTTGCAATGTATTGTTTTACAATCAAATTATTTGCCTAAGGAACCCGACTTAGCTATTAAGAGCTATGAGAAAGCGATGCAAAATATGACCGAAAATTCCAAACTGATGTGCAAGTTGGCTAGAGTTCTGGTAAAATGCCATCAGTACAGTAAAGCTATCAAGTCCTACAGGAATGCTGGTAACTCTTTTCTTTTGATTCTGTTGTAATGTTCATTTCTTAGATAAACTTCTTATGGTTGTCACACAATATTCATAATAACTTTAAGACACTAAAAGAATGCCAAGAAAATTGGGATAAAGCAGCAACTTTATGGGGTAATTTACTCAATGTAATATTGTCTCTACATAATATTATGAGGAATTACACCAAATTTCTTTTTATATTATATATCATAGTTTACCTTAATGGGTTTATTAAGGTATTCATAATAGTAATTTTCCCTTACCTAATTCCATAAAATGACCAGTTCCTGGGTTTTAGAATCTATGTAATTTTATAACAAAATATAGAGTTAAAAATTAATTGTTTCGCTAGTAAAAATAGCAATTTAGTTTTACATGACACTTTGCCGCCTTATTTTTTATGTTTTTTCTCCACTCCTGAACCTTTAGTTTCGGGAATATAAAGCATTGCTTGACTAAACTAGCGAAATATATGAAAAATCATTTTTTAAATTTTGGAGTTATCCAATTTTTATCCTGAATGCCACATATACTTGGTTATTTTAAATTTAACTAGACAGAGTTTTCACAATATTACAAGTTAATCAATAAGTAATGAACTAATTGTGAGAATAACACTTATTTTATATTATTATTAGAAAATTTACAGGAAATGTAACTCAGAATTATTTTGTGAACTGATATCTGACACTTAGAAAGAATATTAATGTCCCAGCTATGAATTACTTAAAAACAAATACTAGCTCCTGACCACTTTACCCTTGTCCTTGCTGTATTTACTAAATCTAATAAAACAACTCATATTGTAAATCTTAGAAAAATGTTAATTTGATTTGTGTTTATTAGGCGAAGAGGGTCGTCTTGAGCTCGGAGAGTTGCTCATTCGTCTCGGACAGCTTGATCAGGCTTCAGAGGTAGCTCAAGAATTACCTACAGCCAAGAGAGCTCTTCTTTTAGCAAAGGTTAATAATGGTTATTGTTGCTTATACTTTGTAAAAAAATAAAATTACATAAACTCGTAATAAAGCAACTTGGTCCTAGTGGTAAATTATCTAATGCTTAAATTATGGTAATGCTTTTCTTTCAGATTGAAGAGAAGAAAGGTAAAGTCAATAAAGCACTCAAGACTCTAGTCGATGCACAAGCAGAAGTAAGACTTTGTATCTTGTTATTCGTTCCTTTCTTAGCACTTAAGATTCTATCTGTACTCGCATTTATGATACATAAACTGAATCTCTTACCATTTTAATTTGTTTAAATCATAAGAAATGAATCATGACACGTCAAATTGGCCAACAAATAGTAATTGTTCAAATAAAAAAGGTCCTAATTTGTTTCATTTGATAGGAAACAAAGGAAAAAAAAATTACATGAGATGTGATTCACATAACCCTTTTTTGTTTTTGTGTCTTGATAATGCCTGAATAGGCGAAACGTCGACTGGTAAGTGGGTGTATTACTGTATTTGAAACATAAGGCTTTGCATTGCGGTTTTTCCCAATTGCATTATAATAAATAATAGTGTTTCTTTTTGAGTTTTTGGATCTATTTTATTTTTAAAAAAATAAGTTATTCATTGTCGTAATGATAACATGAACTTGTTTAATTTTGGAAAATGTTGTAAAAAGCATTGCTGAAATCTGCATGTGTTTGACTCTCTAACCTGATAAAATATTAGTGCATACTGTATCTAACAATTGTTAACAACTAATAGTTTAGTTGAAGTCAAAATAAACCAGCAAATATATATTTAACCTTCTTCTTCTTCTTTCTCTAGCTCATTTATGCCTCTCAGTTGTGGAGATTCCATTACATCTCTGTAACCTATCATCCTAATTATAATTTATAACCTAATTTTTAAATCCTAATTATAATTTTACCTATTACTCACCACCATAAATACCTCAGATTATGGTTTATATTTTTACAATACAAGCTTTTCAATGACAATATAATGTACAGTTGCTGAGGGAAAATGAATGTGATATAGGGCAGTTATTCCATCAGATGGGAAGCTACGCTGCTTCGACTGGCGATTATCAAGTCGGAATAGACTACTTCAAGAAGTCATTGGCTTACAGACCAGGTTCGATCCGCACTCAAGTAGCCCTTGCTAAGCTGTACATGCAGGTACCTACCCTCCGTACTCTAACTCAATTGAAGATGGAACCGATTTTAAGATCATACATTAAAAAATCTGATTCCATTTTCTCTTTCTATATTTATAGAATATTTGATTGCTAGGAGTATTATGAAATGTTGAGCAGGGATTTTCAAAGAAATTGTATTAATTAATTTTGGAATATTCTAAAACAATTGGCATATTCTTGAATGAAATATTATTACCAAGTTTATTACCTCATTTATGCACATTTATGAAATTTTGTTTGAAATTATCTGAATATTTGTAGAACTGAGATCATTTTTTTTTCTATTATGGTTGTGTTTGATCTGAATGTATTTATTATATGTGAGATATATAACTCTGAGCAATTGAGAATACATTTATTTTAAAATTAAAGATTTATTCAGTATTAAAGTCCATTATAAGATTATTAGCTAATTACAAGATTTGTAGCTTAGTTTTTGGAGTTTCACAAGAAATATTTATCCACAGAAACTTAAAATTTACTTGTGTATTAGCTGGTAGCCATAAAACTACCTCTTTAACTCATGTAACCTCTTCTTATCACTCATCTCATTTGGAATTAACACTTTTGCCTATTTAAAATAAACAGAATAAAACTTTGGGAATAGCTGTCTTTTAAAAATGAAGTCGTGAAATACTTACAGAAGTTCGGAATAATTCCAAGGATGAAATTATCTGAATAAATTCATCAAAGAAATGGAGATGTTTTCATCGAAATTGTTGGGAAAACATTTATGTTAGAAGAGGAACATGGCTAGAAGGGTCTAGAATTAGCATTTTACTATCACATTTTGTATTTTTGAATTTCCCCTTTATTATAAATAATTAGGTAGGTATTATCAGTGTTCAGGTTATAAGCAATGGTGGATAACAGTCCCTGGAGACCGGCTAATACACAAGTAGCATAATAACATTGTATTAATTAGAACCCAGCTTCTTATTAAAAACTACATACTTCACTCTTTGTTATATTGTTTGTTTATTTTCTTTAGGAAGGAGGGATTACTTTTTATAGAACTTATTTGTTAAATACAATATTAAAATCGATAATCTTTGTTATTATGATATGTTATCCTAGTAATTAATTTAATATTTCAGATAAAAGACCTCTCTTCGTGTGAATTGTTGTGCTCCGCGATTTTATCTAACGAACCGTCAAACGAGGCTGCCCTGCTAATGGTTGCAGACCTGTCACTGCGTCGACTTGATCTCTCTGCTGCTGCGGTGCACTTCTCTTCTCTACTTCAGGCCAGGCCAGATTTCTGGTTGGCACTGGCTCGTCTAATACAGGCAGGACATCCTAACATTATTATAAAATACATTGAATATCTTGGAAGTTTGGGATTTCTGAAAGAAATATCAAAGATTTTTAGCTCATGGAAAATTTTTAATAAAAAAGTGGTCATATGCCATATTTTAATATTCAAAGCTTATTACCTTATATGATGAAGGGTAAATGAAAGTACTCTTGAAATATTATTATTTATCAGAATTCAACAGAAGTTTTACGTCAATATTGTTTACTTGAAATACTTACAAATAGTTTCTAACAAATTAAAATGGACCTCACAGGCATGATTTTAGGTTCACAGGCGGAATGCTAGCATTGAGCAGTCCTGGCCGTACATAGAAGCCGCAACAAGTGTTTCTCCAAACCATCCAGCTCTCCATTATTGCACAGGTAATTTTTCAGATTCTATAAGTTCACTATTTCTATTTCATAAATCCCCCCATTATTGCAATAGTAAAATTTATTTTCTGGTGGGCGGAGATGATTTTCCACTTTAGTTAGAATTAGTTGGTAATTGGTAGAATAATTATTCTTATCTACCACAGTTAGAGTGGGTAAAAATGTTAAACAAACACTAAATTAAATATCTGGTGTAGAAATCCTATGAATTCCTTGAATGTCTATAGAACTAATAATTGGCGAGTCAAAAAGTGTTACCGAATCAAAAGAAAGTAAATTTTTTTGTATTAAATATTACTAAATTAGAACTTGTTATTTGTTACAGAATATAGTTAGAGTTGAGAGTTAGGTATAAAGTAATGTGTCACTTATGGTTCATCAACTATAAATAAAATTAAATATGTTAGTAATGAATAAAAACTCTTAAATACTTCTTTTTATGAATTAGTTTACCCTACTATTATATTAAAGGATAGCCTGTTTTTTGCTTGTAAAACTCTTCAATCTTTACCATATTTTAAAATATAACAGAAATTGTTTATATTTTCTTATCAGCGCATACATTATATTCTCATGGCTAGACTTTACATTTGTAAATAATATTTCTCATAGGAATAAAATTATAAACATTGCAATAATTAAACTACGTGTACAGGGCTATACTACCTTTACTGTGGTGAAAAACAGAAAGGACTTGAGGAGCTGAATATGGCACGTGGCGATATTGAATGGGGCCGTCAAGCAACACATGATATGGTAAGATGATTTTTTAAAACTCTTATCTTTGTTCTATTATAATTTTACTATATTTTTATTATTGTTAAAATATTTTACTGAATAACAATCAGTTCTGCATGAATGTTAATATTAATTTAGAGATGAAAATAGTTGACTGGAAGATATAATGGAGGATGGAGATAGTAAGGGGGGGTGCAGTCAAAAAAGTGTTTTTTTTTACTGCACCTCCCCCAAGTATCTGCATCCTCCGTTAATATTAATTATTAAATACTTGTTAGTAGAAACAGTTGAAAAAAAAAACGCAATGAAAGAATAGAACCAATTTAAAAAATACGGAAATTTCAAAAACTACAGGAAAAATATAATAAAACTTCCAGTAGAATTAATTGTAATGTTTGTAAATAATTCTAGCTTTCGAATAGGGAGGTATTAATGTCGGGTTCTCGGGTTCTGAGGATGAGGATGAGGGGGACTGCTGACTTTGTTATTAAATACGATCAAGATTATTGGTTCAATTGTCTCAGGAAGAACTCATTAAATCAATACGAAATTTTTATTTGAATTCTATGTATCTTGAAAAGTAAGACCTTAAGACCTCAAATTTTGAAAGAGGGTGCTTGTATGTAATTTTTTTTTTTTTTTCATTGTCAATTACAAAGGTTCATTATTGAAAATAATAATCTAAAAGGTTATGTTTGAATATATTAAATGAGAAAACTAAAAAAACAATAATGAAATTTACAATAAAAAATATTCTTTTACAAATTAAAGAAAGAATCCTTACACAACTTTCCTACCTACTTATGCCATTTTATTTATTAAAATGTAGCATACTTAGTAATGGAATATGTTTATCATCTTTGTGGAATCCATTTTTAAGCCATATAGTATATTCATTGAAACACTTCTGTAGGTTGAAGCATACCTGGCAAGTGGTCAAGCCGTAGCTGCTGAGCGACTCCTTGCAGATATAGAACCGAGCAGCCCCGACGAGGAAGGGCGTTTGGTTCTTCTGTCATCGATGGTCCGCCTCGCCCTCCAAGATAAGACAGAGATAGATCGTGCTATTACAGATCTCACCCGTCTGGCAACTCTGGAGCAGTATAGGTAGGTTGAATGTATTCTTGTTTGTAAACTCAAAAACCTCCCTTGATTACTAGTACAAATTACTGTGTTCTGGAGATAGGTAGATTTTTATATCAGCCTATGGATACTTCAATGTAGCATACTCCCATCTTAAAAAACAATGTGATTATTAGAAAAAACATTTTGGACTTAAAATTGAATGAAACACTTATTAAACTTGATCTTATCTAAAAGTATATAGCAATAATGTAAATATCTAGTTTTAACCAGGTAGAGAAATTGGTTAATAACTCATTTTGGACAATATTCGATTTAACCACTTAATCACCGAGGCTGCAGATTTATATATCTCAACTATAACTGTATTATTGGAGATTTACGAGTATCAACCAATATCGTAACACAATAGATCAATACATTTAAAAAATAAATAAATAATAGAATTGTGAGTTTATTTTCCTTCAGGTCTTAGGAAAAAAAAAAGGATTTTAAATTTAATTTAATTTTAAGGTGTATAATATAGCTTTTAATATAAAAGTGGACCTTTTTAGATTTATTGATGATAGTTTTTTATATACTTCATTTTTAAAAGTTTTGAATTTGTTTTTCTTGAATTCTATATTTATTTCTTGAATAGTCGGAAATTGTATTGTTTGCAGGGTTGGGGCTACCCTTGGTCTTGGTCAGTGCTATTTTGCACAGAAGCAATATAATAGAGCCAAGGTCCTGCTCAAGCAAGTTGCAAGGACTCCTTGGACGATGGAGGAGGCCGAATACCTCGAAAGGTTTTCTTATTCTTCATATATTATTCTCATCACACTATTTTCCTATATTTCAATTTATCTGTAATTTTATCACACAAACTAAGCTCATTTTACCATTTTAATATTTTATGTCTTACTAAAATATTTACATGTGGAAGAAAGTGGTCCTGGTAGAGGTCACAATGAATTTCTCGTAGAATTGGAGAAAATAGATTAGCTAACGTTTCGACCTACTTTGTAGGTCTTCTTCAGGGCTGTGGGAGTGGAGGCTGGTAGGTCGAAACATTGGCTAATCAATAAAGTTTTTCTCCAATTCAACGAGAAATTCATTGTGACCTCTACCCGGACCACTTTCTTCCACATATATTATCAAGGTCAACAATTATCATTCAATATAAAATATTTACATTTTGATGATAATTGTTGACCTATGATAATTTATGTTGAAGAAATTGGTCCGGGTAGAGGTCACTGAATGAAATTCTCAATTTTATTCTGAAATAAAAAAATAAAGATTTTCTCAAATTACTTGAGAATTTCATTCAGTGACCTCTACCCGGACCAATTTCTTCAACCTAAAATATTTACATATTTAAATAACTAATTTTATTTTTGAAACAGGTCCTTGTCCCATTACGCTAATGATTAATGTATTTTTAAATATAATAATTTTAATCATGTTTTCAAGAGGTCTTCCGAGATCCGATTCACTAAGTGCATTCCACTGCAGTTGTAAATCATAGCTTATAACTCTTAAAATATACATTTTTTTTCAATCATTCATTTTAAAACCTCTTTATGAACAGGAAAAAAAAAACAATTTTATTAAATAACTTGATTTTGATGATTTTTAGGCTGTGGCTGTTATTGGCTGAACTGCACATTACCAACGGAAACAGCGACCTCGCTTCTGAACTCCTGAACAAAGTCCTTTTGCACAATCAGTCCTCGGCTAAGGCTTATGAACTATTAGGATTAGTAGCGGAGAAAGAGCAAAAATACCGTGAGTAATAATAAGTACATTACAGTCTTACGTTTCTTTTTTACTTCCTTGTACACAGTAAAGGAAATATAGTAATCCTTAACATTTTAAAATTTAAACACTGATATCAATATTGATCATCCCTTACTACGATTAGTTTTATTATGAATTCTGTTTATACATATGCTTGTTTCTATTCTGCCCAACCCAATAGGGTTAGACTAAAAAGTTGAAATTTCGTATTCTAGATTGTTGTATTTTATTATTCTAGACTCTTTTCATCGCAAGTGGTACTTTATTTGAAAGTCATAGAAGTAAAAACAGAAAGAAAAAAAAATGTATTCTATAACATAGTCGTTAGTAACGGTAAATATATTTGAATTATTTTTAAATTTGGTATTTCATATTTTTATGTTTGTGAAAATAAACTAATAAATGTTGGCTAAAAGCAATAAGCTGAGAGTGGTACTTTACTAAAAGCTTCAAACAAATTTTTGGCCAAAAATAATTAAAAATAAATAAATAATTTTAAAATTTAGTTTTGCATTTGAGGACTACATTAATGTAATAAAACTTTAATATATTTATAAAAAATAAAATTAATGTTTTACAGATGAAGCAAGCCACAACTATAAGCGAGCGTGGGATCTTAGCAATGGATCGGACCCAGCACTTGGCTACAAACTCGGTTATAATTTGCTGAAAAACAAGCAGTTTGCCGAGTCAGTAGCGATCTGCCAAAAAGTATTAGGCGCTAATCCAGAGTATCCAAAAATAAAGAAGGAAATTCTGGAGAAGGCTTTGAAGAAGCTACGGATTTAAAGTTCAAGATATTTTAATAAAATGATTAGATAGTTTTTTTAATTATAGATGATTATAATTTTTTTCATTATCTCAACAAATTTAAGTAGATATATATGTAGTAGATTGAACTGTTAAAGGTTAATATTAATTTTAGAAAAATGTTATAAGATAATTAATTGATCTACTTAAAAAAATATTTTTAATTCACTATTTGTAGTATATTCAGTAGGGAAAGTCACTTCCCAGTAAGAATTGGTCTCCAGGGAAGTTAGACCATCACTCCCTAAGGGGAAGACCTACAGAAATTAACAAGCAAAAATTGTATATAGTATCTGTAGTAAAATTGTTTTAATTTTTATTATAATTCCTGTTAATTTTTTTGTAATAAAAGCTTTATTCATTCATTCATTCAGTAGGGAAAGTGTCTAATGTTTGCCCTGTTCATAATTACGTTCTAATGTTAAACAATATTTTATAATGCTTGTCAATAGTCGGGAGTGATGTAGCTGATATATAGAGCGCTGAGTTGCTCATATTCTGCGGTAGCGGATAAGTTATTTAATCTGTTAACAGTCATGGCTGACTCTCCTGAGGTTTACCCAGACTCTAAAGTGGGTAAGGTAACCTTAATTGTCGGAACAACCTGATGGTTGAATGTAATCTCGGACAGACCTCGTTGCACAACCGTGTCCTAGAAACAGTGCAGTCTCTATCATGCACTGAACCTAATACCCTGCATGGGTTGTGGTGGAACAAGTTTTTATCATTAGTATGTCTGCAGAATATATTAATTCCTATTGAAATAATATTTGGTATACTGTTGTAAAGATAAATTTATTTTTGTAATTAGTTTTCACTTCTGAAACTACTAGTTATTAAATATAGTACACTTAATTCTGATATAAATGGATAAAGCTATACTTTGTTTTGCAATAAATTATATTTTTTCCTTTATAATGAACTTTATTTTTGACAAAATGTAATCTGGATACTATTCCATTCATTTGTATTATCTTATCAAAGTTAATGTTCACTAAAAATATTAAGATATAATTTCATCCATTTGACGTTAATAAATTATTTGTATCGCTTTATTATTATCTAAACATCTTAGAGTTGTTTATAAACTACTAAGTGATAGTATTATATTTTTTTTAGTCTGTGATTTTCAACTTATCCGTCCAATCCAGTCTGATATTATTAAATATTTATTTGTTATTTAGTATATTTTTGAATAAACATTATTAAAATTTTTGTCATAATTATTTGTTCCCCTTTTCTTTTTTTTTATAATACAAATATAATAATACAAAAATATATTCCTCCACCGTTTCAAAATTTATTTTCTATTCTCAACTCAAAATTTTGGGACTTGTTTCATAAAAAAGTATCTATTCATAGACACATTTAGGTAGCGAAGGATTTAAAAATCTCAGAGAAAATTTTCTCCACTGATATCTAAGTCAATGAAGGCTTTCGATGGACCCTAAATCAAAATGGCGATTAAAACAAATGACTTTCTTTTTTGCATAAATGTTAGCAATGTTACAATGGTCTCGGGCAGAATACTCAAGATTTATTGAGTTTAAATTTTTTTCCATAATTCTTGACGATGATAAAGTAATAAATAAATAACACTTTTAAAGTATTTTTTTATATTATCTGAACAAAAAATAACAAAAACATTTTTGTGAGAAATTACTATCACAATTGACCCATAAAATTATTGACAATAACAAATCTCATTTTTTTTTAAAATGAACATTATCTTAGATGTTTTTATTGTATTTTTATTGTTTAAATATAAATAATATACATATTAATACATCATAGGCCAAAGTTTGCCGAATTCCTTATCAGAGAGCATTGTCCACGACTTGCCCAAAATCTCACTGATGGCACTTTCCGTATCTTCATACGATTGAGAACATTTCTTCAGCCAATGTTCAAATTCATGGCTCCATTCCGGACTGATTGGCCAATCACACCTGTAATGACATGTCTTAATACTTGTATAAACAGTTAAGTCTTTATTTGAAGAAATTAAAAATAGATGAGATACGATAAGGTTTTCTACAAAAATGTAACCAGTGCAAAAGTTGAAAGACATCTTTTATAACCTAACTAATATTTTAAAAAAAAATAAGCAAATTAAATTGAATCTTGATAATGAAAGTGAAATGTAACTGACCTCTTGATAACAGCATTTCTCCTTACATAAAGATCCTTGAGCCTATCACGACCAGCGTCAGCTATAAGCAGCAGAGTGCATGTCGACACTCTTTCCCTCAATATCTGAAATCATTTTTATTTTTAAATGCGTCATTTATACAAAAATTAGCCTCTTAAAAAACAAATATTTTTTAAATTTATCATAAGTCAATTTATAAAATTTACTTATATCTAAATGGCACTTATAACTAATGTGATTAAATGTTTTTAGGAATTTATGTCTGTGGGATAATAATTTAGATTATTATATTCTTCTTTCTAATTGTATTAATTTAGTGAAAGGCCTAACACAATGTATTTAGTTCCTTAAAGTATTCCTTTTTTTTTTTTTTACAATACATTTATTAATATTATTAGTGTATTCTCCCAAGTTGAAGACGTTAAGCAAACAACTCAATCAAGCTTTCTTTGGGTTCTTCTTGTTCTTCCAATTGGCTTTCATTCTCCCCGAGAAGGCTTGCCTACGTTCTTCCGACCACTTTGGTCTGCACTGCTTTTGATTTTGTTGCTCTGAAGTAACTTTCTACTTGTTGACTATGTATCTGAAGGTGTCTCTGTCTAAAATGTCTGTTGCACATATGTTTGCGTTTTTGAGGTCCTTTCGAAGTTTGTCCAGCCAAGGTTTTGAATTATTAAGTGAGCTAACATAATTTAATATTCTTTTTGACAGTCAATTTTCTGGTAATCTCGTGAGGTGTCCAAAGAATTTCATTCATCTTTTTCTAATGTCTATTTAAATATTTGAAACTTTTTTTGTTGTTTTGATTGATTTTAGCCTATAACCTTGGGTGTATCTTGCTCCTGGGATTTTCCTGATGATCTTCCTCTCTTGCTTTTTGATTTTTTTTAATTCTTATTTTCTGTTAAATGACAATGTTTCACTTGCGTAAAGAACTGTTGGTTTTATGATTGTTTTTACAATATATATATTAAGAAAATAATTTTTAGCCCTATTTCAAAGTTGATTGTTGCATTAACAACAATTATTACAGAAATATTTGAAAGATAATTAAATGTCCTATAAAAATATAAAAAACAGACAGATTATTAGCAAACATAGAATATTGAATTTTACAGCCACAATTATAAAGTTCTTTGGAAAACTATTGGTTTTTTTTTATTTTTTATTTTTTTTTTTTTAGTTTTTCGAAAAAATTTTGATCATTAAAACTTGCAGGTGATTCCAGATTTTAATTGAAAGACCATAGATATTAATAATGACCATGGAGTACATTGTAAACTCTAAGTATTATAAGAAAAATTTTAAATTATTTGACAATCTACTAAAAGGTTAAAAATGTGCAAATTTATAAGTATTTAAAAAATATATTTAAATTAAATTAAAAAAAAGGGACTTATAAGAGATATAAATTGAAAATGACTGAAGAATGTTGAAACGTATTTAAATAAAGAAAAAATGTTTGACTGGAAAAGGTTTTTTTTTTTTTACTTACTTGAATGAATGACTCAAAAAGATGTACTCCAGTAACATAAACAAGAGAATTAAAATTGAAAGATTATTAAATTATGTGAAGAACTAAACTTATAATAAATTTTAAAAATCATTTTAATATTATTTTTAATATAAAAAGTATTAATATTTATTATAAATTATAATACATTAAATATTAACGTAGTTATTAAATATATAATAATATAAATGCTAGGTAAGGTATATACTACAAAATTAGCAATATCCCTATTCATTTTTGTGCTGTATAGTTGCTAAAGATTAGTTATAATTATTACTGTTATTTTTTTTCTTATATATATATATATATATATATATATATATATATATATATATATATATATATATATTATTATAGTAAACTAAAAAGCTAGGTATATATGATACTTAAGTGATGTTAAGCCTACAAGTGTATTCAACCTGGGGCATTCCTTGACCATCATGAGCAGAAAAGGATCAGTTCTGTCAGCAAAGGACTTTGGTGTGGTAAACTTCGGAAGCCCGACGTGACCGAACAGTTGCAGGGTGTCCCTGTACCATTCCAAAGTCCTATTGAGGAGTCCACCTTCTAGCTGTGTCCATGTAACAAATTTATTAATTATAAATATTGTGAAAATAACAGGGCTTCATTAAATGTATCTAAATTATCAGACTTAAATGCTAAGCTTTTATAAACCCCATTTACAAATTTGGCATGGGATTTGCCACTGTTTAGAAAAATTGCAATCGCACCTTTATTATTATTAAATCAATAATTCACTCATTATCTTACATTTATAGTAAAAATTATTAACAATCCATCTATAATCAATATTAAAAAAAAATTAGAATGAAATATTCATACCTTGCTAAAAGGACAGTCATATAGAATTGATGCAACGGGTGCTTTCTCTTGCCAGACGATTTCTCGCTCTACACGCAAGCAGGTGAGGCTGAGATGAACTCTGAGTTGAGGATTACAGGTTCTAGCTTGACGCCACGTCTTCGGACTGACAGAGGCCGGGCTCGGAGGACTGTGCTCGGTCTGCCTCAGGTGAAGGGTTGGCAATCCACTATCAGCCAATAGCAACACCAGTTCCTCAGAAAGGTTTTGTGGGCTCAACTCCAACACCTGCTCTGTCTGGCCTGTCACAATTACTGGCAATCGCACGCAACACATCATAACTCTTGTATGTTAAGGAGGTAAGCATTGTCTACTGTTCTTTTGGATCAGTGCTGACCTCGATAAACAACACTTGTTCAGAAAGAAATAACTAGCAAAGATGAAAAATTGAGCAAATGTAAACTTTAAAACTTTTAAATCTACATGTTATTGTTATAAATACTTAAATTATGATTTATTAAATATACATTTTGTACTTGTTTCATAAAAACCCAATGACTATGGTTGGGCTGGTTTCATTTCCAGTTCCTAACTTTAACAAAACTACAATCAATTTCTTTAAAATCTTGTCGCTGTTTCAATTATAAACAATTTTTTCAAGTTTGTTTTTATTTGACATTTCAGATTTTAATTGATTGTGAAGAAATGCTTATATTGGTAAAAAGTCAGAAACTACATCTAATTAAATAATGTTTAATCATAGAGCAGTATAATTAAAGTGAAATGGGCATATTAAATAATTAAATATACCAGTTTTTAAACATCAAACAACAGCTGGGCTTAGTAAAGAACGAATCCCTCACAAAGCACTGAGCAAATAGTAAATATCCAAGGCATAGTTGGTGGGATTGCTTCAAGTCTGATCTTGAGAATAAAACTTTTAAAAGTTTTAAGTAGACTGAGCTTTATAAACAACATTTGATGGTATCAATATCAAACTTTTATCTAAGCCTTATTAATTTATTTTTTGTCAACAAAAATCTTTTTCATACAATAATGTTTCACTTAAAAACCAAAAATATATTTTATTTTTATCTTTTATTTTATTGTTAGATGTTATAATTTTTTAAATATTTTATTAAATCTGAAAAAAATAATAAATGATTTATTAAATCTGACTGAGAAGCGAACCAGGATGGCTTAGGTGGCTAAGTACCACGATGCACAATGGGAGATCTGGGTTCGAGTCCCGGTCCTGGTCATATCTTTTCTTTTAAAAAAAAAAATTAAAAATATTTTATTTTTAATTCCTCCCAAAATCAAAATTTTTAAAATAATGCTCTAACACTTATTCAATAACTTATTTTTAATAAATAATTTTTAGACAAAAAAAAAAACAAACAAGAAGGCTGTTAAAGCTTGTCGATACATGTTGTTCGATAACGAGGTCATCAAAAATGATTGCTAACCACTTGATTGTTTTGTTTTTACTTAGTTAATATTTATATAATTTAACAGTCATATTGTCCTACAAATTGCGTGGTACGTTATCCTTAAATTTTGGAGAATCATCAAATCGACATATTTTATCCTTGCTACCTCTGTTAGCTACCACAATCGAGAATTTTCGCAAAGGAAATTGTTGGGCATCTCATCAAAACAAAGCTATTCACGAAGATTCAGCTTGATAGTAATTGCAAAAATGTACCAGGGATCCTTGACTAGGATGGATATATCTCCATGAAAATGTTTAATAAATATGCATTTATGAGATGTATAGACATATAACTTTTTTTAAATTATGTATAATTATTGTAAGGATGCAGACAAATTGTTTTAAATGATAGATAATGACATATAGTTGTTGAAACGTTTTAAAGAATTAAACAATTTAAGAAGACTAGATGACTGGATGATGGTTAAAAATATAGAAAATCAAAAGATTTATAGCATAGTTTGCATTAATTTAAAAATGAACAAGAACCATTTTAAAAAATATTGCCTTTTTAAGGGCAACAATTAATATTAGTGGTACCTGTAAGTTGATAAAAACACCAGGATGTATAATCGGGCAGGTAGACTTAGTCATGTTGACAAGGCTGAGAGTTCGAAGGACTAGGCACTGTTCTGTCGCAACGTCGTCAAGCAAAGTCTTCGCTTCAGAACCATCCAGCAGTAAATCGGTTAGCTCCAAATGGCGAAGCCTCTTTAAATTACCCATAAGTCTTTTCACTGCTTCAAGAAGTTTCCCTTCAATATTGATAAAATTATTAATTAGAATCAATGCAATCATTTTTAGGAAATTGTCTTTAAATATTAGAGTTACATACTTTATCAGTATTAGGTAAAGACAGAACATACCACCAGTTCCATAGAGTCGGGATATCTGGTCTTCTTCAAATCTTGCCAGCAAGTCACAGGGAAACTGGTACCTAACAAAAATATTCCTTTACGCTTAGTTCATTTTAGTACAAAAATATCAAATGAATATTGTCACCACCGTATAAACCAATGAATATTGCATCAATACTTATTAGTTATTATAAATTTCAACAAGTATAAATCGGAAGTGGAATTTTACTTGAGCATCAAACAAATTTTGGTCAAGAATATATTTAATTATAATTTGTTTTTCAATTTAGAATTTAACAGTTTTATATAAACGTAAACAAAATTAATAATTAATAAGTTTAAGTTGTAGTTGACTGATTCAAAGTGATACTTTTCTGAAACACTAAATTGTTTATTATCTCATGTCACTTGACAAAGGAGGTACAGCAATTATGCTAAAAATTGTTATAAATTTTGTTAAATTCTGTAAAAATTAATCAAAACTGTAGTTTGTTCGTTTGTTTGTTCATTTAACATCACTTTATGCTGCTATGGCTAATCGGACGATGCTACAGTGGGAGCTCTAAATTTTGCCTATCCAGGTTTAATTAGGGTAGGGTTTTTTAACGAGTACCTGACATCGTACAGGCTCGGGACCCCCGTTTAACGTCCCTTCCGAAGGACGGCGTAACGAAGGATTTTTTACCACATGATGCTACAGTGGGAGCTCTAAATTTTGCCTATCCAGGTTTAATTAGGGTAGGGATTTTTAACGAGTACCTGACATCGTACAGGCTCGGGACCCCCGTTTAACGTCCCTTCCGAAGGACGGCGCAACTAAGGATTTTTTACTCTCTTTAAAAAATCCTAGGGCCACCTGCCGGGCTACGAACCCACGACCTTGGGTTTAGTAGTTTGTTACGCTAACCACTGTAGTTCATTAGTTTTCATTAGTTTATCATGGAACTGTAACTAACAGTTACTTAAAATCAGCAACTATTAACCTACCTCAGTGTATGAATGTGTTCACTGATACCACTGACGGTACATTTTTCTTTTGCGTTATGATGCTCTGCGTAAAAGGATAACATGTTCATAAACTCATACATGTTGTAGAAATTAGTCATCGGAGCAAAGATAAGTACCCTGAAGAAGCTTCCTACAGTAGAAAGGCACATCTGGGCGCGCAAGTGATCCAGAGTATACTAGAACAATAATAAACACAAAATTTTATTATAAGTAAATTGTCCTCATAATGAATACAATTATTGACACTTTTATAACAGTGAGGTACTTTAATATCAAGCTACTTGGTCCTTAAAATATAATAAAAACGTTACTACGTTACGTAACTACGTAAAATTTATATTTTCATAGAGAGAAAAGTGATGCATCACATTTTCAACATCTAGAAATAGGAGCTTTAGAGGAAAACTTTTGAATGTTAACTAAGACTTAACTTCAATATTTCACTAATTCATTGACTGTTTACAATTTTTTTATTAAATTAGAAAATTGTTTGTATGTATTGACTTTGCATATATGCATTAAACAATTGTATAAATCATTTCCAAATGTTTATTTTTTTCTCTTATTGTTTCTTCATATTTTATTCTTAAGTATATTGCAGTACTCTTAAGAATCAAATATGAATAAGCAAGATTATTTTAATGTAATAATCTCAACAAACGTAATTAATATAGTTTATAAATGTATTATGATTTATATTAAATTTTATAAATTAATACCCTTCCGAACTCGCAACTTTGGATAAGAAAAAAAGTTCCTCTCTAAAAAAAAGTATGTTTTAAAATTCTCTTTTCATTTATATGTTATAAAATTCTGCTTGTAAAATGATAATCACTATTAGATATAATTTTAAAATATGGAATACATTTTTTTCTGATTTTAAATTAGAAACATGGTATCTTTGATTAAACAGAGAAAGAAAGAATCACATACCTGCCAACCTGAATAATAATTAAATCTCCTTCTAGTTAACGTCCGTTCATCAAACACAAAAACTGACCAGGATTGAGGCAGATAGAAGGCATCGTACCAGCGCTTGCATACCATCGAGCAATAGTAACGCTCCCTCATGTTCAAGTACGAGTAAACGTTCTCTATGATCAAATCTGGTAGCTCTGACCATCCTCCTTCATTTTCCACAATAGCTATTTCATCTGTGAATTTTGTTTAATGTGAAGTTGAATTGATTTATCAGTTTAATCAATAAATATAAAACTATTCATTGATAGGGCACCCTTCTTTCTATATTTAATAGTTCATTCAAGCATTAAATTTATATATTGTTTCAATTTTTTCAAACTAGACTGCTGTATTGTTGCTTCTTGATAAACCTTACCCCAGGCTTAAAATGGATGATTCGATAACCTGCCATAAACCTGTTCCACATTACTCGAATGGAGGTGAGATCTCTTCTTTGGTTTCTGGTTTGAAATGGTCATTTATATAGTGTTTTCAATTATGTATCTATGTAAGCTTCTCAATTTATATGTTTTTAATCATATTATATATTTCCAGCACTTTTAATTTTTATTTATAAATATATGTTATAATTATAATGTGTATTTTTGTATAATCCTTATATCATTAACTTTTCATTATTTAGGTATACTATTTTGCCATACTTTATTATTTTTATCAACCAAAAGTAAATAACCTTTTCTACCTTGTTGCAGTCATTTTAGATTACAATTTACAAAATTAATAAATAAAAAAGTGGAATGTTTTATTATTCACAGATAAAAATACCTACAGGTACTGCACATATACGTAAAAAAATTTTCTTTAATATTGCTAGGATTAATACCACAGAACAAGATAAAATAACATGCGTTATGGTGTGCTAAATATAATGGCACTTAATGGTTGCTGTATTGCTTTGGCTACTCACAGGCTTCTGATTGAGTTTTAAAAATATGTTAAAAATGGCTATCTCTTTACATAGTTAAGATTGTTTATATTTAAATATATAGTATCTATACAATTTATTACACTATTTGTTATCTGATAACAAAAGTAAGGCTTCATAAAAACAAGGTTAGTAATAAAAAAAACTATAATTTTTATATTACCACAAACACTCATTATCATAAATTTAGTATGACAAGACCAGCATTTGGTACGGAAAAAATATAGTTTGGAAAATAAAGGATTTTTTAGAAACTAAGAGAGAACTTTAGTTTATGTCAAATCAGGCAACAAGTATTCGGAGGAAATATTATGAATTTAATATAAATTCTACTTATTAAATTTCAAAGCAAATTTTTATTAAAATCTTTACATACAAATTTTATTTAAAATACATAGATATAAAAAAGAGCTTTGGATAAAAATCATAAAATAAAATCATGGAATAATTCGTTTCTTTTTGTGAAACTTAAAATATATATACACACACATAAATGCCAGGAGACATTTTATTTTTTATGAGACATGCAGTAGCAAGCGTAAACATTGAAATCCAAATTTATTCCTACCATCCATTAGAGAGAAGTGATGTACTGGTCGTTTGAGCCGTGTCGGTGGTCTCTATATTTAGCGACGGGAGCAGTTTATATATAGCAATACAGGCACCTTTGTTTATATCCCGTTTGACTGCTACTGAAGTGGGGCAACTCAGGAATATATATAACAATGTGCAATGACAGCTGATTTTATTTCAATTCTATTATAAATTATAAATATAATTTTACAAAAATATAATTTCAATAGGAAAACAATAAATAAAAAGATAAAAGAATCACAATGAAATTTCAATTTAGTTAACAAAGAAAACATTAAATAAATCTAAATATGGCACTTAATAACAATTTTTGTTATTTTTATGTAGAACATAAAAAAAAATGAAACAAATACTGCTATTTAATTTCTTTTGATAAAGTTCAACTTATCAAAGCAACTTGTCTGTTTCAAAAATGTAAACTTTATAACATATTTAACAATTAATTTCAGTAACAAAAACTAAAAAAATTATAACTTACACATAAATAAACTATATTAATTGAAAAACTATAAGAAATGATTTAGAATTAACAAAAGTTTATAAAGTTCTCTGATAATATAAAATAATAATTTCTTAAACAACCAAAAGTTCATAAACAATTTTTTAAAATAAATATAAAAGCATTTAGAACAAGTCAATCAAACTTTTTAATTAATCAATCATATATACTTTACTTATCAAGTAACATACATCTTATAGTAGATGAGACAAAATATAAAATAGATTTTCGATTTTTTAACAATGATATTTTAAAAGTACTCTTTATATTTATCAAAGCAAGATCAATTAATAAACATTTATTTTTAGTTTAATATGTTTTGAATATATATGAAACATATAATTTTGATTATATCAAAACTGATAATTCAAACATGAGTTACTATTCATTGCATATATTTTTATTTACTAAATCCAGAGATCATATTATTCTTTTAATTCTACCTATATAAAATTGTTTTTGTTATAATTTGAATTATAGTTGTTTCATGAATTTTTGTTACGATATCAAGTGTAGGTTTGATATTTATCATTCATAACTATAGTAACTAAACTACTTTTATACCGCTACACAAATATCAGTACAAAACAATAATTTGCCATTATAAATGAAATAATGGCCATCATTTTTATTTATGATATTCTATTTTAAGTTCATCATTAACCTTTTTCAACATACTATGTTATATGAAAACATATAAGTTATTTTGAAATGGCTTCATCATATTATGATTTCTTCTCTGATTTTCCAAAATAACAGCGAACATTGCAGGGAAAAAAATACTGTCATTGAAAATTGAGCAGCCTTGGCAAACGTTAAAAAAAAAAAAAATTGGGACACCTTAACCAATATATTTACAGTTGGACATATCAATGAACCAAAAGTGACACGGCTGCAGAAGACAGCAGTCCGAAAGGAACTCCTCGACTTCGACAGTCAATCACCCTTTCATTGTTTTCAAGTCGTACAGCACCTACAGAACATTGATAGAGAAAATTAAATATGGTAATAAATCTATGTTATTAATTGTAAGGTCATTAAAAAAAGAAATGACCACTTTCACTATTCCTTACCTAGTCACCTTCATGTTATTAGAAATAGAAAAATAATTTTATTCTGGGACCAGGCCCCTTTAGAATAACAGAGATGAACATAATTAAGAAAATATTTATCTGGCCAAAGGCCTACATCTGAGTAAAAACTTATTTACAAAATATCCTGAAAGTAAATAACTAAACAGGTATGTTTTGGTAGATAATCAGAAAATGTGATGCAAAATTAAAATAAAAAAACAGACAAATTTACAATAAAAAGAACTAGGCTTATGGAAAAAAATCAGTAAATACATGATAGCATCTGGTAACAGAAATAAAAAATTAAAAAAAATGATTTCATTATGAGTGAGGAATATTTACAGTAGTTCATCAATCAATAAAGTTGAAAATATCTAGCGATTATTTATTGATTATAAAGCACCTGATTGGGAATTTAGAAGATGTTGGAAAAGTTTAGATTTAAATGAGGTTAAAGAAGACGCATGACGGATATCGGGTGGGAGTGAATTCCAAAGAGAGATAGAACGGGCGAGAAAGGAATGCTCAAAAGTTTTGGTTCTATGGGAACGGCTATAAAGATCGGAAGGGCGAGATCTTGTGCCTTGGGATTGGATAGAGGATTTGAATTGTAGGAGACTATAGATGTAAGATAGATGTTGTGAGTTGATGGTTTGATATAAGTAAGAACCAAGGAAATAGAACCAACGGATAGAAGGAAAAAGCCACTTTAACTCAACGTAACGGCGGGACACATGAGATCTTCTCGGGGCATCGAAGACAAATCGAAGCGAACAGAGTTAGTGCTTATTTCTAAACATGCTGAATAAACTACATATCTGAAGCAGAAATATCATCTGATTTCGCTGTATAAATACCATCTGAGATTGCTCTCAGCTGATTAATGAGAAAAGCTGCACAAGCTCACGTGATTCACTTTAATTTCTTCAAACAGTGGTTTAATGCTGAATAATTTTCTTTTAAATTTTTCCAGTCACTCTTTCTCTTTTGGTATATATAGACGTATAAATTTTTTTGAAAGGAGCAATCCTACTTCAAGGTTAAGGTATAATTCCTAAGAAAAACCTTTGTCCCATTAGTTATATCACATTAGTTATTGAATCCATGGAAGCACTGATTCAGTCAAATGGTAGAAGAAGTGCTAGTTCTCCTCACCAAGTGAGTGTAATGTTCTACCTCCATTATTATTTTGAAGTGAACAGAAGTCTGTAATATTGTCCTTGGACTATCTGCTAAAAACATAGGATGTTTTTATTCTGTCACATTTTTACCATAAAAATGTTTTTTGTCCTTGAGGCTAATCAAGTTATCGCCTAGTGATAAGCCCTTACTACTCATACCCAGCCTTAAAAAAAATTGAGAGTTGAATGACATTTGTTTTAAATTAAAAAAGAAATTGCTAAAAAAAAGATTCATGTTAGTTAATATAACAGATATAAAATGACCCTGTAACTTACGTTTAATTATTTTTTCCCAACACACACAACTTTTGTTTTTGTTTTCTTCAAGTGCAATACTTGGGATTTTCTAATGAAGTAGCTAATAACAATAATAACAAACTGACCCTTAAGTCATATTTATAAAAATATTATTTGTTTACTTATGACTTGTTATTGTTATGTTATGTTAAATTCAGTACAGAAAAGCTTGAATACCTCAAGGAAGGTTGCTGCTGACCAAGCCTGGGTGGGACAAGAGTGGTAGCAGACTCGCCCATCGCTGTTGGTCAGCTCAGGCAGCCCCCGCCATGGTGAATTCCTCACGAGGGTCCACGCTCTTCCAAGCCATTGTCTTGCTTCCGAGAGCGTGGCCAGCCTCTCGCTGCCCTCGCTGAACATTACCTTAGCACGCCAGTAATACCCACTCACCCACAGCCATTCCTGAAATATATATTTGAAGTTTCAGCTATGAAATTTCTATCAACAGAAAAAGAAGAAAAATATGGGACAACTGACTGGTCCTTGGTGGTAATTGAATCCTCTTGCTACTCTGTAATCTGAAGAGTTATTGTCATTGTCGTAGTCACCAGCGTAGGCCAGGTCCGAGGGATCCAATGTCTTTGTTCCAAGAGGGCCTTCCAAAACACGGCTAGTCTTCAGTGCTAAGGTAGCATGTTCTCGATTGAATAGTTCAGGTGCCTGTTAAAAACAATATAGAAAATATATTTAATTTATTGAATAATTAATTGTTGAACTTGAAATATAGAAGGATAAAACAGTTAGGGTGGCAATAAACCAAGTAGCAAATCTAGGCATAATGAACAAGATAAAAGAAAAAATACATAAATATTGTATCTACTATGTGGATGTGCAAAATTTTTATGGGGAATGTGGAATATGGGGGATGTGGTAAGACTTCATAGCCCAACTTCTTTAATTTATTAACTGTCTGTATTGAAATATAAGGTCGGGCGTTATCATGAAGGAGAATATGTCCTTTCCTATTTACCAGTACTGGCTCTTCCTTGATCAAATTTTGATGGTCAATTTCTTGGCAGTATGATTTTGAATCAATTGTTTTTCCCTTTGGTAGAAAAGAAAAATGAATAAACCCGGTCATAGACCGTCATACAGTAACCATTAATTTTTCGATGAAGTTCATTATGAAGTCGATTGTCATACATGATGCATATTTCGTCACAAGTTATCAAGCGCCCGAGAAATGATTCATTTCTTTGATGAGATGAACGTCTCTAGGCGTTTCAACTGCTGACTTTCGGACCCAGGAATCGAGCTTTTTTGCCTTTCCGATCAATTTTAAATGCCTGGAAACTGTAATACGACTTGTGCCTAGATCTGACACATATTCTCTGACTATTTTATGAAGGTCTTTTTCCACAGCATTCTTAACCCTTTAGCGACCGAATACGGCCGGGTCAGAGCGGGCTGGCTGGACTGAGTGGTAGAAAAGTCAACCATGCCCGCTGAACCGATTACTTTTTGACTCTGAAATCATGTTTTTTTATTTAATTCCAATTATTTATTTAATATAGTTTCCCACCATCCTTTTTGATCCGGACTTGGAATGGTGAATGGACTGGCACTGGTGAATTTAAAAACATATTTAAAAAAAAAAAAATTTTAATTATTTAAAAAATTATATACTTTATTTTTTTGAAATGTCTATATACAAATTTATACAATTAAAAATTCTTTTGAGTGTGATAAATGCCAAAACACGAGAGACACACTTTACGAAAAATAATATAGCCAAAAGTGAATTTGTACGACATCTGTTGTCAAGAAAAAGTATTTCAGCTTGTCATGTGGACACTTAGATGGGTCTAGGAACTGAACTACTATTGCAGCTAACGGTCTAGAAACGCCGGAGAAGCAAAACTATTATAATAGTCCATGGTCCGTGGAGCCCACCTAACACCGGACTATTATAATAGTCCACGGTCCCCACAGCACGGCGCGCTCGGACTATAATAGTAGTTCACGGTCACTAAAGGGTTAAGATCTTCGTCCTCTATTGATGTTTGAGGCTGTCCACAGGATAGATTTTCTAATGTTGTATCTCCTAAGGAAAATTTTGTAAACCAACAACGGATGGTTCTTTCATTAGCACTTCCTTGAGCAAACGCATGATTAATATTTCTTGCTGCCTGGGCAGCGGAATGACCGAGTTTGTACTCAGAAAAAAAAATCGTTTGGAAATTGCGTGTTTCCATGGCCACGGTTAAAATTATACTAAAATCTGTATGCCGTCTTGGGAAAAAAAAAAACAGTTTGCAAATAGAGGATTAACAATTGCTTATTATAGATAGTAAATAATTTGCTAGGAATCAACAGGCAATGCTTTAATCCTCTATAAAGATAAGGATTTAAAAAATCGGACATTCCATGTGTGACAACCCAATAAATAATAGTTTTATTTTTACTATCTGAGAATTTGTTTTATTACCATTTTGAACAATCAATAAAAGATGGATAGTAGAAAGTATGGTGTACTGACCACAACCATCGCTATAGTGAAATTAGGCCTCAGACGGTAGTCAGCCCATTCCTGGCTTGCTCCGCACGTGTCCTTGTAGATGTTACGGCGATTGACATAGCGGTTGCTACAATTCTCACCAACCCAGAATTCCTCTTCGAAGTTGTCCTTTATTTTTTGTACCCACTCCTTCCAAGACCAAGTGACAGCCACACCTGTGAATAAATGAATATATTGATGAAACACCATAATAAAAAACATTCATAACGGTGTAAGTATTGTCAGCCCTGTCAAGGAGAAACTTGATTAGGAAAAATTGGATCAACAAGCAGAGATTTTCCCAAGAAAACAAAAACAATCATTTAAGGAGAAACAAGTCCCATATTCTTTATAGGACAAACTAATATTAACAAAATAATTTTTATATTTTATAAAAAAAATTATTTGTAATTTTCTTTATTACTAAAAGAGAGCAAAAACTTAAAAGAGAAATAAATTACTAAAATAAAATTAGAAGACACCTAGCATTAATTCATAATTCTCTAAAATAACAGTCTTTGGCATGTTAATAGCTAACCAGTATTTAGAGATATAAGGATTTGTGTTATTTTTTTGTTTATATTTTTAAGCAATTTCAAAAATCAATGGCCTGTCATAAATATAAAATGGCAAATCATTATATACAACTTTTTAATATAACTAATTAGTTATTAGTGACTAATAAAAAGGTTGTTCCATACTTTAAATTTAAAAAAATTACATTTAACAATATAACCACAACTTGAATTGTGGGACTTGGGTGCCTTCTGGACTTTGGGCCTGGGCGCACCTCTCGCTTCGTCCTCTCTTGGGCCCGGATAGGTGGGTTACCAAAGCAAGACTAAAGCATAATAACCAACGGGCGTTGATGACCTTGATGTTCTACACTTTTTAAACCCCAGGAAACAAACAAACGAAAAGTGACATTTGAAGACTATAGGGGAAAAATGATGTAACTTGATTTTTTCCTCAAAAATCGTTTACAGCAGTTTCTGATAGATATATTGATGGCAAACACGATGGTGTGGTCAAAACCATTGAAAAACGAGTTTAAACTGCTGAAAATGTCCGTAAATAGGAAAAACTAGTTCATTATGACAGTGCCTGGGAAAAGGCGAGGTAAGATCTTGTTATTAATAATAAAAATATAAATAACATAAGATATAACATTATAGGCTATTTATAGATATATATAGTTATAGGATTATATTATTATAATCTATATACCATCTTTGGAAAGACGACTGACTCCTTTATGAGGGTACTCTCCCAAGTCAGACAGTGTCACCAACCATTTGAGGACAGAAAACAAGAGGCCTACCATCTCGACAGCAGAGCCATCCCTGGGAGTCGCCGGCTTCCCTTTGGTCCCCGCTTCGATACTAGAACCCATTTTATCCATCCAAGTTCCACAGTTCCATTCATTTCCTCCAAAAACAAAACCTACAAAAAATAAATTTTATGAAAATATTTATTCATTCTATGGCCATTCCTTTAAACCATATGATAATTCATTCCAAGGAATGAAAAATAAAAATAGTTTTATAATTTATAATAATTTTATTTAATTTAATTAGGTATTACCTGTTTTGAGCACCTCGTTCTTTCTTAAGCCTAAATAAAAAAGCTCTTTTTGCAATCACTTATTGCAAATTTTCTCTATTAAATCATTCTTACAAAATATCATTTATAGAGGCTTATAAAGGCTCATAGAGTTATAAGCATTTAAAAACAAAACTAAAAGCATAAGATCATTTTTCTGTCCTGACATCACAGATGGAGAAACATTAAAAGAAAGAAATATTGATAGTGAGAAAATTCCTGATATTATCCTCAGAGTAAAAATTAATTTTTTTCTTATAATATAACGTTTTAAAGGTAAATATTTGGTGAGTAACTAATATTTTAATAGAGACTAACCTGTGTGAGGGTGAATACCAATCTGGTTGTCGAAGCCTTCACTGACCATCTGCTCGTCAATCTGATGCCCTGCGTTCCGCTCTCTAAATATCAGGCCTTGAAAGTGGACCGTCAGAGCCTCCTGGATCACATCACTCAGCTGTTGTTCCTGCAATATGGTATAATTTGCTTTTTGAAAGATCTCAACTTAAGCCTTTTATTGAAAATAGGAGTAAATACAATCATATTTACTAAGTATGAACATTACTAATTAAAACATTACTTAGCACAAAAAATAATACATTATATTATATAATTAATAGTCCCAATGGGACCAGTTATGAGCTATAACCACTAAAACTGTCGTTCATAGCAGCATGAGGTTAGATGATGACTGTCTGCCCTCCTTTAACCAATATATGTCTAAGAAGACTACATTATGCAGTCAAAGATCTTGGTCAATAGCCCCAACAGAAAAACATAAATAGATATGTAAATAAAAATAACTCACAACAAATAGAGGTTTTGGTGTGTCGTCTTTTGGATAGAGCCTGTTAACACTGTCCCTTAGGATATCCGTACCCGCTGGTGCAAGGAGGCAGTATTCCTTGATGCTGTATAGCCACCAGAAAACAGCATCTCGGCAGTTGTAACGAGGGTTAAGACCTTCACCATCCAAGAGGTTTGGGATCAAACCGTGGCGCAAGCAACCACCATACGCCAAGATGTGACACCTAAGATAAATGGTATTGCCATAATGTTTATTACTGCTAAGTGAATAAACTTATTATCATAAACATCAATTTTCTTTATTTTCATCTTGATAAAGTATTAATTTAAATTAAGAAAATTAGTATAAACTCACCTGGCCTCATGATACCTTCCGGCTAAAAGTAGTAGCCCTCGGAGGGATATAAAGGTATCCCTACCCCAACAGCGCATTAAACCATTACTAAAGTGTGGCAGTCCTATAATCACAACAATTATAGTCACAACAACTATAATCACAATTATATGTTTTCAATATATAATGATAAATATATGAATATAGTAGTATTTCCCTCTGAGTTATGTCTACAAATAACATAAAGAAAGGAGGACCGTCATAAATTTAACAGACTGACAAAGACCAAATACTGAGAGAAAATAAAAACTGTAGAGGAATACATCTTACTATTCTTCTAGCAGACAATCGTTTAATAGCAAGGCATAATTCAAGATCTTGATTCTAAGATTAATGAAAGTTAAGAAAAATATTTAATGCCTTTATTTAAAAATTAAATTCAAAATGTAAAGAGAATAGAAGTATAATTAATATTAAAATAGAGTTCTACTAGTCTCTAAACTTCTAACCTCAGGCTTTATTTGACAATTTTGTTTAATTTTCTATCAGTTGTGAATATAACTCCAGGGACATCAAGTGGTTTCTTGAGTTAGGAGCCACTGTGTTGAAGGAAGTAAAAGTATATGAATATCATTTGCATACCGTTTGAAAACTAGAGATTTATAGATATTATTTAAGTCATAGAGTTAACTGAATCAGATCAGAATCAGGCCTAAACCATTCTTGTTCAGTAGCGTCTCATCATCCTGTAAAATAGTAAACAGTCACTGCCGCTATGAGCGGCTATATCAATAAGGCATTTGTCAAAAGTGCGGGGCAGCCGTTTTTGGCACGCAGAGTCACTAGCCATTCAACTGTCATAGAAGATAGATCGATCATAGACGAAGTTGATTGGAGGTTTACGTACTGCAGCATTTCTCGCCAGCTGATTTCTTGCTGACCACGGCCAGCTCTACAGGTACTGCATTGAATTTGTTCAGCTTACTGCAGGTGCCTAGCAACCAGATGCATACCGTTTGAATTACCGTTGTCAGATGATTAATAGGATGGAGGTAACGAGTCGCCGGAAAGCCCAACTGTAAGTTCAGTCTTATTAAATTATTCAGACTCTGTGAACCAGTGATCCCCATAAAGTCATAGCACTATCACCCGATCGCCCAATATTTGTGTTCTCTTATATTTGTTAGAAATTTAATATTTGTGTTTTCTCATATTATTCTTTGTTTGTTTTCTTGGGTTTAGGGGCGTGAAATATCTAGGTCATCAACGCCCGTCTCTCATATTATTTAGAAATTTAAGGTTAGGAAATTTTTGTTGTCACGAGGAAACAATTCAAAACATTACATTCTAAGGACTGGATTATATTTGTGTTTTTAGAGTTCCAGTTTCTCCTTTCTCTACTCTTGCTACCAGAGGTTTTTTTCATAATCTTTTTTTATTGTTGGCATTGAAAGCTTTCTTAATTATTTGTTAAAGGACATCCAAGTACTACCAATTTTCTACAAAGGTCAACTAATCAAACTGACCTGCTGCTAGGGTCGCTACAGAAGCATGGTAGTCGGAAGTACCATTAGCTAAGGCAGTATTACTCTGCAAGACACTTTCGCAGAGCGGAGGGAGGCTGGAGACTTCTGCTACCATCTGCACTGAGCATAGTGATAGCAGCCTTGTAAGTTCATCTCCTTCTTGTGCAAACCTGTTAACATACAATTTCCACTGATTAATATTTTTTATTTAAATAAATATTGTTTAAACATTAAAAATTTTAATTTTAAGAAGGTATGGGACGGAAACAGCGAACCTCTCAAGCCTAAGAAAGGTCTTGCAGATCAGAAGGTAAAGGACGGAGGACTTGGAAACAACTATGAGAAAAATATGACTAAGTTTCTACGGGCACATGGTCAGGACGGATCCCAGAAGGACCAATAAGCAAATATTTGATAAGTTTTACAACCTGAAAAGCCACAGTAGTTATGATAAGCAGATGAATGAAGGACTTGAAATACTTGGAATTACAGATGAGGACTGCCTAGACAGAGAGATTTAGGATCAGAGTAAAAAACATCAGGGTTCTTGTGGAGCAGAGAACAAGGCATAGGCATTCTTCATTTTCTCTTTATTACAAGAAAAAAAAAAGTTTACTATGAGAGTGCAATGGAGCTGCCATGACTGTATTTATCCGCAACATCTGGTCTTATATCTCGCACCTACACACTCAGCTACCCTTTTCCTATGTTCTATATAAATAAGCCATAATAAAGTTAATTATATTGAAGAGGCGGTTACATTTTTCACTCTTAATGCTTGTTTTAAGCAACAAATTTAATACATTTTAAAAATAAATAAATACAATTTTATACTAACGTGGATAATAGGGAGAGTGCTCTTGAAACTAAAACACTGTGAACCTGTGAGAAGACCTTGTAGTAACCCCAGGGTCTTATTCCAGTCGGCAATTCAGAAATATTTTTCAGTTCTTTCTGAATCAAGTCACCTGCAATTATACATAATCCAAAAGAATTAAAATGGATAACCAGTAAGGATTAATAAACTCCCGAGCTACTAAATCCTTTAATATTTCATTTAAATTTATATCGCGATTGAGTTTATAAAAACAAAACTAATTGCCTTGGTGGTTATAATTTTAAATACCTAGATAGTTTGTAGAAGGCCTGGACTTCAGCCTATTGACCATGTAATCACCGAGCCAAGGGCCAGCTCGCAAATTAGCACAAAGCGGGTGGCCAAGGTCGTCTTTGGCGGCGATTTCTTCTAACAACGACATCACACCTGCAATTAATACACTTAAAATTAAATTACAGTACAAATGAGAAACAGCATTATAAAATTAATAAGTAATATTAAATAAAGGAGGATAAGATAAAATGAATCTTTTATCTCATAAAGCCATTCTCAGGGATATCCGAAAAGGTCCTTAATAGCTTATTCATTTTATAGTGAACCACATTGAGGTATAAAATTTATGTACAATCTGCCTCACCAAAATATATTTAAGATTAAATTTTTTTTATAATTATTAAAATCTAAACAAAATCATGACACTAACTAGTTGTGTAACTACTAACTCAGGGTCCAACTAAAATTTTAACTTAAATTTAGTTGTTATTTTTATCATTGGGATATTCCAATAAAAGTGCATATGCTATTTATGGCTTTTTAAAGGATATTTTTATATTTTCAGATTAATACATTTAAAATCTGCAAAATTATACCAGATAATAAGTTTTACAAAACCAACCCTGAAGTCCTTGGTAGACAAGGTTGCCATGGCCAGGAATATGGTAGACTGCACCACCTTCTCCATCACATCGGAACAAAGCAAAGTTGATATCAGTGAGCCCTAATCGAAACACAGCCTTCTCAATTTCTACAGATTTACTTCTTAGCCTATCAGCTGCAGCTCTACTACTATTTCGGCTGATGACTCTGTAATTTTTCATCTTTATAAACATAAACATAAAATAAAAATATAATATCACTGTTAGCAACGAAGTAGAGAATGAGCTATTTTAATGCAAATTTACTTGTCTTTAAGTTTTAAAAAAATCTGATAAAATACAAAAAAAATTATTTTATGAAATAAATTTTTTAACAATTATTAGAGCAAAATCAAATGTATGAATCCAATTCTTTGACGCCATTGGGTCTATCTTTCATATTTTTTAAATTATTGAAATATACAAACAGCAAATAGTCCAATGAATTTTGTCATTATATGTTGTGTCATTATCATGTAATGGCCATGAGAAACATTTGAACCTTTTTATATTGGACAAAATATTTAAAAATAATAAATAACATATTACACAATATAATTTTTTTCATATGTATTACATCTGATAAAAAAAAATATTGTTTATCATATATATTATAATATCTCACCTGCCTGCAGAACCATTGTCCATGAAACAATACAGTCTCTACCATGTACTCAACCCCAGACACGTTCACGGGTTGTAGTGGTACAGGTTTTTTTTTTTATTATTATAATACCAATTTACTATGTGACCGGAGCTTATCACCAAAACGAGATTTCTCGTTCCCGGTCACCAACAAATGTCTAATGAAAAGGAGAAATCTCGTTCACTGGCGTCAAAGTGTTAAGTATGGATACCGAATCATTAATAATCGTACACATACAAAAAACTACTGGTTTTATTAATAAAACAAATTTTAAGCTTTTTAAAGATTAAATACCAAAATCTGAAAACAATAATTTAATTAAAATATAGTAAAAGGTGACTTACAGCATGCAAATAATCTAAATTCAGTTAGATTTGATAATATTCCATAGATGATAATAAACTAATTAAATCGATAAAACATTATAATTACCTGATAACAAGAACAGAGCCTGGCTTGAAATTGTCAGTGAGATTGAGGCGTACAGATTGTCCTGTCGGAGTAGCCTGAAGCATCGGGCAGTTGTCAATGCTAACCCTCTCTGACATTAACACTTCGTAATCGGTAAGACCGTTGATAGAATCAGTGAATTTGCTGTTACCTGTAGGCATGATGTACTTGTCTTTCTCAGTCCTAGAACACAGCCATATATCAAAAATGTTTAAGATTTTAATAATTTTTCTGCTTTAATAACCGTGTACAGTTCGTTAATAAATAATAAACATTTTGGTGCAACTTCAGAATAGAGTTGCGTTATCAGTTCAGGATGCTGAACTAGTTATATCTAGCATAATTCATGGTAACTGTTTTTTATTTAAGGGCAAAATTTGTATTAGTTGATAATTGTTAAAACTATAATGTTTTAATACCATATTATTCTAAATTAATCTTGCTATCAACTTCTCTTTAGGAAAGTTGTGGTTTAGGAAATGGTAATGATTTCAATTAGGGTCAGGGCCGAACCTAGGCTGAAATCAACTGATGTAATCTAATTAAAACAATTATACAAAAAAAGTATTTTTTAATAATATTAAAATTAAAGCAGTAATAATATTATTAATTCTAATTAATACAAATTTTACGGTCGAATATACAGCATTTGTTAACCATAAATTTTGTTATGCTAGTGCATGGCCAAGCATGAAATATATTTAAATTGTAATAACTCCTGATGACTGGCTTTTCCAAGCATAATTCCCTATCTTTCCCTAAATGGAAAAAAAAAGAAGAGAATTTACAGTGTTCAAGGAATGTAAATTGCTCGAAATATATAAGATGAGGTTGCTCGTGAAGAATGAGGTTTGTAAAATTATTAGGGCTAGCAACGAATAATTCCCTACAGAGTTAATATGCACAGAGGTGTCAGGTAAATGGTCGAGAGGTAGACCGAGGCATAGGTGGGAGGATTACATTAAAGGCGATCTTATGGATTTAGATTTATTTGAGTTAAATAGAGGGTGAATTGTGAATAATCGGTGTTATCAACACATAATCCAGCCTTTTATTAATATAGTTACTTTTTTTTTTTGGGTGGCATGATGTATATACATACGACGGATGCATACATATAGGCAAACATATACAGTATATATATATATATTCTTGCACTATGACCATTACTGCCCCATATATGTGCGATTTGTTACAATCTCAAGTTAGTCGAACCCACAAATTTTAGGATGCTTGCTGGGTTGATTAGTTCGCACTGCCTGGGATTGATGACTCTGTACAGACCAAAGGTTGCAAACCTTATGTCAGACAACGTGATAGGGTGGTTCGTCCGCTGTATGACAAAAGCGGCATCTGAGGACATCCCCCAGTTCCAACCTGAGCATGTGGCCATTGAGCCTGCTATGCCCCGTAATTGCTGCTATGATTGTTTTTAATGCTAACCTGCCCAACTCCAGAGCGGCTTTCCACAACTTCTCATTGAAGCTGTCAAGGAATAAATTGGAGTGTCTTAAGCCACTTTGTCTGCACCAATGTTGGTTCATTTTCCTAAGGTAAATGTCCTTCATGATACGTTTAGCATAGCTGAGACCGATGCCACATACTGGCTCGGGAGTGCACGGAACTTTGCCCGATCCTAGTCTGGCCAGTCTATCAGCTTCTTCATTACCAGGGATATTATAGTGTCCAGGAACTCATTTAATGCTAACGCTGTTGTTCTCAGCCAGTTTGTTAAGAGCTGCATAGCAGTCCCTCACAATCCGTGAGTTAGTGCTGTGTCCACTTAGTGCACCTATGGCAACTTGGCTTTCAGTAAAGAAGGTAATCCTTCTAAGTGACATCCACTCATCCAGCAGTGTCTGTGCACAGTAATTAATGGCACTTCAGCACTTCAGATTGAAATACTGAGGAGTACCTGCCTAGGGAGAACCAGGTTCCTTCACTGGGTTTGTCCCTCCTCCAAAACTCTGCTCCTGCACCAGTAGCTGTGAGTGAGCCATCCGTATAACAATTGATGCCGTTGCAGAGCCTGTGCCTTTTCGTTGTGTCAATTTTGACCATGTAATTAGGCGACAGTCTCAAACCTGAAGATCAGAACGCATTGCTAAGATATGATCTGCCTCAATTTTAGTGAACAATTCCCTCGAGCTACTTAAATCTGATACCCCAGGGATTATGTTCTGTTTAAGCAGCCTGTACATGGAGACAGAAGTGAGTCCGCCACCAAGCACCAGAGCAGGGGTAATAGGACACCACTCTGCGGGCAGCCTCCTTTGGGCTTTATCCACAGTTTGGTGCTGCCAAGTTCAGAGATAAGAGCTCTTTACTCCAGCATGGAATTAATCCATTTATATACAACTGGCTCAATCTCTTTGCCCCTCAGCGCCCTAGTTATGGTGCTGTGAGGTGTTCTGTCAAAGGCACCTTCTATATCCACAAAGATGCCTACTGTAGTCTCACCCTGTTTTATGGATCTCTCCAGTCTTGTAACCAGGTTAAAGAAAGCAACCTCACAGGATTTACCTGCTTGATATGCGAATTGAAGCGAGTGTATTGGATTTATTACCAAAGCACCTTCCCTAATGTATCTATTTAAGATCTTTTCTAAAGTCTTCATCAAGAATGATGACAGACTAATTAATCTAAATGCTTTAGGGTCATCATATGACCCTTTGCCAGGATACTTAACTAAATATTAATAAAACTAAACAACAATTCGTAAACATTTAAATGCTTAGAGTTAAACATGAGTTCAGCATTAGTTTAAGTACCACTGATCTAACGCAATATTATTTCAATAACTTCCCATTGATAGAATGTTAAATAAATTCTTATATATAAATTTATTTGTAATTATAAAATCTATGTAAATTTGAGACAGTAAAAAGGGATAGTTAAAACTGAGAGTGTTGAGACATCAGCGTAGCAGCCTAAAGTCTGAAGCAGTGCTACCGTTGATTCTAAGCTAACGTGAGTTAAAAGTTTATTTTGTGGTAGACCCAAGTAATGAATTTTGACAATCCCACATCTGTAGAATTTTTTAGTAACCGGTAAGTTTATCTACCGATAAAATCATCAAATCCAACTTACTTGTGTACCAGTCGAGCTTGCAAAAGAACTGAGTGAGCCATTCCAGGAATGGTGATACCATGGCCAGATCCGGAGGCAGCATGGTCTGGAGCGGAGAACACAGTATAGCTGATTAATATTACTGATTCCATTGTGTTTGGGTTGTATCTAGTTACAGCAACTATATCTCTCGTCAGCTGGTCTACAAAAACCTTTAAACAAATAGTAAATAATTAATTCTTGTATACATAAAAAAAATTAGTCGACTATATAGAATAGAAATTGTCATTAGAAAAAGTAATGTTATATTAATTAAAAAGAGCAACCAATAACAAGTAACAGTTTTTTAAGAATAAATAGTGAGAGACACTATTATATATTTTTTCATACTTTCAGATGAATAATCAATTGATATTAATTAATATCCATTATATTTTAATTGCATAAAATACCACAAAAATACAACACGTAAAAGTTGATGAAGAAACAATTTATTACCTGAGAGAAGCCATCTTTCACGAGGCTAAAGTGAAGCTTGTTCAAGGCTTTCTTCACATCCATGATGCCTTTAGAGAACCTCGAGTCTGACTTGGCCATGTACAGCCTATTCTCTTTTACCACATCAATCTAAAAACAGGTTGCCGATTTAAGTCCAACACAAGTTAAACTTATTATAAATAACTATATTACATACCTCTCACTCCTTGGCTTTCATGCATGAAAAAAACATTTTAGGTTAGCAATATACTACCAAGAAATGACGTATTTTTTTTTTAGATTAATTTATTGATATTTAAAACTGTAATAATATTACAACAAGTAAATCTGCTAATATGAACAAATGAAATGAAAAAAAAACTTGTGGAGAAACTACCCATTGGTAGCACTCCAATAAAGTTCTATAGTAAAAGGTCTCGAGGCCATCTTCTGTTCAGACACCTTGGAACGTTATCAGAAATAGTATGGGAAGCAAGTTGAGTGACTAGCGGATTCAAGTGTGTATGGAGCTTGTCATGGAAGAATAGGTATCTAGTTTGGGCCAAATCAGCAATATATGGGATATTAAGATCATAATGGATGAGTTTGTTAGTGAAATAATAAGGAGTATTGAGGATTTTATGAAGGATTTTGGATTGTAAGGATTGGATACGAGATGAATTGGATGGTTTAGTAGGGCCACAAAGCTCAACTCTGTATGTCCAAATAGATCTGCTAACTATCATGTAAATGAGTCTTTTGTAATTAATTGGGAGCTTACAGTGTTTGTCCAGTAAATGTTGAAGTAGGCGAAAACGTCGAACAGTTTCTTGCCTTTTCAGTCTTGTATGAGGAAAATGACATATTTAAATTTAATAAACTATATGAAGGATTGAATTGGTCAGGGGGTGCAGTCAATGATAACACAAAAAATAAGTGAAACTTGTTTTTTATCAATCGTGCCTACGTTCAGTTATTTTGCCAGTATGACTGCAGACTAGGTTAAAAGTTAGAAAACTGTCAAGGAGAAATATAAATCAAAAAGTATTTTGAAAAAAAGTTTCTAAAGATTTCACATAACACAAAAATTAAAAAAATAAGAACTAGAATTGGATAAAGATGAAGAAATATGAAAAATCTATTTTGAAATATCCAAATTATGCAACACATTGGGATTAACATCTTTACAACTTGTTATATCGAATGTTTGTGGCTAATTTATGATGCATCAGTGTTAGAATTCATACTTGCAATAAGGCAGTTCAGCAAGAAATTTGATATAACTGTTCAATTACTGACTTATTCCTTAAAAATATAATTAATGTTAAGGTAATGAAAAATGCTATTATAACAAAAATACCTGATGTGGGACTAACTGGTCATAACCGAAAGTTGATCCAGTACCACATGCAGCAATCGATACTAAAGCTGATGAAGGAATGACATCGTAAATAGTCCTCTTCTCTATAGGATGGGGATTATCGTGTGACATGTCAAGAAACAAAGCAGGAGCGAGCTTGCGTGGTCTCCTTGTCTCGCTGAGTAGGGAACCGACAACGTCACCACCGTATCTATATACTAGTCGGCCAACTTCGTGTGAGTCCCAACCAGACATACACTCTGTAATAAACAAAACAAACAACCCTTAATACTTCTGTATTGATATAATCTTATACTACAAACTTATCTTCTTTGTCTTTGTGAAAAGTAATTCTTAATGCACAATCCTGGGGATTATTCGACTTTAATAAGTGCAATGGATACTGTGAAATAATAGGATGTTGATTTGTCATGAGGTAAAGAGATGATTCGTTTTTATTTATCAAATTTGACACTGTTCTTTAATAATGAATAACGGACGTAATGTGTCATTCCAGAGTCACATATGTAACAGACAGGTTATTATTTGAAGATAGAACTCATCATCAGCGAATATAGTAAAAATAGTGTTATAATCGGTTAGAAGGTTAGATAAATAACTGTGTAGGGAATTATGTAGGTTTTTATGTAGAGGAACATCGGCAGACTGAGAAAAGATGATTGAATCAAAAAGTTACTATTAATTTTAAAGATCCTCATAAAGATTGTAAAAGAGTCCATCCACCCAATGGACTAGAGCCAGCGACAGCATTATTTCATCTCAAGAAAAACACCTGTACAGTTCATTCTGAACTCCAATATTTCGCACAACTGCATTTTTGGATAGAGGAAGGGAATATTTGAAACTCGAAATAATTAAAACACATATCACACTTACCTCTTATCAATGATGTGATACCCAACTTATTCATGAAAACGTTATCAGTAAGGTCAGAATTGGTGAATAATTCTGCTACAACATATAAATCAGGCCTAATTTTACGAGCAGCATCCAACAGGTACTGAAAAAGAAAAACCATAATAAATATGGACTGTTTATCTTATATATTCTAGATGTTTATACGATATCATCATACTATATTGTTACCTATAGGAGTTGAGAACTATCAATCTAGGATAATTCATCAATTAAAGTAGAGAGAAACCAGAAAACAGGGATGTTAATTTAAATAATGATAAGCAAGAATTAACTGATTTTTTTTCCTTTTCTTTTTATGTAAAAAATACATAAAAGATGAAAGAAAGAAATACACTGAACATCTAAACTTGAATATAAAATTTTTGAATCTTGAATATGTTACATTTATGGGAAAGACACTTTTACTTTCCTTAACCTATTATGAAATATATTATACGTGGAAATATTACAATTGTGAAATATTTAGAATCAGAGATTTTAATGGAAATATGTGTTTAAGCCAGGGGATGCAACCGATATATTTATATTTTTGCTGCTCTGAATGAAACCATTATTTAAGGTAGAAAAAATAACGTTCTTTCCGAAAATGCTCTATTTCGAATCCTATCCGCAAAAGATCCTTTATTCTGCTCCAAGTTTGATTCAATCCCGACCGGAGCGAAACTTTTCCATCCTTTGAGGATTTGATCTGGGCCGGAACAATAAATATCGATCCTTCGTTTTTACTTTCTCATCCATCAGTTGATGAAAGTATTGAAATCGCCAAAAAATTTTACTTGGATATTTTAATGTTTCTTGACGTTTCATAGGGTGTAGAATCCAAAAAATATAAAATCTCAGTGGTATCGGTCCGTCCGTCCGAAAAAGTTTGTTCCAAACAATGCTTGGAAACTACAAATTGGATTTCAACCAGTTTTTTTTCTAAATGTTTGGTTTATAATCTAGTTGATCCTAAAGAAGACCCGATAAGGATCGGTTAAGTTTAAGGTAGTATAAAAAAAAATATTTTAGTTCTCAGAATTTTTTTTTTTTTTTAAGGATGAGAAAGTACTATGCCTCTCTAGGCACAATTTTTTCATCCCGGTTTGGTATTTTCGTGTGTAGATGGGTAAATGAGGAGACCAAAATCAAGGTTCAGAAAGAAACATGTGGGATTGATATTTTTTTGCTCTGCAAGATCAAATCCTCAAGGGATCCAAAAATATGGCTCCTGGCGGATTCTGTTCCGTTCGGGAGCGGTTGTTTTATAACAAAATTACATCGTTCCAGTCCAGATCGGAACCATTTTCCTTATAAAATATTGCTCCTGCTCCGAACGATTTGAATGAGACCGATTAGGAACTATTCTTTGGGAACGAATCTTTGACCCCTGGTTTAAGGTCTCCTGCTAATCCAACTAACCAAGTCTCAAAACATGAATTTTTACTTGTTTTTGTATGTCAAAAGCCTTTTTTGAAAGGGTTTAACATAACTGATTTTGTTCTTAATTTTTCTTATTTTTTATCATTACTACATTTATTCTATTTGCAATTGTAACAATGTTTTATTATGTGTATGGTTTAAAAATTAGAAAGACCCTTCCGTTATGAAGTCAGTATTTATACTAAAGCAAGTATAATAAAGAAAGAAATGGAACAGTAAGGTTTTACAAGAATTATGATAACAAATGACTGATAGTTCCCGTTCATACAAATGATGCAGTAACGAAATACTGTTACATGAAACTTGAGGGACCCAGATCAAATAGTATAATAATTAAACAACCAATATAGTTTATGGTACTCAATGGACTCTAATAATTTTATAAAAAATTAGAGAAAAAATGAGGTAACTGACCTGTGCAACAGGAATCGGTGTCGAATGGCAATTGTCGAGCCTCACACCATCAAACACTTTTACAGTTTGCTCGACGTACTCCTTCATATGAGACCAAAGAAATGGGCAATCCTCTTCCTTTTCCCCATACCTAAAATGAATATTATCCAGACTAATCTTAAAAAAGTTTTTAAACATTAATTAGTAAATATTGAAAAATGAAAAGAGACTTTACATAAATGTTAAGACCGTGGAAAAAATCCCAACGAAAAGACATTTAGTCTCCAAACTAAAAGAACAGAAATTGAAATTATTTCCACGGTCTTAAAATATAATATGACTAATTTTTTTAATTTTTTTGCGTTGTTTAAATAATGTTTGAGCTAATATTGAACAAACACTCTAACTGTTTTAAACGTGTAGAGATATGTGAATCAGCTTGGCATCTAGATTTTGGACCAGATCGGGGATTTCGGTTTAATCCTTAGAGTACACTAAATAATAATTTTGTGAAAACAAAGCTAAAAGAATATATATTAAAAAGAAGTTCTGCGCATATGGATTTTCAATTATACGGACATTAAAAGAGCATGGCTATGAATAATCTGAAGAGAGGAAAATACAATACAAGTGGCTGAATCCATGCTAATGAGTAAGTCACATATCTATAACATATAAAATTTGATAAGTTGAATTTTTTTTTTAAATTTATTTCTTAGCAAAATGCCTTCATAATGAGGGGATCATCCCGAAAAATCAGTGACTATGCGAGATGTAGGAGTAAACAAATATGATTATAGTGATGTGTAGAAAAATTGTCTCTAAATCTGTTATGAGACTGAGGATATTTAATTAATCATACCATAATATGACAATTATATTTACTAATACACGCTCAAAACAGTTAGAGTGTTTGTTCAATATTAGCTCAAACATTATTTAAACAACAACGCAAAAACATTATAAAAATTAGTTATATTATATTTTAAGACCGTGGAAATAATTTCAATTTCTGTTTTAGTTTGGAGACTAAATGTCTTTCCGTTGGGATTTTTTCCACGGTCTTAACATTAATTAGTAAAGAATTTTCAATATTTGAAAAATAAAATAAAATAGGGAAGGGAAATATATATATATATATATATATATATATATATATATATATATATATATATATATATATATATATATATATTGTAGATATAAATAAAACAAAAACTTCTAAACAAAAGATTAGTGCAAGGCTCAATTCCATTCATTTAGTACAATGCTACTCAGATATAAGGAAATAGTAGGTATTCTGTATCATTTTTTTTTTTCAAAAACTTAGCTTCAAGGTAGTACGGGGAAAAGATTGTTCGGTTGGAGGTAAAAAGAAATTAATTCCTTAAGCAATGAATAGTTGAACTATTTCTTAGAAGAAACAGACAATGCAGATCTTCTTCATGGCTGGATAGACAAAGATTAGTCACGTCTTCATACAATGCTCATAATTGTAAAACGTCTTTAATTAAAATCCATCATTCCAAAGGGCCAGAGATGGGATCTAAACTACTGTAATAATATATAGTAGTAATTAAACCGATACTATTGTTGAGATTCGAAATGTGTTAAATAATAAATCAAAGTAATTATCGATATTTGGCGTATCAATAGTGGGCCACTATTAAGTTGATGTGAATTTATGAGACATTTAAGGATATAAAAATAATTCTAAATTTTATTAATTACTTATTTAATAGTTTAATATACTGGATTGTTCAATAAACACAATTTTTATGTATGTGTAACTGATTTTCAAATTATACAAATGGCATTGCCGCCCACTACTGAGGAGCCCCCGCCATATTACCATTCAGCGTGTGGAGGTGCCAATGAAAGCACCTCCCAAGTTACTCTCTGCAATGGGGTGTCCAATAGACATGACCTCTCAAGTTATTTCAGCCCACTCTCTACAGTAACGTCCAGGGAAGAGGACATCACGAGTTATTCACTCTCAGTGTGAAGGTCCCTGAGTGAGGACCTCTAAGTATTTTACTTGACTATTGGATGTCCTGAAGATAGGATCTCTCCAATTTATTCTACTATACGATTGGCAGTCTGGTGTAAGGAGTTTCAATTTGTCAAGATAAGCTGTATGGTATTGTGATTTGCAGGCTGTTTTGTGAAGGAGTTACAGGACACAGATTGGATGAGTTACATGTGAGTGTTTATTTTAGTCAGTATACTATAAAAATTGTATTTAAATTTAAATTGTTTATTTATCCCAAATTGTAATTAATTACCATTGACCCATGGAGATAAAAGATTTCATGTTCAATAAAACATTGTAAGATAACAAACTGTTATGTGTGATAACGTAAATTTTGTAATAAAGTAAAAATATAATTAACGTCAACTTTTAATTAACTATCCATATAAAATATAAATTCTTAACACTATGTTTATTAAACTAGTATTTATATGAACAAACCTAAGCTTGACACTGTCTCCCCACGGAATGAGCTCACGCCTCAGGTAGATGTGCGATCCCTCCTGAGCAAAGTCCATCTTAGGATCGAAATTCATCACCCAGCCGTTGTGGGCCCAGATCATCTTTGCATCATTGCTGTATACCAATGTCTCGACATTACTTTCATCAAGGCCGTTGTTGAAGAAGTATCTAAAATAGACATATTGTTTATAAGTTATAAACAGAAACTAAAAATTATAACAATAACTAAAACAAATGAAGTATTACCTTGGGAAAAGTGGATTTTCATCGTTCACTTGTCCTAGTTTCGGACCGTTTTCTTGCACTCTAAAATAGCTTCAAGAAAAATTTCAATTATAAAAAAAAACTGAAGCTTACAAATATCTGAATCTAGTTAAATGCAAATTTAAATTAATCAGAAAGATGCTAATAGTCGATTAGTTCTAAAAATTCTTTCATATATCACTATATCTTAGTCTTATATAGTTTAACTAATGCTTCGGCATACCTTTCCATTATCAATATATTTTTCTATAAAATAAATAATATAACAATTCAACAATTTAACATTTCTTCACAACATTACAAAATTACATGGATCATATTCTATACTGATACTGTCCCCGTACAATCTTATCAATTTTATCTCTTAATACAAAAATCAAAATTTTGAGTTTTATACATTCTATTAACAATGCTAGGAGTATGCAATCCTTATTTTAATTATTTATAATAAATAGTTATTACATTTAATTTTAATTTAGATGTTTAGATATTTGACTTATCTTCTGCATCTAAAGTATGCCTACCACTGTTGTAGTGTGAAGGTTAATTTGTTCAACAACTATCATCAACCTGTTAATAATAATTTTGTATTTCCCTTTTTGCTATATATATAAATAAATGAAAATGGAGATATTTCTTAGTCTTTTCATTTATTTTAAGCATAAAAAAAAATGATAATATGAAATTACGTTCTTCAGGCATGACGTATTGACACGTCCTAGTGAGAGTGCTCGCGCCTTTTATATACTGCGTAATTAAAAAGGGAATTCCCCGATTAACAGGTTAATTAACTTTCACAGTAATCAGTTACGTATCTTTCTTATTTGAAGGTTAATATTTTAAATTTAGTTTTTTCACGATATATTAGGGGGACCGGAAAGTAATGTCGTTTCTGCGCATGCCAATACTTGATTGTCATTTGTCAGCTCATTGTTTGGTTCAGAGGCGTACCAAAGACATTGTGAGGTTATAGTGATTTCTTTACTTATAGACAATTGAATTACAATTTTTTTTTGTAATTTTGGGTAAAATGGCCAGCCAAATACCAGAAGAGGTACACATCCGGCATTGCATGCTCTTTGAGTTTCGCAAGGGAAATAACGCAACAGTTGCTACCAAAAACATTTGCGATGTTTATCCAAATGCACTGGACATTCGTAAATGCCAAAGGTGGTTTTCCAAGTTCAAATCGGGTAATTTTGATCTTTCCGACTCGTATCGATCAGGAAGACCATCAGCGTTAGACAACGACGTGTTAAGGGCGGAAGTGGAAGCAAATCCGTGTCAGACGATCGAGGAATTGTCAAACAGTCTCAACCAACCTTGGTCGACCATCCAAGAACATTTGAAGCAGATTGGGAAAGTAAGCAGAGCAGGTGTTTGGGTCCCGCATAATCTGTCCGAACAGAATAAGGCTAACCGATCAATCACATGCAACTTATTGCTTCAACGACACAACACAGAAGCGTTTTTTGATCGCTTGATCACAGGAGATGAGAAATGGGTCCTGTATGATAACCCAAAACGCAAAAGGCAGTGGCTCTCTCCAAATGAAATCCCTCGGAGTACTGCTAAGCCAGGTTTACACCCCAAAAAAGCGCTTTTGTGTGTTTGGTGGAGTATTCGCGGCATTGTTCATTTTGAATTACTGAAACCTGGACAAACTGTTACTGCAGACCTCTACAGCGAACAATTGCAGCGAGTCAATCAATCTTTAATTGAAAAGTGGCCAGCGATTGTCAACCGAAAAGGCGTCATTCTCCAACATGACAATGCAAGACCGCACTGCGCAAGGCGAACTCTAGAAAAAATTAATGAATTGGGGTGGGAGGTGCTGCCTCATCCACCATATTCGCCCGATGTTGCACCATCGGATTTCCACTTATTCCGAGCGCTGCAACACTTTTTAAGTGGCAAAACATTTGCAAATTTGGATGATATCCAAAATGCCATCTCTAGATATTTTGCCGAAAAACCAATTAATTTTTATCGATCAGGGATTGAAAATTTACTCACTAGATGGCAAAAGGTTATTGACAATCATGGGGAATACATCATTGATTAAAAATAAAGACTCGTTAAAAATGTATGTGTTTGTATTTAGCGTAAGAAAACGACATTACTTTCCGGTCCCCCTAATAAATATTTGTCATATAAAATTTGATAAGTTCAATTTTTGTTTCAAATTTATTTCTTAGCAAAATGCCTTCATAATGAGGGGATCACCCCGAAAAATCAGTGACTCTATGCAAGATGTATGAGTAAACAAATATGATTATAGTGATGTGTAGAAAAATTTTCTCTAAATCTGTTATGAGACTGATATCATGATATCATTTAATTAATCATACCATAATATGACAAATATATTTACCGAACTGAAGCTATGCAAGACTCGACAGCAGCAGCTAAATGTGATTCTATTTCAGATCTAATCTTCACATTAAGTTCTTCAAGGCAGACTTTGAAGGCCTCTGCACAACGACGCCTTCTCGTATCCTCATCATAACAATCTGGCCTAAATCCATGTACATTCTTATAATTCAAAATGATTAATTACATGCAATAATTAAAGGTGTTTAAACTAAAACTTTGATTCCTGATCAGATGTGAGCCTGATAATTGAACTAATAAAATAAATAGAAATAATTATAAAAAATTTTATATTAAATACTCTTTTAGATTCCCACGGCCAATATTACTATAAAAAACTTTATTGGTTTTTTTCTAGTTTAGACCGTGTTAATAAATTTTTTGCCAGCGTTTCGCCAGCCATGCTGCTGATTTCTTCAGGGCTGAAATGAGAAACTTTCATTCTCATTTCAGCCCTGAAGAAGTCAGCAGCATGGCTGGCAAAAAATTTATCAACACAGTCTAAACCAGAAAAAAACAATAAATCTTTAGTAATTTTTATATTATTTCAAAGCAACGCTAACCGAACATGAGGTTTGAACCTGTTTATACCATGAAAAATAAACGTATTATGCTTTCAACTTTGGAGACAGCAGGATCTCCTCTGCACACTGACTTACAGGTAATAATTAATAATATATGAAGCATTCATACATGTGCTAATTTTATTCAATTTATAAATTAACTTTTAATTTATTTTAAGTAAATTATTAAATAGGAAAATAAATGGTCTGGAATCGAAAAAGGTGTTAATTAAGATCAACGCTACACTAAAAAGATGTCATCAGGCTCCTTTAGGTTATCTTAATAGTAACTCACTTTTAAATATTTTACTTACGAATATCAAGTATAACAAGCTTACAGCTAACTATTTATGCAGAAGATTTGCAACTAATATCATAATAAAGCTAAATTCTTCCCCAAACCAATTACTAATACAACAGTATTTTAGAAAATATTTATTAACCAATATAGCATCCCTTCTCCAAAAAAAAAAAATTATCAATATAACATTACAAGGATTAAAAAGATTTTAAGCAGAAAACAATTTTTCACAAATTGACATTCCTGATGAATGTCATGATGAATACTGAAATAACAAAGAAGACGCAAAAACTAAAATTAGTTATAAAGTTAAAGATTAACTTGGAATCCCCACACTAGACTGAAAGGACAAGAAACAGCTCACCATTTCAGGCTACTTCAACATTTACTAGACAAACGCCCTGAGCTCTCAATTAATTACAAAAGACTCATATACATGGCTATTACAAGACCTATTAAGACATACAGAGTAGAGCTTTGGGGCTCCAATAACCAACAAATTCCTCTTATATTTAATCCTTACAATCCAAAATCCTCAATGCTCCTTATTTTGATACAAAAGTAATCTATAATGACATTAATATCCCATTTTTTGCTGATTTGACCCGAATCCGATATCAATCTTTTCATGATAAACTTCATTCCCACTCAAACCCATTAGTTTTAAACCTAGCAACTTCTTCAATTCCTGAAAATCCTCCGAGGTGTCTGAAAAGAAGATGGCCTCGTGACCTTTTAAGTTGAACTTGTTATTTGAGTACTACCAGTGGGTAGTTTCTCTACTTGTCTTTTTTCATGCCAATATGTACCATTCATTATATTTACTTGCTGTATTAGTATAATACAGTTGTAAATTTCATTGAATAACTTATTTTAAAAAAATTTATAAAGCTAACAAAATGACTCTAATAATCAATATATAATAAATAATAGAAACATTTTTACTGAGCCACTTTAGATAAATATAGTCATTAGTTCAACAACAAATGCTACACCGATTATGATATAATATAAAATAAAAAGATAACCTCATTAGGCACTAAAGGGTTAAAAATCATGAAGTCCGAACATTTTCCACTTTTAAATTTACCTGTAAATATTAAATAAAGAGACTGCAAGATCTAAGTCAATGGTTGATCCCAGTCTACGATATTCTGGGTCCTGTATAACTCTCAGCATCAAAGGCTCAGCCGACTCTGCTCTCCGTGAAGGCTCGTTCTGACTGACCATGTCCTGAAATTTGGTGACGTAAGAACGGACGTCTGCCATGAAAAGCTCGTGCAGCTTCAGTTGTGGGATCACCCTTGTTGCCAAATGAAAGCGGAGGGCCTGCCATAGCAGAACAGAAGTAATGCATTAGTACAGTTTCTGAAATAGTGTCCATTAATATACATTTAATTTTAAATTAAAAAAAGTATTCATAAATAATATAATTCATGAATAATATTCATCTAAAACAAATAATCGTTGTGTTCCAAAGGAAAATATTGAGTCCTACAATTTAAATCTATAAAATACATCAAAATAAGGCCCAATATAGGATTACATATAAGTGAAATATATATTTCAAGAAAATTAGGATTAAAAATTGGGAGCATCCACTTTCGAGTTTAGAATCGAAAATACAAATAATATAAAATCAAATGCTCGCCCCCTTCCAAGTCTTTTTTGGTATTTGATACCAAAGTCATAGGTCATCCTTAGATGATCCTTAAAACAGAACATTAACAAATAATAAGAGGTTTCTTAAAAATATATATTTAATTCATATTGAAAAATAAAAAGAGACCTTACATAAATGTTAAGACCGTGGAAAAAATTCCAACGAAAAGCCCTTAAGATATTGGACAGATAATTTCAATTTCTATTTTAGTTTGGATACTTAAGGGCTTTTCGTTGGAATTTTATCCACGATCTTTATATTTAATTCATTTTTTTTTTTTTTGTAAGTAGAACTATTCAAGAAAAGAAATAATAAAAGAATTTTAAAACATTCTCAATTTGATAGCTATGAATAAATGAATTAGGGGTACATTTAAAACTATTAAATAAAAAAAGAATATAGATAAATAATAAGGAACAATACATATGATAGCAGTTGTAAAAAAACATTAAAATATTGATAAAACAATAAAATAAAATAAACCTATAGAAGTAAAATAATCAACCAAAAGAGATAAAATTAAACCATACATCTAGATTTCCTTCAGTAGCTATGTAAGATGAGATTCCAAAAGATTCTAGTACTCCTGAAGCAATAGTCTTACTGACACTTGCTAGGGCAGCATCAAGTAAATATGCAGGTCGCAGGTGCTGGCTGTTCTCGAGATTATACGTACACTCGGGATGTATCCGTAACCACTGGCTCTCATTAGCAGAATGGTTTAGCACAATATCGCAGACTGTCAACATCTAAGAATAAATCAAAATATCAATTATAATTATATTTTACAGATTAATCGAGGTTTTTATGATTATAATAATTAAAACATAAAGCTCCTAGAACAGTAATGTCTTACTTTTACCCGAGTAGGAATTTTGAACAAAAAGAGTACTCGTGTAAAAAGGCTTAGATTCGTCTATTGATAAAGAAACGTTCAAAAATAATTTGTAGTTTTTCAAATGAAAGTTCAAGTTAATAAGAACAACACATTTCATTTTATTGGAACATCTAAGTTTTTATAGATTTAAGAATTTCCTAGAAAACTGTTAGCAGAAAACATTTCTTCTTCAATAAAGTTATCGTTTTTAAGCATTATAATTTTCCTTTATAATTTTCAGTTTAAAAAGTCCTTTTTTGTCTTTTTCCAGAATAAGAAATTCTGTAAATTTAAGTAAATTGTTTAGGATAACAATAAAATGATCAATATTATAAATAACTATCTCTTCAAATCTTTTTATATGTATAATGTTTATAATAAATTTTAGAAATGAAAATGAAAATTTTCAAAAAGTGACAAAAATAAAAACTGTGATATTTTTGGGATTAAGAAAACAGGAAATGAGCTTAGCGTAATTTTTATTTTACACAAATTGCTGAGGATATATCACTTGTATTATGAGTTGAAAATAAATAAAACTAGTACAAGAATTTCAATACAATAAATACATAAATCAAGAAATATGTGATGAGAATGACATACCTTCCATTCTGTTCTTAGTGTAGAAACAATTTTAGACAGCTGTTCCCAAGACATAGCATTTTGGCCTTCAGCAAATGAAGGGTTCAGTTTTAGTTGATCTCGGAGACAATAGCATGACCCGGAATTCCCAAGTTCCTATTAAAAAAAAATGAATAACAAATAATTAACTTTTCACAGGTGAAATTAATTTTTATTTTTCTCCAGTAAAAAAGCCACCAAAATCTGCAAAAAGTAAATAAATATAAAGTAACAAATTACCTGGACGGGCGAAAAGTGAATTGCATTGTATCCACTGTCCTTGACCGGAGCTAGCCTATCGAGCCAACCTCCGTGTGGCCCAAGGCACTTAGACAGGACCGTCACACACTGAATGCATTCTAATGGTACAGGCTCGTCGCCCAACAATATGTCTGGCTCAACATTAATATAACCAGAGCCGACTTCCTTTCTGGAAAATCAAAAGTATTAATCACACACATCATACCATTAAAATGATATGGATTATTACAAGCTGTGCTAATATGGCATACATTTATCAAGAATAACCTTAAATTATAAAATATGAAGTATTAATTAATTAATTACCATATAAAACTAGATTTAGAGACAAGATGAAAAATCAACTTACACACCAGTCCCTATCGTAAAATAGTAGCGGAAGGCTCCTGGTAGCCAACAGATTACCTCCCGATTTTGCTGATAGCTTCCCCTCAGAAAATAACTACCCTTTTTTGGGAGTTCATTGAAGACGTTCACCTCTTCACTATAGAGGCTTGGCCCATTCTTGAATATAACTTTATCACCTGAAAACAATTAAAATAATTATTTCACATGAAATTTAAAAAAATAACTAAAAGGTATCGAATCTGTTTTAATTATATTTTTAAAATAAATAAAAATAATGACTAAGTAAAACTTACTTCCTTAGGATTATCAGTTTTTGTCACATAATTTATCTCTAGTTTATGCTAACCATGGATTACCATTCCTCCAATTTATTTTTAACTTGATTATATTTTTCTTGATATATAAACAACAGTAATAATTTTAATAACTACAATTAATAGGAATCATTTAAAATTCGATATATATCTACTAGTTAATGCAAATTGTGGATTTATAGTGGTAGCGTATATATAAAATCCTATCTACATTTTTTTATTGATATGGGAGTAGTGGAAAGACGTTTTACTAATAACTGTTTAATTGTTATTTTAAATCTTAAAACTAATGTTTCAATTTTTAATTCTAATTACCCTTTTTTACACAGAAGAAAGATGAATCCAAATACTCTCCACGATTTAGCTCAATAACATACGTATTCCCAGGCTTCATTTTAACTTCTATGGATAAAATATCTTCATAGCTATTAAAAAACAAAACAACATTGAATGGGTTGGCAATAGATTATGTGTTATAAGCATGCAAATTCATACATTGCTAAGACATTTTTTACAGTAAATTTAAAATATTATTTTGAAATCACCAGGCCATTAAAAAAACAAATCATAATTAAAACAAAAAGTTCAAAAACAATCAAAGGTACAAAAATCGGCATAGCTTAATGCTGGCAGCAATTAGTTCCAAATGAATACAACCATTTCAAGATTTTAGCATACAATCACATTACACATTACCAACATAACTTTAATCCATACTCATGTAGATCCTGATTTAAAAAATAGACATTATTCATAATAGGCTAAAATGTAACAATTTATATTGAACAAAATAAAACCCTAATGCAAATAATAGATTTGCAAAAAGACTATTATTATAATTCATAAAATCTTTTATCAGCAATAATTTAATCAACTGCAACGTTTCACTGCAAATCGTTTCATTAATTTCAGTATGGTTAATATTTCAGTATTGTCACTTCAGCCTGGTTTAAAAATGACAGACCTGTGAAGTTAATAGAGCATAAGAACAGTAAAGAAGAAATCGTAAGATCAAATTTCCAAAAGAGATAGAAGCTAGTGCCCACAAACATAAGCAGAAATATTTTTGTATCGAAAAGAAAAGATTTGCCCTGGGCGGGATTCGAATCTGGTTTGTCTGCTTCACCTTAACAATTAATAAAAATAATATAAGCAGAAATATTTTCTTAATTTGCTTTCACCATAATAACATTTAATAGATGATTTAAAATATACACTTGCAGAATCAATGATTTTTTTTATTTTCAAGTGCCTAACATAAATTGTTTAAAGAAATAGGAGAGTTACCCACTTGCCAATCCGGACAGGGATCCTCATGCAAGGCATACAATTTTTTTCTCTGGAAACTTTAATTACATATATAACAGGAGCTGTTATTGATGTAATTAATTTTATTAAAATTTTAAAATTAATAAATTACAAGTAATTAATATGGATTTTTAAATGTAAAAAATGTTTATATTCAAGTTTCTAGACAGAAACGTCTCCCTCCTCCCCAACCATCATTAGAATTACCATTTTTCATTATTTTATAAGTTCATATGACTTTTGCATATGAGAAATTTAATGCATTTCAGGCATTCAAGGCATTATAAGAAGGGCAGACAGCAATATCACAAATTTTTTTTTATTTTACTTTTAATATCATATACCGCATAAATAGAGCAGTACATATTATAAATTAAACATGTCTTAACAATTTACACCACACAGATATACTAAGAATATATATGAATCCAGGCTGAAGCCATGCAAGCTGTTGGAAATCAAAGACTGTTGTTTTGAACACTTCCTTGGATACATAGTGAATATAATTGGCTGAAAAAAGAGCTTAAGACAAAACTTGTCAAAAATTGTGGACCAGATGACAAAAGCAGTAGGTCTGAAAAAAACAATTGTCTCTGTTTTAAAGACAATTCACTTTAAATCATGAAAACCTATAAGATAAAATCTTAAGAAGTATGGGGATGTAAGGAAAAACCTTGTTCAAAACATACAACTCAGGGTCTCAATAGTGAGAGGATTAATTAACTGATCAAATATTTTGTACCTAAAACAGGCATTGGTCAATAGAATATAGTGAGATCGATTATAGTGAAAAACAGATACAAAATTAATTTTACAAAATCAACTAAAAAAAGTATACTGGGCCTAGGAAAACACTACAGGCATTGAATTGTCACTTCCTTAAAGAATAGATCTTAATTACAATGGCATAACAAAGGGTTTTTTTAATACTCTTAATAAAACCTAAGGCTGCCTGCCCTGGGCTTGCGAACCTGCGATCTTAGGCATAGTAGGTTGTAATGCTAATCACTAGACCACAGGTAACCTTTTAATTATTATATACCACACCACTATACCATCCTTTCAATTAAAAGTGAAATTATGGTGATATTGAGGATTCACTCTTCTTGTAAGGAACACCTCATAAGACAGATCCTAAAAATGCTTATGACCAGTAATAATGCTTCAAAGAAAAAACATTTAAACATCATTTGTAATAAAACAATATTTTTATTCTCACTCTAATTATTTTAGCATTTTAACATAAACTAAGTATTAGTTATTATATGATAGATAATGAATTTTTCTTTCATAATTTTGTAAATTTTAGTTTCAATTTCAATCACTTATAGTTGGAAAACGATTAAACTGATGAAATTACTCCAGTGTTAATGAGCCAAAATTTATTTAATATTTTAAAATCAGTATCATTAAGAGATTGTACTTATTTTTAATGGAAAACAATTCAGTTCAATAGAAGTAATACAAATTTGGTATATTTACAGTTTTAAAAATAAAAAAATATTTGTTTACTGCATCAAGCACCATGACCTACAATAAAGATATGAATGAGAAATGGTAGGGGAAGATTGACCTAAATAGACGAGATAAAGTGTAGAGGGAATATTCACCAGATTTAAAAATCTAAGCTATTATATGTACATGTATTCTGAGTCATTAAAATAAGACTGATCACTACAATTCTTAGGATAATTATAGAACATTAGCAATCGAACAAAAATTATAAAGAGTAGTTTTAGATTAAGAAAATATATAAATTAAGATGACATCCAATTAAATATTAAAAATTAACTTAAGTGAAATAATATATCTTAAGTTGGTACTTTCAATAATGATAATGCTAGGTAATTATATAGATCGAGTATTGAATCCAGTTCAAATATTGAGGTCTATTATTTATTTATTAAAAATCTATGGGCTACGATAATATAGTAATGGTGGTTTGATGGCCTGTTCTTGAGAAATGAAAACCCTAACACAACGCAGGAAATAAATCAGATTATTATAGCTTAGAGCTCAACACATTCCCATTATGAATATCATGAAGTTGAAAATTGAGCGCATTTACTTATTAGCTTCTGTCTGTAGCACCCGATTGATTTCAAAATATGTAATAATAAACTACAGGTATTACATAAAGACCAAGCGTGGAGTGTTATGGAGGCTTTGGAATAAAATCTAATTATAAATAAATCAAACAATTCAACAAAACATCTCTTTTATGTTTAAGGAAACTATCAAACTAAAAATGTTATAAAACAACATTCCACTAAACTGCATGCCAATCAAATTACCCCTTCAAATCTATACAGAAGAATCCTATGAGGCTGTAGAACCAGTTTAATAATTTTTCAATGAATCTAAAGAAACTCATTTTTATCCTGTTGGTTCACTTCCTTATTATGATAACACAGAATATGATTACAATGCCATACTAATAAAATTTAAATTAAATATTAACTAGAATTCAACACTTACAATTAACTGAAGCTAAGGGAATTCAAAACTGAATTATTTCCCTGACTTTTGACACCCTTAGATAATCTGATATGATAGCCAAGATAACAAACACCAATGGCAAAACTGATTTCTTTCTATTTTCTAAACCTGGAACTTTTTAATACTGTGTAATATTAATTTTATTACGTAATAAATAAAAACGGGTTAAACTAGATGACAATTACAATTTATTTAAGCATAATAATCTTCCCAAAAGTTAAAAACGAACAATATAAAAAAACCCATTTCACGATCCGATGAGATCATTTTTCTCTTTCATGGACTTGACACGGTTGAAACTCGAGCCGGTCGAGAACTGGACCTATCTTGACACACGTGATTCTATCCTTAATCAATCAATATCCGAAATCGATGACAAAATATATTGTGGATATATTTATAGTTTGATATTATTACATAATGGTTTTCATTTTTAATGTCATTCCAGTAGTTTACGCCCATTTAACGAAATTACAATAAAAATTTAGAGCAAACTTCATACAATACATATATCAAAACTTTATTACTTTCAAAAAGATACCAATTAATTGTTCCAACGTAATATAATTTGGTAAAACTTTGATAAGATGACTATAGAAATGCTTATCAGGCGTAAGTATCAAAAAAATATGTTGTTGATAGGCTTATCTATAAACAGTAGTAAACCTCAATGTTTACTAGAAAATTATCCCACTATCAAGGTTTTAAGAGCACTGTTCAAGGCCAAAATTTAGAGTATTTATTTATAGAGATACTCACAATTGAGAGAATTCGTGGCTTTATTAAAAAAATAGAATAATTACATGAGAATTAAAGAAAGATATATTTTATAAAATAAAACATGACCTACTACCAAATCCTAACTTAGATTTTTATTAATTATATCTAATGTTATTTATAGTTATATCATAAATAATTCTAGAAAATAATAAAACAGTCTAGAGATGTCCATTTTATATTATTATATAACAACAGAATCAGTAGAATTATATCTATATGTAATGTTACTGTAATGATTGTCTTATTAGATACTAGTCGTATAATATGAAAAATAAAAAATGCTTTGATAAAATATTAATGTTTTTCAGTTCAAGTATTGACATATCATTGAAGTAGTTTATCAACAAATAGGATAAAACTACAACATTATCAATGAAAAATTTTGATTGAACAGTTATCTCCAATAAATTATTTTCATTTGTAGAAAATTATTAATTTCTTTTTCTGTTAGTGCATAGTTAATTTGTCTTCTGTGAATGTTATCCATTTCAGCTATTTTGAAATTTAAAAGAAATGACTCTTCTGTAGGGTTTCCTGCAAAAGAGTAATATATATAAATTTTTTTTTTTCCTTCTGCAGTAAACTAGGAGTATATATAATGAAACTTTCATTAGTGAAGGAAATTCAAAATAATCCAAATCAAAAATACATTTGTACTGTATAATAAAAAAACATGCTTATAAATCTCACATAAAACTTGAGTTAAATTAAATTTTAAAAAAATTTAGTTTCATGATAAGATAATCAGATACCCCAATAAAGTTAGGGTTTGATTCCTACACACAATAGAAGCGGAGTGACTCAGTGAAAGAGCGTTGAAGGTCTTGAGTTCAAATCCCGCTGCTTGGCAGTTTATTTATTCTGTTAGCAGCCGGAGATGGATCCTATAAGATCAAGGACCCTCCTAGCGCTCACCCAGCCTCTATAAAGTAAGTACCCAAAATAGGAAGAAAACTGGCGGTTGAGTGTAATCTAGGACAAATCATCTCCCAGCACAACAGTTGTCTAAGAATCAGTACAGTCTCTACTGCGTACTGAATCCTCATGGGCTGTAGTGGTACAGGTTTTTTATTTTATTTTTTCAATAATCATGGTTTATCACATTAGATTTTCTCTCAATAAAATAATGCTAATTATTTATAGAGGAAACTATGGGATGACAAACACTCAATATGTATATCCTGCTTCATAATAATACCAGATCAAAAATCATGTTAGTATCAGCTTTATCTCACTTCTAAATGATTTAATATATTTATTGCTGGAAGCCAAAATATTTGTCTTTAAAAACAAAGAATTAGTAAAAATTCTGGGATTAGTTCAATTTAAAATAAAATAATTACTCCTCTGCTCATCAAGGATATTAAATTGCCTATTTCAATGAAGACAGACAGATCATTTTACAAATATAAATTTCTAGAACAATAGTTACAATGTTATATATTAATTTAATGTAGTTAATATTTATTAGAGTATACTTTAAAAGAGGGAAAGATAAGTAACAAATTTTCAAAGAAGATAATTCAATTTAATAATCAACATTTCAAAATAAAACGAAAACAAGACAGTATAAGAAATAAATAACCGTAAATATTTCTTTTATGATTAATAAAAGTTTATTAATGACATAATTGTTTACTTAATCTGTTTTCTTTTTATTTGCAAGTATCTTAGAAAATTTCTCATGCTTTTTAATAGTTAAAGACTTCTTTTTTAATTTATTTTTTTCTTTTCGTTTGCTAAATTCACCTTGAAATTTATTTTTTTGAAAAGTAGGTTTTTGTGAAGGACCATGTTTTTTCATTCCACCAAATCCTTTGGTCTTAGCCTGTCCAGGTCCACTTTTAAACTTGAAATTATTCCTGTTCTGTGAAAAATTTGAAGGTACCTTGTAAGAATTCTTCTTATTATATTTAACTGGCTTTACTCTCAGCTGCCTCTTTTCTAAAACTTCACCATCGAGCTTCAATGCAAGAGGAATAGATGAAGTGCATTTGAAATTTACATAGGCAAAACCTTTACCAACACCAGTTTCTTTATCTCTAATAATTCTAACACCTTCAATATCTCCACACTTGGAGAATAAATTGACTAAGGAATTCTCTTCGATGTTAAATGGAACATTGCCAACAAAAACAGCTTTCTTCCCATCATATCCACCTTTGTGCCTAGCATGATCAACACGCAAAGTGTATTCACCATATTTTGTACAATTAGCTTGTAATGCATTCTGTGCCCCTTCAAAATCTTTATACCTAATATAAGCATGGATATTTGATCGATTTTCATGAAATGATTTCTTGATTACAGCAACTTTCTTGGGCATTTCAAGATCAGCAATAGGAGCACTCCGCAACCTAACACATTCCACTTTACCAAACTTGGAAAACCACTTTCGCAATTCATGTCTTTCAATCGTTTTTGGAAGATTTCCTACAAATATGGTCCTATTTTCTTTTTCTTCCAGCTCAGCTGAAGGTACTGCTCCAACAGGAAGACCTCGTTTCTTCTTTGCTGCTTCATCTTCAGATTGATCATCCTCCTCTTCATCATCATCAGATGGGTAACTGTCCATATTAAAAGAGGACGCACTATGAACAGATTCATCATCTGATATATCTGATTCTTCAATTGATGAAGAATTATCATTCATTTCCTCATCCTTTGATTCAATCCCAACAGAATTATTTGACTCAGCAGCATTCTCAGATCCAGCTTTAGCATTATTTTGAGGTTTTTTCTTCTTCTTTTTCCTCCTTTCTGAAGTATTAGAAACCAATTCAGTCTCTTCTTTTGGTGGTGATTCTTCTAGTTTCTGCTTCTTAGGCTTCTTTGATGGCATTACATCTATTTCTAATGGTTCCTGGTTTTCATCCATCAGATTTGAATTAATATTCTGTTTTTTCTTTGATTTCTTATACTTGGGTTCTTCATTAATACATTTATCACTACCACTAACAGGCAAATGGGATCTCTTCCCTTTTTTCTTACTTTTAACCGAATTTTCCATTAAATCTGTAGTAAAATTTCAATCCACTAATAAAGTAAAGGTATTAAAATTCACGCGGTTAAATAACCTACACGGTACGGTTTTAATGTTTTACCTTACCGTCAAAGAGGAACGCATATAATTGTCAACAAAAGTGAGAGAAACCTTTTTGTATGTCAACGATCTTTCGATCTCCTTTCTAAATTTATATTAGAATTATTTTTAGTTAATTGTTTTAATTTTTTCATAATTATTTTAAACCTTAATGATTATTATTTGGCACTACAGTTCTTTTTCAGAGCCTTGGTCTCCTTGAAATGGTTCCTCTGGGATGTCATTCACATCCATTCTAGCACCATGATCAGCCCAGATTAATCTATTGACATTAATAACTTTAGATACAAACATGTCTCCGATTTCTCGGTTGATTTATTTTGCATATAATTGTGTTTTAATTAAAAAACAAATTATGTATTAAATATGAATACGTGTTTGTGGTAAACACAAAATGATCCTCTGGCCTCTCTAATTTATAACGTAATAACAACAAACTATAGTAGCAAGAGCCTGTCTGGCTGAGGGATTTAATATCTTTCACAAAGTGGCCAAATTAGTAGCATACGCCGATGGTGTGATGATAGCTGAAAGATCTTTTCTTAATGTCATAGATGTTTTTGTGTAACTTGGAAGGGAGACCCGGAGATTTTTTTTAGAAAGTAATGAAGATAAGACAAAGATTATGATCTTGAGGTAAAAGAAATGCACACCCGACGTGTTACACAATAGAAAAGGCCACATTCCAATGTGTAGATAATTTTAAGTTTGCATGTGGATTCTTTTACAAATGGACTAAAACTCACTCTCACTCAAAACTTCACTCTCACTTTTTAAAGTGACCTGTTTCATCTTCAGTATTCCAGGTACTTTTTAATGGAGTAATGGACATGCTCTTTCTTTGTGGTATTTGGCTTTATCTCCATAATCATGTTGTAAAGATACCCTTTTTTTTTAGACCAAATGCTTTTACCTAAACTTCACCTGCCAGTCACTTAAGGTTTATAGGTTGGCCGCATAAGCATGCCGATGACGATTAATGAATACCTAAGTATTCTCAGGCCGAGCATGTGATAATTCAGGATCTCAAAGTACCCAGCTTGGATTCCATTTCCTACTGGGTTAGTTAATACTTTTCTTAAGGATTCCGATAATCGTTTCTAATTTGATAAGGACGGAAGAGCAAACTAAATATAGTCGTCAGGGGTAGAGGACCACAAGGCTCACTTGTCGGACTAATTCTTTCTAACAGTACCAGTATACTCAAAATGTGGAAAGGATATAAAACAAAAATGAATATTCGAATTTAGATAAAAAATATGCAACAATTTAAGAGTATAGATGCTGTGAATCTGAAGAATAGACACCATTTTTTTTTGCCTGATTCGAAGCGGGAAGAAAATAAGCAACTGTATCAGACCCGGGTTCGAGTTCGGTTATTACAGATGCTAGTGATTTTATATGCTCTATTCTAGGAAATCCTCTTAAGCTGTGCTCAGGATGCATGGAATGGATACATTTAATGCGGAAGTGGAAAAGTTCGAGGCTTAACGCGAACCTCAGTTCTAGAAAATCACTAGCGAAGAACTGAGGATTTATTCCACGTCTCTTTACTTTAGGTGGTTTAGATAAAGTAACCATTACTATTACTAGATAAGTAATACTTGATTCTTATTTTCACCCGATTGAGCACATAAACCACAACATACAAAGAAATATGAAAAGTCATGATGTGAGAAAAACTGCTATCTTCTCGTAACTAATTTTTCCATAGAATTAATTTCTTAATCGATTTAAAACATTAGAAGAAATGTATGGATGCTTCGTTGCCATCCCAAGGTAGTTGTTAGGTTATAGTGTTTAAGAAATGATTCCTTAACAGTTATGGACAATAATATGACAATAAATGATTTTAATTCTGATGGTGTAGACACTGCTGGTGATTTCATACGAGAGCCTAGTTCTTCTTGGGCAAATGATGAGGAAAATGACGGAGATATTTTTCGTTTTCACCGAGTGGAATCAGATGAAATTATATACCAAACGAAGAAGAAAAGGTGTAAAATGGTTGGAAAATATGTGATGGGTGATTTATTAGGAGAAGGTAGTTATGGGAAGGTCAAGGAAATGCTTGATTCAGAGACTTTGTGTAGAAGAGCTGTGAAAATTCTGAAGAAGAGGAAGCTTAGAAGGATTCCTAATGGTGAACAAAATGTACAAAGGTAAACATTTTGCTTAGTTACTTATGTTAGAAAAGTCTTCAGATTGTCCCCATAGACTTACAATTTTTAGGTAAAGTGGCTAACAATGAAGAATGTTTTTTGTTCTTACTACTATCAATATTTAATGGCCTTTATTACTTTGTTATAACTAGTCTCAAGGATTATGCTCTATGTTTTTAAATTGTTCTTAACAAGTATTATGTTTAAAACATATCAATAACCATAATCCAGCATTTAACTATTGTTTATTCGTTTTGTGTAAGTGACCTATTTTTTAACTTGCTTATTATCAAATATATTTTAGTTTAATTGCTTAACTGATTGAAATACTAAAATAAAATTTACATTAAAAGATTATATGGAATTTGATTAGTTATCGAAAACTTTGTGTGCTCAATGATACCTTATTTGTTTTATTGTTTTGTATGTTTTAAATCTTTGGTTGTCGCTTCAAGTTGAGTTACAATAAGTTTTAACTGTTTGTTCGTTTAATTTTTAATATTTTCCAATCATACTAGTCATCGAGAGCTTTAGTATGGTAAAGAGAATGTAATTATGGGTAATGAGTAGATTTCGGTAATAATTTCATCATGATATAAAAGTTTCAACTCAACTTAAGATCATGATAACTTGTATTTTTGGAAGATATTTAAAAATTAAATGAATAAACAGTTAAAACTTATTGTGACTCAACTCGAAAAAGAAGAAATGTTTTCTGTTTCCTTTTATTATCAGGCCTAAAGATTGTCTAAGAATTAGGTCGAGGATTTGAATATAGAACAAATGGATTAAGTAGGCACAAATAAAATATGTCTATCTTATTTTGTGTAATTTATTGACCGCACTCCTGACCATGTTACACTCTTCTTAGAACTATCCAGTCATTCATTTCCACATGAATATTTTTAGTTGAGAATGCTCATGATATATTCAAATGAATTTACATTGCATTCGCTTTTATCCCTTAATTCGCATTCTTGCATTTTCAGTAAACTGGCAAAAATCTTATTTTAGGCCATCGATGAACACATCTAATGTTTTAGAAGCAATTAAATTATTTTGGTGCTATAATGGGTACTTGTGTGTTAACGCAGCCTCTTTTACTTTTGCCTACTTGTTCGTATGCGCAAGCAGTTATATTTCTAACAGATGATTATATTATATATTATATTTCTGACACAAACCACCCCTAGTGGTTCAACTAATAACTTGAAATCCCATTGCGTCTAAAGTTATTGTTCAGCTTAGTGTTATGCCCCTCTCTCTTTGTTTCAATCATATATTTTTTTAGATATATTTAAATTAAAATATCTTTCATATTCAAAATTAAGATTATTTGAGTAGAGTTATTTTATTTCTAACCAAACATATTAAAAAGATTATAAAATATAATCTATTCATCCCGTAATAAATTTAGGTCCTAATTGAAATTTTATTATTAAAATATTTTACATATTGCCATGCTGTTATATTTGGAAAGTTTCTTATGCGATTTGTTTTAACGTATTCTAATTTAGGTATTTTTAATATTATTGCCTATTTTATTATACAGTTTGTATTATTTTTAAATTATTAGGGAAATTCAACTTCTGAAGTTATTGAAACATAAGAATGTGATAGAGATGGTCGATGTGCTCTACAACCATGAAAAAGAAAAAATGTACCTAGTTATGGAATACTGTGTTGGAGTACTTCAAGATATGTTAGAAAGTACTCCATTGAAAAAGTTTCCGACATGGCAAGCTCACGGGTTAGTAAATTTCTTATTTGTCTCTTTTTTTTTGTTCAATAATTTTATGTAAATAATTGATAAAATGTATTTCAGATATTTTTGCCAGCTTATGGATGGACTTGAATATCTCCATTCACATGGCATCGTTCACAAGGATATAAAACCAGGAAATCTATTGCTGACGCTAGACGGAATTCTGAAAATCACGGATTTAGGAGTAGCTGAAGTAAGCATACAGATTAATTAAAATGATTTAGGTTTCGGCAACAGGTTTTCCTATAAACACATCTTTCTTCTGTACTGTGTTTATGCCATTTATATAAATTATCTCTTTTATTGCAATGCTTGTTTTATCTTTTATGAAGGATTTTATCAAATTTTTGAATATGTTTTTGGGAATGCTCTTTCACTGTTTGTACTCTCATTTTATTCTAGGCTCTGGACATGTTCGCACCCGATGACACCTGTTTCACCAGCCAGGGCTCTCCTGCCTTCCAGCCTCCAGAGATAGCCAACGGAATGGAAAAATTCTCAGGTTTCAAGATCGACATCTGGAGCTCTGGTGTCACCCTGTAGGTTCGGTATTCTTGTTTAGACATTTATAATTATTTTTAATTAATCAGTGTTGGGAAAACTAAGCATGATTGACACCGATGTTTAAAGTTATAAATTTAGGCAGAATAATGGAAGGATTAATTTCAAGTGGTAGCGTTAAGTCAGCCATTTTCTTAGCAATATAAATAACTATATATACAGAATTGTGAAGTATCGACCCGGTTAATATGATCGAAGCAATAGCGTCATATAGGGTACGATGGGCTTGTAAAGTTGTTCTGAGTAACGACTGAATTCCTAAAAAGTTAATGAGCATTGTTCCAATTGGTAAAGAAATCTCCAAGAGGCAGACCGAGGCATAGGTGGGAGGATCGTGTTAAGAGTGATCTCCCAGATTTGAATTTGGGTAGTGGCCGGTGGACTGAAGTTAGTAAGCAGAGGTTGGTGGTATCAGCATCGAGCCTTTCGGTTCGCTTATTATTACTATATTTACTCTATGAAGAGTTGGAAAAAAGCTCAAACTACATACAAATATTTTATTTGATAGCTAAATGTAAATGTATAACTATGTAGGGAAATTGCTAATTAATATTTTATATTTGTATTAAATATTTATTTTAGGATATTATATTTTCTTTTTTTCTAAGTTCTTCATTATAACCACTCTTAAATGCACTCAATGTGTAACTAACTGCACATTAGCTGAGAAAATCGATGGAATTATCCATATGTGAGGCAAAATCGATTATTTCCTTATTTTAAACCCAGAACACGTAATATATAGCAAAGGGATTTTTTTAACACTTTCTTAAGTTATTTATCTTACTAATATTATAAATGCAAAAGTTTGTATGTTTGTCTCTCTTTCACGCAAAAACTACTGAACGGATTTGGATGAAACTGTACAGTAATATAGGTTATACATCAGAATAACACATAGGCTATAGCAAGCGCGGATTTATGAGGGGGGCGCACGGGTGCACGTGCCGCCTCCCTCGCCTTTTTTAGGTACTGTGGAGAATCCATTATAGTACATAGTTAAAGGCAAATCAGGAACTTAGCATCTTGAAATTTGTAGATAGGTTCTTTGTATAGTTTAAGAAAGAAATTTGGATAATTCCACCCCAAGGGTTTCCCCTTTATTATAATAGGGATTCAAAGGTTGTATAGAATCCGTCAGTTTTGAAGTTCGACATCTGAAATTTTGGATGTACGAGTAACTTATATTTTAAAAAAATAATTAAATTATTTATTTTAAATGATCATTCACGAAACTTTATGTGGCAGACCAAATTCCACGCGAGCGAAGCCGCGGGCATAAGCTAGTTTTATATAAGTCCCAATTGTTGTGAGTTGAGGCAGTCATAAGTATGGAGCTTACTACATATTTAATGCTAGTTCAATATATGAAAGCATTTTCTTTAAAAGCAGAAGAAAAAGAGGGTTTTTACATTTCAGTGAAGGATTGATATTGTTATAAACGCTGATTAGCTTTGAATTTGTAATATATTTAATAACAAAAATTAAAAAATCATAAATAGATTATTAAATGTTATTATGTATTTTATATTTCCTTTACTCTCGACTGTATTATTTAATACTTTATTTACTGAAATGGATAAATATATATTTTACATTCCAAATCCATTCAACTAAATATATTGGAAATATACTTTAAACTATAATTTGAATTATAATAACTTAGTAAAAATAACTTAAAATTCTATTATTTTTTACGAGTTTAGGTTCAACTTGACAACTGGGAAGTACCCTTTTGAAGGCGACAACATTTATAGACTATTTGAGGTAATCGGTCGTGGCGAGGTAACAATACCAGATGAAGTAGACGACCACCTGCGTAGTCTCCTTGAGGGCATGCTTCACCGTGAACCTCAGTTGAGGCTTAGTCTTCAGCAGATCATGTCTCATCCGTGAGTATTATATTTTAAATCCCATTGTCCTTTCTATTCATTTATCATTGGTCGGATGTAATTTATTATAAATCTATAAATATAAAATGCTTTGTCCTGAATGACTTACTGACGGATCAACGCACACCCTAAACCGCTGATCGTAGAGACCTGAAACTTGGAGGGTGTGTTCTTTGTATGACCTAGGCATCCGGCATCAGGGGGGCAAATTTTGTATGCTTGCTCACATGTTTCTTACTCGCAAAAGCTACATGTTTTTGCTGAACAAAACAAATCAAGTAATATAGTTTACAGGTATTCATTGTAAATTTGTAATATATTGTATATAAAACTTTGGAGGATGTGAAAAAAAAAAAAAAAGAAGAAAAAAAAAGAGTTTACAGGAGTAGATTGCAATAGGTAAGTAGGACCGCCAAAACTATAAACACATCAATAAATTACCTACATATCTACATTATTATAATTCTTTCAGTTTTAATTTCTCCCTGCTGCCGTACAACAAGTGAAACCGTTATACTAAGCAATCCTTTTCAATAAGTTCAATAACATTACACACTAATCCTTTACTGACACGAACAACAGTAAACTTCTGTCCGTCCTGCTTGTTAATCAGTGTCAATGTATGTTTCACGGCTGTGCTGATCCCTCTGTGATGAAATTTGATGTTTAAATCTCAAGCCTGGGGAAAGACATAGACTACTTTTCATCAACACACCACACAGGCGAAGTTTATATGAACCTGTAACATGATTGACTAACACACCCAGCGGTCAACACACAGCAAAAACCACTGAACTTAGCATCTTGAAATTCACAGATAGGTTCTTTGTACAGCTTAAATGAGCTCTAAGAAAGGAATTTGGACAATTCCACCCGCAATGTAATAAGTGTTTCCCCCTTAATGTAATAGCGGTTCAAAGATTGTATGGAATCCGTCAGTTTTGAAGTTAGACATCTGGAATTTCGGATGTACGAGTAACTTATGGTTAAAAAAAATTAATTATTTATTTAAAATGATCTGCCACGAAACTTTATGAGGCAGACCAAATTCCACGCAAGCGAAGCCATGGGCGAAAGGTAGTTTTATATTTTCGAGCCATCCCAACTGATCAACGAAAGTAAAAGTAAATTAACAGAAATATTTCTTAAAACAAATCATTCATTTAATTAACATGGGAAATAACAAAAAAGATAAGTCAAAAAAGTATTGGCACACCCTTCTGCTTTTGCGCTATGCAAAAATATTAATGTTTTGTTATTATCCCTTTTGGTTCTATAAGTGCCTGCAGTGTTGATGGCATTGATGAGACAAGATTTTGGCTGATTCCCTGTCTGATCTTAACCCACTTCTCAGCTAAAACCCATCTGTGGTAATTTTTTTATGAAATTTTATTCTTTCACACTTTCAAGTCGAGTAAATACCACAAATGTTAGATTGGATTTCTATCTGGGGACTGCGGTGGTGTTTTAAGCAGGAACACAAATGTATCCTGAATTCCCAATTTTTCAGTACTGCTCTTCAAGTTATGGCGCAAAATGTTGACATACTTTTCAGCATTCATAATCCCTTCAACGAAACTCAAATTTCCAACCCCATTCGAAGAGATACAGTCTAGACTAGAACACTTCCACCACCGTGTTTCACTGTCGGTCTGATATTTTGCAGCTGACACTTGGTGTTTTGTTTCCTCCACTCTTATTTGCGACCATCAGATCCGAAAATACTAAATTTACTCTCATCAGAAAATTATTGTTATCCGAAATTCAATTGACTTATTTATGTGAATTTTGGCAAACTCAAGTGTTTTAATGCGATTTACCTCACTGATAAATGTTTTTTTTCTTTGAACTCTGCCATAATAATTAAAACTGAGTATTACTTTTCTAACCCCCTGGAGGTAGAAGGTTGTGTTGGAAGTTGTTGCCATCTCTGTTGCTGTGCAGGAGGCCGAGAATGTTGGATTAGTTTAACGATTCTACTAATTTGCCGCTTTTCTCTTGCAAAAAACTTTTTAGGCCGCTCAAAACGCACTTTATTTAAAACTGAACATGTGCTAAAACTCATCCCTACTTTTTCGCCAATTTGACAGTAACTTAGTCCGCGAGAATGTAATACGGATTTTCTGGTTTGCACTCTGTGCTCTTTTGTTTTTGTCATTATCAATGCTCCAATTCGGGTGAGAAATGAACCTAGACTAAGGAATTATTTGTTTATAATGGCAGGGACTTAATACAAAAATATTTAAGGAATTAAAGGAGATATTTTTCTATAAATGTTAGCAATGGACAACTGACCCAATACTTTTTTGACCGTCGATTTTCCTACTTTTTTTTCTTAATAATTGTAACATTAATAGCCTACCTTTTAATTGCCTTTAAAAAGATTGATTTGGGTTCTATTCTTACTATAAAATTCCAACTTGAAAATAATTTACAATATCACTGAAAAGATGAAAAAAATTAGGGTGTGCCAATACTTTTTTGACCCACTGTATTCATCTGGTGGTTTTATCTCCTCTTGATATTTGTTCATCAACCTCTTGTACCTAACTGAAATACTCATAGAATTGATAATTGTTCATTAGATGTATATATTTTGTGAAAAAAAAAATTAGTTTGTTTTTTATGTGAGTTTTTTTGTTATACTGTAATTTTCTAACCATAATTAATTCATAAGCCACTTTATATCTTCAATATTTCACAGTAATATTGATGTTACAATAAATAATCTGTAACATCAGCTAGATTTCTAAACTTTATTTCAAGCAGCATGAATGGTTTCGCTGCACCAAATTATTTTTTTTTAAATAAATAAACCAACAGTTAGCTTCTTATATTTTTGTATCAATGATACAATTTTTAGTAACAGTAGAATATCTAAGATTCTTTGTTTTAGCTTATGTATTGATTATTTTTATATGTATATATTTAAAAATATTTGATGATTTAGTTGGGTCGTTCGCAAGCCTCCGCAGACTGACCAGATCGTGCTGGTACCACCATTGAGAGGTAATTACCTCCACTCTATGACGGTGCTACCTTACATTTACGACTATCATTATGGTTCGGAAGGTGGTTCCAGCCAATTTATCACTGAGCGCCAGATTCAAGGTATTGTCTATTTAGTTATTAATATTAACATGCTATTTCATGTTTACACTGATTAAGAGTGATTGTTAGTGGCCTCTGCTAGAATACAAAATCCAAATAATTAGCCTTTTAAAAAAAATTGTATCATGTAGCAGTCAAAGAAAATATTCATTTTTAATAATGTTCAAATACTTGAAATTGTAATCCATTCATCAGGTGTTTCTTCTGGTTTGACCATGTAGTCAAATTCTTTGTCACTCTTATATTGCCACGGCCAATATTTTTAATCCATACTTCAGGTGTTTCTTCTGGTTTCGACTGTGTAGTCAAATTCGTTGCCTCTCTTAAATTGCCACGGCCAATATTTTAATCTATTCATCAGGTGTTTCTTCTGGTTTCGACCGTGTAGTTAAATTCTTTGCCGACTAAACGGTTGAAACCAGAAGAAACATCTGATGAATGGATTAAAAATATTGGCCGTGGCAATTTAGGAGAGTATTTTGAAATTGTAATTATTCATGGCTCTACAATGTTTTTAACATCAATAGTTACATGTAAAATATTTATTGAAATCAATATAAAATAATATCTGTAATAAAAAAGGTTATCTATTCGTATAAAATTATAATTATAGCATTAATAACATTCAACTGAAGTTTAATTTAAGTTAAAAGCGATAAAAATCTCTCAGTCCTGCGTTTTGATCATTGTAACATTGTTTTTTATTATTATTTTTAATTTATTTATTATATGTTATTATATTGATAAAAACTAAATATAAAAATGATTTACTTTAGCTGAAGAAAGGAGGCAAGCCGAAGAAGAACTTGCTAAGCAGAAGAGCTCTGAAGGGAAGAAATCGTGGAGTTCTGGAAAGAAATCTTCATCGTCGAATGCAACTTCTTCTTGCCTCTCTGTCCGCAAGTTGGCTACCTGTAATCCTTCCTGATCCGCCCGGTACGGGGAGATTTGTCACTGGCAGCCGACGCTCAAAGTTTGGAAAACTTGACAACAAATACTTTAGAGCGTTTTATTACAAATACAACTGTATTACTAATTGATGCAAATCTTTTCCAGCTCTGTTTCTGCATCATGATCTGCCCACAGTTGCCTTTATGCTTCTCTAACTCGATTGTCTTCATATTTTTCTGTTAATATCTTCTATCTTTTCAAAACGTCATTCCACAATGATCAATAAATGAACATTGATATTCCGTACATTATATACATTCGTATATTATACATATTCCGATTAGAAAGATAATTTTTTTATTAATGATTATATTTTGTGAAACAGTTTTTGGTTTTTAATTTCATCTGGTATAAATTTGACAATTAATCGAGTAAAGTATATTGTATAAGTATTTTTAAGTAATGCAGTCAATACTTTCTTAATCAGCTGATTTTTGAGACTGTTAAAGCAGCATATTAAGTTAATCACATTTCCTGTATTATAATTAATTAATGAAAAAGGGAAGCTGATACAGGTATCGTTCGCTGTACGACCTGATTTATGTTTTTTAAGTACAGCGCCATCTATATTGCTGCGTCATGTGACTCATGATAGCTTCTCAGGTATTAGAGTTGGTGCCGCCTATAAGCATTACTTAATATTGATAATTTTTTTTTTAATGACTAGAAATCAAAGTCAATCGTGGTTATCCATGCTAAGTCTTTCATTAAAAATAACTCTACTAATGATCGAATCTGTGATGTAAATATGTATATACAAAATATATTTCTTATAAATATAAGCTGTATATGCTAGCAGACTTAATTTCACATTTTTCGTATGTATGCATATACTTTACGTATATGGCTGCAGATATAAAATAATTATGTGTGTTGCATGATTGTGGGTGGTGCATAAAATGTATATATGTTCAACTGTGGTAAAATTTTGCTATTAAATTTTTTTTATACAGCAAAACTTTGTTATAATGTTCTTCAAAGGCTCAAAAAAAAAGTGATATAACTGGGAAAGCATTCTTTGCAAAAAATAATAAATAGCAAAAAATACAGAAAATATAACTATTATATAATTGTTAACACTGTATGTTTAATTATTATTGTTACTTTTATCTTTAGTTTCAATTTTTAAAACAAGCATTTTTATATTATTTACTAGTTCAAAAGTTTCTCTTGGAATTCAGAAGAGCATGAAATGATCTTTAATTTCTCTAAATTATTTTAACTGACTTCAAATTTGTATGCTCGCTAAAATCTTTTTGATTTAAATTACATTTTTCAACATGTTTTAATTAAATTATACCAATATTTTCTTCGATATAAAAATATTTTGCTTATGTTTTCTTGAATGTGAAAGCTATTAAGTATTCATAAAACTAATAACTTTTCAATTAATAGAAATATCTCATTTAAACAAGATCTAAACGTTCCAAGGAACTAAGTTCATGAAAAACAGTTAGATTGTTGTTAATTTTACCGCTATAATCTTTCCTTCTCAATTCAAGCCTAGCTCTCATATTTACAAAAGGAGACATAATATATGTAAAGAGCGAGGAAGAAAAAATCATTGAGCGATTAATAGATTATAACTTATTTTCATAATAGAACAAAAAAAAAATGATAGCTGAGTTATAATTACTAATGGGGTCATTTTAACAAAGTTTTACTGTAAACTCTTTGCCAAGTATCGTCATATTTTTTAGACTGGAAGCACAATTGTAACCAATGACAACCAGAGTAAGAACCAGTCAATTGATGGCTTTGACTTGCTCTGTTAATTTTAAACATGCTTGCCTGATCAGTTGTAAATTGAAGGTAGGTGACCTAGATTAATTCTATTGCAACGTCATTTCATTCTCGAGACAATGGTAACATCGGTCTTCAACTTTAATGATAATCTGCCTTCGTTATATCTAATATTTTTATCAGAAACTTTTTTTTAAAACAAGATATTCGTTCCTGAGCTACTATTTAGAATTTGTAAAACTTCAGTTATTGTAATAATTATGACAAATACAGTAGAACCCTGCTTAATAATAAGGACAACACAGGATAATTAGGGGTTTGTATAAGAAAAAATTAGTATTAATTTAACTTGTTCATTTCATAAAAAGTAAAAACAAGACAGAATTTTATTTGTGGGTCGTTTTTATATTGATATATTTCTCCTGTCGTAGAATAAAAGTATAATTCAAAATTTGAAAATATCGTTAAAGCTTATTTTATTTTTTGTTCTTATACACTTTTGAATACATTTAAACATAGTGAACGAATGTAATATCCTAAGAAATATAGCACACAGCTTCTTTGAATCACGCCATCATTCTTTAATAACTGAAATAGGTAGTTATATAACATCTATTACCGACAAGCACACACAGAAGTGAAATAAACATATTAATATATAAACGAATATAATGTTTTAATAAATCATAATCCAATACTCGAATAAACTTTTGCCTGTATTTTATTTTATTTTCAAAATAAAGATAGTTTTTTATCTTTTGTTTATTTTTACGAATAAATAAAATACATCGTTCAAGGACGTATTTCAATTCAATTATAAATTATACCATAATACTATTTATACAAAAACTAGTATCTTATGAATGTGTATTATGAATAAGTGTTTTATTGAAGAAATTCAAAATTGTAGTAGAAAAAAATAAAAAATATTTTACAATAGACTAAAGTTTAACTTATAAAGTGATTTAATTAAAATACATAAACAATCATTATCATTAGTAATAGCAGTCACAAAGTCAGTTACTTGGTTGTTAAGTGAAGTCGGAAAACACTTGAGTCTCTCCACTTTTAATATGTTCGTGACCTTTTAGTTTAAATAATTCAATTCCGATAATAGAGTAAATATTGAAACTAATGAACTATTAATGCGAAAATTTAATCGTTATTACTGTTATATTTTTTTTCCACTGGTTAAGTGTGGTTCTACTGTATAGAAATATTTACATAATCTAATGCTCCTGACATGAATATAAAATTGCCTTTGATGTTATTTTTACTGTCATAACCTCTAGCTGTTGTTTTTTTAATCTTTGATTTTTAACTGTTGTATAACAGATAGCTGAAAATTAAAAAAAAAAACTATTACTCAATATTTAAATTTTTATTAATTATAATTTTATCCTCTTCAGTCTTCTTTCCACTCTCTAAAATGTAGTTATATTGGCTGAGGTAACTTTAAGCACTTTAATTAAAAATTTTTAGTTCTAGTTAAGGTTAGGTTTGGTTTAATTGTTTAAATAATCCCACGATTCACATTGGAAACAAGTTACATCTTTTTTAATCCATTTTCTATTATTTTGGTTTTGCTAATTATACGGTCTTCCTAGTTCATTCTCGTAGCCTGAATTTCCTTATGCTTGTTTATAATTAATATGACTAGTTCCCCTGGAGGCAGATTGATGAAATGAATTTTTTATAATGACTTGAATAAAATTTTTTTTACAGCTGTTTTAGTAGTGTTCGGTTGTAAACATATGTTTAAATAAATCACAATTGTGATGGAGGGATTATGTATTTATGTATGTCTTTATAATATAAGACTGGGATGAGGTTAATGTGTTTTTTTTAATTGTTAGTTTGTTTTATAATAAAGAGAGACAATTGGTAATTTGTTTTGACGATAATATTTTGTTTGTTGTAAAGAATAAAAAGAAGAAACTGTTTGACCAGTAACATTATTAAATATAATATGGCTCATTTGTTATGAGTAAAGTGATAATATATAATTGTAATATATATGCATATACATATGTATAGTTTCACATTGATGAAACTCCTACAAAATGTTTTATTTTTCTACTTATATGTTAATACATAAACGAGATGTTAATTGTTGGTGCCATGTTGTAGATAGAATAAAAGCTGTAATATAAAGCATATGAGTAATAAATGAAGTAGATTTTTTTGTTTTTAATTTTATTTTCTGTTTATTTTGCTCATTTCCTAAACTTTATACAGTTATCTACCTTTTACTTATAGTAATAAAAAATCTTTTGCTCATGTTATTTTAAATCTATGAATTATCATATCCACATGTTCTCATCTCCCTTTCCTTTGCAGAAGTATGCTACATTTCGGGAGTGACTTTTGGTTTTAATTTGGAGTCGAGACCCAGCCCTATATAATACATTAGGATTCCTCTCACTCGATATTCTGTATTTTTTATTATAAATATATAAATTAAGGTATTCAAAATCAATCTTATTACTATTTTACTAAATAAGTAGTAGGATGTAATTTTAGTTTCATTTAACTTTTCCTTTGTGTGCTAGACTTACCACAGAACTTTTTCAAGATTTGGTTTCTCGAGATCTTAAAAGATGTATATTTGTTAAAAACGGGTTTAATGTTTAATGTCATTTGAAATACTTTATCTCTCTGTATATTTCTTGTTTATGTTATAAGCCAAAATCTCAACATAGATAATTCTGGGAAACCTTAGAAGGAATTATTTTATTTATTTTACTTTTTCTATTTTTCAAATTCAGGTAACATTAAAACTAAATGAGTAAAAAATATTTATTCAATGATTGGTTGTATTTTATTTTTCACATTTTGGCATTTGGTGCCAATTAGTTAATCATCAGGACAACAAGACATTGCCAAGACTTCTTAATGTAGATAATATTATTAGGCTTTAACATTCTTTACGCAAGGCATTTATCTAAATCACTTATACCTAACAGAGATCCTTAAACTCCAATATCCATTTTAAGGATTATGACCAGTTACGATTACATGGTCATAAATATAGCATCATAGAAAGAAACAAAAGACAGCCAACAATTCTTATTCTATTGCATAGAAGTTCATCTTGCCCAGTATTGGTTGTTTTTAGGCATATTTTATGGACTCTATCAAACAAAACTACTCTGAAAACAATTCCAGATGCATCCCTGACGAAGATATATGGGATTCTGAAATCCCATTAACCCTTCCTTAAGGAGCATGCATCTATCCTCGAATGTATATTATACCTATTTTCTGAGTTAATTGGATTTTTTGGGATAGTTGTAAAAATCCCATATTAGTTAAATAAGCCAATGGAAGCATGAAACTCACTCGAGATGATTGATCCAGTGATATTCTTCCACAATGTTGTCCTTGGGTCAGGCCTCTCCTCCATCTTATTAAGCATGCTGATGAGATGGCTTAGATTTATATTATTAGGTTTTCATTAATTTAAAAATTGAAAGTTTTCCTATAACTTAGTGTTTAACAAACGAAGTAGGAATCCTCTCGGGAAGGATATCTCATACGTCGCAGCAATGACAACAATGCCGTTAGGTCTTGCGCTCACAGCCATATACGTTTTGACGAAATTAGGTCCATTAGTGATTAGTGATTGGAACATGGAAGGAACCCCCAACAACTCGAATACGTCTTTCTTTTGTTTTCATTACGCTATGGCGCTATCCATTTGTTACTTAATATAGTGCAATATATGTTCTTGCACAGTTTTTCCAGACTCATTGATGGGAGAAAGCGCTATAAGTATCTACTGTGTTATGCATTATTTTCAGCATAAAGTTTGTGCAAAACTGGTACTTGGGAGGTTTGAAAGGTTCGATTTCCTAGCTACGAAGATTTTAGAGGGTAAGAGGTTGGATAACCTTCCTGTTTAAGTATTATTTGTTCGTACGCTCTTTTAAAAAGATCGAGGATCCGATACTGAGACTAGTGGACTAGTCTTGAGTGTTAACGAAAAGTTAACACTTCGAGAAGAGACAAATTTCCAACTGTAGTAGTTTAGAATATAGATTCTTAGCTAGAACTAAGAAATGACGAGTTACTTGAAGGATATTTTGTAAAAAGTAATGGGCCTTGGGATAATTAATAATTATTAGAATATTAAATGAAGCCACGGGAGAGGTACCCCAGAGTAATGTTCGTCTTCATCATACCTTTCATGTCATTGTTGTAATTTCACTGAAAGAAAGTCTGCTGATTGTCTGTTTATTGAGTTGACAGGTGTTGATAAATATATAAAGAGAGAAAATTTGTGTTGATAGTTGACCGTATGTGAAATCAAGAATTTGAACGTTCTGTCACAGAATACAGAGCCCCGATGAAGAACTATTGTCAAATGTTAGTGAAAACTTCAGAAACAAATACATATATCTTTACTTACTAATTGGCCGTCTCTTGGACCATTTTCCTAATGTTTCAACTTTAAAATTAGTTTTTATGAATTTATCAAATTGTCACCTTTGGCTTCTCAACTGCTGCATGTCATTTCTCGTTTGACAATTTTAACAAATTATCTGAAAAACAAAGAATAATAAAGGCACATTACCCCCCTCTACTCATTTCGTCTTAATCACAATAGTTAATAGTCAGGACTAATTTGCGTTATTTTAATATTTCCAATCTGATAAAATATATGTAAATTCTGATTTTGAAATATTTGTTTTAAGTTTTAAATGGATTATGGCAGATTAAATTATAAAATCATAAACAATATTAAAATTGTATGGGCACAGTTAAAAATAGTTATCGAGTTAAGAATAGTTATCGTTCTAGTCCTGAATTAATTAATTATACCGATTAATGTTAGTTATTTTATATTTAATTAATGCCAATGTAAATCCTCCCTCGCGATGATATGATAATATTGAAGGCGCTTATGTTATTGTCCAGGTTCTGGGGTTGTGTCATAGATCAATAATTTTGTTGGGTCAACTTCAAAGTTCCAAGTGATTGTTATCTTGTTTTAATTTTCATTGTAATAAATTTATATTGTTTGTTGAAAAATGAGCGAGACAAAGGAAAAGGAAAACATATTCCTTTTCATACCTAATTTGATAGGTTATGCTAGAATAATATTGGCTCTTATATCCTTTTACTTCATGCCTTTTAATTACATTGTGGCTGTTTCGTGTTATGTTATAAGTGCCTTGTTGGATGCAGTAGATGGCCACGCCGCTAGGCAATATAATCAGAGTACTAAATTCGGTGCGATGTTGGACCAACTTACAGATAGATGTGGAACAACAGGTCTCTTGATAACACTCAGTAATTTTTACCCTAAGTATATGTTTCTGTTTCAAATATCCGTAACTATTGACATCGCCTGCCATTGGCTTTACTTGCATTCCCAACAGCTTAGGGGTAGATCTAGTCATAAATTCCAAGATGTAACCGATAATAAGATCATGGCTATATATTACCAGAAAGGCCCACTCCTGTTCATGTGCATGACAAACGAGGCTTTCTACGCATCTTTGTATCTATTGCATTTTGCCGAAGGACCACTGATAGGTGGATTAGGGCTCTTCAGGCTGGTCGCCTTGGCTACCGGACCGTTTGCTGTTTTGAAAGCCATTATTTCTCTCGTACATGCTTACGTTGCATCTTTGAACATTGCTGGTATTGACGCCTTGGAACGCCAGAAGATTGATAAATCACAGTAAATCTGACAATATGTTAGAGGAGAGGTTCAAAATCACTAACAATATTCTGTTGTATTGCTGCACTGTTTTTATGTTTGTGTTTTTGAACTTTAACAGGTATGTTTTACGTTAGTCAATATTTTCATAAAATGTTGTATGTCATATGTGTGTGCATTGATTAATGTTTTATGTAGTAAGTTATCCTGATTTACTTATCTCTAATCAATTGTTGGGATATTATATATTTAAATTATCAATAGAAATTTAAAAAAAATAAATAAGTTGTATGATTATTAAACACGTTTACATTTTTAGCTAGGTAGTTACTGGATTGCTTAGTGAGTTGTCTCAAATTTATTGTTATTTCTGATGTAATAACCTTGTTTTATTGCAGATGAGATATGCTCTGACCTGTTGTCTTGTTTCCTATGTCTATTTTAAGAAATCGATGCATATTTAAAAATGTTGCATTGTATTGTTTGAGCATTGATTATATTTGTTGTTATGAAGAATAGATATGTTATATGTATTTAGTAGTTGATAGTAATAGAAGATTATATGGTATCAATGAGAGTAATAGCTCTAAGCCCACCTACATCTTCAATATTGAATTTAGTCAATGTACCGACTATTTGAGGGGTATAATATAACAATAATATTGACTCATACAATAATAATATGTAATAATGTAAAGGAAACTTTATTGCATAAGGTGGGCTTTAGGTAATAATGCCGAAGACCATAAAAATGTAGGTTAAGGAAACCATATTGGTGGATAATCCTATAGATTATTTGGTGGCAAACTTTCAGTATGTTTTGTTTTAATTTTAACTGTTTATTTAATGTATTGTTTTGTTCCAACCATTCTTTATAAATTCCTAATATACATGTTGTTCTATTTTTCTGACTGAATTATGCCTTTAGAAGTTTATATGTTTTAAGTTTATATTTTTATAATTAATTAGTACATTTTACATACTAAGCCAAAGAAATGCATTTTTAAAATATGTTATGTATGTATATTATGTTACCTATTAATATTATGTGATAAACTTATTTATTGTTAGTGCGTTTAATCTTCCATTATATAAGTATTAAATACTGGTATTGTGCTTTAGAAGACTTTGTGATTAGATATTAAGGACCTTCAATGTATGAAATTTTTTATTTTGAAATATTTTTATCCAAAAAAAAAAAACCTATTAAAGTATTCAATGCAGGAAAAAATTCTCATTTTTATTTTGATTAGCTCACTGGTTATTCCATTTCACTCAACTTATATAAGAAAAGAATATAAATATTTTTAATGTGTATCTTCTAAATGTAAATGACCAATATTTTTTCCTAAACAAAATTCTTATATAAAACAAATAAATTTGCTTGTTCTTATTTTACTTTAATTTTTGTTTTGTTTTAGTAGTTATTGTGTCAGAAACTTTTATATTTTTTTTTTTAATTCAATTTATTGATATTTACAACTATAATACAATTACAATAAGTAAATCTGCTATATGTCTAATACGACTTGAAAAGCACTTGTGGAGAAACTACCCATCGGTAGCACTCTAAAAAGTTCTATAGTAGATGGTCTCGAGGCCATCTTCTTTTCAGACGCCTCGGAGGGTTATCAGGAATAGTATGGGAAGCAAGTTGAGAGACTAGCGGATTCAAGTGTGTATGGAGCTTGTCATGGAAGGATAGGTATCTAGTTTGGGCCAAATCAGTAACATATGGGATATTAAGATCATGATGGATGAGTTTGTTTGTGACATAATAAGGAGCATTGAGGATTTTACGAAGGATTTTGGATTGCAAGGATTGGATACGAGATGAATTGGATGGTTTAGTAGAGCCCCAAAGCTCAACTCCGTATGTCCAAATAGGCCTGATAACTGTCATGTAAATGAGTCTTTTGTAATTTATTGGGAGCTTAGAGCGTTTGTCCAGTAAATGTTGAAGTAGGCGAAAACGACGAGCAGTTTCTTGTCTTTTCAGTCTTGTATGAGGATTCCAAGTGAGACGTTTGTCCAGATGGAGTCCTAGGTAACGTACCTGTTCGACAGAGTTCAGAGGAATATTATTAAAGGATACAGTAGGGCAGGAATTTGTAGGTTTACGACGAAGGGTGAAGGTAATTTGATGGGATTTGTTAGGATTAATTTTAATTCTCCAATTTTGACACCATTCTTGAAGGTTTGAGATATGGGATTGAAGAGTTTGGGATGCAACAAATGGATCATTATTTACTGATAACACACATGTGTCATCAGCGTACGTAGTGAGGACAGTGCTTGGATGGGTTGGGATGTCAGCTGTATATATCGTGTATAGGATGGGACCCATGATACTACCTTGAGGAACTCCGGCAGTGTCAGAAACTTAAATTCATTTTTTTATTTATTGGTGATTATTTTTAAATGTTTTTATTTTAATTGAGCTCAGAATTGATTGACATGTGTTTTGTCTCACATTGTCCTGTCACATATTCTGTAATCTATTTTTGTTTTGTTTTTTGTTCTGGCTATAAAGGTAAGACTTAATTTCGAAGTCCTATTTTGCCAGCAAACTATGATGGTTTAAATGTTAAAGTCTTATTTTTGTTTTCCTAAGGAATTTTATAATCTGACTAAGTCCTTCTCTGTCCTGTCCCTTTAATTTTTCTGGTATACTGAGGGCCGACCCCTCGATATGTTTCTTCCTCTCATTGTTGAATCTCTTACAGGACATCACCACGTGTAGAGGATCCTCGACCTCACCGCAGATCTCACAATTTGGTGTCGCCTTTATTTTCATCAAATTTAAAAATTTGCTGGTATTACCATGGTTAGTTCTTAATCTAATCAGGTTAGTCACCTCACTTCTCTTTAAAGCTATTCCAATCGAAACGAACCATGGTTTTAAAGCAATTTTTGGTAGGATTGAATAGTGATCCTTCCCCTTGCTCTGGGACTCCCAATCATATAATCCCTGCCATTCTTTCACAATTGTAGCATTCAAAAAGCGCAAGGTATCGATTTTAGGAATTTTAATATTAAGCCTTTTTGCTTTAGTAGTGTTTCGCGCAATTTGATCTGCAGTTTCATTTCCGCTAATACCTACATGTCCTGGTACCCACTGGAAATAATATTTATTTTTGGAAGAGGCAATTGAATTTAAAATGTTTAGTAGAATGTAATTGGTGATTGAGTGTCTGTGTACGTTTTGTAAGCATTGGCAGACGGAGGCCGAGTCTGTGAGGATAACAATTTTACTATTATTATAAGTGGAGTTGCTATGTTCTGTAGCCTTGAAAACAGCAAGAAGTTCTGCATGGAAGATACTGAATTTATTTGGGATGGAGTAAGACAGATTGATCATTTTTTGTGGATCATAGACGGCTATTGAGCATGTATTGATGGTTTTGGAGGCGTCAGTATAAATTTTAATATGGCTGTGGTATCTGTCATTTATTTCACTGAGGGTGTGGAGTTTTATTAAATATGGAGGTAATGAGTTTTTGTTATTTATATTTGGCAATTTATATAGGCTGTAGTAATGAATTAATGATTTCGGGATATGTGTACAAAGGTCTAGAGGACCATGGGAAATATGAATTGTTTTGACTCCAGCCAGCAGCTTTTTAAATTTGGCATAAATATTTTTCCCTCTAGGATATTGTTACTCGTGAAATTTGACTGGTTGGAGTAAATCATTAATATTAAGGTTGAGCTCTTAAAAACATCTTCAATTTCAGTTGAAACACCAGGATTTAAGAAGTAGTTACCACTGTTTGGTTTCATTGTTGATGGCGACCAAGTCTTCTCATTATAATTATTTTTTACTCTAAAAACAGTCATATTTTAATATTTAATTTAGGAATAGCAAACTTCTTGCACCGACGTGCGTGATCAGTTTTGCATTTGGTTGGTGGAATACTCTATCTTCAACAATTACATAAAAAACTTATCAAACGATAGTCCATTTTTCAACCCACTCCAAGATTTGTATAAGATAAAAAAAAAATTACATGAAGAAGAAAGTGAAAAATATCCCAGTGTTTAGGTACTTTGTATAACATATTGTTTTAAATACATATGAATTTATAGTTATAAAGTGGATTGGTGTTGGGCTACTGGTTATAGTTTCCATATATTCTCTAAAATTAATACGTGCATATATAAAATAAATTAGTTAAAATTGGACATAACTGTTCAAAGCAAATTCATTGTTTTAGTTTATGGTTCAATAACATCCCAAGTTCACAGTTCAACAGGTACAGCGAGTTGGAGAGATAGAGCATACAATGAATATGTGGCTGAAAGAAAAGGAACTAATAAATGATTGCGAAAGGAAACAAGTTCTGCATGAAATATGAGTGGATAGACAATATATTGAATGATGAAAGTGAAGAGAAGAATTTGAACTATGATATGGCTACAGAATTCAGAAATTTTGAGTTTCAGTCATATATTAACTTGTAGTAAATTTTTTAATTTAGTAGTCTGCTTTAATAAAATCCAAGGCTTAACTTTTGTTAGTGGAATATTTTTCTATATACGAAGAAGCTTAAGAAAAACTTAACCAGAATACCTTAAAAAGAGATGGACTTATAAATAGTTTCAAATAAATGAAATGGTCTCTTATCTTTCTATGAGCCAACTACTTTTTATATTCTTCTCTCATCTTCCCCCACTTTGACTATTGTAGGGCGGTTTATGGAGTCCTTTCTAAAATACTCGAAGACAGATTAAAGAGAATAATGAATTGCTCTCTAAAATTTGTGCTTGATACTCCGAGGCTATCGCGCGTTTCCCACTTTTATGATGAGTTAAAGTGGCTCTTCCCTCCCTTCCAAAGACAATATTTCCTCTGTTCATTCTTATACCAATCCATTCATTCTCAACCCCCTTCATATACCTAGTCTCCTCTAATTCACATCCTCAGTTCAACACCATAAAACAAGATCCCGCCTTTCCGATCTCTATAAGCGTTCCCACAGAACTAAAGCATTCGAAGGTTCCTTTCTCGCCTGATCCACCACAGCGTGGAACTCAATCCCTCCTAACATCCGTCATGCTCTCTCACTATCGTCATTTAAATCCTTGCTTTTCCAACATCTCATAGCTTTCCAAAAAGATGTTCTCTAAGCAAGTTAGTCATTTGCTTAAAATTGAATGTATAGAATAATTCATTGTGTTATGTAGTTGTTTTTTAAGATGTAAAGAAATTATTGCATGCTTACTCATGCATTTAATATAAGTTATGGATTTATCTATTTTCTTTAATGCTTAATATCTTGTCAAGATTCATACTGTTTATTCGCTTATTATTATTATTTTGTTTAAATATTTCTTTTTAAATTGTTTCCTGTCACTTTTTACACTCTTTCTGATTTGTAACATTTAGCCTCCTGGCCAGATATATATTATGTTTCTTTTTCTGTTCATATTTGTTATTCTAAAGGGACTTAGTCCTAGAATAAAGTTACTTTTTCTATTCTATTGTAAACAAAAGTGGAAGAATCAGCCAGCTTCCAAAGATACTTTGGTAATTATTACTTAGGTAGCTGCTTCGAGTAGAGTCACAAGTTTTAACTTTTCATTTGTTTCCATTCTAATATTTTCCAAAAATAGAAGTTTTTATAAACTCTAGTATGAAAAAAAGAATGTAATTATGGGAAATTTGTATACTTCAATAATCATTTAATCTAGAAATGTACATTCCAACAAACATATATCATGTATAATTTGAAAAGTTGGTTGAAAATTTTATTTCTTGATGAAATGATTACCAAAATCTACTCATTACACATAATTACATTCTCTTTTACATACTGAAGCTTTAATTTATTAGCAATATTAATTTGAAAATGTGAATTCAATTTTGGTGCACGTTGATTGTTTAAGTGTTTGGTTTTTATCATATAATTTTAATGAATTATTATTACTATCTTTTCTTCATATTGGTTCAGAAAAAAAAACTGTAATAATAATTTAAATAAAATTATATTTAAAAAAATCAAATACTGTGATTGTTCTAGCATTTGGTTTTTATTATTAAATTTTATTGTAATTATTATTACTATTTTTCTCTGTGTGCATATCAATAAAAACAACTCACATAATGATTTAAATAATCTATTTGGCGACTTCGATTATCCATTATCAACTATAATTAAATGATCACATTGCTCTCCATTGTTTAAAGAACTAAAAAAAACAGCATATGAACCAGCAATAGGCTGCTAGATTAAATCAGCAAGATCTGCAAATTCATACTTTTTATAGAGCAGTATCATTGAATTTTTGTTACCTCATAGCATTGCATTATTAATTGTTGTTGCAACAGTATTTGGTGCTGCTAATTAGTGTCCTTGTCATTCTCAAGAATTGTTTGCTCTTATCTTGTGTGTTCACTCCACCCTTGGGGACATTGAACAGGTCTCATGCATCTCTAGGCAATGCCCTGATCTACTTCTTTGTCTTGTTTTGTCGAGTCTTGACCACTTGTCTTGTGGTTTCTCTTTATTTCAGGGCAAAAGTCTTCAGTCCTTTCTTTGAGGATTTAGTCTTTGTTTCAGTGGTAAATTTATATTCCATATTGTAGTATTGTAAAAAAAAAAAAACATCTCTTGAAATTATTGGTCAAAATTATACTGGTGGTATAGCCAAGGTCTGAAAATTTAGGAAACAGCCTTTTGCAAAATCGGAAGCGGGGCTGGAGAGATATGATAGAGATTTTGTTATAAGTGTACGCAGATTATTTTTCAATGGGAATTTGATAATAAGAAGGCAAGATAACTGATGAGCTTATAGTTTTGGGAGAGAGTGATATAACAAAAAAAAAAAGAAACCTGATCATCAAATATATAATATAATAGTAATAGAAAGCAAGTTTTGTTTCTGTAGTATTGCTATATTAAGGTATTATAGAAAAATTAGTAATATTGATAGTAACAGGAGTTAAATGTATTGCATAAAAAAACAATATTTTTACTAAATTATCTAATAATGGTAGCATAATTTCATAGGCAAAGAGCTCAACAATTGTACAGCTGCATCTATTTTATATCATTTGTACACAGTAAAGTGTAATTGCGAATATGTTCCATTTTTTTCACTAGTTTCGTCGTGATGACTAGAGGTACGTTCGTACCTCTTTGGCGTTACTCAAAAACGGTTAGCCTAAGAACGCTTAAATTTTGTATAGGGCATGATTGTATTATCGGTCGCATCCTTTTTGGTTACTGTATGATCATCTGAAATGGTATCATTTAAGGCATTTTCTTTTTTTTTTTTGTGAGAATTGATAGTTTCTCTCGAAAAATTAATTGTTCTAAAATTTAACTGATTTACATAAACACAAAAGATATATATATATATATATATATATATATATATATATAACTAGAATTTCTCCATCAATGTGACACAATGCTGTTGTTAGGCCAGTGTTTTTTCATGACACGGGAACAGTGAATCTGGAGCTACGGAAAACTCTTGAAGATCATAAGGATAATATTAACAAGAATTTATGGCTTATGATCACTGGAGAGCTGCAGACGAATAAAGAAATATACGAAAAGATAGACGGCTTGTAAAGAACTTTAAGGAAAAGTTAAAGGCACAGGCTCACGATAGACCCCAAAAGGTCGAATAAGCAAATATTTTGTTAGATATACAACGTGAAAAGCCAGAGTAGTTACGCAAAGCAGATTACGAGAGAACTTAAAATACTTGGAATTACAGATGAGGACTGCCTGGACAGAGAGAGATTTAGGAGCCGACTCAATTAGATCAGGGTTCTTGTGGAAGAAAAACGAGGCATGGGCATGGGGGGAGGGGAGGGTGGATGGGCGGAAGAGAGAAGAAGGCAAAATTCGAAGAGAATGGGGGATAAGGAAAAATGAGCGAACATAACATCTGCAATGTTCTCCATTGGTCGGTTCGAAAAAGAAATACATATCGAATTTTAATTGTAGGTTGTAATTAATTTTATGATATTCTGTCACTATTTTAATATTCGTTATCTTTAATTTTCATATGTCACTATTTTAATTTGCTACATTACATGTCACTATATTCTTGTTACTGTAACGTTTTTATATATTTTTTGTTCTGTTTGTTTCTCTCTCATAGCCCTGAAGATGGCCTACATTGTAGGTCGAAACGTCGGCATTAACAAAATATAAGTCTAGTACTTATTTGGTGTTTTTTTTTTACTGCACCCCCCAACTATCTCCGTTCTCCATTTTATCATCCAGTCAACTATTTTCCTCTCATACGAGACAACTTTAAATATAACTGGTGAATGTATTAGTTGGGAACCCGAGAGAAAAAAAGGTATTGAAATTCAGGATATAAAAAATGGAATTAGCTTTTCAGTTGATCAAAAAATACCTAAAACAAATAATTATTATCGTGGAATTAAAAAAACTCGGTATTATAGTCATAAAACCAGAAGTAGAGTGGAAAATTGGCTCTGACAAGCACAGGACTGCTGGATATATTACAAAATGAATAAAGGAAAATTGTAAAAAAATATTAGGACCGAAATTTCAAAATAAAGAGATGCATTTGGTTTCAAATCAAACTATTTATCATAATAGAAACTTAGTAGTTTTTTCCTCAAAGTTCTTTACAAGCCCTCTGCCCGTTCGTATATTTCTTTATTTCGTTTGCAGCTCTCCAGTGATATTCATAAGCCATAAATTCTTGTTAATATTATCCTTACGATCTTTAAGAGCTTTCCGAAGCTCCAGAGATTCACTGTTCCCGTGTCATGAAAAAACACTAGCCTTACAACAGCATTGTGTCGCATTGATGGAGAAATTATAGTTATTAAGATTGATCCACTTTTATATACTATTAAAAAAAAACGAAGAATAAGTTTAATGATTATTTACTGACAAAGTCTGAACATAGAATGACAAAATAAACATTTGATTCCTTTAAAAACAGAAATACAAATTGCAGTTGGTTCTAACAACTTCACTCGATCTAAACGAGCCAAATGTTTTCGGTAGTATAATTAACAATACTATACAATTGTTGTTAAAGCATGAGAATCTTAGGCTTGAGCAACTTCCGAAACAATGAAGAAATATTTGAGGAAGCGCAAGGTTAGCATACCCTAACTAAGTGGGTAATTAGTTTTAGTTTTATAGGCGTTCCAGCTTGGGTTGTCTCAACTTTTCAGAGCAGAGCTCCGTGCCTCTCGATCCATCCAATTCTCTTGCTGAAGACGTTGACTAGCCATCTCCTCCTGGGCTCTCTCCATCCACCTGCTTCTGGTCCGTTCACGACATCTCCTCCCTGGTGGAACCCAATCCATCCTCTTTCGAATTTCTTCGCTTCTTAGTTTATCCACGGGGAAACGGAGACACCTCCTCCAGAAATCCATCTCAACCGCCAGCACCTTTGAGTACAGACGGAGGCTCATAGTTCAGGTTTCCGAAGAATAAGTCAGGTTAGATTCGACTATGGTTGTGAAAATACGCCGTTGATTTTCTTTATATATCTCTGTACTCCAGAGGACCGGATGTAGCATTCTTGTAGCATTTCGGGCTTGCTCCGCCTTTCTTCTGACGTCATACTCAGACGACTCGGTAGTATTTCAATAAAACCCAGGTACTTAAATACATTTACTTGTTTACAAACCTTCCTGTCCACCAGAAGCGCATTGGTATAAGGGGTATAATAATATAGGGTATCATTAAAATGTATTTTTACGAAAATATATATTTTGGAAACAATGTTTATGGCTGGGATTCGCACCACAGCTTGACCTTTTTAATAATAATAATAGTAAGGCTTAGCGAACCCGATGATTCGATGCCGATATCACCAATCTCTGCTTACGAACTTCTGTCCACGGTGACCCAAACCCAAATCCGCAAGATTACTCTTATTTATTTTTTAAGGGAGTAAACAATTCTTGGTAATGGCTTCCTTTAGAAGGAACCGTAAAATGTTGATCTCGAACATGTAGTGTCTCAGTTATTCGTTAAACATCATATCCTAATTATATCTGGTTAGCAAAAATTTAGGAGTCCCGCCGTCCTAAATCCGCATCCGCATCGTCTCATTTACCATAACCATGAAATGAATAATGTAACAAACAATGTTTATTAAATACTTCATTGTTTGGTTTCTTCAATGATGTATTGATGAGCCATAACAAAACCCTGACCACTTCGTTTTTTTTTTGTTGGAAATTTTCTCCTCTTGCAGTCTTTTAACACATGTTTCTCGGACGAAACCTCCTGAAACAAAGGCTGTATGGCGATCCACAATTAATATCTTTGGATATTGGCCTATTAGTTAATGAGTCGAGGTAACAGTTGTTAGGTTATTAATTACTCAGACTCATTAGCCTTCATTAATAAAGGTTACAAAGAGGTTACTGTTCTTACAATTATCAGTGTAGCCATCCCTAACAATAGTGACAGTAAAATCGAAACAACAGTGGAAAAAAAAGGTTGGAATTATCCCTGTGGTTTTTCGTTTAACTATTTGCTGCTTTTTGATGGAGGAGAGAGGGATTCGGTTTCTAGAAATCAAACTTCTTTTTTCTCCTGGTAATGGCGAATGAACATGATGGAAGAGAGACGAAAACGAAAAAAAAAAGCGTTCCCGTCTTGAGGAAGAATGTGGTGTGACAGAAGACCGGCTACCTGGTACGACTCCAAATATAGTATTTGATCTTGTACCGGCTCAGATCCAGATCTGAGGTCGATAGAAAATTTTCCCCGGACGGCTGAATTTCAATTTCGTCAAATATAGGAAGATGTAAAAAAAAAGTTACATTTGAAGACTAAAGGCGAAAATTGAGGTACCTCGTTTGTTTCTTCTCAAAATGGGTTGTTAGCTTTTTCTGATGTTTTGATGGCGAACACGATAGCGTTTTCAAAGCTATGTAAAAACGAGTCCAAACGGTTCAAAACGGCTGAATAAAAATGTCCGTACATTAAAAAAAAAATAGTTTATACGAATGGTACCTGAGGAAGATCGAGGTAAGCTGGCTTCCCTGAGTTGCGTTTCGAGCCTTTTAAACGTTTTCTTCTTCGTCAGATTGACAAGGCCAGCAATCCGATGTGCTTTAATAAAAATGATGTACTGAATCCGGATGAATTTTGCTGTCCTGAAAATTTAGGAAAAAGATAGCTACCTCGTTTTCCCTAATCATCATATATTACTGCTTTTAATTATTAAAACAGATCAAATCTCTTATCGTAAATATGTAAAGTTCTAAATTTATTATTTAAATATTTGTTTATCGCTGAGTTGATGAAGGTTCCGGGTTCAAATCTAGGGTAGATAAATTATTTAATCTGTTATAGGATATCTGTTATAGGATATAGGATGGAGCTAGTGGGATCTACAGGCTATCACCCGTGGGCTCAACCAGCATCTATAAAGTCATAAAAACAGTACAGTCTCTACCACGTACTTTAAGTTTGGCTCGGAAAAAAAAGTATTAGGGGAGAGTGGGGTAATGGCGCCACCCTCAGGGAAAAATCTCTGCCAATCCCTGACATTTTGCTTAAAACAGTTTTTGAACGTTTGTATACCTGAATTAGTTATTTCTCTACCTTATAATATTTTTATATATGGTGTACCTTCTTGATTGAGGGTAATATTTAAAAAAATATAAATATACACAAAGTGGCGGTATTCCCCCCCCCCATGGTGGGGCAATTCCCCCATGGCCGTTGGGTAATTCCGCCATATGCTTTATTTAACATATTTTCAGCAATAGGGATGAATAGGCTAATGGATAGGACTACATATATTGGTATCCAACATTATATATATGCGTTTTATTGATAAGTACAAAAATATATCAGTAGGTATGACATTTTATAAGCAGAAAGTCATTAATTTCCATTAAAAATCATAGAATCAATTGAAAAATATTTAAGAGGCATTACCTTGAGGAAACTAAAAAATTTAAAAAAAAACAAAGATGTAAGTCTCTAAAATGCAAGGCAAAAACAACTATTTAACGCTTCGCCATTTGAAATATCATTAGAACAGAAACCAAAACAAAATCCACAGTAATTTTCGTGTATGCCCCTATGATATTATCATACCTTATGATGCTTTTTACAAATTCATATAAGTCCTAAAAATTTAATCTTTTAATCCTGAATTTTTCTTGAATCACGAGAATCCCTTAGGAAAGGATTTTCAAAGAAGATGGAAAATACAATATGTGCCAAATGGCATTTGTATGATTTCTCAAATAAATATTTTTGTCATTATTATTTTGCTTGATATATTGGAATGAGAGCAATACGGTATTGTTTGTTTATTCATTTAATGTCACTTTATGCTGCTATGGCTAAACAGTGGGAGCTCTAGATTTTGCCTATCCAGGTTTAATTAGGATATGGAGTTTTATCGAGTACCTGACATCGTACAGGCTCGGGACCCCCGTTTAACGTCCCTTCCGAAGGACGACATAATTAAGGATTTTTTACTGCCTTTAAAAAATCCTAGGGCCACCTGCCGGGCTACGAACCCGCGATCTGTGGCTTAGTAGTTTGGTATGCTAACCAATAGACCACAGGTCGCCCCGGTAGTATTGAATTTGATACTAAATACATTAATAGTGGTAAATAAACAATAAATTAAATTTTTAATACTAAGACAGAATAGTATTGTTTTATGCCATACAGTATTACGTATGGATTTTTTGTAACATCCTGTATTATATTATTATATAATTAAATCCAGAGGATGTGTTATTTTATTTGTTATTTTTGCTTTTTTTTTATAATGGAAATTTTAGAGCAAGTAGAATTGAATGTCAACTGTCTCAGAATTAAATAGAGAGAGTATTTTAACTGAACTAAAGCGACCTCGAAAAATAGGAAATTGTAGCCTTTTAAGAAAACACTTTTCCTAACTTGATCGTTTCATGTTCATAATTAATTCAGTGGTTAAGAAAATTTAGATCAAGCTCTCAAAGGAGAATGATTTATTATTCTCGACGCTTTAATAAAACTTAAGTATCTTTATGAAAATGAAACGACAATTAGAAAAAAAAATAAAAAAAGTTGTTGATCCTTATCTATACAATACCTTGAAAAAGAAAGAAAAAAAAACTAATTAATTAAATAAATTAATTAAAAGTTATTATTACTATCAAAATTTGTAAATAAAGGTTTTTATTGTTAATAGATTTTTGTAATAATTTTTTTTATAAAATAAATATTTATTATGTTTCTTTCTTCAGAAATTTTAACAACAATTTTATAATATAATAATAAGAACAATTTTAAACTAATTTTCTTAAGCTTGATATATCAGGAGTTAACTCATAATCTATTTTCACTTGATAAAATGATTTTTAAAAAAAAATATTATAATTTTCTTTTGTTATAATTTTGGTTAGGTTGTTTATACTTTTCTTTTTTTTAATGCGTTATTGGAGCTAAATCATAATTTATCTTCATTACCACTTTAATTAAAATTTACTATAAGACATTATAGTTCATATTTTATTTCTTGTATTATTATTCAATAAATAAAGGGTGAACTTGCAAGGAATTTCTACCGACTATCTCCAGATCTGCCACCCACGGGCCCGCTCCTCTACGAGGTAACGAGATACGCGCGAGACGTACCTACTGCTGAAAATATTCCTAACATTATACTTTCAAAATTTGTTAAGCGAATAACGATGAAATAAAGATTTTTCTGTTGCTATGATACTTGAGTATATTTAGATAAAAGAAAGAACGGATTTTTTTCTCATTTATCAATTGAGTTTCTGATGGAATAGTCAATTTAAAACAAGAAAATTAGTATAAGCGAATTTTGGGAAATATCAAAGATTCCTTAGAGCCAATGGTTGAAGATTCTTATAGAGTTTAAGAATTGCAGAAAGAAGTTACAACTCCTTCACGAAGCTAATTCACGTAAGAAAATTTTTTTATTGTTATATGATATAATTTTTTAAATATTTTATTTGAAAAGAAAAGATATGACCAGGAAAGGGGAATCGAATCCGGGTCTCACGCCTCTCCGTGGTGATGCCTTAACCATCTCGGCCACCTTGATTCACTTCTCGGTCAGTCATATCCCTTCTTTCCACCTAACATCCTACATCCTATATCCCCGTGTTCTCACAATTTGCGATGTATACACGGGGAGAATGTTAATTGAACATTACTTTATAAAGTTTAAACATTACATTAACTAATTACTAAATTAAGAAGTAAATTTGTACTGGGCACTTCACATCTTCCCATTTGTGTCCCAAAGTAGCCAAGCACAGCCTGCATTATTCCCTTCTTTAATTCCGTCTGTGTAAATGTTTGTGATTTCTCAATGAAGAAACCTTTAAAAATGAAATTGATATATAAAATATAAATTCAAAAATTTTTTAGAATTTGTTTTCCTTATGATGCGGGCAGAGATATCCATTCTACATACTTGTACAGAAAAGTATTAATATATAAAATATAAATTCAAAAATTTTTTTAATTGTTTTCCTTATGATACGGGCAGAGATATACATACTTGAACAGAAAAGTATCCACTCAAAATGATGGTTGGAGATTACTTTATATATATAAAGTATATATATAAAGTAATTATATATATATTTATATTAATATAAAATATAAATTTTCAAAAAATTAAAAATTATATGGTTCCTCAAAGTGAATAAATCTTTCGCCGGTTTAGTTGATGCAAACATTCGAACAGTGGAAACCTTTAAAAATTGTTATAAAGTTACAAATACAGATGTATTTAAAAATTATACGACCCTATTAGGGCCGCCCCTCAAAGCGATGGTTGGAGTAATATATAAAATATAAATTTTCAAAAATTTGTTTTTTATATAATGTTTATAATGAATATGAACTCCAATCGACATACTTAAACAGAAAAGTATTCATGCATTAATTGATTAAATATTCAACGGGAGTAAACTAAATATAATTTTATTTAATATTAAATTTAATTATTATTTTAAATTATTAAATATGGTGTAACGTTTTTTATTAAATTATTCTATCTGTCTTCGAATAGGGGCTGAAGGTCGAGTGGTTTATAGGGCTACACTGATTGCATTAGCAGGCCATTCCTGCTACTGGATTCAGTGCGGCGAACCATCCACTATAAAAAATGGGTAACGTAACCACAGCAGCACCTCAAGGGTGGTTTGGAAGTCTGCTTTATCATTGCTATTTTCTTCTTCTTTTTAAAATTATCTTCCTTAAATAAGCTATTAAATACTTTTTTTTAATTTATAATTTATAAATAAATATATTTTTTATAATTTTAATTAGCGTCTTTATAATTTAATATTATTCAAGATTCGAAAGTTACATTATGGTGAATCTAAAAATTCATTTATTTTTAATTGAAAAAAAATGTTTGTTGTCCATTGAGTAAAAAATGTACATCACAGCTGTCATAGAATAATTTACCTACCACATATGAATAATATTTAATCTATTAATCGACAGGAATGGACCCTGTTGGGTCTACAGCCTCTTTAAAGAGAGGGAAAATCATTTTCGTTGATTGTGATTGGGTAAGTTACTTTTCTGGACAACCATTATCATAAAAGCAGTACAGCCTCTACTGATCCCAAAACTCTTTATCATTAAATTTAAAATATTAGTAATCTACATATTAAAATACAACTATTTTTTAAAAATATTTTATTTGAAAAGAAAAGATATGCCCAGGACAGGTCACCACCTCTCCGTGGTGGCGCCTTAACCATCTCGGCTTAATTTATTTTTCATTTGTATTCATAAATTAAATTGTAATTTTAATTTGCATTATATTCTAAAAGGACTTGTCACCGAATAAGTAAAGAATTTATTTATTATTATTAATAAATTATAAGAGTATTTTAATAAAACCCAAATATAATGTCCCGTTTATGCACGTGATGCATTGCCATTAAATATTCTTTCTGTTTTCATCTTGTTAATATCTAACTTTATCTTCTTTACAACACCGCCTTTAGATTTGTTCGTTCCTTGAACATCAGTAGTACAAATAGGCGGGTTGAGCCGGAGCCGTGACCTTGAGGTCATTGTCTGCTGTAGCAGGGTCGTGGGCGTGACCTTGAGATGACCTTGAGGGTGGGAGGGGTGTAAGGCAGGACGAGGGGGTGTTGACCTTGAGGTAGGTCCAGGTGTGCAAATTAAGATTTGGCAACGTCGCAGATGAGATGTGGCAACAGCGCAGTAGAAACTAGATCATGGTTTGTTCTGAATGGATGTTGGTCATTTTATGAATGGATTAGTTGAATGGGCGTGTGACGTCATCTTATGAATGGATGAACTGAATGGGAGCGTGACGTAATTTGTCTTTGTGAATGGGATAAGAGTTATGAATGAACCACAGTAGTACAAATAGGCGGGTTGAGCCGGAGCCGTGACCTTGAGGTCATTGTCTGCTGTAGCAGGGTCGTGGGCGTGACCTTGAGATGACCTTGAGGGTGGGAGGGGTGTAAGGCAGGACGAGGGGGTGTTGACCTTGAGGTAGGTCCAGGTGTGCAAATTAAGATTTGGCAACGTCGCAGATGAGATGTGGCAACAGCGCAGTAGAAACTAGGTCACGGTTTGTTCTGAATGGATGACGCATGTGACCTCATTTTATAAATGGAAGTGTTGAATGGGCGTGTGACGTCATCTTATGAATGGAAGAACTAAATGGGAGCGTGACTTAATTTGTCTTTGTGAATGGGATAAGAGTTATGAATGAACCACGTAGTAGTACAAATAGGCGGGTTGAGCCGGAGCCGTGACCTTGAGGTCATTGTCTGCTGTAGCAGGGTCGGGGGTGTGACCTTGAGATGACCTTGAGGGTGGGAGGGGTGTAAGGCAGGACGAGGGGGTGTTGACCTTGAGGTAGGTCCAGGTGTGCAAAGTAAGATTTGGCAACGTCGCAGATGAGATGTGGCAACACCGAAACTAGGTCACAGCATAATGAGAGAGAGTATATTGTTTTCCGAATGGGAGAGTGTCATCATTTTGTCTTATGAATGAAGCACGTTGTTGCTTCCTCAATCAGTTAGTTTAGTATGGGTCGGCTAAGGAGCAAGAACCTGAGGTACGAAGACGGAAGGTTGTCGACATTCGTCGGCTGGTCGTCACCGGTGAGTCCATTGAAACTAGCGGCTGCTGGTTTGTATTACTTGAAAGTGTCTGATAGGACAAGATGTCCATTTTGCGGAGTAATCTTGCATGAATGGAAGGAGTATGACGACCCTTTTGCCGACCATAAAAAATGGTCTAAAAACTGTTCGTTTATCGAGTATTGTGAACAATTAAATGAGCTGCAAATCAATGTCTGACGAGAATGATAGTGAAGAGACGGTATGTTGTTAAAAGGCTTCACAATTTTCTACATCGACTCAAAGATTTGCAATTATGCATTTCCTTGTATGAACTAAAAAGAAGGGAAATAAATGATGTGATAAAAAAACTAGAACAGCTGCAGCTTTCTCCCCTCCTCTCCGTTATACCACACAGTCTTGTCGTTGATGATACGCGAGATGGATCGTCGAATGGACCTTGTGACCGAGTACCCACTCACCAACAGTAAATGTTTTCGAATCGGTTTGTGTAACTTTGTGCCTACTATCGCCATTAGCGAAAAGAAGAAAACTGTCGTTTACATGAATGTTGAGGAATGGACATATATTACCACCCGATCTCCGAAAATTTTGTTATTGCTGCAGAAACGAAAAAAATCCTATGAAAAAGACCGATCAAGATGTCAAAACGTGATTTGTGAACTTACTACAAGAGGACGCACTAGGGTGATGCGGATAGAGCAGGTAACGCAATGGTTTGCAATGTTTAATCATGAGACCCTTCCACCATCGTCTGCATCTGCATGTTTCAACAGGAACGAGACGGTCAAACTTTGCGCAAATATAGAAAAAATCAACGATTCACTAGCATTGATAACAAAGATGGTTGAACTTTATAATAAGAATGAAGCAAGTGTAGTTAGCGAACCAATTGATTTTAGCATAAATACAAATACACTGTTTTACAACTTAAATGAATTGAAGAAGGAAAAAAAAAAAAAAATACAAATTTACTGCAATCAAATATTTTTATTTTATGTAAATATAAAATTTAATTAAAAAAAAATGTAAATATAAAAATTTTAACAATTAACAATCTTGTAGTGTTTCTGATAAACAGCTGATCTGTGGGTTGATTCCAGGATAGGACTCAGTATCTTGGAAATATGTTGAATCCTGTTTTCGAATCTTACCCTATCCCTCGCAAGTGTTTCCCATTGACTGATACGTGCTGCACGATGAGCATAATTCCATGTTACAAGAGTACGAGTTTCAACAAGGTCCACATCAGGCTTGAAAGATACCTAAATAAAAGATATTATTACTCGATATTTTGTATTTTCCGAATCGAGTTCTAATTCGTTTATATTTTTTTTTGGTTGTACGTTCATTTTACATCTATTTGTAAAATAATAAAAAAATAGTATATTCTTCTTCTAACAACCCCAAAAAAACAAACAGAGAGTCAGTACAATTTACGGACCAAACCCGTTCTCATTTCATATTCTATTATTTTATCATGTAAAATGAGACAGTAAGCTTTAGTATTGGCTGGAAAGTTTTCTTTCGCCTCTAATAGTACTCTGATATCGATAGTCGCACTTTTGATTGCTTCAGATTGCTTAGAACAATCTATAATCACTAGAGGCGCTAGTTTCTCGAAATCGGATCTTGAAAGCAGGGGCTGAGAATGTCTAACGCCATAATAACTCGTTTGAAATTCGTTATACATTTCATACAACAATGCTACTTTTCCTTGCTCAAAATCTAAATTTAAGTCATCGTACGGATATTGTTCACTATTCAAATAAAGTTTCAAATTTTTTAATTTGCAACTATCGAACAGACTGCTATCTTTGTTAGAGGTTCTATTTCGATCACTTTGAAATGCAAAAATGAGATAGCGCGGTTTTTCTAAATTTGTTGAAGTTTTGACCGACCAATTTTCCTGCTGCGTCGCAGGTACATTGGGATATTCGTAAAGATCCCATGATCGGAATGGAATAGAAACGACCTTGTTCTTGTCTACTAGTTTTAATAACCTCAGACGTTCATAATCTGAAACATGAACATGAGGCATTCTCCACACCAATTTGTCAAGTTTTATTTGTACATCATCGTCACCTAGCACGCAGTTTAGGTCAGTACTTGATCTGATCAAAACGAGCTCTTGCTTCAGATTGATTAAAATTTTACGATAGTCCTCGCAAATCCCAAAAAGAATATCAAGTGGTAGGCATACGCTAAAAACGCCGTTTTTATCCAAAGAAAGAGTTTTACCGGGCATTGTCCACCCCGCATTTTCTAATCCCATTACTCGATTAGGCGAAAATGATGCATGCCCTTTAAGAGTAGTAGTTATCCCCGGATTTCGTACTCGATCGACTTCTATACCGTTTAGTTCATATCTAATTTCGTCAAACAAAAACGCGAATGCGTTATTAGTCAACTTTGGAGTGGCACCGATAGTGCCATCACTTTTTAAGATCCTCCCTTCGAGATAAATAAAACTTTGAGAAGGAAAGGTATAAATATCTTGTTGATGAATAGGAATTCTAATCTCGTCGGATTTGTTAAAGGTATTTCCCGTATAAGGCTGGTGCGAGTGATATTCAAATTGTGTAAGAGAATCGACGAATTTTATATCCGTCGTAACGTCTAGTATGTCATTCATAATGTTTGTTTAATCGAAAACCACACTGTTTTAAAAATATAGCGTTCGCAGTTGTTAGCGCTCTTGTTGATTTAGGTTTACTGGTTTTAACCGTTGTTTGGCATCTCCTTTTATAATAATCGATGCAACAACTATCTCTAGAAGAAAAATCAATCCCCATTCTTTTTTAAATGTAATCTCAATGTAACCGTTTCTCCTCTAAAGTCGATAAGCTCTCCGTTCTGATCTACTAATCGAACGATGATATTGTCTACAGTCCTCACGTTGGTTGGAAAGTAAATGACCGGATTCGTGATTTCTATTATTTTATATCCTGGGTCTACACGCGGAAAGAATTGATGAATATTATGATCCGGTTCTCCGTTCACATAAGACCCCGATGCGATGTTACATTGAATTGAAATAATGTTTACGCTGAGAATTTTAACAATGTCATTTGATTCAGTATAGGAGCGATTCGGAGGAATGACATGATCGGATCGTGTAAAACCCAAAAGAGGACCAATAGAGTGAGGCTTCTCGGAATAGTTAAAGTATACTGCATGAGTTGTTTTAATTTCCGTTTTTAGCGTGTTGGAATTTCCTCTTATTATCACTACAGCGGTAGGGTCAAGATGAGAAATTTTTTCACGTAAAAAGGAGGCTATAGCATCGATATCGTACGATCCTTCAGGTATTTGGATCGAAAAATCACCAAAATAAAACATATCATTAGCGCCCTTTTTTATATTCGGAATAGTATTATATGTCTCAAATGATAACAACCCAACAGTATATATTGACCCCAATTCTAACGGTGGTAAAAAGTTTGCGGAAAGTACGCTAGAATTGCCCGTAAGCGTTACTGTATAGCTCATGATTAACAATGATCAAACGCTTTGAGAAGCATCGACTAAATACTGTAAGCAGAGATGTCCACAAACCGACGTATTCCACTCCTGATAACGCTCTCTATTATAAGTTATTTTTAGCCCCTTAAAGTACTCGAGCAACTGTGGTGGTGGTTTTAAGTTTCCAAAGGAATCAAAGTATTTCACAAAATTATTTTGTTTTACATAACAGACCCAATGTGAGCCAAGTTCTGAGCTCGGCTCTAAATTTACAATAGCAGACTCGTGTTTGTTTGGATATCTAGGAAGTTTATCAATCATAAACACTCCTCGAAAATGTTGGATATTTAAAACTTTGGCCAAATAATTTAATTCTAAATCCGTCAATGGCTTATTCGGTAGTCAGATCTTTCCAGATTTGTTTTTTTGTCGAGTTATAAACAGGCCGTAGCCTTTCCGATATGGTTTCAAATAAAGTCCATTTCCGATTTTCTGACTTTTCATCGCTAAATTATGCCTCTTTTGCTCATCTAATTTATGTTTAGCTTCTTTCGCCTCGTAGATAGCTTTAGCCACACTCGACGCTCCTCCCGCTAAAGATCCCACTGCAGAAAGCCCCGCCATTAACGGCACAAGAAATGGAAGAAATCCTCCCTCTTTTGGCAAAGGAAGAACTCTGGGAGGCAAAGGTTTTGTCTTACCACGTAAATGCATTTTAGCCTTTTTGTATGCCATTTTTGACGCTTCGAGGATCGATGATACGTTAGCAACCTTTAGCGATTTAACTAATTTTTTGAAACTAATCTTTTTATTTTTCTTCTTCTTCTTAATACCGGCACCAATTTTACCTTTCGCTTTCATAGTATTTGTAACTAACCAAGCCGCAGCTTTTTCTCCCAATGATGAATCCGAAGCTTTAACTCGTTTCCAAGCGTTTTCAACCAAAATCTTGTCCGCTTTTCTACGACTTTGCATATCCTTATCTTTGCTATAAGCAATATCGTGTTCTTTACAAGCTTTATCAAGCTGGTTTATTCCACTATCTCCTCTATTTAGTCGTTTTTCAAGGTTTGTACCGGGGCCACAATACTGGTATCCTGGCAGGTGTAATTCAAACGGTAACTTATTTATGAGACTGTTTATCAAGCCACTTCCTTTGTGAGTCTTACGAATCATACTGTAGTGAAAAATGACAATCGGCGATATATATATATATATATATATATATATATATATATATATATATATATATATATACAGGAAATGAATGATTTTGTCTACATTCAAAATGAAATTAGTCCAACAAGAACAACGTTTTTCTACTTTGAAGTGTTTGCCTGACGAATCTACTGAGGTGAAACATAGCACATTATTACCAAACACCATACGAGCGTCGATATGCGGATCAAGCGGATGTGGAAAGACGAATATTATGATTGGACTTTTATTAAATCCAAATGGTTTAAAATTTAAAAATGTATATCTATTCGGAAAAACTTTACACCAGCTCAAATACCAGTATTTAAAAAATGTTTTAAATATGGTTCCTGAAATAGGATTTTACGATTTTGAAGATGCAAAAGATATGCCTCACCAAGTTGAATCTAATTCAGTCTGTATATTCGATGATGTTACGATGGAGGATCAAGATATAATTAAACGATATTTCAGTTATGGAAGACATATGAATCTAGATTGTTTTTACTTAACACAAAGTTATGTTTGCATTCCTAGACATCTGATCAGGTGTAATTTTAACTTTTTAATAATATTTCCTCAGGACGATTTGAGTTTAAAACATATTTACGATGAACATGTGAGCACTCCTGCTATCGGTTTCCAACTTTTTAAAGACATGTGTTCATTATGTTGGAAAGAGCCTTTCGGTTATCTCGTTATTGACAAAAGTAGGGATTTAAACAATGGTCGTTTTAGAAAAGGAATCGATACATTTATTGTAGATATATAAAGGGTTTCCAGTCGTTGACGGAGCTCAGTCATGGACCCTAAAGTCACCCGTGAGATTATAAAAACTAGCGAAATTTTAAAAAATAAATTTCGGACATTGAAACGCGATCTTCAGGATGTTGATGAGGTTCGTCAAGCATTCTTTACACCTGTATCACAACCTTTAGAAGATATTAAAGAGTCGTTAAAGTTGCAAAAAGAAACCAAATCGGAGCCGTCAAGTAAAAAGATTAGAAACAAAAATGATGAGATTGAGTTTACAAAAGATATTTACAAAAGAGCAACATTGATACCAGAGTTAGCCCATTCGACTCATCCGACAACTCCAATACTTTCGGCTAGTTCATCACCTGTTGCTATTTCGCCGTTTCCTGGAATTAAAGTAGAAAATGAACATCATGAAACTGAAGATTCACTAGTAGAAACAATTAAACAGTTTGGAAACCAACAAAGAAAATATTTGGAGAAATTGTTGAGAGGCGATAATAAAACCTTCGATTCACGTTATGGCATTAGAGTCATGCCCGATGGAGGATTCGCAATAGGTGACTCAACTGATATTCAACTACATACAAACAGCGATGACATAACAATTAACGGGGTAACTTATGAAGGCACAGAGGGATTGTTGCAGTTACTTTACTTGAAAAATCCCGAAAAGTATGAAAAAAAGACTTGGAAATGTATAAAAACATTTTAATCTCGACCAATGCTCACAAAAAAGGCTATAGTGAAGAACGAGGGAGACAAGGAATCAGATCAGAAAAATATAGAAAACTAATAGCGATGCTTTTCACACCTCGTCATACCACACCCCCTCCTAGTAAAATAGCCACACTTCGTTCGCACAAAGGCACTGGTCTCATGAGAGCCGATAAACCCATTTATGAGTATTGGGATGATCCTAATGAGCTAGTTGATCGGCTGAGGTTGCTAATATCTTCGGCGAATGCAGGTCACGAAGGACATGAAAACGAAATAGAATCGATAATTGAAGAGCTACGAGAAATAAATATATTATATTAAGTGAATATCTTTTCACTGTGTGTGTGTATCTCGGTGATGCTAATAACGCTCGGTTATCTTAAAAGATGAATGCATCGTTGTTAAAAAGTGCTGTCGTAAATGAATTGCACAAACCAGCTCGAAGAAAATATCCACGTCGGAAAACTGTTTTGAAAGGAATTAACGATTTATGGCAAATAGACCTTGTGGAAATGATATCTTATTCTGGAGAAAATAAAGGAAATAAATATTTGTTAACGGTCATAGACTGCTTTTCGAAATTTGCTTGGGCTGTGCCATTAAAACAGAAAACAGCGGACAACGTGAGCAAAGCAATGGAGAGTGTGTTTTTATCGAGTAAATCAACTCCAAAACATATTCAAAGTGATCAAGGAAAAGAATTTTACAATTCAAAGTTTAATTCTCTAATGAAACAATACAATGTTAATCATTATTCAACTTTTTCTAATATAAAAGCTTCCATTGTAGAGAGGTTCAATAGAACATTAAAAGAAAAAATTTGGAGAGCATTCAGCCTGCGAGGAAATTATAAATTTTTAGATATATTACCCCAAATTCTACAAGAGTATAATTCATCATTTCATAGGACTATAGGTATGAAACCAATCGATGCTCGGCATAAAAAGATGGAGAGATACTTGCTAAAAAATGTGTATTCTACAGTGACTAAATCGAAAGTACGAAAGCAGAAATTTATAGAAGACGATTTTGTAAGAATATCTAAACAAAAAACAAGTTTTTCAAAAGGCTATAAGCCTAATTGGTCAAGTGAAATTTTTAAGGTAGTCAAGATTCAGAAGACATATCCGTACACATATTTGCTAGAAGATCTAAAAGGGCAACCGATCAGTGGTGCATTTTATGAAGAAGAGCTACAACAGGCTAAATATCCAAATATATACCTGGTAGAAAAGGTTTTAAAAAGGAAAGGCAATCAATTATATGTCAAGTGGTTCGGTGTTAATGAACGCAGCTGGGTTAATAAAAAGGATATCGTATAATGTTGAAGAAGAAGAAAAAAAAAACATATGCTCTTGCACTAGACATTTATTTTTATACATATATCATATACTTAAAAATTTTTGTTAATTATTGTTACTTTTCTTGAAAAAATAAAATCTAATAATCTGTTCACTGGTCTAATTTTCTAACCTATTTATTAATTTAAGTAAGTGCGACGTATTTTATTTGTCCTTGAAAAAAAAGAGGAATAAGAAAAAAACAAATTAACTGAAAACATTTATTTTTTTATAAATGAAAAATTTAATTAAAAATCATCTACATCAATATTTAGCAATTATAAGAAAAACATATTACAAAATAAATCTAAATGAAATACTGATTTAGTAAATACAATATTTAACATATTTTAATCAAAAAGACTCCTCCTCAAACCATAAACAATGCGGGCTACACGCCCTATGGTAATTGAGAGGGTTTATTAACGAATCGGTGTCATACAACAGTCCACAGTATACACATTTAACACTATTTTCGACTCCACGTATAAATCCAGCAAATGACAGCATATGATGAGGAGAAGAAGAATTGTCTCTATACGTTCGTTTACGAACGTCTCTTTTAGTGAAATCTACAGCTTCACTATTTTTATTTACCCATGCAGCCAGACGATGAGCTTGATTTAAAGAGCAAACGAATGAAGTGTCTAAATGATAATGACATGCTATCTTATCATATTCCAACTGTTTCAGATTGGGACATCCAAAGTCGTGCAAATCATAAACAGGTTTATCAATAAGGTCTTCTATAAACTTACACTTTTCTATTCCTTTTCCCCATAATACGTCATAGTTTTCTGCAACGGATAGTAAAACATTTTTCAAAGATTCATAATTTACATCACCATAGTCCCATTCCAGACCATGAAGATGTTTTTTTACCCAGAGATTTGTCTTTAGCCGATCAGCATTTTCGGCTTCTTGAGGCGGTTTAAAAATCCAATGACTAGAGTGCTCGTAATTTAAGCTAACTACTGACAGTTCTTTCACTATCAGCTTGTTCGTCTCCAAACGATAACCCTGTAAATCAAGAACTGCTGACGACATGTCTGGAATAAGTCTACTCACTCACACTCTACTGAAAGCGGACCCAAATACCGACTGACCTGATCAGCATCTGACGCAGCACCTTATGTACCAAGCCAAGGCGTGGGGCTATCTCCTCACAGTCCATCAGTCAGCCACTATGCTAGTATAAGTTCATAGTCTCAACGTCTTCAGTTTTCATTACAACTGCAGTAAAGTAAGTTTTTTTTTTTTAATTTTATTTTACTCGAATATCTGTTTACTAACTAAGTATATGATTTTAATTTTTTTTTTAGATGCCCCTCCTCAAAAAATTAAATGAAATTAAACCCGCATATAAAAATATTGGAGAATTAATTATAGGACGGACGTATCAAATTCTACAACTTTCGAAGAAGGAGACGGAGTATGGCCCATCAATTGAAGCAATATTATTAGATGAAGGAGAAAAAGAAAAATAAGAATCTTTCTACCTAAAAGATATGTCTACGCATTTACAGAAGAAGAAATATTCAACTATGAAGGTACATTCTTACATTTTAAACATATAAAGAAAAAAAGTTATATATTTTTTTTTTTTACTTAGCCAAGTGATTATTTTCTGTTTTAGGACAGCTAAAAATTCAATATATGGGAAAGAAGAAAAATGCATATGACATAAAGTTTATGTAAACAAAAAAAAAAAAGGTTGAATCAGGTTAGGCTACAATTGTTTTTTTTTTTTTTAATATTACTTTTAGGGGGTAGTGTATATATATTTTTGTATTTGTTTGACCAAGTATGTTTTTAGATTAAAAATGAATAATAAAAGTAACGGAAATAATTATTTATGTGCTCATTGTGGATTATTGCTTACAAACTGGCGACATAGATGTCAATCGTTGTTTTACTATTGTCGAGGCTGTAGGAAAGAATTTAGCAAAAAGTTTAACTTTGAACGCCATAAATTAACTTGTCAATTTGGAGTTAGTAGTAATAATACACCCGACGTGAACACAATGGAGATACCAATGAAAAAAAGGAAATATAACATGTTTAGTAGACAAATGCGAGGGAAGACGGTCGCTCAAGAAAATGGGATTATTAAAGCTTCCTTAGGAAATGCGGTTGAAGATGTTTACATTCCTAACGATAATAAAAAATTAATAGCTTCAGAATTTTTTAATAAGAAAAAAGAGGTTTTAGTAAAGTTACTAAATAGTTATGTAGATGAATGGAAAAATCTAAAATTAAACATAATGTTAGAATGTACATATATTAAGAAAAACGAAAATACTATTAGTGAAAGAACAGATTTTAATTTTAAATCGAAAGTTAGTACGATAGATGTTTCTATAAACCTCGAAAATTACATTGAAACAATTTTTGATAAAATTTTAGAGGAACAGGATGAGTTTGAAAAAAAAGGTTCCGGTTGGATGTATACCTCTGCAAACTATATCTGCCTACATTTAACTAAATTTAAGCCTTTCGGAGGGTCTCAATAAATTGAATTACCTAAAAAAATACGAGACAAACGTTGTGTTATAAATGTAAAAAATAATACTAACGATTGCTTTCGTTTAGCTTTACTTAGTGATAATATTAGATCAAATGACTTTAACGCGTACAAAAATATTCATACTCCATATTCTTTTGATTCTATATCGTTCCCGACTCCAATTAGCGATATCAATCGATTCGAAAATTTAAATAACCTGTCTATTAATGTTTATGGCTTAGATGATAAAAATAATGTTTATCCAATTAGAATCAGTAAAAAGGATAATTATGATAAAACGTTTGATCTGTTGTATTTACAAAATGGAGAAAATTTTCACTATTGTTTGATCACAAATCTTTCACGATTAGTAAGTTCTCAAATATCTTTGTCAAAACGCGCTTATTCAATCTGTCGTAGATGTCTGACCGTATTTCCAAGGACGTACGTAAACAAGTATGGGAAAAAAGGCGATGAGCGAAAAGACGAACACGAATTATTTTGCCGTGATCACAAACCAATTCGATCTGACTTTCCGAAAGAAGAAAAAATTGAATTTAAACAAGTGGAATATACACAATCCATTCCAATCGTAGTTTATGCAGATATTGAATCTCTTTTGATACCAATTTCGGGGCCTATTCCTAATCCGTCAACATCTTGGAACAAAGCTGTTCATGAGCATCGTGCTTTTTCAGTTTCACTTCTGGTCAAGTCAAAAATGTTTGAATGTAAACCGTTTGTTTATACGGGAGAAAACTGTATGCTAGCGTTTTTAGAAAAACTCGAATCTATAGTTGTTGAAGCGGATAAAATATACGGTAATACTATGCGAATGGAAGAAATGAGCAAAGGGGAAAATAAAATATTTTATTCTGCTAAAGATTGCATCTTATGTCAATACCCTTTAGACGAACACGATCGAGTACGACATCACTGTCACTTATCAGGAAAATTTGTTGGACCAGCACATAATGCTTGTAATTTAAGAGCAAAAAAGCCCGATTTTATACCTGTTTTTATGCACAACTTACAGGGTTACGATTCTCATTTTATAATCCCTTTCTTGGGCCGTTGTGAAAATAGCGTAATTCCTAGTAATTCTGAAAAATATATAAGTTTCAGCATAAAATTTAAAGGATGTAGTACAAAAATACGATTTGTTGACTCGTTTAAATTTCTATCATCAAGTTTGGAAACATTAGTGAACAATTTGCAAAATAAATCTAAATCAATTACTGATATATTTCCACATATGGCAAATATTATTAATGATGAAAACAAAATTAAATTATTGACAAGGAAAGGCATATTTCCGTACAATTCTTTTGATCGTCTAAACGAAACTCGACTACCTTCCAAAAATTCATTTTTTAATGATTTAACAAAAACATCAATTAGCGACGTGGACTATGAGCACGCGAAAAGTGTCTGGAAAGTCTTCAACATCCAAACACTAAAAGATTATGCGGAATTGTATATACAAACAGATGTAATTTTGTTGTGCGAAGTTTTTGAAGCCTTTCGACTTCTCTGTCAACAAATTTATCGACTAGATCCTGCATGGTTTTTTACTTTGCCACAGTTATCTTGGAATGCAATGTTGAAATACACGAAAATAAAATTAGATGTAATAAAAGATATTGATATGGTTCAGTTTTTTGAAAAGGGAATAAGGGGAGGCATTTGCCAAGTTGTTTCTCGGTATGCGAAAGCTAACAATAAATATCTAAATGAATATGACTCGACTAAACCCAGTAATTATTTACTTTACGTAGATGTCAACAATCTTTACGGCTATGCCATGAACCTTCCCTTGCCGTATACAGATTTTGAGTGGGTTGATGAAAAATTAAATGTATTAGATCTTGAAAATGAATCAGAAACCGGTTATGTGCTAGACGTTGATGTTGAATACCCCAAAGAAATTCATGATAATCTTTCTCAATTACCTTTTTTACCCGAAAAAAATAATCCACCTAATACTAAAATAGTTAAACTATTGACGACTTTGATGCCCAAAACACGTTACATAGTACATCATGTGAATTTAAAACAAGCTCTGCAACTCGGGGTAAAGATTTCAAAAATTCATAGAGTGTTGAAGTTTAAACAAAAAAATTGGTTGGCTCCATACATAGAAATTAATTCAATGATGAGAGCATCAGCAAAAAATACATTCGAGTCAGATTTTTACAAATTGATGAATAACAGCTGCTTCGGCAAATTTATGGAAAACGTGCGCAACAGAATCGATTTAAAAATAGTAACAAATGAAAAATCATTATTTCGTCAAGTCAATAAACCAAATTTTAAAGGCAGGATTATATTTGCAGATAATGTTACAGTGGTTCAGCTGGAAAAAGAAAGCGTTATTTTTGATAAACCCTTGTACGTGGGATTTGCAGTGTTGGACTTGAGCAAAGTTTTGATGTATCATTACCACTACAATGTGTTTTTGAAAAAATATGGTGTAGAAAATGTTACTTTATGTTATACCGACACCGATTCATTTTTATACAATATTAGGACTGAAGATATTTATTCCGATATTTCTGGAGAGTTAAATAAATATTTTGATACAAGCAATTTTCCCACTTCTCATTTCTGTTATTCTGAAAAAAATAAAAAAGTCGTAGGTTTGTTGAAAGATGAAACTTTTGGAGATCCTATAGTAGAGTTTGTCGGATTGAGGCCCAAAATGTATTCGTACATAACAAAGAATGATATAACGGTTAAAAAGTCAAAGGGAATAAAAAAATCGGCAGTTAACGATTTTACTTTTAGCGATTACCTAAACACATTTAAAGACAGCAAAAGTCTATATTCTTCATTTTATACAATTCAATCTAAAAAGCATAACGTTCAAACCACACTGATAAATAAAAAGTCATTATGCTCATTTGATAATAAAAGATATACATTACACGATGAAACCACTCTCCCTTATGGCCACTATAGCCTCAATGAAACAACGAATCTAACATTGTAAATGTATAAGAACCAATAAATGATTGTATACTAGTATTATTATTGTTTACTTAAATTTATATTTAATTATTATTATTGTTTACTTAAATGAGAAAATTAGACCTAGAGTACATGAAAAGTAACAAAAAATATGTTTAAGAATGAGATGTATAAAATAAATGTTTTGTACAACTGTATTTTTTTTTCTTTCACATATCCTTTTCCAGCTCCTTCAAAAAAAATTCCTATATATTACTAAAGTTCAGGAGGAACACATACGTCATCCAAGCTCATAAAAGCTAAATAATCTAAATCAATGAAACGTCATCCAATAGCCTATCTCAAAAGCAAGCCTAATCCCATTCATAAAAGCAACTCCCGTCTCAGTCATAATCTCAAAAGCATCCCATTCATAACTCATTCATAAAGACAAATTACGTCACGCTCCCATTCATTTCATCCATTCATAAGATGACGTCACACGCCCATTCAACACTTCCATTCATAAAATGACCAACATCCATTCAGAAAAAACCGTGACCTAGTTTCTACTGCGCTGTTGCCACATCTCATCTGCGACGTTGCCAAATCTTAATTTGCACACCTGGACCTACCTCAAGGTCAACACCCCCTCGTCCTGCCTTACACCCCTCCCACCCTCAAGGTCATCTCAAGGTCACACCCACGACCCTGCTACAGCAGACAATGACCTCAAGGTCACGGCTCCGGCTCAACCCGCCTATTTGTACTACTACGTGGTTCATTCATAACTCTTATCCCATTCACAAAGACAAATTACGTCACACTACCATTCAGTTCATCCATTCATAAGATGACGTCACACGCCCATTCAACTATTCCATTCATAAAATGACGTCACATGCGCCATCCATTCAGAACAAACCATGACCTAGTTTCTACTGCGCTGTTGCCACATCTCATCTGCGACGTTGCCAAATCTTAATTTGCACACCTGGACCTACCTCAAGGTCAACACCCCCTCGTCCTGCCTTACACCCCTCCCACCCTCAAGGTCATCTCAAGGTCACACCCACGACCCTCCTACAGCAGACAATGACCTCAAGGTCACGGCTCCGGCTCAACCCGCCTATTTGTACTACTAACATCTTTTCTTTTATCAGGTCTATCATTCTTCTCCTTTTTGATTTTAGCTTCTAGGCCTACCTTCTTTTTTTCTTTTGACTGCTTCTGATCTTCATTTTCCGCAAAAAAAGATTTCATGGGTGTTGCTGTCAGAATCGCCATATGGCGGTATTGCCCCACACAAACATGGCGGAATTACCACACTACGCTATTACGGTAGTTGAAACCTTACACCTAACAAACGACTTGATGAAAACAAATGAAATTTTAATTGAAAATACGTGAAACTAAAACGAACCAACTTTTGCTTCAATAGAAATAAGAAACACTTACCTTCAACCCAATACCACGGCTTATAAATGTTGGTAAAATGACAAAAAATGATGAAAATTCACTCATATTCAAACAAAACTGATATTACAGACATCACTGACGGTACTGCCATTTGTTTCCCGTGTCTGTCGCTAGCAGAGGACCAGACCCTCGTTCGTATCCCCACAACGCAACAACCAAAAACGAGAGGTGGCGGAATTGCCCGAGGTGGCGGATTGGTACCACTCTTCCTTAATTTATAATAATATAGACCCTTCGTGACTTATAGTGGTACGATTTTTTTTAAAGGCTTAATTTTGCCGACTTATCTTACAACTTCTTCCCCAAAATAGTTAATAGTTATAATTGTTTTTCCAAGTAATGTATTTCTTACGAAATGGGTGTTGTAATATTCTATTATTTTTGTATAAATCTGTTATTCTTACGAGCATAACTGAATAGCGTCAGTCTTTCCGGAGGCGTGGGTTCGAATCCGACCGCTGCCACCATGTTTCAAGTAGGCTTAAATTAATTATATAAGAATACAGAATCATGGTGTAAGTAAACAAACAATGCAATGATAACAACCAAATTCGATACATACAATAATCGATATATTAAAATGACAGTGTTGCCAAACAGAGGAGAAATTATTAAAACTAAACATAGATTTATGCAACAACTTGATCCCAGAATAAAATTATTTTCCTATTCTAATACCATTGAGATTTCTCTTACCTAGAGAATATATTTATCAACTCGGCACTGGAGCAATTAATGATTTTGAGGGAATAGGAGGAGGAGATATTGAGAATATACCGCTATAAATTCACTACCATAAATATAATAATTAAATAATGGATTAATTGTTATAATTTTCCAAAATTAGCACATACCATTTGCATGCACTTGGTACTTTAAAAATAAAGTTTTAATGCTATACCACGCTACTTGTCCATAGAAAAAAATATTATTTAGTTTCCATGGAAACATATAAAAATGAATAAAAACAAACACAAAATGGCATATTTTCAACTTTTACTATTTTTTAGTTTTGTTGCATCTGTGCATTTGTAGTTTACAAGACTGATTTTCTATTTTCTACGCAACCCACAAAAGTTCTAACTGAAATTTTAGGGTCATTAATTGAGTATTCAAAATATAACCAGTATATCCACTCATAAATTGCCATGAACGATTTTTTTAATCCATTTATCAAGTATTTCTTCTGGTTTCTACCGTTTCGTCAAATTCTTTGACCACGTTTCCCTGGCCGTACTGCAAGCTTCCTCGGGGATTGATGAAAATGTTTGTTGCTTCGGTATTAACAGCTATCCGGGCGCGGATCCTATAATAACGAAAATTCCAAAGAGTAGAAATTTGGATTGAATATATATTTATAATAGCTACAATATCCGGTTGGAAACATAATGATTTCAGAAAAATTTATCTCTAAGTTTTAAAACAGTTGGTAGTAAATGAGATTGAAAAAAAAACATAATCAACTCAAAAGTCAAATTGCCTGGAAATTTATAGAATTGAGAACGTTGGTTTCGAAATATGATTTCTGCAGTAATGTATTGTAATTAAATTGGTTACATTTTTAATACATAATTAATGGCTCCAGATATTAAGTTAGATGTTTATGCGAAGGAAATATAAAATCAATTTTTAAGATGCAACAAAACTAAATGAAAAATCATGTATTGTAAAGGAGATAGTTGGGGGGTGCAGTCAATAAGAACACAGAATAAGTAATAAACTTATATTATGTGCCGACGTTTCGACCTACAGTGTAGGTCATCTTCAGGGCTAACAGAGAAACAAACAGAACAAAAAATATAAAAATGTACAGTAACAATAATATGGTGACAAGTAATGTAGAAAATTAAAAAGTGGCAGATATGAAGATAGAAGATAACGAATATTAAAAAAGTGCCAGAATATAATAAAATAAAGATATAGACAGATTTAAAAAAAAAATTAATGATAATGAAAAGAAATTAAAATAGTGACAGATATAATAAAATTATATTATATATTTTAGTTTCTCTGTTAGCCCTGAAGATGACCTACACTGTAGGTCGAAACGTCGGCACATAATATAAGTTTATTACTTATTCTGTGTTCTTATTGACTGCACCCCCCAACTATCTCCTTTACAGTAGATCATTCAGTCAACTATTTTCATCTCATAAATGAAAATCGAATTTTTGTTACGGTTGTGGATGTAAATAAATTGCTCTGTAGGTTAAAGGATTCTAAGGTCGGCCTAAAGTCATTTGTAAAATACCTATTTCCTAGCAAATATATTACCTGAAAAAAAACATGCATAAAACTACATTGGGGTGAGATGGGGGAAGAAGTGGGAAGAGGATGCGGAAAAATCATCCTTAAAAAAAAAACTATAACCCATGAAGGGCCTTGGGGTCAGTACATGGTAGAGACTGTACTGTTTCTAAGACAACGGTTGTGCAGGGAGGTGTGTATTCTGATATCACGCTCAACCGCCAGGGTTTCCTTTTTATAGAGGCCGGGTGAGCCCTAGGAGGATCTATAAAATAATTTATCTGTTATAGCCGGATTTGAACTCCGAACATTCAGCACAACAAGTCAGCGTTTTCCATGAAGAACTACAACGCTTTAAAAAATCCTAATTCTGATATGCAATAATGCCTGATTATCTGCTCGTTGCCTAGAGTCATATATTGTTTCACATTTCAGCGTTCACAAGCGCTTCTATCGTAAAGTACCTCAAGTTCCTTGACTCCAACAAATCCTCCTGACGTTAACGCCACAAACGGCCACCACAGCGCTGGGAGCGCTAGGTGTGCCTGCACGTGATCATGTAAACCGGTGTTAGAAATTTAGTCCTCATTAATAAAAGACACGTTGAAATTGTGTTCAGTTATAGATCTACTGTGTTATAACTGACTATAAACAGGACAGATAATTGAATAGTATCATCAGCTCTTTAAAATATACTTCTGCATAATTATTATCTATAATCTCGGACAAATCACTTTCCTACATAATCGTTGAACTAGAAACAGTACAGTCTCTACCATAAACCGAGACCCTTCGTGAATTGTAGTGGTGCAGGTATTTTTTTATGTGCCCTATAAATAACCTTATAGAAAAAAAGGTTACAGAAACCCCCCCCCCCAAAAAAAAAAAACAGAAAGAATAAATCTTCTGGATAGTCGACTTTCCATTTTTCTGCTCGAGTTAATTATCGATTCTAACGGAACCTGGACCGCCATCGAAGGCGAAGTTTAAGGAAAGAAGTAAGATAAGATAGAGCCGGGAGCTAGCGCGGCCTGGCGGTCCGGCAAGATGGCAGCGAGCTAAGTGGGAGGATAATAACACAGAGCTTGCCACTGAAATTATCTCAGTGGAGGGAGTTAGTCTGCGGCCAGTGCCGTTCAAGAACGGGGGTTCGGGAGTGTCGATGGTCGCCATGGAGGACTCCAGGTCCAAGCAGTCTCCGCAGGACAACGTAAGTCACCCTCCGCCAATTCAAAATTTCTATCTCATAGTCGTCAGGGGTAGGTCGGTATCAGCTGATAGGCGGCAGAAGGAAAAGGTGGAGGTTACGCGATCGCCCGCCATCAATCCAATCACGATTAAGTCCAAGGCCGTATGATAAAATCATCTGCAAATCATGATTAATAATAAATTTTAAAATTGTGTATAACTTACCTCCATACCTTGTACGAAGTATTAATAAAACTTAATATTTTTTAACGACAAAAAAAATCTTTAAAAAAACATTAAAAAAATACCATATAAGCTTTATTCGTGTATACATAAAACTAAAAACTTAGGAAATAAGACTTGGTTCTTATCAAGCCATAACCAACTGATAAGTCGCACTATCTAGTATCAGTTTTCAGAACTAATTACTACATAGGAGAGCCTTGCTTCATATCAATACCATTCTCATTTGGCCCAAGTATAATAAAACTAGGAAAATAATAACCTAAAGAAATTAGTTTAAAAGTAATAATAATAATAATCATTTAAATAACGCTTTCATTGGTATATTATCACTATTATCTATTATTTATGAATATAAATATAGTATTAATAATTAAATACCATTTATTATTATGATAAATATTATTTATTCTGATTATTATTAATGCTATTATCAGTCGTACGATCAACAGGTGTTAGTTGTCTATAACGAGCCGACTTAGGAGCGATTGGAGGTCGTATCAATTATGATCGATATATATATATCTTTACATCAGAGCTAGATTATCCTCCTTTCCAGCAATATTTACAGGAAAGAAAAACAAGTATTGTTTATTGTGAATAGTAGGCCATTAAAAAAAAAAAATTGCATATGATTCAATGTATTTTAACCTTATTTACGGTAATAAAAATATTTTTAGAGTAATACAAACGTGGTATTATAAAAAAAGTTCAGAAAAATTGTAATTACGAAAATTTATCTCTGAAATACAGATCTTTAAAAATATTTAAAATGGACCACTAATAGAAAATATTAATGATAAAAAAAAGTTACTATTGATAGAATATAAAATTAATTTATATACTCAATCAAAACTGATACTGAATATATAAGTATACTAAAATCCAAAGACAAAAAATATAATTCAATAATTTCCTTGTATACTTTGATGAATTTTCGTACATTTAAGTGTGTATAGCCAATACACAAAAAAATCGACATTTCTCTACTGAGCGGTAAAAGTTAGACAAATTACTTATAAACATGGGCGGATACAGGATTTTTTTTCTGGGGGGGACAACGGGCAGACTAGCAAAAATATCAACAATAACTTAGAAATAAACTTGTAATATTTATAGAAAGGTTTCAAAGGTTTATTAAAATATCAAAACAATAGTTTCACTCATGTTATTTCTGTTATTTTATTCATATATTTTAACAACTACCATCATGTCATTTGCCTATAAGTATGTACTGTAATGGATTTTCTAAAGTACACAAAAAACCGTTTGGGGAGGCACGTGCCCCCCCTAAATCCGCCCTTGCTTAGAAATTAATATTAATTTACAACTAAATTAAGAATTTCATTTTGGGTAATTTCAACTTATGATTTTTAACTTAAAAAAAAAAAAAAATTGATATTTAATTTGAATGTCCAAACACAACTGAAGCACACATTTTCAATTAAATGATTCGGAAACTATTGATTACATAATTTGTGCCTGTTTAATTCCACTTTATATAATCGAGATGTTAGATTTAAAATTACATAGTTAAAAGCATTAATGAATATATTGTATAAATAGTTAGATAATTTGAAACATTATTTCTAACTTTTTTATTATGTTTATCAGAGTAGAATTGAAAAATACAATAACTGTCCTTGGCTGGTATATTCATAGTTTATGTACACTTTTATAATATATTTTTATGCAAAGTTTAAAATAAAAAATAAAAATTGAAAGTTTTCAAGATTAAAATTTTTAATTTATGTAAGTATATTGGCTAAAAAATTTCTTTTGGAAGACATCTTAACTGTTTAATTTGGGTAAAAATAATCATTCCTTTAATGAATTTTGAAGTAAGATCTATCAATATTTTAATCATTTATTTATTCCAGATGATAAATTGATATAATTTAATCATCATCCATGATCCTTGATGATCATTAGATCTTGAAATCTCCGTAATGGATATCTGCATCAGTACTGGAGGCTTATAGATGGCTCATTTGCCATCAATGCAATCATGTGGATGACATGATGAAATGCATTACTGAAAGAATTTTATACCTCCAAAGAAATTATTTTTAAATCTTTCTGGGATAGTATATAATTAGGAAGAATAATTAAAAAAACATGAGCAACTACAACCCGTGAAGGGTAATGTGCTTTAGTACATGGTAGAGACTTTACTGTTTATAGATAACGGTTGTGAAGGGAGTTGATTTGTCTGAGATACCGATCAACCACCAGGTTTTTCCCCAATTAAGTGAACACAATTTTATAGAGTCACTAGTAGGGCCTGCAGATCACACAGTATCCATTCTGGGCTATTAGTATATAAACGTATTATTATATTATAGTATATAGTATATAACATAATTTATATATTAATCATAAGTAGTTATAATGGCTACAAAATTACCCAATAGAGTAATATTTTCAGGGGCGGCAAATTCTAATTAAAATGAACAAGTTGTATCCCAAATATATAATAAATATCAGGTATCGGTACTGTGATGCTGACGACAAATGTAAAACCTATAAGCATTTTTTACTGTATTAAAGTTTCCCATGTTTTACAAAACCATTTAGTTAAGAAAAATAATTTGCCTGAAATAAGAAAAAAAATTCTTTTTTAAGGGGCAGCAGATTGATGCCAAGCTCCGGACGGCAATTGTTTCTCGAATTTTATATAATAAGACCAGCACAATCGATTCTATTACATTAAACTAATTATAATCAATCGATTTAAATATCGATTGTGTATTGTGTGGCCGTTTACAATTCATTTTTATATTATTAAAAAATATGTATAATTGTGAAGTAATTTCGATTTTTTTACTTTTTAAAAACTATTAAATTTGTCTAAAAAAAATTTTAATACAAGTTTTAAACTATATTCTTATCTTCAACAAAGCAAGAATTCGGGCCTAATTTAAAATCAATCAACGGTTAGTAAATTTTATGCTTTAAAAATGGCATGCATAAATGTAAATAAAATTATAGTTATACTGGAAATAATTATAATTATAGTTAATTATATATTTATTAGGAGATAAAAACAAAATGTGTCTCATTTGTTTTCTTGAAGGATCACAATAGAACGACACATTGTTTCACATAATTAGAATGCAGGAAATAAAAAACAAAACGCTTGAGAATCCAGAAATATTAGCCATTAAAGGATCTATCGATGCGGAAAAGCTGTATTAAAAAAAAATAGTTTATCTATTTATGTATTTAGAATTAAAAAGAATGCATATTTTCATTTTAATCCATCAAAAAATAATTAATAATAATTAATTTTAAAAAAAAGTGTCTAAACTATTTTATTTAACTCTTAAATCGTTAATACTTTATTGCTGACAAGTGTCGACTAACTCATTTTAATGCGAATTATAATTTTTTGATTATTAAAAATTATTCAAAATATGGTGATATACTCCGAAACGTTGATAGAAATTGTGTAAAGAATATTATATATAAAGGAATAAAAATATAATCAAAGTTTATGATTTAATGCCAAAATAAAAAAAAATCTTTTCATCTTTCCCAATTTCCATCTGAGCTGAAATAAAATCTCAAGCATGATTTATAACATTTTATTTTACTAATTTTTGGAAGATTTTTTTTATATTTTGCTTTTATTTTATCGTGGAATAATTTGTTTCTTGTTCTTCCAAAAGTCAAGAATATTTTTTATTTAAAATTATGAATATAAAAAATATTTTTTGAGAAAAAATATTATAACTACAAGCCTTATAATATTATTGTTTTAATGGAAATATTTAAATCGTAACTATTTGTTATGGAAATCAAAATATTTATTTCCATAGCTGCCATATTAAAGTAGCTGCTGCATTAAAATTGAATGCATCGAGGCAATCAGGATCAAAAGCGGATAACTACTATTTTCAAAAATTGACTTTTGCACATTTTTCGCTAGTTTAGCCAAGCAATACTTGGTACTCTCGAAACTTCAGGGCCAGAACCGGACTAAATCATGAGAAATGGGAAAAGTGTCGTGTTTGGCAAAATTGCTTGACTACACTAGATTAATGAAACTAATCTCAATCCATGGGTGTTTAATGTTTATTTTTTTTAAAATTTGTATACATTTTTTTTAATATTGAAGATCATAAAAAACAAAACAAAAAAAAAAAACTCAAATTGTAGTCGATAGCTTAACCGTGAAAAAATTTACATTCTTATATAAATTTATATCTGATTGTATCATATAGAAGTATATTTTGTAAAAATATAAACTTTTAAAGATACTATAAACTTCTAATATTAATGATATTATATTTTTAATTTGTAAATATTTTTTCTCCGTAAAATAATTTTATTCAGTGCGAGGTGAAGTTGGTTTCCCGGAGAGCTATTAACAGAAAACCCGCCGCCCCGCTTCCGTTGTTATAATTACATCGCAGCAATCAAACTGTCAGTTATTTTGGAAAAGTTGATCAGCTTGCCGGCGAAATTAAACAAAAAATATAATAACAAAATTAAACGGTTATTATTAAATAACTTGACAAAAATAATAAAAACAATTGAATAATAATGAAGTTAGAGATTATTAAACGGAAATATTAGGCTAATAACATATTGTAAACTTATATTCAGAAATGTGATAGATAGTAAACGATACATTATAAGTTAAATATATAAAGTAGAATAAAATAATATAATATGTAATCACAAATAAGCAGTATATTCTTAAAATTACCAAGTACGCTTATGAGCATTTACGTATAGGTGAAGCAGAACAAAGAATAAAAATGTGACAGTTATGATTTTATGGTTATGTTTATAGAATGGATGATAATAGGCAAACACAACACATCTAATGAATGGTGGAATTAGATGAGGGGTGAGTCATAAATAACACTAAATAAGTGAACACTTATTTATTATGAGTGCCGACGTTTCGACCTAGGTTGTAGGCCATCTTCAGGGCTATGGGAGAAAAAAAAAAACTATAAAAACATTGCAGTGCCAAAAAATAATACAATAACATAAGACATTGAAAAGTAAAGAAAATTCGCGATGGATATAAAATTATGGATATATATATGAATAAAAGATAACAGAATAAATGTACAGAAAGGTGATAATGCCAATCAATGATAAAAAAGAAAATGAGAAGGTAAACAGTAAGATACAAAATTAGGTAAAAATAAAGAAAAGGTACAAATGTAAAATGGTGAGATATAAAAAGGAAAACAGTTAATGATATAAAATGTAAAATGATTGATAACACAGGCCAACGATGAAAAAACTTTTTTAATGAAAATACCTTATTCTTATGTTGTTTAGGTTGCTGAATCCAAATATGATGCTTAAAAAGTTGTATCACCCACCATTTATTCACATTTTATAGTTAAATTCATGAAATAAAGAAATATTTTTAGAATTTAACAGCTTTTTCATAGTTAAGATAACATGAAAAAATAGGTCTAATGAACAAAGATGATGTTGGCAGCACTGCTGAAACACATGCTAAACAGCTGATGTTTTGTTTATTTTCAACATAACCTCACTTTTACGTTTCCTGTACATGTGCTCAGTGCAAGTCTCATCGCGGCTGTAAAAACTCTGCTGACAGTTTTTGTTATATTTGTGGTGAGTTTGTTATTAAAAAGCACCAAAGAAACATTACAGACTTTGTGAAAAAGGTTTATCTAGCATACTTTGGAACCAAACTTGGAGACCAGGATAAACCTTGGGCACCGCATAAGGTATGTTATGTATGTGTTGAAGACCTCAGGAAATGGTCAAAAAAAGAGAAAAAACACTTTAAATTTGCTGTTCCCATGATATGGAGGGAACCAAAAAATCATTCCGATGACTGTTACTTTTGCAGTGTAGATATTACTGGTCATAACTCTAAGAACAAGAAGGTAATAAGCTACCCTAACCTTCCGTCCGCCATCCGACCAGTAGGGCACGGTGTAGATTTGCCAATCCCGGAACCACCAGAGGACTTAAATTCTATTGAAACAGAAGTATTTTCTGATGTACAGTCGGAGTTAGATGAACACGATGAAGAATTCCAATGTGTTACAGAAAATGTAGAGCCTAAATTGTTCACTCAGGTCGAGCTTAATGACTTAGTTAGGGATCTGGGCTTAACAAAAGAAAAAGCTGAACTGCTTGGCTCTAGGCTAAAAGAAAAGAACTTGCTGGCGGCTGGAACCAGCATTCATGTGTATAGGAAGAGAGAACAACAATTTTCGAAGTATTTTGAACAAGAGGGTGATTTGGTGTACTGCTCAGACATTCATGGTTTAATGAATGAGTTTGGAATTGAATACAAAACAGAAGATTGGAGGTTGTTTATTGATTCATCCAAAAATAGTTTGAAGGCAGTTTTAGCACACAACGGTAACATGTATGCCTCTGTACCTGTCGGTCATTCGGTACATATGAAAGAGAGTTACGAAAATCTAGAAATAGTGTTAAATAAAATAGGTTATTCTGCACACGGTTGGATGATATGTGGTGATTTGAAAGTTACGTGCATGCTCCTTGGTCAGCAAGGGGGTTTTACCAAATTTCCATGTTTCTTGTGTGAATGGGACAGTAGAGCTCGGAATCAACATTGGTGCAGAAAGAACTGGCCTGCTAGGGAGTCTTTAAAGCCTGGCGAGAAGAACATTTTACGCAAAAACCTTGTAGATCCAAAAAACGTGCTCCTACCACCACTACATATTAAGTTAGGTCTCATGAAACAGTTTGTAAAGGCTTTGCCTAAAGATGGGCTTTGTTTCAAATATCTCTGTCAGAAGTTTCCACACCTTTCAGAAGCTAAACTGAAAGAAGGCGTCTTTACCGGGCCTGATATTAGAAAAATGATGTTTGACGTTAACTTTGAATCCACAATGACCTGAAATGAAAAGGAAGCATGGGTTTCATTCAAGCAAGTTGTCACCAAGTTTTTGGGAAATGAAAAAGACCCAGAATATAAGGCTATTGTTGCTAACATGTTAAAAAAATTTGAACAGTTAGGATGTTTGATGAGCCTGAAAGTTCACTTTTTGAGCAGCCACCTCGATTACTTCCCGGAAAATTTAGGAGATGTTAGTGAGGAGCAAGGTGAGCGTTTTCACCAGGACGTTAAAGTGATGGAAAAACGTTACCAGGGCCGCTGGAATACCAACATGATGGGGGATTACTGTTGGTCACTTCACCGGGAAGTTCAGCAAGCTATTCATCGCAGGAAAAGCTACACAAGAAGCTTCAAGGAAAAAAGGGAAAGAAAATATAAACCAATTCCAGTTGACAAGTGAACCTTGTATCATCACATAAAATTACTATTCCAAGTATTTTACTGTAAATACAAACCATTTTTACGATTCTACAGTGTTTCATTGATTTCCCTATATACTGTAAATGGGTATTAGACTATATAATAAAATACATTTTGCTTGGAAACTAAGGGTGATACATAAAAACTACGAGCAGATTTGGATTCAGCACATAAAAATCTATCAAGATCAGCTATTGAAGAAGACCTACGACATAGCTCGAAACGTCGGCACTAATAATAAATAAGTGTTCACTTATTTGGTGTTATTTATGACTGCACCCTCCCAACTAATTCCATCCTTCATTTAATCTTACAGTCAACTAATTTCCTCTCAAACATAAATATCCATCTATTTCGATAAAAGAAAAAACAAAGTTTCATCCATATAGTTAAACTATAAACTAAGTATGAGGAAGAAACTGGTCCGGGTAGATGTCAGGAAAATTCTCTTATATAGGGAGTACCTATTATTGATTAGTACGTCAACGTTCCGACCCACATTGCATGTCTTCTTCAGGGCTAGTCAAGTGGGAGGAGGTGAAAGATGAACTGAACTGAGTTCATGAACTAGCCCTGAAGAAGACCTGCAATGTAGGTCGAAACGTTGGCGTACTAACAAATAAAGGTCAACTAATACTTTTCAACATATAAACTAAGTATTTTTCCACATTCCAACGCGTAAGAAAAATGCAACTTTTCACCTATGTAATAACATTGTAGGAGTTGTTAATAATAATAATAACATATAATAATATGTTATATATTAACATATTGGATATATATTTAGTTTTATAATTATATTAATACAATATGTTATATATTATTATATTGAATATATATTTAGTTATATATTAATACAAGATGTTATATATTATTATACATTTTAATTCTTATCTAATATACTGGACTCAATTTCTATGTAAATTTCATCTTCGAAAAAAACCTGCTTCCAGTCAATTTATTTTATTCTTTCATAAACAAGACGTTTCGGCAAATCTAATGCCATTTTCAATATTAACATTTTTTTTTTCATATATCTTTTGACTGTTTCCATATAATATTTGTAAATTTTCTTATTGTGATTAGAATATTTTAATCTAAAATAATTTAATTTAATAATTATGTATTTTGAATTTTGTTGTTGTTTTTTAAAATAAAAAAAAATATAAAAAATAAAAATAATTTAATACATAAAGATTTTTAAATAGCAGTAAGGTACAAATAATATAATCATAATAACTCACATTAGCTTACATATCAAAGTTGAAGCCAGTAGTGGACAATTGACCATGGGAGGATAGTGGATCCCCAGGAAAATGAGGAAAAAAAATAATTTTTAAATATTTCTTTATTGAGGTATCTATGCTTGGTTTTGCTAACTGTTTTGGGACAAGTTTTTTTGGATTGTATAACGTATTTATGATTGGTTTTTTGTTTTTTTTTTGCAGAATTTTGACTTATAACTTTTTTTTTAAAGTTAATTTTTAGTATGTTGATGTATTTTAATATTGAAAATGGCATTAGATTTGCCGAAACGTCTTGTTTATGAAAGAATAAAGTAAATTTATATATATTATTATATTGGATATTAAATTTTTCATTTACATTTAAGATATTCTAAAGGATGGTCATTTTAAAAAAGGCTACACACATATGTATGTATAGATATACTATTTTTTACAAAAAATTACCTAGTGATCAAAGCTAAACAGGTGTTTTTATCTTTGACCAGGTGATTACAATTACTGAAAAAAAACTATCAACCTGACATTGTTCGAAATCACCATCAGGTCTTTTCCCCCCAATTAATTTTATTAATAAGCCCCATTATAGAGGCTGGGTGAGCCCCAGGGGATCTCCATGTACCACAGAATGCATATACCTTGAATAAATAAATTATCTGCCATAGCCGGATTTGAACCCGGCGGCTTCGGCAAGGCAACTCAGCGCTCTACCACTAAGCCACTCCGCTACCACAAATACTTACATACAGTTAATTAATTAATTTATGTTTATATATCAAGATATGTCTGTCAGATATTAATAATCTGAACCATATTCATGAAATAAACATATTAATAACTTATGCTTTACTTATGGCTTAATGTGTATTATTTAAAGAACAATTAACTAAAATGTTAAGAGACGCTCTTTAAGTCAAAATATGTTCAATATCGTATATAATAAATATGAAATGACCCCGTGTAATACTAAGAGAAAAACTATAATCAAATTATTAATTTAAAAAAAAAATCTGAAGAAATTATGTGAGAACTTCTAATGCCCCGAAACTACTCCAAAGAGATAAAAAATTAACAAAAATCGTACAACAGTGAAAGGTTAATGAAAAAGCAAATTAAATGCTCGATAATTGTGAATAAATAATCGATTGGGTGATCATTACTCGACTATTAGGCAAAGTGGCCTCAATAATCGATTGCAGGTTAATATCGACCCAACGAAGCTTCAATTTTCCTAATTCCATTATCTTTAGAATGGAAAGGTAGAATATATATTGTTATTGTTCTTATTACATATGATAATAAATTGTTCGGCTTGTCAATGCCAACTCAATAGCTGATAATATATAATTGGTAGTAACGATTTTCTGATACATAATAGTATATATATTATTATAATAGTATATAAAATATAATCAGTATATAGAGCGCTGAGCTGCTATGCTGAAGATAAATTATTTAACCTGTTAACAGCGACTGATGGAACCTATGGGTTGGTTCGATGGGGCTCACCCAGCCTCTATAAAAGGGTTAACCTAAATCGAGGCACTAAACATCGCCATGTTCAGCGTGATTTCGGACAAATCACCTCCATGCACAACCGTTGACCAAGTAACAGTACAGTCTCTAGCATGTACTGAACCCAAGAGCATTTATGGGATGTAGAGGGGCGTTTTTTTTTTTTTTTTTTTTAAAGGGTATCTTAAAAATTCTTAATTCTCTTTCAGAAATGATCTTTAAAATATATAGCAATTGAATGTTTGAAGAATTTGTACAGGAACCAGACCAGTTAAGAGAATCCTAACCTTACTTTTTGACTAAAACCTAACTTATTTAAATATTGAAAAATGAAAAGAGATCTTAAATAAATGTTAAGACCGTGGAAAAAATCCCAACAAAAAGCCATTTAGTCTCCAAGCTAAAACAGAAATTGAAATTATCTGTCCAATATTTCGCCTATTCAGGCATCCTTAGGGTAGAAAGAGAATAACAGCAAAACAAAACATGAATAATGCACCCAAGAAACATCCCACCACCTCCAAGGCTCAAATGCAACTACTGAATCATAAGGAAGGTTCTCCACCCCGGCTGGGTAAGGTTAGATAAAAACAGCTTATAAATACTCCAGAATTTGAAATTTCAACATACACTCATCAAACTACAAAAAGAACAACAGGAAAAAATAAATAATTGTAAACAACACTAAAATCTAAAGGCGAAATATTGGACAGATAATTTCAATTTCTGTTTTAGCTTGGAGACTAAATGGCTTTTCGTTGGGATTTTTTCCACGGTCTTAACATTTATGTAAGGTCTCTTTTCATTTTTCAATATTTATATATTTTGTGGAATAGCCATAAATCCACTGGTGTCTTGATAATGTTGTTTTTCTTTACATTGCAATCTTACTTTCATTTTTTCATATGGTTTTTGTCTTATAAAAAAAAAAAAAAAAAGATTTTAGTGTTGCTTACAATTATTTCTTTTTTCTTTTTGTAGTTTGATGAGTGTATATTGAAATTTCAAATTCTCCAGTATTTATCAGCTGTTTTTATCTAACCTTACCCAGCCGGGGTCGAGTAACCTTCCTTATGATTCATTAGTTGCATTTGAGCCTTGGAGGTGGTGGGATGCTCCTTGGGTGCATTATTCATGTCTTTTTTTTTTTTTTTCTCTATCTACCCTGATAGATTTATTTATTTAGTTACCTAAAAGTTGAATTAAACGAGGCGTTCTCTATTTGGGACACTTTTAACCGAGTTCGCAACTTTGAAAAATATTAGCAGTACAAATACGATTTTAAAAATATTATTAAAATGTTCACTATTGTACGAAAAAGTGCCAAAATCGCGATACAAAAAATCGATTTGGATATGAGTTCAACCTTTTAAAGGTCGCGAGTACTTTTAAGATCTCATGAAATCGTGTAGTCAGTTTTATAAGACTTAAAACAAAAGTAAAAAAAAAAACACTAAATAAGACAAACTTATAAGTGCCGACGTTTCGGCCTACTTTTTAGGCCATCTTGAGGGCTGATAGAAGGCGGAGCCGCTATGAGGTGGTTATTAACTCATTACCTCATCTATCAGCCCTGAAGATACAACCTAGGTCGAAACGTCGGCACTTACGTTATAATAAATAAGTTTGTCTTATTTAGTGTTTTTTTGTTTGCACCCCCCGACTAATTTAATAATTTTTCCCAACTTACATTTCTGTTATTTAAAAGTGTTTCACATCATTATATTTTCTTTATATATCTGTACCTGTTGAATAAATCAGCAGGTTTCTTGTCTGTAAAATGGATACGAAATCACCCGATAGAGATGAAAAAGAAAGAAGTTCATTTTAAATGTAAATAATAACATATTGTGTGTCACCTCAGTACCAGCGCGGTTGGGGGTCACAGAGGGTGTCAAACCGTAAACAGGAAGATAACAGAAGGTGCTAAAGGCAAATAGCAGGAAACCACAAAGCATGTGCTGACACTAAACAGATCGACCCTTGGGTAGCCAGTCCCACAATAGCCATCAATCAACTGTCTATGGCACGCCTTCTTTTCTACAATATTATATTATTTTATTATATTTATTTATTATAATTATTTAATTATTAATAAATAAATTTTATGGAGGAGGAAATGGTCCGAATAGAGGTAAAAAATAAATTATAAAATATTGAATGACTATTTATTACAAACCAACGTTTCAAGTCTTCATCAGGACTGTACAAAAAAGACACAAATAAAATATAACAACAAAATAATTAAAATAAACACTGTAATAAAATACAAAAATAAAATAATGCGAGTAAACGAGATACAAAAAGCATACTACACTATAATTACTACACTATAATAATATGAAGCGTTATTTTTTACCTAATTATTATTTTTATCATTATTCTTATTTATATATTTCTTATTAATTCAGTGTAATTAAAAAAAAATACTACTTTTAGTCTGTAGATATTCCATTTATTTCATTTTTCTATGTTACTTTATCGTACATTCCATTTTATCTTACTAATATTATAAATGTGAAAGTTTGTATGTTTGTCTCTCTTTCACGCAAAAACTACTGAACGGATTTGGATGAAACTTTACAGTAATATAGGTTATACATCAGAATGACACAGAGGCTATAGCAAGCGCGGATTTAGGAGGGGGGATGCACGTGGGCACCTGCCTCCCGACAGTTTTTTAGGTACTGTGGAGAATCCATTATTGTACATAATTAAAGGCAAATAACATGATAATAGTTGTTAAAATAACAGAAAGAACATGAGTGAAACTATTGTTTTGATATCCTATTAATATTATATTGTTGTTTGTTTGTTCATTTAACGCTACTTTATGCTGCTATGGCTAATCGGACGATGCTACAGTGGGAGCTCTAGATTTTGCCTATCCAGGTTTATATAGGGCCAGGATAGGGATTTTTAACGAGTACCTGACATCGTACAGGCTCGGGACCCCCGTTTAACGTCCCTTCCGAAGGACGGCGTAACTAAGGATTTTTTACTCCCTTAAAAAAATCCTAGGGCCACCTGCCGGGCTACGAACCCGCGATCTTGGGCTTAGTAGTTTGTTACGCTAACCACTAGACCACAGGTGACCGTTATTATTTATTATTAGTGGTGGTATTAATATTATAAATGCGAATGTTTGTATTTATGTTTGTTACTCATTCACGCAAAAACTACGGAACGGATTTGGATGAAACTTATTGAGTAAAATGGGTTATTCTTCATAGGCTACAACAAGGGCAGATTTATGTGGGGGCACGGGGGCATGTGCCATCCCCGTTATAGTACACAATTAAAGGCAAATCAGGAACTTAGCATCTTGAAATTTGTAGATAGGTTCTTTGTATAGTTCAAGAAAGAAATTTGGATAATTCCACCCCAAGGGTTTCCCTTTAATATAATAGGGGTTCAAAGGTTATTATGGTTTAGGTTAAAAATAAAAATGATTCCTTATTTCCTTTAAGATTAAATAACTTTATTTGACAAAAAAAAAAAACTCAATTATAATATATAAATTCATTCTTATCTATTCGTTAATCAATCTTCATTAATGTGGTATCTTTGTAACGGATCTGCGATTGCTAAAAGCGAGATTACTACCTCTTTAACTTCCTCGAAAGTTCCAAGAAGTTATAACCATTAAAAGGGTTATAATCCAATAGCTTCGTTGTAATAATCCATTAAAAAATACAATAACAATTATTTTCAATCATCTAGATTAAAAACCTATCTCAAGGATGGAAAAGATTAATAAAAGCTATTAATTAAATATTTGCATAATATGATACTGCCATATGGAGGCTGCTTCATCAGCATTCAAGAAACATAACGCCAACTAAGGGATGTGAATATCGAAAAGAGTATCGATGTATTTCATATCGATATTTTTTTAAATATTGCGTAATAGTATTTTCATGAATCTAAAATTGATTTTTCAATTTTTTGGGCTTCGGTATTTTCTGTTTTAAGGAGAGGATCGACACATATAAAAATTGTTAAGTTTTATCAAAATAACAATTTTTTTTTTTTCAAATTTTATTCATTGAAATCTACAACTTTAATATATAATGCTACTAGTAAATATTATGAATAATAATTGCTATGAGAGAAACTACTCGCTGGTAGTATTCAAGTTAGAGATTTAAGTTAGATCAGGAGGGCATCTTCTTTTCAGACCCCTAGGAGGATTATAGAGAATTGAAGGGGTAACATAGGTTTGAAATTGGTTTCGGCCAAATCAGCAACAAATAGGACATTGAGGTCATATGGATGATTTAGTTCGTAACAATGTAAGGAGTATTGAAGATTTTGGATTTTTAGGATTGTATACGAGAGGAATTCCCAAAACTCTAGTCCTTAAGTCCAAATAGACCTTACGATAGACATGTATACGAGTCTTTTATACTTAATTGGAAGCTTAGAACGTATGTCCAGTAAGTGTTGGAGTAGCTTTATATTGGAGATTTATTCAAATATTAAAGTTAAAATTACATTATTTATTATAGTTATTGATTTAAAAAAACAAAACAACAACTACATAGAGGCACTAAGAATAACAAACTATTCCAAGAGAAAATCAAAATTACAACTCCAATGCATTAAGATGGCTCACCTGAGTATATCAAATTGTGCTAGTTTGAATATTTTTGTTGTGATTTGCGTTCACTTGTTTTTCCATAGTATTGCTGAAAACATTTCCTGCTTTTTAAGAAATCAATGTGTTTTATTTTAAATCTCTTGTTTCTGTTACTGGAGTACATCTTAATGTATCATGGTAAATTATAGGAAGGAATCTAACGAAATAAGTAAATTGTAGTCATCAGTGATTTTAAAGATAAAAATGAAATATAGAAGTCTACACTTATTAGATAACACAGATAACATAACCTATTCTCAGGAACCTCATAACATTGTTTTGTTTTCGTTTCCAATTTTTTAATATTCATACATTTAACATTTTAAAATAAATAAAAGATAGAAAATAAATCAATATAGATTAAAAATCACTAATTTATATTGAATGACCATACATGATACTTATATATTAAAAAAGAAAACAAATTAAAATACTATTTTAATAATAATGATCTATGCTTTTTATCTAGTATTTTGGGACATGTTTGTTTATAAAATTATGTATTTATTTAGATTATATTTTTTTATTTAGGTTGAAAATGTGCAAATTTAAAAAAATTGTTAGAAAATATTTTTAAAATTAAATAAGGGTAAAGGACTTATAACAAATATAAATTGAAAATGACAGAGTAATGTTGAAACGTTTTTAAATAAAGAAAAAAAATATCTGACTGGAAAAAGGTTTATTTTACTTACTTGAATGATTGACTAAGAAATCAATGTGTTTGAATTTTCCAATCTTGTTCTGCTGGTAGTTTTTTGTTTTATGATGTAGGTCCTGGGTTCCAGCCGTCTGTTTACCCTCTGGTATCTGCAGATCTTCCTGGGTTCACCCTGTCTCTATGAAGCGTGCAGTCGTATTTGGGAGAAAACAGGTGCAAGCCGATTGCTACAGTACTTAGTCCCGTACAATGTCCAAGATCTTTGGGTTGAAGGGCTTATAACTTGTGCTTATACCAAGCTATTAATAATGGTTCATCTTGAATCGATTGGAGACAGATGTATTTTTTCTTCTCATGCTTAACCTATGCTTTGTTGCTTTGAGATGTTAATGCTTAGTAATTGTTCTTTTTCTAAATTTTCTTCTGGCTTGAAATAATATAAGCCGTATGACTTACAAAAGTAGGATATTGTTGGTGAAGAAGCCACTTGGTTTATGAAACCAGTGATGCCTGAGTTGGCGAAACGTTCCTTTCAGTTATCCAATACATTTTAAGAAGCTCAAAGGTGTTTGAATTTTGCTTGAACTTCCAAATATATGTTAGTTTTTTAGCTCATTAGTTTGGGTCCACTCAGCCTCAATAAAGTACTCATCCTAATTCAGGTGAAATATCTAGTGGTTAAGAGTGATCTCGGTAAAATCACCACTCTGCAAAACCGTTTGCTGGAGTAATTTGTCCACTTGTGAGTCCAAGTTCTCTTTTTAGGGTTGTAATGGTTTGATTGTTTTTTAATAATTGTATTCATTTTTTTACCTATATTTATGGTTCTTTTGTAAAAATGAATAGATAATATTACATGGCATATTATTGTAAGGTAGTATATTGTTGGGGAAGAGTGCATTACCCAGTTTCGGGCGCAGCTACATGTTGAGGATGGGAACAGACAGTGCGGTGGGCAGGTGGACCTGGGAAAAGTACCTGAGAAAATTACTGTTATTAGAGGAGGTACCCCAAGGGCTGATTAATTCTACCCAATACTGCCGCAAAAACACCAACCAGTTCGTCCATATTTTTAGGGCTTATCCTTTCCTCAAACCGTTCAGTCAAAATAATAGAAACATTTGACCTACTATAATCTTAAATCGGGCATAATAACGAATCGCTGATTACAAACTTCCGTGTATCAATTACCGCCTAATCCCAAATCAGTGAGACCACTCTTAACATGATCCTCCCACCTACATCTTGGACGTTCAAAAGTTTAATTTTTTAGGAATTTATTCGTTACTAAGTCCAACAGCTTTACAAGCCATTAAAAACCTCGCAATACCATCACTTCAATCATTTTAATCGGATACATATTCTGCATTTCTGTGTTGCGTAACCTCCTACGTTCTTAAGAAGATATGAAAAATATACAATATCTCCTTCTGATGCTCTTTATTCTTCTGTCTGGCTCGCTTCACACCCTTATAGAACAATTATAATAATTATAACAACGTATTTTTCATTGTTAGCCGGTGCACCCAACGGCTTCTCTCTCCAAATCGCCCTGAAGATGACCTACACTGTAGGTCGAAACGTCGGCACATAAATATAACTAGTACTGACTGTACCCCCCAACCATCTCCGTTCTACATTTTATCATCCAGTCAACTATTTTCCTCTCATAGAATAATTATAGTTTTATATATTCTAATTATTTCTTTTGGGGACAAAAGGCTTAAGCCAAGTAATGTTGAGATCTAAAACTAATGTCTGTTTTTTCTATTATTTCCTAACATTTCGTGAGCATTAACTTCCAGATATTATCCAATATTTATAATATTTATTCCAACAACTAGTCAAAACAGTCTAAGCACGCGTTCATGCATAACGTTCCTATATAAGACCAAAGGTTTAGGTTAGATTATACATACTGAAAGGGCAAAAATGGATTCAGGGTTCCTAACAATGAATGGTACTTGTCCAATTTGGGGCGCCAATATGCTGGCAACACTGATTAGTCTAGGGACTGTCAAACAACAATCAAAGCTCGGCCGAGATCGTCTCCCTTCGGATTCCGGAACCTCCATAAAAATGATTTTATATCCCTCAAATAACTAATAGTTACACAATAATATAATAGTAATAACAATAAAAGGGTCGTTTTATTGATGATGATAATAATAATAAGAAATATTTAATAAAAACACAATTTAATAGTAATCAAAATAAAAGGAACGAATAACCTAAGGAAACAAGCTAGTCATATTGAACACAATAATAATTTACATATCTACAGGCCAGTTGAAGGATATAATATTTTATATTTCATTAAATAGGTCCTTTTTTTATTCCTTCCTCGGCACATGAACTCGATCAAATACGATTCCAAATATTCTCTCTTCGTTCCTCTTTATTTCCTGTTCCTCCACTTTACACTGCCCCACATTCTCTCTATACTTTGAGTATGAACACCGTTTTCAGGGTTTATAAAATTGTAGGAATGCTTAACCGTACAGTGATCGAAACCAAATTTCTTTAACTCCTCCTTCGTGTACGATTTCGATTCGGAAAGATAATCCCCAAGAATATATTTAATAAATATACATTTATGAGGTATCTATACCCGAGTTTACTAATTATTGGGGCAATTTTATTGAAATTATAAGTTACAACATATAAGTTATTTAAAGTTATGTATAATTATTGTATTGATGCAGGAAAATTATTCTAAATGATTGATAATGACATATAGTTGTCGAAACGTTTTAAAAAATTATATAAATTAAGAAGTTGAGATGACTGGAGAATGTTTTTCTCTCAATATATAAAAATAACTGGGAATAAAAAAAACCGGTAAACTGTAATGATATTTTGCTGAAATTTTGGAAAAACTATAGCCTTCCGGGAGGTTTCATCGAAGACGCTGCCTGATTCTTGTTTGACAGTCCCTAGACTAGTCAGTGTTACCAGTATAATGGCGCCCCTATATTGGACAAGTACCCAATGAATATATCCTTTAAAATCGAAATTTCAAAACATAATACGACATTTTCTATTTATGGGTTTTAAAACGATTGTAAATAGGATATTTTCGTCACCAGGACTTGGGAAGTGTGGACACATATTCAATCGGAAGATAATGACTGTATAATTAATAATTTGTTTATAGAGGGTAGGAGTGAATGAAGCCATTACTATAGGCAGCCTATGATATTATAACTAAATACAATAATAGAAGAGCGAAGGCTATAATACAAGGGGTGCCTTGGAAGGGGCTAATCACAGGTTAGGCAGCCCATCGCCCTCCTCATCAATACTATTATACTATGTCTTTTAATTCCACCTCTTTTAAACATCGACACATCCATATTATATCACTACTCTGTTTACTTTTAGCAACAGGTGTTGGAATATACAAGGATCAGGATCAGAAACTTGATGAACGAACGATTCATTAGTGATCGATCGGTATATCTGCCAACGAGCTAATATTCTTATGATCCAAGGATAAAATAAATCAGACTGCGAATAGTTTAGATGGGGGGCAAAGTTTCGTTTCACCAGGATTTGAAAACGTGATGAGAAAAGAGTCGCCGAAGCCGGTTATGAAGGCAGTGGGATTCCAAACCGGTCTGCAAAAATGGCAACTCGATATAAAGAAGGCTTTGGAGGCTATTCGCCGATACGAAACGATTCCTTTATGGAGGACACAAACTACAAGAATTCGATAATAACCAGATAAGTGTATGTAATGTAATCGTTAAAAAAAAGGAGTGTCACATAGAAAGAACAATATGCCATGTGATGGATAGAAATGTGTAGATATCTGCAACAAAAAAATGTTTGAGCAACTAATGCAATACTTACTTAAAATAGCATAAAGGTTCTTTGCTGATATAATATGAAATAATTTTCAACATGCTCATCCGTATCCCATCTTGTTTCTGAGTGACAGACCTAGAGAGTTTTGACAGTTAGAATGTTTTTATATGACATTGATATGTCTTATCAATGTCTATTTAGCAATAAATTAGAATAACTGTTATTTTCGGTAATAAAACCCCTCGTTCTTTGGCAGCTGTAATCGATATTACACAAGTAATAAAGCCAATTTAAGGTTTATTTGAGCATAATTAAGGCAGTATTTAATAACATGATTGGTGGTTCAAAATTATTTTGCACCAATTTGTAATGCTAATTTGTACGGTGCCCTGAATTAACTAGATTAGGAAATACTGCCATCTTAATCAATTAAAGTATCAAGATATATATGCACAGTCTTGTGGTATTTTATTCTAAATGCTAAATGCTAGGTGAGTTATTTCTTCACAGATCCCACTGGCAAAACCATAATCAATCAATTATAGAGTTATCACTTCACTCGTCTCTTCAAAGATTGCCTATAATCCATCTTGTTTCAAGTTTCTCTCTTCCATTTGCAATAATTATAATTTGCAAGGTGGTAATTAACTTGTTTGGTCAATATTTTACATAACTCTAATAACGACTCATACCGACACGTGCTCAGAAAATTTGAAGCATAATCTTCAAATTCTAGTCTCCATGACAATTAAAAAGTTTAATCTATTCAATTTTTAAAGTATATTTTCCATCTTAAATACTATATGTTGAATCCGCAGATAAAAAATTGGAAATACGATTAAAAATTATCTACGGCATTAAATTTAAACTTTAAGTAGGAATAAAAAGTAATTAATTATGTCTACTTTTTTAACTAAAAAATATCTGACTGGGTTCAAAATACAAATTTATTCCAAAAGTTCATAAGCGCGTTGAATGATATAAAATTGCATTATTAATTTCAGATTTTAGATTTATGTGTAGCTCGTAATAGTAATAATAATATTCTGTCACTCTCAACTCTCAAGCCTTCATTTTTCTTACCTTCGTTTCAATCATTCATGGTTTAAACCATCGATTAAATAACTTTCATAATTTTTGTTTGAAAAGGGTTATTTAATTTAAAATGTTATTGTTATGGAAATAGTTCATTTTTTTCTTTATATAAATTAACCTAAGCTAAGTTAGGTTGTTCATGTGGCTTGTTCACGGCACGCCGTAAAATGTATCTAGAAGGCGGGGATCAGGAAATTTCTGGTCGAGAACCTGACAACCCCGCAACGAAGCTGAGTTGTTCCAGACACCTTTGCGAAATGAGGTGTGGCGAGTAAGAAGTTGGCTACCCAGACCGAAGAATGGAGAGCAGGGGAGAAGAAGGCCTATTAAGAACCGTGAACAATGCAGTCTCGCATCTAAAAATGTAATTTTGTTTCATTTCTAATAATATAAATTGTAAAGCAGATGAATAAAAAATGTGCAATTTAATGTTCTAAAATTCACGATTTTGCATACAGTCCATCTCATTTATACAAGCGAACAAAATAAAATGTTAATATCCCCATATTAAAGGGATACCCCTTAATTTGAACAATTTTCTATATTATAGTTCACCCTCTCTTTTCTTCCACGACAGAACTATTTTATTCTTTGTTATCAATATTCAAGGCAATATTGATACCTCTGTGTCAGCCAGCTCCGAGCTCTTTGGGAGAAGGGGTTTTGAGAAAATGTCGGGGGTCAAACCTTTCTATTGGGATTTGCCAGTTACAAAACTGTTTCTGGATAGTACAATACTATCAATTATACCTGAAGATAAGAGTAAAATATATTACATTTATCTTAAAAATTATTATAGTTATAGTATTGTTAAAATTTAAATTACACCTAACAATGAAATGATTTTTTAAAGGATACAGACTATTACAAAATAATTTATTTTTTTAGGTTCCTTCTATAACTTCTTACAAATCTTTACACTTGATGAACTAATAAGGCTTAGTTGGTTCAGATTTTTATAAAGTATATAACCTAAACCTGGAAACGAACCGCTTGTTTTGGGCAACTATAAAGTAAAAATCGTGCTTACCATGATTGGTAGTGAGTTAGAGATTGAAAAAAAAAAAATTGAATGACAATTGTGTATATTATTTGTTTATTAATTATATATACTTTCCTTTATATATTATGTTATATACTAATGCATTTGTGCATAAAAATAATCAGTAGTGCAATGGTTGGGCACCCCAACTGTAGAATGATGCTACCGAAAAATTCTTTACCATTTTTAAACAAAAAAAATATCTTTTTATAACTTTAAATTATTATTTTCAATTTTTTAGAAAATATGGAAAATATCAACATGTTTTTCATTCTCCCCAATATGTGATTTAATTTTAACTACAGCGACTTTCTGTACTTTTTTCAGTAAAACCAATAGTAAATATTGAACATCTACAAACATAATACAGAAAAAACGAAATTTACTTTGTTTTTGGTTCTTTCCTTTAAGAAATCACTTTTGTACGTTGTTATTATACTTACTTAGTGAAGGTAGTAATTAAAACATGTTTATTAGTAGCTTTCATTTGTTTTTGGATAATCGTAAATAGTAATCCAAAATCGTAATAGGGGGATGCATTTGTAATCACCTACTTATTAAATATCATTGGTAGTTCTGCTATTTTTCCCATGAATAATAATAACAATACAATAAGGTAATTATTAAATTATGAAAAGTGATTAATAGATAAGTATAGAAGAAATATAAAATAAGAAAGGAAATTTATATTGTATTTATAAAAATTGTATAAATTTCTGATCATGATAAATTATTCTTAAAATAATGCATATACTTTACCACTACACTACAGGTTTTGATAAATCGTAGAATATTTTTATAATCGCCTTTGAAACTTTTGATCGCCGACATTCGGTTAAGACCCGTTCGGCGAAAGAGTTGAGGACTAGGAGCCAGAGAGGTAGGAAGGGGGGAAGATAAGCGCCATGAATATGGATGAAGACAATTATAGAACATTCTCTCTTTGTTAGTAATTAGCTGGCAGTCATGGATTTATAACTTTATAATTGTTCCCTTTTGGTTCGAGTTATCTAATTCAATTAATTATTGTGCGGGTAAGAATTCCTCCCCTAATATGTCTGCATTGGAAGAATATTAACATAGATACTAAATTACTTTATAAAAAAACAACTAAAAATAATATACATTGCAAATTTCAGTTGAATAAAACCCACTATAGGCCCCATGCATACTATAATGTTATATAAAATTGTTTCTTGTTTCCAATTGGCTGACATTCTTGTGGAGAGAGAGATACAGTTGGTAGTCGGTTGGTTTGTTGACATTTTCCAGCGATATGATTGGCGGAACACAAATAGAACTGCCTCATGAAGCAGAACTGTGGGCGTGACTGACTTTTATATCCGACCAATAACCGCCCTCCTTCCAGTATAACTCACTGTCAACGTTTTTACCCAACTCCTAATGTTTCCTCAGCACACATAATTAATTTTATTTTTTTTATAGCACATATTTGGTAACTATTACTTAATTTTCTTAAAAACATTTTTTTGTTTTTATAATTTTCAAAAACCAAATACAAACTGTTTCGCAATATTTTTTTATTCTTTGAGACCCTATCCACTAAATATTTTATTACCTAGTCTAGAAATAAAATTATACACCACATTAATCAATTAAACTCTAGCATTTTAAGATTCCATACTGCCATACTTGGATATTTTAATGAACTCAAAAGAAAATATTTGGTATCGAATCAAACTTTAATTTATAACTTTAACGAATAGTTTTATGACTGTTTATTAATTGTCTTCGCCTCTTCGTTGTGAAAAAGCCTTAGAGAAAATCGGAGATTATAGCCGAGGTGAGGCCGCCGCTCGGTCTCGATGCAAATTTCGTTCGAATTCTTCGACTTTTTGTAAAAGAGAAAGTGTCGAAGGGGCGGAGCTCGCCATGCGATGCTGCCATCTATCGTCATGTCGTCCAATGATCTATCGTTGGAACAATAAACCACACAACTTATAGATCTCTATGCGTCAGGAGCGGTTTCCATTATAGGTAAATGACGCTACTTCGTAACCTTTTCCCCACTAAGAGCTTGAGGATTATGGAAGAGATGTGAAGGGAACAGAGGACAGAGGCGGCTCCAGAACAAGGTGGGGCGGAGGTTGCAACAAAAAGGCTAGACAAAAGAAGGGACTAATAAGAGCGCTAAATGTGGCTTCATCATTCCCAATAATTGACAGACCGTCAGCGCTATCTGTCCCCATGTCCGCTTCCTCTCTCGTCTACCGCCCTTTATATTGGGCCTTACAATTCCTTTAAGGGTTCCAGAAAACCTTAATTAAAGAAACCTAATTACTAAATATGAAACAAGTGTACTCCAATAAAAAAACAAAACAAATCTCCATAATTTCATTTCACCCTTCGGGTTCTTTCATTTGCGAAAAAAAATAAGCAATATTCTCCATAATCAATATGAGAAAACTAACAATTAATTTTATTAATTATCAAATGTTGGCTTTAGAAAACTATTGGAAATTTGAGTCTCATAATTTCCAGGTAATCACTTTCTAAAGTACGTCTTGACGATTAAAAAAAGTTAGTTGTTGTTTTCTATCTCGTCATTTGTGTTGGCTACATAAAAAGCTGCACCACTAGAATCCTTAGTACTGTAGAGTATAGTGTATGTTAGGATTATACAGTTTTCAACGTTTGTGCATGGAAATGATTTGGCCGAGATCTTGCTCATTCGTCAGTTTTTCTTCAAATTAAGGGTACGCGCTTTTTAAATCCCATAATGTCGAATCACGGCTTTTAACAGAATAAATCTGCTGTAACAGATAAATCATTTATCTGCTACAGCCAGCCTCGACCGTGGAACATAGAGATCAGTAACCCAGCGTCCTACGAACTGTGCTACCCTCATTTGATACATACTTTTAAATTTCATTTTAAAATATGTATAGATTTTGTTTCTGGACTACTTATACAATACTCCCTAAAATTACCTCCAACTAGATGGTTTCGAAATTAAGACATCAAGAAAAATCCATTTGCGCATGCAAATTAAGTGAAAGTAATAGGTAGGATTTGATAATTGATATGGGACCATCACAAACCCGCATTATCCATGGATCGGGTCAGTTGTTTCTGTAAGTCGAGTGAATTGGCACACACGAAATCAAATCCGTTCCTTGTTCTGTAAAACAGTCGTGATAATAAATAGCAAAGCGCTTAGTGAATCTGAAAGTAAGATACCGAATTCAGCAATCACTGTTTACTTTATCATGTCAAATCCCAAAATGATAAAACGTAGACCAGAAACAGCTTCAGATTCCCTAATTTTTTTATTTATTTCCCTTATTAATTGGCTAGTTATCAAATATTTTAATGATTTACCGTGGGGCACGTAAGTAGGAATAGATGCTCAGTTCTTATTTGTTATATTACGGAAGTGAGTACAGTTAAGAAAAATGCACTTAATCAATCTATAATATTTGCTAATTCAATAATCCATCGAAAATTCAATAAAACATGGAAAAGTCAAAAGCTTACGTATGAATTAAGTATTCATAATACTACAGAATCAAATATAGTAGTCAATGTTTTTGTCTGTCGTTTTTACCACACACCATTTCCCCTAATGGCTATGTTTTGCTACCTTACCAACTAATAATGGTCAGTTACATGCTACCTAATTTAATATATTATATTTTATTTGATAGGATAGAATGATCCTAATCAACAATTGATCTCTTTGCGTTCAAATTTCAACGCGACTGTACCCGGGTTAGCGATGGACTTGCTTATCCTAGCCTTACTTGATAACGACTATGCATTAAAGAGATTGGAATCTTCACGTTCTTTTGTTAAGAAAGTGTTTTATTTGTAGATTTTACAGAATATGTAAACATCATAAGTTTTGCATGCGTGGCAATATTGGCTATCATACAATGATATGTGTGACTGTATTCGACTATATAATTAGGATATATAAAGATGACGTTTGTATGCGAGCAATGGCCGTGGAGAGAGGAATTGGAGGAGGCGGGCGGTGACGTAAGAGGGTGACGTGGTGCGACCTCTGACCCTGGCATAGCCAACTAATAACAGCTCATTTTCTTTCTCCTTTTTGTTTTCTTTTTCATATCGCAGGCACTCGCTTCTCCGGTTCTTTCTTCTTCCACTCGTTTCCATTTCCACTTTCTGTTCTGTTAAAGTAATTTCAAGTGAACGATCTGTTGTACATCTATTCGGTACAAGGACGTCATCCTTGACGAAGTGATGTAATACTAGATCCGAGTTAGACAGATGTATCGTTCGTGAACGACTAGATAGCTATGACATCACCCATTGCCGACCCTTACATAGGCATTTAGTAAATTATTAAACGAAATGGTAAACTTCAGCTGCTCCGCATAAACATTGAATTCCTTATTCAATTCTTTATTATTTATACGGCCTTCCAGTTTAAACAAACAAACCTACATAAGTATACAAATAAAAATAATTAAATGAAAATGTAATTATTGTAGATCGAAATCCATAGGGAATATAATATATAATAAAAAAAAAATAATACTACTGAAAATTTTGTTTTCACGTATTTACTGTTTTGTTTACTCCCTGCCCTATAGTGTACCAACCTTAATTTTACAAATTATATGCGTTCTTCGTCAGTTAAACTCATTTGTTTATTGTCCCCCTTGCATGTAAAATATTACTCGGTGATCATTAAAAACGCTTTTATATATTAGAGAGAAACCAGATATTATCACTATTCTCATATTTTTCTTTGTATCTCATAGTAGTCAGTAGAAACAGCAGTAAACTGATGTTCGGGAGTGAGCAGTGCACTACCTATTTTTGCCCTGAGATAGTTTCCGCATTCTCTCGCCGGGCGCAGCACCATCCTTATTATGTGATATAAACTGGCTTGAACTCGTTGTTTTCAATACCTTTATTTTGTTTTAGTTATTTTTAAATTATCTATGGTGTTTTGATGTAAAAAATTAGGCAATAAATAACCATAATAATATATGGTTTGCGGTAAATATCTATATATACATATTTCGAAATGAACAAGTAAAATATTAAATTTGTTATTCCTAAAGTATGCAATTGAGAGTGGAATAAATAGTTCAGTATGTCGTGTGATAGATCTCTGAATTCGGGTTGAAGACCGACTTTAGCAGGCAACTTATTTATTCTGCTATCTGTTGATCACTCAGCCACATAGCTGACGTTTAAGCATAACCTCCACCCAATGTCCACAACAATATTCGTGGCTAAAATCTTATTCCCAGAACAATATTTGTTTAATTTTAATATCGTTATCTAAAACAGCTTCCTCACAATAAAACAAAACATCTATGGATACACCCCTGTTACAAACAGTAGATTGTATTATTGTACTTCTGAATTGACTTATTGTGCATACTGATATAATTATTGACTTATTGTGGATATGTTGTAGGAGAGCGGGATGTAGTGATTGAAACAGGTACGGGACTTATTAATTGGTCCTCGAGAGCCCTTAGCCCTGTAATTAACCAGATCCAACCCTCACCGGCTTTCTCACGCTCTCCGCTCCCATCACAATATTTATTAGATATATTTATTGATTCATCAACGAATCATTCAATTTCAACAATCCCAGTTCTTCCATTATTTTCCTTTTGTAATTAGTCGCCTTAAGGAAATATGACAGACAAATAAATCTATGAACAATAATATTTAACTAAAAATTTTTAATTTTTTTCCTAATGTTACTCCAATAATCGGGACGGCAGGAAACGTGACACTCCTCCAGCAATATCCCACAATATTGTATAGGTTCATGATTTACATAAGAAACAACAGTGAAAATGAGACAGGTCACGGATAGACAGAGGATCCGGTTTCGAATCCCGGCCGGGGCCATATCTTTTCTCTTTAAAATAAAAATATTAAAAAATGAAAACAGTTGACCATAAATTATAAAGATATATATTACAAATATGATAATTTAGAAAAAACGAAAAGTTGATTAGTTATTGATGTTTTAAATTATTATTGATATGAATTCCAAAACAGTTAAACGACCTATTTCTTAATCTTATATCAATCGAATAACTTGTATACGATCTAAAACGAATTATAGAACTCATACACAGGCGGCTACGCATTGCCAATCTCAATCGACAAGTCATGAGCATGTCGGTGAAGCGAATCCATAAGATTTTCCCCTACCGAAAATCGCTCAACGGGGCTAAAGAAGTTTTCAATTCAAAAATTAAAAACTAATAAAGCTTCGAATTTGGTGAGCATGCCGACCCATCGGTGACAAGTGGATTAAAGATGGATGACATTGTTTGGATTGGCCAGCGAAGGCGCTAGCACACAGTCCAAACACGCTCAAGTCCAGCTCAGGCTAGAAATGTACTAAAATATTTATTGGGCTGTGGCCTAGGCATCGCCCCCCTCATCAATATTCGACAATAAGCAAACCTTATCTGTCTCTCTTTTGCCACTGTTAGCTCTCACCGCGCCCTAATCATATTCTCACAGCTAACTTCATCAAACGTTCAAAAGGACGATAAGAATTAGTTTCTAAATCGATTCCTAAGCATTGAGGTATAGGCAATTTCCAAAGGTAGTTATAGTATGATTTCGAAATTCCTAAAAGGTTATTTTCGAAACGTCTCTGTTTGATGGTTGCTAGGTTACTAAATAGTGAACAAATAATTACTAAATAATCCGCTTAACCTTTACGGAATTATACATTTTTCTATCGATGCGCTCATAATTTATCTAGCTGATCGATTAGCAACGCGTCATCACTTTCTATTGTGGCCTTCATCATCTCCAAGGTATCAATATTCTCATCTTCTTGAAGAGCAAACAGTTTATTGGGATACAGTTGTACCAACTGAAAAAAAAAACCGTCTATATTGACATTGTGTTATTCACAATGGTAACACTGTCCGCAGGCAGTCGATAGTGTTTTTTATTATTAGGATACAAGTTAACAAACCATTGCGTTATTAGTTGTGGTTAATCGTAAGTTTATTCTATGCAGAGTAATTCGTTGTAAGTATTGGTATTAAATTCTTATACTTTGCAATTATATTAATGGTAAACAAGTGTAAATAGATCCTAAAATTCCATTTAGAGATTTAGAGAAATCAACGAAGTTAAGATTCCATTTTAATCTCTACAATTAGGTAAACTAATATAGCACGAAATATTTTACGAATTCCTAGATTTCTTTTTGAAAAGAAAATATAAATTTATACATACTATTTATAACTGCATTGCAAGAAATGCATCGATATGTGTGGCCGTTGCGGGAGATGAACCAGACGAGGTAGATTCCACTCTTATTGAACGTAGCGTTAATGAACTGTAAGTAAACATACTGTTTATCATTATTGAGCGTATCGTTAATGAACTGTAAGTAAACATACTGTTTAGCATTTAGCTGTTATGGAAGGAGCCATTATCGAGTAATGGCTACAAATTTTCGAGGCTGGTCATTTAGTAACGAGGCGGTCGTTTCCTGCTCATTACCCTCCTCCCCCCCATCCATATTTATACCTCCTCGCCTCCCGCTCTAATAAAATATTAATTCTGACGAGATATTCATGTTAATATTGTCCTTCCAGGCTCACCTGCTCGTCGGCTTTCACGGCTTTTTATTTACCTGTTGAGTTAGCTTTCACAAATCTCGTTGCACTGATTTTTTTTCAATACCTCTTTGATTTTATTGTGTTTATATTTGTTTAAATGTTTTCTTCCATGTGTATATTTCAAATTGGTAATTATTCCGCAGGTTGTCGCTTCGAGTTGAGTCACAAGTTGAAACTTTTTTTTCGTTTACCTTATAATATTTTCCAATAATACATTCATGAGCTTTACTATTGACAGTAATTACTTAATTAGAATGTAATTTCATCATTTCATCTAGCAATTAATACATTAACAAACATATATCACCCATAATTCGAAATGTTAGTTGAATAATTACATCCTCTTTTCCGTACTAAAGCTAATGATAATTTTTATTCTTGGAAAATATTTAAAATGAAAGGAATAAACAATTAAAACTAGTGACTCAATTCGAATGGACTACCTCCCGAACAGATACCAAAATTTTCAACTAGAAAATTGATTAAATAAATATCAATATATTAAATTTCATGTATGAGATGAAAATAGTTGACTGGATGATCTAATGTAAAGGAGATAGTTGGGGGGAGGGGTGCAGTAAAAAAAAACACTGAATAAGTAATAAACTTATAATTATGTGCCGACGTTTCGACCTACAGTGTAGGTCATCTTCAGGGCTATGAGAGAGAAACAGACAGAACAAAAAATATAAAAATGTACAGTAACAATAATATGGTGACAAGTAATGTAGAAAATTAAAATAGTGGCAGATATGAAGATGTTATCATACATTTTATATCTTTATTTTACTAGTTTTTCGTTATTCTTCATGTTCCAACCTTTTTTGTATATGTAAATATTCTCATTTTGTATCTTTGGTTTACCTCCTCCTTTTTGATTTTCCTTTATATTAATTTTACTTTACTATCCTTTCTGTACATTTATTTTCTGTATTTTATTTTATATGCGTTATTTCTAAGTTATCATTTCTGCTCATTTTCTTTAATTTTATTAAATCTGTCTTACTTTATTATACCTGTCATTATTTTTATTTTCTTTTCATTATCAGTAATTTTGTTATATCTGCCTTTATCTTAATTTTATTATATCTGTCACTATTTTAATTTCTTTTCATTATCATTATTTTTTTTAAATCTGTGTATATCTTAATTTTATTATATTCTGTCACTTTTTTAATATTCGTTATCTTTCATCTTCATATCTGCCACTATTTTAATTTTCTACATTACTTGTCACCATATTATTGCTACTGTACATTTTTATATTTTTTGTTCTGTCTGTTTCTCTCGCATAGCTCTGAAGATGACCTACACTGTAGGTCGAAACGTCGGCACATAATTATAAGTTTATTACTTATTCAGTGTTTTTTTTTTACTGCACCCCCCAACTATCTTCTTTACATATTAAATTTAATATTTAGGATCGGGGTGGATCAGTTTGTAGAGCGCTGTTGAAGATCCCGTGTTCAAATTCGGCTGTGGTAGATGAATAATTTAATTAGCTAACAGCCAGAGTTGGGCCCAGTGAGATCTGCAGGACGTCCTATGGCTCACCCAGTCTCTATAAATTGGGTAGAATAATTCGAGGGAAAACATGGAGGTATAGACTGATCTTGCGGTTGTTTTTATATTTAACTTAGACAAAAAATAGATAAAATAATATTTCAATACATAATTAAATTATCCTTTTATTATACTTATATATTTACATTTATAAAAGAAAATCTACGCATAAAAGTCAGGCTAAATTATACTTATGGTTCATTTGCATACCAAAGTAATGAAAAATTCTAGATCCACTTTTAACGATAGTAGGACATGATTACAGCTTATTATGGGCTCTAAAGTATTCAAGTAAAGTGTGTTTTTCATTTAAATTTAGTAAAAAAAAAAATCTTGGTGTAGTATCTCCTTTAGTGGAGCCCTCCTGCCAATGATAACAGATCGTCATTTCTCAGTAATAGATTAATTGGACCATATGGCTTGAAACATATGGCCTTAGTTGAGGGTAGTATGCGGTTAGTAAACAATATGGCGGTCACTTCTCATGGATCTTCTAATAATATGATATTATTTAATAGTAATTATTAATAATATTTCGACCTTAATTACATAAGATAATAAACAAATCTGCGAATATCTCTGCATTGTATTCCCTGATTTTAAGAAACAAAATGCATGTGCTTTGTTTTCGCGATCAGGTTGTTTGATAAACCACCAGTTAATGTCATGGCTATGATTATGGCTGCCGAACATGCGACCTGCAAACTCATTCGCGGATAACTAATTCCTCTTAATTTAATTAAAATTAGAAATTAAAACAAACCTAGTAGTTTAAAAGTATTTAACATTTACTGTAAACCTTATAGTTTGCGGTATAGCTCAATGTGTAACAATGGTGAAGGTTCCGGGTTACAATCCAGCTGTAGCCAATAAATTATTTAATCCGTACATGTATCCGTCAGTCTCTACTATGTACTGAACCCATGGCCCATCAGGGGTCGTAGTGTTTCAGGTAAATGATTATGATTTGTCTCATTTCTAACAACAGTCGCTGGACTTTTGCTATCTACCGCATTTTATGCTAATATATTTATATAAATACTAAATTAATTAACATGTGTTTCAATAAAAAAAAAAACATTGAAATAAGTTGCCTTAATAACCAAGGAGTAAATCGAAACTGACAGGATAATGATGAAGTACATGGAATCTATGAAAGAAACCAGCCATTTGTAGATCTTATCTACTTCACTCAATGGATTCGTAGTAGTAAATGTGGTAAAGCTTCACAATGTGGTCGCATTATCAGTAGAGGTTACTCACATAACTCTTGCAGTCTATTAACTGTTTTGTATTCACGTCTGAAATTCTCGTTAATTGAAATTATCAAAATAATTACTGGGTTTGTTCTCTATTTAAGCAAGGGGTCGACGATACCCTGATGGATTCTTATTAGTTGATGTCGGTGGCATAACATAATTACTAATTTTAATGAATCTCAGTTGTTAATTTCCGCTATAGATAATCGAAACCCCAACGGATCTTTTCCAGTAGAGCTCTGGGGTTTGGACTTAATTTTTTTTAAATTTATTTATTGATATCTACAATTGTATTACAATAATACAACAAGTAAATAGGCTTAGTGATGTATAATGACATGATAATGACAAGTAGAGAAACTAGCCACTGGTAGTACTCAAATCAAAGTTCAAGTAAGGAGGTCACGTGGCCATCTTCTTTTCATACACCTCGGAGGATTATCGGGGATTGACGAGGAAGCTAGGTTTGTTATGAAAGGATAGCTACCGGGTTCGGGCCAAATCAGCAACAAAAGAGACATTAAGGTGGTTATGGATGAGTTTATTCTTAACAAAATAAGGAGCATTGAGGATTTTACGAAGGATTTTGGATTGTAGGGATTGGATACGAGAGGAATTCGATGGCTTAGTGGAGCCCCAAAGCTCTACTCCGGGACTTAATTTAAACCATTACTATTTTGGCTATAACTTCCACAGGCCCAATGTTAAGGGAGAATAATAATTATTAAAAATAATATCAAGTGGAAGTAATTTGTTATATTATTTCAATGAATACGAACTCTACATTTGAATACAAAGCAGTTGGCACGGCTGGTAAATTGCATTAGTTGTAGTGAATAGCGCTAGAGTGGCGACCCCTAACGATAATGCAACCGCATTATTGTACACAATAAACTACTAATAATGCCTTTAATTTAATTTTAATGTCATAAATGTAGAAAAAATCTATGAATGTTTCATTTCATAGATGCTACGTAATTTTTTAAGTAATCAGTTTCGATTTACTCCTGTAAGTTATTTAATTTATTAAGACATGAGTGAAAAAAATCGAAACGAAAATAAATATTCATATCAGTCAATATTTGGCCAATTCAGGGATCAGAAGAGCAAAATGCTGTTTGCAAAAGTTGAAATTCGTTTTTTATGTAGAATTGTAGATGTGGTCTTGCAGTTTCCCCTAAGATGCCTGATTTGTTATTAACGTTGACTGGTTATTAATTGGTATGAGGGAACAAACCGGATAAAGTGCTATCTAACGCAATTCCTGATACCTGTTTTGTATTCAAGTCCAAAAGTCATATTCGATGGGAATTTAAAAATAATTATAACTGTAATTTATATTATTTAAAACAAAACACGACGATTCCTTTTCTGTTGAGGTTAGGACATTACCGTGAGTTGAATCTTGAACTGATATCATTATTATTGTATCAATTATTTAATTTTTTCAATCTTTCAATAATGCTCTAATGGTTTTTTTGTTATTGTCCATTATTATGTGTATTGTCAATATTATTATTATTTTATAAATTACTAATTCTGTTGTGTATTGTTCTGTTGCAGGCGGTAAGAGGAGAGAGAGCCACTATCAGACAGTAATGAATCAGTGGGTGCTTTGTTGCTTAGCGACCCTCCCGTTTTATGTCCATTACACCCTTCTTCAGATTTATTACTTATTCATATTGCTATAGAAAACAGACTCGGCTATAAATACATAAATAGTCACTAAAACTGACTTATTTATGATGTTGGTAAAGTGATTTTTTAATAATTATATTAATAATAAGTTGAAATGAAGTAATAGTCGTCATTTATGAATTTTGTTATTTTAAGTAAATAAAATATTACTTGCTTACTTCCGTGGTACAACAACCCGTGATTGATCTTCACTCTCCTATGCAGATACAGATCTTCACTGAAGGCCTTTCTCGGGATCCCTGTTTTGCTCATGCTTGAGACATGGACAGCCCAACTCAGTCTCACGAGCATAATGGCTCAACTCACATCGATATTAGTTAACAGAGCATAGAGCTCCCTATTCTTTCTACTTCACCACAAATCCTTCACAGAGACAAATATTCTTCTTGGGATCTTCCTCTGAAATACTAGGATATCCTTCTCATCGTTCCTCGTCATAGTCTAAGCCCAAGTTATAGTTGCACAGGTAAGGACTGGCCTTATAAGGGTTTCAAACAGCCGAGACTTGGTATGCTTCGTGATGAGCTTACTCCGTAAGTACTTAAGCTGATCAAAATAGCATATGCTGCTATTCTATTTTTATTCGTGTATAAATGTCATTCATAGCAGTAATCTGAACTCCAAGACCCTTTAAAGCATGCAGGTCTCGATTGTCACCATTCGCTTCGATTCTGTTCCTACTCCTGTGAATATATATTTTGTTTCTCTTTCACATTGAGACCTGTAGCTTATGTTGTCCTCTGCAAATAGAGAAAAGAGTAGAGCGCTAAAAGATTTTGCAATGATATCTAAATCATCCGCGTATCCAAGAAATTGAACCATTCTAGAGAAGTCCGTGCCTGTCGTTTGTTTGCCTCAGTCTCTGACATCTTTCTCTAAGGGCAGATTTAAGAGGAAACAAGCCAGCGCACCCCCTTGGCATAGTCCCTAAGCAGCTTGTTTTACTTTTTAAATGGATGCATTCCAACGGCTTAAAGAAGTCAGAAACAGTGGCTTGGATTTGCCAATTTTTCAAAAATCTTATAATTTAACTGATCTATTGGGACTAAAGGCTAAACCAAAAGTACGACCTCGATCCTTTGCTAGGCAAGAATCGGTAAAATATTACTCCACTAAAATCATTTTTATTCAATAGAGATACAAGCATTCACTTAAACCTTTAGCACTAAATCCACGTGTTTCAAAATAATCAAAGCATTTTTAATGTCAGAATCAATGGTAAAGACTTTCCTTCGCGTTTAGTTGTGCAGGACCCAAAAAATGTGGGAGCCAATAGGAGGAGGAGGAGATGTGGGATGTGGTAAGGTTCTATTAATAGCATAAATATCTTGATGTTCGTTGAGTTCCTGGAAGACCCAGGAATTTTTTCTCACAAACCCAGGGAGAAAAGCGTGTACTCTGACGGTTTTATAAGGGGCTTCTTCCACAGCTAGTTTAACATCTTCCTCCTCGATCAATCATTTTACGATCTTTAAAACTAAAGATGGTTCCTTCGTTAGAACTTCCTTCAATAAAACCTGTACCGCTACAACACAAGATTTGTACATGGTAAACTGCACTGTTCATAGGACCAAGGTTGTGCATGTACGTGATTTGTCCGAGATCGCGCTCAACCGTATTTGTAGATATATAGGTATAGATAGGTATTTATAGCTGGTTGAGCTTGAGGAGGGTCTGTAGATATCACAGGGTGATTAATTTTACAATCGACACTATTTTTCATTGGTAACAAACTTAGATATGGGAAGAGTTGCCATGAGGATCTGATTTGATGTTGCATTAGGAGAGGGTTGGGTAGAGAAGGCATTAGTGTGTAGTGTGCTCTTAGCTCTTCGAGGTCGTTAACCATTTACTTGCTCTGCTCTAAACAACCTCTTTGCAAAGATACCCTATTTTTCAACATTCCTGACCAAGTCTTTTGCCTCACCTTCACAGTATTATTGGTTATATAACATTAAGATTATAAGTTACCCGATCAGTCGCATTAGCGGATTTGAGGGGGGGAGCCATAGGGGCCATGCCCCCCTAGAGTTCTCATTAGTCGATATAGACCTGAATTTTAGTTGGTTTTCAACAAGAAAAAAACACGTTTTACACACCAAAATTATTCATTGTATCGAATGCTTTCTCAATGGGTGCATCCAAAATCGGCGATTCCGAACCCTTTTATGTTTTCCATTCACATATAGATAGCTACTGTTTTGATCAAGGAGCTCATTTTATCCATGTTGTTGTTTTCTGACCTCAGTTGTCTAAAATTAAAAATTGATATTTTATGTATCTTCATTCATATATGGATCGTGTACATTGATAACAAATTCACATTGACCCATGCCCTCGGAAAATTCTCCTAGATCCGCCAGTGATCGGTCGATATTAGTAAAATGTTATATGTGACGAAGTCTTAGGCCATGACCAGGTCTATGCAAAACAAGATACATTGTCCTCGTCATAGGCGGATCCAGGGGGGGAGGCACAGGGACACGTGCCCCCCCCCAGACGGTTTTTTGTGTACTGCGGAGAATTCATTACAGAACATGCTTTTAGGCAAATCATGTGATGATAGTATGAATAAAATAACAGAAATAAGTGAAACTATTGTTTAGATATTTTAATAGACCTTTAAAACCTTTCTATAAATACTACAAGTTTATTTCTAAGTTATTGTTGATTTTTCTGCCCGTCTGCACGTTGTGCCCCCCCAGAAAAAAATCCTCCCTTGTTCCTTGTGAAAAGGATCCGCCCTTGTTGTAAATAACATTACAGTTTTAGGGCATTCGACTTCGCTACGACTAATATAAGTTTATTTTGTCTAAACATTTTATCCTTAAAAGACAAAAAATCCTTTCGTTAAGGTCCGAGAGGTAGTCGAGGCGTAGGTGGGACAATATCGATGAGTGATAATTCGGGTTAATGCATGGGTGGAAGTCAGTAAGCAGAGATTTGTTTATTGGTATCAATCAAGGCTTTTGGGGTTTCGTTATTATTATAGTAATAAAGCCTTTTATTATTATTATTGGGGTAACCACAATCATTTTTGAAACGCTACATTTGTTATGAAATGTCCAACTATTGTTACTCTTGTTTCTTATTTTATACTTCTCCAATTTATTCTCAATTGAATAACACTTTTTTAATTTTACCGAATCGGATTAGAGAATAACTAAAACGAATAGAAAAGTGAGAGTTTTAGGCAAAACAATGAGCGGATTAATCAGATCTACTACTGCACTTGTTTTCTTTTCTTTTCCTGAAGTAATACCAAGGTGAATAAGGGACTTGTAAATACCTAGAGATCCTCCTGTGGCCCGCACAGCCTCTATAAACTGGTATGCTTAATTGGAACAAAAACTTGGAGCTTGATCTCGGCCAAATCTGACCTCTCTGCACAACCATTGGATCAGAACGGGTCAGCAACATGTTTTGTCATTTTTCCTGACAATAGAGTCTTCTAGTAAGCATAAAGAAATATTTTATTTAGAATATAATTCCACAAATATTTCAATGAACTTTATTTACAAATATTACCTTCGATATTAGTGGTTATGTTTTGCAATTTATTTTAAATATTTAGTTATCAAATGGGTCAACAAGTGTGATAAAGTCTCCACCATTTACTGAACCCATGACCCTTTATGGGTTAGAGTGGTACAAGATTTGTTGTTATTGTTTGTTCATTTAACGTCACTTTATGCTGCTATGGCTAATCGGACGATATATTGGGAGCTCTGAATTTGGCCTATCGTTTTAATCAGGATAGAGATTTTTAACGTGTACCTGACATCGAACAGGCTCGGGACCCCCGTTTATGTTTCTTGTTAGTAAATAAATCGATTAGTTTGGAACATACATCGATTTACTTTTGTGTGTTTTGACCTTCTTTTATTTAATATTTTTAGAAAATGACTTTTTAATTAGCGGTGGATCCTTTAGGAGGACCTAAGGCTGGACAGGCTGTCTACCTGTGGCTAACAGCTTCCAATCACCGCTCCATAACCAACTCAAAATCACCTCACAAATTGCCTTTATGGACAAAAAAGTCCTATTAGATCCATTTTTTTTTTGAGTCTCTTAAGTAATAAAAATGGTAGTAAAGGGGTTTAATACTCAAGGATATAATTTCAAAACAAATAAGAAATATTATCGTTTTGAAATGAAGTTCGATTTTAATTGATCGTAAAGAGGAGAATAAGGTGATTGGTAATGGACGCTTATGTTTTCTTCTATTTCACTTCGATTATTTTAATTTGTGCCCTAAACAAAGAAATGACAGACAATGGCTACGGAAATGGAAAATACGAATTGGAACTTGGAATGTACAAGGTTTGGGGACGAAAGGAAATGAAGTTGCAAGCGAGTTAAAGAAATTAAAAATGGATATTGTTTTATTGTCAGAGACGAAATTAAAAGAAAAAGAACAGAAATGTATGATGACTACATCCACTTCTTTAGTGGAGTGGAAAAAGTGAAAGAGCTGGGGTGTCTATTGTTTTTTGTTTTTACAAAGAAAACTGGTTTCAATTGCTTAAAATACGTCGAATATTGCAATTGAAGTCGTACGTTTAACGCAATATCTCAGACATGCGGTTTCAGAAATAGTATGAGGGAGTTGAACAACCTAGATTCTAGATCATTCTCTCAAATCCTAAATATTTTTATAACAGTAACTTTAATAATGATGAAATATTTTTTCTTTCTTTCTTTATCCGACGACGTGGTTCTTCAACCATTCGACATCGAGCCTCCCAATATTTAGACTGGAAAGTTGGCGGTCGCTGTAGCAGAATTAGGAAATAAATTTGAGTGCTTATTATTAGTGTTGTTCTTGCAGTACGCACATACAGAATGATAGCATTATAATTATTTCACCGAAATATCTGCTTTATATATCCACCAAAATAATAATTTAAAAAAAATCTTTAAAAAACCGCTGGTTTTCTCCAATCAAGTGGATCAACTTCATAAAGTCTGTGTAAACTCCAAGGCATTCTCCATAAATCACAGGGACGAATGCTGTTAAAAGGTTAAATAATTTATATTCCTTGGGTGAATATGAACTCAACAGATCAGCAACCGCCAACAGCTCAGCAACCCAGCATACCGCTCACATAGCAACACTGTCCCTATGTATTCTAGATAAGGCTTGACAAAATGTTTCTTAAATATTACAATACAAATGCTACTGCATTAATATAACGAACAATTCTATTTGGAATACTTAAGTAATCTACTCTATTCTTGCAGAAGAAACTTTAACCACTGCCACCATGATGGTGAGCTTCCTAAATCACTGATTACCAATACTAATCAAAAACCAAGATTTATTTGTATAAAAGATAAATCATGACATAATGATTCTGAAACAATAAAAACTTAATTCTACGACACTACCATCACAAATAACTATATTTAATATACTAGAGAGTTCTATTATCACCTTACAATGGAAGCTATAAGTAATGCCAGCAAGTTCAATGCCTCATAAATCACCGATTACCAATCTAGATGACAAACTAAAAACTTAATGATTCTGAAGCTTAAAGAAACCTAATGCTACAACCATTATTATCATAAACAATATCACTTAATATACTAGAGAGTTCTATTATAATATTGCAATAAAACTACATGTACCGCCAACATGATCAATGCCTTCTGAATCTCTGCACTGATAAGCGATGTACAGAGAAGAAAATAAGGTGTAAAACACGAAAAAAATAAAAAAGCTTTCAATTGTGTGTAGAATTGAAAGGTATTGTTATATAGTTTTCATTAAATTGGAAATGTAAACTGTAATCCATAGAACTAGATAGAGGGACAGTTGGGGTTCCCACCGACTGGCGGCGCCACCGGGGCCCCAACCTACAATTACGGCCCGTAAATCTCCCCCCCTCCCCCTCCCTCCCTTTCCAGATCTTTTTTTATTTGCCGCCTTAGCGGCCCTCCCTTCATCTCTTCTCTCTTGTTTCTACTTTTTTTATTTTTATTTTTTTTGTTTAGCGTACACCCTCTTTGTGGTACCCCTATGACCCCACGGCTAGCCGATATTCTTATATTTATCTACGCGATAGGTCTCTATTACCAGATGTTTACACTACAAACAATATACCCTTTCAATGGTCAATCTTAGAAAAGCGAAACCTCCGGGAAACCTATGAGTAGGTAACTACTAGCAAGGTAAAGCCTTATTTTCGGAATTTATTGTATTAAAATTGAAATAATGACATATTATTTACCTGTTAAAACTATTCCTTAAAGCAGGGTTCCCAAGCTTTTTTATTGGAAGCCTCCCATGCTTCTCTTGGACAATAAGTTGTTTGGGCATATGAAAAAACAAAACAAAGTAATGTATGGGAAACAAAAGATTTATTTTTACTATCACAAGATAAATAAAAACATTATTTAAATATTTTATTTGAAAAGAAAAGATATTGCCAGGACCGGGAATCGAACCCGAGACCTTGACCTCTCCGTGGTGACGCCTTATCCATCTCGGCTATCCCGGCTTCGCTTCACGGCCAGCCATATCCCCTCTTTTCAATTGATCCTACATCTCCGTGTTCTCGCACTTTGCGATGTGTATACGGGAAGAATGTTACTTTAACATTATTTTATTTTGGATCTAGTTGACTTAAAGTCGTTAAGATTATTATAATTTATTTTATCTTTATATTATATAATTTTTTTAAATATTTTATTTGAAAAGAAAAGATATGGCCAGGACCGGGACTCGAACCCGAGACATTCACCCGAGACATTGATGCGTGAAGCGAAGCCGGGATAGCCGAGATGGATAAGGCGTCACCACGGAGAGGTCAAGGTCTCGGGTTCGAGTCCCTGGTCATATCTTTTCTTTTCAAATAAAATATTTAAAAAAATATATAATATAAAGATAAAATAAATTATAAAAACATTATGTTTCAATTTAAGAAACAAAAATATTGGTAATAGAAAAATAACAAGAATTAAGTGAGAATTTTTTTAAATTTCAACTGGCCTCATGGCCCTTTCTTTCAGGTTGGGAACCCCTGCTTTAAAGAATACATTAAATATCCCAAACAAGAAGCCTTAAATCTCAAAAATTATAGGAAACGAGAGAAACTGTCGATATTCCGCCAATCCAGATTTATTTAGAAAAAAAAGTAGATAAATAAACCCTATAGGTATAAGAACAAATTGAATCACTTTACAATCTCATAGTTCAGAAAGGACAACCCACCGCCACGATCCCAATGCAAAAGAAAGATTCGATAAAAACTCATAAACTATGTAAAGTTTGTTTAAATAACCGAAGAAAAAACAAGTGAAGAAATAAAAATAAACAAATAACAACAACACAGGAAATATTCCAAATATATAAAAAATAAATAAAATAAGAAAAGTAAAAAACCAGTAATAGTATGATGATAAACACGCTGGATAAAATCTTATCTACAAAATATATATATATATATATATATATATATATATATATATATATATATATATATAGAAGAGCAAATGGTCAAAATGAGACATAAAATAACTGTTAAGATATAAATGGAGAATTTCAAACCAGGCAACAAAGTCTTATTCTTTAATATATCATTACGTGTATTTCTGAACATTTTCAATAGATACAATAGGCATGTGCACAATACAACACATATCTCCGATCTATGTAGGAATCAACTATCGTGAAAAAAATTTGTGGATATTTTTCTAGAATCCTTTTAGAGGTTTCGGTATATTGAAATATTATTTCGATTTATTTGAAAAGTATCGATACGATGTATAACGATATTTATATTCCAAGTGTAATCTAGATTCAACAACGAGGTGTTTTGGTTTTTTTTCATGTTGCAAATTCATTGAATTGTCAAGGTTACAAGACAATCAGACATCGCCTTTTGAAGTTTAACCTTTGCAAAGTGAAAGTTAACCTCTGAAAAAAGGTTAACAGGATACGAATTTTCGAAGAAGCGAAGTGAAATCGAATAAAAAATTGCTTTTGTAAAATATATGGTTACAACGAAAGTTTATTAATTTAGTCCTTTTAAAACCGTTAAAAAAAAACACGGAAAAAAATTAAACAACTGTTTTATAATGAATTAGAAATGGTAGGAGATTAGGGTGGAAGGTGGGGAGGAGATGGTTAGCAGATGATACATGAGAGTAATCAAGAGTTCCAACGAGATAGAAGGTAAGGAGGGAAGATGCAGATGTTGGCAGACTAATCGATTACTGGCTGGCTAGATTGAATGGCTCAACACTGAACGCTAATGTACTTTTGATGATCCTTGTTAACCTCCCCTAGAGCAAACCTCTTTGCTCATCTCGCTTACTTTAGCCCTCATCGAAGCCTCTTGAATCTACTGCTTTGCTCATCTGTAACCTTTTAGTTATATATTTTACAAAGATGTTAGATAAGTCCTTGTGCACAGGTATAGCTTTATTTCAGTTTAAATATTATTAATACTACACCTGTATGTAATGTTTTTAACTACTTTCATCCTTATTTCTACCAGTATTGGATTGGATTTTTTTCGGTTTCGATATTAGGATTGTAGTGATTGAGAGGAAGGGCATTGTCGTGTTGCAAAATGGCATGTTTCCTGTTGATCAAAGCAGAGTGCTTTGCACCACCGACTGCATAATATCGTTCTAGCTGTTTCCAGTAATGGTTTGAGTCCATTGGACGACAATCGTGGGTAACCGATGGAAGACCGGATTTGGGTACACCTGCAAGGTTCGTATCAATTGTTGAAACACCTGAACCAAGTGTGGCAATATTAGGATGTATAGCAGACTCTCCTTCTATAACACAGATTTCTTCGGCGCCTGTCTTCAAGCTTAGATGTTTTTTCTATTAATGTCTCAACAGACAGCGAAGCACGTTTACCACTGCACTTGAGTTTAAACATAACTGACTCCATAAAGCCGACTCAAGTCACGAGAATTAATCAAAATAAACAATCTCATAAATAGTAGGAACAAAAACTAGGCTTCTTCGTTTTAATCTTTAAGTGCTGAGTATCTCGTTTGTAAAGCCTCATCTCCGAGTAAATACTTCGGTCCGGGCCAGCCTACTTCATCTCTCGAAAGCCTTCCTCACTTCACCTCGTCCTGTATTTCTGGTTCTTCATCTTGCCCTTCCTTCCACTCTCGTCAAGAAGACTACTCTGGCTATCCTTTTAGCCTGAATTCTTTTCACATGACCATCCCAGCGTAACTTGTTTTCCTTTATTATATTTTCAGCCGATTTTACACCAACGTTGCTACTATGGTGTTTCTGATCTTGTCCCTCCCTGTTTTTCCTTCTGTTCTCCTCAGGAACCTCATTTCGATTGCATGAAGTTGGTTTTGATGGTTGGAGATAATGGAACAGGGTTCACTGGCGTAGCTCGAATGTATGGTACAATGAGCTTAAGGGAGTGGAACGAGTGGATTTCAATTGACGGTAGAAGAGCTGAAAAGAGTCGTCTATTCTAATATCTGGGGGAATCTGAACGAGAAGAGATCGGCGGAGAGATCGGAGAAATAATGATAATGAGACTGGTCAGCAAGTGCTTCCATTCAGTTAAAACAGGCTTTTAGGAAAAACCACCCTAATGTGAGAGTTGACATTAAGGGATATGTCCATGCATTCATAGTACATATTACACAATATTAAATATAATGACGATTTATTTTTGTCTGTAATTACTAACCGTGAAAACCACTTAACCAATCCTTACTTGCTTAAGGTCACCTGTGGTCTAGTATCGTAACAAACTACTAAGCCCAAGATCGCGGGTTTGTAGCCCGGCAGGTGGCCCTAGGATTTTTTAAGGGAGTAAAAATCTTTAGTTACGCCGTCCTTCGGAAGGGACGTTAAACGGGGGTCCCGAGCCTGAACGATGTCAAGTACTCGTTAAAAATCCCTATCCTAATTAAACCTGGATAGGCAAAATTTAGAGCTCCCACTGTAGCATCGTCCGATTAGCCGTAGCAGCATAAACTGACGTTAAATGAACAAACAAACAAACCAATCCTTACTTTTTTTTTTAGATTAATTCATTGATATTTCCAACTGTGATAATATTACAACAAGTAAATCAGCTAATATGAACAAATGACATGAAAAAAAAAAACACTTGTGGGGAAACTACCCATCGGTAGCACTCCAATAAAGTTCTATAGTAGAAGGTCACGAGGCCATCTTCTTAACCAATCCTTACTAAATTTTTATGAAATCACCTTTTTGCTCCTTAGATATCATAGCAAAAAAAAAATGACCGATAATGATAATTAAGATGGCCGATTTAACGAAAATAATGAATTAGTGATAACCTCTTCTTATTTGTTTTTTTTTTCATTCTTGGGAAACGAAATGAGTATAGTAGATGACAAAAGCTCTGAGTAGGTATTCATCAATATGACATGTGATTGGTCATTTTTTGATATGTGAGGCTCAGATTTTTACTTATTTTTTTTAGAATAATACTCTACGAAAATACTTCAATATACCCATCAATCATCGAACCAATCCTTCCGAAGAAATTGCTTAACTACTTGTTAAAGAATGAACAAGTGCCGGCGGTGTGAGTTGTCTAGAAGATGGGTTGACCTTAACAATAAGTCCCTCAACTCTCTCCAAACCTTATACATATTCACTCCTCAATTATCATATCTCCTTGAAGGCAGACAGATCTTTATTCATCGTTTGATTTATGAAGTGTTAACAGATAAATACATATATAATAAACATCTTTTTTGTCTCTGAATTTCAGAGTATTAGCAGTTTTGAAAACATGTCTTGATTTTTCCGTATTTTTCCAAGTCTAACAATGATATGAGCTTAGTTTTACTGTAACTTTAAGGTGTTGAGAACTAGAAATACGACAAAGAAAAAAAATACCAACCATTAGGTTTGTGGCGTAACATTTTGTATGATGATAAAATGAAATACAACTTCTCTCGATTTGATGTAAAAAAATTTAGAGATTATAAAAAATAATTCTTTTATTTTAATTATCTTGTTTTTGTAACTGGAGTACATCTTTCTTAGTCAATCATACTCTTGAGTAAATTAAAACCTTTTTCCAGTCATATATTATTTTTCTTTATTTTAAAAACGTTTCAACAATTCCATGTCATTTTCAATTTACATTATTTTTAAGTCCTTTAACATTATTTAATGTTAAAAATATTCTCTAAAAATTTTTTATATAATTTTGTACATTTTAAACCTTTTTGGTTGATTGTCATATAATTTAAAACAAAGCTTAGAGTTATAGTGTACTCCATGGTCAATTAACAATTTTTTTTTTTGTTAATTGACCATGGAGTACACTATAACTCTAAGCTTTGTTTTAAATTATATGACAATCAACCAAAAAAGTTGAAAATGTACAAAATTATATAAAAAATTTTTAGAGAATATTTTTAAAATTAAATAATGTTAAAGGACTTAAAAATAATGTAAATTGAAAATGACATGGAATTGTTGAAACGTTTTTAAAATAAAGAAAAATAATATATGACTGGAAAAAGGTTTTAATTTACTCACGTGAATGATTGACTAAAAAAAAAATAATTCTTTTTCTTTAAATGAATTGCTTTAAATTTGTGTACAGCTTCGTAAATCTACCATTCTCTTATTGCCTGTTTTAAAGTCGAAAAACTAACACACTAGAAACTTGTGAATTCTCTTTCTGCGAATTTTTATATATACTGATAACTTTATAAATACTTTATGATTTCCAAAATTGCGTCAAATTGGATTTGGCCGAAATCACGCTTAACCGTCCGGTTTTTGTCCATTTAGAAATTACAACTCTGATAAACATTGAGCAAACCTCAGGGAAGCTTCGAATTCCCAATGAGTTGATTCTCGGCTCCGAAGAAAATAATTGTATCATATCTAACAAGACGTGACAATGTTCTTGGACCGACCTCGACACAGCGATCGTGTGCCTGAGTTGGATCAGAAGAGACTCTCATAACAAAGGGAGATATAGAAGGCATTGTGGCCGGAGATGGGAATGGGAGATACAAGAGGCCGCTGATGAATAAACCATTTCTTTTGTTCCGGCTCGAGATGTAACGCTAATTGGTAATCACTATCACTGGCTATTTATGTCTTAATTCCTTTTAATGGCGGCTCCTGATCATGCCCAGCTTGATGATAGGGCCGCAAACCGTTACTCGTACCAGAGCTTACGTACTTCATTTTCAGTTGAGCTCTAAAGAGTCAGTTGACTTAGAGCAGAATAGTTTTTGTCTTGGACTGAGGTTACTGTCTGAATCAAGAGATTTCCATCTTGTACGTCACTGAATCCTGTACGTAAGTTCGTTCCTCTCTTGCATAACTCCTCAACTTTTTCTACTTGTGTGGCTCTACAGCCCATCAATGAACCTGGCATCCTTGATCTGCTTCTGCCAATCCTCCCTGTCCAGTGCAACTGCTTTCGAGTTGCGGATTTTTAAGCCCTTGTAGTCCTCACTAAACCCATCCTGCCATCGCATTTTGGCTCGCCCTACTCATCTTGTGCCCTGTACGTTCTCTTTAATTATGAGTACATGTACCCTGCACCAATTCTTCAACTCTAAAACTACCAATGAATATTTATTCTTTGTTATTTAGGATGTATGAGGATAGTTGTAAAGCTCCAAATATAGTTGATAAATCGGAAATGATACTTAATTTCTTACTCAAAGCAACGTGTTTTCCTTTTTTTCTTTAGTTATCGTATATAACATTTAGTATAAACTTTATTGTCATATTATTAGTAGTACTACTTATTAAAACTCATTAATTAATACTTGCTTTTAAGTTTATTTAGAATTTAGGAGGTACATATGAGAGTCAGAAATTGATATTCATAATCTTTTTAGAAGGATTGTCTAATCGATTCAGCACTTGTGAATCGTGGGCCTACACCTTCAATACAAGCAACAACGTTTCATGTTTGGAGTATATTATATGTAGTGTATCTTAACTTGAAAAGTTAGTACATATATTATATATGTGCACGTGAAGTTTATACAACGGAGATTTGTTTACAGATTAAGTTATGCCGAGAGATAAGTGGAACCATTGGCATCCCGGGCGCGGAGTGGGGGGGCCCACGGGTCGCTATCGAACAAGGTCAGGAAAGTGGAGCACACGCGAGGAGGGTCTGCTTACTTGGAGGGGCCCAACAGCTAAGTCCTAGCTTCTTGTAAGCCGTGATCCTATGGGATCTGGAGACCCTTCGGGGTCCATCCAGCAATTATGAAATGTGTACCCTTAATTAGGGATAAAACCTGACCTGGAGATATCGGCCAATCTACCTCTTTGCTCTTGTTAACAGTATTGGCTGAAAGACCGTAGAGTTTTTATTAAGCATTGATTTCAAGACACTTCATGGGTTTTAGTAGTTTTTATAAGTATTGTCAAATATTTGATTTTAGTACTTAGAAGAGTACAGTGCGTCCTTAACAAATAACTAAGTATTTTTGCATAAATTTGCTCCGGCGCTCGAATTCTCATTAGTTATTCTACGAATAGATAACAAAAGTATTGCCGAAGCCTTTAAGACCCTCTGCTGCCAAGATAAGAAATGCAGATATGCCTCGGGGTGTTATAGACCCACCTGTCGCTTTATGGATTAATGATATGGATCAAAAGTAATAAACTTCGCATATCGATGAAACAAATATTTTATTTATTAATGATGGCAGTTGTAGCCGGGCAGCTGCTGAGATGAGGGTACACACCTTGTGGTACTTGGATTAGCATGATATTAATCGATAATGGAGCGTGGGCGGTATGAGGGCCGCCTGCGAACGTCCTACCTCTCTGTAACTTCTCACTTAACAATATCGAAATTAAAGAAAAAAACGCAAAGTTTAGATGTTATGAATGTACAGCTCATGATTTTTTTTATTTTTTATAATAATGATAAAATTTAAAATAAGCGCGCTCTATGACATAGTCCACCGCAGGCTAGCTCACAACATATCACGAACGTGGACTCGGCCAAGTCCTCGCAAAGATCTCTTGTTACTGAAAAGTGGGTGTTGTTAGAGCACTGTCATATCGGGACCATCAATGGGAATTATGAATGGGCAGTTGCCATGGACACAAACAGTGGGCGTGGTTATGAATAATTCAGGATCCGCCCCTTCGTCCGAGTGTGTGAGTGTGTGTGTACCTTTGTCCCCACAAGGGTCTGTGCTATGGTTACCTATCCCATAGTCCACCATGGCGGTTATGCTGAGTCATAATTGGTTGATGTGGGACAACGAATCATTGCCATAGAGTCTGATTCAAAAAAAAGTTTTGGAAATGCGATAAGATGCTGATAAATTTACAAGAAGCCATATGCTCAGCTACAGCGCGTGTAAAGCAAAACTTCATTGAATCAAAAACTAGGGAATGGCAATAATCACTCCATTGGATACCAAATAAAACAATGGAGTCGTACGATTTGATTGAAAATGTTTTCGAAGACATCTACGACTCTTTAACACCGCTCCATCTCCGTTTGTCCACACAGTTTGTTTTATATCTACCGGGAATGTAGCATACTTGCCTCGACACTCATTTTATAATCTGATCTCAGTGTTTGAGAAAACTAAAGTTTCCACCCTTTCCCCTCCCTCAATAACACTATTTTGAATGGGTTTTGAATCAATATTCTAACGAATATACGGATACAAGACGTATCAGTTTAGGCTCAGCCAACATGTTTTTCCTCCATTAAGGGTATTCTTTTTATAGAGCCTGTCTGTGGTCTGTGGATCCTACTGGGTCTGTATATGACTAGTAATAGAATAAATTATTTATTTATTAATGCCAAAACCGGTCGAAACTTGATATCAGTAACCCAGTACGAAACATATTTTAAGGAATAGAATTGTCTGAAAAGGCTTCATAAAAATATAAGACACAAATGAGCAGTCCTCTCATTACTAAATTTGCCTAGTGTAATTGATCATATTGATTATTGATGACCACCTAAGGAGTCTTAGAGATAGAACAAGATCTGCATAGAAATATGCCAATAGCCTTGTTGCGACTGAGCTATCGTTCGAGAATGCCGTCATTCCAAAGAGGTCACAGTGACTTAATGGTTGACATATTAACATGAACCCAAAGGGAGAGAGAGAGAGAGAGAGAGAGAGTGTGTGTGAGAAGGAGGGAAGAGTGAAGTCGAAGGCGTTAATCAACAGCTGTGGATCACACGAGCGGAAACACAAAACATTTAATAATAAGTTCATAATAATAGCATATAATTATAATTATATCACATGAGACAATATACAATGATAACAAACTGAACCATCAATTATTTGCTCAAAGCTATAATTAATATGGCACAGATCTATATTTATTCGATTAGCCGTCGTGCATTAGTGCCTCCTTCAAATCTATAATTACCATCTTACATTCTTATAATTATATTGTAACATTGTATTATATATTTGTTTTCCTATTAATTATATATAATAACCTGTAAATAACGTTTCTTTAAAAAATTAAGCATAAATCAATCATAATATCTTTATCAACATCAATCGTATTTTTAAAAAATATTTACACCTTATAACAAGATAGTATAAATTGAATTAACGCGAAACAAAAGAGATTTAATTTTTTGTTTTGATTAATTTACTTATATTTACAACTGTAATAATATTACAACAAGTAAATTTGCTAATATGAACAAACGACATGAAAAAAAAACACTTGTGGAGAAACTTTCCATCGGTAACACTCCAATAAAGTTCTACAGTAGAAGGTCTTGAGGTCATCTTCTTTTCAGACGCCTCGGAGGGTGGGTTATCAGGAATAGTATGGGAAGCAAGTTGAGAGACTATCGGATTCAAGTGTGTATGGAGCTTGCCATAGTTTGGACCAAATCAGCAACATATGGGATATTAAGATCATGATGGATGAGTTTGTTTGTGACATAATAAGGAGCATTGAGGATTTTACGAAGAATTTTGGATTGTAAGGATTGAATACGAGATGAATTGGATGGTTTAGTAGAGCCCTAAAGCTCAACTCCGTATGTCCAGATAGGTCTGACAACTGTTACGTAAATGAGTCTTTTGTAATTAATTGGGAGCTTAGAGGGTTTGTCCAGTAAATGTTGAAGTAGGCGAAAACGACGAGCAGTTTCTTGTCTTTTCAGTCTTGTATGAGGATAGATTTAATTATAAATGATTTTTGTGAATATTAATTTTAGCCATAGGTGGTGTTTTAATAATCATTGCAAGCCTTCTGGTTTATTTTCTAAAATTTAAATTTGGTCTCATTTTCTAGTTATACATCGCGATTTTTCGTGTCGCTAGAACAGTTGCGTGCGTTGATAACAATAAACAAATCGTTGATTTATATCCACCAATTCTTATTTATTTATTTTTAGCGAAATCTTGTTTTTAAAAACAAAATCTAGCTACAATTTTTAATGTTAACTTCGCATTTGCGTGTTTCTGACATGTCATATGTTTACCGCTTCGCCCATATCTTGATAAGAACACGAAGGAAAAACTTCATACCAGGGGGAGAATGCATTTTCATGAAGTAAAAAAAAAAAAGACGGAGTTTTATCTCAATAATATTCATGTATTACGAATATAAATTATACTATATTTATTGTATACATTACTTTGTATAAATATACAAAGAATGCTTGGTAATTAAATAGTCACGTCTAAACAAACTAAGCAAGCTCTAGGGAATATATATTTTACATGATACAGTTCTGTATATTTGGTTTTTATTAGTAAGAATAGTTAAGCCTATAATCTAGAATCAAAAATATAAACAAAATAAATTGAAACAGAATTGAAATAATTAATGTATTAAAATAAAGGGGCTAAATAAAAGAGGCAAAAATAACTTTTATATTTCGTTGGGTAAGATGGCTGGGAAAATACTGAAGGCTAGCGCAAATAAAATCATTATTGGTGCTGTACCCAGGCATATTAATCAAATAAAATTATATTTTTTTAAAGATATATAAAAACCCCCTTTCATTGATGACGAACAGCTACTGTCATTGTTCTCCGCTGACGACCAGGTCGAGACGGAAGGTCTACCTTGAAATTATGGTGTATGCCCTTAAGATGTGCTACGAAACGGCGGGCTTAAGAATTAACTTCGAGAAGACCGAGTATACGGCCGTTGGAGATCCTCATACAAATGCGCTCCTGGTGGACAGGGAGGCCTGTAAGAAAGTAAATATATTTAATTACTTGGGATCTTATTTGGATACTACCGGGTCGTCTGAGTATGAGGTCAGGAACAAGGTGGAGCAAGCCCGAAAAGCCACTAGAATGCTACATCCGGTCCGGTAGAATACAGAGATATCCATAGATAATAAACGCCGTATTTTCACAGCCATTGTCGAATCTATTCTGACTTATTCTTCGGAAACCTGCACTATGAGCTCTCGTCTGTACTCAAAGGTGCAGACGGTTGAAATAGATTTCTGGAGAAGGTGTCTCCGTGTCACTAGGACATACTTAGAAACGAAGAGATTCGAAAGAGGATGGATGTGAACACATCAACAAATGAAAGGATCGGGGCACGCCGCCTAAGATGGTACGGCCATGTGAAGAGAATGGCGTTTGAATGTTGGCCGAACCGAGTTCTGGATTGGGTTCCACCAGGGAGGAGAAGACGCGAACGACCCAGAAGCAGGTGGATGGAGGGAGTCCAGGAGGAGATGGCCGGTAGAGGTCTCCAGGAGGGAGCTTGTATGGACCGAGAGGTGTGGAGCTCTGCTCTGACAGGTTGAGGCAACCCATGTTGGAACGTCTATAATAATAATAATAAAAACGCTTATGTATATATCTGCATAATCAAAACGCATTAAACTCCAACAGACGTGAGGTTATACCAATTTAAATCTCTCATCCACAAAAATGTTTATAGTTCAGAGTCTAACCATTGTAACATAAAACGTAAAAGAGATAATAAACCATTGGTGAAGTGAGACAAATGAAGGGTTTATCCAAAAGAGTATATCTTATTCATTGCACAAAGCTAGCACAATGACCTGTAATGAAGGGTCTTGGGCTCAGTACATGCTAGAGACTTTAATGTTTCTTGGGAAACGGTTGCGCATGGAGTTTAATTGTCCTAAATCGTACACAACCCCCAATTCCCTCCCTCAATTAAATGTACCTACTTTATAGAGGCTGGGTGAGCTGCATGAGGGTCTCCAATTCCCAAAGGATATATCCGTTGTTGTTAAAAGATTAAATTATCTTTTACAGCTGGATTTGAACCCGAGAACATCGGGACGGCAAGCCACTAAGCTACTCCCAGGCTACATTATTAAATAATAATAAATTAATAATTAATTTAGAGAGTCATACAAGACTGAAAAGACAAGAAACTGCTTGACGTTTTCAACTACTTCAACATTTACTGGACAACTTTCTAAGCTCCCAATTAATTACAAAAGACTCATTTATATGAGAGTTATCAAACCTATTTGGACATATGGAGTTGAGCTTTGGGGCTCTACTAAACCATCCAATTCATCTCGTATCCAATCCTTACAATCCAAAATCCTTCGTAAAATCCTCAATGCTCCTAATTATGTCACAAACAAACTCATCCATCATGATCTTAATATCCCATATGTTGCTGATTTGGCCCAAACTAGATACCAATCCTTCCATGACAAGATCCACGCACACTTGAATCCGCTAGTCTCTCAACTTGCTTCCCATACTATTCCTGATAACCCTCCGAGGTGTCTGAAAAGAAGATTGCCTCGAGACCTTCTACTATAGAACTCTATTGGAGTGTTACCGATAGGTAGTTTCTCCACAAGTGTTTTTTGTTTTCATGTCGTTTGTTCAAATCAGCAAATTTACTTGATGTAATATTATTATAGTTGTAAATATCAATAAATTAATCTAAAAAAAAATTTAGAGAAAAATATCTCTAGGAGTATGTGACTTCCACTTTTGAGAAGCGAAACTTAGAGATAGTTCTCTATAGCTTTATATAATTTGTATTTTCCTGGATCTTCCGTACATTTAAACAGCCATTGAAGGATTGATATGGGAGAGGATAGGTAGCTACTAATAAATAAATAATAGGAGGTGATGAAGAGCTACAATGGAGCGGCCGGGAGCCGAATGAGGGTCCTCCTCCTAATCACTGTTATTTGTCGCTAACCTCTTAGCTTACTCTCCTCTACTCTTCTCTGCATTAGCTATCCCGTCTCGTTACAGTAGCTACCACAAGTAACAGCTATTTAAAACCGGTTACTATACCGTCTATATCAGTGTTCTTCAACCTTTTTGCACCTGCGGACCGGTAAATATAGAATAATTATTTCGCGGACCAGTTGAAAGCTAAGACAAATAAAAACTAATATGCTTGTAGATATTATTTTTTATTATAGAATATGTTATCCAGTTACATTTATTAGTGCGATATCTGCTCATGCTTCTTTGATATAACAGTTGATATTCGAGGCTTCAGCGTTGTTTCTGAGAGACGAAACGCTGTATAACCATCTATTCGATTTCTCTGTTTGGTTTTATTACAAACATGGCTGAAAAACTTTTCACATATATAGGAAGTCGAAAAATTTACTAATAATTTGATAGCTTTATATCTCAAAGTTGGATATTCATTTCCTAGCGTTATCCAAAATTGAGGCAATGAAAGCATGTTATGTCTGGAGACCAGAGTGACATCAGAAGACAACTCGATCAGCTTTTCTTTTTCATTTAAGGAAGAAATAGTTGGGGGTGCAGTCAAAGAAAACACCAAAATAAGCAAAACTTATTTATTATGTGCCGACGTTTCGGCCTACAATGTAGGCCATCTTCAGGGCTAAGAGAGAGAAACAAACAAAAATATATAAAAACGTAGCAGTAACAAGAATATATAAAAAGTGGTACAGGAGTGAAAATAAAAATAGTGACTAGATATGATGAAATAGTGAAAAGATAAAATAGTGAATAGATAAAAATAGTGACTAGATATGATGAAATAGTGAATATATATATGATAAATAAGAAAGAATATAAGACAGGTTACAGAATATAATAAACTTAAAAAAGTGATAGATAAAAATAAAATTGTAGATGATGAAAAGAAATTCTAATGGTGACAGATATAATAAACAAGAATACGAATATAAAATAGAAAAAATACATGTCAAGAAAGGATAAAATGTAAACAATAATATAAAGGGAAAGAAAAATGAGGAGGTAAACGGAAAGATACAAAAAGAGAAGATTAAAAATATAGAAAAAGGGGGTTACATAGGTATGAGGGATTACATAGGTAAAGTGTAATAATATAAGCATATATAGAAATAAAAGCTTGATAAATTTCAAAAATGAAACATTGAACATAGCGGTATTTATAACTATGAACTATGAGGAATGAAAAGAAAAAGAAAATATAAGTAAGGGAAGTTAATATGTAACTGTATACAGTAGAAAGCAGTGGCATAAATGCAAAATAAGATGTGAATATAACATAAACATGTAGAAAATAGGTAAAGAAATACAGAGAATGAAAAATATGAGGCTAAATAATTTTCTTTTTCATGAAGATCAAGTGCACATGAGTTTATATCTTCCAAGAATGGAATATACAAATAGGTCGTATGATGGTCAGATAGAATCTTACAGCACTAACAATCGATTTCCTTCTATTATGTCAGTCCCTTGTCATTTCAATGGGGTCTACTACCAGCAATAATACTAATTTTTAACGATATTTGGTTTATTGCTTAGTAAAGACTGTTCTGTTTCTGAGCCTACGGTGATGCAGGGTGTGATTTGACCTGGATATCGCTTAAACGCCAAGTTTTTTCCCCATTAAGGAGATCCTCAGTGTTATAGAGACTCAGTAAGCCTTTGGAGGATCTTCATATCCCACAGATTCGAACCATGGCTGTAAACGAAGAAATAACTATCTGTCATAGTCGGTATTCAACCCATGTCACATAGCACGTTACGTGTTGAACTTAGCCGCTCGAAGTAGATATGAAACATCATTCAATCTGTTTAAGTATCAGAGCTGTAAAATATATAAAGCAAATTGTTTGTGTAAATGTATTAGCCAAGAAACAAAATTTAGGTTTTAATGAAATGTGTTCACCTTGCCTTCAGTACGGCGCGGTATTCGAACCCAGATCGAATGTATTCTAATTAGCTTGGGATAGGGAGCGGTGAGCTATGAGGGCTACAAGAAGAGGAGCTCGCCCCGGGCTCAGCCGGCCATCTTCCTCCAGCTGATACCATCACCTCCCTCCTCCTTCTCTTCTTATTTGATATTCTATATCCAACCTCGGCATCTCTCTTCGCCACCCTCCGGCGTCTCTCCCATCCTATCCTAACCTTGTACCGAGTCCTCCACCAGCTTCCCTTTCTCCAATGTTTATACATACATGTACAGTCCCTGGCCACATTAATGTGACCACCACCAAGAAAGATTATTTTCTTTTTGTTTTTTCCTAAATTTTTTATATACTTTCGCGTGTCTTAATAAATTGCTGTTTCAAGTAATGGCAACACTGTTATAAGGTTTTTAAAGTATTTTTTTTAGTAATGGCAGCCTTGGTTTATGTACAGCCATATTGTTTTACGAGTGACGGCGTTCATAATTTGTGTTTGAAATTATTGTGGATTTATTGTTTCTTGCCAAAAGTGTTTTGGCCATCAATTGGCCTGTCTTAGGCATAGTAGGTTATTGCGCTAATCACTACACCACAGGTGACCCTGCCACCAATCTTTAAAGGCATACCACGAGAAAAATTATTGTATTAGTATAAGTAGGTACTTGAGGTAAGCGTTTGGAAATTGAAGAAAGTTTTAATTTCACATTTTACTCTGAATTTCTATTTTTTTCGTTAATTAATAGGAGGTAAAACCATTTATTCTACATCGTTTTTTGTATTGGTAGATAATTGATGATCTTTGGGCCACCATGAAAGATTCTTTCCGCAAGGTCTAGACGTCAAGGTCATTATTTACATGCTTGTTAACAAACCATCATCATTAACATCGGTAAACTGTAACATTCTAAATAAATAGATTGCTAAACACAAGAGTAACAAATGGTGGACAAAGGTACACCAAATTATCACGTGATTTAGATATCTCAAAAGTTTTAGGAATTATGAGTTCAATGAATATTCAAAATGTCAGAAAAATAAATCAAATGACAACAAAATTAAGAATTAAGCTAAATAAATAAACGCTCATACAGTCCCTGGCCATATTAATGTGACCACCAAGAAAGATTATTTTCTTTTTGTTTTTTCCTAATTTTTTTATATACTTTCGCGTGTCTTAATAAATTGCTGTTTCAAGTAATGGCAACACTGTTATAAGGTTTTTAAAGTATTTTTTTTTAGTAATGGCATCCTTGGTTTTAGTACATCCATTTTGTTTTACAAGTAACGGCGTGCATAATTTGTGTTTGAATTTTTTGTGGATTTATTGTTTCTTTTTCATTAAATACAAGTCGGGTTCGGTAAGTTTATTATTGATTTATTATTTGTATCGTATATTTATATATTTTAACTGTTTTGATAGTTTTTTTTTCATCAATACGTAAAATAGGGTGTAAATAGGGTGACACCACAAAATATTAAAAAAAAATAAAGATTTATTTTCGAAACTATTTTTTTCAATTTCATATTATTATCAGATAACTAACTTACCCATAAAACTAATATTTAAACTCGATTTACATCATTACGCATACAAAAAGATAATGCAAACATGTAACAAGAATGAATCTATCCAGTGGTCACATTAATATGGCCAGGGACTGCATATTCAATCTGTTAACACAAGTTAACAGATTTTTAATTAGACTTCAAACCGATATAGGCAGTAATATTTACTCACTAGAAAGTCTTTAGGTACTTCAGGATAACAAGACATTCCAAACACTACGTAACTTGCTTAACTGACCAAGGTAGAGTAGGTAAAGTAATCCTCGGGAAAAATTGGGTAGTTCTTTGCTGATTCGATACAATCGACATCAGATATAATCCGATTTAAATGCGTACTAACAATATCATTTATTCGGTTTCGGAACCTTCTCGAAGTGTAACCACTGTTGTCTTATCGACGTCGCACTATATATTTTTTTCCTTCAAAACAACTTCCACCTCACTTCCCAGTTAGAGATTTTGTTATCGTTAAACGGCCTTGAAGCACGAAATTTCTTATCAGGGATTGCACACGCAAAATTTGTTGGATTTATCTAAAGCCGTAACCGTGCACATAGCCAGTGAGTGGTCAGAATTAATTTTATAAAATTCTGATAAACACAATCATATTTATATTAATTTTAACTTAAGTCGGTTCCTACGAATAATGATTATATACAATACGTTTCTCACAATCAAATGCATTTTTTTCTTCTTTTGCGTATTTAGCGGTGAAATGTAGAGTAAGAGAAAGTATATGTTAGTTTTCCATAGCCCAATATTAATGGAAATAAAAGTAACCCTGAATCAAATTAAGAACTATTTACAGCATCCAGAATTGTTAAATTATAGGAGACGCACGAATACTTCAGGAACTAGTCGATATTGCTTCGAGAATAGTAATACGTTGAAGCCTGAAAGTCGAAATTTTTCAAAATACTTTGAACAATATTGACAAATAGAAATAAAAATATTTTTTTTTTACAAAGTTAGCTCTTTGGATTCACTATAGCTTGTACCTCTTAGCACGCACTAAAAGATTACAGGAGGTTAGATATAATTATCACCAAACCTAGAGTGCATACAAAAATAGTTTATTGCTATCACAATTAAGCCAGTCACGATCGTTCAAAGATTTTTCAGAATAAGTCAAGTTGAACAGTTAAACTTGAATCAGCTGATATATAGTTGGCGTTCCAGCAAGTTTCGATTCAATAGCCAGTCACTACATTAGTATTCATAGTGTGTGTGTGCATAAAAGCCGTTGTGGCATGTAGCTATGTAAAATAGAAACCGAACAGGTTAATTGCAGTGCTTGGAATTATCATTAAAGGAAGAGAGAAACTAGAAAGAAGGTAGATTAAATGAAATCTTAAGGAGGCATGTGAAGTGATAACTGTTGATAAACTTCTTCCTGTTTTTATCGTATAGTTGGAAAGAAATCGATTAATCTACTTTTGAAAAATAAATATATGGCTCTACAACAGTACGAGTATATCATTTGGCATTTTAATCGATTATGACGGGGTGTTTCCTAATCTACAGAATTCAGGCCACCGTACAAATTAGCTTTACGATTCGGCGCACCATAATTTTGAAGCGCGAATCTAAATACCTATTTATGCACAAATAAACTCCAAAACGATATAATTACAGGTGTACTATATAGCGCTTTCATCTACTAAAAGTTAACGAGTTTTATTACCGAAAATAACAGATATTTCAACTTGCTGCGAACTTAGTATTTGAGTGACTGAATGATTGAATGATTAGTGTTCATTTCTTTTTCCTTGTGGATCGATAGGATCGGTGAAGAGAACGGATTTGTCTGATTGGATACGACCCCTGGTAGCTCAGTGGTTTAGAGCACTGCAATGGAGACGCAGACGACCCGGGTTCGAATCCCGGCCAGGGCAAATCTTTTCTCTTCAAAACAAAAATATTTAAAAATAATTACCATAAAAATAACAATTAATAAAAATAAAACTTCACTTAAATCGATAAAGAATTGAGAGAAGTTTTATTCCTTGAAACGAAAATGCCAATGTAAGAACGGTAGTCAAATTAGAGTATGCATACTTTAATGATTTCGGCGGAATAACTATGTGTAAGTTTTAGCGAAATCGTGTTTTAGACTTAATAACATTCTATGTAGCTTCGACAACGCATTAATAACCTAAATTCAACCAAAAACCAATGCATATCATTGCTATATTAATTAAATAAATTGAAATCGCGAGCTCTATAGTTCGAACAGTGAAACAATCTCTCTTTACATAGGCTATGTTTATGGGGCGAGGTAGCCCAGTATGTGGAGCGTTGAGTTGCTTTGCAGAAGGTTTCGAGATCAAGTCAGGCTGTGTCAGATTAATTTGATAACTCAGACGGATGGGCCCCCTCGGGATCTACAGGCCCTCTTGGAGTCTGTAACTCTATAAAGTGGGTACCCTCAATTTAAGGGAAAGCCTGAGATTGAGAGTGATCTCGGACAAATCACCAGCACGCACTCCCGATGTCCTAGAAACATTAATGAACTCAAGAACCTTGTAGTAGTACGGGAAAAGAAAAAAAAAGATAGGCTATGTTTACCAGCAATATTAATCATTAATGACGTTTATGAAGCTCAATGAAATTATCGAAGAATAATCTGATTTGAAATAAGCAATATCAATGCCAGAAGGGTTTAACGTTTTAAGGATCTTTCTTACTTTAAATAAAATAAATTTTAAAGGTTAAGTTTAACTGATTTCGAAACTCAAAAAAATCTAAATATACCTACCCTACTTCGGCCGGATTCTTCAGTTAAAAGAGACATTTTCCTCTCATTATACTTAAAAAGATGCTCCTTTTGCTGATTTAACAAAGGATGTGTGTCCTATCCTGATTCTACTCCAGGAATTATACAAATATTGAAGACTAAGATACGGACCTTTTTTTCTCTGTAGTATGAATAAAACAGATACATGGGGGGGGGGAGGGGTTATGGAGAAGAAGAGGGAATGAGGAGCTGAGCCTGGCGTGGTGGCATTGATGAAGGGATGTAGAAAGAGTGCCAGAACACAGGATACCAAAGAGATTCCTCTGTGAGATACTGGACGGCAAACAAAGTAGAGGACGTCCTCGGATCAGATGCTGTCGATCTTAAAGCTGCTGGGTAATACAAGAAATGCAGAGATTGGCTCGAAGTAGGGGAAGAGGCCCGGGTTCTTGCAGGATCGTAGAGCCAGATTAAAAATATATAATTATTGTATTTAGTTTTATGGAATCCATGTCATCACATATAACAGTACATGGCTACTAGTAGTACATGCATTACATTGACTAGCCTATATACAAACTGTCTTTTGAATCTCTACTGAGTAATCTCCGCACCAGGATAGAACGGAGAAGCTGATAAAGAAGGAAAGAGAGGCTAATAAAGCCTAGAGGTCTGGTTCCGATGTTTTTTATTCTTGCAAATATCTTGAAAGGATAATAGTTCTAATTTTTCATGACTAAAATCGTGAACCAAGTAGTCTGCTAACATTCGCTTTCGGATTTATTTTTTTCTAGTTCATAGACGCGAAAAAAATATGGCTTCAGGATGCGGAGGAGAGCATGGCAGTAGACTTTGAGAAAGCTCGACCAAGATCTTTGGCCAGAACTTTTAGAAACTAAGTTGTAAAAAATCGTTTAGTAAAACAATCATAGATGTTAGATTTTGTTTTTTTCTGGTTATCCTAGGTAGATCCTAACAACTTAAATTATTCAATTCGTTCAAACTTATTCTTATTTGTGCATCTATATATCAAGTTTCCGCTGCCAACCAGATATATTTCGTCTTGTTCGAATTATAGCTGGGAGCTCTGTTTTTATACTCACCTAGTTTTATAGTAGCATGCTCTCACTTTACAGTGCCTTGCTTACTGCTAGTTCAAACATTATATTTACTGGCTCTCGACTCCTCCTGATCGTGCCTCCGCTGGAGGTGGTTTGGTTGGGCGAGGAGGTGAGTTGGTATGTCCCTGCAGAGCTGGAAGAGGGCCGCTGACATATGAGGCTACCATTACCTCGAGTCACGTCTGCAATTATCTCCAGCGTTCGTGCCCTCCGCCATCTTCCCTATCTCCTCGCCTTCTTCTTTTTGTTTCTTTTCCATTTTTTCTTTATTCTCTATCTGGTTTTAATAAGCGGGACCGTGGAGCGTTTAATCTAACATTACTGTTAATGGTTTATTGGCTTTGGGGGCTTTATATATTAGCCGGTTCTCTCTCTCTCTCTTGGAACGAGAATCTTTTTCGAAATCCCTGAGAGAATATTAATCGAACTTTCAGGCGATGGTCCCGCCCCTAACGGAGGCATCTCTTACTAACAATATATTGTCAGCGTCAGATAACTCCTCCCAGATAGCCGCCTGATAACTAATCCAATATAAATGTCGTCAGTTGGTAGCCATGGTTTAAGAAAAAGGTCTTATTTTTTTTCAGTCATTGTATTGAACGATTCGTCATTGAACGCCTTGGACATGGCTAAGGCTCTAATCTCAATCAAAACTTTTTCTTGTCCTCACAATTCCAGAAGGACCTAGAATTCAGTTACTGGTATAGACTGTACTGTTTCTAATTAATCAGTATAAGAACTTGAGTTGCTGTGACTCGAATTGCGGGCTCCCCGTGGGCGCAGAACTATAGGGTTGCCAGCATGCCACGTGCTAGCAACGCCCCTATGTGTACCTACTTAAAACACTTCGGCCAGTAGTCATTAAAGATATTGTTAAAACACTTATGAGAGCATTATAATTACTTATAATTTACTGTATTTTATTTTTTTATAATTAGTATAAGTTTTTAATATTTTTATTTTTAAGAAAAAAGATTTATCCCAGGACCAGGATTTTTAAAAATATTTAAAAATTATAAATAATATAATGGCATAAGTCAACAAGATCCTAATTAAAGTAATGCTCAATGAACATTCTCCCCCTTGCATACATCGGAAATTAAGAGAACACAGGGATATGGGATCGGTGAAGAGAAAGGATTTGTCTGACCGGGGTACGTGCCAGGATAGCTCAGGTGGCAGAGTACCACGACGGATGCGTGGGAGACCCGGGTTCGGATCCTGTCCTGGGCAAATCTTTTCCCTTCAAAATAAAAATATTTAAACATTATAAATACTGATAGCGAGTAAAACTCCATCTTCAGATCTCAGACAACCTAGAAAAGATTATAATCGATTTCAATTTCTAAAAAGGTTGTATATAAGAATCGTATACCTATCGGGCTATCATTTCCTTCGAAGTATAATAAAATATTAAAGATAATTCTAACGAAGCGAAGGGAAAAAAAAAACATTGACAATATGATCGGACAATCGATGCGGGTTGTGGATTTAGTCAGGAAACATCAATAAAACATAAAATATTCTCTCTCTCCCTGAGCAAACAATGGAAGAAATGTTACGTGGCTAAACTACAGGTTCACTAGTCATCGAATGCATCTATAATTCTAATCTTTACTTAAGATTTCACGTCTCCAAAATATGGCCGTGTTATCTAGCGGAATTCTCAGTAACTGCTTTGTATTCGACTTCAATATTCGTATTTATTTGAGTTGTTAAAATTATTCATTTTAAATCAGTATAGATGCTTACTATACCTCAGTTTACTGGTACTATAACAGTTATGATTCGAACTCGACTAATAAAGGGGTCCTTTTGAAATTTGTTTTTCTTGAAAGCAAGTCGACGGCTGCAGATATAATGGAATCAAAGCTGCTAAGATTGAAATTAACGTAAATCTCCGGACTTAAAAATTAATGGATCCATTGAGTTTTTTTTTAACTGCAGCGGTCGTAACTAGCGATTATAATTCGGTCAATTAAAAACAGTAATAACTTTAATAATTTATTTTTTGTCTCAGCCAAGTTTGGGGTAGCCTGGATCAATCAGTAATGCATACTCCGTGACTTTCTGTCCGCTTAGCATTTTTTCATCCTCTCTGATCTCCTATTGTTTTCTTCTTTGGATATTTTGATAGCCTATTTCATTCTCGCCTCGAACATCATACTCCTGTCTCGGGTTATACTTTTGGCAGTTCCATCTTTAAGCATGTCTTCCGTAAATCCGAATTCTCTCATGTTCCTCTTTGTTTCCTTTAACCAATTCGATTTAATTTGTTTTATTTATGAGGAATTCAAATATTCTTTTCGATACTCATTATGTATTCATTCGCAGTTTATGCCCGTAGAAATAAATACTCCTTTGCTCATTGTGTCGGAGATTTTTTCTGTTATTTTATTATGAGTTTCTTATCGCGTGTAGACTAACTTGTCATTATAAATATTAAAATAATTTTATTATAGTAAATATGTATAATATTTTTAATCTCTTTTTAAATTCTTTTAGATACATTAGAAAAATATCGATATTTTTATCTGTTAGTTTAATGAAATATAAATACCAATATTAAGCGCTTAAACTGGCGTAGGGTCTGAATGTTTTAATAATATTCGTGTAAATGAAACTAACTTATAAAGATAAATATTCCTCATTATGAAAAGAATTTTAAGTGCCTGGCGCCGGAATATTTAAAATAAACGAAATTGAAGCTGTAGCTCAAGTCACGACTCCTGCCAGGAAAGTAGAACGTATCTCAGCCATTACTCTGTCTGCTTTACGTATTCAAAATTTACTCCATGAAAAGAACGACTTCTAACGGTTTTCGAAAATAGTATTTCGTTATATTCTCATGTAAGATATATAAATATATAAAGAAATTAATTACCCCTTGCAGGAAATTTTTTAGTGGTTTTATTCGATTATCCAGTCATTTAACTTAAATTAAAATTGCTGTATTTTGGCTAATGCAAATAACCGGTTTAAACAAAAGGTATTTTTAAACTAAATAGCTCACCATCAAAAAGTTTTATTTTTGCTTATGACGTTATATTAACAGCTAATGATAAAATGGAACCGTTAAAAATAACTGGTAATTACCAAGATCTTTAATAAAAGAAAATTATTGATTGATCTTGGAATAACGATATAAACATTTATGCCAATGAACGATGAACTAAGTAACATTGAAACAAATAATAAACCTATACACCAGTGAACAAATAGATAGTTAAAACCTTGAAAATAACTGATTATTTGAAAAACCTTTGATAGTACTTGGTGTACCCAGAGGTGAGAGATCTAGGGTGCCCAGTGACCTGTTGATCAGTTCTACATCTTCTGAAACCCTTCTTCTGAAATTGTTTGGTTTAATTTCAATAATGAAATGCTACTGCGATGCTACTTTAGATTTGATTCACTCAAAAGTAAATAACATACATCCCCCAAAAGTTCTACCCAAAGAGTATCGGATCCTAACCTCAATTTCAATTATCAGCTAAAGTCGACATCAATATTTTCAAATAATATCAAATTAAAAAGGTAATTTTTTAAATGATTTAGACAAATAGGAATTGAGAATTGAATATTAATAAATTAGTAACCACACAAGAGTTGAATTGATAACAATTTCACGAGGTTTCTAAGTTTTTTCTACAACCGGATTCATTATGGGGTAAGAAATATGTTATAATATAGAACCATAAATATCGATTAGTAGCAAACTGCTTATTATCCATTTTGAATCGTTAAAAAAAAGCCACATTTTATCTGCCTGTCCAAGCCACTTATTGCTTTAAAATGTTTTCTACGCCGAACTAATCAGGATCGGGAATGAACAAGTCAAAATGAACGGAGGTCGTTGAAACAAGGAGGTAGTTATCGGAGCAATTAAACCACTGTATCTCCTCCTAATGGTCTCATTCTTCTCCTAGTTTATATTTACCCTTTTGCTGTATTCGGCTTTTTTTATGTATTTTCTAATAACTGGAAATAGTAAAACCAGAAATGTAGATACCACCCAGGAGCGTTTATAGTTATCTCAACCGAGCCAATAATATCCTTATTCGTTAATTTAAGACTTTATCTTCCCATGTATTACTCGGTCTTACTGATCCAATCTCTTGTATTTTTTTTTTTGTTTAAGGTTCATTAAACTGTACAATGTACTAGAGATCCCGATAACCTTTCGGGTATAAGCAATAACGGTTTTTTTGTTTTATTGTATAATCAAATAACTTTTTTATTGCCAGTTATATCTTTTTTTATAGTTCAAGAGCTAAAACAAAAGATAAAAAAAAAAAATTATAAAACAACCTATTGAGCATGAAACACAAAATAACATCATTCTTTCTTTCTACCCTTTTATAGGGATTAAAACTAAAACTTTTTTTTTTTAAATTTATTGATTGATATTTACAACTGTATTACAATTATACAACAAGTAAATAGAACGCGTGTTACATAATGACAGGAGAATAAACTAAAACTAAAATCAAAAAGTTTTTTAAATATTTTATTTGAAAAGAAATTAGATTATATCATATAACAATAAAATAAATTATAAAATCACTGTTAATAATAATGTTCACAGACTATTATTACTCATTTCTTCTTTCCGATTCAACAGCAGCATTTTCGATTTTTCCATCTTATCTTAAGACCTTCCAGTCTTGGTTCCCCAAGGTGATGGCACTCTAAGAATCTTCGAGACATTGAAAGGGATTATTCCTTACAGGAAAATAAAAAATTTCTGAGTATACTTCTTTCATAAACAACACCAACATTTATTGCTCAAGACCCAGTTTTGAGAGCTGGAGATGATTACGGTTCTATTAAGGGTTTTATAGATCCATGCCTTTGTGCTTTTTCAACCCAATTGAATTTAAAATATTTCTGTAAATTTATTTTCTGTATTTTATATTCATTATCTTTAATTATTATATCTGTCACTATTTTAATTTCTGTTCATTATCTTTAATTTTATTAAATCTGTCACTATTTTAATCTTCTACATTACATGTCACAATATTCTTGTTACTGTAACGTTTTTTATATATTTTTTGTTCTGCTTGTTTCTCTCTCATAGCCCTGAAGATGGCCTACAAGGTAGGTCGAAACGTCGGCACATATTAAATATAAGTCTAGTACTTATTTTTTTTTTACTGCACCCCCCCCCAACTATCTCCGTTCTCCATTGTATCATCTAGTCAACTATTTTCCTCTCATACTTAAAATATTTTTGCAAACAAACCGACTTCTCTCGATTTATTGTGAGACCAGTTAGAAATAACAAAAGACAAACACATTCTTTCAATAATTTCCATTCGATATTCTTTATGTGTGAATACATACACGACCTCCATTCTCTTTTTAAAAGCTTTTATATCGTATATATTTTTTTCAATACAATTTTTACACGCTAATACGCACGATTATTTTTCAAGAATATTTAAAAGGAAACAAATGAAAAATTAAAACATGTTGCGACTTAACTCGAAGCGGAAACCTGCGGATTTGAGATACCGATTTACTTTTGTATCTGAAATATATATATTTATATTTTTTATGCGAGATATCATTCATAATATAACCTTTAAAAAAATGGCTGCCCTCATCCTTTAAGGATATCCTCGCCTGGTTAGCCAAGAATGTTAGACCGGATTATTGTTCCTCGCGGCTAGAGAGAGGCCTGGATGGACGGGCCGAAGAAAAAACTGGTAAATTGTCGGTCGGGGACTAGCGTGAAACCGCAAGAGGCCACTTTGCTCTAGTCGTCACCGTTCCAACATCAGTCAACTCTCTTCACGCTGAGCCTATATACCAGTATGTCGGTATACACAGTCAATGTTTCATGTTTGTTATCTTATTTATTTACGAATGTAAATAAAATTCATTAATAAATTATTATATACGGACTGTGAAAGTATATCAATTTATTTTTATTTTTAAAGAGAAAAGATTTGAAGCCGGAACCTTTGTCTCACCGTGACATCACTCTACCATTTGAGCCACCAAGGCTCTTATTGACTTACGTCATATTACTATTTATAATTTTTTATAATTATTGGTCAATTTTTTGAGTTTTAAATATTTTTATTTTTAAAGAGAAAAGATAGGCCCTCGGCCGGGATTTGAACCTGGAACCTTTGTCTCACCGTGACATCGCTCTACCATTTGAGCTACCAAGGCCGCCTGCTGGCAGAGGGCAAATCTTTTCTCTCATCCGATCCCATGTCCTCGAATCCCGGCCGAGGGTCTATCTTTTCTCTTTAAAAATAAAAATATTTAAAACTCAAAAAATTGACCAATAATTATAAAAAATTATATCAATTTCTGTTAAATTTTAGGCATAAATAAATAAAAAACTAAGAACCGCTAAACCCGTGATCTTTTCAGTGCCCAGTAAGATTTTTAATATTTGGCTCAACAACCAATTGAGGCTACCCGCTTTATAGAATGGGATTCTAAGTTCGATCCATGACCGATAAAAGAGTAAATATTTTTCCCATTTAGTCTGATAAGAATTTTAATCTTTCTGAATTAAACTCTATTCTTCCATTATAGAGTAGGTACAAATTCATCATCATCATAGTCCATCCTCCCTACCGCTCATGCAGTGTGAGGTACCCTTCTGTACGATCCTCTACCATTTCTCTTCTTCTATTCCATTGCAGGCTTTCTGTGCGAAGCTTCTTTAACACCATCATCCCAAGTGTGTCGGGATCTTCCTCTGGACCGTCTTCCACCAACTTTAGCCTCCTATGTCCTTGTGGGCAGCCTATTGTTTTCCATTCTTAAAATATTTCCAAAATCTTAGACTGTTTTCTTCAATGATTTTTTCTGCAAGCTCCACTACGAGGCTTGTTCTAAGGATAAAGTACAAATTACGAAAGAATTTTATAAAACAAGACATCACTAGCACAATGCTGATAATTGCAAACCAGAGGAAGCACATCTTACATCAACAATCTAAAACAAATGTCATTCACTACCTATGCAAAATATTAGCACAAAGAACTATCAAATTATAACAGATTCACCAAAATTCCGATAGCTTTTTTTATTGTAATTTGAGAGAATTGAAAAGCTTAGGCGTTTCTATTTAAATAACATCTTGAAATTTAAAAAAATATTTAATGTTCAGCATTTATCTCATCATGAGCATGTACTCACTGAGTTTCCCCGATCCCATATGAGAAATTATTTAATGCATTAATAAATAATATGAATCTAACCATTAGATTATTAGTAGTAGGTTTGATTATGTTTAAATTTAATTATTTTAATCCAATATTCTTGAGCTATAGGCGATCTACGAACTACTATCTACAAGCTCTACTAAGCTCCTTAAGAGATCCTTGAAATGTGAACCATAGCGCCCCAACCAAGGTCCGATTATCGTGACCTTTTCCGATCCACTTTGTAGCGTGTAGCTTTGTGGTATCTTCGTTTACTCTGTTCCTATCATCTCGTTTCTTATTTTCAACGTGGTCTGTATAAACCAATATGTTAATATGGTATGTTTTAAACATGTTCGGTCTTTCTTTGTGTTCGATCTTCGATATAAATAGAAGGAAAAAATATGTTTTAGTTAACGTTTCTTTCAACACATAACGACATTGCAGAACCAATTAGTAAATCAGACAGAGAAATCTGTATCAACTCTATCTACCTTTAGTGTGAGACTACACTACTAAATCAAAGTGCCAAAATTGTGATAATCCAAAACGTAATGTGTCTAATAGAAAGAATGAACACGAAGATCAAAATATGTCCACCGTACAAAGAAACTTAAAAAATATATAAAATACAGAAGATGCTGATGCATTAAAAAGCTTCTAAGTTAATCGAAAAGTAGTAGATAGAAGCGACGCTAGGCAAACTCTAATAAAATAAAATTAATGTAATAAATCAATAAATATAACATTACCACCATAGAATTACATTATATTTTTAAAATATTTTAATGCTAACATGATATTAATTGAATATAAACGCCACAGCCTTTCAAATTTCAGTAAAAAATCAACAAAAATCTCTTTAACTTAGTCATCATTAGATAGTTCTTCATATCAATATTTTGTTTAGATCATGATTTTTTTTTTAGGTTGTTGATGTTAGATGTATTTCCTCTGGTTTGCATTTATCAGCATTGTGCTAGTGATATCTTGCTCAGTGAAAATGTTTAGTATACTTTTGTATCTAAAATGTTTAGAATAGAGTTTAATTCACAAAAATTACTATTCTTTCAATTTATATGGCCAAATTTAAAGATAAGTGTTAAATACAAACTTATAAATCTAAGTTTAAGATTTAAGTATAAACCGCGGCGTACGCTAGGGGGACGAAGGGGATATATCTTCTCTACTCCCATATATATATATATATATATATATATATATATATATATATATATATATATATATATATATATATATATATATCGATGTATCCGAACGGGTCAACAGATTTTATTTATATTTAGCAACATAATTACAGCAAAACATGTAAGGCATATCACATGACGAATCCAAAGAACAAAGCATTAAAACGCATCTGGATGTTTACCGATTATCACACTTACTAAATAGGTGATTATTTATTTATTTTCTTCTTATAAACCCCCGTTTAAGCCTCAGCAGAGGCAGATATAGCCTTTGTTGGATCCCCTTGGTTAGGGGGTGTACAGGGTGTGGGTACTGGTACTTGTAATGGTGGGGGGAAACGAGTCTGGCCAGCGGGTGAGTCTGTGGAATACCGTCCAAGTTGCTAGGGGAATCCGTAGAATCTCATCCCAAATGTGTTAGATCATCCTTAATGCAATCCTCCTACCTACGTTTCAGCAAACCAATCCTTGAAGGTTTACCTGCTAGTTAAGTTTATATATATATATATATATATATATATATATATATATATATATATATATATATATATATGTATATATATATTTTTATGTTATTTTTTTATGAACAACAATATTTTTATCTCAATATTCCGTCTAATCACTTTAATTATATATACTAATCAGGTGCATGCTCACTAATTTTGAGTAGTGATGTCTCCTAAACTCTCCATCCATTTTCGTTTCGAATATTCTACACAAAATCTTGTTTTCGATCTGTATACGATTATTTATTTTAAAGTTCTGAAGTTAGTGGCTAAGGTTCACATCCAGGAAAGTTGAAAGAACAATCGGAAGGAAAATAGTTTAATATATCCTAATTTTTATGTTTCGGACTAATAAAAATAATAAGCGCTTCTTGCCTTCTTTCTTCTTAGGCACTGCAACTCTTGAAAAGACAGTCGCAATTCGGTTTGATAGTCATCTCTGTTGGCTCCTGATGCACTCCAATTAGAAAGACCTAGGATGGATCCTGCATCGCAACCTGGGTCAACCCGATTTTCTGGTGATATATATTTTCGTATATAATCCTTCAAGGTATCTGGTCTTGTGTCATCCTTGCAGTATGACCAGTCTGTCTACACTCCTTGATAACCCTAACATCAGGAGTTTTGTACAGCTCCCCGAGTTCTGAGTTGGTACGGATTAACCATACACCAGTATTTTGTAGCTAGGTTTGTTTAGTATGTACCTATCATTCTGAGCCATTGTTTAACAGGGGTCCGATCGGAGTCTTTAAGATAATTATCTTCGTTGACCAGGAGATCGCTTTACTTTTTAAATTCTTACGAAGGCCAAGAAAGTAGCATTGCTTGCCTTTGACCACTCCTTTATTCGATAGGTCATGAACACGTCAACGTGGTCAAACTTGTTCTTACTCATGCCAATATCACCAAAATCGCCCCCGTTTCTGGAACTAATAATTAATTCTGTATCATAAAAATTTACTTCGAAGCCTACTTCTTACTTACTGGTTTTCATCAACTTTGTCGTATTAAATTTAATACAATATACACTGAGCTGAGAGTTATAGAATTTAAATAAGTGTCAAGTAGAAAATAAGCTATGTAGAGTTTAACAGCCATGTTGTGTTCTTCGTGGCCAATGATATGGTCAATTTCTTTCACCGGCAATGGTAAATTCATACGATCGTGCGACTTTTTTCTAATTTGAAATTCAATGAGTTTCGACTACTCGTTAACAATTCCCTTTTAATGCTAGGATATGCAGCGAGCATTTGCCATCCAAAGAGATAAGGAAAAGACATTAGAAAGTTAAAGTGAGAGATAAGTAGTTCTGTTTTGAGCAAACCTCTAATATATACCTTCCTGCCACTATTTTCGAAGAACGCGTTAACCTTACAGTTATCGATACTTAAGAAAAATATTCATCGATTATTTCAGATAAAGAATGTTAAATCAATCACTGCATAATTAAAGTATTTAGTTAATACTACGCTAAAAATCAAAATCTTATACCTTATAACTTTCATTTACTTCATTGTTTGAAATAAATAGTTTAAAAAAAAAATCAAATTGATTTACCTTACTTCATTTTTGTCCGCTAAGACTATTCTAATGAGATTAAATTCTAGCAGTTATCAATGATGATTTAGCTCTACCACAATAAAACGAGTATGATCAAAATTGATTCCTTGGAGAGAAAATAGAGAGTAAAAATGTGTGACACTAACCTTTTTTACCATTATAATGGTAAAAATGTTAGTTTAACATCTCAGACATATATTTATTTTTTTCAATAAATATTTTCGTATTTTCTGTTAGTCTTAGCTCTCTCTCTTATTTACACACTGAAACACCCAAATCATTTCTTATGACCTTGTTAAGTTACATCACTCCAGGAATAGAAATATAGTGAGTGATCTCTGGTGAAGATAGTTATAAGCTATATACCTATACAAGAAAACTGTTCCAAAAATAATTATAAATCTCTAAAAATGAGAAACTAATGGAATTAAATTTAAAAAATAAAAGCTTTGTGTGTGTTTATCGTATATAATTATAAATTGTGGGAAAGAATGTATCTCTAACAGAATTAATTGAATTGGATTTCTAGAGAACCGTCTTACCACCCCCCTGGGGCTCATCCAGCCTCTTGGCCTTTAATTGGCGGAAAACCTAGCGGTTAAGCCTGATTCGTTGTACTAAAAACGGCACTGTATCTACCATGTAATCAGCCGAAGAACTTTCCTTGGCTAATTGGTTAAGATGTATTTTTTTAGATTTCTGGTGATTGGTTTATTATACAAAGGGTTATATGCTATATAGTTACTTATAGTCATTTATTTTTCAATTAGCTTACAAAACTTTTATTATTTACTATTCATCAAATCATAATATGAATCAATAAATCATAAGATAAAAAATAATAATCTTTGGATGTTACATCAACTCACTTCTTAGTGTTATATGAAATCCCAAAAAATGTTTTTGTTTTTTTAAAAGGTTTGTAATCCCTCCAAAGATATCAGAACATATTATCGGATATTGATAGTCAATTATAGATATGCTTGAAAAGAAACATGTGCAAACAAGAACCGAAATAGTGAGAGGTGAGAGAAGGTCGTAGCCATATTATAACCAACAACTGGGAGCTTGATCATCTTCCATCGGCCAATGAAACAGCGAATTAATAGCCATTACGAGAGCATTAAGAGCTAAAGAGCGGGCGATATGGGTGAGCCTGGGTAGGGGTGGGGAGGATCGATAGTGGGAGGGGCGTGGCAGCGGCGACTGCTATTGGTCGGCGAGGCCACGCCCACCGCCCCTCCCCACTCCAACTCGACCAGTAGCTGCTCAGTCTGTGGCCGGTCAGCCAGTCGCTATGACCTCAGTTCTTTGATATGCTCACCGACGTCAGTTCACGAGTCCCCAGCGGACCGCTATATCCAGTCGCTAAGCCGGTCAGTACACACACATTATTCATAATAACATTATTTTACTAAAACTAGCCCTCCTTAATATTTATTAAATTATCATCACTAAAATTATATTATTCTTATAAATTGATAGTAAAGTGCGCTTTAAATGTGATAAAATTGTTCTTTTGAGTGAAGTCACAAGTTTTAACTTTTCAGTCGTTTCTCTTTTAATATTTTAGAAAAATACAAATTATCATTAGCTTTACTGTGGAAAAAACAGTGTAATTATGGGGAATATGTATAGTTAGGTAAACATTTCTTCAAGAAATAAACGTTTCAACAAACATATATCATCTACACTTCGAAATGTTTATTGAAACGTTTATTTCTTGATGAAATGATTACTGAAATCTACCCATTGCCTTTAATTACAACTTGCATTTTTCGAAAATATTTAAAAGAAATGAATAAACAGTTAAAATTTGTTGGTACTCAACTCGAAGCGACAACCTGCGGAATTAATACCAAAACTAGTCCTCCTTAATTATAATAACCATTAATAGAAAGTTTATTAATCTTATAAATTGATAGTAAAGTGCGTTTTATAAGTGATACCTACAATTATTAGTTAGGTTTTTGTAACGTGATAAGTCACAACAAGTAACTTTTCATCCGTTTTCTTTTAAATTTACTCGAAAATATAAATAATCGTGAGTTTTATTGTGAAAAAAGTGTGTAATTGTGAGAAATGTGTATATTTCGATAATCATTTCATCAAGAAATAAACTTATAAAAAAACATTTCGAAGTACAGATGGAGATATAGCCTAAGCACGGTGTGTTAACTATATGCAGTTAGTTAATATAAACTGTTAGTAATAAAATAATTTTTAGTTCCGAGAATATTAAAAGGGAAGAGAATGAAATTTTAAACTTGTTATGACTTAACTCGAAGCGACAACCTGCGGAACTAATACCTTCTTTTTCTTTTGACTTGAAAGTAAATAGCGTTTTATATTTGATAAAATTTTCTTTTATCATACCAGATATTAAAAAGTGATTGAAAATGTATAAACCCAAAACAATTATAATTCACGAATGAATTCTATTAATTCAGAACTTAAAGTAATGTTGAAATTATAACCTTCATTGCAGACGATCCGGGCTCGAATCCCAGCCATGGTAAATCTTTTCTCTTCAAAAATATTTAAAAATAATCACTCTCAAAATAGTAATTAATAAAAATAATGTATATATAACCTTAATCATTTATAAACAAAATTGTGCCAAGATATGTTTTAATAGATATTAGAAGGATTTATAAATGTAGTTTGTTGTTTATTGTACAAATATGTGTTTGATTAATAAAAAAAAAAAATATTTTTATAAATTTCCATTACATTATTTAGTTAAAAACTAAAGATCATACACAAAATTCTGTAATTTTGTTTACTTTTTTAGTGATTCCTTAAATATACAGGTGCTAATTTTTTGGCACATTCTTTATTGAAATATTACAATCTGCAACTTTTAGGCCATAATTAATAGCACTAAATAGCTATGCAATCATTCTATAAAAATAATAATAAAAAAATAAAATAAAAATATATACATGTCGATAATAAATACTTGCGAAAATGATAATATAAATAAAATAATTTCTCACATTCATACTCTAATTACAATTTTAATGTAACTAATATATCTATAATGTTTGTTTTATTGTGATTATTTAAATATTTGTATTTTGAAGAGAAAAGTATTTAATATATCTGAAATCTGAATTTGATATCATTCAGTACTTTTTAGTGATTTCTTTTACATGTTATCCCTAAAGATATAGGTACCCGTATAATCATAATTTCCTCATTCTAAAATAATATTTGGAATGAAAAGTTGGAACAGTTGTAAAGGAATAAATCTCTTATTTGTTTTTTTTTTCTAAAAGGCTTAGTGCTGTGCTTTAAGTGAATTGCAATGAAATTTTCTTATAAAAATATTTTTTTTTATCTTTATTAACTCTTAGTTTTTAAAAGAACTATAAATCGATTGAAATTTATAAGTCCAATAGTAAGGGTTATACTGTTCTTTTGGTTTTAAGGTGTAGATATTATTTTAGAACCGTCCATTCGTGTAGATACATATATACAGACTGTACATGTATATATAATTATATGTAAAAATAATTCTGCCTTAACAGGATCACCTGTCCGTTAGTTTTGGGTCGGCAGAGGCGTTTGTAGAGGTCAGCGGAGGTTCCTTTTGTGTCTATCTTCAGGTAAAAAAAAAAAAACTAGGATTCTTCTGAATTTTTTCTGCAAAGTCCTCTGCCCATCTCTTGTTGATAAGGATATCCTTACTATACTATAGTATGTAGAACATATTTAACATAACAAGTCTTATGCTGACAACATCACCTTGCACTTCAAAATAACTTCGGTATGATGGCTGATCTAAAGTGTTTGTTGTGTTATTGCTTCCCAAATCATAAAATGATGATTTGCATAATCATGAATTTGCATCTATGTTATTTGAATAATTCTAAAAATTACACGGATATTGTGAAAAATAAAATAAAATCGTATTGATGATAATTGTTGACCTATGATAATTTATGTTGAAGAAATTGGTCCGGGTAGAGGTCACTGAATGAAATTCTCAAGTAATTTGAGAAAATCTTTATTGATAGCCAACGTTTCGACCTATGCTGTAGGTCTTCTTCAGGGCTATATGCAAAATACAGACAATATAAGAAAACGGTACAAATATATTAAAACATTTTAAATATAGATAAACCAAAAGAAGGTGAATACAGGCAAAAAAAATGATAAAGATGTACAGTAAGGTAATTATGAAGGTTAAAATGTATAAGTGTATACTATAAATTACTAAGTGCCAAAAGGTAGTAACCCACATCATGAAGAAAATAATAATAAAACAGAAAGTGTTGACAGTTAAAAAAATTAAGGTATTACAGATAAATAAATAAAAACTGAATATACAATAGGAATGTGAAATGATATCGGTAAAATAGAAAGTGATAAGAATTACACACTAAAAATTATAGGTAGTAAAAATTGTAAAATTATAAAAATCTAGAAACGAATTTTATAAAAAAATTAAAAATTAAAAAAAAAAAATTTTAGAAAATACAGTATTAATATTGATAGGTAGAAAATACTTTATACTAGTGTAAAGAATATTAATTGCATAAGAGAATGTAAGAAGAGACTTTATATAAGTGTAAAATATCAATTGTATAAAAGTAGGTATGTTTTAAGTAAAGTAAGTGATAATACAATGAGGCTATATTGGACTAAAATACATATAAAAAAACGGCAAGGATATGGTATTTATGATATTATGATATTATACCCGTACCAATTTCTTCAACATAAAATAAAATCGATTACATGTGTACACTTCCTGTATGTACCTTCTATATGAGTGCATTGTTTTCATTTTTAACCGATTAAACATTTAAATTAATTAAAGTAATTTTTTTTATTGATACTTAGGTATTTTAACATTCTTTATTACAATAAATGTTTATGATCATTGTAATAGCTGATTAATTGGCACATCACTCAGCTGTACTAATAACAGTTCTCAAATGCTTATTAATTTAACTACAATTTATATAATATAATTGTATTTAAATGATAAGCATATAATGATGAATGATAACGGTAATTGGTATGTTATTATATTCATTTATTTGTTTAATCAGGATTTGACAATACTAAGGGATTGCTCTCAATGCTTATGCTATTTTATTATTCTGTTTGTGTTATGTTACACATATTGTAATTTTTTTTGTGCTGGGTTTAGAGCAAACATGTGTATCTTAATGTAATGATATAATTTTGATATAGTTCTTAAAATATTGTTTACTTAAAGAATGAATAACTAATATTAATACAACTATAATTCGCTTCAACCATATTTATGTTTTTTATTTTATTATTTTAAAAAATAAGGCTTATTTACAAAAATTAAGACATTCATTATTTATCTGTTTTCTATAATATTTTAGAAATAACCCCTTCCAGTCATTGTTCTTTAAATACTCACAATACATTCTGATATAGTAACAATAGTTTGAATTATTCAAACTTTATTACAGATATTCTTCCTAAAATATTAACAAAAATGTTACACAATTATCGACACTAATAATAGATTCTTAAAATAACTATTTAGTTTAATAATAACGTTTAATTGTATAATAACATAAAAATCTATTTAAATTAATCTGTTATTTTCAATCCTTTCGACATTGCTATTACATAATCAAGATATGAACAACAAATCCGGGTAAGTTTTAACAATAATTGAGGCCATATTAAATTAATTGCCTATGAAGGAAGAAAAACACGATCATTTTTATTTTTACGCACGAGTTATTATAACAAGGCGATTATATTAATTGATTGAATTGAATAATTTTACAGATCTATTCACAACATAGGTACTATGCTCATGTAAGAAACCTTTTATATTATTCAGTTTTGATTCAATAAAATAAAATCCCTTAAATGAAATAAATAAATATTATCACACGTACAACCTATACATTTGATTTGTAAATGATTATTAAATTCATACGCATGTCTTCAGTCATCTTTTGGAACATATTGTTTTGAAATTTTTGTCTATGTATTTTATTTGTGTGCTCGTGAAAATTAGGTTATCATATAATTATTAGATACTAAAAAACAAAACAAACCAAACAATGGAACGTTTCCTAGATTAAATTTACAAATCAAATATTTTATTAAATAAAAACTAGTGAATTATAATTTTTATCAATAAAATATTTATCACATTATATTCAATAGATATACAAAATGAGCAACATTTCTACTTATTTTTCTGTTAAAATTGTCTCTATACATTAATGATTACAATAATAGACTTTTAAATGTAAAATTACGGTCACCTGTGGTCTAGTGGTTAGCGTAACAAACTACTAAACCCAAGATCGCGGGTTCGTAGCCCGGCAGGTGGCCCTAGGATTTTTTTAAGGGAGTAAAAAATCCTTAGTTACGCCGTCCTTCGGAAGGGACGTTAAACGGGGGTCCCGAGCCTGTGCGATGTCAGGTACTCGTTAAAAATCCCTATCCTAATTAAACCTGGATAGGCAAAATTTAGAGCTCCCACTGTAGCATCGTCCGATTAGCCATAGCAGCATAAAGTGACGTTAAATGAACAAACAAACAAATGTAAAATTAATTAAAGAAGTTGAAAAATATATAGGTAGTATCTAAATTGACATAAAAATAAAAAACTGAAGATGAGCAATAAAACCCGAAAATTGAAGTATATATATATATATATATATATATATATAGAAAGAATTTTGACAAATAATCTATGATTCTGTCGCTTAATGTATATACTTCGGGTAAAAATATCTGTTTAAATAATTACATTTATTAAAAATAACAACTATCATTAGACCGAAAATGAAGACAGCACATTTCTAATAAAAATCATAATTATTAGTCGAAGCGGATTATATTTTTACTGTAAAGGAGATAGTTGGGGGGTGCAGTCACAAGAACACTGAATAAGTAATAAACTTATAATTATGTGCCGACGTTTCGACCTACAGTGTAGGTCATCTTCAGGGCGATTTGGAGAGCGAAGTCGTTAGATGTAACGGCTGGCTAGTACTCGGGTTAATATAATATTAATATTAATAGGTACTAATTATTCTTTCTTTAAGTAAACAATAATTCGAGAAAATGTTGAAAATATCAGGAAGAAAATCAGATAAAGGTCAAGAAAATTCTCTTGTATAGGAAGTACTTTTTATTTGTACGCCAACGTTTCGACCCACATTACAGGCCTTCTTCAGGACTATCCCCCAGCTCTAATTCAATCCCCTCTCGGTCTTATTTCTATTACTTACTACTTAATGCAATATTCTATTATACTATAATTATTGTTATTCTGTGACATGTATTATTTTAATGTATTTGTATCTTGTATATTTTGCCCCGAAGAAGACCTGCAATGTGGTTCGAAACGTTGGCGTACTAATAAAAAGTTCTCCTTATATAAGAGAATTTTCATGACCTCTACCGGTACATTTTCTTCCTCAATAATTTGAGAATTATTAAGTTTGCACTAAACCCATCACAAAAAAATTATAATATGTAACAAACCATTAACAGTGCACTATAACATAAGTAAAGTACTGAAAATAATTCCATAGTATTGTCATATCCTATGACGTCATGACATCAAGTAATGAATATAATATAATGATAAAACAATAAATAAATATAATAACATACCAATTACCAATACGTTTATCATATAAATAAATTGTATTAAATAAATTGCACATAAATATACATTCATCGAAGTATAAAATAATCTAGATATGATACCTATCTATAAAAAATTAACTTTTCAATAAAAAATCTTTAATTATTACTATTTTAACATACTGTTTGTGAATTATAAAATCTGTTAATTTAAAATATTAATATTAATGATTATGATTTTATAAATATAATATAAGGGAGATATCGTTTAGTTGACCTCTACTGAACCAAGTTTATATTACATAATACTTCATCATTACCTATTATGGTAATGTCATAAATTATTTTAATATAATAGGATATAATTCGATTGTTATTATAGTTATCTCATCTGTATTAAAATGTTAAAACTGCTTGAACTAAAAACAAATTAAGAATTATTTTTACATCAGTCATCCACGATCTGGTGGTTACGATGAATAAAGCATTATTTTTTAATACTCAAATATCTTGTTAATTTTTTGTTATTTGATTTTGTTTTTGTAAATTTTCCAACAAAAGTGTAATTTAATTCGAACCTCAATTGTTCGATTAATGTAATTATATAAAAATCAAAATAGCTACGTTAATGAAGGAATAAAAACGAATTCATTAGATATATTTGTTTTGTTGTTATTTTGATATATAAATATAGAATTTTAATCCGTACAGTAATTACTAAAACTGTCGATAAAATAAAATATTATTTTTTATTAGAACTGAAGTTATAAATTTAATATTTTTTTTTTTAATTTTATTGTCTTTACATGGTCTTCAAATTTGATGTATTTATTGTTTAGTTACAAACTTATAAATTATAAACTTATAGATTAAATTATTTTCTAATTTAATTTACAAGTTTCAATAATAATATTGCTGTTTACCAACGTTTATGAAGGAAAATGGCAATCTCAAAAGGATCAATATTCAAAACCTTTTAGTAGGAAAACTTATTGTATAATTTTAACATGTTAGTGTATTATAAATTTGACAAGCTTAATTTATGAGATGGCTTTAAATTTCCTTAAGGATTTTATTCCATACAAGGATTTTATTTCATTTTCTTAAGGCTTTATATATGAATTGATATCCTCAATTATATATATATATATATATATATATATATATATATATATATATATATATATATATATATAACCTGAGTGTATGACTCAGTACCTGCTAGGCGTTAAATCCAACGGCCACGCGCTCCTAATCGCCCTGAAGATGACCTACACTGTAGGTCGAAACGTCGGCACATAATATAAGTTCATCACTTATTCTGTGTACTTATTGACTGCACCCCCCAACTATCTCCTTTACATTAGATCATCCAGTCAACTATTTTCATCTCATATATTCCATTTAGTTATTGTTTATTTAAATTTATTGACCGAATATCATTGCTAGTAAATAATATTACTACATTTAAACTTTTTAAAGTATTCGATAATTAAATAAATAAAAATAAAAGAGAAATATTTTTCATATTTAAAAGATATTGTTTGTAAATAAAAACAGCAATATGGTTATAAAAGAAAATTATAGATGAGCGCTCTTCATAAGACATTTAAAAAGGATCTTTAATTTTTTGTTTTTAAAAAAATGCATAAACCACTAGAGACCTATTTATCGAATACATAGTTTCATTATGTATATAAGAGTTTTATGTATAACATGAATAGATTTATTTTATGTGAAATATCTGACGTAGGTATAATACGCATAGATAATGGTCGGATGGCGGCTAATAAATTTATACTCACCAATAAATATAACTTATTTATTATGTTCCGACGTATCGGCCGAATTAATAAACTCTCGTCAGAGCTGAGAAAAACAATAGCATTTACGGTGGTGCCAAAGACAATTAAACAGTTATTTGGACAGAGAGTAACGGAATGATAAAATAATGTAATAAAATGAACAAAAGATTATTAAATAATTGGCGAATTTATTCTATGAATAAATTTGAAGAGACAATGGTCAATGTTTATTGTACACAAATATAAGTGGTAATACGTTTTTTTTAAAGAAACAAACTAAGTACTAAGTAAGCGAGTTAAAGATTATTATGATGATGAAGTGTGTGTGTGTGTGTTTGTTGAAGGGAATAGAGTTACTCTCTAAATTTCGCTCCGGTAGGCTCGAACTAACCTCAATAGATTGCTGATTGACAAATAGATACCGGTAGAAGAGTCCTGCTGGGAGACAAGTAGACGGCTCAGGAGGAGGTCTTTGTCAAGTAGTCGAGGACATCCGGTCGGAGATGTACAAAGAGGCAGGTAGGAGAAAGGCGATACTTCCGATCATCTTCTGGAAGAAGATATCTCCTTGTAGTACTCCTCTTGGGTAAGCAGGTGTTGACACAACCCTATCTCACAGCAACGATTCCCTGAAATCCGAGTAGGCCATCCTCTTCTTTGGCTATTGTCCCTTAACTTGAACCTTTTATGTCCCACTACTTTTCTTCCCAAACCGATTCCATAGTAACAACAGTGTTTCCATTGAGTCTGCCCCAATTGTTGGCCATGTGAAACCCAACTTCCCGTTGTAAAAGCAATGTCTACATTTCAACTTATATTAAACTATAATAGTTGGATGTTGTAATAAAGAAATGGAACGAGGTGGCTAGCGTATATAGGGCTTTACTGATCTCTAGGTTCCTATATTTCCTTGTGGTTTGTTCTTATTACTAGATATCCTAAAGCGGATGTGAACTTCAGGTTATAATTGTTGGCGTCCTTGTACATATATTATTATGCAATGGAATTATGCCTAATATTTTAACTATGCACTCGCTTCTTATGGTTTAAAAAATATAAAATAAAAGTGTAACATTACAACTCTTGATGGTTCTTGGACTCAATACATGGTAGAGACTAGTGTTTCGAGGACAGGTTGTGCAGGAAGTTGAATTCTCCCGAGATCACGGTAACGTCAGTCTGCTTGTTTATTTAACGTCACTTTATTTTTCTATTTATTTTGCTAATTGGACGATGCAACAGTGGGAGCTCTAAATTTTGCCTACCAAAGTTTAATTTGGATAGGAATTTTAAATGAGTACATGACATCGTATAAACTCGAGACCCCCGCTTTACGTCCCATCCGAACAGCGGCATAACTAAGGATTAATTACTCCCTTTTAAAAATTCCTAAGACCACCTGCCGGGTAACGAACCCGCGATCTTTGGCTTAGCAGAGGTTGTTGTGCTAACCACTACAACACATGTCGCTGCTCAATCGTCAGTTTTTTCTCCTTATTTTGGGTACCCGCTTTATAGAGGCAGGGTGAGCCCCAGCAAGATCTGCAGGTCCTACAAGATACACCCGTGTCTATCAAAAGATTAAATAATTTATAAGCCACGGCTGGATTTGAATCCTCAGGAAAGAAACTCAGCGCTCTACCAACTGAACTACCCCGCTCCGTAATGCACTATGATATGAAAAAAATTGTATTTGTATTTTTTAATAATTTTTTGTATAGTAAGTAATAATAAAAACCCTTAAAACAAATAATAATATATGATAATAATGACAAGGATTTTTTTCTTTATTGTGTGGCACATGACCCAGAGCAATCATTTCGACCGGTCGCCCCCTCCAATATCCAGGCAATTAGAAATTTCATCAAAAAATCTCCTCGATTTTGATCAATTAACAGCAATCTCCTGCCCGCCATAAAAATTGATTGGACATTAATAAAGAGAGTGGGCCGAGCGGGCGGCTCAAAGCGGCCTTATTATATTATAGCCGCCCTTATTACAGTAATAGTATAGGATAATTATAATGATTGTTATTATTGGGACAGTATTATAGTAATGGTAGTAATATTGTAGTATAGCGATAGCCTGCCTCCTGCTCCGGTCCCCGAGCCTAAATACATCTACCTCTTTTCATTGATTAGAGCATTAGGTATTCATTGACGACATTCGTGATGGAGTCATTCAAAATCTATTTATTATATCAACATAACAGTGCCTGTAAAGTAGCGTTCCATCCAGAGTTTGTTTCTTAGGTATTTATTTAATTTACTATTTTAATTGACAGTTTTTGTCTAATCAATCATAGTTATTCCGTCCTGCATAATAAAATTTGATATACAAAAAAATAAAATAAATAGTTAATACAATGCTGGTATGAAGCATTTCCAAGCAGAAATAATATATTTCATTTAAGGATATAATAAGAGCAAAAATAATTGGAGCCAATATAGGATATATTAAAAAACAACTAAAATTAAACATCAATGAAAATAAACCTATGGAGTCGATATTTTGAGCCTAATCGCTCCCTAAGGACTCGTTCAGAATAGAGACTTGCATTGCATTAATGCATTACTGAACGTTTCAAGTGTATTGAGTTAAGTATCGATTAGTTGGAGGGTGGGCGAAAGCTGAGTGTAGTATTTAACCAATACATTCCACGAACGAGTCCTTGGGGAACGATTAGAGCAGTTTGCAACTCAAGTACTGGTGTAACCCTCCATATGTCACGTTTAGTATTATTGATGTTTTCTCTATGCAATTTATCAATTTTATTCACTTCTCGTGAATATTTCTCAACCTTGTTGATATGTGAAGATGAATAAACTATTAAGCGATGTAAAACATTAAGTTTAATGATAAAAAAAAAGAAAGTAACTATTGATTAATAAGTACTTAAGTGCTTCAATTCTGTGTGTTAGTATGTCTCACAACCATCTTCTTTTTCTTCATGCATCTCATTCCTCTTTAAACGAGGGTAGAGCTTTCTTCCATTACATAACTGATATAGTTACTTCGCCAAAAACACATCTATGTTGTGTGTTGATTTCTTTTGGGATGGGTGGAATATTATTAAAGTGCAGTATACGAATAGAAATATGTTGTTGATTTATGATAATGTTTTTTTTTAAAAAACTATTCCGGAAAATGTTCAACTGATTACAAATTAAAATAATAAAGAACATCGTTATGATTTATTTATGCTTATTTGAAATTTGATGATGACTTGTTCAACTCCTTTCATAAGCTGATATAAGTAAAAATTATTTTATTTCTGTAATCGGTGTCATACATTGTTAGGTACTAAAAAAAAATTAATCGACTGTCAATAAAAAAGTTTAAAATGAAAAGTTATAACAGTGGTTAGGGTTATAGTAGTAATTATTGGACCTTTTTATTTCAATACACGCCAGAGTGCAGCACTGCCTCATTTGAATAAGAAAGAATTTAATGAATGGTTTTAAACTTAAAATCCTTTATAGCGTTGGTTTGTTCTTACATATCTTATCCCAAATTCTCTGGGAACATATTAAAAAAAAAAGAAGAAATTTATCAACATATTAGGACGGTAGTTAATTCCAAATCAAGAGAAGGCTGTTAAATGAATGACATAGAGGTTAGAACTGATAGATGAGTCCTTAACCAAAGCAATTATACCGATATAATTTATTCTAGAAATCAAACCTGGATCGATTTAATCGATGTTGGTGCTCAGCTGGTAATTAATTAATAATAGGTTTGGGATGTCGATATCAGTTGCTGTTAAGTTTGTTTTTTGTTTTCATTTTCATGAAACATTTACATACATTTCACACGGATATGAGCTAATAAATAGAGTGATAATGTACGTTTTCACGAATCCACTGGAATAGTGAAAGTTCTATTCCAGTAGGCTAAAGCATTAAATAAATGTTATATTTGGTATTGATGGAGAGGTACCGCTGGGTACTGTTCTTCGTCATGCCTTCCATGTCATTTTGTATTTTTTTCTTCAGTCAGCCAATCTGCTGATTGTCAATTACTTGTATTTTACAGGTGTGGATGGAAATATAAAGAGAAAAAAAAATATTTGGTATTGTTAATGACTGAAGTCACGTATTCATTTATATTTTTCTCGGCATTAAGATGAAATAAGAAAACTGCTTGGATCGACGATCACTAAAACATGAAAAGCAAATCTTTGATTTGATAATCTCACCAAAAAATCTCGGTTATCTTAAAACAATAGAAAGAATGATTCGATTACAACTAGGAGAAATGATACAGAGAAATGATGATTCATGGCATAGCATTTTTACCTGCGTTGGGACTTGACTATTATGGAACGGAAGCAAAACGAAATAGCATGGCATTGAAACATCCATCTCAAAGGAGAAATGGAAGGGAAAATGTGATTTTACTAATAGAAAAATAAAAATACATTTATTACTTTTTACTTGAACCTTATCTATTACTTTTTACCTAAACACGATCTGTAAGTCTGTTCATCAATCTATGTGCAGTCAGAAGTATTGACTTTATACAGCCAGTAATAAAATTATTTTTATTTATTTATTTTTATTTTTATTTTCGAGAATATTAAAAAGGATGAAAAGTTAAAACTTGTAACATAACTCGAAGCGATAACTTGCGGAACTGATACCTATTATGTCCTTCTAACATAATAAAGTATTTTTTATTTTGAAGAGAAAACGTTTGTCTTGGTCGGGATTCGAACCCGCGTCTCTAGCGCTGTTCTCTAACCACTGAGCTACCAAGGCACGCAATCCAGCCAGACAAATCCATTCTATTCACCGATCCTATAATAAAGTTTCATTTCTATTTTGTACAAGTGATAAGGTGAAGAGGTTAAAATATCGCTTTGAGGGCTGAGGATGGATATGATTGGTTATATTTCATTTTCCCCATATAATTATCGATTTTACTTATTTCGATGTCGATAAGATGATAGTGAATACTGTGAAGTGAATAGTAATAGCGAGGATGAGATTGTGCTGCGTGGCTAGGAGAGGGGATTGGCGAGGGGGAGGAGGGGGGAGGGGGCAGCTGGAAGAGATTAGGATCTGGCTAATTGCGGCTCGATAATTGGCCGCGCCGAGCCACGCCCACCGCAACAATCGATACATCGACTCATAGATAACTGTCGGGACGTTCACCTGCCTCTCGCCGTTACTGGCTCTCACATCCTTATTCTTATCTAAGTCACTCCTTCCAGCATTATACCTTACAATAACTATCGATTAGTGCCTCTCGTGGCGATGTGGTGAATCGATACCTGAGTTGTTTGCTCTGATTCTGTTGGTTTGGAATGGTTTACTATAATAAGGTGTTGAAGCAGATAGAAAACTGGATAAACCCTTCATCTAAAACCTAATTCCTAATTTTAATAACAATCTTTTTATTCCTATTGCAAAATCGCTTTTGCATTATTAGGCGTTTTAATTTAGGTTATATGCAACAATATATGGTGCCTATACAGTGTAAAATTATAGATTGATTGTTTTAATTTAAAATTGACGCCATTTTGTTCAAAAGAACCAATCAAATTTCACATGTTTTTAAGTAATCTACAAATTAAAATGGCCTTAGAAAGGTTTCTTACATTGTGTTTTTTCATTACAAACTTAATTTTATTCCACAATATAAATCGTGATAGCTTGTAATATTAAATAGTATTTTCTTTCATGAAATATAATCGTTACATTATATTTTCTGTTAATTTTAACTTGATTTTCCAATGAACTAAGAGCTGCTTTTTTTAATTGAAGTAAAAAGCAACAATCTCATTCAAAACCACCTCTAAAATATTTTTACCTCTTTATTGTGACATATTTCTTTTAAATAGCGTCTTTTTGTCAGGTCTGTTTTAATATCCCCTAGAATATGCATTAGTTCCACCATCTCCTGTGTAATCTAAGTATTCAGAATGTGTGTATTATTCCTTGTTACCATAAAATTCTATTTTCCTCCATGCCAATTCAAAATACAATGTCAAAACTTTATTTTTTTCATAATTACCTCCATGTTCATAGCGTTACTAATTAAAGGAGCATTCTTCAACAATAATAAGTAACGATGTTGAAAAAAACACATCGATTTTACATTAACGAATTGGGCATTATCAATATAAATTAACACATCTATTGTTTTTCTTAAATTCGTGAAAGATTGGATTTTATTTATTCATATGAGAAATTTGTGAAGGATTATTTTCATTAATCTGTAATGATATTAAATAACTGAAAAGAAGTCATTATCATTAGGTTTCTTTTATTATAATTTCAATATTAAACAAAAAAAAATATATGTGTTTGGCTATTATAAACACATGTTCTCTCCAATGATAAATTATCTTCCTATTATTGAATTCTGGGGTTATCAATTGTTGAACAACGGAACTTCTGATATAGAGGTATTGTTTGAAAATATGTGAAGAGATAATTCTTAAGTAAACTGAAAACGTTCAAGAGCCTGTTGGTTCTATAAATCGGAGCAACAATCGATAGTGATGATGAATCGATCCAGAAGGTGAAACAAATGCTAAGAAGGTGGACGAGAGGATGAGCGGTAGCCGTGACCAGGTAGTAGCCAGGTAGCAGAGAGCTGATGACCAATTAGTAGGATCCATGAGTGATGGCCGCCGACCACTCACTCGTACTAATGCTAATAGTCAACCGCCTCCGGGGGTGGGCTACCTATTCAATAACCGCTTCTCAAACAGAGCTATATATCAAGCGGGACTCGAACCCAGTCCCATAGCCCCGGGCCACGTCGCTCCAGTCACACTGCTCCAGTGGGCTAATGAAGTAGACGACTCACTCTGAGTTAGTTTGCATACCCGAAATAAAATTCTACCAATTACGGAAGACGAATAATCAACATTAGAGAAAAAATGCGACTAATTAGTCTTAAACGCCTTGGGTGTTTACAATGTTATTTGGCTAGAAAGCTTAATTTAGGATTACGAACCATAGATTAACAAACTATCCATGACAATATTAGACAGGTTCATAATATTTCTTAAACCAAAGCATCAACTCACATCACTCATACATCTAGAGTCTCATACAGTCCAAATCTGTCCAATCCCAGGGTACAAGATCTTGCTTTTCCGATCTGAATGAACGTTCTCCCAGAACCAAACCATTCGAGCGTTCCTTTCTAGCCCGCTCAACCACACATTGGAACTCACTCCCACCCAATATCCAGCATGCATCTTCCTTATCCATATTCAAATCCATGCTTTTCTTAAATCTCCTAAATCCTCAAACAGATCTAATCAGTTACAATTAATAGCTCATTTCTCATAGAAATAACTAATGGCTTACTGTCAATTGTCTTCACTTCTAACAATATTATTTTTTATGTATTTTACAGTCCCTGGCCATATTAATGTGACCACTGGATAGATTCGTTCTTGTTACATGTTTGCATTATCTTTCTGTATGCTTAATGATGTAAATCGAGATTAAATATTAGTTTTATGGTTTTAAAGTTAGTCATCTGATAATAATATGAAATTGAAAAAACTAGTTTCGAAAATAAATCTTTATTTTTTTAAAATATTTCGCGGTGTCACCCTATTTACACACTATTTTACATATTGATAAAAAAAAACCTATCAAAATAGTTAAAATATATGATACAAATAATAAATCAACAATAAACTTACCGAATCCGACTTGTATTTAATGAAAAAGAAACAATAAATCCACAAAAATTTCAAACACAAATTATGCACGCCGTCACTCGTAAAACAAAATGGATGTACTAAAACCAAAAAAAAAAAACTTTCAAAAACTTATAAAAGTGTTGCCATTACTTAAAACAGCAATTTATTAAGACCCACGAAAGTATATAAAAAAAAATTAGGAAAAACAAAAGAAAATAATCTTTCTTGGTGGTCACATTAATATGGCCAGTGACTGTATGTGCGTTTATTTATTTAGCTTAATTCTTGTTAATTTTGTTGTCATTTGATTTATTTTTCTGACATTTTGAATATTCATTGAACTCATAATTCCTAAAACTTTTGAGATATCTAAATCACGTGATAATTTGGTGTACCTTTGTCCACCATTTGTTACTCTAGTCTTTAGCAATCTATTTATTTAGAATGTTACAGTTTACCGATGTTAATGATGATGGTTTGTTAACAAGCATGTAAATAATGACCTTGACGTCTAGACCTTGCGGAAAGAATCTTTCATGGTGGCCCAAAGATCATCAATTATCTACCAATACAAAAAACGATGTAGAATAAATGGTTTTACCTCCTATTAATTAACGAAAAAAATAAGTATTCAGAGTAAAATATGAAATTAAAACTTTCTTCAATTTCCACACGCTTACCTCAAGTACCTACTTATACTTATACAATAATTTTTCTCGTGGTATGCCTTTAAAGATTGGTGGCAGGGTCACCTGTGGTGTAGTGATTAGCATAATAACCTACTATGCCTAAGACAGGCCAATTGATTGCCAAAACACTTTTTAAAAGAGAGTAAATTATGCCTAGTTGTTTATTTGTTCGATTGACATCGCTTCATGCTATGGCAATTCGGGCTGCAGTGGGAGATCCTAAATTTTGCCCATACAGATATACTTAGGAAAGGGATCTTTAACGATTAGCGAGACCGCTAGGCTCGGCACTATTGCTTCAGGCCATTGTACGCTCCCTCCGACGGACGGCATAAACAGAGAATTTTAATCCCTTTAAAAAATCCTAAGAACGCCTGCCGGGCTGTAAACCCGAGTTCTTGGGCATAAAAAGTAGTAACGTGGTCACACGCCAAATTTGTTTCTGTTCTTTGAACCCGACATCTTTTTCGATTGATAATGTTTTTAATGGAAAATATTGGTTTTTAAGCACCATTTAAAATTATAAATTTGAAAAAAGATGCAATATAATTTATACAAAAAATATTAGAAATCATTTAATTATAATTTTTTATAATTATTGGTCAATTTTTTTATTTTAAAAAATAAAAACATTTAATTATAAATTAGAACGGAACAAAAGATAAACAATATCCTACTCTAACTAATATTTTTTTTAGGGTTAGAAATTGAGTAAGTCATTTAATAGCATAGTATACACTCGAAATTAAACTTGATGACATGCTATTCGCTCTAATAGCATCCTTCCCTGATATAGTCCTGTAATCCTCAAACTTTTGTTCCCTAAATTAGGCAGCCGTGCATATATATATATATATATATATATATATATATATATATATATATATATATATATATATATATATATAGGCGAAACAAGGGGGTTTATTGGGGATGTAACGCCCCCATTGCTTAGAAGAAATTAAAAAAAAATTGTAAGTAACAAAATAAAACTTTGAAGGATTTTACTTTTTCAAAGTTATTATTGCGGGATTACAGAAGTTAGGGTCAATAATGCCAAAAACACAACAAAGAAAGTGCAAACACAGTTATTTTAATGAATAAAAGGTACACTAAAATGACAAACCAAAACGTAATACTGTTTATTTACAATTAATTATATTATTATAGCGGCAGTAGTGGCATCTAGCGGCAACAATAAGATCGCAAATGTGAGAAGAACAGTTTAAACAATTTTTAGAATCTAGAAGTAAAGTCTGGATGGGTCTAGAAAGATCCCTATGCAATTAAGTATAGTAAGTTATTGTAACCAATAAATAGGGTTACTTGTATTTAAAGGCTAAATGAAAATAACATTTATAACTTCCAAAGTAACATTTATAAAAAATTATAATCTATTTATTTAATTTGAAGCTACATGATTTATAGTATAATACATATTATACCTATATTACCAGACATCTTTTTTGAAGGGAGTAATATGTTGGAGTGGTTGACTGGTGGGGGTTAACGGTAAACGGGTGTGTGTGTGTATATATATATATATATATATATATATATATATATATATATATATATATATATATATATATATACACACAGATAAAGATAAACTTATAAACAATATGGATTATTGAATATTAAATGCCAGAAATGAATTATGCATTAACTGTTGCATTTATTAGAAGCCAAATTGAGATGGTCTAGTTGTTGAGTTAATGAAGCATAAACGGTCGTTAGCCAAGTGTTGGGCCGTGCCTGGGCGATCATCACAGATCTGGGTATCATGTGCACTGCTTACTTGATAGCTTAGTCATTTTAATTAATTAGTTAACTAAACTGTCGTTTCAAAATTTTATCAATTTTATAAAAATAAAATAATAAAACATATTCTAAATAAATAAATTGGAGCTTAAATAATCAGAAGGCAGAGGCGACATGCCTTCTAGATTCTTATTAAATATGTTTTTAGTATATTTATTTAACTTTACTAATAATAAGTAATACCGTGACTAATACATACAGAGAAAATATTTACTGGTAATACTCCAAACAGCGTTGATAAAGTTCATCTTCTTTTCAGAGTCCTCAGAGGTTAACAGGAATTGAAGAAGAAACGAGGTTAGAAACTAGTGGGTTTGAATTTACATAACTATTACCACGCCTGTTTGGACTTACAGGGTTGATCTTTGAGGCTCCACTAGGCCATCGAATTCCTCTCGTATCCAATCCTTATAATTCAAAATCCTTCGTAAAATCCTCAATGCTCCTTACTCTGCCACGAATAAATTATCCATAATGACTTTAATGTGGCCTGAACCCGTTATCAATCCTTCCTTGGAGAAGTTCTGTTTTTATCCCAATCTTGCTCCCTCATCAATATCTCGAGACTTCTGAAAAGAAGATGACCTTGTGTTCATTTAGTTTTGATCTCTTTGTTATTCAAATGAGGTAACTGATAATGCATGAAGAATAAATCCAGATGATTCGAATAACGCATGAATCTGTCGTCCGTCATTCAAATAAAACCTACTCTATTACCTGGTGTATTGGCTGGTATTTATGGAACTTTTCTCCTTATCTTGTAAACAATATATTTATGTCCATGTCATATTCATTGTATTTCGATTAATATGAGTAACAAGGCAGCTGTAATCATTGTCCAGTTTGTAAACAACGTAGGATAATAATTTCCGGAAACCGGCTAATACACAAGAACAATCCCTAACTCAGCTCTCTTTTATCCTTCTTATTCTAATCCGATTTACGCCTCTGTCCGGACCAGAGACGAGCGGAGATATCAGTGGCAGTGGCCGGAGTCAGGTATAGCGCGCTCTCTACCTGACTCCAATTACCGCCAAAATCATAATTGGCGGGAGGAGCGCCACGCTGGCGCCTCTCACTTCTTTGCCGCCTTTTTTTTCCTGTAAATTTTTTTTTTTTTTTTTTAGTCCTTTCATTTCCTATATATATGTGTGCCCGCCGGTAAATGAAAACGTTTTTAAAAGGCGAAAGAGAACGAGGTATAAGAAAAAAAAGAGATGCAAGGAGCCGAAACCATAAATAAGGCGGGGAAAGGTTGGCGTAGATCTGGAATATGCTTCGATCAGCTGATCGTCGGCAGGTATATTACTCGTAAAACCACACACGCGGTTTGCCTGAAACCATATTGAATTCGACAAGGTCCATATTATTGCTTTATAAGACATACTTACTTCTTCGATTCTCGATAATTCTCCGAAGCATCTGAAAAGAAGAAGGCCTCGTGACATCCTAAGTTGAATTTGTTATTTAGTTATTTGAGTACTACCGCAAGCCAGTTTCTCTTCTTTCCTTTATCCATGCCGCTATGTAACATTCATTTTCATTAGATTTACTTGTTGTATTGCTAAAGTACCATTATAAATTTCAATAAGTAAATTAAAAACAAAATTACGATCATGGCAAGTTATTCTTCAGTCTTCAATTATTTTCTATTTCATTAGTAATTAACAATTATATTCATATTTGTATCAAGGTCTCAGGTTTTAATCGGGAAATGATGGACCTTGCGAAATCTGCAGATGGTGGCTCACCCAACCTCTGTATAATGAGTACGCTTATTTAGAGGAATCTCTGGCGTTTTAGTCTCGTCCAAATCACCTCCCTGAACAACCGTTAGCTTGGCAACATTTCAATCTCTTCCGCTGAAGCTAATTCCCTTCATGGGTTGTAGTGAGTTGTCAAGTTTTTAAAAATTAAATTATTAGCCCCCTCCGAAGTAAAATCGTGCTTGCTTAAATTATCCTTTCTCTTTCCACATTATTAAAATTTAGCATTTAGAGTGACTCTCGGTTAGCAGATTGTATGGTGTTGTATGGTGTTGCTAAACATAGAGAAAACCAAGGCCATCATTATAGCCCCAAGTACCTTAATTTCCTCCCATTTTAAACCTTATACTTCCCGCAATAACCTGCCTATTCACTTCAACACCTTTCTTGGAAAGGTCCATGTCACCTGTCTCTGAATAGCGTTTCTCAGGTCATATTACCTATGCTACCTAATATTATCTCCCCTTTATTAGGCTACCTCAGTGTGTAAGGTCACTGTCTTTTATTGCATAGGTGACGTAGTTATTGTGTTGTTGCTCGTAAATAACAAGAATTAGGGTTACCTATGGGGTAGTTGGTAGCATAGCAAGCTTCAATGCCAAAGATTGCAGTCATGTAAGAATGACATGTTATGCCAGGTGGTACTAGGTAAGATCGCTAAACTAAATATGCCTCTATTGGCAAATTTTAGGACCCACTTTAGCATTTCCCGATTAGCCATAGCAGCATGAAGTGGCGAAAGAAGAATAAACAAACAACAAGAAGTACAGATTTCATTTTTAAACAATATTTGAAAAAAGTTTGATTTTGTTATTTTTACTTTACTTTAGCTTTTTGATCTGCATCCCATTTGTCATGAATTAGGGAAATGCTGACTTGATTTTTTTACAGCGGGTTTATTCCAGCACGCGCCATTTTCTGCGATCATATAGCTTTTATATATTTATTATAGCTTCAATGAATTTAATTTTGTTTCAACCAATTTAATAATTTAATCAATCAAATTCATAATTTTATTAATCAAATTCATAATTTTTTTCAACCGATTTCTTAATTTGTAAGATGTCGCCGTGTGATTGTCAAGAAATAATATTTGGATATAACATATATATTTTAAAACAGATTTGGATGTATTAATTATTATATATTCTGACGATATACTTATATAAGGAGGTATATATATATATATTGGCATTGGGCACGTAGTTGGTGCAATCAGTAGACGTGAGAGTCTCGACACTGCAGATCACCTCTTCCAAGTTCTGTATTCCTCTGCCAGAAGACAACATCTCTCTTGCTTTTGATTTTACTTTTGAAAATGCATATTCTGCCGGATTCAGCATTGGCGAATATGGTGGCAGGTATTTTATTGGATGGAACTCTCTAACCTGCTCAGTTTTGTGGATAGCTGCATTGTCCTTCACTGAAATACCATTGATGAGGGAAAGTTGATCAAGTTTTTCAAGCAATTCAATCAAAAACTGGCAAAATAAATCACTATTACAAGTCCCAGAAGCTATAACTGAAAATGTAAGGTGCAGGCAGCGTTTTCTTCAATTACTTCCTTTAATCGCTGCAAGAGTTTCGGGTGTCAAACTTATACGATGGGTACCACCTCTTTTTTTGATGTTATATGATTTCCTGACAACCACACCACGACATCATACAAATTATGAATTTGATTGGTAAACATGAAAATGGTAAATATGAAATTGGTGTGAAAAAATTATGAAATTGGTTGAAAAAAATATGAAATTGGTTGAAAAAAATCATGAAATTCACTGAATAAGCTATAAATACAATCCTAGCCTTCAGCAATTATAAATATAATCACATATTCATTTTACTGATGTCCAATAGACTCAAATCTTTGTCCTTGATATCCGTAATTAACCAATTTGCTAATCCATAACATAATTTAAACGTTTGATATTTTTAATTTAACATGTGCAGAGTTTTTGTGAACCATTAAGCTATCGAATTCCTCTCGTATCCAATCCTTACAATTTAAAATCCTTCGTAAAATCCTCAATGCTCTATACTTTGTTACGATTAAAGTCATCTATAATGACCTCAATATCTCATTTGTTGCTAATTTGGCCCGAATTTGATTTCAATCCTTTCATGACTAACTTAATTTCCACTCAAACCCACTAGTCTCAAACGTGGCCATATATTCAGTTCCATATAATCCTTGGAGGCGTCTGAAAAGAAGATGGCCTTGTGACCTTCCAAGATGAATTTCTTATTTGAGTACTACCACTGGGTTAGTTCCTCTGTTTGCCTTTATCCATGGTATTATGTACCATTCACTATATTTACTTGTAATTACTGCTGTATACAATTGTTAATTTCATTTTTTAAAAAAGGGTGACACGTTCCTGTTATTCTTAGAGATATTTTCACGTACAGTTTTTTATTATTCTGTTAGGTTCTCTTGATTAAAAAAAATATAAAAATATTTTAAATTAGAACGAGAATCATATCTGTTAAAAGCAGAGGACTAGACAGTGAAGGAATGGACCAATCAGCCGGCGCCAAGGAAGATAAAACAGAAAACTATGAAGCCTTCCTTTAATGACATAACTACCTCTTTTAATTGTTCAATTTCCTTCGAGTCCTCAAGACGGGAGAGGCAGAGGGACGATGGCCAGCCAAGGAGGATGAGGAGGAATGGTATTATCCTTCTTCCTTCCATTTATCATCCTCTTTAATGTTGCTTCTTCTACCTCCCTGTCATTAGTGAGGCTACTGCTCGTTAGTGGACCAGTTCAAGTCTCCTTTCGATGGCCATTACTTACAAATGATACTTTACTTTACTCAATCTCTGTTTTCTTTAATTTATAAAACGTTTGCTTGTTCATATATAAGATACTAAAAAGAAAAATATCTTATCCTATACTTATAGCCTATTCTTGGTGGGTTCAGTACATCTTAGAGACTGTACTGTTTCTAGGACTTTGTCCTAGATCACGCTCAACACCTATGCACACTTTATTGAGGCTGTGTAAGCCCTCCAGGAGGGTCTCCAGATCCCACAGGATCCATTCCCGTATATAATAATAATATATATATATATATATATATATATATATATATTTATATATATATATAACATATTAAATAAATTATATACCACCGCCGGATTTGAACCCTGGACCCTTGGCAGCGATATCTTAGTTGGTAAAGAGATAATTAATGCGCTAGAGGGTAGTGAGTGATGGTAGTAGATGGCTTGGCTAATAGAGGGCTCTTTGATCTGGGGAGAGGGGAGATGATGACGTGTATACACATATATATGTATATATTTTTAGTGACGGTGACAATATTAATATCAAGGAACGCCGGTAGAGAGTGCTGTACTAACGAGCAGCGCTGCCACCCAGATCCAGATATAGCATCATAACCTCATATATCTCCTCTAATTGGCGCTTTCTCATCATCAGAAATATTCTTGGTACATATTTATGTATATATACACATTTCCGGGAGAAGGATATTATTAATAATAGCGATAAAAATAAAGCCCTACAGTACTATAATATGTTACTCATGGCCGCTCTGACAACTAATCTCTCGCTTGTCTTCATACCTTTTTCTTATTAACAGCTAGATGGATATAGCTGGAATAAATTAATAAACAGATGGAACTCAAATGATCTACAGACCCTCCTGGGGACAAATTATCTCCCTGCACAACCGTTGTAAGTTGAAGTCTCCACCTTGTAATGAATACAAGACCTTTCATGGGCTGTAGTGGTAAGGGTGTTAGTGCATTATATTCTACAAGATTCGTGCAAACAACAAATAATGAAGAGTAATTCCATAGAAACGTTAATATTCTTTGAGTCTTGTAAAACTAATTACAAATATTTTACATGGAATTTAATCTTCTCGAAGATTGTTTAGTTAATAACCAATAGTTAGCACTAAAGAAGTAGTTATTACGGTAACACCATTGAATACAGCGTTTCGCTTCATTGCCTTATTATAGACTAGAATTTATATCTGGTAATATTTTAACGGGTACATTTCGTTTGTATACACTGGTAAATCTTACTAATATTATAAATGTGAAAGTTTGTATGTTTGTCTCTCTTTCATGCAAAATCTACTGAATGGATTTAGATGAAACTTTACAGTAATATAGGTTATACATCAGAATAACACATGGGCTATAGCAAGCGCGGATTTCGGGGGGGGGGAGTACGGGGGCAGGTGCCTCCCCCCCCGACAGTTTTATAGGAACTGTGGAGAATCCATTATAGTACATAATTAAAGGAAAATAACATGATCATAGTTGTTAAAATATCAGAAAGAACAAGAGTGAAACTATTTGTTTTGATATCCTACTAATCTTACTAATATTAGAAATGTGAAAGTTTGTATGTTTGTCTCTCTTTAGTTTTATGTTTGTCAGTTTTAGAGGTACTGTGGAGAATCCATTATAGTACATAATTAAAGGCAAATCAGGAATTTAGCATCTTGAAATTTGCAGATAGGTCCTTTGTATGATTTAAGAAAGAAGTTTATAATAATTCCACCCTTATTATAATATGGGTTCAAAGGTTGTATGGAATCCGTCAGTTTTGAAGTTAGACATCTGAAATTTTGTACGAGTAACCTATAGTGAGAAAAATTAAATTATTTATTATTTTAAATTATTGTTAAAAAGCACTGTCAAGAAACTTTATGCGGTAGTCCAAATTCTATGCGAGCGAAGCCGCGGGCAAAAGCTAGTCGTATATAACGGAAATACATAGAAAACCTTTTTCTGAACTATTACCCAATTATTTGCTACATTAAATTTATCTAGCAGTGCAATTCTTCCATTACTGGTTATCGTTGCGTATATTCCGGTGCTTAAAAAACTATTCTTATTCCTCGCTATATATTCAGTACCATAATACCATCGGAAAAATACAAAACTCTAAGCCTTAAGTCTCTAAAATACACGATAGTACTAGCCAGTCAACGTTTCCACATTACTAGGTTACGTCTCACATCAATAGTACATACAATCGCATCAATCAGAAAATTCAACATTAGTCCAATCAAATACTACGGAGGTAACAGCTGGGGAGGTTATATTTAGAAAGATCTGATAAGCGTTAAAATAAGTTATTTTACAGTTTCTATGTTTTATTTTTTTTCCATTTTCAATTATATATTTTCAATTTCATATATGTTGATACTTCGTTGATAATTATTAACTGTTTCTCTTTTTGTTGCAGGTGACGGAAATAAACTCATCGCCAACAACCAAGTCCTGCCCTACAGACAGCTGGCCCACTGAACAGGAAATAATGGTACGAAACCTTTTAGGTTATATACACACTTATTATCATTTCTAGGTACATATTTAATATTATGGTAGATATATAGGTGATACTTAATCTGTAATACCTAGTAAATATTTTAAGATAGAATATCGTGATTCCAAATACATATTACACATTGTCAGAGCTAGTTAATGAAAAAAAAGTAACATTCATTTGTAACCCTATATAACCTACCTCCTTATCACAAATAAATATAGGTTTATATATTTATTTTGATACCAAATAATAATGTACTTATTATTCATGCCGATAATGTTTGTGCAATTCGGATTAGGGATCTCACATATTTTTTATAAGGAATATATCGATATTTAAAATGTTTTTTTAACTCTCATTTTAACAACGTTAAAATAATCTATGAATTTTATACGAGGAAAAATGAACTAAATTGTTGTGAAAAGCCGTGTATACCACAATATTCCATCGGATTGTTATCAGCTATTTCTTTCAAATAAATGCTATTTTTTAAGTGGGTTTCGAAAATAGAGATAGAAAGTAAGGCAAAGAAAAGAGGTTTTAAATGTGGAATGTGGAAAAGTAACTTGGAACGGACTGGCATCATTACGTCATTAGAGGATTCCTTGATGAGTTTGATGAATAATTTGTCGGCATTCAATTTGTCACGCCTGGAAGTAGATGAGATCCAAAGAGCTGTGATCTGAATCATTGATGCCTCTTGCTCAATGTAATGTCCCTTATTGCATTAGTGATCCCATAATTCATTAAATAAGTTTCGATTCTCTTTACTGAGGCTGCCTTAGGATTACCGATTCTACTGCGCTACCTGCCTTCGCTTAGCCAGTTCCCACAGGCTGCTCGAACCATCCTCCCTCCAGAATATATTATTGATGATTTGTCGCCACGTTCTGGGTAACTGGTCACTTTATTAAGTACCGTCGGTTTCATTGTTATCAATTATTTTGTGTATATTGGACGCTATTGGGTTGAAAAAGAATACCCGTTACCCGTTACTTTTATCGACTAATATAAACTGGTTACTTCTATAGAATAGATATACTAGTTACTTTTACGGTATAACGTAAAGCAGTTACTTTAATATAATTGATATTCTTGTTACGTTTTATAGAATTCGCATATCAGTTACTTTTTATAGAATTTGCATATCAGTTACTTTTATGGAATATATGAACCATTTACTTATATAGATTAGATATAACAGTTATTTTTACGGAATAGGTATACCAGTTACATTTATATAATAGCTACACAAGTCACATTTTTAGAATACGTAAAGTAGTTACTTTAATGAATGCTACAACTGTTACTTTTTATAACATTCTCACATCAGTTACTTTTTATTAAATACGCGCATCAGTTAATTTTTACACAATACAAGAATACAAAAGCCAGTTAATTTTATTGGATAGGTTCCCTACTTTTATAAAACAATTACTGCAGTTACTTTTTAAATAAGGAAAATACCAGGTACTTTCATAAAACGGGATAACGGCAACTTTTAATAGAGTAGAATCACCAAAAGTCTAAAAATATCATGTTTGGTTGGCCACCATTTCGTGTTTTTGAAGTTTTATGAAGAGGTGCGCCTATTTTTTTTTACTTTTTTTCCAAAGATGGTTCATTGAAATATGAGAATCTTTGTCTAAAATAAGTCACATTTTTCTAAACGGCAAACCTTACCATAAATATTTATAAAATCCATGAAGTAATGTCTAATTTAATGTGGGAGTTAGATAGTCTGGGGGTGCAGTCAAATAAAACACTAAATAAGACAAACTTATTTATTGTAAGTGCCAACGTTTTGGCCTACGTTGTAGGCCATCTTCAAAGCTATGAGAGAAGAAACAGAACCAAAATAACTATAAAAAACATTGCAATGAAAATGAAATGAAATTAGCAATGGATATAATATTATAGGGCATGTATGAATACAAGATTACAGCATAAGAGTACAAAAGGTGGTAATGCCAAGCAATGATAATCCATCTCTAATTCCATTTACCAAATATTGCAATATTTTTTATAGTTATTTTTGGTCTGTTTCTTCTCTCATAGCCCTGAAGATGGCCTAAAACGTAGGCCGAAATGTTGGCACTTACAATAAATAAGTTTGTCTTATTTAGTGTTTTATTTGATTGCACCCCCAGACTATCTAACTCCCACATTAATCTTCCAGTCAACTATTATCCTCTCAATAATTTCTAATTTAGTTCATTAGTTATCGGTAGAACATTAACCGCCGTAAATAACAATACGTAATAATTTAAAAAAGTCATCAAGTGTCATTAATATTTGATTTTTCCCTAAATGTAAAATTAGAAATAGTAGGAAAAAATAAACGTATGTGGATAATGACACGCAAATTTTCATATATAAAAGAGTAATCGAGTTTTCTGTTATTGTGATATAACGGTTATACTGTACTAGATTCAAAGGAAAATATACTTTAAAAAATTACCGATTTATTGAATAATTTGGTCTAATTATTAGGTTATTTAGATAATAACCTCTGTAAAATAAAAAAATAACTGGTTCGTTATTCCTAGTAAGGAGCGTACTAGGTTACAATCACCATATCTGTTATTAAAGTGAAATTAACAGTTGCTAATGAGCTGGAGCGAGGCCGTTATTATAATTAAGCGGTTAATCACTTGATGATGTTATGTAATGGCGCGCTGGATTTTTGTCATGATGCCAACTGGCTTGGCATATGTTAAACTATTTTTTTACAGCACATAGCTTTTTATACGTTACAAAAAAACAATTGCTAAAAGAAAATGTATTAACTAAGTAATGAATGTAATAAGCAGAAAAGGACGGATACAAATAATTTATAATTATATAGTATGCAGATATTTTCATTTCAACACTATTTAGTAATTCTTATTTTCTGGTACCACAGATCGAGTATTGGTGCTGATATCGATACTTGTCGATTTTTTATTTCTCAAATTACTAGGTAGCAGTAGGAACTCCCTCACATACGAGTCTCCTTTTTTAGGCAATATAATACTTATCAGCTAGTATGAAACCTTTAATTAATTGATTCTTGAAGAAGAAGCAGTACGGACAAGTCATAAATGAATACACTTTTGCTTATGAATATGCTCCTAAATCTAACTATACTAACAGCAGATAGATTATACTCGTTTCGTAATAGAATATATATAAATATGGAAGGAGAGCGGACTAAAATATGTCCAAGATGTAGAGGCGGGACATGGAGAACCGGAACCGGGCGAAGGAGCTATTGGGGTCAACACACGCCCCCCGGCGCCTACCTCCTTGCCTTCCCTCCCTTCGACATTTTTGAACTTAACAGCGATGTTAACTTCGTAGTTGAACAGTCGTTATATGTCAATTACTAATATAACTTTAAGCCGTAATGTCATACTAAATTTGTCAATGTTAAAATTTATTAACACATATTACTTTCACTTATACATACGATACATGAAATACAATAAAATGCTTTCTTATTGGCGGTTTTGATTTGGGAACAATCATAAGTTTGTTATAAATAATTGTAAGGAGTAAATTTTTAAAGCTCTATGATTGACCTTTTGGTATCTCTTTATTCAGAAGAAGTTGTACCTACTTTTTTTTGAAGTTTTAAGTAGATTCACAAAAATGTTTGCTATACATGCTATACATTACACTATTTCTGTAGTAAGGTGAGAGTTTGGCAATATGATTCATATCATATTATCAAGTTCGTTGATGTAAATTTTTTTTTTTTTTTTTAAGTTTTCTCTTCTTGTCACGTAAATTTGTGCCGATCATAAAATATGCTATTACGTGGTTTTATCTGCTCCTGAGGAGTGCTTTGTTTCGGTGCAATGGAGTTCGGAAAATCGTTGTAAGGTCGACCCGAGTGGCTACAAATGGCCGTCGCCCGAGAGTACTCCGAAAAGGTTGGGCCAAGCGATTATCTTCTTCTTCCCTCCGGGACGTGACTCCATGTCCGCCGCCGCTCTCTCTCTTGGGAGACTCTACAAGAGATGCCCGAACTACAGGGTACGAGTGTCTCTCAGTGGCACGTTCTGGTAATGTTCACGATGTTTGTTCCTTTTGTTCGGCTCCTGTTTTAGATGCATTAGTAACTGTTAATATGAAAACGTAAAAGGTATCATCTTATCTAATCATCCCCTTATAAATACACCAAAACAAACGAAACAATGCTGTGTCACAAATTAGCCTCGAAAAATTGCTAAGGTGAAAGCATCACGGGTTATAAAGATATAAATTCAGTGTTAAATCTTTTAAGTAGCGCTGTTCGGGCGGAACGTTTAGAAGCTGCTCTTCAAAAACATTTTGATTGACATATTTCTTTATCATCATTTAATTTTTTGAGCCTTAAATATTTCTCTGCCTAAATAATTATGAAAACATTTGATTATTATTTTAATTATTTGATTTTTAATTGAGATTTTATTTCAAGATTGTCCTAGATTGTCTTCGCTCCAATAATTCGCAAATAAACTGCTTTAATCAGATTAAATTAAATATATTTTACTGAAATTAGTGTTTGGTAAATTGGATCCGATTCCTTAACAAGCAATGAAATCGATGGATTATTTTATAAAAGACATGAAATGGTATGAAACTCATGTAGTTTTCTACTTCTAAGCCGAAGCATACTCTAATCTACTAGCTTCTTTGAATAATTCATAACTGAATGGCTCTCCGCCCGCTATCGATATCAATAACCCGCATCTCTAGTTCCCTATGAATAATTATTGAACGATCCCTATGCTCATAGCATGTCTGCTCCAACACTAATGTTTATTTTGCCTTTTCAACTTGTAATATTTCCAGACTCCTATTTATCTTACACTATAAACTTAAAAAGCATTTCAGTTCAAACATTCACATAAATACCTGTTATTATACCTTTATGATTCAATAAAAAGCCTATAAATAAAGCCAAGGCAGATTTTATGTAGATTGAATGTCAATGTAGATTTTATTTTAGTAGATTATTAATTTTATTAGTAGTAATAAAGATGGACATATTTTATTTCAATACCTTTATAAAATATAAAAAGAATAATAAGTATTAAATCAAAATGTAATTGATATAAATATACACGTGTCATGAGGTAACTAGCGCTGTAGTGGCGCTTCCCGTAAACAAACCGGATTGGGCACAAACACAGGCATGCCGAGCCACCCAAAACCTATGCGTTTGATTTGCCAGAGTTTGGCAAACGTTACAAAGCTTGTTTAAATTTCGGAATATTTTCAGTTTAAAAATTCCATTTAAAATCGTTAATTTTATATACTCTTACTACTCTTTTTTATCATAAAGGTTTACAATAATTGATTCAAGAATAATTTAAAAGTCATTGATTATAAACAAAAAGATATAAATTTTACATAGAAAATGTTTAGTTACGTAAGAAGGTAAAAAGGGCATATTCTTACCTCAGATATAATCTCCTCGATGTGATCCTAAATACATTTTAACTTTTCTAAACATGGGTATGAACAACTTATTTAACATTGTGAATCTCATCGAAGAAAATAATCTCCCATTCTCCCTTCTCCGATGAAATTAATGATTATATCGTGCGTTTTAAGCATTATAACCTTACTACAGCCTCAATGTCGTGTTATTTAAGTTTTTAAAACCAATAACTACTTGATAAATAAGTTATTGGTAATTGGTACGACTGCCTGCCAACAATCACAAGAAAATGTTTACCTTTTTGATCTATCAATAATAAATTTTTGATTGTTGTTTGTGTTTCCAACTTTGAATTAAGAATAACATCTCTAATCTCAACACTGTCCATCGGCAGATAAAATTTAATCTATTGTTGAATTGCTATGATAGAATTAGAGTCATAATAAGAAAACTTTAATAACTTGTAATATTAATTAAGTTTTTCTTAGTATTAACTTTCATAATTAGAACACTATTTTTTTCTTAATTTATGTATTGAATTTTTGGTACTGGTGTCTTAACGCAGCCCTGGTTACTTTTGCCGACTTGTTCGCATGCGCGAGCAGTTACATTTTGTAAGTGTTACATTTCTAACAGTTACCTTGTATTTATTGGGGTTAAAAAAATATCAACGATTAGAAATCAAAAGAATTTATTGAAAAATGGAATATAATAATAATAATGAATAATTAATTAAACAACAATGAACAATTATGATATATGTAATATATATATATATATATATATATATATATATATATATATATATATATATATATATATATATGATGAACAATTAATTAAACAAGAATGGACAATGAACAATTAAAAAATACAAATAATAAAAAATCACTATAATTAAAACAAATAAGTTATGAAAAATCACAATAGTTTATTGACAAAAAATGTGTTAATCGCATTTAGATGGAAAATGCGTCGAATCCACACTTCAATATCAAGATTTAAATTGCATTTCCAAAAGAAACGTTCACCACAATACAATTTCATTTCATGGGAATTGCTAAATTTTCTTTGTTTTGGTAAAATATTTCGCTCCTGCAAAAAAATAATAGCTTGTTCTTCTGTTGTCGGCAAATCCCAAATACGCATTTTACACAAATAAATAACTAAAATAATAACAACGAAAAATCTATAACAAACTAGCAAACAAGCAATAAACAACAAATAACGAACAATAAATCAGCAATAATCAATACTCAGTAAGCAAGAAGAAACATAGAACAAATCAGCTTTTAGAAATATAACTGTTACAAAATGTAACTGCTCGCGCATGCGAACAAGTCGGCAAAAATAACCAGGGCTGCGTTAAGACACAAGTACCGAATTTTATTTTATATTCTATTCTATATTATTTTCGAGGCGATAAATTGATACTTTCAACCATAATTGCCAGAAAAACCGGAACCTAAATGATTCAAAGAAATCTATACCTAAAGATATAGAAAATCAAGAATCACAAAAGATGGACAAATCAAATTAGATCAGGTTCCCGAAAAAAAGAAACTAAATCTAAACCGTATAGAAAATGGACAGAATAGAGCCAAAAAGAGTAAGAGTGAAAATATTCTGGTAAAAGGAAAAAAAACCACATTACGTATCGTGATCCTTAGATGGTCTGAACTAAGAAAAAAAATTGTCTATATTAATAACTTAAAATATAACAATTTTAAACACTGAGTTAATTAATTTTAATTGCCCCAAGGGAAGAAGGAGAGAGTTGTGGAGGAGATAGATATGAGCTACTGGTCTCTCCTCGTTATTGGCTGACAAATGAAACACGAACCAGCTGTTGGTCCTTTGTCATCTTGGCTTCCTTCCCATTCACCTCTCTATTAGCTCTTCTTTACTTCTACCTCCATGTCCACGTTACGCATTAACGTTTCTAACATCTTCATAGTGAATTCAATTTATTATATCGAGGTGAATACTAATAATAATAAGGCTTATCGAACTTTACAAACTTTCGTCCTCTGACAACTATCCAAACTGCCTTAAGGCAATTCTCTCACCTACGCCTCTATGTTTACAAGGGGGCTTAGCGCTTATTAACATTTTAAGCATTAACATTACAAGCCCCTCTCAACCTACGCCACGCAAGCACTTTAATTATATTCCGCTTTGTGTAATCTTCTGAATTCTTTAGTGGTATCATCCATGTTCGGATCGAATATTCCATGCTTACCTTATTTTCAATTACCTTAAGACGATATTCATTCTCCATCGTTAGCGTCCACATTTTCTTATCCATAATGGAAAGTTGGAAGGACTATATTATTATAAATAAGACAGTTCCTGCCTATAAGCACGCCTACATTTCATCTTGAATTTCCTTTTTTCTAGTTATCATAGAATGCATGCCTATAATGGTAATAATAATAATTCTTAAAAACGATAGCGCAATTCATCATTGTCAATAATAATTGATGTCAATCATAATAAATTTGTAATTGTTCTTTTGAACCACATCAAACCGATATCTACTGAAGATGGCTTAATGATCACATAATCTTCTGATCCGATCCCATGCACATTAACCCCTGTTTTAATTCTGATTGGCTCATTAGTGATTATTTCTCAATTAACCGACCTATAAGATAGAAGCGACCTATATATAATATTATCTCGTTGGACACAAGTGAACAAGTGATTTCCAATCATTGATAAATCGCTGATAAAATTAATATATCATTATAAAATCCTATTTTAACAATAGCTGGAATATGAGTAGCAATTAATAGAACAACACGTGGGCATTTATATAATGTTAGATAGCCCCTACCGGATCGCGGTTCTTGAAGAAGTGCAGATACACAGCCCCGGTGTAAGATATAGCATAGAGGAGACATCCGCTTCTAAGGAGCGTTGCTATTGGTCGGATGAGGCTGTTAGGAGAGCTGCCATTGGTCCAGCCGGGGGCGGCATTGATCCACCTCCTCACCCTTACTACATCTCCAGCTTCCTGTCAATAACCCACTTGCTCTCCCTGTTTACACTCGTCCTTGGTAGATCGTAGTATTTGGTCCGCTTCCAACCGCAGATGTATAGCTTTTGTTTAACGACTTCCAATTCATTATTTTCTTATCAAATAAGTTTTTATTTAATGTGTTTTCAACCTTATTTCACCAACTAATGTGATGAAATCGGATAATCTCACAAATTACGCTAACAAATCATCGTGATTTTTAATGTGGTATCGATTGCCAATCTCAACAATACAGACTTGAAACCGTGTGGCATCACTTACAGTAATATTATATTGGTCTAAAGTATCACAAGTTTTTAAATATTGCTGATTTTAATCAAAATATTCTTTTTGTAACAAGTTAAGGAGTATCCCATAAAAAAAACTAATATACCCACTTCTCAATAATTGTGATATTAATATAAACTCTACATATAAGTTATTCTTAATTTTAGTCACAGTTTTTCTCAAAATAAGAACTTGTAACCAATCAACATTTTCAACATAAGTCGATATTTAGTTCGATGAAATGAGCACACAACATTTATTTCCAAAAATGCTACTTACTTATAATAGAAAACTACACAGTTGTATATTATGCTACTCTTTATAATGGAATTGTTAATATCTCCTTTTTTAAATGCTATTCTATTAGAATACTAACAAAGGTTTTTCTTGTTGTTGCAGGAACACCCAGGCTTGCGAGGGACCCCACTGGCGATGTTGGCGGCCCAGTGCAACAAGCTATCCTCGAAGTCGCCCCCACCTCTAGCGGACGCGGCAGTCGGGAAGGGCTTCCACCCTTGGAAGAAGAGCCCTCAGCCTCCCACGTCCAGCTATAGCCGGCCACCCGTCAGCAGTTGCTCCTATACCTCGTCCGGAGAACTATGGGGAGGAACAGGATCTGATCTGGGCAAAGTAGAAGCAGTATACAGCAGGCATCCCTACGAGGGCTGGAGCCTAGGTCCGCATCATGTCAAACCAGAGAACGCAGGATGGTGGGAAGTGCCGGGCCCGGGAGGCTGGCTGGACATGGCCCACGGGCAGGTCAACTATGGCCCGGAGTACAGCCTCGGCCTAGGGCCGCAGCACCTGCTTCAGGACTACAAGGTACTGCCGGGGCAGGGGGCACCATTCCTGCCTCCGGCCCCCGCGCCTCAGGCACCTTCCCCACGTTCGCAGCGACGCTACACAGGGCGAGCCACCTGCGACTGTCCCAACTGCCAGGAGGCCGAGCGCCTCGGACCTGCGGGTGTACATCTCCGCAAGAAGAACATCCACAGCTGTCACATACCTGGTTGCGGCAAGGTCTACGGAAAGACGTCCCACCTGAAGGCACACCTCCGATGGCACACGGGAGAGCGACCCTTCGTCTGCAACTGGCTGTTCTGCGGGAAGCGGTTCACCCGGTCGGACGAGCTGCAGCGTCACCTCCGCACTCACACCGGAGAGAAAAGGTTCGCCTGTCCAGTATGTAACAAGAGGTTTATGCGCTCAGACCACCTTGCAAAACACGTCAAAACTCACAACGGGGCTAAGAAGGAGTCAAGCGGTGACTCTTGTAGCGACAGCGACTCGATCCCAGACGACAAGCAGTTGGTCTGAGCGCCCCATCTCTGCCCCCTTCATCTCAGGGACCTCTCGAAGACTGCTTCCTCTCTTAGTCGGAATGATTTCCTTTGTATTTTTGTATTATCCCTAATCGGGGCCAAGTCCGTTTCCGGTTCAAACAGTTCCTTTGATAAACGCATCCGCTCCAGTTGCCATAAGTTGTTTCATTCGGGTAGATCGAATATATTTTTGTAAAGTGGTACAGGGGGCCAGAGATGGGTTTGGTGTGACAAATATTTTAACTGTATTGCGCCCAAATTACTGGTTCCGTTTTTCTTTTGCAGGCGGCTGTTGCCTGGGTTGGAGCCTTGCCTCAGCTAGGCACGCATTGCAACATCGGCGCTCTCCCTCCAACCTCTCCACCTCTCACTCCCACTGCACGGACCCTGCCGAACCTATTGCACTTCCAAACCGTTATGTACATAATATCCACTTTATATCCTTTATATTAGGAATAATGGTCACTATGTTCAGTTTCTCTCGGTTAACCTCGAGTAAACCGATGACATTTTTTACATTTCTTACATATCCCCAGTAAATAAACGAATGTCGAGAAGAAGTGCAAAAATGGACGGCTGTTGACAGTCCGCTCAATACTCAATACTCTGCTTGAGAAATATACATAAGTGAGTAGCAAACAGAGGTGAAGCAGTAGAAGCGCTGGTGTTGCAGTGTGGTGGGTCACCCATCCAACCCCAGCCAGGCCTCATTCAGTTGTCACATGTGCCTTACGCATTGTGGAAGGGATTCCGATTTGGGATTCCAACCTCAACCGGAACCTTCTCCACACGCCACATTTTCTACTCCAGATGATTTATTTGATAGTAATTTATTTTTACAACTGTAATGAATAAGTGTAAATAACTCTTTAACACCGAAAGATCTTTGTTGTCTCGTTGGTTTTGAATGAAAGTTTCGTTGTTTTTTTTTAATTTTTATTTTACGATTTTACGAACAAGAGAACGAATCGCTTTAATCAGCTTTATTTTATGCATATACATAAAATGATGACATGTATGTGCATGTCTTGTAAATAGGCTTTGCTCTTTATTTTTAAAGGGCGCAGTTTTACCTTTGTATATATATATATTATCGAGTTAAAATGTTGCTAGTAATTATCCATTTCGATCGATCATATTGTGATTGAATATTATTAAGAGTCTCCGATATCGATATTTTTTGTGACATATCAATCGCGTGTAGGATAAGATATTCTGAAGGCCTCCTTTGTAGTGATTGATAGGGCGGTTTTTTGAAAAAGGTTTTCGGAGTTTTTGTCTTTTTTTAATTATAACGCGGAGGGGGGAGGGAGATAATTATACTAAATTGTATGCTAGTCATTTAGTGCCCGGCTTGAAGGCTCTTGCATCGGCAAAAATCCTCCTTTTCCTCCCTCCCCGAACCCTCCACCTCAATTCCCTTTTCCTTTTAACCTTCAGCAGCAACTGATGAAAACTATGTTGAAAACAATTTTTGAGAAAATCCTTGTATAATGATTCGAAATAAAGTACATTTTCACTTGAGATTTGATTTTGTCATTCAATTTACCTGAGCCAGTTTTCAACCAAAACAGTTGCTTCGACGGTGTGATTGCAGAAATGTTTTTCGAAAATTTATATCTTTTTCGAAAAGCTTTTCTCAAACAGATTGGAATGAAAGCAATTGTAATGGGCATTTGCTCTAATTGTATTCACTAGGCTGCTGATAGCTTTGATCTTGAAGGCAGAGTGACACAAAGTCTTCTGCCACTTCCTCAATCGTATCTTGTCCTTTCACTCATCTGACAATACACTTTGCACTACCTCATCTCCTCGCCTTTGTAATAATGTGTTTTGTATCGCTAAAATGAAGCAACTGTTTCTTGGTTGTAGTATTTTGTATATTTTTATTATTGTAATGTGGGTGTTAAACGACGATAAATGAAGCGGTTTGATGTTTCGAGGGAGGCCTTTTCGATGTATTGATATAAGTTGTTTAGTAATTCCATCGTCATTCGATTGAAAGACGTCCGCAATGCGATTTAATAGGGACATGATGAGTATCATGGTTTCATGTTCTTGTGTTTATCTTTAGACTAATGTTTAACCAACGTCTTTGATTTTTCGGGGTGAGTATTAGTCGAATATTAATATCCGAATCGTTTTTATAATATATTTTTATAAACTTTTTCAAGTACTGTACTTATTATTTTCACTAAAATTCGATTTGATGAATATAATCAAATAATGTTGAAGATGTTCTATACAAGTATATATATTACGTAAAACTAATCACATTAACTTCACAATTCAACAACTCGTTAACAATGAAGGCCCCCTCCATCTTTCAAGGTTATAAACCCCACAGTACTGAAAAATACAGAGGCATATTAAAACTTAAATACAATAAACAATAGAATTTAGTGTAATAAACAATTTGTTCATTAAATAAGAAAAAAAATATAACCATACTATGCAATAAGGAATCGAAATTCAAAGAGGTAGTATTAATTAACACAATGAATTCACAAATAAAATTCAAAAACAATAAAAAAAAAAATATAAATTACTAAACAGGTCCATTTCAAAGTAATTTAAATATTTTAAGGATACCCAGTGGCGTTATCATATAATTGGTTCTCTAAATTGCCATCTCGACAAAACGATTATCTCTCATATTAAACTAAAATGGTGTACCAATGGTAAATTTTTGAGGTGTCTTTCCTGACACCTTTTCCAAATCCTGGCAAATCAAGCGTGTAATAGGTTAGTTTTGGGTGGCTTGACTTAGCATGCCATACGTTTGTTACGATTTGCCACAAAAGCGCCCTTTGCTTAAGAACTCCTTTAAAACCTTCATGTTATTGTTTGTGCTTTGCTTTTCATTTTTGTTTTTCCCTAATAAACATTTATAACAATAAACAGTAGTAATACCTATAATTAAATAATAATTTATCTTTCAATTTATTTTTGTCCAAAGATGTAAACAAATGTTGCTAGGCAACGCTATATACGTTTAGAAGATAAGCCAACTACCGCTTTTACAAGTTTGATTCGCCAAGGTTTGTCAAAGAGATCTCAGTACAATTCTATAAACATTGTCTACATTAATTCAGCGAATCAATTATCGAATATTCAAAACTTTAAATAAGTAAAAAATGGCCTGTTTGTTGATGAATAATTAGGCTGAATACCTATTTGATGTTTAATAAATTCACACAACTCCAATTCAATGTATCGATCTTTCTCTGGACAGACATTTTATTGAGATGGGTAGAATTCGTCCATAATAAATTTACGCATATTTCAAACACAATTTTTCGTTTGCATTTTAACGAAAAGGTATAAAAAATTGGTTTCCTAATTTTCAATACTTGTAGTGTATACTTTGTAAAACTATAACAGACTCAATATGATTCAAGAAATATAGCCCTAATACAAAATTGATGTGTTTTTAAATAAATTTTTATTTAATATAATATAAGTTATTTTAACTTGTATTAACTGGAGAGTTCTATAACTCTTACCTCGCTGGAATGCTATTGCTCTTCCCGATGATCCATTATGACTAGACTGGAGGAAAAGCGTGTTTCAAAGATCAACTGATTGAGATTAATCAGTTTATAACTAATATAATAATAGAAATCCGATATTGTTTATCACTCCATAGTTTATAGCATTAATGGCCGGAATAAAGGCCTGTGTTACACAGAATACAGACTCCTTATAATTTGTTATTATGAAATAGTAAAAACTAACCTAATACATCAAATAATATATTGGATGACATTTTTTTTTTTGCAATGTTCTGGTCATTTTAGTTACAAAGTTGCATACACAGCTTGAGACAAACTAATTCAAAATAAATTAATTAGATAATTAATCCTGGGTTGGGTTTATTGAGGGTAAACAAATGATAAATAATTGAAAGCGGAGCAACTGGATTGAACGAGTCGTTCGGCATAGAGGTATGAGGCGCGATTTGGAGCTAAGGTAAGTAACTTGCATTAACTTCGGTTTCTTTTAAAGGATTATGTAGTATTGATAGACACATATTTAGCTCTCCCACACTTGTGGCTTTTAAAGCCTGATAAAAACCAGTAATGTTGGACGATTTCTATTAATGCAAAGTTAAGGATTATTTCTAGTATGTACGAGTAGTATCCTCTCATCGAACCAATTCTGCCAACTTTTTGACACTTCAATGAATACATACAACTCTTTCACTCAAATATATTATTAAGTTTTCAACGCAATCAAGTAACTCCAAATTTCTTAGAAAAATGTTTTACTTCTTATTTAAATTTTGTTTTGTTACTATTTAAGTTAGAAAATTGTTATTATAACTATTAATTTTTTAATTACGATCATTTTATAAATCGATATCAGTGGCCTATTTGCCACATGCATTTGGGCAAAGGAGGCAAGATAACGGGGCAGCTCAGTTTATTAGAGCACTGTTTACTGATAAAGGACTCTGGTTTGCAACCGGCTTTGGTAAATAAATTATATTATATTTTTTGCAGACCTAGAGGATTCTGTAGATGCTCATAAGGTCCAGTCTCTATAAACTGATTACAGTTTTCGTTAAGTGTGTTTTCACCCAAGTTAATTCGCTTGACCGTTGGTTTAAAAGCATTACAGTCCTTACTTGATACTGTAACCAAAGAGATCCTTCATGGGTTGTAGAGGCACAACTGCTTTCTAGTAGGGGGGGGGTCAAACTTCTGATCCTAAAGTTTTATATCCCCTCCCCGAGGCCGAAATACGTCCAGTTTAATTTAAAAATAAATACCTTACTTAAGCAGCCATAATTATACCTCAGTTACCCAAATTTTCAGAGACGTGCATCTCAACTCTTTAATTGCACAATTATCGCAAATAAGAAAACTATAGTGTTTTAATACTACAATTATCACACAAAAATTGTCAACCATGATTTGGTATTTTTGTTTATTGCTGTGGTAAGGTAGATTATGATAGCTATCCTGCTGATGGACAGATGGCTTTGTTAAGTAGAGTCCCATCTATAACTCATCCTTACTACAGGCGAGATAATGAGACAATGTAGCTGTCTCAACATGATTTACATTCCGCCGTCTAAATTCCCTGGCTACAAACAACATTACAAATACAGATGATTTGCCAGCAAAGCCTTTGCCAAAGAAACAAGTTTAATGCGGTGAGGTTAGGAAAGCATAAATCCTTTCGGACAAATAGGCTAAGGCTTAGAAGATATTTAGCCAACAGCCTTCGTTCTATTTATTTATTCAATCTATTCTTATATGTACTTTTTCTTAGGAATAAAATAAATTAGGTTGGTATTTTTACTTGGTCAAATACTGTATCATGCTCACAATTGCGCATTATGTAAGCATTGAATTACTTGTCTTTATCTATAACAAAGAAACACTTAGTCGCGACATTGTGATTTCAAATATTTAGTTTTAGCTATCACCAAAATTCTTTTAAGGTAATGCTCAAGCTCTGATCAAGTAAAGGTAATGCTCTGCTAATTAGACGAATAAACAAAAATACTTAATAACCTTGTTATAATAGTTTATTGGAAATCGTAATAGGATGAAATTGGGATACTTTGAATTTCAGCGCACTCGTGTCGTTATTGGTAGATATGGCATACTGGATGAGTACAATTGTGGGAATGATATCAATTATGCAGTTGTTTATTCATTTAACGTCTATGCTGTTTTGGCTAATCAGGCATTGCTACCGTGGGAGTCATGTTTTATTTCTTATCTCAATATAATTAAGATACGGATATTCAACGAGTATCTAAGCGCACAAGCACTGGACCACCATTTTAATAGGGTGTATAAAAAAAATGACCGTTTTGTCAAATTCCAGATTTCAAAGTCTGTAAATATTTTTATGCAAAATATAATCCCTTTAGAGCATTCTCTGAGCTTGTTTACTAACACTGGACTTCAAAAAAGCCTCAGTTTAGTTATTTATACTAAAGAAGAGACATGACAGTGTCCTACAAATTTCGTGTAATTTTAAAACATTACTGGAAAAAATATTTCATAATCGCTGAAGCAACTCGTGAAATTATTAAATATGAAGGGGAAGGTGTCCTTGACCAGCGCACTACGAGTTGGTTTGAAAAATATAGCAGTGGAAATACGACGTCGGAAAGGAAGAAGGGCTCCGGGCGACCATTAATGGATATTGATGAGGTACTCGAAGTACTCGCGAACTTGCCAGGGAGTATGGCATATTCTCTCAATATGATACAAATATTTGGTTAAAAAACGGTCATTTTTTTTTTATACACCCCATTAATTCTCTCCCGAAGGATGGCATGACTAAGGATATTAAAAATCCTAAGGCCAACTGCCGGGATGCGAACCCGCGATGGAAGTTTGTTATGCTATCCACAGCAGCACAATATAACCCCAATATTATGATAGTTCAAATTAGATATTTCCATGCACATTATGTCTAATCCGTTCCATTACAATAATACTCGTATTATTGACTGTAAAAAACGATTTTGCAGCTGAAGTAATACGAATTATATACAATATAATTAAATTAAATTATACTATAAAAAATCTGTTTAAATTAGACCTGACATTAACATAATTGTGACAACAAAGGTTCCGAAATTAAAGTTTTATCTACCACAAAAGCTTTTTTTTATTATAAGTTTCACTATTTAAGCGAAGATGGTGCTCTGAAAACGATGTTCTAATGAGTTATTGTTACGTTCCGTGTAGATGCCTGGTCAGCAGCATATAGGCTGATGGGTCAAGGTAGCCTAGGGGAGTTTACCTGAATTCCTTCATGATTTTCTGTTGGAAAGGTCCCTTTTCCTTGTCCCAGCATAGTGTGTATGTTATATATATACTATTGGAAACCCAGCGCAGGCGGTAATGGGATGAGAAGAGATCGTTGCCCTAGCAGAGGGGTCGGCCGGAGGGGATCAGTTACGAATAGCCAGGGCTAAGATGAAGAGGGACATTGAGAGCCATTAAGTGCGACCGGACACCAGCGGGTGGTCCTCGGCTAACTGCCTGTACCAGTACCAGCACCAGCACTGCCACTGATTTGTCGACCTCCCTAATCAATTACTGATCCCGTCCCATAACAGTCCCTTTGTAGTCCCAGCTCCAATGTCATTAGCACTACGCTAAGCACACATCCGCTGTACTTATCATTGTCTCGATTTATATCGAACAGATGAGCACTATTGACTGCTGCTACTTCAGGCTGTTCTGCCACAGGCTATGCCGAACCTCGGATAATTAACTTTGCATTCTGGAGAATTTTATTTACTAAAATTCTGAACTAAACTGCGTAATACTCTTCTAGAACAACAAACCTGTGATCGAATCGGACAAAAATAATTTTGTTATTCATTTAACGTCCCTTTATACTGCTATGGATAATCGGACATTGGGAGTCCTAACGTTTTGCCTGCCCTCGTATATTTAGTATAGGCATCTTTAACGAGTTACTGACAGCCTTGCGATCAGCATCGGCTCAAACCCGTTGGGCAATGAAGGTAGTTATAACACCACAGTTGACCCTGCTCCCCCCAGAAAAATGTTTTCCTTGCTTATAACGAGAAATATGCTGCTTTCAGATCAGTACAAATCGAATTTGTAGAGTTTGTTTGCGAATACGAAGAATAGAACCAACCTTTTTTGATTCATCATCTTTGGAGTCCCGTAACTGCTGCAGCACAGGTCTGAATCCGGCAAGGGAGAATTGAAAATTATTTCGTATCTGACCCATGGAATGGATCTCGAGCATACCATGATAGGTTTGTAAACTGTAGGAAAAGCCCGTTCACTTTGCCTTAACAGGGGCACAATTTGATAGTATGTCGGGATTGTTTAGCGCCATCTTAGCAACCTGTTACTGAATATATGGTTAATTTACAGAATGAATTTCGACTTGTTTGATTTTTGACTAGACTTGACTGGTGGGAAAGGTTTGCAACCTGTAATAATGTTTGTTCTTTTAACGTCACTTTATGCTGCTATGGCTAATCGGACGATGCTACAGTGGGAGCTCTAAATTTTGCCTATCCAGATTTAATTGGGATAGGGATTTTTAACGAGTACCTGACATCGTACAGGCTCGGAACCCCCGTTTAACGTCCCTTCCGAAGGACGGCGTAACTAAGGATTTTTTACTCCCTTAAAAACCTGCCGAGCTACGAACCCGCGATGTTGGGTTTAGTAGTTTGTTACGCTAACCACTAGATCACAGGTGACCCCAACCTGTAATAATAACACGTACATTTTGTTTTTAAAAGAGAAAAAACAGAAAAACACAATAACAAACAGTAATTTTACTAACAAATAAAACAATAACAGATCATCTTCGAAAAAACGGTCACAACTTGAAGGTATTCCAGTAACCTTAAGGCACTTGCTAAGGAGCCTCGTTACTGAATCTATTTCGTGGCTGATCCTGAATTTCGACTTTCCCAAATTGGCTAAATAAATTGGAAACCTGTAGAACTAACTGAACCAATAAAAAAAAAAAAATAAAAAAACCGATCAACGTCGTATACTCTTTGTATTATCCAATGCGTTTATAAAATACTAGCTATTGAGAAATATGTATGATAATGTTTAATTAAATAAAACATAAGAAAATTAATTAAAAAAACAGTCAATAATATAAAAATCATATATAACTTTTAATAGGTATCAATAACTCTTTTCTATTACTTTATTCTCTGTTTACTTAATGTTCATTTAATCGCGTGTTTCATTCCCTTTTTTATGTCGGACTTACAATAGAGGCTTTTTTTTTTTTGGAGGCTAAACGTGAAGTAGTTTCCGAAAACTATTTTTATATTTCCTCTCCATATTAGATACTAATATTAGTCCAGAATCCCTGGTACATTTTTGCACTTGATTACTATCAAGCTGAATCTTCGTGAATAGCTTCGTTTTGATGAGACGCCCAACAATTTCCTTAGCGAAAATTCTCGATTGTGGTAGCTAACAGAGGTTGCAAGGATAAAATATGTCGATTTGATGATTCTCAAAAATTCATTACTAACTGGGTTTTTTTTTTGTTAAATCTCAAGATAATTATGTAAATTATTTGAAAAAATATTTGTCCTACAAAATGTATGGTTTGATCAAAGAGTCCCCTCCTTGCAATATGTATCGATGACGAGGTCATAAAAAATTATTACTAACCAACTGATTTTTTTTTTACTTAGTTAATATTTATATAATTTAACAGTCATATTGTCCTACGAATTGCGTGGTACGTTATCCTTAAATTTTGGAGAAACATCAAATCGACATATTTTATCCTTGCTACCTCTGCTAGCTACCACAATCGAGAATTTTCGCAAAGGAAATTGTTGGGCGTCTCATCAAAACGAAGCTATTCACGAATATTCAGCTTGATAGTAATCAAGTGCAAAAATGTACCAGGGATCCTGGACTATATATTATAGTTTAGTTTAAATAATAACTGTTATCAATAATCATTACTAATAAAGATTATTGACCTACTCTAGAATTTTTTTTCGATATTATAAGTAAAGTATGATCGGAAACAAACTATAGATCTATACTCTAAATAAATTATTCTGTCATTATTATCGGAGCATGATCATCATATCTGTAACTGAATACAATAAGTAAATAAGGTAAAGGGTGTAAGCACACTAGTTGGGGCACTCGGTAATAATCCAAATATTTTTTGTAGCCTAATTTAGTAACACTCCAAATACAAACACCGGCCACTATCCACAATACACTGCGATAATTATGACCTTAATAATATGTTATCTATTATAGTACCTATTATATTAATAGTATCCTTAATTAACAAGCGGGGTAGCTCAGCGTGTGAAGCGCTGAGTTGCTGTGCTGATCATCACGGGTTCGTATCCGGTTGTGATATATTTTTTAATCCTTAGATGGACCCTATGGGACCTGCAGACCCTCCTGGGGATCACCCAGCCTCTAAAAAGTGAGTACCCTTAATTAGGGGAAAACCTGGCGGTTGAACGTGATCTCGGACACATCAGCCCCCTACGCAACCAATGTCTTAGAAACAGTACAGTCTCTACCACGTACTGAACCTAAGACCCTTCACGAGTTGCAGCGGTACAGTTTTTATTTTTATTTTTATTTCTTTTATATTTATAAATAATATAAAACTACAATCTTTTCAAATCATGAAACATGGCTTATTATTTTCTAACTTGGTGATTGAAATTTTCTGTATGGATGTGAAACGTTTATTTGTGTTTAAATACGTAAAACCCAACGCAGCCTTGTTATTTACTTTATTCTGTAATAAGTAACAATTTAGTAATACTTAATGCACATTAATACATGCAGATTTTAATTTTAGTTAGTACGGAACCACATTTTGAGCAACCGAATATTATTTATTGGTGTTATATATATATATATATATATATATATATATATATATATATATATATATATATATATCCATACCGTGCACACAAAACATTGTGCCATTATTATTCTTTTTTTCACATCCTCCAAACTTTTATTTACAATATAATACAAATTTACAATGAATACATGCAAATGCTTATAGATAAAAAAGCCTTCTGTTACCTTTTGGGTATTTTAAGGCGTATACCATTATAGGTTTTATTTATATTTATATAAATTTACAAAATTTTCTGGTTCTCGAGATTCAATCAATAAATGTTTAGGTATGTTTTAGCGATGTTTCATTGTTCCCATAATCACGCAACATTGAAAAAACAGGATTTTAGTTAATTACATTACATCACACACTAGTATAAATATAAAATTAACATTTGTACGGTTAGAAGATAATGCAAACGCATGAATATGAGACAATCTATTCTCGAAACTTCGCCAGAAGACAGTTATTAACTTAATCTCAAGAACACAAAAAACTCATTTTATAAACAGTCGAGAAAAATAGATACCATTATATATACTTTTTCTTTTTGTTGTTTGGTCCTTTTGATTTGTCCACAAAAACGAATTAATCAAAAATTTACAAACTATGAATATAGGTTATTTTTAAAATTCCCCCTCGATAAATAAACAAAGTTCTAACCTTTACTAACTATAAGGACACACTAGTAGCCAGAAGGAAGAGGTGGGGGGGGGGGACAATAGGCTAGTAGGCATAGTATAGTAGCCGAGCTCGGGTTGCAAAGGGAAATCCAAAGCGAGTAATGTTAGAGTTGCCAGGGACTAACTAACTAGCGCTAATTATAGCGAAGGGCTATGTGTGAAGCACGACTCCTCGTTAGCGAACGATAATCACAAGGGTTAGCCTTTAGTCTATCCAATTCCTTTACGTGTCTCTTCTCTAATTCCCTCTCGATATTTTCGTCCCTCTTCTAAGCGAATAGTAGCTAGGATTTACTAGCGCTAAGCCGACACAAGTATAATAGGGGCTGTCTAGTGGGCGCGTCATAAAGTTCTTATTACAATATAACCTCTTTGTAACTACCTCGAAGGCTGCTAGAACATAAATATCGATATGTAAGCAATTATTAAAATATAAGTTACTATATACTCAGTGATGGTCATAACATTGTTGCAACCTCCATATTGTTATCAAGTTTTTAAAATCAACTACCATCGGATAACGAAATTACGGGTACAACGGCCTACTTATTAGTATAGTTTTTATAAAACCGTATTCTGAATATTAATATTATCGGTAATAAACCTCCGGGCAGTGTTCAGTTGAATTATAAATAATTACAGTACTGTCTGTAATAAGCAAGTCTAAACTGAATGATGAGCTCATAGATGGCTTCGTGCTCTAAATCAATCAGTCCATCCCTTTATTCTCAGATGATGTCACTGAAGACCGTTTAATTGCAATCCACTGTTTTACCAACCCAAACCAAGTGGATGGACAGACAGCTATAACCTCATTGCAACCTTCAATCTGTTAAAGCCCACAACTACTATAAAGCTGAAGTATTGCTAAAATTGGCGGTCAACAGCAAAGAAAAGTTTGCCTTTGAGATCTTCTTATATTAAATTTTTAATTTTATCTTCTCAGAGTAATATCTTTTCGCTTGTATCAAATATGAAGTCTCTAAATCTCAAAGCATTTCGGAGTCTACAATCAGAATAATTCAAACCAGTGTTATATTACGTCGGTAGAATTTGTTTTGAGGATATTGAAATGATATTGAACATATCATAAAAAAAAACTTATAAAAATAGTAATTAAAAAAAGCTATGTGTAATGAGGATTGCTTAATCCGATATTGGGATTTTTAAGGTCATGAATCGTAAATTATGATTTTTTTTTTTTTTTAAGAAAATCAGTATCGTCCTTTGAATCACTGAATTATGTAACTATTTTAACTATTACTAACACATTCATAAAAAAAAGTTTAAATATTTTTTTAAAATACTTACGTTTTATATTTTAATTTTAGCTCCATTACTTTATCTCGGGACATGATTTATCTTTCATTATATTTACTTGATGTATTCAATATACATTTGTAAATTTCAATAAATACATTTAACAAAAAAAATAACTCATTAAAATTTTAATATCGATATTATAGAATATCGATTTAACGTGTTTGAATAATGTTGGTAATAATATAAAGATATTATTCCAACAAGTTTATTCAAATGTCTTTTTTTTTCAACCGTCCTTTCTTGACTGTTATGAATTAATTACGCTTTCTACCATTCTTTCGAAAACAACTTTACGATTTTTATTCAACTCATTATCATTATCTCAGTTAAAGAATCATCAATATCAGCTGAATATTATAAAATATTTCATTAACTAAATTAGTTTAAACTTAATGCCCTAAGAGTTCGCTATCGATAGTCCTTCGACGCGTATTAAAATAAAGTTATGTTATTTTTATTTATTATTTTAAATAAGTATTATATATTACTTCTTGTAAAGACAGTAGATTAATAAAATCCTTTTGTGTTGCAGTATTACTGAAGAACCGCCGGAGAAACAGGTGAAGACGTCGGACTGACGGGGATTGGCCAGCTGAGGTGTGGCTCCGCCCCTTCATGGACATATTCTATACATATATATACATGTATATACACACGTTATATATATATAAGTTTAAGGCGAGTCAACGTGAAAGGAAGCATCATGGACATTCTTCGAGATAAATTATTTTTGCACAGAAATAATTTATTACTAATTTAGGATGTATTGTTGTATAGTTGATTATTTATAGGAATCTTATCATAAAATTATTGTCAATAATAAAAAAAACATTTATATTTAAGAATTGTTTCATTTAATCCCTTTTTCAATGTTTGCTTGTTCAATATTGTTGGACTAGTTAGATTAAAAATAAAAAAATAAATTAACATTAAGGACAATGCATGTAGCATACAATGTTATTCTCACAAGAGATATAAACATGTGTTTTCCTTTCCTTGACACGTTGGTATATCGCATATCTTTACATCCAGTAATTATGTAAAGATATCGAAAGTTAAACATGATTCTAGAGATAACTTATATACAAATGTTAACATTTTATTATTTTAGACCAATTCAAGTAAATTTATAAATTGTAGGATAATTAAAAATCTTCTTTGGCTTGAAATGGCAATAAACGTAAACATAATAAAATAAAATATTTAAAAAATAGATAAAAAAAACAATAATCGTTAATAAATTGTGTTATTTACTTGATTATACACGTTTACTACTTACATAGATGTTGAGTTGTAATAAAAATATTTACAAATACATGCGTACACATATGCATTCATGCAATTTTTAACTGTAAAAATAATAATTTTAACAATTCATAGAAAGGGTGGATTTAGATTGGAGCACGTGCCCCCCAGAAAGTTTTTAGGTACTGTGAAGACTCCATTATAATACATAATTAAAGGCAAATCACATGATAATAGTTGTTAAAATAACAGAAAGAACATGAGTGAAACTATTGTTTTGATACCCTACTATTATTATAAAAGCGAGTTTGTATGTTTGACTCTCTTTCACGCCAAAACTGCCGAACGGATTTGGATGAAACTTTAGAGGAATATAGGCTATACATCAGAATAACGCATAGGCTACAGCAAAGACGGATTTATAGGGGGGCCACGGGAGCACGTGCCCCCCAGACATTTGTTTAGGTACTGCGGAGAATTCATTATAGTACATAATTATAGGCAAATCACATGATCGTAGTTGTTAAAATAACAGAAAGAACATGAGTGGAACTATTGTTTTGATATTTTAATAAACCTTTGAAACCTTTCTATAAATACTACAAGTTTATTTCTAAATTATTGTTGATTTTTTTCTGGTCTGCCCGTTGTGCTCCCTCAGAAAAAAAATCCTGGATCCGCCATTGATTCACACCTATAATTATCTATTAATAAACCAACTCTATTTCTATATTGTTTAGGAGTGAGGTGGTATATAAAGCAATTAGTTGCAGTGCTGAAGATTCCTTCTTAAAATGCGACAGTTGCAAATAAATTATTGTTAACAGTCACGGATTGATCTAGTGAGATCTGCAAAACATCCTGGGGCTGAACTATTACCTATAAAATTGATACATTTAATTAGGTGAAAAACGTGGCAATTGAGTTGTCTCCGACAAATAGCCTTTCTGCACAACAATTGTCCAAACTGTACTGAACCAAAGATTCCTTCGCGGGTTGTGGTCTTTTGAGGGTTACGATGAATTTTTTTTTTTAATATTATTAAAGTTTCATCAAACTATTAAGAGTTTGATTGTGGAATGATACGTACCCTATATTTTTAAATAAGAAGTTGTGAATTTTGAAATTTCTATTAATGGACTATTAAAAAAAGGCCACAACATTTCCGCATAGCCAATTAAAAAGTAAAATCAGTCATTAGGTTTTACACTACTTTTTAATTACCCGTGATCAAATATATGAATTATCGATAATGATGAAATAGTTCATTTTATTTTCCTGTTTAATTAATATTCAATCGATACATGTCGATGTTGACATCAATTTACGTCAGAGTATTGTTTGCTGTTAGTTAAGGTGACAACCGTATTATTAACTTGCTTGCCGTTTCTCCAGCCAATTTCGTATCAACTATTGATTCTACATTGAAACAAAAAATTGGCCGTTTCTAAATTCATCACATTCTCCATCGATGGGACTCAACAATGATAAACATCTATGGAATTCTAAAATGGGTTGGATAAATCGTTATTTGTGTATTAGCCGGTCTGCAGGAAACCTACCTCCTTATCTCGCGTAACTTCTTATCACTCGTCTCATTTGAGTTATTTGTGTGAGCGTTGTTAAATTGTTTTTCAGCGCTTTTGCCTTGTTAATTTTGTTTATAGCCTATTTAAAATGAACAGAATAACGCTTTCGGAATAGCCATGTTTAAAAGGAGCAGTGAAATACTTCCAGAAGTACGGAATAATTCAAAAGACGAAATTATGTGAAAAATATCATAAAATGGATATTGACAAAGATAGAAATGATGATGTTTTTGTCAGGAAAACATTTATATAAGCAGAGAAACGTGGCTAGAGGGGTCTAGGATTAGTATTTTATTATTACATTTTGTATATTTCAATTTCCATTAATATGAATAAGAAGGTATGTGTTATAAGTATTTGAATTATCAGTATTAACGTTATAAACAATGGCAGATAACAGACGCTGCAGACCGGCTAATACACAAGTACCAAGATCTAATATTGTGCATTTCGACATGGAAAATCTTGCTTAATTTAGTATATTTCGGGGTAGACTCTAACTGTATATGGGATAATATCTTAAGTAGATAAACTAAAAATATCATTTAATTAATATTAGTTATATAATGGGCTAACTGTATTTTTAGGAGAAAGAAAAGATTATTTATTTTCAAATATTACAAAATGGCTGTATTCCTAAACTCAACACTCATTTCATCTATGAAATTTACCAATCGATTGAATTAATCATAATAATAATTGAATAATGGGTAGCAAGGTTCTTTGAGATTAGAGACGAAATATTTCATGAAGAAGGTTATAACTCAGAGGAGGTAACACAAACAAGAATGAAAAATTTAATATTGGAAGTTGGCCAGTTAAACATTTTCAAGTCACTGTCGACAGGCGATTGTATCAATTATTTAGTTAACTAGTAGTTCTTGATTTAAAACATTTTTAGCAACATTGAGGTTATGTTCATCTGTCCCAACGCCCCAAACAATCGTTTTCTAAAAGTATTTTTTACTAAATCTCTTAATAATAATGGCTATTTGGGCTAATTGGCATATAATCACCAGTGGTGTAGTGGTTAGCAAAATAGCCTTTTATTGCCAAGATCGCAGGTTCCGGCCCGGCAGATTAGCCATAACGTTAAATTATTAAAAAAAAACATTATTTTGAATTTTATCTAATACTGTATTACAACAATTTGGAATAATCATTTTGACTTTATCTATATTTGTATGAGAGAGAATACCTGTTTTTAATTACCTCAGTCTGCTCACATTTACTATCTTACTAATATTATAAATGTGAAAGTTTGTCTCTCTTTCACGCAAAAACTACTGGACGAATTTGGATGAAACTTGACAGTAATATAGTTTATACATCAGAATAACACATAGGCTATAGCAAGCGCGGATATAGCGGGGGGAGGGGTGCACGAGGGCACGTCCCCCTTTCGTTATAGTACATAATTAAAGGCAAATCGGGAACTTAGCATCTTGAAATTTGTAGATAGGTTCTTTGTATAGTTTAAGAAATTTGTATAATTCCATTCCAAGGGTTTCCCCTTTCAAAGGGGTTCAAAGGTTGTGTAGAATCCTTCAGTCTTGAAGTTAGAAATCTGAAATTTTGGATATACGAGTAACTTATATTTAAAAAAAAAAATTAAATTATTTATTTTAAATGATTTTTCACGAAACTTTATGTGGCAGACCAAATTCCACGCGAGCGAAGCCGCGGGCGTAAGCTAGTCAGTCATAAATAAATGGAAATAGTATTTTTTTCATGGGAATTGTAAATAGAAATAAAAAAGAACATGGCGAATACTCTAACTGAAAGGGGAAGCAAGAGTTCTGTACAGAAAACTTATAGAAACTACCCATGGAGGGTCTTGGTTCATTACATGTTAGATACTGTGGAGTACTGTTTCATGGACAGCGGTTGTGCAGGGAGGTGAATTGTCCTAGATCATGCTCAAACCTGAGATTACCCCCCCTTATTTTGGATACCCACTTTATAGAGGCTGGGTGAGCCCCAGAAGGGTCCTAAATCCCATAGGGTCCACCTCCGACCGCTAGCAGATTAAATAAAAGTCTGTCAGCGGGATTTGATGAACCCAGTACCTTCTGCACGGCTGCACAGCCTTCTACGATTGAGCTACTTCGCTATATAACGAAAGAGCATATTTAAAATCTACTAAACGGTAAATTATGTAATTATCCTTAATCTGGTATGTAAACATATTAGAAAAAAAAAACATTCCAAATACTCCGGTATATAGAAATGCGGCTTCGCTCGCGTGGAATTTGGTCTGCCGCATAAAGTTTCGTGAAAGATCATTTTAAATGAATAATTTAATTATTTATTAAAAATATAAGTTACTCGTACATCCAAAATTTCAGATGTCTAAATTCAAAATTGATTTCCTGATTTGCCTTTAATTATGTACTATAACGGGTAGGGGACATGCCCCCGTGCCCCCACATAAATCTGCCCTAGCTGTAGTCTATGATGTATAGCCTATTTTACTCAATAAGATTCATCCAAATCCGTTCAATAGTTTTTGCGTGAATGAGTAACAAACATAAATACAAACATTCGCATTTATAATAGGTATTAGTAGGATATCTAAACAATAGTTTAACTCATGTTCTTACAGTTATTTTAACAACTATTATCATGTGATTTGCCTTTAATTATGTCCTATAATGGATTCTCCACAATACCTTAAAACAGTCGGGGGGAGGGGGGGAGGGGAGGCAGGTGCCCCCGAGCGCCCCCCTAAATCCGCGCTTCCTATAGCCTACGTGTTATTCTGATGTATAACCTATATTACTGTAAAGTTTCATCCAAATCCGTTCAGTATTTTTTGCGTGAAAGAGAGACAAACATACAAACTTTAACATTTATAATATTAGTAAGATAAGTATATCATCTGTAGTAACAGTTGGAGGTATTCAGAGTTGAATCCATAGCAATTATTTACCACAAATTCCTACAGATAGCACTATTGCGGTAACCTGTTCTCCTAATGTGATAGTTTTATATTTGGTTCGTTTTCTTGTACAAATTCTTCTAATCCAGTAAACTAATATTTGTACTTTACTGTTATAGTAATCAGTAACTTTAACTTTACATGTTATAGTAATCAGTTATTGTTAGCGCAGGCGCACTACCACGTATACATTTGTTGTTTACAAACTCATAGATATACAATTTTTCTCTATTTGCGTGAATGAGGGATTCTGATTGTGAGTGAATTGGCACAAGGAACTGATAACAATCATTCAGGAAAAACCCGATAATTTTTCAAAAGAACAATTTGTCCATTACTGATTCATGTTAATTTGAGAACAGATCATTGAAAAGTAATAGAATGTGTTGAAAATGAAATGAAGTAATAACGATAATTAAGATTATATCTCTTCAAATTGCTTTCCAGGAAAATAACAGCTATCAGCCGTTTCACGAACAAAAGCCAATCGAATGAGAGATTTGCAACAAATAACAAATGAGCTCATATCTATTGAATGTTCCCTAATGGTTTTTAATTATTTTGAACAATCAAGAGCTTTCTATATTTTAATAATATTACTGTATTTAGTAATAGCTTTTGCCCGCGGCTTCACTCGCATAGAATTTGGACTACCGCATAAAGTTTCTTGACAGTGCTTTTTAACAATAATTTAAAATAATAAATAATTTAATTATTTAAATAATTAAATTTTTTTCACTATAAGTTACTCGTACAAAATTTCAGATGTCTAACTTCAAAACTGACGGATTCCATACAACCTTTGAACCCTTATTATAATAAGGGTGGAATTATCCAAACTCCTTTCTTAAATCATACAAAGGACCTATCTGCAAATTACAAGATACTAAATTCCTGATTTGCCTTTAATTATGTACTATAATGGATTCTCCACAGTACCTCTAAAACTGTCGGAGGTGGGGAAGGGCACGTGCCCCCGTGTGCCCCCCTAAATCCGCACTTGCTATAGCCCATGTGTTATTCTGATGTGTAACCTATATTACTGTAAAGTTTATCCAAATCCGTTCAGTAGTTTTTGCGTGAAAGAGAGACAAACATACAAACTTTCACATTTATAATATTAGTTAGATTAGTAGGATATCAAAACAAATAGTTTCACTTTCTGTCATTTTAACAACTATTATCATGTGATTTACCTTTGATTATCTCCTATAATGGATTCTCAAAAGTAACTAAAAAACCGTCGGAGGGGGGACGTGCCCCCGTGCACCCCTCCCCCCCGGTATATCCGCGCTTGCTATAGCCTATGTGTTATTCTGATGTATAACCTATATTACTGTAAAGTTTCATCCAAATCCGTTCAGTAGTTTTTGCGTGAAAGAGAGACAAACATACAAACTTTCACATTTATAATATTAATAAGATTATTGTATATCATTAAAAAAAAAATCGAACATAAGCAGCCATGGAAAACTAAGGATGGCTGACTTAAACAAACTTTATAATTTTGTTTTTGTAGTTTATTTCTTCATTTTGCAAACCTCCGTCTGCTCAATTTTTAAAAATTATAAGTTTCTGATACTCAAATTCGGTATTACGATATACCGATTCCCCACAGACAATTTAATGATTTAAAATTTACTATACTTGAATAAAAAGTCTTCACGGTATATATCCAGTTTACTAGTGATAATCAAATACTAAAAAAAAACAACTATTTACTGAAAACAAAAGTTTCTATCTTCCTTACATTTCTTCTCTCGGCCTAAAAAGATTGAATAAAAAAAACAATCTAAAATCCTAGTATTAAAATAATAATTAAAAAATTTCGTTATAATAATAAGAATGGTTAGATTTAAAATACAGAAAGAGTATTTGTAATAAATGAATAAAATAAACAAAAATAAATATCAAAAATAGATGTATCTAACCTTGGAAATAAAGCACAAAAATAATGGGCAAAGAATTAATCACTAGTTTGAACTATGATGGAACAATGTTTCGTCTGTTTATTTTTATTTATATAGTTTATTTTTAAGTATTCTTTGTTATTATTATCTTTTTTTTTAAATGATTTTCTTATCAACGCTGTTATTATTGTATTATTAGTTATTTTATTTGTATCCTGTTTATTAATTTATGATTTTTATAACTGTTCGAAAATTTCCATGACAACCATCAGGGCCATCCTTCAGTTTATTTACCTTATCCTTCAGTAATGAGCCCTTATTACTGTTTTTAATAATCAGCAATTTGTTATTAACATTTAAAGAAATCATTTCTTTCTCTCATTGTCTGTTAATCCAGTACAAATTAAGAAACAATTAACATTTCATGGGCTGATAACTTTTAACAAATTGTTAATAATCAATGGCGTATTATTAAAAATCCTAATAATTGGAGAATTTTATGGTTATGGTCCTGATGGTGGTCAAAGGTCAAAACATTAAGTTTTAATAATTTATAAACAGAAAAAAAATTTACGGAACCACATGTTCCAATCCACGTTGTGTGACTTCATCAGGGCTAAATGAACAATATAAATAAAGTATTTGGATATACAATAATATTAATTTTTGCAATGATAAAATTTATATTAACAATTATAATAGAAGCAAAACGTATTTACTAATACGATCCTTCAATACTAAGTTGCTATTGTACCCACTTAACCTAATATATATATATATATATATATATATATATATATATATATATATATATATATATATATATATATATATATATATATTATATATCATTCATCATATTAACATTATGAAATATTTTTAACGAATATGCAAGTATCAATTATCGAAACAAGGCCAAAGAGGTATAACTTCAAAAGAGACTACACGAGTATTTTTTATTGTTCTTGCACACCTCAAAACATTGCTTATGCTAATATATTTCACGAATTAACATTTATCGAGGCCTTTTTTAGCTCTCAATCTTCTTCAATGTTAATGTGAGATTATATTTTTAAAATTCATCTTTTAAATTTAGCTAAAATATAAAAACAGTATTTTAATCCGTAAAAATAAAAAAATGTATATGGCGTGGACAACAGAAAACTTTCATTTTGTGTACCTATTAAACTATTGTATAAGTTAGGAGCTCAAAAGATGATTATAGATCAAGTCATCAAGTAAGTTAACGCTAATTATTTACTATGGAGCATTACAAAATATATAAAGAAAATATAGTCACGGTTACTGAAACAAATAATATATTATATATCATTATATAATTTGTAAAAATCTGAAATAAAAAATTAAAAGTTTGCTTGATTGAAATGATATTGGATAAAAGAAAGTAAAAACCTGTATTTTTAGATCGATTTCTATACGCTTAGTGAGAGAGACTTAATAATTTCAAAATTTATCGATCATTAATGTTATTTCTATCAATATAAATCATTTAAATATTCAACTTTAAACTGATTAAATTTTTTTTAGAAGATAATGTTCGAAGAATATACATATAAGACCATAAATTAAAATACCAATTAAGGTTGTATTGGAGTGACCAATAATATATTTATATACATATATACATTATATATATAAAAAGTTTGAAATATGAAATTGTTTGTCTTTGAGCGAAATTAAGTCAAACTCAAGAACATACCCAAAAATATAACGACAAGACTATTCAAAATGGATTCAGAAATGTTAAAATGGACATTTAAGATAAAATATCATACAAGACTGAAAAGACAAGAAACTGCTCGACGTTTTCGCCAACTTCAACATTTACTGGACAATCGCTCTAAGCTCCAAATTAATTACAAAAGACTCATTTACATGACAGTTATCAGACCTATTTGGACATACAGAGTTGAGCTTTGGGGCTCTACTAAGCCATCCAATACATCTCTTATTCAATCCCTACAATCCAAAATCCTTCGTAAAATCCTCAATGCTCCTATATTTCACAAACAAATTCATCCATCATGATCTTAATATCCCACAAGTTGCTGATTTGGCCCAAACTAGATACCTATCCTTCCATGACAAGCTCCATACACACTTGAATCCGCTAGTCTCTCAACTTGCTTCCCATACTATTCCTGATAAACCTCCGAGGCGTCTGAAAAGAAGATGGCCTCGAGACCTTCTACTATAGAACTTTATTGGAGTGCTACCGATGGGTGGTTTCTCCTCAGTGTTTTTTGTTTTCATGTCATTTGTTCATATCAGCAAATTTACTTGATGTAATATTATTACAGTTGTAAATATCAATAAATTAATCTAATCTATAAAAAAATGTTTCCAGATACAATACTTATAGTATAGGGAAGTAAAAACTGATTGGAATAAATGAGATGATACTAGAAACGTTCTACAATGCTTTACTAAGTGACGTGTATTCTGATCAGGAACCTGTAAACTGTTTCTAGGAAAATAATTGCATGGTATTTTCTATAAACTTCTGACTCATAGGTAATTATTTTTTATTGTCTATAACTTCCGTTACCTGTATCATTAAATCGAAAAAAGGTAATTAATATTCCCCAATAACAATTATAACCTATAATATTTTAGATTAGTTGTAATTGTAGATGCTACGAGTTTAATTTATTAATAATATACATAAAATCACAAAAAAAAGAAACTTTATCGCTATCCGGTGCTTTATTTAGTTATTTTTAAAACACATTCACAGTGTTATACTTATTATCTCATAGGAAATATCCGTAATGGGTATAACACTTGACTACGAATAATGTTATTTAAATTAGTATATATGTCATATTAATCAACTTTATGTTACATGCGACTATGTGTTGCATCACGTTTTAATACAATATTTTTTTTAAATCTACTTGATGTTCGATTAAATCATAAAATTATTAAAGTTTTTCGAAATTAATTAATTTTTTCATAAAAAAATTTAAGACCTTCAAGCTAAGTTCCACATCCAATGATGGAGCATTGATATAAGTATATAATAAAATATAACTTTATTATCTTAACATACATTAAATTTTCTACTCACAAAAATTTGAAATTATTGAAGCTACGAACGAATAAATCGAAAGTAGTAAAAATGGATTCTCAAATATTGGATGTGTTCCAGTGAAATATGAAAACTAATATTTTTCAAGATTGATTTGTATAAGGTAGTACAAATATTTAACTAATTGCTAAGCATAATATTTATTACAGAATTAAAACAAATGAAATTAATAAAACTTGTTCAAACTTTTGTTTAATGGGTTTTAATAATTGTGTGAAATAGTGAGTGGGAGTGCAGTCAATGAATTACACAAAACAATTACGACTTATTTCATTGTGGCTACGTTTCGGTCAAAGATTTAGGTCATTTTCAGGGCAGAGTCATGAAGAGTCCAAAGGCAACTGGTTTTTTTTTGTTTGTTTTTTTTGTTTTTTTGTTTACCGTTTTAATTACAATTTGCTTCTTTTGACTACACATGATTTTAAATTATCGGTGTCCAGGGGAAAATATTTAAAACATAATAAAAAATATAACTTTTTCGGTTCAGTTGGGTATTATATACATAGATTAAATAATATTTTTTTAAATAATAAGCATCGAACTATTACACTACAAAGAGCTTATTCCAGCTAAATAATATATAAGATGACAGATATCGGTATAATAAAAACATTTTAATATGCTCTGAATTCTAAAACTTGTAAATAAATAGAGAAAACGTAGGATGCCGGGTCAATCCGTAGGGAGAGCTTAGTTCTGCCCAAGACCGCCAGACTGCAGCATCTCTCAGTCCCGATCACTAACCAGTTATTTTAACTGGAACTGTTTGTCACTGCTACTACTAATGTAACTGCTACACATCTCAGAACTAACCAGAAGTTCCAAGTTTATTTATTTATAATTAAATATAGTTAAAAATTTCAAACCATTGAATTCTTACTTTATAATTCCTAAAACAAATTAAAGAAATCAAAATGTGTTTCCCTATTATTAACATGTACGTATAGAAAATTTGAAATTGCAATCTAAAAAACCATGGTTTTAAAAATATTAACAAAAACAGCTCCAAAAAAACCTTTGACTAAATGAATCAAGGTATTGAGAATAAATTTAAATTAAAGTTAATCACACAGAATAAGAAAGCGATAAACACGAAACCGTAACCTACTACTTGCAGATTACTTTGATTTCCCTTAATTTAAGTATTTAGACTAATGCAAAAAGTTAACAAACAAGGTAGAACAACCCACGAATTTTATCGTTCGCTTTGTAAATATTTAATGTAACCTCCCTCATCCTCTTCATTCCAAGGAGGTAAGACAATAATTAAGAAATAATAACGATCCAGATGGCTGTTGGAGCAAGTGATACTTAGCCGCCGCAGATTGCTACCCGCCCAATGGTAATTGCACAACGGCAACGCCATCTATTAAATGTTCCAATCAACAAACAATCTGTCTCGGGGAAAACATCTTAAATAAAATATCTTTCATTGCGATCGATAGTACTTTTCGAGATTGCAGTGTTTGCCGTTTCAATTTAACGTCTTGAATCATCTGCCTGGCATTACTGTAAACGATACGCTACTTATGGTACTCCTGGCTAAATTGAAGACGACAATAAAAATTCAAGGGTGCAAACAAGTTCTTAGAGGTAATTACTTCCATTTATATTCAAATGATTTAGTGGTACTCAAGAATAGAGCCGCATTATTAGTTGAGAACGACACATCAGTGCTACATTATCTGCCTTAACTAAATACTAGACGGTAAAAGCTTTAGCTAAATGATTGAAACAGTTGAATTAGAAAATATATAATGATTTTAAACGGCTATTTCTTTGTTATAATCGCTCAAGGAATAAACGAAACTCAATAGACTACGCCTGTTTCAACTGTTCTTTTCTTTTCTCCCACATCTCTTTCATCTTTTCCCATGTTTTTACTATCTTTCCTGCATACAACTTACGCATGATTTTCTGTATGGGCTTTTTTTGAAAATTCGGTGCATTTTGAGGTTTCTTCCTAAGTGGAAGAGTCCTTCGAGAATTAAAAAGTAGTGTTGGGAGACAATGTCCTTGTCTGACTCTTGTTTTGGTGTTAATCTCTTAGACCATACCCCTCTAAATTTAACTTTAGTATTTTTTATCATACAAGACTGAAAAGACAAGAAACTGCTCGACGTTTTCGCCTACTTCAACATTTACTGGACGAACGTTTTAAGCTTCCAATTAATTAGAAAAGACTCATTTACATGACAGTTGTCAGACCTATTTGAGTTGAGCTTTGGGGCACTACTAAACCAACCAAATCATCTCATATCCAATCCTTACAATCCAAAATCCTTCGTAAATTCCTCAATGCTCCTTATTATGTCACAAACAAACTCATCCATCATGATCTTAATATCCCATATGTTGCTGATTTGGCCCAAACTAGATACCTAACCTTCCAGGACAAGTTCCAAACACACTTGAATCCGCTAGTCTCTCAACTTATAAGTGTTTATTATTTTCATGTCATTTGTTCATATCAACAAATTTACTTGATGTAATATTATTACAGTTGTAAATATCAATAAATTAATCTAAAAAAAAAAGTATTTTTAATGTTTTCTTAATTATAATGTTGCTGTTTTATTATCGAAACCTAGATCTTTAAGGATTTCGGTATTATCCCTCCATCAATTGAATGATACGCCTTAAAAAAAGTCGACATAAGTGCTACAAATCGTTATGTCCTTCGTTTAAGATAGATACTTATTGATTTCAAATTGAAGATTTGTTCTATGCATGATCTATTTTTCCTTAAAGTAGGCATATTTACTAAGTTGACATTGCGAGTACGTGTGAACTCCCTTTTCCTTTTTTTCTTGGTATTTAGTAATGTTTCTAAGCCAGCGGTGTTGCAAGGATTTATAATTAGATCAAATTGCGCCTCAACGCCAAAGTTCCCCCCCAAGTAAGGGTACACGATAGAGGCAGATTAAGTTCCAGGTGGATCCTGATGGCACAGAGCCGATTCATTCAAAGTCGACTTGTAACAGAATAGATAACACAGGCCAACAAAAAAAACCTTTTTGAAAACTTTTTTAATTTTAATAGCTGATCTTGATAGATTTTTATGTGCTGAATCCAAATCTGCTCGTAGTTTTTATGTATCACCCTTAGTTTCCAAGCAAAATGTATTTTATTATATAGTCTAATACCCATTTACAGTATATAGGGAAATCAATGAAACACTGTAGAATCGTAAAAATGGTTTGTATTTACAGTAAAATACTTGGAATAGTAATTTTATGTGATGATACAAGGTTCACTTGTCAACTGGAATTGGTTTATATTTTCTTTCCCTTTTTTCCTTGAAGCTTCTTGTGTAGCTTTTCCTGCGATGAATAGCTTGCTGAACTTCCCGGTGAAGTGACCAACAGTAATCCCCCATCATGTTGGTATTCCAGCGGCCCTGGTAACGTTTTTCCATCACTTTAACGTCCTGGTGAAAACGCTCACCTTGCTCCTCACTAACATCTCCTAAATTTTCCGGGAAGTAATCGAGGTGGCTGCTCAAAAAGTGAACTTTCAGGCTCATCAAACATCCTAACTGTTCAAATTTTTTTAACATGTTAGCAACAATAGCCTTATATTCTGGGTCTTTTTCATTTCCCAAAAACTTGGTGACAACTTGCTTAAATGAAACCCATGCTTCCTTTTCATTTGAGGTCATTGTGGATTCAAAGTTAACGTCAAACATCATTTTTCTAATATCAGGCCCGGTAAAGACGCCTTCTTTCAGTTTAGCTTCTGAAAGGTGTGGAAACTACTGACAGAGATATTTGAAACAAAGCCCATCTTTAGGCAAAGCCTTTACAAACTGTTTCATGAGACCTAACTTAATATGTAGTGGTGGTAGGAGCACGTTTTTTGGATCTACAAGGTTTTTGCGTAAAATGTTCTTCTCGCCAGGCTTTAAAGACTCCCTAGCAGGCCAGTTCTTTCTGCACCAATGTTGATTCCGAGCTCTACTGTCCCATTCACACAAGAAACATGGAAATTTGGTAAAACCCCCTTGCTGACCAAGGAGCATGCACGTAACTTTCAAATCACCACATATCATCCAACCGTGTGCAGAATAACCTATTTTATTTAACACTATTTCTAGATTTTCGTAACTCTCTTTCATATGTACAGAATGACCGACAGGTACAGAGGCATACATGTTACCGTTGTGTGCTAAAACTGCCTTCAAACTATTTTTGGATGAATCAATAAACAACCTCCAATCTTCTGTTTTGTATTCAATTCCAAACTCATTCATTAAACCATGAATGTCTGAGCAGTACACCAAATCACCCTCTTGTTCAAAATACTTCGAAAATTGTTGTTCTCTCTTCCTATACACATGAATGCTGGTTCCAGCCGCCAGCAAGTTCTTTTCTTTTAGCCTAGAGCCAAGCAGTTCAGCTTTTTCTTTTGTTAAGCCCAGATCCCTAACTAAGTCATTAAGCTCGACCTGAGTGAACAATTTAGGCTCTACATTTTCTGTAACACATTGGAATTCTTCATCGTGTTCATCTAACTCCGACTGTACATCAGAAAATACTTCTGTTTCAATAGAATTTAAGTCCTCTGGTGGTTCCGGGATTGGCAAATCTACACCGTGCCCTACTGGTCGGATGGCGGACGGAAGGTTAGGGTAGCTTATTACCTTCTTGTTCTTAGAGTTATGACCAGTAATATCTACACTGCAAAAGTAACAGTCATCGGAATGATTTTTTGGTTCCCTCCATATCATGGGAACAGCAAATTTAAAGTGTTTTTTCTCTTTTTTTGACCATTTCCTGAGGTCTTCAACACATACATAACATACCTTATGCGGTGCCCAAGGTTTATCCTGGTCTCCAAGTTTGGTTCCAAAGTATGCTAGATAAACCTTTTTCACAAAGTCTGTAATGTTTCTTTGGTGCTTTTTAATAACAAACTCACCACAAATATAACAAAAACTGTCAGCAGAGTTTTTACAGCCGCGATGAGACATTGCACTGAGCACATGTACAGGAAACGTAAAAGTGAGGTTATGTTGAAAATAAACAAAACATCAGCTGTTTAGCATGTGTTTCAGCAGTGCTGCCAACATCATCTTTGTTCATTAGACCTATTTTTTCATGTTATCTTAACTATGAAAAAGCTGTTAAATTCTAAAAATATTTCTTTATTTCATGAATTTAACTATAAAATGTGAATAAATGGTGGGTGATACAACTTTTTAAGCATCATATTTGGATTCAGCAACCTAAACAACATAAGAATAAGGTATTTTCATTAAAAAAGTTTTTTCATCGTTGGCCTGTGTAATTTATCTGCCACAGTCGGTTTCGATCATGGAATCTCAAGCACGTTAGCCCAGCACCCTACACGCTGAGCTATCCCGCTCCCTTAGTTCCAAAATAAAGAAATCGATAAAAGAAACAATATGTGTGGCTTCGGTGGACGTAGGGAGCGGATTATCCCCTAAACGGAGACAGATGCGGTTTGCTGACTGAAGGTGTCCATTTGAAATGCAAAGTCGGTAAGGCCGCCCTGATTGGTGGATCCGCTCGAGTCAGCAATGTTAGGACGGTCTTTATTGGCCCCAGCAGATGGCACCGTCGACTTTTTATAGCCTCCCCTAACTCGGCCAAGATTTATAGCCAGGACCCTCAGGAATCATCTGTCCCCTCGAGAGGGGTTCCTCTCCGTCCTTGTCCTTAGTCCTGCTTGATCCTGAGTAAAAATAACACGCCCCAAAGCTCTCTTAGGATCCTGTATTGTACATAATCAAGTACACTGAGTAGGCTTTGGATAATGGACATCGCTTAAATCTAGTTCATTCTCAAGAGACTAAGCTCCCAATTAATTACAAAAGACTCATATACATGACTATTATAAGACTTACACAGTAGAGCTTTGGGGCTCCACTATACCATCGAATTCCTCTCGTTTACAATACTTACAATCCAAAATCCTCAATACTCCTTACTTTGTGATGAATAAAGACATCCATAATGACCTCTATATCCCATTTGTTGCTGATCAGACCCGAACCCGATACCACTTCTTTCACGACCAGCTTTAATCCCATTCAAACCCACTAGTTTCAAACCTAACTTCTTCAATTATCCTCCGATGAGTCTGAAAAGAAGATGATCCTGTGATCTTTTTAGTTGAATTTATTATTTAAAGACTTCTCGTGCCGTTCAAATACTTAAATTGAATATTCTATAACACTAAGGGGGAAAAATAGTATACTTTATGTCTTGAATGCGTTCATATTTTCGAACTTAGCTCCAGAGTAGCAATGTTGAAAAAAAATTGTTATCGCTAAAGTTTCTTTTTTCTAATGTGTCGATATCGGCATCTTCTTCATGTGCTCTGTCCGTTATGAACGTTGCCTATCGTCTTAGATGTTTTAATCCTGTTTGCTATATTCCTAAATAATAGTACTCAAGCCAGTTCATTCCACTGGCGTACGTTTTGGAACCACGAATGTCTTCTTCATAGACCACCTTTTGCTCTCAATCTTTCTTTGGACTATTATTTGGAGTAGTCGGAATCTGCCATATCTCATTACTTGGCCTATATATTCAATCTTCTTATTTTTATTTTAGAGAGGAAAATACCTAAAAAACCTACGTTTTAGGCCATCTTCAGGGCAAATAGAGGAAGAGGCGGATATGCGAATATGTGAGGCGGTTAACAGAGTTAATCATCTATAGTTCTACGGCTCACATAGCTCCCTCTACTATTTGCCCTGAAGATGGCCTACAACGTAGGTCGAAAAGTCGGCACTAATAATAAATTTTACTTATTTCGTGTTATGACCCCCCCCCCCCCCAACTAATTCCATATTTCCTTATTTTAGTTGAAAAGACTATTTCCTATTCCTTTCCTGTCCTGTACATCCGTGTAGGTGTCGTGTTCGGTATACGATATTTTGAGAATAAGCCGGTACATCTACACCTAAAACGCCGTCATTTTTTTCATCAGTGCATCCGTCCATGTCCAAGCCTCTGAACAATACAGCCAAAAAGGAAATACGCAGCATTTGGCCAGTCATATTTTTAGTGGAAAAAATGTATCACATTGTAGAATGTTACTTTGGCTTTTTCAATTTTGGAATGTATTTCAACTGTATCTGGTCCCATGTTAAGTTAGTAGCTGTTCCAAGGTATACATATGGATCTATATAGATGTTGGATTACCTGGATATTTACCATCAACTGTCTGGTAGGTTGCTGGATTTTGCTGCATCTATTTAGTCTTCGTTCCTCACGTGTGTCATGGGCGTATCATATATTGTTAAGTATCGACTAATATCGAACAATCTACGAAGACCTTTGTATTGTAGGTTACCTTTGCATTGGTGTGTATTTCGTGCTATTTGATACAGTGGCTGTGTTTAAGACAACCATCTCAACAGTTTAAGCCATTGTTCTTCTTGGCTGCTTATGTTCCGTATTCAGTATATGCACAGTTATGTCTACGAATGTACATAACATATATGAACTAATCTAGCCCCATAACTTGGAATACGTAGAACTCTTTATCCCCATCGCAGTATCGAGTAAACATTCAAAATCGATTTTTCCATATAGGTCTATTTATTTATGTACATGTACTATCATTAGTAGTCATTTCACCCTCTTCTGTTCTCAACTGCGCTCACCGGATGGGCATTTAGTTAGTATGAGATAGTCAAGTTTGACACAGAGAGGATCGCATTAGAAGAGGATGGATCGGCACGTGACCAGCGCTGTGATGTGGAATCTCCACGTGGGAGCGCACGTGTCTTCCGGGCAATAATAAAATTAGTGAGGGGGCGTCTAATGGCGGGCGTGCTATTGGCAACACTGGTCGTATATCAGATGCCAACACTGTCACCAGGGCTGCAACCCCTTCGCATCAAATCTTTCTCAATACGATTCCCTAGGCTGTCGTATGAATAAATAATAACGGAATAATTAAATAAAGGTCACAACAGAATAAAAATAATTAATTTTGCCCACTAGATTCTGTAATGGATGTTCTCAACGACGCACTCTGTAGGCCTCAACGGGTTTCAATTCAATTGTATGGGAAAACAAGTTTTGCAAAATAGCCGAAGTCACCTTTACTATTGCAACCTAGCGGAATTCGTAGTAACTACTTTGAAATCCGCTGACAAATTATTATAATTCTTTAGACTATTACAGCTTTAATTACATATAATTTTAAAATATTATTGCTATTAACCCATGTACAGTAAAACGTCTTTAATCTGGCAATTTTGGGACTCGACGCTTGCCGAATTAAAGAAAATTCCGGACTATAGAGGTTATTTATAAAAATACATCATACAGAAGTCGTATAAAAAATAAAACAATTTGCACAAAAAACTTTTACTGTATGTATTTATTATTTAAACATGGGTTATTTAAACAATATACATAAATCAATATATAATTACAGGAGAAATATTAAAATGCATTTTTTAAGTACAGTACATGATGAAATAAGTTTGAATACAGTGCAGTACTGTACTGATCGTGGTTTTTAGCAACAGCACTGGTAGATAGCTGTATAAATATCTAATATCTACTTGCTTCTTACAACTATTTTTTTTATTTAAAAAATCATTTCTTATTATATGCAAGTTCATAACTTGGGCCATACTGTATTGTTTATTTGACTCGGCAAATTTTACAAAGGTGTTGATTGCTTCACTTGCTTCGTTCCAAGAAACAACTTTTGTTTCCGAGACTTCTCCAACGTCACTTTCTTCTTCACCGATGCCGAATTATAGTCAATTCCGGACTATAGAATGCCGGATTAAAGATGTTCTACTGTATATTGAATTTACGCTGATTTCAACCAATGAAAAAAATTATCTTAAAGAATGGCAACAAAATTGGAAAATAACAAACTAATAATCATCAAACCGACCATCTTGTTCGATATTGTTGGACCATCTTCCAGGTAATGATTAAGAGGTGGTTATTACCTGGCATAGAATGGGACATTGTCGTTTGAATCAGGAATACCAGAAGACAAGGTGAGACCTCAGTGTACACTGTCTAAGGTGAAAATTACCGTCACATTGTTGAGGAATGTCTTAAGAATAGTCAGATGGATTTTAAAGATTGGATAGTAATGAACAGTATATCAACAGTCCAATAAAGGTGGATGTTGGATGTTTTTAAAATCAATATATGGACCCTTTGGGATATGCAAACCCTTCAATGGCTCCCCCAGTCTCTATAAAGTAGTTACTCTTAATTAAGGGAAAACCAGGAAGTAGGGCGTGATCACGGATAAATAATTTAATAAATAATCTAAGTTACCGAAAATTGTTTAGTAAAATAGTTTCGTAACAAGGAAGTTTCATCAATGCTTCCGTGTTGTCAGCAATGTAAACTTCCTTTACATCCCCTCTTCATTTACATGTATGTAAATACTTGCTCTAAGATTAGGAGAGTAGTGAGATGTAGTTGATAGTTTATAGTAAGTTAGATGTAGTCCATAGTCAATCTTACTAATATTATAAATGTGAAAGTTTGTATGATTGTCCGTCTCTCTTTCACGCAAAAACTACCGAACGGATTTTTATGAAACTATGCAGTAATATAGGTTATACATCAGAATAACACATAGGCTATAGCAAGCGCGGATTTATGGGGGAGCCCACGAGTGCACATGCCCCCCCCCCTATTTTTTAGGTACTGTGGAGAATCCATTATAGTACTTAATTAAAGGCAAATCACATAGTCATAGTTGTTAATATAACAGAAAGAACATGAGTGAAACTGTTTGTTTTGATATCCTACTAATCTTACTAATATTATATATGTGAAAGTTTGTATGTTTGTCTCTCTTTTTCACGCAAAAACTACTGAACGAATTTGGATGAAACTTTACAGTAATATAGTTTATACATCAGAATAACAAATAGGCTATAGCAAGCGCGGATTTATGGGGGCGCACGGGTGCACGTGCTCCCCAGACAGTAGTTGTGTTCTATGGAGAATTCATTATAGTACATAATTAAACGCAAATGATAATAGTTGTTAAAATAGCAGAAAGAACATGAGTGAAACTTTGTTTTAATATTCTACTAATATATATCATAAATTTGAATGTTTGTAACTCATTCACGCAAAAACTAATGAAAGAATTTGGATGAAACATATCGAGTATTATAGAATACATCCTAATAACACATAGGCTACAGCAAGGGCAGATTTAGGGGGGTTCACGGGGGCACATGCCCCCCAGACAGTTTTTTGTGTTCTATGGAGAATCCAGTATAGTACATAATTAAAGGCAAATCAGGAACCTAGAATCTTGAAATTTGCAGATAGGTTCATTGTATAATTTAAGAAAGATTCCACCCCCAAGGGTTTCCCCCTTAATATAATAGGAGTTCAAAGATTATATGGTATCCATCAGTTTTGAAGTTTTGACAACTGAAATTTTGGATGTACGAGTAACTTATGGTTTAAAAAAATTAAATTATTTATTTAAAATGGTCTGTCACAATTATGTGGCAGACCAAATTCCACGCGAGCGAAGCTGCTGGCAAACGCTAGTAACTTATATGGTAATGATAGTCAATAACAATAAGTCTACAAGTTAGTTCATAAGAATTTCTCTATTATATCTCTTGCTTATCACATTATATCTGTTTATCACTCAATAAATATATATTTCTCTTACAAGTCATCCATCGTTTGATAACTCTACAGCTGTTTTCTTATCAATAGTACAGTCTTTACCATGTGATGAACTCAAGACCCTTCATGAGTTGTAGTGGTACAGTTATTTATTTGTCTTTTTATAAGAGGAATAAAAATTATCATCACCTTCTTGCCCCTAAATCCAAATATGTAACTTAACCAAGCACGTATCTTACAATAAATATTCTTGAAAACATACTATCATTACAAATACATATACTTTAACTATTATTAATTCAATAAGGATTTTTTAAGATAATTTTGAATCAGTGCCTGATTGGCGATATAGTTCTGAAGCACGGTACCGTAAGGAGCGAACAAGGCAATTGGAATCGCATCTCTGTAGCGGGGGGGGGGGTCCGCTAATCAGGGGCTTTCATTAGCCAGTCGGGGATGGGGTTGCCTTTCATCTCAGGACAATCGGGAGCTGCGAACGCTCATTGCCCATTATCAACCGGTTGACGTATCCATTCTTCCCATAAACTCCGAACAACGGGCTCCATGAGGTGATATAGCAACAAAAGCGGGAAAAGACAATGGTGTTGGAACACTTTAAAGACAATGACAGAATAAAGAGCGAAGTGATGAAAAACAGAATGTCGGCGACACATCCTGCGACTCGAGGACAATGCCACGCGCCATGTCTTTGTGGATGCAATGCTACCGCTGCGTCTTCGCAATGGGTCTCTGCCTTCAAGAGTATTCTTCCTCAATAGACACCTGCATCCTTAACCGCCACGTCAAGAAGGATCTCCTAACTGCCATCCATCATCATCATTTTCATCAATGACCACAACAAAGGTTCATAAACAATTAGCAGAAGCAGTGGCGTAGTCAAAAGGCGCCCGGGGCGAACTATGAAGCGCCTTCTCCAACACCGGGATATCTGCTTCCAGGGAAGTAGGATAACATATAATTAATCTCTTGATGGACAGCGGTATAAGTTGAGATTAAAGACGGCATAATTGATTCAAGCGGAAGGTTATTATTTTTATTTATAAGACAATTTGATGCTCATAAAAACATTTTTAAAAATTAATTTTAATTATATTAAAAATCGGTGGGTCAATTTTTTTTTTCTTTTAGAATAATTTATTGATATTTACAATTATAATTATATTACATCAAGTAAATCTGCTAATATGAACAAAGGACATGAAAAAAAAAAACACTTGTGGAGAAACTATCCATTGAATAGCACTCCAATAAAGTTCTACAGTAGAAGGTCTCGAGGCCATCTTCTGTTCAGACGCCTCGGAGGGTTATCAGGAATAGTATGGGAGGCAAGTTGAGAGACTAGCGGATTCAAGTGTGTATGGAGTTTTTCATGGAAGGACATATGGGATATTAAGATCATGATGGATGAGTTTGTTTGTGACATAATAAGGAGCATTGAGGATTTTACGAATGATTTTGGATTGCAAGGATTGGATACGAGATGAATTGGATGGTTTAGTAGAGCCCCAAAGCTCATCTCCGTATGTCCAAATAGATCTGATTGCTGTCATGTAAATGAAGAATCAAATTAAAATTACTATCTAATGTATAATATATCATTAAATTGTCTAAAATACATAAACATACAATAAAAAAAAAAGAATACTAAAGAATGTAGTAAAACTTGATCCATGAAATCTGCCATCCATGAAATGATTAAAATGGATATATTTGTTGAACCTGAAAATTTAGACTTTCCACTATTTCGCTATAACGCATTATTGTGAGAGCGGGGTAGCTCAGTGGTGGAGCGCTTTGAGGTCCTTAGTTCGAATCCGGCGGTGGGAGATATATTATTTAATCTTAACCTTTTATCTGGTTAACAGCCACGGGAGGAGCCTCTGGGATCTGCAGACATAGAAAGGCTCACACTTCCTCAATAAAGTGGGTACCCTAAATTGGTTACAGATGAGCGTGATCTGGGATAAATTACCCCCAATTACAACCGTTATTCTAGAAACGGTACAGTCTCAAACCTGTGCTGGTTTCCTTAATTTTAATGAGTAAAGGAAAGTAAAATTTTGGAACGATAATCACGATATTCTTACTATTTTGTGTTTGCTGTAAAAGGTTAAACTAAATTAATTCCTGTTTATCAACTAGATTTATAATTTAAAAACAGTAAATTATAAAAAAAAATACATTTTCGAGAAGAAATAGTTTTTAATAACAATTTATTATCGCCTACAAGTAAAGTAAGAAATAAAATTATTAAATATTTTTATTTTGAAGAGAAAAGATTTAAAAATTATCACCATCATAAGAATAATAAATATAAAATAAATAATAAATATAAAATTGACGTGAGTCAACGAGATCCTAATTAAAGTAATGTTCAATGAACATTCTTTTCGTTGTATACATCGCAAAAATTGGGAGAACACGGGGATATAGGATCGGAGAAGAGAATCGATTTTTCTGGCCGTGTTACGAGCCAGGTTAACTCGGTTGGTTAGAGCACCGCGCTAGAGACGCGGGCGACCCGGTTTCATATCCCGACCTGGACAAATCTTTTCTCTTCAAAATAAAAATTATCACCATCTGAAGAATAATAAATATAAAATAAAAAATTAAATGTTGAACCGTGATCTATAGATCACTGAGAGAAAGCTAAGAAACATATTGGGAAGTTATAGACACAATGAGAAATCGAAGAATTCAGTTCTATGGACATCTATAAATGATAAATACAATCAGATTGGCCAAAAGAATAATTATTTGTCTTTAAAGGCAGAAAAAGGCCAATCCATGGATTAATGAGACTGAAAAATACATTAAAGACTTCGGATAGATGTTGTGCGTCTATAAACATTAAAACCTAACCTTTAAGAGTTCGAGGACAGCATTGAAGGACGTTCTTTAATTAGGAAGGAACTTCAGAATACTCAAGGATTTTAAGAAAGATGAAAGAGAAAACATGGGCAATTTCGACAGAAGAAAGAAAGCAAAAACACAGGAAAGGAATGAAAGATATGTGGAAGAGAAAAAAAGAAGATTGAAACAGTTGAAACGAAAGTACTCAGCCCATATTGGATCAGCTGTTAACAAATTATAAATATACAAATGCTATTGGATTGATCGAAAATTCGTAAAAAATGTCACCTAACAGAAAATTTATTGTGATTTTAAAATTTAATTAGTTTAATTTTAATTTAATATGCACACCGGATTTGTTTATGTATTTAACGGGTTTTCACGGTTTAGCGATACCATGCGAAATTTCCTTAAGTGACCACGTTTGCAATTGAGGTAATAGAGGTTATAAAGCGTTTGATCCTAAACGCTCGTGTTAAGGGAAGACCTTTATGAATTTACAAAATAAGAAACGATTTTACTCAAAAGAAACGTTAAAGGCATTATAAGAGAACAAATGGTTCAAAACCGATACAGACATCTGACTTCGTTCAGTTGAAACAATAGGAAATGATTCTCTTTTGTTCTAAAATATGTTGTGCTGTAATTATATCACAATAGGCGGCCATGAGGAAGAAGAGTTGAGGTCAGGATATCTTCAACAAAGGTCCAACGAGGAAGACATCCTTGCGGCGGACCGTGAGAACCGAGGACCGGACACAAAGCGATGGCATATGGGATTCTAAACAATAGCATTCACCTGTTACTCCAGAGATCACATGTGTACAATATCTTCTGTATAATATCTCCCTCAATTATATCAATATTATAGCCTCCTCTTCATCGGGGCTGTAATTTAGCCTCGGTACATCTGTTGTCCACTCCTCCAATTCTTCGTTACCTCTCATTATCGAACAGACTTCTGGAGTAGCCCGGCCATTGCGGTGGATCAGTAACATTGCGCTGGTCAGAAGAGGATTATTAAAGGTCGGATGGTAACAAGTGAATAAATATGGTAATAAGTTTCAACCAATGAGACTCTCCTTACCATGGTTACTTAGACATCTGTTCTAAAACTGAAATTGATTCGAGATGATAAATTGAAAAATAACTGTGCACAGTAATACCATATTTCGTTTTAAGTAAAAATAAAACTGAACACGAATTCTAACAGGAAACTTGGTTGTTCATTTAATGTCACTTTATGCTGCTATGGCTAATCGGACGATACTACATTGGGAGCTCTAAATTTTGCCTATTCAGGTTTAATTATGATAAGGATTTTAAACGAGTAACTGACACCGTACAGGCTCGGGACCCCCGTTTAACGTCCGTTCCAAAGGACGGCGTAACTAAGGATTTTTTACTCCCTTAAAAAAATCTGAGGGCCACCTGCCGGGCTGCGAACCCGCGATCTTGGGCTTAGTAGTTTGTTACCTAACAGGAAACTTTATGCGTCCTCAGCGACATCTATTTAGGAATATTATTTCAAAAGGTAATTGAAACTATGCTCCGTATAATGAATCAAGTACTGTTGACTTAGGTAAATCATAGGTTATTAATTTCGGCAGGATAACATAAAGTAATACTTAGTGTTGCTAAAAAAAAATTTTAATCTATTCAGGGGTGGTCAAAATAAATATATTCGTCACAACCAGAAATTCGAAAATTTGATTTCTGCGTAGATTTACGTAAATCCTAGGAGTAATGAAGTAAAAAACTAACAAATAATTAATCATAATTCCCATAATTATCCTTCATTGCTGCAGTCTCTCGTTCATGCTTCTATTGGGATTCGCAGATCTTCCTGGGGCTCACACATAATCCATAAAGTGGATACCCTTTACTTGGCGGTTGATCGTGATCTTGAGGAAAACGCCAAGAACACTTCACAACAAGAAATCTTGTATAACCAGCATCTGATTTTATGATATTACATAATCGTCATCTAAAAAAAAAAAAATTTACAGTAGATACTTTTTCAATTCCACAACAACAAATTCCACACTCATTTTATTTATTGTGTAAAGGAGATAGTTGGGGGGGGGTGCAGTCAATAAGAACACAGAATAAGTAATAAACTTATATTATGTGCCGACGTTTCGACCTACAGTGTAGGTCATCTTCAGGGCGATTTGGAGAGCGATGCCGGTAGATTTAACGGCTGGCTAGCACTACCTAAATCTACCGGCATCGCTCTCCAAATCGCCCTGAAGATGACCTACACTGTAGGTCGAAACGTCGGCACATAATATAAGTTTATTACTTATTCTGTGTTCTTATTGACTGCACCCTCAACTATCTCCTTTACATTAGATCATCTAGTCAACTATTTACATCTCATACATTTTATTTATATTTTTATTTTTAATGTAAAATATTAATATTTGAATGTTTTATGTATTATGTATTAGTATCATTATGATACTATTATTCATATCATTTGATGCTACCTACTTTATTATTTTTTCTATTAGCATATTTCTATTTATTGTTATGTTTTTTCTATTATTATTTTTTTTGTCTTATGTAGGTATATATATATTTTTTTTCATTCGCTATAGAACATGTGTTTTGGTTAATATTTAATTGTATTATAATGTATTCGTTTGGCCAGAAATATTTCTATTGATTTTTGTACAATATTGTTATTCTTAAGGGACCTGGTCCCAGAATAAAGTTGTTTTTCTATTCTATTCTATTCTAAAACACAAACAGAAATAGAACAGTCTTAACCATGGCGTAGAGGGTTGTAGTGGTACAGATTTGTTTATGTTTATAATTATTTATTATAATTATTATCCTGAGGATCGAAAAATACTCCGAAATGTGGATACTTATTGAATTAACTCGTGATTGAGAGAAACTTAAGGTATTCACTAAAATAATTAAAAAATAGCCCATCATTTTTATTTTCAAGTATTCATTTTTGTGTATTGTGAGTTGGTCTGCGATTAAGATTCGTATTCAGTTCGAATGCTGCAAAGCAAACAACACGCAGTCAGGTTTTGAACGTCGGAGGTAATTGAGTGTTGAGGTTACCTGTGTGGCCTTAACATACGATGACATTAACCACTGCCATTATGATCAGCGTGATCAAGGCACCCTAAATAGTTAACAGCTGATACCCGTGATGTTTACAAGAGCGGTTCTAGACACCTGAGGGGGCCAGAGGTGGCGAAGGGTCCCGGGGCAACAATGATCATTGAGGCCTTTGTGGCGGAGCTTTCCTGCGGTCAGGAGCAGCTCCATGGCGTCAATGGCATGAGGTGTCGTGCGAGCCCCCCCGTTGATGTCACGGCTCCTTATTCTAAATCATTTATTACGATCCCGGTCATAGAGGTTGGAACCATAGAGGTTAGAGCGGGACAAAGCGGCAGGGGCCGGCCACGGGAGGTAAAACACTGACACTGCAATAGATCTCCCTCCAACGGCATTCATCTATTGACAAATCGTCTCCATATTGTCGATTTATTGATTCTTTTCATGTATACAACACAATAGCTTTCTAACGCGTCTGCCTACCGAAGATAGTTTTTTTTTATATATATACGCCTCTATATAAATAGGAGTAGGTGAGAATTGTGGTGGTGAGAAAGTAATGATCCGAAATACAATAGTCGACATTTCGACGAATAAGATCTAGGAGGGCTTGGAATTTTCAATAGTTTAATAGAAAGATACATAAGGCGTGAAGCATGATCTTCGAAGTTGAAAGCGCTATTACCTTTTCTACAATAGTTTATAATTTATTTACTTTACGTCATTTTTTATTGCTATTGCTAATCGGATGATGCTACAATGGGAGCCCAACAGTAACGAGTAGCAGACACCGGACAGGCTCAGGAAGCCCATTTTACGTCCCTTCCAAAGGACGGATAAACTAAACAATTTTACTCCCTTTAAAAAATCCTATAGCCAACTGTCGGGTAGCGAATCCGCGATCTTAGGCATAGTAAGTTTTTATTCTAACCACTATACCACAGATGACCTTACAAAGACCCGTCTCGGCCCAGATTGCAGGTCTTCTGAGCTAAATAAGCAAGATATAATATATACATATTGTATATGTACCAATGAATATAATAAAATATTATATTTGAAATATATACGAATATAATAAAATAATGTATTTTAATTGTTTTTAATATTTTATTTGAAAAGAAAAGACCGGACTACACGACCGGGACTCGAACCCGGGTCCTCACCTCTCCCTGGTGATAGACCCGGGTTCGAATCCCGGTCCTGGCCACATCTTTTCTTTTCAAATAAAATATTTAAAAAAATTATATCATATAACAATAAAATAAATTATAAAAATATTTTAATGTTTGCCCGGTGTCTCTTGAGCCCCTCAAATCTGTTCCTTCTTCTGTTCTTCCGAAAAAGGCCCTCTTCGTCTTTTCACTTCCACTTCCCACTTAAACCTGGTAATTTTCCTCCATTCGTTTCTAATAAAAAGTTCCTTACTATTCCAGAATTTAGTTTGATATCCTCCCTGACAATTTCCATCCCAAGAAAAATTCCAATCATTCAAAAGTTTTTTTTTATTTGAACACTTTTTCACCCTATTTCGAGCACTTATCGAATCGTAGCTTTTGAATGGTAGTTCGAATTTATTTAGCAATTAGGAATACTTATCAGATTGAGCTCGCCGAGTTCTTTTAAACCACCTCTGAGTTGTGAGTCAAAGATGTAAAGTTCAATAAAATAAAAAGCCATAGTTTATAATCTTGATTAATATTAGAAGGCCTTATATATACGAGGAAGAAAATATTCCGGGAGGAGGTAAACAAAAATCTGTTAACAAGGAAGAGTTGTTAATTGGAAAGCGACCAATAAACAGTAATGTATAGTTAAGAGAATACTTGTTGACATCCATCCGCACCATTTTCTTCTTCTTAGGTTGTAATAGATAGTTTTTTATTACAACATTCATATAGTAGATTGCTCAGAAAATTTCAAAACATTCAGAGGATCTAAACGAATACTAATAAACATAAAAATTGAAGATCGATTTAAAATTTTCTTAAATACTTTCAAACTTATATATTAAAAATGTTTAATACAACATTCATTATGTCGCTAAAATGTTTTATAACACTCACAGAAACTCAAACAATAATTTGATAAAGTACAGATCTTCGAAAACAAATGTCTAGGAATCATAAAAAACTATCCTATATATACCGAAATCAGCACAATGCACAAAGAACTGGACATCCCAACAATACAAAAATTCATACACCAACAAACCCTCAGATTCTTCACCTCTTGCCAACTTTCAGACAACACACTCATACAAGAAATAGGAAATTATACAAAAACAACACCAAAATACAGACACAAACGAACAAAACATGCATTTTGTAATATGTAATAAATAAATTTTGTCTTAAGTAAATCCTATGTACTCTCTTTTCTGTTGTTTTTTTAAATTTTACCAACAACAAAAACATATTAATCAGTAACCGTTGTAAGTGAACTCATTTTCATTGTAAGGGATTTTCCCACCAATGTTTTAAAAATTTGTATATATTTTAAAATAAAATAAAACAAAATATTTTTTAAAAAATAAAAATAATTTGATCCATAAACAAACACTGTAACAGGGAATTAAATAAATCACTATTGTATAAATTATTAGTGAGCTTGAAATAGCATTAGGATACTAAGAATGACAAAATTCCTCTAGGGCAGAGTTGTTACCCATTTCTTTCATCGTTATAACAACCCATTTTTTAGTTGTTTTATAAAAAAATGGTAAGTTTTGGTAAAAACTTAATTAATCTGAGTATTTTTATATTCTTTCATCAGCTGAAAACAATTGATTTGTATTTTAAACAATTGATAATGAGTATTTTTTTGCTGTGACCCCGGAATTGAATTGGATGGGAGCGGTAGATTGGAGGCCCCAGAACTACCTGTGGATGATGATAGGTTGGATGAGGAAGGACAATCCAATGTAATTGTCATTATTGGAATCGAACCTGGGGGACACCTGCCTCTTCGATGTGTAATTCATCTGCATTCTGTCGATTCCATTCGATATATCGAACATCTCTCCAGTCCTTCCGGGGAGTTGCTCTGTGCAGCTTCTGTCTTCGGCTGTATTTTGGTATGTTAAGCTTAAGCTTCTAATATCCGCCTATTTCAATCTTTAATCTTCCTGACCCAAGTTGCGGTGATATCTCTTACCACGAACTAAAACTTATTAGTTTTTTATTTAATTGTATAAAAAATTGGAATTTAGAATGCAAATATTCGGATATATAAGTCATATAGTCCTTCAAGTTCCGCTGTGAAAGATAAATTATTTATGTGTGGACTCCTCAGATCCTCCCGGGGTTCACTCAGCCTTTTGTGTGTATCCAAAACTTGTGGAAAACCTGGCTGTTGAGCCTAATCACCTCTCAGTACAGTTCGTGCCATGACCCTACCTCATAACGTACTATTTTTTTATTTTACTCTTATCAGTTGGATTTATTCAGAATGGTTTATCTATAATAAAGGTTTTTAGAGCTGTATTATGGGGTTTGGGTTGTAACAAAACGTGTAATATAAACAAGAAAGTTATGTTAAAAATATTCAATGACTTTTTATTGAACGTGTACGAGCGAGGTTACTGTATCTGACGTGAGTCCTACCAAATCATCTCCCTGCACAGCAGAATCTTCTGTTACAGTGTTACAGGCCTCTAGAAGACAGATTTTATTTACAAATAGATTATTGTATAAACCTGAGTTAATAAAAGGTTATAGGTTATATAGGTATATTATAACTACCGAAATTAGATTGCAAATACAGGACTGTATTACTCGACAACTTTTCTTGCACAGCAACCCAAATCGATATTAATAAATAATAGTAATTTATTTGACAAGTGAGGAAAGTGCCACTTTATTGCACCCGAGTGAATTTTACGAGAGTGTTAAAAGCACTTTTCTCACGTGCTAAATATTACATTTTTCCTGCAACCATTTAAAAATTAAGAAATTAAAGGTGAAAATTTAGATTTGTTAAAACTACACTAGCACTATCTCTAACAATTTTCTATTACTAAACATGCAAATTATAACTCTAGGACGGTTTACTCATATCTGACTTCAGATGGTTTTGGTAAAAATTGATTTACTGCCTGTTGAGCCTGTACTTTTATGAATGGAAGAGTAAATTATATGAATTCATCACTATCTATTTCCATTTTTTATTTTGTTTGTTGTCTGATCACTGTTTTAATGCTTGATCTCCAAATTTTTGATGCGTGAAGGTTCTAGTATATAAAAAATAAAAAAATAATCCAGTACCACTACAACCCATGAAGGGTCTGGGGTTCAGTACATGGTAGAGACTGTTCTGTTTCATGGACAATGGTTCTGCAAGGAGGTGACTTGTCTTAGGTCACGCTCAACCGCCAGATTTTCCCCCCTATTTTTATAATATTTTATAGAGGCTGGGTGTTCTCCAGGAGCGTCCTGGATCCCATATGATCCATCTCTCGCTGCTAACAGACTAAATAAAATTCTTGGCCTGCAGCGGGATTTGAACCAGGATTTCTGGCATGGCAACTTAGTGCTCTACCACTGAGCCAATCCGCTACCCTCTAATAAATTTAAGGTTATATTAAATATTTCTATAAAATCGCTTCAAAATAAAAAAAATCTATCTTGAATTAAATATAAAATAGTTCTAAAATTATTTATTTTAACATTTTAGGAATATAAAATGAATAATATTATAATACCGCCATTTAAAATTTAAAATAATCGAGTGCTGAATGTCAAATTCGATCTACATAGGTGACTGCTACTTTTCATCACTAGTGGTTTTCCCTCACTAGTGGGGGAAAGTGGAACTTTCCACACCAGTTTTAGTTGAGTAATGGATAGTTTTATATTAGTCAATGGTGCCAGGAAATAACTATTTATTTAATTACATGTTTCTTAATGAGTTGACGTTTTTTTTAACTTATTATACCAAGTTTTTTATAACGAAGATATAACAAACGATACGAATATTCATATATATGAATTCTAAATAGTATTACAGTATGTATTGTAAGATGTTATTATTTGTCATTAAAAGTTTGTAAAGTAGCCATTTATTATCTCCTATTATATATAAAAAATGTTTCCGACCTATAATAAATTTATAAATATATTTTTAAATATACTTTTTCAGTAGACTAAAAATATCAAGCATAACAACTATGCATTGGGGTCGATCCAATGCTAGGCTAAAAATGCCTGCTATTTTTATTGGAAAAAATCATACTATTGTTTTAAAATAAAATACTTGTAATTTTAGTAATTAGAGATTATTTAGTATATTATAATTGATAAAGTTATATAATTTACAAGTATAAAAAACATACTGAATATTTTTTAAATATTTCTGACTCGTTTGTTATTTTATGTCGATAATATTTTTGTTTATTTGTAATCAGCTGTTCGGAGGCTGCTTTAAATATCCTACTTTCATTTATTGGCTGAATGCCGTCAATAAACGTTTTAAATAAGTACTTTGAAATTTGAATTTGAAATACTTGAGTTTGAAATTTAAGGCGTGGAGATAAACTTAAGTAAAATCAATTGAAGAATAACAATTATTATACTGACAAAGATAGTCATCATTGTTGGGGACTTCAACGAGTCAATCGGAGAAAAGGCAATAAACGGTAAGCAGTTGTTTTGACGAGGGGACATGCGGCAGCGTAGAATCCGATCTGACACGGCCATTGGAGTAGAGGAACCGTGAAATGTGACTGCCTCTCTCAGCTTTACTTCTGCAAACACTTGAAAAGCCAGTAGAAGGTTAGGAATAATCGATAAGCATATCGATGTATTTATGTCGATAATATTTTTGTTTATTTGTAATCAGCTGTTCGGAAGCTGCTTTATATATCCTACTTTCATTTATTAGCTCATTGGCTAAATTCTAAGTATTTATTTATTAATATCGTATCATGATTTATTTATTAATATCAATAGTCATGGCGTATATTAATAGTTGATCGTATTTAATATCAAGCTGATGTTTTGACCAGAACTACTTGTGTAATAACTATGTTTTTACAGTTTCCTATTTCTGTTTAATTCTTTCCGCTTTTACTGTATTATTATTTTTTTATTTCCTATTTACATTCCTTTTAATTTACAGTTTTAATAGGTAGTTATATAATTCGGATCTGACTTTTATTGCTGATTAATTACGTTTTATCATTGTATATCGTTTAGCTCTCTTTCAATTACTCTAGTATCACTCAACTCCATGAAGGATCTTAGTCTATGCCGACGATTGTGCACGGAGTTGATTTGGTCTAAATAACGTTAAACCACCAGTGTTTTTTTTTCTTCTGGAGGCTGGATGAATTCCAGGAGGATTTACTCATAGATTTAATTTAAATATTTTTTTATATATATAATAATTATTGTCAGACAATTATTGTCAATTATGGTTTTTATTTTCTAACAATTCATTTCCAGGTTTTTCTGTGTCATTCATTATTTTATCGATTTGCTAGTTTTTTATATTATTTTTTCATTTTTTTTTTTAAATTTTAGATATATTATTAATATTATTTTGTATCCCATCATTACTTACTATCTTTTTCTGAATAAGAAGTGCCGAAATATAGGGAACAAATAGTTGAAACCACCTTAAAATTTCAAATAATTCTAAAAGCTGTGATATCTTTTAAGCTGCTTTTTCGACCTTTATTTGTTGTTTTTTTATTCTAATTGATAATTTAAAATCTCAAAATATTAGGAAATATAAGATTTTAGGACCTACTTCAAATAGCTAAAATTGGTAAAGTCAGGTAAAGCTTGCTTCCCGTTTAATATTTTAGGTGATTTTTTTCCATTAGTATTAACATTTGATGTTACTGTGAAACTTCAAAATGAAACTGCCAATAAATTGAAATAACTTTACTTTAACCTTTTATATAAAATACAACACAAATCTATTTAAAATAAATAATTATGATTCTGAGTATAAGTTAACTGCGTTTACTTAATTAATTAATATGCTCATGATGCCTTTAGTACAGCTTCAACATTTTTATTATTTTGACACAACACACTCTAGTACAATATATTATTCAAATTACAACGTCAAATCAATAAGTATCACTTTATTTATCGTTTAAATAAAATATTTATTATTTTAAAAACAACAATTTTTCAAATTAAACAAAATCCTAATTAAAGTAATGTTTAATGAACATTATTCCCCGTGTATAGGTACATCGCAAAAATTGCGAGAACATGGGGATGTAGGATCGGTGAAGAGAACGGATTTGTCTGACTTGGATACGACCCCAGGTAGCTCAATGGTTTAGAGCACAGCACCGAGATTTTTGAGATCTTTTCTCAGATTTTACATAAGTTATAGATCAGATTTTACATAAGTTACATAAGTTATATTTTTAGTAATTGTTAATGTATAATTAAATTTGAAAATGGCATTTGAATGCCGAAACGTCATGTTAAAAGAATAAAAGATTTTATGACTGGAAGCTGGTTTGTTTCAAATGATAGAAATCACAGTGAAGACGGTCCAGTATATTGAATAAGAATTAAAATCTTTTCTCTTAAAAACAAAAATATATAAAAATACATCACCATCAAATTAACAATTAATAAAAATACCTAACAATTTATTCGTATGTTATCACTAACCTTTACAAAAGACTTAATTCATTTTTTTTATTTTCCCAATAATAAAATTAATTTATAACTACATAGCGACAATGGCCTAAAACTATTTTGCTCCATGTAACGCTAATACGCGGGAGATTTGGATGAAATTCACCTAGTCTTCTAAAACCTCATATGAGTATAATATTTACTATTCTTATACGAAATACGAGTTGAGTTATACTATAATCCTATTAATAAAAAAAAAAAGTATTTTCGCAATTGGTCAGTCTATGTGATTTTAGAAATATAATCGTGGCGAAAAACTCATATATTTTTTATATAAATCGACACATGTGTATTTTGTAGACCACGAGCTCAGGATATATAAGACTACTGTCCTGATTTTATAGATTATGCCCAAAACCAGGCTACTAATCATTGATCTCAAAAGTCCTATTACTTCAAGGTAACCTTAAATGTAGGTAATCTCAGTGTTACCAATCGAACAATACCGATACAGTTCGGTTATAGCCACCTCCCAGTGCCGACTTGATTCTAAAACATTCATAAGATAATAAATATAGGGCTGGTAGATAGATGTTGGCAGCCCTGGCGGAGCCCTCACAGCTCTGTCATTACCTCTTCTTCTAGATAGCACTGGAAATAAATTATTGAGGGTCGGATAAGAATATTATTAGAGATGGGACGGGAATGGCTATCAAATAGTAAGGAGCCATGGGCACCGCCTCCTCGATCCAAATTATTGATGCCCTTACTGCCCCTGTAATCCTGTTAACCCCCCCCCCCCTCCTTTCCACAAAACAATAATTAATACATCAATTCCTTTTTGAGGGAGGCTACTCAAGTATTTAAGAGCTCGGCGATAGCGGAGTCTCTCCTCTTCAATATATTATCGAGCTCGGCGGACAATATCGTCCCTCCGGGCCAATTCTCTGCGATTCTTAATTTCTCATCTACCATAGTACGACATGTTGTTGCTACATTCGTACAATTAATAAAGAAGAGGTAACACATTCACTTCACTTTTCTGTGAAGACAACAAGCTAGACTCAAAAATAATAAAATTCACCATTTTATCAATAAAATAGAGCCAAAAATTCAAAAAGAAACACTATTATTTATTATAATGCAATTGGGAAAAACCACAATGCAAAGCCTTATGTTTCAAATCTAGTAATACACCCATTTACCAGTCGACGTTTCGCCTATTCAGGCATTATCAAGACACAAAAAAAAGGGTTATGTGAATCACATCTCGAAGAAAAAGGTGCAATACATCCCAACGATCAACAGCCCAAACAGGCTCCAAATATGAGACAGCACCCCACCACCAAGACGTTCAACATACAACTGACACCATTTTACCACTCATCACCATTTTATCATTCATCATCAATTCACCCTCAACCGTTGACGCCAAGTCCTGAAGAAGAGCTGCAATGTGGGTCGAAACGTTGGCTTTCAAATAAAAAGTTCCTCTTATTTAAGAGAATTTTTTCTGATCTCACAAAAGCAGGCAAGACAAATATTAACGTTAAAGCTTCATTTTAATGATATTTAAAAAATCAAATAAACAATCGAAATAGAAGAAGAAAAACCATCTCAATTTTCCGAATCTTATTTAATTATATTAGCAATTTTAAACTTTAGTAATAAGGATATAATAACCCCCTCACAAAAAATTAACATTATTTTTACAAGTATGAATGCGGGGGGGGGGGGAGGGAAGGAGAATGAGCTTACCCGACAGAACTTAACATTAATAGGTCCCTCCCTAGGTCATAAAGGGAGCATCAAGTTCCGAAAGGCAGCCGTCGAGGAAGTGATAACAGTTCCGGCAGTAAGTGACTGAGTGTGCCATTGAATTAATAAGTGCAAACAGTTCCGTTGCTTTATGGATTCCAGCGATCGGCTGCAATCCATTTGTCACAGCACCTCCCCTCTCTCAACAATACATTTAGGAGGTATTTTTGGGGGGAGAGCATGTATAGAATTCATGCGAATAGTTTAAATAAGGGTTTCTCCAAGCTCCCTATTAATATAAATAAGTAAATACAAAATAGTTCTTAGTTGTTAGTTCATTTAACGTCACTTATGCTGCTATGGCTAATCGGACGATGCTACAGAGGGAGCTCTAAATTTTGCCTATTCAGGTTTAATTAGGATAGGGATTTTTAACGAGTACCTGACATCGCACAGGCTCGGGGCCCCCGTTTAACGTCCCTTCCGAAGGACGGCGTAACTAAGGATTTTTTTACTCCCTTAAAAAATTCCTAGGGCCACCTGCCGGGCTTAGTAGTTTGTTACGCTAACCACTAGACCACAGGTGACCTAATACAAAATAGTTCTATTACTAAACAAAAGCTTTTAAGCCCCTAATTAATTACTAAAGAATCATATACATGACTATTATAAGACCTATTTGGACTTACGGAGTAGAGCTTTGGGGCTCCACTAAGCCATCCAATTCCCCTCGTACCCAATCCTTACAATCCAAAATCCTTCGAAAAATCTTCAACGCTCCTAACATTTTGCCAATAAAATCATTCCTCAATGCCTCATTTTTTGCAGATTTGGACCGAACCAGATAGCAATCCTTTCATGACAAACTTTATTTCCACTCAAATCTACTAGTTTCAATCCAAGGCGCCTCTTTAATCCCCGATATATCTCCAAGGAAAGAAGATGGTCTCGTGATCTTTAAAGTTGAATTTGTTATTTGCGTACCACCAGTGGGCAGTTTCTTTACTTGCTTTTATCTCTTGGCACAATGTTTCATTCATTCTATTCACTTACTGTATAAATAATTTTATAACTTTAAGTTTCTTACAACATAAAATAATTTGAAATTAACACAACATTTTTTAGTAAGTTTAATAATATAAACTTTCATAACAATAACAATAATATTTCATTAGGTATATATATGCGTATGATCTAACCAAATTGTCACCTAAGTGATACAAAAATGGATCCACAAAAAAATGAATGAACTAGTGAATTATGAGTGAAAACAAAATGCCTTTATCCAGGGAACGCAGAAATACACGTAAGATCATGTGACTATAAAATACAACATGAAAATAGTATTACATACCACAAGTTTCACGAAAAAAGTCAATTAGGTAGATACATAACCTTTTGGATCACGAAGGTGACGATGCGCTGTGTCTGATTTGATATAGCCTTTTGTACAAAAAGGCTTTAAAAAATAAAATAAATGTATATACTAAAATTAGCCATTTTCCATGTTTCAATAAAGTGTTACCAGGAGGAGAATGTGACTATTGCAGTTGGACAATTCAATTATAAGAGACATCAACAACGGTACTTGGACAGGACCAAAGAGGATGGAGCAAAGAGGCATGACTAAATAGAGCGGTTAAAGAGCGATAAAGAAGAGACTGATGGAGTGAGTAGCTCTTTGGCGGCCAGATGTGTCCCGTGCCTAATCCCTCACAGCCGCAGTTCGCAACTCAAACCATTACCGACCGCTTCATCATTATTTGTTTAACCAACATCCCCCAAGCTGTTTTTATAAGCCTTGTCCACCCTCCGTCATAAATAGCTCTGTCAGGGTTTACGAGCATATCTTTATGGCTCACTTCACATTAGAAGCCTCCTGATCCGGATTACGCTAATAGGATAGGTTCGTCAATAACGAGATTTACAAGGGAGTAAAGAGTTCTTGGTTATATCGTCCTTCGAAAGAGACGTAAAATATGAGATCCTGAACCTGTGCGATGTCATTACTCGTGAATGATAACTATACTGATTATATCTGGATAGCCGAAATTCATGACTCCCACTGTAGCATCGTCCGATTAACCATTGCAGCATAAAAACAAATTCGTCTACACTTTCTGTACAACATAATTCTATTGTATTGATGAGGAAATGGTTGACAGTATCTTAAGTGATGTTGAAAACGGTCAGGGATTGCAATCAGTAAATTTTACACAAAAAAGTTTTTTTTAATTTAAATTAATGTATTGATATTAACAACTCTAATAGTATTACAACAAGTAAATCTGCTAATATGAACAAATGACATGAAACAAAAAAACAATGTGGAGAAACTACCCATCGTAGTACTCCAATAAAGTTCTATAGTAGAAGGTCTCGAGGCCATATTCTTTTCAGACGCCTCGGAAGGTTATCAGAAATAGTATGGGAAGCAAGTTGAGAGACTAGCGGATTCAAGTGTGTATGGAGCTTGTCATGGTATCTAGTTTGGACCAAATCAGCAACATATGGGATATCAAGATCATGATGGATGAGTTTGTTTGTGACATAATAAGGAGCATTGAGGAGTTTACGAAGGATTTTGGATTGTAAGGATTGGATACTAGATGAATTGGATGGCTTAGTAGAGCCCAAAAGCTCAACTCCGCATGACCAAATAGGTCTGATAACTGTCATGTAAATGAGTCTTTTGTAATTAATTGGGAGCTTAGAGCGTTTGTACAGTAAATGTTGAAGTAGCCTGAAACGGCGAGCTGTGTCTTGTCGTTTCAGTCTAGTATGAGGATTCCAAGTTATGCGTCCTAAGTACCGGACCTGTTCTACAGGAATCAGTGGGATGTTATTAAACGATACAGGAGAGCAGGAAGTCGTTGGCTTACGACAGCTTTTTCCATATAAATTTAAAAAATAAGATAAATTAATATATACATACAGTTATAAGTATTCTATCGATTTATATATCTATAGGATATAAAGGATCGAACTATGTTCAATTTGATTTTAAACTTTGATTTCCATATATTTTTTTATATCGTCCACAAAGGGAGCGGAGTGGCTCTGTGGTAGAGCACTAAGTTGCCATGCTGGAAATTCTAGTTCAAATCCCGCTGCGGGCAAGACTTTTATTTAGTCTGTTTGCAGTCTGGAATGAATCATATAGGATCTAGCACCCTCCTGGGGCTCAGCCTCTATAAAAGTTTATAAAACTAGATTACCCAAAATAGGAGGAAAATATCTGGCCTTTGAGCATGACCTAGTACAAGTCACCTCCTTGCAGAACCGCTGTCCATGAAACAGTACAGTCTCTACCTTGTACTGAACCCCAGACCCTTCAAGGGTTGTAGTGGTACAGTTTTTTTTTTTTAGGTCTACAAAATAAAATAAACCAGTAGTATAACAATAAGAGGCTTCAGGTTCTGGTTTTTTTTTGAGTGTATTTAACTCATTCCTCCATCAGAATTCAAAGCTGATCCTGATGTTTTATAATGAAAGCTATCATACACTCCCTCATGGCCTGGAATAAGATCGGTTACTGAGATAGAAGAACTGTTGTAAGGAAATAAAAAAAGCTGTAAGTGGCGGAGGAAAGGGCGAGGTATGATTTGATAAAGTGGCCTGAGGCCTGCGGGCAATTAGTCCTATCGATAGTTACCACATCGATAGTTGCCATGTCGATAGTTGCTATGTCATTATTGTCTCTATCTTCTTATAATGGTCCAATTTAGCCGCGCTATGTACCTCCATGTCCTCTTATAGTTCTTTTTTTTATGACCTCTTTGGAGCCTCGGCACCGTCCGCCTTCAATTGCCAATCGAATTTCATCCGAAAGGTAAGCAATTCAAAGAAGAAATCTGCTTCCGTTGTCAAGCATTCTGAAATGATTTTCAGAATCACTACAATGAATTAACATGGTAGATAATCGATGTGCTGAAGCATTTGTTTCGTTATTAAATTAAATCTTCTTCTTTGGCGTTATATCTCTTAGGAACTTCGTAAACCGTTTCGTAACAAAATTAGCTCTGTTGATCTGTCAAAACCAAGCCCTACAACTCTTTATCAAGAGGCCTTCCTTCTTCTCACACTAATCTTCTATTTTCCCTTCACTGACTTGGAGAACGTGGCCCAAATATCTCGACTTCCATTTTCACGCACTTTAAAAATTGTCTAGTCATATTACACATGATAAGGCTAGCCTTATTGGATATTCTGGTTATTCAACAAATTCTTTACATTCTACGCAGTAGAAACATCTCAAAGCAACTAATTTACTAGGAGGAAGTTTTCTTTGAAGCTTGAAGGAAAACCAATATTGATATCTGTAAGCAGCTAGGCAAGCTCTGGCCCAAGACCGACTTGTTTTATTCGCCCTGAAGATGGCCTACATTGTAGGCCGAAACGTCGGCACACAATAAATAAGTTACACTTATTTTGGTGTTTTGATTCACTGCACCCCAACTATTTCTTCCTTACATTAGAAGATACAGTCGACCAATTCTTCTCTAACAATATTGATATCATATATTTTATATATTGGGATTTTGTTGTGTCCTGTGCCGCCGTAACGATTACTACCCAATCCATGGTATGGATATACGATTGCGGCGAACCTCATACCGCATAGCATGTTGTAAATAACTGCAATGCCTGTGAAACGTTAATAAACGAACTGAAAAGTATACATGACAACTTTTTAAGCAAGATTTCTTTCAAACAATGACTTATTGAAAGCAAGGTTGACTTCAGCTTGACAGTTTAATTTCTTCGTCTTTAAAGAAACATCCTAGCCCGGCATTTTAGCAATAAAGTGGTTGGTACTAATATTTATTCCTTTCCAAAAACTTAGAGAAAAGACTAAACAGTACATTCCTTACCACGTAATGAACTCTTGAGGTACTGCAGTACTTTAACATTCACACCTCATTTCTTCGTCCGATTCACATCCATTTATTGTACAATTCATATACAGTTTACATAATTCTGCACTCTAGATAATAATATATTAGGAAGATGTTATCTAGACTGTATTTATAACCATTTTTGTCCAAGAATAATTATTGGTTGACTGTATAAATTATGTGTACTTTTTAGAAGTCAACGTTTCGAATCTCATTGCGTGCCTTCATCAGGGGTCAAGTGTGGGAGAGACTGAAAGTGCGTCCCCCACACATGTGACTATTAAGCCCTGAAGAAGAACTGAAGTGGGGGTGGAAACGATGCTTTCTAATAAATAATTTATGGACATTCGGGCAGTTTTACCCGACCGTAGTCTCTCATCTGTTTTTCTACTTTTTTTAAATATATATTAATATATATATGGATTACATGTTCTACCGTTTACCCTATTCACGGCTTCTGATTAGTGTCCGGATAAATATGAGATAAGTGAGAATACGTGGATGTACTCTAAACCGCAGCCGCGTACTCGCAACCGCCGCTTTAGCTGAAAGAGTTGACCCAGATTCCGAGCGGATATTCCTCTCCCCCCGACATTAGCAGGCCTAATGACAATCCTCGGCTCTTCGGAGATTAGCACAACAATGGCGAGGCGGGAGAGCGATCCGGATGATCCGGAAGGGTTGGAACAGGTGGAGGATCTGATGGAACCATCTGTGCTCTCTACCCTTTATCGTCGGCAACCATGCTGAGAGTGTTTGTTCATAAATAGGCACCTGTCGAAGAAAATACTGGCAAATGGTGAAGTAAAGTAACAATGCAATAACAATAAACTGTAAAACTATAACAAGGAAAGATCTTGGATTCAGTACATGGTAGAGACTATGTTGTTTCTAAGCAAGTAAAGGAAGGTTTATCAACCAATTAAGGGTATCCAGGTTTTAGAGACTCTGCGAACCCCAGTAGGACTTCCAAATTCCACAGGGTCAATCTGTGGCTGGCTGTTAACATATTAGATAATTTATCTGCGAGAGCTAGAAGAATACAATCTATGGTATTGTGGTCAGTACAACAATCGTCTATACCCATAGATCGCTGAATCGCAGCCCAGCAAGTGGCCTTAAGATTTTTAAAGGGAGTATAAAATCGTTGCTTATGCCGTCCTTCGGAAAGGATGTAAAATGGGTGTCCCGGCCTGTGTGTACGTAGTCAGGTACTTATTAAAGATCCCAACCCTGATTATACCTAGTTAGGCAAAACTTATGGCTCATAGCATCGTAGCAAAGTCCGGTCATAGTAGAATAAAATGACGTTAAATGAATGCAGTAAACAGCTAACCAGATCCAATAGGAGACTAACCAGAAATAGTGGATTCACAACCAGCTATAGTAAATGGCTACATAATATATTATTCAATAGTAGACACTTAAATAGTTCCTTATCTAAAGGTTTATGCGTCCTGAAGGTTTTCCTATGCGACCCATTCATTGTTATTAGTAACCAATATTATCCTATGCCTCTAGTATTTATAACCAAATACACTACTACTACACAAAATAAATAAATTTTGCCATCTTGCAAGATATTTAAATTCATCGTCTCAATTTTCAGGGGATAAGGCTCTTATGTTTCCATGTATTGCCATGTACTCGGTTCATGGTCTAGACCCCAAGCAGCATATTCCAACTTCACCATCACTTGCTACTATCACCTGGGCTTTGATAGATTGCAAGAACGGATTTAAGGGAGGGAGATACGGGGGCACGTGCCCTCCCAGACGATTTTTTGTGTAGTGTGGAGAATCCATTCATGCAAATCATATGATCATAGTTGTTAAAATATATGAATAAAATAACAGAAAAAACATGAGCGAAACAATTGTTTAGATATTTTAATAAACCTTTGAAACCTTTCTATAAATACTACAAGCTTATTTCTAAGTTATTGTTGATTTTTTTTGCCCCTCTGCCAGTCCTGGATCCGCCCTTGGTAGATTGTATGTTGTAAAGGAATTTAATACCTACTGGTACACACATTCCCCTACATGAATACTTTTGTTCATCTTCGAATTATCTAAAAAATAAGAAATGGTTATCCTTCTTTCTCAAGACAATGCCAAGCGAGTCATCGAACTCTATAAACTGTTTATCCACTTAACTCTAAAATTCGCTCAAGAATGTTGAATGGCAACACAGTAAAGTTTTTTTTTAGGCATTAAGGAAGAATACAAGGAATAAATATTCATTTATAAGCGTTTAAAAAAATAAAAAGAGGAGAGATACATTTCGAGATAATGATAAAAATCGAAGCGGGGATGGCAAAACATGGAGATATCCTGCAATTAGATATAATGAGGGGGTTAGTGCGTGCTATTAGCCTCCCCCCCCCCTTCGTATGTAAATCCCAACTATTTCCATCCTTCCAATAGCGGGCCAATCCCAAGCCGGCTATCTTCGCTTCTATTAACAGCTCCAATTAACATCCAAATAGAGCCATCTTAATGGACGAATAGGGAATGAGGAGCTCCTGTCTTCGGCTTCTCCAAACATCGATACAAAAATCCAAAGAGGTTAACACTCTATGCTATAAAGAAGTTTTTATTGATGTAATGTTTTATTGGCGTTGCCTAGCAACGAATTGAGGAACTACTCTCTCTTTGTTCATTCTTTTGTCGTGCTTGATCAGTTAAATTGGAAAAGTGCGCATTATTATTATTAGTTTTAATTCCTGATAACTATTTGATAAGAATGGTTTCATTCTTTTGAAAACCTGCGATCTCTATTCTTCTACCAAATTAATTATTGGGACTATTTTCTTTGTTCATATTTGTAACAAGGCATTGGTAATATTTAACTCTTTTCATGCATGTGTTATTAATAATTAGTGTTTCTCCTTGAATGCCAAAGAAAGGCACTGTAACAATGTCGTAAAAACGGAATACCTCTTTGTCAGTGAATGTCTTTCGATAAGCTATAGCCTCATAATCTTGGAAAGACGAATTCTAAGAAAAAAACATGCGTGCAGTTCAGACTGAAGACTAGTATATAAAAGTATATAGAGAAATCTACCAGAAAATGTAAAGAATATCTGATACTACCATGCGGAAGCTAACACTCCTCGAACATCTTTACAGAATGAACAAATATTGACCAAGCAAATATTTGACTATTTCTGGGAAAATGAGACCACGACAACGTGGTTTAAAGAAGAAAAGCGAGATTTGGAAAGGTTTGACATTAAGGAGTCTCACATGGTAGAAGAAAGTGAATTTGGAAGCAGGGCGAATTTGTAATGGTTTCAGGAAGACAGAGAAGGCTGGACTAAGCTGGGCAAAATATTAAAAGAAACGTGCCAGTGAACACATGATGAAATATTGGCAGAAAAGACTCCGACTGGAGAACGGGAATTAAAGTTGTAAAGTGATCCGATAAAATACGTAAAAACAAAAACTTGTGTTTGCAGAAGATTCCTAGATTGTTGACTAACGTTCATGTATTTAGTTTTTTTAAGATTCAATCTAAATCTTCCAAGTTAGTTGTATTCATCACGGTTTCATCAGGGGATGTAATGAAGTATTACATTGATGGAGGGATGTAAAAAATAATACGAGACGTTAAAATTTAAACAATATTTTTTCATTTCAAGGTTAGAACGTTAGAAAAGAAAAACTTTGTGTGATCTTAGAAAAGTAATCCTTTCAACGAAGTACATGTTTCTCAGATTCTTGGGTTTATGGTACACATTTACTTCCTTCTTCTTTTGACAATTTTGTTATTAAAAAGGTCCTCAGAAGTTGTTGTCTAATAGATCTCTGGAAGAGCGGACAAGATGGCGGTGGAGGCAGTTAGATAAGAAGTAAGATGGCTGCCGTAGAGGAGCTAATTGGACTAGCGTGGGGCTTAACGAGCCAACCCGCGACCTCGATATTGTAGGACCTACCTCTACCAGTACCAGTAGCAGGTTATCGCTTGTATATAAGAAGGGACTAGTTCTTGAGTCAATATGGCAACAATGTGCCTGTTCGATTATTAAAATTAGGAGTAAACCAAACCGCCACGATTGTTCAATTTACTTAAGTTTAATGTTAATAGATTATATTATAAATTCTCTAAAAATAATTTCTATTTCGTGAAGTATATAATAAATAAAAACTAATAAAAAATTTCTGTCACAAAAATATGACACCTACATTGATAAGTTTAATAACCATGAAATCCTCACGTAAAAAAGGCATTACTTAAATAAATCATAAGTGTAAAAGTGATGAAGGTGAGAAAAAATGTTTTTATTTGTGTGAATTTATTATTTAGTATAAGTTAACCTATTATTATTCATCATAGGTTATTATTAAAAAGTTTATTTCCTATTTAAGACACAGGCAGAGCTATTTTGAAATAACGACTATATCATTAGTCATAATCTAAAATCGATATATTGTCTATATATATATCGATTTTCACATAAATAAAACCGACAATTTAATCGGATCTTCTAAATATTTAGAATGCTACCTCTTTGCTGCTTTTAAATTATTTCCATAAGTGGTTCTTCAATAAACAACTTGTTTTTTAATTTATCGCAAACCCAAAATTTAAAATTAGATATAATAAACGAGGAATGGGTCGTATTTATTATTTATAAAATTCAAAGTAATATGATTGGAATTATGTTGTTTACTATATTTATGTTCACAGATTCTGATCAGCTGTTATTAATCCTCTCTTGTTTATTGTTTTTAAATATTTACTAGCACTACCATTGAACGAACATTGTTTAGTATGACATCAAACATGACCATGGAAATCACTAAATTATCTGTAATTTTTTTACTATTATTTTCAACTTGGACACTCGGCAGCCCAAGCTAAAAGAAACATTACCACCACGTTCGACATTTCGCCCATACCAAAACCAAATTAGCATAAAAAAAAATATATTGGTTTATTTGAAACCATCACATCCACATTGTACTGTAAGGATATTGGAATAATCCAAAAAAAAACTTATCAAGTAGGTTATTTATTAAGGCATTGGTTAATCGGAAAGGTCACAGCAAGGCCAGCTCTCATTTTTCACGACAGAGTGAAGAAACTAAACAAGGTTACGAAGTCCTCCAACGCCCGCTATATCATCAGACTTATTTTTATTTATCTATATCTTGCATCCAAGGGCGGATCCCGGATTTTTTTCTGGGGGGGGGCACAATGGGCAGACTGGAAAAAAATCAACAATAACTTACAAATTAACTTGTAGTATTTATAGAAAGATTTCAAAAATTTATTAAAATATCAAAACAATAGTTTCACTCACGTTCTTTCTGTTATTTTAACAACTATGATCATGTGATTTGCCTATAATTATGTAATATAATGGACTCTCCACAGTACAGAAAAAAACTGTCTGGGGGCACGTGCCCCCATGTCTCTCTACCCCTGGATTCTTTGCATCTGTTCAAAATTTTTTGTAAATGGTTCTCAAGTTCCACAGAAAAGTTACAGCAAGCCGTGAATGAATGGGACGAAGAGCTCCGTAGGAAAGGCATGCAGATCAATACCGGCAAGAGCAAGATCTTGCAAGTAGGAAGGGTACAGGAAGAAATCCATATATACTGCAACGGAGAAGAGATGGAAGCGGTCACGGACTTCACCTACCTCGGAGCAGTAATGAACGGTACTGGAAAATTAGACTTTGAAATCTCAAATAGGATAGAAAAAGCAAACTCGGTCTACTACTAGATCTGTAATGCTGTTGTTGGGAAGCGAGAAGTAGGCAGAAAAGTGAAGCTCAACATCTTCAAGTCGGTATATCTACCTGTGCTCCTGTATGGTGCCGAAAGTTGGATATTAACGGACAGGCTGGAGAGTAGAATCACGGCTGCAGAGATGAAATTTCTTCGAAGAATCTCAGGAAAAAAACAGAAGAGATTGTATCCGCAATGAAACGATCAGGGAGGAACTCAGGATCGTGGCAATGAAGGAGATGCTCGAGGCCCGCCAATTAAAATGGTTTGGGCATGTTCTGAGGATGGAGGACTGCAGGGACCCATTGAAGACGATGGACTACATCCCTGAAGGTAGAAGACCACGAGGACGCCCTAGAATGTCCTATCTGGAATATGTCGAGCGGTTGTGCAGGAAAAGAGGCAAAAATATCCGCCAGGCGAGGAACCTAGCTAAGAATAGGGAAGAGTGGTAGTCCTGGTTAAACGCTCCCCTACGCTGAGAGGCACCCTAAGGGTGATGCGAAAGAAGAAGAAGAAGGTTCTCAAGTTAAAACAAACTTGACTTTATTTCATAAGATATCTCTGATTTTTTTAATTCTGGAATTAAAAATTGGACAACGCGTTAGGTAAAATGAATAGAAATTGAGGGGAAATATATTGAATAAAAATGTTTTGATTTTATAAAGTGTTTTTTTTTTCTATCGTGTTTAACATCCTTTTATCCTCCTCTTAACGCAAATCAGGATGGTTTATTCCTGGTGGATTATACAAACATTTTTAACCTGAGGACAAGGTCCGTGGTTTCACTAAATAGTATAAAGTTCAAACTAACCATCTTGGTTTCGAACCGTAGATGTAAGAGTGTTCCTAAAGTGGCGCCTTAACAACCACAGCAACCAGACATATGTTGATTATACCCCAACCATTACATCATTGACATCACAGTCGACCAATATTATTGTACCAACAATAAGTCCGATAATTTACGATGTGTTTTATGTCCTCTTTTATTTTCAAACCGCGACAACTTTATTCTTCCCTGGCAATTTTCGTTCTTTTCTTAAGAATTTACAATTCCTAAAAACAGTTATGATTTATTTTCTCCTTTAATAGGATAGGATTCCGATGAGATTGGGTCGATGGAGTGGTACGATGATTCCGATAGGAACAGAAGAAAGAAGTTTCAAATTGTTCTCAATGCCATTAAAGAAAATGATTTGATAATGCGGCAGTTACCTGAGCTGGGACGAAGGTAGTTTGTGCCGTTGGTAGTTGTACTATCAAGACAGCCGTGAGTCTCAGATTCCAACGCCTCTTAGATCGCTGTTGAGGAAAATATATTTATACATTCATCCATAATCAGTTATAAATTATTTATTAGTTTGGCCTTGGTCTTCAAAGCATCTCAAAAATATAAAATAATATTTCCGACTATAAATATTCCGAAAATAAATAAATATTAATTTTTTATAATTATTGGTCACCTTTTTTTATTTTTAAATAATTTTATACATACATAGGCGACCCTGGTGGCTCAAATGATTGGAGCGCTGTCACGGAGAAATAGAGGTCCCGGGTTCGAATCCTGGCTGGGGGCATATATTTTATCTTTAAAATAAAATTATTTAAATAAATAATAATTGAAAGAAATGGAAGGAGGAGATTTGAATCATGTTCTTGGAGGCAGATAAGTTGGCTTTGAAGGAAGGGACCACAATCTTGAAGTTTGCTTTGGGCGCCACTTTGCCTACGTCCGCCCAACAGTAAAATTGAAATCGAGAGTAAAACATAATATGGACTGAGTAAAGGAATCTATAAAGAGAAATTTTTAACTTTAATTTATCGTGCAACTGTAATTATTTTGGTATAACCCGTTCTTATTATCAATATAGCCGTTCTTATTATCAATATAGATAATAGTTGGTAAAAGTTGCCATCGTATCGCAGAGTACATTATCCTCCCTCCTTGTGCCCAGACTTATTCCGAACAGTTAAACATAAAACTATAATGCTATGGTAGAAAAACGATTCCCAACAATGTTTTACGTGGCTCTATGTGAAATACAAAACATCTAACCGATTACTGACCATTATTCCCATTTGGGAACCTAGATTTCAGAATTTGTTAACAATATTTCTGCTTTACCAAATGCATTATAGATTTAATTACAATTGAATAAAACGTTAAATTGTATGAAAATATTTTTTCTTTTTAAAAAGAGTGACCGAAATCGACTCCACAAATTTTTGAAATCGTAGTTTTTTGTAGCAATCGGTCAATTTTTCTCATTTTCCCGCTAAGTTTTTAAAAACTACGATTATGAATCCATTAATTTGTATATATTATTAGGAATGTATCACAAACAATTTAAAACTAAATTTATCACAATAAGTTGATTTCGTAAATTGACTTATATATTGATTAGACCCCTCAACAAGCCATTGTTCCCATTTAGTAACATTAACAAAAAAATGTACAAAAACAATTTTTTTTTTGTAATGATCAATAACATTTTGTTTAATTATAAAAATAAGAAAGGGAATACTAAGAAAAAAAATTAAAAAATTCAATGGGAAACGAGTTTGGTCTTTAAAGGGCTAATGTGAATGCATTATTTCCTGCTGGAGGTGGTTCAAAAATTAATCCTGAATCCAATCGATACAGCATCAAGAATTAATATATTATCACATATAAACAAAATTATTTTAATAAATAGGTACAATGCCTGAAAAAAAAAAATGGGTAGATAGTTTTTATCACGATTCCTATTCCTCCCTTAACATTTGGTGGAACATAAAATGCAAATTAATGTTTCAAATAAAGAATCACTTCCGCTATCAAAGTTACACCGTCCTTCGGAGGGACGTTAAACGGGGGTCCCGAGCCTGTACGATGTCAGGTACTCGTTAAAAATCCCTATCCTAATTAAATCTGGATAGGCAAAATTTAGAGCTCCCACTGTAGCATCGTCCGATTAGCCATAGCAGCATTAAGTGGTGTTAAATGAACAAACAAGAACTTCCGCTATCTATTAACAATATATAAAATTTGATATTCATTTTGTTTTATTTAACCTCACTTTACGCTGCTATGGCTAATCGAACGATGCTACAGCGGGAGTCCCAAATTTTGCCTGGATATAAGTAGGAAAGAGAATAGGGATACTTCTAACGAGTACCTGAAACCGCATAGGCTCAGTAAAACCAGTTTACGTCCCCTCCGAAGGACTCATAACCAATCTTGGGCATAATAGGATGTTATTCTAGCCACTACACCACAGGTGACCACATTAAACAAAACTTTATGTTTGGTTTTTTTTCAAGATGAGGCAATTCCTTCACGAAAAAGGTCCTTTTGGCGTGGTGGTTAAATACGACTAAGAGTTGCAAGTAAACTATCACTTCACCATTTACCAACTATATCAGAAATTTAATTTCTTAACTCCCTTGTAATCGCGTAAGGAGTTGGCGGCCCCATAGCCCATTCACCTTCCCCCAGAAGGATCAAAGAATTCTGGAGGTTGTTTCGCTGTTATGGGGCCTATGATGCTGGGCTAATCAGTCGTGAAATAGATTCACTGATTCAGAGCTTATCAATTGGTCTCGGAAAAGGTACCTCCTAGCTGAGAGGCACACAAGGAGGAAGGAATAGAACAAGAAGATGTTCCTTGGATAATTCCAACGAGTAGGAATAGTTTAATACAAAGCAATTAATTACCTATATTCCGATAGATAGCACTCGTGCTGCTCCGTGAACGCGATAGTACATGAAGTTGTACATTCCAAGAAATAGGAATTTTACAGTTAAATAGAAAGGAGAGAGTTACGACTTCTGCTAAGTAGCACTGGAGTTGTGCCGTTAACTGATAACACGACATTACTCTAATTCAATACTTTAACGGTGCAAGACCATTAAACCAAGAAGCGCACGAAGACCTTGGCATACTATGACGTTTGTTTATACTTTACTAATGTTCAGTATTGCCTCAATTATACTTTATGAGAGAAATTATTATTATATATAATAAAGAGATTGAGCGGAAAGGCCTCCTAATAAATATCCACTGCCCACTGAGTCAGGTTTGAATAAAACACCTCCGCCGGAAGGTGACTGCATTTTGCAGAGAGGAAGTGGTAAAGGTTGTAATTAGAGGAACCAAAGCCTTAGCAATAATTAACTCCCGTGATCGCGGGATCATCTTTTTTTCCCAACGGCCATATTAGCATCATCCCTTCCTGTCATTAACCGGACTACCGGTCCCCTTCTGTCCGTTCCTAATTCAATTATCTACAACCTCAATTATTTTCATCTTGTCTTGATGAGATGCAAATAAAATCCTTTGATTGGTTGTGAATTTGCATATCTCCATTAGATGTGTGTCTATATACAAGCTGGCCAATATAAATCCACAAAGATTCGTCCCGCGGCAAAACTGAATATATAATCGTATGAGATGAAAATGGTTGACTGGATGATCTTATGTAAAGGAGATGGTTGGGGGGTGCAGTCAATAAGAACACCAAATAAGTGAAGTACTTATATTATGTGTCGACGTTTCGACCTACAGTGTAGGTCATCTTCAGGGCTAACAAAGAAACAAACAGAACAAAAATGTAAAACATCAAAGTTGTACAGTAACAATACTAGTGACAAATAATGTAGAAAAATACAAAGTGGCAGATATGAAAATAGAAGATAAAGAATATTAAAAAGGAATCAGATTATAATAAAATAAAGATATAGACAGATTTAAAAATTACTGATAATGAAAAGGCATTAAACTAGTGTTAGATATAATAAAAATCAGATAAAGACAAATATAACAAAATTATTGAAATAGTGACAGATATAATTATAGAAAATGTGATAGAATATAATAAAATTAAGATAAAGACAGATATAACAAAGATATTGATAATGGAAAGAAAATGAAAATAATGGCAGATATCATAAAGTAAGACAGATATAATAAAATTAAAGAAAATGAGCAGAAATGGTAAATAATAAATAACGCATATAAAATAAAAATAGAAAATAAATGTACAGACTGGATAGTACAGTACAATATAATAATATAAAGAAAAATCAAAAGGAGGAGTTAAACAAAAGAAACAAAATGAGGATATTCACATATAAAGAAAGGTTGGAATATGAATAATACAAAAAAACTAGTAAAATAAAGGTGTAAAATGTATGATAACGGACTTAATGATGTTATCAAATTACAGAAAAGTATGGAACTATATGTACAATAACCTCTCACAATAAACTCTTACAATAATCTCCTTTACACATGAATATATAATCATTTTTTTAAATAGAAAAAGCAAATCTCGGAATTTTTCGGTTTTCAGATTCAAACGTACTGAGACGATCTCCAGATCCATGAGATACAATGCTGACGTGACGTTAATACGTATGTTCGCATGATTCTGCGACAGAAAATTTAAATTTCGTGAAATCTTGTCCGGTAATTATGGAAATGATATTTTGGAAAGCGGGATGGGCAACAATAATATCGTTTTTTCTGAATAGTTCGGTTCGATATTTATCCAATTTCCCTTACGTTCCTAGAATGATTTTCTTATTTTAAATTTTCCTTGGAGGGAGCAGGCTAGCTCTATGCACAAAGTTGCTATGCTAAATGTTCTCAGTTCAAACCCAGCCGTGTTGGATAAACCATTTAATCTATTAACATCCTAGGATATATCCTATGGAACTAAAGCCCTTCCAGACTCTATTAAGCGAGTGCCCTCGAGGGGGGGGGGGAGCTGATCTCCCTTAGCATCCTACATCATATAACTAGAAGCATTACAGTCGCTCCTATGTACTGAACCCAAAACCCTCCATTAATAATGGTAATACAGTTTTTTTTTATATACACCTTCATCTTTCTCCTTATTTCTACCCGCTTCTTCCTTATGTTTGATAAGAGCTGTAATTACGCATAAAAAATTAAGTATACCTATATAAGGTTATATAAGTGTATTTATCAACAAACTATGTAAACAATTTTTTTTTCAAGTGCATAAACAATAAAAACCCACTTATAAAAAATATTAGGAACTATACAAAAAATAGTACAAAGCGGTATGTACATAAAAGAACAAAACATTTATTATTGTAGGATACACATTTCTTTTATTTCATTTTTATTGTTTATATATACGTATATGTATATAAGTTACTATGAATTTTTATTTATTTTATTATTATATATTAATTTTTTTTTCTCTCTGTTGGAAGTTTTTTATACATTTTTTATTCCATTACGCATTATGATTCTGCACAGAAACATTTAAATGTGTCTATTTGATATAGCATGTAATTTTATGAATTGTAGCAAACTATACAAGAAGTACATAAATAAAAAACTAATTATTTAGCTAATTAATGGGTTAAATTATAATCTCTCAAAAGCATTTATAACCTTCAATTCATTACAAAAGATTTAGTTAATTTCTTCTGGTTTAGACCGTGTAGATAAATTTTTCGCCAACGTTTCGCCAACCATGCTGCTGACTTCTTCAGGACTGAGATGAGAATGAGCAAACCAGAAGAAATTAACAAAGTCTTTTGTAATAATAGTGGCCGTGGAAACCTGAAAAGAATACTTCAATTTATTGTTTTATACTTTATACATATTGTTTCCTTACATTTTATTACGTGTTTTGTCAAACTATAAGCGATTCATCGCTCATTAAATTTAATTATGTATTCTGTTAACAGCTATAGATTGACCACTTGGGCTCTACAGACTATCTTTGGCTCACCTAGTCTCTACAAAGTGGTGTTGAAATGCCATAGCTTTATTATTAAGAGAACACCTGGCGGTTGAGCGACACCTTGGTCATATCACCTCCCTGGACACCTTTAGAAACAGTATAGTCTCTAGCATGTACTGAACCCAATACCCTTCATGGTTTTTAGTGTTACAGGTTGTGAAAGTTGTACTTTATTCATGTGTCTTAATATATTTTAATCGATTCTTTAATAACCCACTAATGAATGGTTCCTTTGCGTTTAATATTATGTTAAAACTGTAAGCGTAGAATTCTTAATGAAAACAATATTAATTTTTTAAATGGTTTTCCCACAATCACGAAAAGAAAAGTAATTATTTTAATTCAAAATGTATATTAATTTAACAATTAACATTTTCTCACACTTCAGACATCATGGCTTCCGCGGTTTCCCATTTGTTTTTGTTTTTTTGGCAGTTCTCCTGGATAATGTTTTATGGGAACCTGCTTAAAGTTAACAACAATACCAATATTTTTCAACATCCTTCAGACCTTTCTTTATCTTACCGAGAACCCTGAATATTATATCAGCAATTTAAATGTTACAAAAAACCGCCATGTGCCAAGATTCACATTTCTATATTGTTAATATAATTGTTATTCTTTCAAATTATAAACTTCTATAAAGTACTAAAATAAAGTTCAGGAAGTAATTGAAAATAATCGTTAATTCGCTTGTGTGAATGTTTGTCTGGCAAAATATAACAACAATAATATGAAAAGTAATTTTAGTTAAATTGGAAGAGAAAATGCTTGTCTAAAACAGTTTAAAATGAAGATTACATAAGATTAAACATGTAACTTATGATCAATTAAATGCGATTCAGTAACTCATGATTACTTCTGATGAAACAAAGAAACAAATAAGTGAAAGATGAAGGAGAAAAATTATATCAATATAATCCATATTCCAGAGTTATGAAGAGTCTAGGAAAATACAAATAAATAATTATATAAAATGTATCAAGTGCTGCTAACAAACTAGTTCAGCAATACCAAACATTCCAATGACGATGTAATTAGAGTTTATAATTTTGAATACTGATGAAATAAATTTATTTTGTTAAGACCGTGGAAAAATTCCAACGAAAAGCCCTTAGTCTCCAAACTAAAACAGAAATAAAAAATATCTGTCCAATATTTCGCCCATTCAGGCATCCTCAGGGTAGATAGAGAATAACAGCAAAACAAAACATGAATAATGCACCCAAGAAACATCCCACCACCTCCAAGGCTCAAATGCAACTAATGAATCATAAGGAAGGTTACTCGACCCCGGCTGGTTAAGGTTAGATAAAAACAGCTGATAGATACTTCAGAAATTCAAAGTTCAATATACACTCACCACATTTCAAAAAGCACAACAGGAAAAAATAAATAATAGCAAACAACACAAAAACTTAACAAAAAGACCATATGAAAAAATAGAAGTAAGAAAAAATGCAAGAAAAAAAAATAATAACATTATCGAGAAACCAGTGGACATATGGCTATTCCACAACAGATATTAATATTGAAATGTAAAAAGAGACCTTACATTAATTGCATTTGAGCCTTCGAGGTGGTGGGATGTTTCTTGGGTGCATTATTCATGTTTTGTTTTGCTGTTATTCTCTTTCTACCCTGATGATGCCTGAATGGGCGAAATATTGGACAGATATTTTCTATTTCTGTTTTAGTTTGGAGACTAAAGGCTTTTCGTTGGAATTTTTCCACGGTCTTAACATTTATGTAAGGACTCTTTTTACATTTCAATATTAAATTTATTTTGGTTAAAAAAAGGCAATGGTTGTGCAGTGAGGTTATTTGGTCCTGATCGAAATCAACTCCCAAGTTTTACCCCAATTAAGGTACACACGAATTATTATTCTTTTTTTTTTCACGAATTATTAAGTTTTTGGTCTAATAAAGACACAACGCTGTGGGAAATGGGACCCTCCTGGGGTTTCCCCAGCCTTGTTAAAGTGGGTCCTTAAAATAGGAGGTAAACATAACAGAAACAATAGTCTTTACGATGTACTGAACGCAAGCAAGACTCTTCATGTGTTGCAGTGTAGTACCAACAGTTTTTGTTTTTTAGGGATAGAAAATCTGCTATTCTGGGAGGATGAAAATACAGAGTATCGTTAGTGTTTTCTATTTAGTATCGTTAACAAGAAAACTACTCCAACTCCTGGATCTAGCCAGGGTCAAGGACGTTGTACCGTTTGTTGCGATATCTTCAACAACCCGTGCCGCCCAAAGAATACTTCGATACCGATGAAAAGACTTTGGCAAGATAACAAGAGAACAATGGCGATATTTGAAGAGGAGATTATTGACCTTGACAATGAGGGTAATCAGGACTTGGCACCGACACAACCCTTGGGGGCCGGGGCACCCTTGCAATCAGTCCGCTCCGTCGATCGCAGTGAAAAGCTGGTCACGTGGCCATGGATGGCCAATCAGCCTCCGCATTTACATATCTATAGCTAATTGCGGGTCAGGACTCGGCGATCCGCGCTCTCCTTCGGCAAACATCACCCCCTTTGATCTTCAGCTGAAGACTTTTCGATCGATTCTAAAATAGTATCCAGCGTTCGCAACTTCATTGAACAATCATGTCGCCTACAGGGAAAAAATAACTTGCACCACTACAACCAATGAAGAGTCTTGGGTCCAATACGTGATAGAGACTGTACTGTTTCTTGGACAACGGTTGTACTTGGAGGTCCTAGATCATCCTCAACCCTCTATTTCGGGTACCCGGGTAAGATCTCGCTCAACTGTGTGATCCTAACTGAGTCTATGTTCCCTAAAAGGCTTGCTGAACCCCGGGAAGGCCTACAAAACGGAATCGATTCTCAACAATTAACAAAATATACTTATATCGTTATTTCTTCCGCTTCCTCCCCCACGACAAACAGTCTTAAACTGGCTTTTCATTTACGTTTCTTACCATGAGATTTGAATGTTTTGGACAAGGAGGACCTTTATGAGTGGGGATTGGATGTTATTTACTTGTCCATACTTCTTTAACTCTATCATCTTTCCTTTGCTCAGAATCTTATTTGAAGGAAACTACTATTTTTCCTCAGATTTTTTAACTAAGTGTCTATTCTCACGACCTCTAAATACTTTCATGTACAAACAAATTCAAAATTGTTTATTTTAGTCATCTCAATCGTATAGAATATGTATACAATATATGATGTTTACAGCAATTTTAAATAGAGGTCATAATGAAAGCAATTTGACTGAGCTAATAGGACATTAGGTACATAATTAAAATAGTCATGATGACAATTGATGGCATGGCATGACGCACGTCAACATTCAATTAACCGACAATAACAGTATTTGGGACATATTACCAGGAATTCTTAAGCGAACTTAACATAATAGTTTTTCAAATGTTTTTATCTTTTTTATTATCATTTGCTTAAGTATAAAAATATATGATAAGGAAAAGTATTGCAAAATTGAAAAATATTTTAATCAACATACGTGTTCATTTTAAGCTCGTCGAAATAAAAAAATTGTTCTCAAAAAATGATCTGAGCACACGAGATATGTATGTGTGCCAAATCCAAAATCAAATATTTTAAGTATCAAAGACATGTGTAGACTGTGACACCAACGTTTAGGAAAATTGAATTACCTGAAATACTACTACGCATTTTTCCAATTTTGTTCGAAATATTTTTAATGATTTTAGATATGATGGGAGCTATGAGAAATAATTAAAAGCTGAAAATATTTGTGACCAAATATTTCATTTAATTTATTTCCTATTTTGCGTCTAATAATCCACCTTCCCCATAGGAATATATTAATCCATCCTTATTAGTTTATTTAAAACATAGCACACCATATTAATTAATTATTTATAATTTATTTTTATTAATTGAAGAGAATTTTATTTGTTGAGAATAGATTTGCCTGGCCATGTTACGAGCCAGGTTAGCTCAGTTGGTTAGAGCACCACGCTAGAGACGTGGGTGACCCGGATTCGATAGTTCAAAATTAAAATTAAAAATGTTCACTTTTATTTTATTTCAAATTTTAAATTATTTCCCCTTTTATATCTTGCTTCTTCCAATAGTTTCATTTTTAAATTTTGTTTTTCAATTATTTCAGTTTTTAATATTTTTTATATCTTATCTATTCAACTCTTAAGACGAATTGCAACGTTAATGGAAAAGTGAGTTTCTAATATATAGTTTATCACAATTTAAGTAATTATTTTTTTTAGGCACTATCCGAACATTTTCTTCTGCTAAATGTTTAGTTATTAAACATTAATAATTACAATATTATTATTCTAATTATTAATTCTATATTAATAACATTTAAGCAAGCTTAAATTGCAATAATTGTACACACATGTATGCTAATGTTTTAAAGAAAAAATAAATGAAAATATTCCTGCTTAAGGTCTTTGTTTCTTAAAGATATCGAGCATATTTCCTGAAATAAATAAATATGTCAAAGGTTAGAATTGCAGTTGATAATTTGAAAATTGCAGTATACTCTAACCGTTTTCTTTTATGTTAATAAATAATCCTGTATACCCCTCTACGATTTAATAAGCTATAATATTCCATCAATTTATTGCAATGACAGACAATGAAAAAGATTATAGTTGATTACGAAGGACAAAACTTAATAGATTTGTTCTTTGTCGTTCGTGCGACATTTATCCGAAGCCATTGAGAGGCCATTTATATTAATAACACAAGGAAGATTTGAGGAAGCAGGACATTAAGGATAATACGGGCGAGATTAGAGGCCCCGCGATGTTTAATGGAGGATTGGTAACGCGTGGGAAGGTGCTCAATAGCTAATCGCCTCTGGATTAACAGTTTATAATTGAACCTATAATGGCGGTCGAATTAAAAGAGTTCACCGGACCGACTCTTAAATTGAATTATCCCGAGCGAGCCATTGGAGCGCGAGGGCCGCTCCGCTGCGACCAATCAGCGGCCGCCGAGGCTTCCCCCACCACCGCCACGACTACCCCCACCACCTGGATGACCACGCCCACAATGGCCACTCCCACTCGCCACACTGTCCCCCAGGCGATTAGAGCTGATGCGAGGCTAATACCAAACCGATTGTTTGCGGTCTAAGCCGCGTCGCAACTGGCAACATGTCCAAATCGTTTGTTTGCCTCACTTCTACGAGAGCACCTTTTAAAGCTGTTAATACCGGGATAATTTTACTTGCCATTAAGGAATTTATTTATTATACCTAATCTTTATATGTTTTATACTTTAATAACTCCCCTTAAACACACACTTATATTGAATTAATATAGAATATAAAAATAAATATTTAAACTAGATAGTAATACCTAAGGATTGATTTTAGTATAGAAAATAAATATATAAATATGTTTTGATTGATTGAATTGGTCAGAGAGTGCAGTCATTGATAAAACAATAATAAGCAGAACTTATTTTAAATGTGCCAACATTTCGGCCTACAATGTAGGCCATTTTCAGAGAAATAATATCTTGAAACCTGCCATTTACAAAAGAAATTTATTAAAGACCACTATTTATTAAAAATACGGCCTTTAACCAATTTCTTTTGTAAATGGAAGGTTTCGAGATATTTCTATGAAATTGGCCTACACTGTCCGAACGTTGGCCCAATTAAAAAATAAGTTCTGCTTATTATTGTCTTATCATTTATTATAAGACAATAATAAGCAGTTATAAAAATAGTAGGGGTTCAATCAATAAAATTTACACAAATAAAAGCAACTTTTTTTATTAATGAAACAAACAACAACCCCTAAATAAGAAACCATATAATAATTACTGACAATCAAGGCCGTAGCCAGGAGAGGTCAGGTCAGGATCGAGGATTTTAATACCATTACTCATGATAATTTTTAAAATTTGGATAAATTTTCGCATATAAAATATTATTGGATGATGAATAATTTAAATGCAATACGCTACAACAACAATACTTGAATTCTTGATTTTCGATACGATTGTTAATTATTGTGAAGTTGTTGGAAGTCATTTTCAAGCAAATATAAGTATGCTTGTTGCAATTCACAATGATGTAAAATGTGTTGGATCCTCTCTTGTGTGTGTTGTTTTTAATTTAATTTGCACTTTTTTAACCTAGTATTAATTTGTTTTACTAACTAAATTTCGTGATTTCGGGGGGGGGGGGGTTGACTCCCTAACTCCCCCTTGACTACGGCCTTGCTAGCAATCACTAACGTGTGTAGTGATAGGTGGTTCTATCACAACCAATATAAACTATATTAGTAACATAATAAGCTAACAGAGTAGCACTAAAAACTAAAATAGTGACATAAACAATTTGTATGTTCTACTTTATTTTTTCATTTTATTTGATTTTAAATAATAAAACTATTAAACATTACTTGTGATAGTAGAACTATTTTAAAAGAAAATATATTTATATATATTGTGTATGGCTTTCGATAGTCATATGTTAATGTCGATGTATTAATAAAGGATTGGACGATAAAATCATTGATCAATCTTTAGATGTTTGAGATGTTCGGTCGAACGGAATATAAATGGGAGGAAACCCGTTAAATAAAAAATTATGAAATCTAAGTTTTTTCTAAATCGATTAAAAAATATATTATTTTACAAAAGACTTTGTTTATTTCTTCTGGTTTAGACCGTGTAGATAAATTTCTCGCCAACGTTTCGTCAACCATGCTGCTGACTTCCTCAGGGCTGAGATGAAAAACTTAAGAGATGAGGAAGTCAGCAGCGTAGTTGACGAAACGTTGGCGAGAAATTTATTTACACGGTCTAAACCAGAAGAAACAAACAAAGTCTTTTGTAATAATAGTGGTCGTGGAAGCCTAAAAGAATATATTATTTTAGTTTTCTTTATTTTTTAAAAACCAATATTTTAAAAATCTGTGCTCTGTAATTCTTTGAGTGAGCGTGGAAAAGTTATGGTCTAATTAAAGCGGTAATAATCTAATTTTGCTTTGTTTAAATTTAAGTTTTGTATTGATAACCGACTCCGAGGAGTCTGAAATGAAGAAGGCCTCGAGACCATCTACTGTACTTAATTGGAGTGCTACCGATGGGTAGTTTCTCCGTTTTTCATGTGATATTTGTGATATTGTACATATTAGCAGATTTACTTATTGTAATATTATTAAATTACATTATATTATTAATAGTAACCAGTGAGTGTCAATAGGTATAATTATTTTAAATTATATCAAATCAAATCAGTAGTAATGTTTGAGTGGAAAATAGTTGACTAGATATAGTAATTCTAACGATGGGTTGAATTGGTCAGGGGGTGAAGTCAATGATAACAAAAAATAAGCAGAACTTTTTTCAAGATTGGTAAAATTAAAAAATAACGTGACCCTATTAAAGATATTCTATCAAAATGACTGATTTACACACTAGTCAACCTAAATTAAATGCATGTTCAAAAAATGTTCTAATTTTTTTTTCTTGCGCCCTAACTCGTGCCATTCACTATTACTGGCGCCCCAGGAATTATCATCAGACCGCGCTAGATGAGAGATGAAAGACGCGGCGCTGAGACAAGACCCCTGCCACGTGGCACGACACACACATCAACCAGTAGCGATAACTACTCCGAAATTGATTCCTCCTTCACCCCCCAGAGCTCGCACACATCTCCTCAGGGGGTACTGTATCATATTAACTCCTATAATTCTATTACTTCACAATGATATATCAACAGGAATCGAATTCTTATACAATTCGCATATTAAGTTCCAAAACGTATGTGGCACATAATTTATTTATTCTGATAAATCATCTGTAGAGCCTGAGAACTAGGGTCAGTTCTGAGACCCGGGTTTGAATTCGGTTGTGTCAGTTGAATTATTTAATATGGAGCTCATCCAACTTCTATAACCTGACGCCTTCAGTTGAGGAAAACGTGGCGGTAGAGCACGATCTCGACCAATAACCTTCGTCCGAAATTTATTTGTTGTAGATACAACATAGAATTACGAAATTACTTTGTTGTAGATACAACATAGTCCCTGTCATGTACTTAACCTAAGACCCTTCACGGGTTGTAGCGTTACAAGCTTTTTTTCTATTAGTTTTTAACAATTTCAAACTCCGTTTGCCAAACCGAGCACTCTGAGTTCAGTGAGCTGCTTTAGAATAACCGAAAAACGTATAAAAGGATTGATATTCGGACCAAATCAGCAACAAATGGGACATTAAAGATGATTTTAATAGTGTCTAACTAAGGAGAATTCAGGATTGTTTATTATAAGGATTGGATACGAAAGGAATTCGATGGTTTAGTGGAACCTGAAACGGCTAATAGTGTCAACATTCAATAGGCAATCTAGTTCTTATAAGGTCTTTGTATATGACTTTCATCTTTTAAGTCGCTCTTAGCTAACTGCAGCGTGAATTGATAGTGTTTAATGTCACACTTGAGCGACTTGAAATCGCTTATTGGCCGAACAATATCCTCCGTATCAAGTTTCCATGACTACAGAGCACAGTATTGTCAGCTGAACCTCATTGTTTTGCATAAAGTTGCCATGACAACTGGTGCCAAGTTGGTGCGACACTTTATACAAGCGAGGCTGGATAATGAGGCTCATGCGATATCCTTAGTCCTTAGTCCTGGATTTGCATAATAACGGCTCAGTTGGGCAGTTATCCTGGCGGGGACACAGTCACGTCAGCGGCACATCGTAGAGCCGGGTTCCTACCCTATTTGGGTAATTGCTCCTCACTCCGCCAGGTTCGCTAGTTATCTGTACGCAAGATCTGTGCTAGTTGTTGCAGGGCGAGAGCTACATTTAGCAGACCTCGCTGCTTTAGCACGTACGGCAATCAGCTCCATAACAACGACATTTACCTACATCGATTTCGGAGGCACTGCTTCATTTCTTACCTTTTCGAGAAAACTGCGAAAGAAGAATAACTAACGTTTAAATTTTCTTAATTTTAAACGAGTAGCGGGGTAGCTGAGAGTGCGATAGATTACTGATCTCTAGTTTGCGAATTTCAGACTATTCGCTATGAACTACATATCTTCTTAACAGCTTACAAACTATTCAGTGAATCTATCAACAGTATTTTTTAGGAGCTGATTTTTTTATTGTATATTTGTATATTGTATATTTTAATATTTCAATAGGCTCATTAGGGGAGTACACAATTAATAAATGTATAAAACCATATACAAAGCTATTAATTCAGTATAAAAAACTAGAATGCCATAAATTTTAAGTAATTATCTCACACACTAATAAACTATACATTTTTAATTTCGTTCCACATTCAATGTTATACGAAGGTAATCTAAGTTAGGCAATATTAAGATTAGTACATGGATTTGTGAACGCATTACCGAAAAAAATCACTGAGTTCTTCAGACGTTTACCTTCTACAGAATAGCATTGAATAGAATAGAAAGTTTAATCTCAAACAAAAACTTATATATTAAAATAAATAAATCATTATAAAAAATATAATTAAACCCTTTAAAAATATATAATGTATCCTAAGATTAATAATATATATTAAAGCCATGCTGAACCCTACCCGTTTTATTTCTATCGTGAATCGCATTGAAGTTTCCCGATACGCCTTAATGTCTTATAGAAGATCGATGAAAGAAAACTAAATCCTTTTACGCCTTTTACCTATGAACAGTCATAATCGTTTGATCCGACAGATTTGATATTCTCATTAAATCCGATTAAATATATTTTTGACGAATACTGTTGAATGGGGATATGGGTTACCCCATTTTTAGTATATACATAAGGTTGGGTGAGCCCCTCCAGGTATTTCCATGCTTCCGTGGGCAGGATGAAATATTTTTATATCAGAAAGAAAACAAAAAGTGTACGTGAGTGTGTATATGTAGCCTTAATTGCGATGAGTCCTGGAGCAATTAGAAGGCAGCAATCCATGGAACAAATGGAACAAAAGCCAGTTAACAAGGACCGCCTCCAGGACAAGAGCCAATTCAAAAGCTCCTCAAGCCAGTCCTACCTGAGACCGTACCAAAGTCAACAGCCACTTTGGGCTTCCTTTGAAGTAACAACCAAAGTCCTTTAAGGTTTGCTTTAGCTTAAGTTCAACATCTAGCTATCTCAATTACCTCGTAACTTTTTGTTTACACAGATTAAAAGTGTGTAATAAATTATAATATTGTGGATCAAATGCAGAAAGCAGTGTTACTCGGAACTGCGAGTATCGTTAGGTATTAAATATAAATATATAAATATATAAAAAATATTAGATACTAATTAATGTATCTAGCCTTACCCTCGACGAGCCCGAAGGTTCGAAGCCGATACCATAAATCTCTGCTTACAAACTTCCCTCTACTCCCTCTACTACTCTCCCAACCCAAATCTGATAGCTCATTCTTAATGCAATCCTCCCAGCGACGACTCATTCTACTCCTCAAACTTTTCCTAGGCACAGCACTTCTTTTTAGGAATTCGTTCCTTAATAAACCCAGCAACTTTGCAAGCTAATATTAAGCTTCTTGGCTAATACTGGGTGCATGCTTCGCAATTCCGTGTTGTGCCATCTTTTAAATTCTCCAGCGGTCTAATCCATTTTTGGACCGAATACTCTACACACCTTATTTTCGAATATATATATATATATATATATATATATATATATATATATATCATTATAAAGATATGTATTAATACAAAAGTGTATACGGTTACTCAGCCTACAGTGGTGGGGACTAAACGTTGTTTTCTAATAAATAGGTTCTATCTATTTTAATTTTTTTTTTCCAAACTAATTATTTTCTCAATAAATACTCCATTTGTCCAAAATATGTGTTTTGAGCACTTTATAATCGTGACCTTTGGTTGATGATTCAAATCAAATTAGTAACTAGATATTTCTTTACCACATGTTGATGATGATGATGATGGGCTTCCAACTTTCAGGTTCGCTATGGCTTGTTATTTATTTTTCGTATTTACTACCTACTTGGGATCATGCTACAACTTTATTTTACTCATTATTATTATTATTATTACGAATATTTTATAAATATATTTACATATCAAATTAGGTATTGCGTAGAATATTCGGTTCGAAAAAGGATTAGCGAAACGGGTAGATTAGTATACTACGCATCGAATTGCAAAGAATGCACTCGGTCATATGAAGTGATAGTAACCTAATGCGAAGGTTGAGAGGAGCTTTTAAAGTGGTTAGGCTTAGTAAGGAATGAATTCCTAACATAGTATTAACATAAGCGCTTAGCTGACTGGCGAACATACAAGGTGGTAGACCTAGCCGTAGGTGGGAGGATTTCGTTATGGATGATCTTACGGACTTGAGTTGGGTACAACCCGTGGGCGGAACTTTGTATGAATGAGAACCTTGGGGTTCGCTCAGCATTTTTTAATTATTATTAAGGATGGTACATATAGATATATAAACACATGAACACATACATAGTTATATATTTAGAGCGGAAAGAAGGGCTGCTGGGAACCGAAGACAGCTGTGAGAGAGCAGCTGCCGGTAGTGTATTGTGCTCACTTCCTGCCATACATTTCTGATAGTGGAAGGACGATTTGAATGAACCCGTTACAATAACTGAACAAATATGGATCTATATAATTATATATCGATATATATATATATATATATATTCATAAATATAAAAAGCCTCATAAAAGAGATTTAGAAGGCATTTGTGTGTTGCCTTCTATGAACTTAGGTCAGACGGCTTGTAAGTTGTTTAGAAAGAACTTTACTAAAGTATTTACAAACGTATTATGAGAGTTAAAATCGATTTAGTAATCTTTAATAAAAAAGGTTTCCATTTATTAATATTTATATATGATTGATAAGTCGGACGTTTACATGTCGGCTCAGAGTTTACTAACATTTTAGGAATCTCGACAGCTTTCTAAAATCACCTCAACCATTTCTCGACGCCATTAATTCAGTACACGTTGTTTCACGTGCACTTACAGAAACCTACACTAAATAAAATAAAATTAAAAATATGCATGACTGAAACGGCTACTCGTCCATTGCATGAACACTACTAAAAACTACAATATTAAAAAGGAAGCTAGTTTAATATCATTATTTAACATCCAGAAAGACGTAATTTCTTATCAGTGGCAATTTTCAAGATTTATTTTATTATTTTATTTTAAATTAATTTTTAAATATTTTAAGAATATATTTTTATAATCATAATCAAGCAAGAAAGCCAGCATCCAGTCTACATAATTATTTATTATTTAAAACATTTCGACATTCATAGGCGGATCAGAGGGGCGGGGGCACGGGGGCACGTGCCCCCCCCCCAGACGGGTTTTTGTGTAGTGTGGACAATCCATTACAGTACATACTTATAGAAAATCATGTGATGAACAGAAATAACACGAGTAAAACTATTTTAAGGAAGAAATAGTTGGGGGTGCAGTCAATCAAAACACCAAAATAAGCATAACTTATTTATTATGTGCCGACGTTTCGGCCTACAATGTAGGCCATCTTCAGGGCTAAGAGAGAGAAACAAACAGAAATATATAAAAACGTAGCAGTAACAAGAATATATAAAGTGGTACAGGAGTGAAAATAAAAATAGTGATTAGATATGATGAAATAGTGAATAGATATATGATAAATAAGAAACAATATAAGACTGGTTACAGAATATAATAAACTTAAAATAGTGATAGATAAAAATAAAATTGTAGATGATGAAAAGAAATTCTAATAGTGACGGATATAATAATACAAGAATACGAATATAAAATAGAAAAAATACATGTCAAGAAAGGATAAAATGTAAACAATAATATAAAGGGAAAGAAAAATGAGGAGGTAAATGGAAAGATACAAAAAGAGAAGATTAAAATATAGAAAAAGGGGTTGAGTATGAAGGATTTAGAAAAAACAGTTTAATAATAGATATGGATAAGATACCAGACATGAGGGGTTACATAGGTAAAGTGTAATAATACAAGCATATATAGAAAGAAAAGCTTGATAAATTTCAAAAATTAAACATTGAAAATAGTGGTATTATATCTATGAACTATGAAGAATGAAAAGAAAAAGAAAATATAAGTAAGGGAAGTTAATATGTAACTGTATACAGTTAGAAAGAAGTGGCATTAATGCAAAATAAGATGAGAATATAATATAAACATGTAGAAAATAGGTAAAGAAATACAGTAGATGAAAAATATGAGGCTAAATAATAATGAACTCTATACTGTAATTGACTGCACCCCCAACTATTTCTTCCTTAAATTAGAAGATACAGTCGACCAATTCTTCTCTAACTAGAGTAAAACTATTGTTTAGATACTTTAATAAACCAAGTTTATTTCTAAGTTATTGTTGATTTTTTTGCCCGTCTGCCCGTTGTGCCCCCCCCCCCAGAAAAAAATCCTGGATCCGCTCTTAGACATAGTGCTAAATATTTGGGGAAAATTGAGGATACATATATAAAAAAAATCTTTACTACAGCTCTTCAATCAAATGTGTTATAACCGGATAAATCCATTCGAACAAAACCAGACTAGTAATTTTTGTTTAATAAATAACTTCTAGAATATAAAATCAAATTAAACATTAATTAATCATGTAACAATAGTATTGAACCACTTATCTATAATAACCTAATGTTGTCTCATTAATCTCCTCCATATATTAATATTAGTTTTTTAGCCATCCTGTAAAATTTAATTTCGTGGACTAATCCGGTTCTGTTCGCCAGCTCCTGATATATGGATACAAGATTCTTTATTTTATTATCGAAGCGGGGTAGCTCAGAGGATGGAGCGCAGTGTTTCAGTACTTAGTATTTAATTTGTAATTAATTAATGTAAATTATTTGATCTGTTAAGGCTCACACATCCCATATAAAGTGAAAATCCCCAATTGAGGGAAAAACTTAGAGGTTGAACGTGTGATCTCGGGCAAATCACTTCCCAGTAAAACCGTTGTCTTAGAAGCACAGAAGTTAGAACTTACATGTATAGTTTCTTCATGTACAGAACCAAAGACACTTCATGGGTTGTAGGGGTACAAATTTGTTTAGTTTATTTTTTAATTAGTGCTAGAAATAGTTAATTTTTTTTTTAATAGTGCTAGGAATCGTTAATTAAGTCAGAGCCAAACAAGAATTTTGAGAAATTCTTTTTTCTGGTTCTCTTTCAGAATATTACATGATATGTAATGGCTCTCTGAGTTGTTCCGATACAAGAAAAAAAATGCACGTGATTTTGTGTCAAAAATAAAGAGATTACCATCGATATTCAGACTACCGCATCCGTATATAGCTCGGATTTAGTCTGAGAATGTGGGGTAAATAAAATCGGGGAAAGCGGGCATATGCAGTGCCTCTCCAAAGCTAGGAGAATTAATTCTAATTAACTTAATCTGTAAAGTGCTAAAGGAATAAGGTTCAAATATGGCTGTGGCGGATAATTATTTAACCAGTAATAGCTGTAGATCTACACAGAACCTCCTGATCCTCATCCAGCCTCTGTAAAGTGGATACCCTTCATTGGGGGGGGACCTGGAGATTGAGCGTGATCTCGGACATATCACCTCCCAGTACAACCATAGTCCTAGGAATAGAACAAGCTCTACAATGTACTCAACCCAAGATCCTTCAAGGTTTGTAATGGACCAGGTTTTTTATATACCTACAGCCTCGGTGAATAAGTGGTTAAGTCTAATTTTCTCCTAACTGAGTTTCTTGTACTTAAGTAAGTGGAATCGAGTTATCTTCGTAGTGAATAAGGGGCTAAGTAAGGCATTGGCTTGAAAAGGAGTTATTGTTTATAATATAACTCCATTTCAAGCCAAAAACTACGAGAATGATAAGATTCCGGTTACCTGGTTATCAGAAGCAGTTAACTCTCCCTGGACAAAATCCGATTGACTACTTATTCACCATGGCTGTAAATATATTTATATTATTTTATTTTATTTTCTTATGTTATGCCGCTTCTATCACGAATTCGGTAACTCCAGAATACTGCCCCCGAATCAATTTTAGTGAATGTTTTTTTTAGACTTCTTGATCACTTTATTACTCTTTTTTTTTATGTCATTTAATTTAACTGTCGGTAATGATTGCTTCTTCTAAGCCAAAGATTACGCAAAGAGATTATTAGGCTATGATCGCCTCAGTAGGGTGAATTTCAAATCTTACAAATCACTTACCAGCACAATCGTTCTCCTAGAAACAATACAGTCTTTACAATGTACTGAATCCAAGAAACTTCAAGGGTTGTAGTGGTACAGGTTTTAATTCAATACCCTATGGTCAACTATCCTTAATTGGTCGGTGATGAACCACGATGTTTAATAACTCCTTTACGTCAATAAGTGATATGTCTCCCAGGAAAATTAATATTTTTGTCAAATCGATCCCCTGCCCCTTTAATAAGAGATACCTATGAATTATTTCCGAAGAAGTTATGTAAGGGACGAGAAGAAGTCCTTTATAAATTGAAGATACCTTTTATAATAGTAGTAGCTACAGTGCTGCCAATAGCCGCTCGCTTGAGGGATAATTGTCAGAGCCGCTAAACAGTTGGCCACCCTTCCATAATTGATTCATCTGTTACAACAGCTCCCTCTATACCCGGCACTCTATACTTATCTCTTGTGATTTTTTTATTCAAGATAGCCTCGCTGCAAATTATAGTCCGCCATATCAGTGGTGTCCTCACCTCGGAACTTGTCGATTATTCATGTCGTTCCAACTCCCTTAAACTGACTATATGACAGTTTTGGATAAGCTCGGAATATATTACAGACCGCATGTCACCAACCTAGATATTAAACTAGAAAGATTAACATTAACCTGTGCAATTACCACCTCTGTGAAAGGTACTGTTTATAAGCCAATGGTTGTGCAAGTGATTTGACCGAAATCACGCTCAACGGTTAGGTTTTGACCCAATTAATGGCACCCACTTTATGGAGGAAAGGTAAGCCTCACGAGGATTTGACCGTCCCAAAGGTCTCTCTGAGGTTGTAATCGGAATAAATAATTATTCTTCCACAGCCCCAGTTTTTCAGCACAGCAACATAGCAGCGTTCCAAGTTCCACGAATTCCACTAATATTTGTTCTTTTGGGTATGGAACGACATGTTCATGAACTTATAAATGGTATATTAACACACAAGTACAACTACATCCTTTTAAGTGTCTTTGGTTTAGTACAGGAAGGAGACTGTACTGTTTCTAGAACAATGGTTGTGCAGGAAGGTGATTTGCACGTGATGGCACTCTTCCCACGATTAAAGGTACCCACTTTAGGAGGCGGGGTGAACCCCAGGAGTGTTATGGTCCATCTGTGGCTATTAACAGATTAAATAAATTATCTGCCACAGCTGGATCTGAACCCGGAGCCTTTAGCACAGCAAATCAGCAACGTTCTCAGTTGTACTAATTTTCAGGTTCGTCCGTTTCGGATTGGTACGGCATGATCATCAATTTACAAATGATATATTAACTAACTTTTACCACTACAACCTATGAAGGATTTTGGGTTCAGTACATGATAGAAACTCTACTATTTCTAGGTCTACAGTAGTGCATAAGGTAATTTATCAGAGAGGACTCATTTCCACAGTTAAGGATACCCACTTTTGGATGGGTAGGACTCAGGAGGGTCTGAAAGTCCTACAGGATGCATCCATATCTCTTAATAGATTAAATAAATTACCTGCCACAGCTGGATTTGAACTGGGTTTTATAACACAGCAACTCAGCGCTCTAAAAAGTGAGCTACGACGTTCCCGATTAATTAAAAAATATTAATTATTTTTTTTAAATACTTATAAAAATAAAATAAAATAGCTTAAAGAATTAAAAATCAGTCATTCACGTCGCTGAAAAAATCGGCTATAATCACATCGAAATCGACACATCGAAACACATTTCGATACATGAACTTTTACCTCTTAAAACTTATAATTTCCGCCATCAAAAATAATGAAATTTTTTCGAGACATTCAAACAAAAAATCATTACATTTACGCAGACTAATGTTACACATTAGCCTCCAACATCCCATTTTGTTCATAAAAAATAATTATCCGGCGATGAAGCAAAATCCAGAGTTGTTTAAAACACTAAATATACAAAGCACTAAATATTTTAATAACTCATATTATCTAACATTTAGGATGGTTGACGGTAATGAGAGTGAAAGAAACCAGTACACTTAGGTGGTTGCCATGGTAAACAGTTTCTCCCTTAAATAATTACTATGGAAACCAAAATAAAACTACTGAAATTTATTTCTAATAAGGTTATAAGCGTGTGATGTTCACACAAAATTCTTTTTAATAAAACGTATGACTTTCAACAAGTAAGAAATAATTCTGCTAAGAACGATTTTAATATAAAGGTTTAATATTGCTAAGATGGCTACCTCCTGGCATGGCCTTCTGGATTAGCATATCCTCTGCATAATTAGCATATCTGACCGGTTCCTTTACCTGTCTTCTACGGCCATCTTAATTGTATCTTCAAAAATGTTTAATATATTCGCCATAAAATTAGTTCTTTGGTCGAATTTAATTCTGTGCCCCGGAGGTAAAGGCCACCAAGTCCACAAAATAGGTAATATTTCAGGTAAATTTCCCTAAATAAATACAATGATCAATACTGATTAATGCTAATAACAATGCGGACAATTTCTTTAACGCGTTTCTATAAGTAACGAAGAAACAAATTTTAATAGTTATGGAAAATGTTTATAATGTGTATCTTAATTTATAAAATTAGACAATAAATTAATGATATTGTGATAACTCAATTAATGATATTTTAAATCGACATTCCGCAGCCTAATGTCCAATGCTGTAATACTTTCCTTGTTTCTATTATTATTTCAATTTATTCTTTATCGGTTCAAAAAAAATAATATTATTAAATCGATAGTCATAAACATACACAAAGGGAGTAGTTTAGCTGTTCACCGATAGGTGGTAGTATAGAGATGAAAGGGCAGAGAGGTAGACGAGGAGGTACAAAGAGCTAAATAATAAAGAAGGGAATAAAAGGTTAAACAAGGGGCAGTTTTAAATAAATGATAGAGACTGGGCGAGGGCGCTCCATGATTGCATATCCTCCCCATCATTAATTCAACAACAGTCATCTCCTTTCTTTATACTTTTCTTTGACTTATGAATCTTTTCTTGAGATCCCAACCTTCTTCTTACCTAATGTATGCTTTCCCATCGTTTACTCGAAGGCGTATATCCTTCAATAAATTATCAGATTGCACATATGTAAACAGCTGTATCCGCGTTTCCAACAGCTAGAACGTTTAACGATCCTATATGGAGAAATCGATCACAAACATTCTCTCCAATCCCATTAATATTCATCCGAATTATTCCATGAGTTCCGAGTTGCTATGCTGAAGATTCCGGGTTTAAACAACCTTGGCAGGTAAATTATTTAATAAGTTATGTGGGATTGGAAGATCCTCCTGAGGCTATAAGTCCCCATAAGGTGGGTACATAATACATAATACGTAAATTGGAGGGGGGATCTGGAGGTACAGCATATTCTCCGGCTCAATTCACTGCACCACCTTCCGCTTCGATACAGTACAGTCTTTGTATAGCCACGTATTAAACCCAAGACTCTAGTGAATTAAATAGAGAATAGAAAAGTACAGTACTGAGTAATGGTATTAACAAACCTCTGATTAAACACGCTATGTCGTCGATTTCCTGCAATAGCAAGCGTTAATAAACAAGCCCAAAAGTAAAAGCAAGCTCAGTATAGCAAACTTAATGCTATGTTATTGGAAGTCTCGACCTCGTAAATGACCATCATACTGTTTTATCAACTCGCAAGTTTCAAAAAGATATTTTGTATCAGCCCCCTCCCGGTGAAACACAACCTATTAGATAGTAAGACCCCATAATTACCGCCTAAATAGATCACCTCTACCAAAAAGGTGATCAAACTCGATTGGGTCGAATCAATTATAACGAACTATAAAGTATATCATAATAAACCAGATATCCTCTTTATAGATTTGAGAGAAAGGAAAGCAGAACTTAATGATGTCGGGATCAATACAAGCTCAACTGTGGGAGAAAAACTGAGGAAGTATCAAAAGCTGGCTGGAGAATTGAAGGAATTTTATCATTCGGAAGATGTAACTACAATCCAACCATAATATCCATGATGGGCATGTAACAAAATCAATAATGACGGGAATGGAAGGATTAAAAGTGTCTGCCTATTGATGTGTTAATATGGTCACCTGTGGTATAGTGGTTATAAGCCCAAGATCGCGAGTTTGTAGCCCGGCAGGTGGCCCTAGGATTTTTTTAAGGGAGTAAAAATCCTTAGTTACGCCGTCCTTCGGAACGGACGTTAAACGGGTGTCCCAAGCCTGTGCGATGTCAGGTACTCGTTAAAAATCCTTATCCTAATTAAAACTGGCTAGGCAAAATTTAGAGCTCCCACTGTATTTTCGTCCGATTAGCCATAGCAGCATAAAGTGACGTTAAATGAACAAACAACAACAGTCAGTTCTCTTAGACACAGATTCTTAGACATTTTTAAATATTTGAAGAAAATAAAATTAGGTGTGAAAGTAGTTGGGCTGGCCTCCCTCCAATACTCAGGCCGTAATGGCGGAAACTAATAAAACTCTGTGCTCATCCAACCAATCTCTTCTTACAAACTTCCTTCCACGTATCCAAACCCATTAGATCACATTAACGTGATCCCTCTATCTACGCCTCGGCCTAAACCTCCAACGTTTTACTTGTTATAATGCCGCTGATTTATTTAAAGTATAACATATATTAAATTATTATAATTTATTTTATTTTTAATGTGATATAATTTTTTAAATATTTAAAAAGAAAAGATATGGCCAGGACCGGGACTCGAACCCGGGACCTTGACCTCTCCGAGGTGACGCCTCAACCATCTCGGCTATCCTGGCTTGGCTTCACGGCCAGCCATATCCCCTCTTGTCACTTGATCCTACATCTCCGTGTTCTCGCAATTTGCGATGTATACACAGGGAGAATGTTAATTGGACATTAATTTATTTTGGATCTAGTTGTCTTTAAGTCGTTAATATTATTATAATTTATTTTATTTTTATATGATATATAAATTTTAATATATTTTTTTAATTTTCGGGACTCAAACCTTTTTCTTTTCAATAATCGAATCTTTTCTTTTCAAATTAAATATATTAAATTATCTTTCTAATTAGAAAATGTTGAATGTAGGTACATAATTATAAATTGGGAAGGTTTCTTGAATGCTACTTAATTATAATAGCTAGATATTAGTTATTAATTGTGGTACACACAATTTTTATAATTAACTAATACGTAACAGAATTGGCAATTATCAAATCTTAACAAGCATATATATAAGACTAAGAAGACCATAAATATTAGTAGACCATGGCCTTCTAGATTAGTATACACCCAATATAATTAACCCGTTCCTTTCACTACCTTTTACGGCCGCCTTAATTGGCCGTACGAAAAATTTGTTTATATTGGAAATTTAAGTTATGTTTAAACAAATAAGTCCTTATAACGAAGGGTCTGGGTTCAGTACATGATAGAGACTGTACTGTTTCTTGGACAAGGGTTGTGCAGGGAGGTGATTTGAAAGACTTGAAATTCATCCTACTGAGGCGATAATAGCCTAATAATCTCTTTGCGTAATCCTAGATCACGCTTAAGCGCCGGATTTCTTCCCCTTGTTTTGGAGGGTCCTAAATCCCGTAGAATTTAGTCCGGTTGTAACAGTTTAAATAAGTCTTCCAGCGTGCGGGATTTGAAACCAGGACCTTTGGCACGGCATATAAATGCTCTACCTCTGAACCACTCCACTCCCTTATAAGAAATACATCACTTTAAATTCTATAAAAGCCATCTTCTTCGAGAGATCCTTCTGGAACATGATGAGTTAGTGCGATCATTATTAATTAGATATTAATTAAACTTGGCAATCATCATATCTTATCTATCGTAACAGAGACTATAGACATTATCAAAGAAAATGTTAATACAGCACGATGGTGTTGGATATTATAGCAAGAGGTCAGTGGCCCGGCAACACCACAAGGTGACAAGGCAACCTATCAAGATAAGGCCGGGCTAATGCCCTCGTAATCTCGGCCAATAAGGAACGGAATACATTACCCCTGGCGCCGCCTATCGCTAAAAGGTCGCAGTTAATTGGCCCAAATCGACCAATGGCCGCCATCAGATAGAGCATATAATTGCTCGCCGTCATATATAAAATAATTGGTGGGCGTGGTGGCTCTATCGCATGGCCGTGCATCTTATCGCCCTCTCTTCATGGCCGTCTAATCTTCCCACATCTCTACCTCACTCTTCTACCTCCCGCCACCGTTCTGTCTACAATATATTGCGCCATAAAAAAAATATTTATATATACATTCCAGTAAAAATATTAAGGTACTATTACTTTTCTGTACCCTCAGCATGGCAGTAACTAAGCCATAAGGGCTATACATTTCGAAGCAGATCAATTTGGGCATATAAACCAGTACCACTATAATCCATGATGGATCTTAGGTTCAGTATATAGTAGAGACTATACTTTTTCAAGTATAACGGTTGCCCAGTGTGGTGATCTATCTAAGATCACGATCAACCAACCGGTTTTCCCCCAATTTACGGTACCTTCTTTATGGAGGTAGGGTGAGTCATAGGGTCCATCCAGAGTTGTTAACAGATCAGCAATATATCTGCAAGCATTCGGATTTGAAGTCAAATAGTCTCTAGCAGCAGAAATCTTAGCAATCAAATAAACACCTGGAATCAGGGGATGAAACCGATATATTTATATTTTTGCTGCTCTGAATGAAACCATTATTTAAGGTAGAAAAAATAACGTTCTTTCCGAAAATGCTCTATTTCGAATCCTATCCGCAAAAGATGCTTTATTCTGCTCCAAGTTGGATTCAATCCCGACCGGAGCGAAATTTTTCCATCCTTTGAGGATTCGATCTGGGCTGGAACAATAAATATCGATCCTTAGTTTTTACGTCCTCATCCTTCAGATGAAGAAATATTGAATATTGAAATCGCCAAAAAATTCGACTTCGATATTTTAATGTTTCTTGATGTTTCATAGGGTGTAGAATCCAAAAAACATAAAATCTCAGTGGTGTCGGTCTGTCCGTCCGGAAAAGTTTGTTCCAACCAATACTCGGAAACTACAAATCGGATTTCAACCAGGATTTTTCCTAAATGTTTGGTCTATGGTCTAGTTGATCCTAAAGAAGAGCCGATATGGATCGGTTAAGTTTAAGGTAGTAAAAAAAAATATTTTAGTTCTCAGATTTTTTTTTTTATGGATGAGAAAGTACTATGCCTCTCTAGGCACAATTTTTTCATTCCGGTTTGGTATTTTCGTGTGTAGATAGGTAAAAGAGGAGGCCAAAATCAAGGTTCAGAAAGAAACATGTGGGATCGATATTTTTTTGCTCCGGAGGATCAAATCCTCAAGAGATCCAAAAATATCGCTCATGGCGGATTCTGTTCCGTTCGGGAGCGGTTGTTTTGTAACAAAATGATATCGTTACAGTTCAGATCTGAACAATTTTCCTTATAAAATATTGCTCTTGCTCCGAATGATTTGAATGAGATCGATTAGGAACGATTCTTTGGGAATGAATCTTCGACCCCTGCCTAAAATTGAGAAAAGGGAAAAAAATATTTCAAGGAAAATATGCTAAAATATACACGTATCAACTGAGGTCAAACCTAGAATTCTATGGCAAGTTTGAAGGAATTTCAGTCAGTATGAAAAGGAGGTGGTTGATGTTCGATGGGAATATCAAACGATTTAGGTCGAGAGGTTAACAAATTATCATTAGTTCCTACAGAAGGTACATTAGAACTTGAAAAGGGTAAACCATTGACTGTGTGGGAGAAGACAGAATAAGAAGTAGAGGTGCATGTATCAAGGATCCACCCTAAATAAAGACTTAGCTTTCTACTGAAGAACGATGGAGGAGTCAGAGATTGAAATATCACTGAAAGGAAACTAAATGGTAAGGAAAGAACACCTCGAGGAAGAAAACCTGAACGGCTGTTGTGTATTTAAAGTCCATAGATGACTTACCAAGGAAGTCCTTAATAAAATCTTGCTAATATTATAAATGTAAAAGTTTGTATGTTTGTCTCTTTTTCACGGAAAAACTACTGAACGGATTTGGATGAAACTTTGCAGTAATATAGATTATACATCAGAATAACACATAGGTTACAGCAAGGGCAGAATTATGTGGGGCACGGGGGCACGCCTCCCAACTCAACATTTTTTTAGGTTCTGTGGAGGATCCACTATAGTACGTAATTAAAGGCAAATCACATGATTATAATTGTTAAAATAACAGAAAGAACATGAGAGAAACTATTGTTTTGATGTCCTACTAATATTATAAATGTGAAAGTTAGTATGTTTGTCTCTCTTTCACTCAAAAACTACAGAACGGATTTGGATGAAACTTTACAGTAATATAGGTTATACATCAGAATAACACATAGGCCATAGCAAGGGCGGATTTAGGGAGGGGGCGCACGGGGGCGCGTGCCCCCCGACAGTTTTTAGGTACGGTAGAAAATCCGTTATAGTACATAATTAAAGCCAATCACATGATCATAATCGTTAAAATAACAGAAAGAACATAAGTGAAACTATTGTTTTCATATCCTAGTTATCAATAACTATTGAAGAAGTAGAATCCAAAAATTTGGAAGCGAAGGATAAGGAGAGACCACATTTTAGTGTTACATGTTCCATGATTCCAACAGCCATAAGTGGCAAGGATTCAACAATAAATTTTCCTTATTTTATTTTGAAATGTTTAATATTATATTTATGATAATAATAAAACTTCTTGGAGAATCCGGAAGGTCGATGTCGATAACGCGTTTCGCTATTTGGAGAATCCTTATTTAGGATTATCTTCCAAACTAAAAAAATATTTACCCAATCTTTCCACATACATTCCATTCTACCCATCAGATGTTTACAAGTCGGTTAGAGGCATATATCGATTACTAACCCAACCTACTTTCGTTGGGAACAAATTTAATTCTTTTTATGTAAAAAAATAAAATTCATTATTTTCCACCATGTATTTTTTGTGATCGTATCGCAAGGATCATTTAACGCGCTTTAATGGCTTTAAACGGTAAAGAATCAAATTTTAACATCTAGTTAATCCTCAAGATTTCTGTATATTCAGTACTAGCTTTTGCCCGCGGCTTCGCTCGCGTGGAAAGGTTTGGTCTGCCACATAAAGTTGGTGAAAGATCATATTAAATGAATAATTTAATTTTTTTTTTAACTATAAGTTACTCGTAAATCCAAAATTTCAGATGTGTAACTTCAAAACTGACTTATTCTATACAACCTTTGAACCCCTATTATATTAAAGGGGAAACCCTTGGGGTGGAATTATCCAAATTTCTTTCTTATATTATATAAAGACCTATCTGCAAATTTCAAGACGCTATGTTCCTGATTTGCCTTTAATTATGTACTATAATGGACTTTCCATAGTACCTAAAAAACTGTTAGGGGGGCACGTACCCTCGTGCGCCCCCCCTAAATCCGCGCTTGCTATAGCCAATGTGTTATTCTGATGAATAACCTATATTACTGTAAAGTTTCATTCAAATCCGTCCAGTAGTTTTTGTGTGAAAGAGAGACAAACATACAAACTTTCACATTTATAAGATTAGTAAGATTAGTAGGATATCAAAACAATAATTTCACTCATGTTCTTTCTGTTATTTTAACAATTAGGATCATGGGATTAGCATTTAATTATGTACTATAATGGATTCTCCACAGTACCTAAAAAACTGTCGGGGGCGGGGGGGGGGGGAGCACGTACCCTCGTGCGCCCCCCTAAATCCGCGCTTGCTATAGCCTATGTGTTATTTTGATGAATGACCTATATTACTGTAATGTTTCATCCAAATCCGTCCAGTAGATTTTGCGTGAAAGAGAGACAAACGTACAAACTTTCACATTTATAATATTAGTAAGATCTTGATATGAAGATTCGGAAAAGTGGGATGATAGGGACAAAAAGATATTGATACAAAAGGCTATGTTTAGGTCAATTTAAATAAAATCCAATTCAATTCAAAAATAGGAATTATTTAAAACGGATCATTTTCAAATTAATGAAAAACTCGATTAATTGGAAAGAAAAACTACATCGATTCTTTGTTGAATTTGAATATTGTCGGGTAGACAAATAAACAAAAAGTATACATGACGTAATTGACTTTAAACAAACAAGTGAAGTTATACTGAAACAAATAAATGACTCACAAAGACACTTTTCTTCATTAAATATTGAAAATATTTAGTCCGCAATTTTCAGTTTTATTATTTTTGTTTATTTCTTTACTCGATTATTATGTATTCATTACTTGTTGTTATTATTTGTTTGCCCAAATTATTATTACCGATACTATTGCAATTATTGTTCGTTTAATTATTGTTTATTTGTTCTGTGTTCATCCAAAAAGTAAATGAGTTTTAATTTACTAAAATAGAGCCAAAAACTCAAAAAGAAACACTATTATTTATTATAATGCAATTGGGAAAAACCACAATGCAAAGCCTTATGTTTCAAAAATACACCCACTTACCAGTCAACGTTTCGCCTATTCAGGCATTATCAAGACACCAAAAACAAAAATGGGGTTATGTGAACCACATCTGGAAGAAAAAGGTGCAATACATCCCAACGATCAACATCCCAAACAGGCTCCAAACATGAGACAGCACCCCACCACCAAGACGTTCAACATACAACTCATTGTTTGGAGCCTGTTTGGGGTGTTGATCGTTGGGATGTATTGCACCTTTTTCTTCCAGATGTGATTCACATAACCCCCTTTTTGTTTTAGGTGTCTTGATAATGCCTGAATAGGCGAAACGTCGACTGGTAAGTGGATGTATTTTTGAAACATAAGGCTTTGCATTGTGGTTTTTCCCAATTGCATTATAATAAAGATTTTTAATTTATTTTTTATTTGACGTGATCCTCTCTATTTCCAGCACAGCAAATATAAGAATTTAAAATTATGAAGAAATGCCTTAAAACCAAAAGGGAAATACATATTTCGATTCGAAGAGAGAGAATGTTTATAAAAAAATTGAGGAAATAACAGAAGTCAAAGATACCACAGCACCTAATAATGAATAAGTTTAAAATATTTTTAACACATAATCAATAATTTTTATTTAGTATTAATTTAAAAATTCTAAATAATTATTTATATTGTTTAAGTAATTTTAGAGGTGAGTAAAGATGCTCACTTACCACTGGGGTATACAAGGCTATAGATAATCCAATAAAATGGAATTCAAAACCTTAAATTGCAGGCAATAAATGCACTGTATAATTTTCTAAATTTATTGCTATAAGACAATTTTTTTTATTTATAATAATTTAATGTTCTTTTTCTAGGAAAATATGTAATCACCGGAAGGGTTTGGCATTACCATACTGGAGTAATAATTTCACAGATATTTAAATTCGAAGGATCGAATCAATGATTGGATTGGATCAGAAACCTGAACGCAAGTTAAGGCGCGCAAGGTAGCGATTTACCTACTCCTACGTACAGAAGGTAGATATTTAATAAAGAAACAAGAACAATTTTTTGTTTAATTCTTTTAAAATTAATTTTTTTTTTATATTAAAATTAGTACCTAATGTTATTATTAATTTGTTTGTTGGTTTTGGGAATACAATTATTAATAATTTAGATGAAATAATGACAGACAAAATAGGATACGTAGTATATATAACCTCAATGTTACCTTCCTAATTCCTTTAATTGTAGTTCTGACTACATTTAAATGATATTCAATTAGATTGCATTCATCTAAGCAAAACAAAACATCTACATGTTCTTTTCTTTTCGACAACTATTTCCAATTAATCATCCTTTTCTAAACCACCTAACCAGAATCATAGCTTTATTATATGTATATGTATTAGATGTATCATAAATGTTTATTTCTTATTAGTAGATTATTTAATGTTATTAATGGTAGAATTCATTTACAGTGAACTATTACTAGATTTATCAGTTCTTGTCTATTGCACAAACAATAAAAAATTACAATATTTCCATATAATTAATGCAATGCAATGCATGTAATATCTTGTAATGATGATTGCTAAATAAGTGGAATAGAATAGAAAACAAACATTTATTCTGTAATCAAGCCCCTTTAGAATAACAAACATGAACAGAAAAAATAAACAATATATATATATATATATATATATATATATATATATATCTGGTCAGAAGGCTATATAGTATATAAATATAATACAAATCATGAAGTATTTAAAAAGTTTCTAAAAAAATGAAAAATAGAAATGAAATAACTAAAAAGTACGAATCTTGACAGGATTTTAACCAATTTTAGAGAATAAATAAATTAATAACAACAGTTACTGAATAAAATAAATGAATGGGTTAGCATACAATAAATTCCTTACATAGTGTATATCTTCTTTAGAAAAAAACAAAACAAAAACGCGTGAGCAAAAAAATCGATTATTCAATAATGATTTATTTAAGAAAATGATTGACCTGCTTAGTGAGAATATTTTTGTGAGATCAGGAGATGTTGGAAAAGCAAGGATTGAGTTGCACACTGTGGTGGAGCGGGCGAGGAAGAAAAGCTCCAATGCTTTGGAAGTATTAATAAGCCTTATAATAACTGGCAGTACATTAATTATACCAGTAAAATTAAATATATGTAATAATTAGATTAAGAGTTATTTCCAAAATAAAGCCTTGAATCTTTCAAATGCTAGTAAACCAGTAATATTTCACCAATTTCCATAAATATAAATTTTTTTTTATTTAAAAAAAAGTTTTGTTTTAGTAAAAATATTCTGAAGAGATGACTAAAAAATATTAGCTACTCAACCATAGTTAACCAAATTACCGACCAAATACGAAAGACAAGTTCTATCCATTATGGTTTATTTCCTTGAAGAAATTACTTTTTTAATTTATGTTAAAAGTAATCTGCATAATTAAAAATATTGTACACTTTAATATAGAGGAGAAAGGCAATATCGGAGATGATAAAGAAATATTGAAAAAGGAATTCTATTTTATTCGATCAATTATAGTAATATTTCCAAGGTAGCGTTTACACGTAAAATTAATTTATCAAATTCTAAACTCGGTGATTAGTAAAATAGGTGTTTCGGCATATATTTTATTTGTATGACATTGTCAAGGGCGGATTTAGAGGGCACGTGCCCTCCCAGAGGGTTTTTTGTGTACTGTGGAGAATCCATTACAGTACATACTTATAGGCAAATCACATGAATCATAGTCGTTAAAATATATGAATAAAATAACAGAAATAACATGAGTGAATCTATTGTTTAGATATTTTAATAAACCTTTGAAACCTTTCTATAAATACTACAAGCTTATTTCTAAGTTATTGTTGATTTTTTTGCCCGTTGTGTTCCCTCCCCAGAAGAAATCCTGGATCCGCCCTTAGACATAATGCCAAATAATGGCACTATTTGAGGAAAATTCAGAATACATATATAAAAAAATCAGAACCATAAAATCATTCAGATAAAAAATCAAAATCACAAAATGATTACACCGTGAACTTCTCATGTAAGATGTAAAAGAGCCGGTAGCCAGTCGAGTTGGACTTGCGATGTGAGATTGGAACCGGCGATTATTGTTGATCGGGCCTACAATTATTTCCAGCTTATTATATAATTTGTCTCGCCAATTTTCTTCATTTCTTTGCGTCCAATCCGATCTCGGGAGTTAGGTTAAGTGTGATTGCGGTCCTTATAAGGGATCTTGCTCTGTTCGAAAAAGAAATAGAATGTTAAGAAAATATTCATGTTGTAATATATTTCAAAAATTACAAAACCAAATCCTCAAGTCGCTAAAGAAAATATCAAATACCGAATCCGCCAACGTTTCGCGATTTAAATATAGGGACTAAAATACACAAGATCGAAAAAGCTAGAAAATATAGCATAGATAGAAAAATGCCTTGTTTCTCTATCTCCTACGTCATGTATAGTCATGTCAAGGTGACATAAAGTCAATAATATTATTAAAGAATTTTACTATTTCATTTTTATAAGTTCCATGATAAATGATTAAATTCGATCTTATGAGGAACCGTTAAAAAATGTTTGTTATTTGGTGAAAGTTTTGTTATGTGTACCAATATAATCTATTTTATGACTGAGGGATCGTAGAGACAAGAAACTTGGAGGGTGTTTTCTTTGTATGACGGAGGCATCCGATTTTCCGAAGAAAGGATTTTCCGAAATTCTATCCCTAAGGGGGTGAAAAGGGGGGACAAAGTTTGTGTGCTTGCTCACGTGTTTCTTACTCGCAAAATCTACATATTTTCGCAGAACAAATCAAATCAAGTAACATAGTTCAACCCTTTCAGCGGACTCAGCCCATTGTAACGCCTTAAAATACCCAAAGGTAACAGAAGGCTTTTGGTTTATATAGAAGCATTTTCAGGTATTTCTTGTATTTGTATTATATTGTAAATAAAATTTTTGGAGGATTAGAAAACAAAAAAAAACGTTCACGCCTTCAAAATAATTGGTGAGCCCCATCACCGGAAAAATATAAAGTTAATGAATATAAATAAATAAATTAGAACTTCTCCATTTTCTCACCCTCCACTTAAAATGTACATCTTACAGTACAAAGGGGTCCTTTCCATCCTATCCTGAAAATCCTACTTAATAACCTTCAAACTTAGAGGGGCTAAGAAAAAAAGTTCATTCCTCACGCGTGACAGAAGTGAACTGTTACTTAATTTACATTGATACCGAAAGGTAACAGAAGGCTTTTGTTTATATAGAAGCATTTGAAGGTATTTATTTGTAAATTGTATATATAGTGTATTGTAAATAAAATCTTAGAGGATGTGAAAAAAAAAAGTTCACATCTCGCTGCTTCCGTACGTCAAGTGAAACCGTTATACTAAGTAATCCTTTTCAATAAATTCAATGACATTACATAATAATCCTTTACTGACAGGAACAACAGTAAACTTCTGTCCGTCCCGTTTAATAATCAGTGTCAATGTATGTTTCACGGCTGATCCGTCTGTGATGAAATTTGATAATCTCAAGCCTGGGGAAGGACATAGACTACTTTTTATCAACACACCACACAGGCGAAGTTTATATAAAACTGTAACCTGATTGACTAACACACCCAGCGGTCAACGCACAGCAGAAACCACTGAACTTAGCATCTTGAAATTCGCAGATAGGTTCTTTATATAGAGTAAGCACTAATTTGGACAATTCCACCCCCAAGGGTTTCCCCCTTAATATAATAGGGGTTCAAAGATTGTATGGAATCCGTCAGTTTTGAATTTAGACATCTGAAATTTCGGATGTACGAGTAACTAGTAGTTAAAAAAAATTAAATTATTTATTTACAATTATCTGTCACGAAACTTTATGTGGCAGACCAAATTCCAAGAATATGTTCCAAGAATATCTACGCTAGCCAAGAACATGTTCATGTCATGAAAAATTACCAATTGGAACAATGGGGTTTGGTCCTCCGATAGTCGAATAGGATGTATACCCTAATTTTTATCCAAAGTTATAACAACGATATTGGTTGTTAATGGTCATAGTTTATGATCAATGGTCATAGATCTATGTGGTTACCTTAGAATCTAACTAATAATATTATTATTACTATCATACCAGAAATGTGACTCAATTAAATTATTTTATTTTATTGCATGTAGACTTCGGAATTGCTTCCCCTCTCCCCCCACTAACACTTATGTTAGTCACAAGAAGTTTATTATCAAAAGTTCAACCAACACAGGCTGTACACTCCCAGTAGCCTCCGACGATTGTTGAACACATTTCCGAAAATCGATTTTGGAAAACATCGAGTTTTGTATTTGTAACCGAATTGATAAAGACGGTTATTGTAAAGGTGGCACGCGGACGACCGGAAGTGAGGGAGCGTGGGTGACGAACACAAAAGACTGTTGCAGATCGGGACGTGGCATTGTTATACCTCAGCGACATCTATAGGCCAAAGAGGCAAATTGCAGGCTTGGGCCATAGAGGAAGAGAAAGAGGCCGGATTCGATATAATTACATAGAAAGAGTAGAGCATCTGCTAACCAGCTGCAATGGTCTTACTATGTCATTAAGCGGGACAATGTACTCTCTGCGTTCCTTCCGTGCTAAGGTGTCGCCCTCTATAGTCCTAGTGGTGGGCCATGTTAATAATGTCAAAGGTCAATAATCAACAACTACGCCCTCCATACATTTCTAACAGTAGTTCAATGTATTGAAATCAGCTGCAGAAACAGACAATGTTGTTAAAAGAAGGGAATAAGTTATACGTTCGAGAAGATTAAGTAAGAAGCACTTAGGATCTAAGATAACTAAAGAAAAAACAGTAACAAGAGGTTGTACAGTTTCTAAGCTAAAGGTTGAGCAGGGAGGTGATTTGACCGAAATCACACTCAACCGCGTGGTTTTCCTAGTATTCAGGGTACCACAATTTATGAATGTCGGATAAACCCGCGGGTAGGTCTGCAGATCCCGACGTACTAAGATATACACTGTACAGTTGCTGGGTGAGTCTGCAAATCTCCAGGTTGCAGTCACTGCATAAAAACACTATATCACAATAAACCACGCAGGATCTTGGTTCAGTATGAGATAAGCCGGTACTGTTTCTGAGCAACAGTTGCGATTTAGGCGATATCACATTCAACTGCAAGGTTTTCCCCATTATAATATAGGTTTTACTGGACTAGCAATTGATGATATTTAAGTAAGAAGTAAAAAAAACCATTCTCCAGTCGTAGTTATTTATTTTCTTATTTTCTACAAAGACGTTTCGACCCCTTGGGTCATTCTCAATTCTTTTTCTGCAATTTACCACATAAATTTATTTACATCAATAACAACAAAAACTATTAACAATTATATTAAAAATGTCCTAAAAAACTGAAAAATTTAGGTATAGATACCTCATATGGACGTCTATAATATAAAATTTTTTGGAGATATATTCTTCTTCATGGTCATTTTTCACTCAGCCTTATACTTTGGACTTCCCCTATTCTTAAACACCTATCAAGAATAGGGGAAGTCCAAAGTATAAGGCAGAATGAAAAATGACCATGGAGAAGAATATATCTCCAAAAAATTTTATGCTATAGACGTTCATATGAGGTATCTATACTTAAATTTTTCAGTTTTTTAGGACATTTTTAATATAATTGTTAATAATTTTTGTTTTTGTTGATGTTAATAAATTTATGTGGTGTTTTGCAGAAAAATGGTATAAATCAGGTTTTTCCCAATTAAGGGCATGAAATATCGTGATGCTTGGTGAGCCTCAGGAGGATCTACAGATATCAAAGGATCGAACCTTGGCTGATAGTAGAATTAATATTTTACCTGCCACAGTTGGTTTCCATCAGCAACTCAGCATTCTCAAACTGAACTCCGCAACGTATGGTAATACGTAACCCTTTGATAACACTTCGCACACTTCACCGGACTATAGAGTCATTGAAGAACCATGGCCTCTGCTAACTTCTTCCTCCATTCTCCATTAATTGTATTATTGAAAACAAATCATTTTATTTCTAAAACTAATGTAAGAAAGCCGTTTTAGATACTCAAATCATGATCAATGATACTCTTAAGTATTGGCCACAAATTATGTAGACTAGAATCGCTTATTAGCCTAGGATTCCAACGTAAGATCAGCCCGTCTCCTTGAGGAATGAAAATTATGTTTTATCAAATGAATATGTTTCTAAATATATAAAAGGGAATGCTATAAAATTTTTAGGCACAAGAAATTTTACCTAAGACTAATTGATTTTATGTACACATAGCTTCCGATTATACAGCATTTTGCAATAAAGGATAAGTTAGACATGGCAAAATTTTTGTTATGAATATGCCACACCAAAAATGTTTCTCTACATTAACTGAAGGAGCCGACAAAAAATTGACGTTGTTCAGTTCACGATGGCTATGTATTGTATCAAATGTTGTAACAATGTAAATGACACAAGATGACAGATTTTTTTTTTAATTTATTGAAATTTACAACTATAATGATATTACGTAAGTAAATCTCCTAATATGACATGAAAAACACTTGTGGAGAAACTAGCCATCGGTAGCACTCCAATAAAGTTCTATAGTAGATGGTCTCAAGGCCATCTTCTTTTGAGACGCCTCGGAGTGTTATCGGGAATAGTATGGGAAGCAAGTTGAGAGACTAGCGGATTCAAGTGTGTATGGAGCTTGTCATGGAAGGTTAGGTATCTAGTTTGGGCCAAATCAGTAGCATATGGGATATTAAGATCATGATGGATGAGTTTGTTTGTGACAGAATAAGGAGCATTGAGGATTTTGGATTGCAAGGGTTGGATACGAGATGAATTGGATGGTTTAGTAGAGCCCCAAAGCTCAACTCCGTATGTCCAAATAGGCCTGATAACTGTCACGTAAATGAGTCTTTTGTAATTAATTGGGAGCTTAGAGCGTTTGTCCAGTAAATGTTGAAGTAGGCGAAAACGACGAGCAGTTTCTTGTCTTTTCAGTCGAAAAGTTCCTTAAAATTGTTTTTGACACATACACGGTACACACGATACATACACTACCATGCTTGATATCACGAAAATAAGATAAAAAGTGAGTACTATAAATTCATGTGACTAAATGCAATTGATCATAATAGTGTAAAATTATGACGTATGGCTTGATGAACAATGCAACTTCTACCAAGTACCCAATATTGCATAATTCTACTGTCTTCAGAGTACTTTTGTCATCAGTATTCGGATATACATACACGTTCCTTTCAATACTCCAGCGGCATCATTATTTGATTGAATCATAGGAATAAGTGCGTTATCGTCTGCTCCTAGAAAAAGACAAAATGACACTGAAGGAGAGGGAGTCAGTATTTCAATTTGTTCTGGGCGCCATAATTTTGATTTTTGCAACAACCTTCTCTGGTAAAGAATATTTTAGTTTCAATTTTGAATCTTCGAAATGTTTTTCCCTTATCTCACCCCGTCCTTTCCCGATTCTCGGTAGCTCGAAAGCTTTCACAAACGATTCGGTAAATAGCTACATAAGGTATAATCATGAGGTTGTAGCAAGAACGGCCTGGAACGGATAGGCCATTATATTATCAAGGGAGAATCCAGCCTCAACGTTTTTATTGTCCGCCGAAGAGGCCATTATAATTATAATGGTTTTAGCGAGAGCTAGATGCGCGGAGGGCCGGGTTCGATTCTCGATTCGTGGAGGAGTTGCTCCTTAGCTTCTTATCGAGTAATTGCCCCTGCCATCCCACCGGGTAATTAACTATCGACCAATGAGAGGGTGGCCACCTACCGTGGCGTGGTATCGATTACATCCATCGATTACATTAGATACCCAACCACGGCCTGGCTAATGACAGTGATGAGCAACGGACCGCCCATCATCCTCTTCCAACAGCCGATTAAGTTGGCATTGCCTTTCTGTTCTACTGCCTACACACAAAATGTCCATATTTATTTCCCTTCTGTTAATTCCTCTTTACCTCGCTCGTGAGTTACATGTTGCACAAGCGTAAGTGTGTCTACGTCTTCATCCTACTTGAAATGTTTTTGACAATCCTTTCTCTCATATACACCAAAGACAAAGAATGTCCATTACTGTTTGCTATTTGAATCGCTAACTGCAGAAAGTCACCTAGTCTAACTTTTACCAAAAATGGAACGCATAGTTTACTACAGAAAGAACACGTGCCCTTAAGACAGCACATTTTTGGCAAAGCCTTCTGTATTTTGTTTGCTGCAAGTCCAGGACAAGATTCTTTTTTTTGTCACGTAAAATTTAGAGAAGTGGACTTATTGGCTGACTGCAGTTAGGGATTCAATAGGAACATTGAAAAAAGATCGATATTTTTTAAAAAGATAAATATTATCGCTCTTTGATATGTTGATATATTTTTAAGATCAGTAAATATTTTTACTATTAATCCATGTATTGCAATATTCGTATACAAATTTATTTAATTGTTATTTAAAAAACAAGTATAAGAAAGTAGGGGTTCGAACATAAAATAACCGACAACAAAGAAATTTAGGGTTTGTGGGTTCGTGTAATTATCAATAGTGGCTGTGATCAAGTCAGCTACCTTCACGGTTTAAGCCTAGGCATGTAAATCTCAAACGATTTCAAATGTATCTATATACTATTACCGTAAATCAAAGGACAAATGAACGTTTCTTCTAAAAAATAAGAAAAATGTGGCTAGATAAATTGAATTTTAAATAAATTTGGTAATCTTTAAAACAGATTACCTTACTTAGCCTTGTTTTGTTTTTTCTGAACGCATTGAAGTAAGATTGCTGTCTCTAACTGTTTAGAATGTTGATGTGAGATGTGATGCAATTAACCTTCAAAGATGTGACATTTAATTTTGGTATGTGCCCTCATATACCTACGGAGACTAGGAAGCGGAGTGGCTCAGTGGTAGAGCACTGAGTTGCCATGCCGGAAATCCTGGTTCAAATCCCGCTGCGAGCAAGACTTTTATTTAGTATGTTTCCAGTCGGAGATGGATCATATAGGATCTAGGACCCTCCTGGGGCTCACCCAGCCTCTATAAAATATTATAAAAGTAAGGTACCCAAAATAAGCCCTACAAATCTCGCCTTTGAGCGTGACAAAAGTCACCTTCTTGCAGAACCGTCACCCATGAAACAGTACAGTCTCTACCATGTACTGAACCCCAGAACCGTTCGTGGGTTGTAGTGGTACAAGTTTTTACATGCCCTCATGCTACTTTGATCCTTGACTAACCTTGTTAGTTGTTTTCCAGTTTTTTTAGATTCTTAAGGCTTTGTTTTATAGGGTTTTCCAATTGCTTTCGAATATTTAGAATATATCTACAGGATCGTTGGATAAGTCATTAAGTCGAATTTTCAACAAAATAACTTTCTTCTACTTAGGGAAGAGGAACTGCGTTACTTTATTAGGGAATAATTTTTTATTTTTTTTATTTATGTCTTGTATAATTTGCTACAATTCACAAAATTACATGCTGTATCAAATAGAACAGTCTCAAATTAAAAACAATTGTAAAAATGTGCAGAATCATAATCACAAAAAAAAACCTCCAACAGAGAAAAAAAAATTAAAAATAATAAAATAAACAAAAATTGTAACTATACATTCTTAGTAACTTATATACATATATGTATAAACAATAACAATAAAATAAAAGAAATTGGTATCCTACAATAATAAATGTTTTGTTCTCTTATGTACATACCGCTTTGTACTATTTTTTTAATAGTTCCCAATATTTTTTATAAGTGGGTTTTTATTGTTTTTACACTTTAAAAAAATTGTTTGCATAGGTTGTTGATAAATACATTGATATAAGGTATACTTAATTCATTATGCATAATTTATTAGGGAATAAGGGACTAGGATATGTTAGGCATTGAATTGAAAAGGAGTTATTGCATATACTGAGACTCCATTGAAAGCCAAAAACTACGAGAATACGATTCCGCTTTCCTCAATACATTAACTCCCTCTGGAAAAAAATTCGTATATGCAAATATATCCGTAAGTCTATGTGGAATTATAGTAATTATGAACAACTAAGATAGTAATATAGATGTCAATCTCAAAGGCGCCTGGCGGTTGGGTACCCTTTGATAACAAGTAGATAAGCCTTAAAAATATTTTAGTGGGGGTCTATTCTATTTATTTACATATCACAGGAGGGATTCAAAGATAGTTTTAACAATTTCCCTAATAAACAATAATTTATTACAATTATTTATTATTATTGTTCCTCCCCCCCCCCCTTATGATCCGCAACAGTACAATAACACCTGATAATATCTAATATTTTTGTTTCAACCTTCATTATCTAATAAAAATATGTATAGTATTACCCGCAGACCATAAATTGTTAACACAGTAGTATTGCTCAATGTTTCACTTAATATCGATTCGATTGGCCACCATCGATATGCAAAGGCAGACCCAGAGCAGTTATTCCCCTTCGAGGAAGCGCTAAGTCGCGGAACCAAACAAAGGACCAAATTGGCAGGTTGGGTCGCTAATTCGAGAATTAGTGGGGGGACGCGACATCTAATGTCCTTTGGGTGAATTAAGCACCCACCGGGGGGGGGAGTGGGGGAGGAGGTAACCGTTCGCAAAGGAAGATGGCGGGCGCTTCCTGTCATTACCCCATGGGACAATTGTCTTTAATTCCTAATTAATTATTTCGAGCAGGGGGATAACCACTAGCCGGGCAACAAGTCATCCACAAATGGCAGAGTAGGCGATGATAGTCGTTTTGTTTACAAACCTTCCGGGACCGGACATCCTGCCTCCTTCTCGCTAGCCAATTTGGCCGCTAATGACAGCTTCTTCGTGTGACAGTCCGCTTGTCTCCACGGTTCACCCTCGCAACAAATAAAAATAATTTCCTCTAAACAAATACACCGGATTGTATCCTCATTCGAGCAAATAGAACGAACACACTCCGGTTAGCAGAAGGGCAAAGAACTGTCTTAATCTCTACTTTTTGCCTAAAAATTTCTACAAAATACACTACTTCAATACCTTTACATTTTTGTGGAGATAACCGTCGGAACTATAACGCATCCAAAGAACATCACTTTTCCTTTTCTATCTCCAGTTTGTCCAGATGTAAGTCCGAAGAAGTCGAATGCAGTTGTGTCGCAGCAATTGTTTTTCAGTCCAGTAACTTACTTATGCAAGCATTCTGTAATCGGATATAAAATGTCTATATATATATATATATATATATATATATATATATATATATATATATATATATATATATATATATGAGGAAAACCAAATTTTGAAAATTAATAATAAATAAAAAATATGTAATATGGAAAAATTTATACTTATTTCCAATTAAGAAACACAGGATCTGTTACATATTTATTAGCTGTTAAACCTAACGTAGCAGATAAAAACTGATTTAACTGAAATAACTGTTAAATATTAACAGATTGCTTATTAGCAACAGATTTAATTATGAAGGATAGTCTTATAATTTTCTCGACGTATTCCGCTATTCAACAGCTACCTAAAATTAGCGTGAAGACCTTATAACACGTTGCAAGGAACCAAATACTCCGATAATTACTACAATGTCTTCCCACGATTCGTGTTAGATGGAATCATTTAACATTAAAAATGTCAGCTTCTACACATGTTTTTGGCTAATAAATGGATATTTTAAATTAAGTAAATAACTAGTTAATTTACATACACAAGTATTTAATTTAGCAATAGCTACAACAGAGTCTTGCTAAACCAAGTTTCCAATTATCAGCTATTATGTATTTATTAATCATTCAAAGAAGACTTAAAATTATTGAAACACACTAACCTACCGGTACCGAAAACGAGCCTGAATTTCTATTCTAATGCGCATATTTCTAAATGAGAGAGGGTAATTGATGATGCACTTTGTTATCTTCGATCTCTTTTGTGCACAGTAACTAACTGCGCCCCTCACGAACACAACGCCTTCTTACAATTCCAGCGAAGTTCTCCGAGTGGCATTTCTCTTCCAACATAGCTCTTGACACGTGAAAAAGTATTTCTAAGAAAATTTAACAAAACCTCAAAATACGATCCGATCGCTCATACTGTATATTAATGGCAGAGAAGACACTAGTTCTACTCGTCAGCTTTTACCAGCTCAAGACGAACAGGCCCATGCAACATCTTTTTCAAACAATTCTCATGAACTCCACATTACTCGCCAAGACATTGAACTGAAGACGGACCAGGGCCATTTCAAGATGACCAAATAAATGAAACCGAAAGAAAACGTCAAGAGTCGAACATTTTACAAAAGCAGGCATCCATCAGAACCTCCATATCAACAAGAAGCAGGAATCCACCAAAATGCTAACAAGACTATATTCTTCACTAAGGCAGGAAGAATGTCATGTATTTTTATTTAAATAAATTTCATTGAACTTATGTTTATATTTATAATGTAAGGATGGAGATAGTTGGGAGTGCAGTCAAATTAAACATCAAATAAGAAAATACTTATTTTTTATTTGAGCCGACGTTTCGATACATTTCGCCCTGAAGATGACCTCCAAAGTAGGTGGAAACGTCGGCACAAATAAAAAATAAGTCTTCAATTATTTGGTGTTTAATTTGACTGCACTCCCAACTATCTCCATCCTTACATTATGATCTTCCAGTCAACTATTTCCTCTCTAACGTTTATATTTATAAATGCTCTTTCTTACATGAATAAAGCTAAAGATTGGTTACATTCAAATAGCCTCTTTTATTCATTACACACCCCATTACCCAAATAATAAAGAATCGTTTATCAATAAAAATATGACAGATTTAACGCATATTAATGCTCAATAGAAAAGAAGAGTAAGTTTCTATCTCTTTGTAAACACTAGTGTTGAGTGTGTAACCTCCCCAGCTGCTGTCCACGTTTACCGACTTAAAAAGTTTTATTTCTGTGACATTTACTTTTATTTTGAAGTGAGTGGTTAACAGTTTTACTTAATTAACAAGCACGTTTTGGTATTTTTTTTTAATTTGTAAAGTAGTTTAGTTTTGCCTATTTATTTTGCTGACTTTCCCTTCAGTCATTTTGGTTTCTTTAATCACTGTTCACTATAAACTAACAACATTTAGCGCATGAAAACCCTCCACTATGATAAATGTTCCTTTAAAGTGGTTTCAACAATAATAATAAATTGTTGTCATATTGTGCTGGTTTTAGAACTAAACATATTTCTTAGCACAAAGGTTATCATTTTGTGGTTCTTAGTAGGTAAGTTTGCTAAATATTTTATCTTACAATAATTTATCAAAAGTTTGACCTATTGCAATTTTACTTCACAATTTACAAAAGTGTAATCTAATTCTCGTATGATATACATATAACTAAAATATGTGAGGCTTTTTGGTAAAAATGTTATATGGAACTGATAATTACGTTTAACTTGTTTGGTTCTAAAGCTGGGTTGACATTGGATTAGTAATACTTATTTAATCAGCTTTAAATCTAAAACTATGAGCAAAACTTGTTTATGATTATTCTATAGCTTTGATTCCGAAACTGGGTTGCCAGAGAGTGCAAGGTACGACAGCTCCTTTCAATAATTTCTTTTGTGTACCTGTTTGATATAGCCCCATGAAATGAATTCTTAAGCAATCTTATTTGCTAAAACCAGGTTGCAGGTGGTTAGCAAAAGGTTTGTTTATTTGTCAACAAAAGATTTGGAACCGCTACAACTATGTTTTATTTTTATACTAATATTGAAAAAATGTTCGTAACGTTTTTGTTAGTTTTTTTTTCATTCTATGGTATGTAATTTTATCACCCCATTATTGGTTCTAGGTAGTTTGTTTTATATCGAGTCAGATATTACTAAAATTCTTTAGTTTTTAAATAATTTTAGTTGAGCTTATCTTATCTGTTTGACATTTGATAGTTTTGTCATTACATTTCTGCATTCAGTATATTTATCAAGTCACAAGTTATCTTTTCCCTAATAGAATTTAGCTCCTATACTTTTTTACTTGTTCATAGATTAATAATTAAATTTGATATTTGTTTTAGACGTTTGACATTAAGCCATCGTTGTATTTTTATTATACCAGTATTGCCATTAATTAAATTATGTTTTTAAAGTATTATGTTATATTTAAAGAATTGTGTCCAATAAAAGTTAATAGTCTGCGTTAAGGTTTTGTCGATTAATGAAGATAAGAAGGCGAGAGTAGTAAAATTTAGGTGCAACTTAACAATGTCTCATTATCGGTGTTGGTTAGAGCCTTCCCCTATCTTAGCCGATAGTTGCCAACATGTCTTAACTGATTTGTATTCATTGGCATTATTACTGATTTGATTCGATATCATTTCAATTTTTGATTGATGTCAACTTTAGAACCAGGTACTTCTCGTAACCTATCGTTAGCATTTTCAGATTACTTGTTTAGCTGTCCACATAGTTAACAAGTAACTATATTTTTAGTTAGCTTCTAAATACATTTTGTTTCATCTTTAATACAAAATTTTGTAACATCAACTACATATGAAAATTAAAAACCCCCGTGTTGCACATTTGACTGTTGAAAAATTAAAAATGTTCTTTTATAATTGACCTCACCTAATTTCTTTTTATGGTATTCTAATGAATTCTCTTATGGAGTACCTAATCATATGATTAATTTTCTGACATACAATTTCAATCAGCCCCTTCGAGATATTTACTTGAAATAACTAGAAAAGAAAATTCCAAGGATAAAAAAAACAAAACGGAAAGTTGTTATATATGATATTATAATGTGTTTGTTAAATTTAGGCATGATAATAATAACTACCAACTAAAAAGTATATACCGACAACAAGAGTGCTTATTTTTTGACGATCAATTTTGAGTAGATTACTTCTTTCTCATAACTAGGTTCTAGTCGTAACATATTTTCTTATATTTACTGATATTTTTACTGTTAATGAAGAAACGTCAGAATGAAACATATCCAATTTAATTAATACCTTCATATGGATGCTGTTCCAAATTTCAACAATCAAGCTGCATCTAATGTTCTATTATTAACCAATATGTTGGTAAGGCCTCTGATTTCTAATTCATACCATTCGATGGACTGGTATCATTGAGCTACTTCATTTCCTTATCAAATGAGCCATTATTAAATATTGATTATAAACCTAAGATGAGCTATTTAGTTAAATTATTGCTTTTTTTTTTTAAACAAAATTATTTGAATTAGTGTGAGACTATTGCAATGTTTTTCGCATATGATTGGCCTCTGCCGCTCTTGGCACAGATGAATTTAATGTGGATGATACACTTAAATGTCACTTTATGTAGCTAATCGAGAATTGCGAATAGCTAATTGAGAATTGCAAATAGCTAATTGAGTCCTAAATTTTGCCTTTCCAAGTTTAATTAGGAGATTATTATTGTAATGATCATTTATTTAATATTTGACTTAAACAAGCTCAATCTGCAATAAAAAGAGATAAACTCGCATTATGATAAGAGATAAAGTCTCATTCAAATTGTCTTTATGTAACATTAATACTCATTCTGTAATCAGCTTTGTTGCAATCTTTTCAATTTAATAATCTTGGTATATGGTATGTAATTGTTACATCTTCAGGTTGCTTTGGTAAAGTCGAGTAAAAATATGGTCAGTGCAATGCAAAAGTAACTTATCTTGGAATTTTGTCTGATTTGGGATTTGGTTATTAAGAATAGTCAAGGAATTGACAAAATCATATAAGCAACAGGCAAAAATAATTTAACTATTTGATGTCAATTAAAATAAAAAAAGTCTTCTGTAAAGGAGAGAGTAAAGGTAAAAAAAAGTCTTCAATTATATAATAGATTTAGACCAATATAATATGTATTCAGTGTTTTTAAATTCAAAGAATTTCATAATTCTGTATTGTTCAATTTAAAAATGATTATAAAACACCTACATGGCTTATTTCGAGGCTATTAGCCCAAAAACATTTATTCGTCATTTTTTAATAGCGTACTGAAAAACTTGGAACTTCCAACTTAAATATTCATTACTACTTCAGAGAAAACAATGTTTGATTGTTGGCAGGGATCTATATGTGGAACCAATAGTCAGGATGAAGCCTATGTATATATATTATTCTGAAAGATGATGTTTCGTCCAGACTTGTGAGTCGTCATCAGTGATGGTTGCAGGAATTGGAACCAGTGCTTACAGAACAACTCTATAGATGATAGCTCACAAGTATAGGCCGAAACTTCAGTTTTTAGAGTAATACATTTAAAACGACTGCACCCTGATTGTTTATTCCACATTCACCGGTAATGTTATTTTTTCCAACATCATGAAAACCAGATGGTTTTTATCAAGTTTTAAATCCCAAAGTTGGTACAAGATAACCACACAAATTGTTAGACCAAACTTAAAAACTTATTTTCTTTAATCAATCTGATGTCTTCCCATTGTAATTGTAAAAATCGGAGCTATACCTTTGTGATGAAGGAAAGTAGAATGTCCCTTGGAATCAGCCATTGGAAGCTTTTATAAGTTCTTGCATCTCATATTGATTGCACTCATTAAATGGTACTTTTTCCATGTTTTTGGAGGATGCTTATTTGAACCCCTGCAAAGCCATGACGATTTTCTGTCTGTCTTTTGCTATATGTACAGGCTTGATCTTAGCTGGAGTTTAGTGTCAGCTGTGCTTACATGTTGAGGTTGTCTTTCCGTGGTGTAATCGCCATATCCTTGGTATGTCCTGCCATGGTGTCATTAAATCCCTGACTTCTGGTCTCAGATATTCAACTTTCGACCCTTAGTAACTTCGACTATAATTTATAATTTTATCTTTTTATAATACGAGTGTATATTAGTATAACTCATATCAACAAGTTCCCAACTCACTGATTTTTTTCTCGAAAATAGATACCAAGTGGATTAGGAACTGATTGTAAAGAGGATCCGCTATCTTGAGGGGTGGATCCCCTGTGGTGTAGTTATCGTAACAACTTCCTGTTCCCAAGGTCGCGGGTACGCAACCCAACAGTCGGTCCTACGATTTTTAAAGGGAATAAAAAATCATTGGTTATACGACGGTATAACCGATGACCGAAGGACGCTTCGGAAGGGACGTAAAATGTTGGCCTGAACCTATGCAATGAAAGATACTCGTCCGATTAGCCACAGTAGTATAAATGAATAAAGCCATGCCATTAAATAAATAGTTAACTATCTTGAGGATTAATGCCAAAGATAATCTAGACTCTAATGGATTCACAGTCATCAGTCGGTATTGAACCATTTTTACTGATATACTTATAATACGCTAAGCTTTGCAAGAAAAAAGGATTCTTATAGCGAAACGTCTTGTCAATATTATTGTTTAAGAAAAGAATCTCCCACAAATCAGTATCGAGGTAAAATGCCACAAAAAAATTGAAACCTTGAGTGTCATAATAACTGATATGTGAGAAAATGTTTTTATTGTTCAATTAATAGCCATTTTAAAACCTTACAACCAATTTCCTTTTCGTAATTGTGGACATATTATTTAAGATACTAATTATTTGCGTTCTTGAAGAAAATTATGTATCCTAGCTCCAAGAAATACTTAGAAATCTGGAAAAGTTTATAATTCAAGAGTCTAAATTCTTCGATTTTGTAGACTTCTTTCCTAAAGTTTTTATGAATATGAATGAACTTATGGAAAAGCATTCTTCATCTGCAATTTTAGGTTTTTATCAAGTAGTACCTCAACATGAAAAAGAAACGTTTTTCAAACATATATCTTTATCTGCTATTTGTTTTTCCGATCATCTGCGAGTAATTAAGCTGAATTATATTGGACTCTTATTTATACGAAAAATTCCATTGTCATATTTAATTTCTTCTCGTCTTAGGTTGTTAAGTTATCGGAGAGCTTAGTAATTTAAAGGTCGCAGATTCGTTGTCGCATATACAATACATTATTTATTCTGTTATTAGTAGTGGATTTACAATTTGTGAGATCTAAAGAATATATAAAGTTGGTATCCCAAATCGGGGGAAAATGTTACTTAATCTCGGGAAAATCACTTCCTCGCACAACCATTGGCTCGGCAATAGAACAAACGAAACACACCTAATTAAGACATTAGTGGAAAAATTCCAACTAAATAGCCTTAAGTCTCTAAACTAAAACAGGAAACAAAATACCTGGCAATTCTTTTGTTCACTCGGTCATCTGTATATAAAGAGAATAATAATAAGGCTTGCCGAACCCGAAGGTACGATGCCGATACCCCAATAATCTCTGCCAAAAAACTTCCATTCACAGACCACCACGCAATCCTCCCACTAACTCCTCTGTCTACCCCGCTAAGGCGTTACAAGTCTGCACAGCATTTATTAACTTTTCAGGAATGTGTTCGTTAATAAGCCCATTTTAATCTTCGTGACGCTATAATTTCAATTGTATTAACTGGGTGCATACTCCTAAATTCTGCGTTCTGTAATCGCCTAAATGATCTCATTCCTTTTTGGGAAAAGAGATTAACAGCGAAGGGGAGGGGGAACAAATTAAGCACACCCTAACCTAAACATCCAGCAAGGCACGAACTAGAGGAAACATCACACCACCTCCAAGGCTCAAATCTAACTACTGAATCATACGGAAGTATGGTATAAAAGTTACGAGACCCTAACTGGAAAAGGTTAGATAAAAACAGCTGATGAACACTAAACGGACATTGCAAAATACACTCACTAAATTCCGAAATGCACAACAGGAAGAAATTAAATAAACAACACCAAAACAAAAGACAAGTGATCAAGTAAGCTCTGAAGGAGACATAACACTTGGGCCGAAACGTTGGTTTCTAATAAGTAGTTTCACTATTTAAGGAATTCTGTTTTTTATTATAATACAATAAAAGGAATTATTTCTCGACCCGGACCATTTTCTTCTTCCTCAATACATTTTTATTTGCCTTTTCTTTAGTGCAGTATTTTTTCCAGCTTATTGGTGAGAAATATATTATATATTACTATATAGTTATTGTATTGTATAATACTTAATAATAATTTTTGGTTTTTGAGACGAGAACTCTTGGATTAACATTCCGGTTAAAACAGTTTTATAATATTTATTCGTCCCCTGTTCCTTCAACCACTAATAAAACATAAGAAAACAATTGCCGTTGGATAAATAAATAATCGATGTAAGACAAGAGAGGAGATATCGATTGCTCGTTGTAAACATGTCAGTTTTAGCCGATTCCCTTTTGAATACTGTTATCAATCGTGTAAACAATCGCATTGCGTGGAAGGTTCATCGTCAATTGGGCTCTTCGACCGCAGGCGTGTGTGGTTTCGAAAGTGCTCTGTTGTGGTCGAACAGCCTTCCACTTGCAAGAGGTGTGAACAGTTTTATAAGCCATCTCAATATTTTTTGTCATCTGTCTCCTTCCTCTGATATTCCAGTGGAATCAGCCTGAACCAGCAATGGTGTATTTGTATGAAACCTGCGGAATGCTCCGTTCGATTTTTTTTCATACATAATCCTCCTTGAAATACACGAATTTTCCTTAATTCTTTTTGTATTTAATTAATAATCGTAGCTCTTAATTTTTAACTTACTGGACATTTGTAATAGTCTTCTCGATATATACAAGTACCTAAAGATAGATGATCCTATAACATATCAAATAAATATTTGAATGCCATTGTGAATATTAAAAAAAAAAACTTCAAGTATCGAAAATACCGATAGAGATTTTAATCTTTTTTTATCGCATTCAAATAATGCTTTTTATGTCTCTTTTGATTTTTTTTCTGTATGCAAAATGAAACTTAGCACTCTTAATTATGTTTATTAGTGTAAGGGGGGGGGGGGGATATTTTCTACTATTTGGCTCTGCCTACTTGCGATTTGCCAGGTTGGGCAATGGCACGATATGTTTATTTATAAGTAAAGATATTTCCGTTGATTGCTGACCCCAAGACTTCCAATGAAATATTTGAAGTTAAAGTAATAATAAAAAAATATAGTAAGAACAATTTATATATTATTTTATGTTTATACAGATAAAATATCAATAAACTTTATCAATAAAAAAGAATGGGGTTTTCAATCTTCGGGATAAATTTTGATCTCTTAATTTGAAAGGGACTGAAAAGACAAGAAACCTCTCGACGTTTCAGGCTACTTCAACACTTACTAGACAAACGCTCTAAGCTCCCAATTAACTACAAAAGACTCATCTACATGACCATTATACGACCTATTTGGACTTACGGAGTAGAGCTTTGGGGCTCCAAAAGCCATCGAATTCCTCTCGTATCCAATCCTTACAGTCCAAAATCCTTCGTAAAATCCTTATTTTGTTAAGAATAAAGTCATCCATAACGACCTTAATGTCCCTTTTGTTGCTGATTTGGCCCGAACCCGGTATCTATCCTTTCATAACAAACTTCATTACCACTCAAACCCTCTAGTTTCAAACCTAGCTTCCTCTTCAATTCCCGATAATCCTCCGAAGCGTCTGAAAAGAAGATGGCCACGTGACCTTCTTGTTTGAACTTTGATTTGAGTACTACCAGTGGCTAGTTTCTCTACTTGTCATTCTCATGTCATTATGTAACACGCATTCTATTTACTTGTTGTATAATTGTAATACAGCTGTAAATATCAATAAATAAATTTTTTTTAAAAAATTAATTTGAAAGGTTCTCGAGTTCGATGCTGGTAAATTCTGTTAACTACCGTAATTTTATCCTTCGGGATCTGGAGACCCTTCTTGGGCTCAATTAGCCTTCAATGATTGGAAGATAAAACTGGTGGTTTATTGGGGCCTCGGCTAAATCACTGCCTTACACAACAGTGGACCTATAAACAATAGTCTCAAACATTTACTGAACCCAGTATCCTTCATCGGGATTCAACATCCTTTAACTGATAATATCTGGAAACTAGGAAGATGGCGGCGTACTTAAGATTAGGTAAAGATCGCTTCTGAACTTTTCACAGTAAGAGTGAAGAAAGTAAGGGCTAGATTAAGATAAATATTTTTGTATCTATTCTGTAATCATCCTTCACAACTCCTTCCTCTTTTCAGAAGGAATCTCGTGTCCTATCCTTTATCTTTGTCGTATCCTTTGGTTCAAGATCTTTTGTTGTTCACACTCTTCTATTATTATTTTTGTAATTTTAAACTAAATATGATTTTGATTCTTATCTAATACTGAAATACTATGTAATTATTATCTTTGAAAAAAAAAACAGCTTCCAGTCAATTCGTTTATTCTTTCAAACAATGACGTTTCGAAAATTAAATGTCATTTTCAATATTTTAAAAAACATCAACATCCTATTATAACTTTTAAAAAGTTTCATTAGGATGTTGATGTTTTTTAAAATATTGAAAATGACATTTAAGTGTCGAAACGTCATTGTTTGAAAGAATAAATGAATTGACTGGAAGCTTGTGTTTTTCAAAGATAATAATAACTAAATATAATTTAATTTTAATCTTGGTTTCTATGAAAACTAAATATAAACATTTAAATATTATTTCAACTGGGCAATTATGCAAAAATTGTACGCTACGCGCATTCGATTTTTGTGTATGTTTACTATTATTAATTTATATATTTCTATTTCAAGTTCTTTAGGAGTGTATATTCTAGATATACGGATTAATGTGGCCGTAGCGTTTAGGGCAGACTACATAGAGAAGGCCGTGGATTGAAATAAAAGAAGGTCCATTGGGCCGGAGGCGATGACACCGCTTGGAGAGCTGGCCCGGTAATAGGCCACCAATTGTCATGCTCAACTCGCCCCCCCCCACCTCATCCTTCGGTAATAACTATCATTGCTGATCCGTTTCAGGGGTTGGCTACACTGATAGTCATCTTCCGAAGGAAAAAACCTCCACCTCTATCCCAGGCCCAACCTAATCATTCCAATCATTATTTTAAAATTCCACGGGGCCGTTAAGAAAGAGAGAGAGAGAAAGAAGAGACCATTTGCATTTAAACAGACGGAATGGTTATACCCCCTCAGGGTATAAGTTCCTTCTCTCAGTAATACCCTCCCCTAATCCATGGCATTTAGTGACCGCCATTACCTAAATTACACCTGCCTTTGGTTCTGATAAATAATATTGCCGAAAGGGGAGATGCAAACTGGACCATTACACTACACGTCGTTACGAACCCTTTCTTTTTTTATATAAAAGCAGTAATAGTGGGCACGGGTCCGGTGAATATAGAGTATATAAAGTCTAACAGTATAGGATATCATTTCCACAACTGAATTTTATCCTCTTTGGATTTTTTTTTTCTAACCTCTCCCATTACCGGGTTACCGTAGCGATCATATCTTGGAAGATGGATCTAAAACCATGTGATTCTGACTTTATAAATTGCATGTTATCAATATAATTGTACGTGATATATCAGTTGGAGGTGGATCTTTTAAAGGTGGTCGTTTATTTGCATTAGAGCTTTCGCCCGGGCTATGATTCCTCATTTAATAATATATTATTCTCTCGAATTTACTCCAAAATAAATTTTATAAATTACGACGAATATATAATATTATAGATTTCGCTGCATGCTCCCTAAAGGCTCTTTTGTTTATTTATGCTGGAACACTGTTATGGAAGATTCTCCGAAATAATGGTTCATTCGGGAACGGAAATTTACCCTCCTTCTTAGAAAGGCTTTGTTTTTTTTGAGCTTCTCAACTTTATTTATGATGAAACATTCTTTTATCGAAGATGAAATAATATATTTTTTGTTTATATTTTTAAAAAAAAGTTGTGTGGTTTTATGAAACCACGATGCAAGAGAAACTTTTTTTCGGTTTGTAGGCATTTAACTAAATTTTTGTCGAAAATGTAGTTCGATTTACGGTATTAAAATTTCGTTTTTAATCTTAACTTAATTATTGAAAAATGGGAATTATAATGGGAAATCAATAGTAGACAAAATATTCAATTATAAAATTTAATTTCAATTTGCATATTAGAGTACGGAATAAATAATTAATACAATCATTTAGATGATAAACGCATATAAAAAAGTAAGAGCAATATTTATTTAAATCTGTGATATAGATATTGCATCTCGACTCGCACTGGTGTCACTGAATGTGAGGGGGCATGATGCATCATAGATTCTTATGAAAATTTTAAAGGGGAACATAGAATATTTGCGGAAAATCTATTAAAATTGATAATATGAAAGATCTTCGTGTACTATGGTTTGTGAATACACCAATAAAGGATTCTGCGCAAGTTTATAATCACTTGCCAAAGGAACATATGTTGGTTGAATTTACTTATTTACACCTTTTTTTTCTTCTTCTTTTTTTAAATGTCAAAATACAATATTTTTCCGAGAATACCAGATACAGATATCTATCCAATAGTGATATATAATCATTTTGCCGGCACTATGGTCTGTAGCTAACTTCCGCGACTCTTCCCGACTCCACATCGTCCAGCCATCGCAGTCTACTTCTGCCTCTTCCTCTTTCTCCATATGGACGTACCTCCGAGATGTGCATTAGGAGCCTATTTCTAGCCATTCGATGTACCTGGCCCAACCTCTTATACTCTTCTAAGAATCTTTCTCCCAAGTACTCAATAACCTCTCTTGCTGCTTGGATGAGGTCCACGCCTCCCCGCCACACACAGCAACTGGACCAAGTTGCTTTACTATACTCTTATTATAGTGATATAATAGTTTACACCGAAAGTTCTAATGGAACCTATTCTAGAAGCCTAAGGGAAGTTAGTTACAGATAAGCTTCTGAAAACTCCCTTAATGTTTTCAGTACTTTAGGCTGAAGTGCGAACTAACCTATCCTAGGTACGACTTATTGTACCTTTGTTGGTAAACATTAATCGAATCTAAAACAAATCTTGACTTATTTTAGATGCGAGATCAAATTATTCAAAAGTCTGACACCAGTGGAATATTTTTATTAGCAACGAAGACTTACAATATGCAGAGAGCAAACAGCATGTATCCCTATATCTTAACCTGTTGAAAAAAAAAATGTACCACTACATAAAAAAAAAAGTACTGACTTAATTCTGCACAGTGTGGAGGACTTAGCACCCCACATCTTGATAAAGGAATATAACCTAGATAATTGATTATGTGTGAATTCGTAGGGTTGAACATAAATGTAGACAAAACAAAAATAATGACAAAATCACAGAAAAGAGAAATAAAAATTAATAACCATGAAATCAGTTTCGTTGAGCAATATAATTATTTAGGACACTTCATTTTAATTAAAGATAGAAAAGATGAAATCAACAAAAGGATTAACCTGGGATGGAAAAAATACTTGAAACTCATTTTTAAAAGTCAACTACCTACAGGATTAAAGGTAAAGGGATTGGAATATTGAATGGTTTGCAGACATGGTCAGTAACAGAAAGCTATTATAAAAAATTAGAGAGGGCACAAATACAATTTTCAAGAAGTGTGATGGGTATCAGAAGAAAATACCACATCAGCAACAGAAACGTACAGGCTAGGATTAAAGTTAAAAGCCTAATAAAAGAAGCACAACTGAAATGGGCTGGACATGTTGACAAACTCGATACGAAAATATGGTAGAAAATTGCAACAGAATGGATACCAAGAGACCACAAGAGAAGGAAAGGAAGACCATTTACAAGATGGCGAGATGAGATCGTGGAAACAGTAGGAGACTGTTGGGCTACTGTGGCAAGGAACAGGGACATATGGACCAAAGTTATAAAGAACTTGCAATAAACAAATGAGCACATCATTTTATTTAATTATTCGCAAAATTGTCCTTACTTTTTTATAACCTTACGTAAATACTGTATTAATTGAAGAAAAGGAAATTTTGTAAATTTTTTGTTAAACAGACTCATATCTCCCAAGGGAGAGGCTTTTTTGTTCTGTAAAGGATGTATCAATAAAAGTTGTTATTATTAATTGATTATATATTATAACATTAGTAACCAATGGCCACTGCCACTACCTCTCCCCTGGCTGCCTCCAATTTTGCACAAAGTTGTTTTTTAAATTTTCGAACAGTTCTGATTTTATAGTGGCTGAGTGAGCACCAGGATTTGCAGCTTTTGACAATATAAATAAGAATATTTCGAACTGATATATCAGTAACTCTGAACCCTACATACTGAACTACTATGAAAAAACGGTCACCTGTGGTCTAGTGGTTAGCGTAACAAACTACTAAACCCAAGATCGCGGGTTCGTAGCCCGGCAGGTGGCCCTAGAATTTTTTTAAGGGAATAAAAAATCCTTAGTTACGCCGTCCTTCGGAAGGGACGTTAAATGGTGCTCCCGATCCTGTACGATGTCAGGTACTCGTTAAAAATCCCTATCCTAATTAAACCTAAATTTTTGGATAGGCAAAATTTAGAGCTCCCACTTTGCATCGTCCGATTAGCCATAGCAGAATAAAGTGACGTTAAATGAATAAACAAACAAATAAACTATGAAAAATTAGGGTTATCGGAAAATTTCCACAAATCATAATTTAATAATATAGGGAATGCATAATTTTCATACATGTTTTTGTATCATAACATAACACTAAAAATCACTGTATTTTCACCTAAAACCATACGCTCTAGAATAATTGTATTATTCTTGATATACTTAATATCTTCATATTTAAAATTTAATCATAAAAATAATTAAAACCAAGGTAAAAAGTTCATTGTTTAAAGTAGAAATATAATTTTAAGTGCAGCTTACAATAACTACCTTACGTTTAACTTCCCCGAACCAGTGAAATTTTTGGCTCCTAGTAAATAGGATCAAGTAGTGTGATTGGAAACTGATTTTCACTGTTTTTCATTCAATTATTTTCCTGATATCAACTATAAACACTATTGTAAAGTTCATTTTGATTGGAAAAAACATGGAACCTCTCTGAGGTCTTCTTTCTGTTATAAAGTCATCTTTCTCCAAATCTTTACTGATTAACACAACCCCAAAGGTTTGTATTTAATCCTGCACCTAAACTCATTTGTCCACATTCACCTTAGATAGTGTCTTGTAGTTCAGAATTATCCTCAGTTTTTATCATGCTGTCTTCCTGATACTGAACTTTTTGTTCTTTTACTAATGATTGATTTATTGTTTTTGCAGCACAGCCATGGGCCCCAAAAAAGTAGAGCAGCCTGAAAAGAAGCCTTTGATTGGCCGAGTTGGTACCAACCTGAAGGTTGGAATCGTCGGATTGCCAAACGTAGGGAAGTCTACTTTCTTCAATGTCCTCACGAAGAGTCAAGCTGCAGCTGAAAACTTTCCCTTCTGTACAATTGACCCTAACGAAAGTAAGTATTTTAATTTTAAAAAACAACTGCACGCATTTCATTAAAAAGTTCTGATCCCACCCCTACATAAGAAAGGCAGGCAGACCGATAACCGAAAATGATTTCAGTGGGAGCTCTACATTATCCATTGAATTATAAAATACTAGCTTATGCCCGCGGCTTCGCACGCGTGGAATTTGGTCTGCCACGTAAAGTTTCGTAAAAGATCATTTTAAATAAATAATTTAATTATTTTTTTTTAAATATAAGTTACTCGAACATCCGAAATTTCAGATGTCTAACTTCAAAACTGACGGATTCTATAAAACCTTTGAACCCCTATTATATTAAAGGGGAAACCCTTGGAGTGGAATTATCCGAATTTCTTTCTTAAACTGTACACAGAACCTAACTACAAATTTCCAGATGCTAAGTTCCTGATTTACGTGCCCCCTTGCACCCTCCCATAAATCCGCGCTTGCTATAGCCTATGTGTTATTCTGATGTATAATCTATATTACTGTAAAGTTTCATCCAAATCCGTCCAGTAGTTTTTGCGTGAAAGAGAGACAAACATACAAACATTCACATTTATAATATTAGTAAGATATATGTTGAAAACATATTGAAATTTTTATTTGTTAACAATACTTCCTTTATCTTAATGTTAAAAATAAACAAACAACTTTCTACTTGAAATTGCATGCTAATTTGAATTGTTAACTATGCTAATTTGTAAGGATAGTATTCTGCTAATACTAATTCGTAAATTCCTAAGTAAAGATTATAGATTAAATTTATGTAAAACTAATTTTGTTTTCTTTTTTTAGGTAGGGTACCAGTTCCTGATACCAGGTTCGATTATCTCTGTGAGTACTACAAGCCTGCCAGGTTAGATGTGAATAAAATGTCTTATTATTCATTATTATTACCTAACATTAAGTTTATTTCATTTTATATATTACTGTTATTAATTGCAGTACAGTAATTTATTTTCTAATCTAATAGTCATTTATCCAATGGAAATTGTGATTATTTGATTATCCTAGATCATGATGATTATGATCAATCTGTATTACAAAAATCTTATTTGTTTCGCTACATGTTTAATTAATATATACTAGTTTTTAAGATTTTGATAATATTTCAACTGATCATGATGTTTTTACAACTTTCCTTGAGCATTTGCTTCAAATTTATTTTTTTGAAGATGCTTTTTTTGATACCTCGATACAGTTTGTCGACATTATAGCCTGGAAGGCTGAAGAGGGTAATCGTTGGCAAAAAAGGAAAGGCTGGACCACACTATGGTTGAACATGAATGCCAGGTTGTCACAGGCACTAAGAATATACATAATCACACATAATCGAATTAATCAAAGGTCAACAAAGCGATCGATCATTGGAGGAATACTTGAAGAAGAAGAAAAAAAAAAAGAAACATCTCCATCTAAAAAAGAAGAGAGCATTCCTTCTTTAGGCAGGCAACCGTTTAAGTCATGGCTCTCAACTTGTATAATTCTGGATGGGCATTTGCTCATTGGGAAGGCTCCCAAGGATAATTCAGTTAAGATACTGGAAAGAGGGAATATTGAAAAATGAAAACACCAGATGATACTCTCAGTCATGCCTTTGATGCTGTCAATCCTGAATTGTGAGAGATTTTGAACTGTTAAGCTCTGCTGTTAATCCTAATATATGTTTAGGAGATGAAGTCCCCGAAGCATGACATTGCACAGATCAATGAATGACCAGATTCATAAGAAGGTTAACACCATTGATCGATATTCCTAAGAATTTGTATACTATATTTTCTCAAATATCCATCTAAATTATAAATGAAGTAAAAATTAATTTCCTGCTTTGGTTTTTCATTAATTTAAATTATTAACAGTTAATAATTACGTCTTTCCAGTAAAGTTCCAGCTTTTTTGAACGTTGTTGATATCGCTGGCCTGGTGAAGGGAGCCTCTGAGGGACAGGGTCTTGGTAACGCTTTCCTTTCTCACATCAAGGCCTGTGATGCCCTCTTTCATATGTGCCGTGAGTTATGTTTCCTAGTGATCATTATTAAAAAAAATTAATATAATGTCATGTATAATAATTATTTAGATTAATCTTAGTAGATTTTTGTCCAGAAAAAAAAGTTATAATGTATTCTAACATTAACTTAATATTGCTAATCTTTGGAAAAAAGTTTTATAAATATAATTTAAACCTCATCTTATTTAAGTTTTTTTTTAATTTTTATTCTTCACACTGTGTACGATTTTCCTTAATTCATTCATTTCTTCCACTTCCTTTTTTTTAAAATAAGAAACTCTATTTTTAAAATATAACTTAATCAAAGTCTCCCATTTGAAAAAAAATAATATTTTTCAGGAGCATTTGAAGATGGAGATGTGACTCATATCGAAGGTGAGGTTAACCCGATTAGGGACTTGGAAATCATCGGTGAGGAACTTCGCCTGAAAGACCAGGAGTTCTTAATGACCAATCTAGAAAAGATGGAACGCACAGTTGGCAGAGGAGGGGACAAGAAGCTAAAGCCAGAATATGTAAGTTCAAACTCTTACATGTACAATAGTTATAACCTATACAATATTTATTTATAACCATGCCCATTCGGATACTCTAACTGAGGCATTCCATTCAGGGCTTAACTCAACTTTATTCCAATGCAAGGGCTTATCAGATCGTAGATGTTACAGGGGACATCCTTTCTCTATTATAATTATTAGTTTAAATCAACAATCCGCAAAAGAGTCTTGGTCTTTAGCAGCAATCGCCATGCACTCGATTCTGTGGTGCTACCATCCACTTCCTAATTCCGATGCCTTCTTCATTGTCCCTTTTCACAGATGGGCCTATAAATTCGGCAAAGGATTTTCCTTTCAAATGTAACAATTTGAGATACCATCTGTCTTTGCAGTAGCTAATGTCACAGAAACGTGTCAAAACAGGGCGGATGAGGGTTTTGTAGAGAATGACGTTGGTGTGAGGAGAGTCCATAATAACAATGATTTGCTAAGATCATTCATTCAGAGGCAGAACCTCTGTCAAACAATTGTAACACAACATATCTCTCCTCCTTTTTTGCCATTTCGTTTACTTCCCCCCTTCTCACTCTTCTTCTTCTCCTAACTTCTGTGGGTACTCATCCTTTTTCTGCCCTCCCTCATTTTTTTATATATTTTTTTTTGCAATTGCAATAATTAATTTTAAAAATTTGCACTCAGGGCTCCTTTTAATTTGAAGTCTTCAACTACTGTGATTGTTCTGAATGTGTACAGAACTTTTATATGTTGATATGCCATGAATATAATTCCTCCACAATCCCAATTAAATTTGTAATTCAAATCTGTATTTGTACTTATTATTTATGATAGAGTAATAGTTGTAAGAGAGACATTTCATCAGAGCATAATTTGAGATATTAAAGTATTATTATTATTATTATTAGTAGTAGTAGTATTAAAGAAACGTCGGCACATAAATATAAGTCTAGTACTTATTTAGTGTTTTTTATGATTGCACCCCCCCCCCCCCCAACTATCTCCGTTCTCCATTTTATCATCCAGTCAACTATTTTCCTCTCATACTCTTAAAGTATTATATATTTACTATCCGTTTTGTATAACTACAAAGTCTATAATTATTTCAAATTTTGGCAGGATGCATTATTGAGGTTCAAGACAGTCCTTGTTGATGAAAAACATCATTTGAGGTTTGGCGACTGGAGTGCTGTAGAGGTAAGAACCATGAGATTTTTAATGTAATTGTTTCTGAAATATAAGTTTCTTAATGAAAGTGTTTTGTTTGTTTTTTTCTCAAAAATTAAAATTCTTATTTTTATTCTTACTCTCATTATTTTATAAATTATTAATAAATTAGCAAAAGCTGAGGTTTATAGGCTTTCTATCTCCAACTTTGTTAAATATAATATAATTTATAATTTATTGATAAAATAATTTATATTAATCATTTACAGATAGAAATGTTGAACAAGTATATGTTCATAACTACAAAACCGGTTATCTACCTTGTTAATCTTTCCGAGAAGGATTACATCAGGAAGAAGAATAAGTGGTACAATTTTAAATTTTATTGTCTATTTGGATTGATTATTATCATAACAGTAATTTAAAAATGCTTTATCATTTCCTTAAAATGATATGTTTATTAACTTTATAGTTCAAAAAGATAATTTAATTTACTAGTTCTCAACAAAAAACTTTATTCAACAGGTTGATTCAGATCAAAGAATGGGTCGATAAGAACGATCCCGGAGCAATCATCATCCCATTCTCTGGCGCTTTTGAGAACAAAATAATTGACATGGAAGAACCTGAAAAGAAGGCTTTCTTAGAAGAGAGCAAAGTTCCAAGGTAAGAATATTAAATTGCTGTGTATATTAAATAATACCACATCTTGGTATGTTATTAAAATTACATGAATTTATAATATAGGCGTGTATATTATGATTTATTAAATCAACACATTAATGCACTCTTCTTCTACTGCAGTCGCCAAAAGTTAATATTTTGTGCTGTTCTATTTGATTCTTGATTCAGATGTAACTTATCATATAAAAGATGCATCGCTCATTATATTCTCACTATTTCTAATTTTTAATCTTTGTTGTGTGAGATTCCTTTATGTCAAATCCCTTTTTCTTTTGATCCTTAAATATCCAAGTTTCACAATTAGCTATTTTTGGATATACCAAAATAGGTACTGTCTATTCCCTAACTGGCATACATACTACATTATTCACTTAAAGTGAGTTAAATCATTGAATATTATTTTTTTCAACTCACCCTTCTCGAGTATCTTCATTTTTATTCAACTTTATTACTGGTTATATTAGGATCACTATTTTAATGTTAATTATACTTGAACATTGCGTTAACTTTTAGATTAAACTTCAAATACACACTAATATCATTAATCTGGCTATCGCCATCACTTGAATATTCTCAACTAACTGTTATACACTTCAATGATTCAAATTTTTAGATTTTTTTTGTTATTTACAAATATTTTTATTCCAGTGCCCTAGATAAAATTATTGTTCAAGGATACAAAGCCTTACAGCTACAATATTTCTTTACTGCAGGTGCAGATGAAGTGAAAGCTTGGACAATTCAGGTAAAGAACCGGCTTTATTTTGGCTTGTCTTTTACTTTACTTATAGTTTTATACTTAAGTAACTATTTAAAAAAATAATTATTCAAGTTTGATATTTGTTTTTATGATTCAGAAAGGGACAAAAGCACCACAAGCAGCAGGAAAGATTCACACTGATTTCGAAAAAGGATTTATCATGGCAGAAGTGATGAAGTTTGATGACTTTAAAGAGGAGGGTTCTGAATCAGCTGTCAAGGTATCGTTAAAAAATAATTGTAATTAATTATTTTAGTCAACTAACCAATATTCAGTAAATAAATAAATAAATATTTTATTGACTGCACCCCCAACTATTTCTTCCTTACATTAGAAGTTACAGTCAACCAATTCTTCTCTAACATAAATAACCAATATTCAAATTAATTATTTTAGTCAACTAACAAATATTCAGATTAATTACTTTAGTCACCTAACAAATATTCAAATTAATTATTTTAGTCAACTAAAAAATATTCAAATTAATTATTTTAGTCAACTAACAAATATTGAAATTAAATGATATTTACGAACTATGCCCAGTTAGTAGGTAGCATTTTCTTTAGTTTTGGGAGCGGAGTGGCTCAGTGGTAGAGCACTGAGTTTGAAGGTTCCAGGTTCAAATCCCGCTGCTGGTAGACTTTTATTTAATCTGTTAAGAGTTGGGGATGGATCCTTCCTGAACCCGGAACGAAAACCCTCCAGGGACTCACCCAGTCTCTATAAAATGAGTACCCTAAATAGGGAAGAAAAATTTAGCGGTTGAGAGTGACCTAGGACAAATCACTTCCTTGCACAATCGCTGTCCAAGAAACAGAACAGTCTCTACTGCTTGGGCTTAGCCCAAGACTCTTTATGGGTTGTAGTGGTACAGGTTACAGAGCATTTTATTAAATTGTGTTTTTCTTGAAGATATATTTTTTTTTTTATATATATATAAACTTTTAGTTTTAAGATCGATACATTTTTAAATTATACTCTTAACCTTTATCATTTTATCGATTAAAAAACAAAAGGTTGTAGTTTGTTTGTTCATTTAACTTCACTTAATGCTGCTAAGGCTTGAATTGCTACTTGAAGTGGGAGCTCTAAATTTTGCCTATCCAGGTTTGACTAGAATAAGGGTTTTTAACAAGTACCTGACTTCATAGAGGCTCGGGACTCCCTTTTAATGCCCCTTCTGAAGGACAGCATAACCAAGGATTTTTTACTCCCATTAAAAAAATCCTAGGGCCACCTGCCGGGCTACGAACCCGCGATCTTGGGCTTAGTTGTTTGTTATGCTAACCATTAGACCACAGGTAATCCCAAAAAACCAAAGGTGTTTAAAGTACTTAATATCAGAAGTGATGTATTTAATTGAAAAGATTTTGTTCTGCAATCTAAATTTAATAGGTCAGTGTGGCTGACTTAGTGGCTTTCAATAAAACCTGAAAGATCATTTGTATATTTAAATTAAATCATGAATGTAAACAAATTTTGATCCGATGTACAATGTCCTATCTAGATCACATTACCACTATAAAATCATATGGAATGTTGTATTCCATTCATATGTATTGACTCACACCAAATATTCCACTCTTCAAACACAGCATCAAAATCCTCTCTTTGTTTATTTTCCTATTCTCTGTTACCTAGACTTTCTATGAGAAGATTAAGCATACAATGGCCTAGAGGCCTGCTCAGAAAACATTAATAATTTCAAAAGATCTACAATAAATTAAACTTGAAGTTTTTTTAAGCTTTACTTAAACTTTATTTAAGTTTTTTTTAACTTTAAGCTTTAAAACATTAAGTTTTTTATATATATATTGTATATATGTAATTCTGATTGCAGGGAGCAGGTAAATACAGACAACAAGGCCGTAACTATGTTGTCGATGATGGAGACATAATATTCTTCAAGTTTAATGCAGGTGCTGGATTAAAAGACGCCAAAAAAAAGTGAAATTTTCATTTCAATTGTTCCAAAGAAGACATCTCTATTTTGTTGGTTTGTTTTCCATGAAAACATTGTTTGATTTGAAATGTTACTTTGCATTTATTTTGGCCGGATAACAGTTTTTACTTTTTTTTTTTTTTTTAATCAGCTTGTAAATAAACCATTCTCTGTAAATACCTTCTCATTGAATTTATATTTATATTCCTATTACAAATATAATTTTCATTTTATTATTGAAATATTTATCCTTAATCACTCTTCTCTCTTATCACATCTTACATCCTTGTTAAGGAATATTATATATCAGTATTTATGGATTTGTCTAATTTTTATTGCTTAATCAATTATCTGATGAAGACACAATACAAAAACTTAACATTAAATAAATTAACAATAAAAACAGCCAACACAAAAATTCATGGTAGAATGTTGTTATGTGGAAGAGAATGGGCCGGATGGAGGTCATTAAATTTCACTTAGATAGAGAGAAATTTTTATTAAATAGCCAACGTTTCGATCCACTTTGCAGGTCTTCTTCAGGGCTAAATATATTGACCTCCACCCAGGAACATTCCCTTCCACATATATAATCACTAGCTTTTACCCGCGGCTTCGCTCGCATGGAATTTGGTCTGCCATATAAGGTTTCATGACAGATCATTTTAAATAAATAATTTAATTTTTTGTTATTATAAAGTTACTCGTACATCCAAAATTTCAGATGTCTATCTTCAAAACTCACAGATTCCATACAATCTTTGAACCACTGTTATATTAAGGGGGAAACCCTTGGGGGTGTAATTATCCAAATTCCTTTCTTAGAGCTCATTTAAGCTATTCAAAGAACCTATCTGCGAATTTTTATGTATATCCTATATTACTGTAAATTATCATCCGAATTCGTTTTGTAGTTTTTGTGTGAAAGAGTTACAAACATACAAACTTTCGCATTCATAATATTAGTAGGATATCAAAACAATAGTTTCACTCATGTTCTTTCTGTTGTTTTAACAACTATTATCGTGTGATTTGCTTTTAATTATGTACTATAATGGATTCTCCACAGCACACAAAAACCTGTCTGGGGGGCATGTGCCCAGTCCCCTCACCCCTAAATCCGCCCTTGTTGTAGCCTAAGTTTTATTCTGATGTATAACCTATATTACTGTAAAGTTTCATCCAAATCCATTCAGTAGTTTTTGCGTGAAAGAGAGACAAACATACAAACTTACGCCTTTATAATATTAGTAGGATAGGACAAGGTCACTATTATCATTCAAGTAAAATGTTTTTAGAATAAGAGTGAGAATATTCATAAAAATAGTAGAAATAATACTTAACAGCAAAAACATTCATCATACTAAAAATATGTGTTTTATAATCATAATAATCACCTTTAAAATATATAAATATAAATAAAGGATACCATTCTGAATTGGAGAAACTTACATAAAAACATTTTATAGTTCTACAGTATTGAAACTGCTAAGTAAAGCATAGCTAATACTAACAACTAATAATATTATATCAATATAATAATAATAATTAAGATAATTTTTTCTGAAAAGTCTGGGAGTAAGTGGGGGCCACACAACTGCTGCTTGAAACTTGATTAGTCTCAAGGATAGTGAATATTATACAGTAACAAAGTGATAAATAATAAAAAACATACCCTGCTTTTAATAATAGTGCAAAGACCCAATCGCAGGCATCTATTCACTACGAAATAATAAAATAGGTGGAACATTACGCTAACTTGCTAAGATCTAGTCTTTTCCCTCCATTTCATTGAATCAGTGTTGCCACAGGATCAAAAACTAATGTAATGTTACTAATTGGAAAAATCTGTAGACAAACCTTTTTTATTCAGAATTATATCCCGAATCCTGAAGAAGAATTGTCCCTTTCAAATACTGTGTAAGACTATACAATCCAAAATAGAAACGATAATCGATAAAATTTAAGAAAAGTCATTCAGCACAAAACCAAAATTTAAAAAATTAGAAGTGGCTCTGAGACAGTAACTAATGGGACACAATTATAATATCAGCTTGAGGCATTTTGTCTCGCCAATCAGCTCAAAGCAACCTCAGCACATAATTTTTATGCCTCAGATATATAGCTTATTCAACTAGTTTAGTTGTTTGGAAATGAGCTATATTTACGGAGAAATGATGGTGACTAGGCGAGGAACAGTAAAAGTGACATTTTATTTAACGATTCAGAAGATAACTCGATGCTCGATACTCAAGGATTGAAATTAGATGAACGTTAATTGGAAATCGATGTTCAGGTAAAACAAATATTTAATACTTAGTACACCATATCGCTATTTTTAAAAAAAAAAACATTTTTACAAACAACCTTTTGAACTGACAGTAGCGATATAAAGGTCCATGTTCCGAGTGAAGAGTAAAAAATATCGAATACGTATTCTCAAATATCGAGTAAGAAATAAAAATTCCAGAGTAAATTATACCAATCATAGAGAATTTATTGAGCATTAAATATTATTTATAGAGAATAAATACTTCGCGTCGGATACCAGCTCTCAAGTATCAAGGTTCCAGTATTTAAGATCAAATAAGTATTCCCTAATATCGTATATTGGCTAATACTGAGTATCTACTTCTAGGTACTGAGTATGGGACTACTACTAAAAAAAAACAGACATTATCTCCCCATTGACAAATTATTAGGTCAGAAATACACCAAGTACTGGTATATTAAAAAAACTTTGGCGCAATTCCAGAGTACTATCGTCTTGTCTATACATCTTTAACAGAACCATCTTGCGAAGCTCAAGGCTTTAATTATATCATAGCTGTTGACTTCCTTTCGCCACGAGAGATACACAAACTCCCAGAAGCCGTATTAAGTGGAGTTCGAGTCCTGACTTTAAGTTATTACTGCTTTAAATTCAATTTCTCCAGACGAGTGGAAGTCAACTCCACTATTATTTTTTTAATTATATCAATCAACTCAGTAACTATTTTTATAATTCCAATGATTACGAATTTTACAATTGAATTGAAAGTAGTTACATACTACAAATTCACGTCCCTAAATTGTTAAGACTGCGCTAATATGAATTTCTACTACATTTTTAAAAATTTCTAATGGTAAGAGGATAAAGTACAGTAGAAAGTTAGTAATATTTAATACTTTAGACATTTATTCTTCTTTTGAACCAATCCTCAGCGAACGTCTCGTATCTAATCGGACCGCCTTTTCCTACCGTTTGATTGTTAAAACAATAACTGGAAAGGCGATGATGATTTATCTGTGATTATGTGCAATTTTCTTTAACTTCATAAACTATCTTTTCAGGTAACTATTGTCGTTACTATATTTTGTTTGTTTTTCATCATTTATTCATTCTTTTCTACAATCCTATTCTTTACAGTGAACTAGATTTTTATTGATTTGTGATTATAATTATGAATTTGTAATAGTGATGTAATTTTACTTTTTCAGTAGACATGTTGTTGATTAATGCCCAATTTTTGTTTTTGGTGTCTTTAAGCTGCTCCGAGATCTACCAATTTTAGAAAAAACAAGTTTGTATTCTATTGGATTTACTTTGTCAGCGATATTTTGCAGTCTTTCCTTTCATAATTATATTATTATTAGAGAATTAAAAATTAAATTAAATATTTTCAAATTGTGATAGTAGGTGAACCATAAGTTTATCCTCGCTAGAACTCTCGTGTTAGGGCTTTTAAGTAGCAAGTATCCCAACAAGGGATACATTTGTGTCAGTTTATTTTTAATTTTATTTTGTTTATTTTTGTTTAGAAATGATCTTTTAAGGGTTTTTAATATTACTTAAGGTAAAATTTCCCCAGACCAGCAGAATATTATCTAATGAACGCAGTAATAATTTTCAATGAGTATGACCTTTACAATTATATACAAAGCATTAAGTTACTGATACCTATATCCTTAAATTGTAACAATAAATTTTAAAAATCAAATCAAGCACTGTCCTCACTATGTGTTATCAGTAAAGAAGGATCCGTTTGTTACATCCCAATCTCTTCAATAACATATCTCAAACCTTCAAGAAGATTGGTGTCAAAATTGGAGAATCAAAATAAATCCTAACAAATCCCATCAAATTACCTATACCCTTTGTCATAAACCTACTAAGTCCTGCCAAACAGATACGTTACCTAGGACTCCATCTGAACAAACTTCTCACTTGGCATCCTCATACAAGACTGAAAAGACAAGAAACTGCTTGTCGTTTTCACCTTCTTCAACATTTACTGGACAAACGCTCTAAGCTCCAAATTAGTTACAAAAGACTCATTTACTTTACAGTTATCAGACCTGTTTGGACATACGGAGTTGAGCTTTGGGGCTCTACTAAACCATCCAATTCATTTTGTACCCAATCATTACAATCCAAAATCCTTCATAAAATCCTCAATGCTCTTTATTATGTCACAAACAAACTCATCCATCATGATCTTAATATCCCATAAATTACTGATCTGGCCCAAACTAGATACCTATCCTTCCATGAAGAGAAAAGAAGATGGCCTCGAGACCATCTACTATATAACTTTATTGGAGTGCTACCGATGGGTAGTTTCTCCACAAGTGTTTTTCATGTCATATTGTTCATATTAGAAAATTTGCTTGTTGTAATATTATCATAGTTGTAAATGTCAATAAATTAAATTGAAAAAAAAAATCACATTTTGATTTCTACACTTGTGGTGGTACCCTTTTTGTTATACATTAGCTTCTGTAATAATTATGTCCATTATTGACAGAGTTGGGCAAAAAGTAATTTCAATTACCGTTACGAATACTTACCAATTATTGTAATTTAAACTTGCACAGGTACAGTTACATTATAAATTATTGTAATTGTAATTGCAATTACATTATGAATCATTGTAATTGTAGTTGTTGTAGGCAAATAAAATTACCATTGAGGCAAAGTAATTCAATTACCAACTAAATTACATGCAATTGTAGTTCTGAAATTCCAAGAAATTGTTATACAATTACATGTAATTGTAACTGGTAATTCCAAGTCTTACGCCAAAGTGATAGGTACTAAAACAAATCATTAGATAAATTCAATAAATAAATCAATAAGTAACGCTTATTGTTCAATTAATTTACACTACCTAATTCATTTTGTTTCTACCTTAGATTGTCATTCATAGAATAGAAACAACCCATCTATATGCTCTTGAATTCTTTAAATATTTTTCTTATGAATGAAAACTTGCCATTATTGCAGTAAAATGAACGTGATGAATTCTCTTTAATTTTTTTTTCAACTGTAAATAAAAAATTGGGGGAGATGGATTTTATTCGAGTGGGAATAGCCCTGCATGCAGTGCATTCAGGGCTACTTTTGCTCAATTACTCAATTTTTGTCTGTTTTAATAAGTAATTTTATTGCTACAACTACTAGTGCAAGTAATTGTAGTTTAATTACAGGTAATTGTAATTGCAATTGCGATTACTGTGAAAAAAAATTATCTTAATTAAGAGCCTCAATTCTAATTACAGTAATTGTAAGAAGTAATTACAATTTCTTAAAGTGATTACAGTAATCGTAATTGGATATTACAATTACTTCATGTAATTATTCTTTGAAATCGAATGTTTTTTTATTTTTGATCATTTAACTGTTTTTCTATTGAAAGTATGGTCCATTTTCGCACATGTAATTGGAGATGTAATTAAATACTCATGTAATTAATTACTGCCCTACTCTGATAACTGAGCATTATAAATTTGTCTTAGTAATATTTTGAGTAACAATACATTCTGTTCAATTCAGAGATGGATTCAGACTGCAGTGATTCAGATTTAGACGACTTATTACTTTTTTCTGACTGGAGCGACATTTTCTCTTCTGACACAAGCGATGAGGACGATTTTGAAATTTTGGATGTTCCTGTAATAAACAACATACATCGTTTTGGTAATTCAATATTAATGATTTAAATACTCTTATTTCCGATTTCCTTTGAATTCCAATTGTATCTCCATTTTTAATTTTATTTTTTTTAGAAGAAACAATATCGAAATATGATGAAGAAACATTTATTAATCATTATAGAATCAGTCGAGATCTAGCTACAAAAATTGCAAATAGCTATAGTAAAAGCTCCTACTATAAGGGAGATAAGCAGGGCAGATTCGGGAAAATATCTGCCATGCATCAGGTTAGTTGTTAAATCTAACAGTCTATGTTATGCTGCCTAGCAACAATATGAATATATGAAATGTATGTGCCTTTGTGATTTTTTTAGGTTTTAATTTTCCTATGGTTTGCGGGTCACCAGACACCTGGCTTTAGGATGGTTAGCGAGCGTTTCAACATAAGTATGAGCTCACTTCATAGAGTCATCACTAGGCTTACGTATTTTTTGAGCAATTTGGCACCTCATACGATAAAATGGCCTAATGAAGAAGAAAAAAAAATATCAGAGGCTTACTTTCGGGCAAAAGGCTTCCCAAACGTAATAGGAGCAATCGACGGGCATCAAATTAAAATTGATAAGCCGGAAAACGATCATACCCTTTATTTAAATAAAAAAGGTTATTATTCAATTCAGGTATGTTTAATAAATTCCAAAAAACATTTACAAGTTTATAGATAATCAATTTTTTTTCTCTTTTTTTTTTTCAGATGCAAATTGTTTGTGATCATAATCATAAAATTGTAGATATTTATACTGGTTTTCCTGGCTGTGTGCCTGACGGCCGAGTTTTTAAAAACTCTCCTCTTTACAAAAGGTTACAGCAAAAATGTGGCTCATATATTTTACTCGGCGATAGTGCATATCCATTATCAAGGAATCTGATGACACCATTTAAAAATAAAGGAGACTTGAATAGTGAACATAAAAATTATAACGTTAAACTCAGTGAAAATTGGTTCATTATTCAAGATTGCTTAGGATTGATAACACAGAGGTTTCGACATTTGCATCATATCAAATTAAGAAAAATACCTGTTATTACTCACTTCATTAGAGCTTGCTGTGTTCTTTATAATATCGCTCTTGACGGTGACTTTAAGTACGATGAAGAAGAGAGGCCGAGGCTAACGGGAGAATCTACATTGACGACTAGCTCAGAGAATGAGCAACCTGAAAGTGAAATGGATGGAATGGTAGCCAGGGAGGCAATCGTTGAAATGCTCGCAGCAAGACATTTGAAGAAATGAAGCTTTATCGGCGTATCTAGAGGGCTTGAGTTACTAAAACACTGAGAATTGTGCTTTTGAAATAAAGCCAGTCATAAAAAATTATCAATCAATTTTATCTGTATGATAAATAAACATTAATAAAGTAGAAGTGATTGTCCCTCTCACCATTTTGAAAGTTCACGAAAGGTAGAGAAAATTCTCCTTTCACTAAGTTTGTTCATCAGTCACTTGTACTCTTTCTGCGTTCAACTTAACGTATCACTTTATCTGCCACCAACTGAACTAGATGTTGTGGGAAGATAAAATATTGTACTAGCCACAAATTGGAGTTAATTCCAATTTAAACTCCTATTGACCTACTTTTATAGGTTTCCTTCTTTCATTTGAAGCTGATTGAATAGTGGCAAGAACTAGGGGTTGTCACGATCCAATTTTTTTTTTTATGTATAAATATTGTATTATTTTGTATATTGTTATTTATAAATTATACCATATATAAAAATAATATAATAATTTGCAATAATTTTTTTTTTTACTGTATAAATATCATGGAGGAGGATATAATTTCATAAATAGTGAGCAACTGTTTATTAGAAACTAATGTTTTGACCTACATGGTCTTCATTAAGGCTGAATAAACAAGCCAAAAAAAATAAACGTTACAGTAGGATATCATCGCCTTAGTGACACAAAAACGTATCTACAAAATAGGCATTTTTTAGATATATGTGGTATGTGACACTATTTATCATGCTCTATTTTAGGGTCACTAGATTTTATGTCTTTGCTGGGATATGAGTTTTTTCTTTTCACTATTTTCTTCATTTTTGAAAAATGGAAATTTTATAGAAATGTTTTAGTGTCGCTAAGATGACAATATATTAATATCATCATTCCTCCATACCGATCATGCAGTCTGAGGTCATATTAAAAACATTAATGATAAAGTAAAATTGGAATAAGTAATGAATAATTTAATTACTAAATTTCTCTTTGCTCTTTCTTTTATTATGTTTGGAAAGATTTTAGAGAGATTCAAAAGAGACTGATACTGTACTGTTTATGAATTAAAACTACAATGTATTATAATTTTATTATTATGATAAATTCTTATTTTTTATTTTAATGCTCATAATAAATCATTCTGTTTGTAAATGTATATATTTGTTAATATTTTTGTGAATAAATTAACATTTTATGTTTCTTAATTATTTAATGTTTTTACATCTATTTGACCATATTTTGTTTTTTTCTCGTAGTGATCATTTGCAGCGTTAATTATTCAGATTGTATGAAACAAATGCTTATTTCAAGCATCTGGGTTTTGAACTACTTGAATTTATCCAAGTCTACTTGAGAACTTAATCGCAAATAGTAAACACAAATTTTCAACTTAGGACGAGATATGAATTATTTAAAGTGTAACACCAGTCAACAACCTTGAAAAAGAATTGAGACATTTGTTCCAAAAATTTTCAGATAAAATGTATTTTTTTTTTTTTAAATAAAATAAATGACTTATTTATAATTAGTAACACTTTAATGATGGAGGAAGCAGATGATCTAAATGTATTAATTATACCGTAGTATTAATATATCATAGATAAAACATTGGAATTTATTGAAATATGTTATTAAAAAATCAAATTTTAGGATGGGAGTACAGGAGTGGTGTAGTTTAATTTGTAGGGTGCTAAGTTGCCTTGTTAAATTCCTGCATTCCTTTAATCCAGCTGTGGTAGGTAGATTATTTAATTTTTTAACAGCCACTGATGGATCTGCAGACCCTCCAGGGGCTTACCCAGCATCAATAAAGTCGGTACTAATTGGAGGACCTTGGACGGTTCATGGTTTCTAGTAGTGCAGTTTTTTTTTTTAAATTAAATTGGAAAAAAAACTCATTTCGAACATAAATTACTTATAACTTCTGTAAAACTTAGTTTATAAACCTGTTGTGGGACTCATTTTGTGTAGATAAACATATTAAATAATCCTGTCTAAAACATATTTCCTAAAGAAGCTTTAAAAGTTACAAGGAAAGCACCTTACATGACCTTGATCATCAAATTATTTTGTACAATTCCAGAATACTAGCTAGTTAATGGTGTCCCTTCAGTAATATCTATTTGGATTCGTAGTAATGAAAAACTTTCTCATTCAATTGTTTGTTATTATGTATGTACTCATTGGGTACTATTAAAATTGTTATTTAATAAATAGGTATTTTACAACTGTATAAAAAGCAACTACCACAAATGAATCTCCAAAGGTCACTACTAATGACGTAACAACTTTTAGACATGGACTTCTAATTCGAATTCTGATTCCTCCTAAACCTTCCAAAAATAAAAGAATTATGACTTACGTCTATTTCCAATATTGCCTTCTCAGAGAAACTTATTAATCTCTATTCTTAGTTTTTCACTGATTATAATAATATATATGTATCACAATGTATACATAATTTAATGTATCAATCTTAGATTTTTATTATTATATTTCATCAAATGAATTTGAAGAAAATAATAATTATTCAGTTATGAGGTCAATTGTATTAAAGAAATCTCATTGGAGGAATGTGAGATCTTAAAAAATATGCCAATATAATCATTGTTTGTCTTGAGTTTTGTTTACTTAGAGATGGATCGATGTTATCGCCTCTGATGCACATTCAATTACGTAAAGTACTTAGTGCGTCATTGCCCCTGCATATTACATATTAATAAAAATACTTGTCAGCGATTTGATTTGTTATCTCAGATTGGAGCTATTTGATATTATTCATGTAAAAGTAGGTGTTGACGAGTTCAAGGGACATTGGGAAATTTCAAAGAGTTCTTTCTATTATTAAACGGATAAGTTAAAATCGTTACAGCTCCACGTTGTTCCCTGTTTATACAGCCATTATCTAATTACTATCTACCAAGGATATAGCAATATCCACAAATGAGACCAACATTTTTCCCTACTTCAAAGGTAACACGTCTTGACATTTTTTAACCACAAATATGGAAACTGTGGTGTATATTTCCGTATTTAACAGAAAGGACTCTTAACTTGAAATATACGAAATGAGTGTAGTGATGATGTTGAATGGGATCATTAGGACTTACAATTGATCCAAGTTTTATGGCCAAATATATCCATACACATTACCTATATCCAAGTCCATACCTAGGTTTATATCCCATATACATTACGTATAGCAAAGTCCATAGCTAGGTCTATGGCCAAAAATACAATATACATATTGGAAAACATCTTTGTTTTCCAAGGCCATTTAACCTCTAATTGAGTTTCTCAAAACTCGTGAATTAAGAGTTGGGTCTTTTCAGCAAACTGCCATAGTCAATTGACAAATATATTTGTTTTGGAATTAGTAATAATTGAATATGTTTCTATATGGATCTATAAGACATTTCTAAGGTTTAAAAAATCTGATGTGCACTTCAAAGATCCGGTATTCAAACAATTTTCATAAGAGGCTTGCGAAGGCCGCCAACAAACAGAATCATGGGCTGCCTACAAAAAATTTCCGGAGAGGACTAAAATACCGAGGTGTCTTGTGAATGATAATAAGATATCTTATTTTGTAGCTGTTAACGTTTAAATTTAAAACCAATCCATTTTATTAGATGTACTTTAATTAATTATTATGCTCTATTCTACATAATTACTTCAGAGATAATTTATTTTGGTATTACGACAGGACTCTTAGGAGGTAACCCCAAAAGTCACCCAGGTCGAAAAATACCGCGTAAAACAAATGTTACAATTATTATATTCGGATTTCGTTAAAGAAATACAGAAAAAAAGTGAAAAGTTGAAAAGAAACTCCGTACGCCAATAGTAAGGACATGTCCGGAGATCAGCCAGGTCGAATGGAGTAGAGCAGACAGTAAAATTATTTAAGGGAATTCCGCCTACACGCCAACAACAATCGGAAACCCTCTAAACCCCTAACCAAATTAGTGCAAATACTCAAAGAGAAGATCTATAATGGACTAAAAATGAATTCCTAGATATTTAAGAACCACTAGTCCTTGATCAAACTGTGCTGAACTGTCTAACTGACGGATTACTCAAACCACCAGGGTATGTTTTTCATCAGAATCCCGATAAAGCGAGAACTATACGTATCCGTTTGATGAACATTACTAGATTTTATCACGACCTACTTCCACGACATCGCTGATGTGCTTTCAAGGGTAGAGAAAATCGACTAAGAATGGATTTCAGAAACACCTTAAAAACAGTGAGGTATCCAAGAGCGCCAATGTTCGCGTATCTTTTTAAGTAGGAATTGAAGATAGGCAGCGCAGCAGCAAAATGAGTGGTGCACGAAGTTACAGGGGAAGACCACCTCAAGAGTAAGACGCTCTTCTTGGAATGTAACACAATGTTAAAAAGAAGAAGAGGGATTAAAATGTGTTTTTGTATTTCTACCAGTCGGTTGAGCTTGGACTGTAGGTCTAATTACATATAAGTCCTCTTGTCTGATGTTAATGATTGATATTGTTAATATGAAGAAATTCAAATTTCACTAAAAATATTGTTTTTTTTAAGTTTCATTTTGATTCAATATGTATATGTATTCAGCGGTTTACTTTAATGTAATATTCAACAACAGTAAGTTCACATTTTTTCAGTCAATTTATCAATGAAATAATGATAAAAGTGGAACACGTCCATTTTCCATTATCATAATTATTGTTAATTTTAATTACCTTTTGTATTTGAGTATAAATTTAGGTTACTGGTCCTTGAGATTTAGTTTATTTTAATATATAGGTCAATGACATATTATTGGCATATCATTACCTATATTAAGATACAATTAGTGAACAAGTAATCACAAATAACTTATAAAACAGTTGTCAATATTTTAGAAGTAAACAATGATAACAGTTATCAGTCTGTTTAGTTGGATCACGTTGGCAACTCTGGTAAACATTATCTAGTTATAAAATTAAACGAGTGACCGATATCTGCGCAATTTTGTTGTTTTTGTTTATTTTGTTAAGTATCCGATCCTAAAATTATTTTTAAAATTGTCGTATAAGTTGTTTAATATTAAAGTTGTAGTGAATATTTTTTTCCATTTCCTCTTACTGTGTTTTTAATTTTTAGTACCGGTTTTAAAAGGCCGCATAGCAACTGTTGTTAGGGTTTAAACATTTAATCTACGCCTTGCATCGTCTCTGAAATTGAAATTCCTTTATCTTTATTTGTGAAACAAACGGTGAAAATATGTCGAAATTTGAAAAACAGGTCTTTGAAAATATTGATGTTTCTAAGAGTGAATTGAAAGAATTTGAAGAGGCCATGAAAAAAGAAGAATTTCGCAAACTTTTGGGTGATTATTTTAAAGAAGTTACGGATCCAAAAAACCAGGCTGAATGTGAAAGAGAAATGATCAAGTTGGAAAAAGAAAGAGGTGTTGATATCACTTATGTACATCCCATACCTGGCTATGTCATTAAGACTAGTTGTGATGGAGAGCGTAAAGCATTTATTAACATTTGTGCGAATGATCTTGTCGGAAGACCTGTTCCTACTACGGTTCAACAGAATGGTCAGATTGGTACTACTTGGACTCTGCCTCACATTTTTGTACCTCCTAAGGTTGATTTTGACAAAAAGCAAGAAAGGTGTATTGTTTTTGATGTTATTTTTCATCCAGAAACTTTGGACCTAGTCAGAAGAAGTCAAGAATTCAAGAATTTTGTCAATGATACTGCTCTTTCTGGTATAGAAGATACTTTCAATGCTAAATTAGATAGGAACAATCTAAGATTTCCAAAAATGAATTTCAAAGGACCAAAAACTGCATCTGTGATCAGAAAAAAGTGTTCAGACATGACATCGGATTCTACTGAAACTCCAATGGACATTCCTAATTATCCTTACGGCCCAATAAATGAAAAATCAGAACCCAGGGAGACAAAGCTTCGAGCTCATGCGAGTAAGGAAGATTCCCAATACACCACCCCTAAGTATGTAATCAAACATAGGAAAGGAGTGGATTTTCACGAATGCTCTAATGCTATCGATGCTAAAGTCAATGCAGTAACACCTTCAGAACTTGCTATAGAAATCGATCTTCCTTTATTAAGCTCGACTGAGGATGCCACCCTAGATGTTTGTGAAAGAAGTCTTTCTCTAATCAGTGAAAAACCTTCAAAATACAAATTAAACATATCACTGCCTTATGCTATTGATGAAAGCAATGGAACAGCACGCTTTGATAAAAGGAGTAAAATGCTCATAGTTACTCTACCTGTGATACAAAAGAAGTTTAATGAACACTTGTTTCACCGTGATGATTCAGGTATAGACAGCGATGTCAATCAGCACCCCTCTTCTAGCGATGAAGATCTAAGTGCACCACAGATTGAAGTTATTAATGCTTGTGATTTTAGTGAACAAAAGTGCAATGAAGAAGGAATTGATTTTAGGACTAGTGAAGAAGTTGTTAGTAAATTTCTTTCAGATGATGTCCACTATGTATTCCCACCTTATTCTTTCAGTATTAACAATAAGTGTATATCAGTAATCGTAGATGTTAAAAATGTAGATCCATCAACCGTGTTCCATCAGTTTGTATCTAATGGAGCTGGTGTGCATTTCAAGTTTTCGTCCCTTGGCTCTGGCTTTTTCCCGATTCATTATTCACTTTGCATCAATTTTCCAAAAGCCTCGATCAATCCTTCAACTATGAAGGTTGATGTTTGGGATAACAACTTGATAATTATGTTGGATCTAATATCTTGTGAAGATAACGTACTAACTAAGTACTCTGTTGGAACTACATTAGATAATTCGCAGGAAATTACTTTGGAAAATCCAATCTGGTTTAAGGACATCTTTCTCACGGACAAGGTATTGGATTATAACATTTAATTTAAAACAAATAAATATTCTATTGATGGCTTTTGCTCTTTTTAATTTTCATCAAAGTTACTGTAATGTATTTAACTATATAAATGCCTGGGTGTTATAATTAATCATACATAATATTAAATATACAGATTTTTTTTTCTTGATTTAGGATTTAATAATTGTTAGTTTGATGAACAAGCTATGTTTTAATTGTTTTTATTTCCATTGTGACGTAACGAAAAATGTTAGTATTTTTATAATTGGACTTAAGACCATTTTTTTATTGGCAAAATAGCTTTATAATATTGTTTTTACCATATGATTTAAAGCAAATACAATATTTTTCAGTTTGAAACGGATATAGTATTAGCGAAGTCCTTTAAAAAGGGTAATACAATTGTTACTAAACCTCATAAAACACTCAGAAATTTTGAACAAGTTGAAATTAATCTCAAGGTTGGTTTGTCTTTCTAGTTAGAATTGCAATTATGACAAAGCACAATATAATTGAAAATATAATAACTTCTTTAAAAAAAAATGTATTTAGTGCAAATGTTTAATTGAATTTTACTGGGCACCCATGTTTCATATTCCTATTAGAATTGTCTTTTTTAGGTTACTAGGTCAAATTATTATTAAACAAAGTAACTAATTTGAATGCCTTATCTTCAAATGCACTCATTATCTTATATTCCTGAAAATGAATAGTTGTATGTAATTTTGGATTTATTTATGTAGTTGTTCATTTTTCCATTGTCAAATTATGACTTAGTGGAAGTTGCTATGATTTATTTTATTTTTTAATAAATTATTAATGTTTAGCTGAACATATATTAGAATCTTTATTATGTTTATTAGCTTTATTAGCAAAATAATGAGATTTGTTTGCTAGAAATTTAGTTCTGTACATAGCAGAATAGCTGTTGGCAATGTTAAAAAATTTTTATTTGTTTTTAGAAAACCCTATCCCTAATTATCCAATTCTTCACATCGATAATGTATTACACTTAATTATTTTCTTAAATTTAAATATTATACCATAAAAGAACCAAATACAGAACATTCTCATGACTAATAATCAACTACTATATTATCTTATCTTATAAATAACATTTAGTGCTATAATTTAATGTTTAAAAAACATCGTCTATATCATCCATATATCTAAAAAATAACTAATATTAACTATCCTAACAATAACTTATGTTTTTAAAACTATTTTTATAAATAAAAAACTGCATATTGTACAATTAACAATAAATAACTGACAATTAACATGCATATACTAATTCAAAAAAAAGTTATATCATAGTTTTACTAGTTAATATGTATTATGAATAAATGATTTATTGTTGTGTTCATTACTACATTTGGATTTTCAATTTTAGTTGCTTAATAGAAATAATTTAATACTTACTAATATTTAATAATTTAATACAAATAGAAATTGTGTACCCTAGAGATAAAAGCTTTGTTGTCACATTCATTAAACTGTGATATTGAAAACAAACTTAATTTTCACAAAAAATAGAAAATAAAAAATCTTAATTTTCCCAGAAAATAGCTCATAATCGTTTACTTTACCTACAGAAATAGTATTTAAAAAATCAGTACATAAATTTTTCAAGAAATGTGAACACCTGACCTAAGAGATAAAATATTAGATTTGGATTTTAAGGTTAAATAAATTTTGGTTTGATAAATTATGATTTTAGGCTTCAAATATGCTAAGTTCAAATATTGACACATTAAACTTAAATTTTAAATTTCCTTATGTTTTTAATCGATGGTCACAAAGTCTGTGTTTTTTACCTTCTAGATATATGAGCTATGGAGTTTTTATTGTACTCTATGATTAAATTGTTTGGTTAACAGGTAAAGGATGTTGTTTTTCAAGAAATTTGCAATAGTCAAGTTGAACAACTTTGTCATGGCGTCTCTGACGTCGACATCAACTCAGATCTGAAAAGGCCCATTGAAGCTGATGGCCAGAAAATTGTGCAAAAGCCACAGACATGCTCGGAGTCAAATCTTCGTCAACCACCTGTGGTAATTTTCTTGTGATTTCTATTTAGTTTTAAAAATTATATATAATAAATAAATGAAAATTAATTTAATTCTATGCAATACTCCATCACACAGCATGCACTTTTACTTCTTTATTTTTTCCTTTCTAGGCCATTGCTCGTAGAAGTATTTTAAAGAACAGTCGTAGCCTGAGTGAGTCCAATACTGATGATTATTCGACCTGGTCTTCCTTAGATTCTTCAGACAATCAAGATGAATCATTAGGAAACAGCTCAATGAAAAAAACTGTTAGATTTTCCGATGTAATATATAAAAAGGTTTTCAGGTAAAGATGAATGATTCCTTGCTTATTTATTAATTTTGTAAGTTTTTATCTGGATCTTAGACATAGTTTTTTCAGTACATTAATAAATAAATTAATATTTTAGTCATTATATTTGTTTTTATTTATTAAGAAATGGTTGTCTGGATGTATCTTGAGAAATGTTAGAAATAGTCAGAGGGTGTTGTCAATGAATTTTGCAATAATAAAAATACTTATTTTGTGCTGTTTTTGCCTGATTTTAAGTCCATCGCCAGGGCACTGGGATGTAGAGTCTCTACGATTTTATTACCAAATGAATACCATGTTATTGGTGAAAGACAAATTGAGTGTTCATACCTATTTCAATTGGTACAATTAAAAAGAATATGAAGCTATGTTAGAGTTACATATTAAATTGATAAACATTGATTTAAAAAATCTCAGCCTTGATGATGGCATAAAACTTAAGCCGAAATGTTTGCTACAATAAAATAAGTTCAACTTATTTTGTGGACATTTATTGACTGCTCCCCGACCATTTCACACTCTTCTATAAATATTCTGATCTTCAATAACTTGTTTATTTTCTCCTTCAGTTCTTCAGTGAGTTAAAGTGATAATAATAAAGTGATAATAAATATCATCTGAAATTACTTGAGAATTTCATTCAGTGACCTCTACCCGGACCAATTTCTTCAACATAAATTATCATAGGTCAACAATTATTATCAATATCTATAAATAATAATTAGATTACACTAATCGAAATGATAAGAAATGACTTGTATTTTCATATGATGCAAAAAACTTCAGAGTAAAATGGATAAAAGTGGATTTATCTTTGCTGGGCATGTACCTTGATACACATAAATTTCTTTTACTGTGACAAAATATATATATATATATATATATATATATATATATATATATATATATATATATATATAAAATATATTGACAAAAAAAGATTATCGATTTGTTTCAAATCTTCTAGGGCTATTTAACTTTGATTTGAGTCCACTCAAAATGCAACAAGTGCTCGCTCCTTCCAGCTAAATTCCATCCATTTAGAAGTAATCGCAATTATCATACATTTGTAATCAATTTAAAAGATGCTTCAGTTATTAAGAATGTACTATTTCTAAATTTTATATTATTTTTCAAAAGAAAAGGTTAGGAATTTTTTTCCAAGTTTATTGGGGAGGGGATAGGTAGAGCATAATGTAAAACATATAATTTAAAGTATAAGTGAACTCTTTTTAAATTATTAAGTTATTATTAAATATATTAAAAAAGCAATTTAAAAAATTGTGTAAGATATTATTCTATTTCTTCTGCTATATCATCATTTTAGTTTTATAATTTTATATGTAATGTTATATTTTATTTATTATATATTCATATTTTTTTTATCAGAGCTGGTTCTTCGATTCTTGGGCAAAAACACAAAAATGAGAAAAAAGCTCGTAACCGAAAGAAGGTAGCAGTAAAGAGGAGGCGTTCTGAGTCTGATGCTTCAGAAGTTTCAGAGGTATCAGATATGTCTGACTATTCTGAAGTTTCTGACTTGTCAGAGGCATCGGACGGCGCTAGCTCTGATGATTCCAGCTCACCACTCTCAAGACAACCGCCACCAGTTCCAGGGAGCAAGAGGCACCGCAGAAGAGGCTCTAAGAACGGACGTAAAAACGCTGCTTCGGCGAAACAAAACAACTTTCTGTTAAGCCATGATTAACACTTTCTAGTATGGCACTATTGACATTTTAGATTTTCTACTTAAAAGTATGAAAGAGAATTGGAATACTATACATATGTTTTAGAAACTTTAATGATATAAAATAAAATGAAAGAAATCACTTAGTTTTTTCTTTTAGGATTGTGATGAGGAGGCTGACTATTGTTGAATAATTATAGATCTTTTTGCACGTATTACTAGTGATAATTGTTTGTTTACTTATATAAACATTTAAATATAGTTTATAATGTTATTAAACTATTGTTTATTTTTTCCTTGTCAAACACCAAAAATCATCATTTTATTCAACTTAGTCATATTAAATAGTGGTTTTTCATCTTTCCTAGTAGATTTTATTTGTTTAACTGTTATGTTCTTCTTAAGTGTTACTATTTTATATACCTTTGTATAAAAAAAGCGAATTTTTAGTTATTAGAAATTTTAGTAGGCACAAGAGTAAAATCAAGGATGGGATAACCCTACTGGTACTAGTCATTACAATTTGTGTTAAGTGCATTTTCATTAATATTGCTTCTGTAATTATAAACAACATGTAAAATTATTATTGCACTCAACGTCCACTCATTACAATTCATCAAGAAATAAAGAAAGTGCCAACAGATACTTTTCAATTGAACTTATCCAGATCTGCCAACTTCACTCAAGATTGTGTGATCGAGATATTCAGAGAATGTAGGTAACATGATTACGTGTACTTTCTAAGTGAGTACTAGCTCCAGCTATGAGAGGGATTAGCCCATGTTTGAAGTTTGTTAGTCTTCATGGACTTCTATAGAAACACCTGGAGATAATGGAGTTCCTTTAACCACTATAATGAAACACCACTCAGTGGTGTGAAGATGAGTTAGAGGTACCTCCTTTAATTTATAGATGGGAGATTATAGAGGATGTGGGCGGTAGAGGTTCACTCTATGGTTAGGATTACCATTATGCTGAGGAATAGGATTTCTGAAGATATGTAAAACTTGGACATCAGCAACTTACTAAACCCCTCTTGTTGCCTTGGATACTGCCAAGCCATTGCCTACACAGATACTAGGTATATTTCAAGAAAAGGTTAAGCAACAAACCTTAGCAAATTTCTGCCTCTAAATCTTTAACAACTCATTGATGTAACGAATTTGAGATTCATTCTGTTGATCCACAATGAAATAACGCCCTCCCAGTCAGGATTCTAATCAGCGCCGAAATTCCTAATGTGGCAAATTAATATTCTTAGACACCACGGTTCCAACATTGAAAAGAAACTTAAATCATTGAGACTATAGGGACAATTTGCGGAACTGATAACATTTTATCTTATATATAAAATCATCATAAAGGTCCATACTTTCTTCTTATGTAGTCAGTAGATACTCTCTGAGAATTCTGGGACTTACGCAGACATTCCTTTCTTCTAAAATGAGGGTTGTGAGATGTTTCTTCAATATAATGTAAATCTTCAGTCGCTGGATACTGTCGATGATGCTGGTCTTTTCTTATACAGTGAAACACGTGGTTCTTGAAGACAGATAAAGGTAGAGGGCGCTTTGATTGGGTAGCATCTTATTTTTTTTTACAAATCGGAGCCAAATGTTAATTTGAAACTAACGTTTCTCGAACACATTTCAGTCTGACATGAGTAGGGCTGAGGTGCCAGAGGCGCTTAAGCGTCAACAGTTTATCAACGTTGTTAGTTAGAAGTAATCCAGTGATAGTTCTAATTTATCCAGCCTAGAAAGGTTGAAATTTAATTAGTGTAAGAGCCGCGGAATGAATCTCGACCTTCTAACCACTCTGGTTAGAACGGCTAGTAATCTGTAAAAATAATTCCTCCTCTTTGCCTTAACAGTATGAGGATCCTCTTTTACGGGCGCCATCACTGATAAGGGAGAGAGGTATATCAATCTTCTCGAATCATAGCCTCGACTACCATATTTTCTCCTTCTGTTTTGTTTTAATCCAATAGCAACAAAGAGGAAGACATACCAAAGTGGACCTATTTGCATGTATCATGTACTTCACATAAGCCTTCGACAGGGTACAACACGGAAATCTCTTACAAATCTAAAAAAGAAACATTAATTATATAACCATCAGACCTATTAAAAACCTTATACGAAAATCAGAACGCATTGACGACTGATTTTCAGAAAACCTTTATATACAAAAAGGTGTGAGACAGAGACGCATTCACATTATTTAATGCCTACTCGGAGCGGTCAGATGAGGCTCTAAACTAATCCGAAGATGAGATGACCATAAATGGCTAATCCCTCGTCGGAATCTGGTCTCGTATAGAGAAGGCAAGAACTGCCTTTCACTAACCCAAGAAGTTTTACCCAAAACTAACTATGAATTTGTAGGTTCGAATCAGAGTGCTCAGTTATTACGTGTTTTCATACGAATCAGAGTACTCAGTTGTTACGTGTTCTCATCCGAGAGTACTCAGTTGTTACGGGTTCTCACACGAGAGTATCCAGTTGTTACGGGTTCTCATACGAATCAGAGGCCTAGGGACACTTTCGGATGCTTGAAATAAACGATCAAAAGCATTCTAGGTGTGTTGTTATCGTCTTATACCCAGAGTTTTTTGGGTGCATCATGTCGGCAACGAAACAATACTTTGTTTAATTACGATTATTAAAAAAAAAGATTATGGTATATTTTGCATTCCAGATTGGAGGATCTGATCCATTCCCAGTTGAAAAACCTCAGGCAATGGACATATCTAACATTGATAGTCCTGTTTCGCGCGACCAGTAAAATACGGAGGGATGTAATAATCGCCAACGAGGAAAGGCTCTCCACCACATCGATGGATTGTATCGACCTCAACTGTGTATAGTTACCTTCGCGCTAGATTGTGTATTAGTATACAAGCTTGTATATACAATTTTAATTTTTAATGAAGTTTTATTCAATTCATTTTATGTTTAGATATTCGATTTTTTTTACATATAACCATCTTAGCCCTAAGAAATAAATGATGAGAAATCCGTTGCCTCTATTTAAATCTGAAAGAACGCTTTGTTGTGTGTTTGGTTGCAACTCTAGACTGAATTTCAAAACAAACGATGTTATATTATTTCATCAATTACCATTTGCCTGTTCAAAAGATTTACTTCTCAAATGGGTCAATGCCATCAAACTGCCCCAAAGAATTAGTAAACATATGATGGTGTGCTCACGGCATTTTAAACAGGAAGACTACACAAGGATAGGTTGTCATAGTTTTATCTAGAGTGTTATAGCTAATATTAATTAGCAGAATTGTATATAAGATGTTTTTGCTTTTCTTTTACGTCAGATGGTGTTAAGGAACTTAAGCCTGAAGCTGTACCTTCTGAAAATTTACCCCATGTCTGGAGGAATAAATTTCATCCCAGGTACTGTTTTATCAAGTCTATTCATTTTTCTGATCATATGCTCATTCAAGAAATTCAGCTTCATAGTAAACTTGTTTTAGGGATTATGGTCGTCTCATTAAAATTTTGGAATTCAGAGGCATCGGTCGTCTTAGGCTTTGCTTCGAAGCAAAGCTGGCTAGACAGATTCGGAAAGCAGAGCGAAAGAGGAAAGAAAAAAAGTTGAAAGATAAAATCGACCGGCAGGTTAATATCATTTTTCTTTTATATATTTATGGTTATTCATATTTATTTAATAACTTTAGTTAAATTTCAGAGAACTGTAGTTTCTGAGGATAAGAATGATGAACCTCGAAGGCCAGAGAGTCTACCTACAATCATTAGTGAACCCTTTTCTATTGAATCTAGTAATCCAGCAATCAATCAAGAACATTCGCTTACTTCAGAAATTGATATAAAAGAAGAACCTCTTTCTGACAATGAAAATGAGGTATTGCAGTGAAATCATTTTGTTATCACTCTGAATAACTGTTGTTTAATTTGTTATCGCTATCACCTGGTTATACTGTTGATCATGTGTTCATTTGTTAAAATATCAACAAAAAAAACAGTTTATATTGTTACAGGTTTAGTAGATAGTGTAATGCACATGAAATGATATCAAGAAAAGTTAGCTATAAAATTCTCTCTGAACAAGTAATTGTTTTTAGCTTACCTTTTTTTAAATGTTTCATTTGAAAAAAAAGGATTTTAATCTCCATATTTATGGCTAAACAGATTTCATACTTCCATTTAGTATGAATTTAATAAATGATGCCAAGTTTTCATTATTATTTTAACTTCAAAATATTTTCAATTTTCTATTTATGTTTGGTCCAAATCATTTCAAACAGAATTTTGATCTTAATGAATCATTAGTGATTGTAAAAGTTTTTATATTAATATCAATAGAAGCATTCCTACTGATTTACAAAGTTTAAGAAATATATTGATAAATTAAGAAGACTTTTTTAGAGCTCATTCATCTTGATTACAGGATACTATTCAGGAGGAAGAAACTGTAGAAGAAATGCTTGCTAAAATGAATGAAGAAACTGTTGACGATTCTCATGTACGTACTATTGGTATATAAAAGTAATAATTCGACTTATGTTTGATTTTATTAATTTATATACATATTTTGTGTAAGTAATATGTTAATTGTTTCTTTATGTGGTCTTAGTACAGTATAATGATCCTAAAATCTTTTAAGCAGGCTTTGTAAATTTAAGTTGACAACTGTTTAATGTAAGCAATAATAATTTTAATAATTTAAATCATTAGGAATTTTTATCACTATCATCTCCAGTTTAAAGATTTTCCACAATGTTAAAGAAACATGATCTTGCTCCTACCTCTTCGACTCTGGTAGGATGTCTTATGTTCTCTTTTCTTTTTAATCCATACTCTTCAAGGTCAAGGTTGTTTCAACTCACTGTTTACCATTAGTGAGTTCCACTTTATTTATTAGCATTTCACATACTCGTCTTCTGTTAAATTCATCATTATTCCTTTCTTCTAATCAATGCACCTAACATTAACTTTTTTGTGTTTTGCAGGAACAAATGCTCGATAATGGAACTGATAAGTTGGGTTTTGAACATGAAGAAAGTTTATGGGACTCTCTTTTGTGCAATATTTGTGGTAAATTAAATCATAATTTAATTATTGGTTTTTGCTATTTTCATAACTCTAAATGATTGGAATTCATTTGAACCCCTGAAATTCATTAATGACCAGTAAGACTAAAATAAAGTGCGTATACAGGTTATATAAAAGTCAGAAAATATTCATGCTAATTTTTGTTGTTCAATAAACTAAATAAATAATTTTTTATCTATTATTCGTTTGCCAAAAAAAAAATTGGCTCTATATTGGTTGAAAAGATGATGTCAAATATTAACCCAGATATCTCATTGTGAGGTCAGAACGAAAAATTAAATGAGAAGGGAAAATAGTTCCATAAACAGAATATCCTGTTCCGTTCCGGGTGCTTGTTGAAATGCCCTCTATGTGTCTTTAGGTTACTACAGTGGTACCTCGAGATTCGAGTGTGTTAACATACGAGCTGTCGAGCGAGTGAAGTTTTGTTTTGAAATATGAGCAATATTTGAGAATCGAGCAACGGCCAGTTTCCGCCTTTTTATTGCGCGTCTCGCGCATTGTCCCAATTATTCCTCCAGTGTGCTTGTTTACCTCGCTGTTGATGCATCTTTGCTAAGTTTTTCTAGGGCTTTGCGCTTTTTGTGCATTTACATACTTTTTCACATTTCTTTTTATAACTGAGTCCGAAGAAAGCGTGTGGAAAGGTCAGTGCTTATCAGAAGATGATGTCTATTGGATTAAAGCGTGAAATCATAGAAAAAATGAGCAAGCTGTGCGAGTAGCAGACTTGGTGAGGCAGTACGGACGTAGTACTTCAACGATATGCACTGTGCTTAAACAGGAGTCGATAAAGGGCATAACAATAATTTCTAAGCTCCGGAGCTCTTTCCATGAAAAAATGGAGAAACTGCTAATGGTTTTTGGGTGACGGCGAAGCAGCTTAAAGGCGATACCTTAACACATGGCATCATATGCGAGAAGGCACGAGCGATTTACGGTGATTTGCTGAATCAGACCCCATGCACTTCCACGGACGAGGCATTGGAAGACTCGTTTAAAGCCAGTCAATATTTGCCATTTATAAATACATTTTTCTTATTCAAAAACAATTGGGGGTAGCACTTTTGGGGCTGGAACGAATTAATGACATTTCAATTAATTTCAATGGTGAAAATTGCTTTGAGATACAAGCAAATTGACATACGAGCAAGGTTACGGAACGAATTAAACTCGTATCTCGAGGTATCACTTTATTTTTTTTAGCTACTACCATTTAAATCAATGGAAATTGTAAATAATTATTATTAATTATGTCAATTTGGTTATTATATTTCATGTTGGTATAACAGGGGAAGAGGATTGTGAAGGCCATGAAGAGGACAAGTTTGAATGTGCGCCATGTGGCAAACAATTCAGAACATCGCGGCAGCTTAATGCTCATAACTTGAGTCATTTTGAATATAGGCGAAGAGGCCATCCTTTTGACAAAGAAGCAGTCTGTAAAGTTTGTAACAAGGTCCTTTCGACGAAAGTATCTCTGAATGAGCATATGCTGTCCCATTCGAATGACAAGCAATATGTTTGCATGCTCTGCGATAAGCCATTCCGACATAAGGCTAGCCTGGTGATGCATATAAACAGCCATACAATACATCCTAACCACAGGTAAGTTAAACAAACATCAGTATTGTAAGTTGTTAAATCTGCATAGACTTATTCCCATTGGGAAAACTATCATTAAGGCCACGTTCACATTAAGATGATATAAGATCAGCGATATATTGTAAGCAACATACTATACACGAGACGCATAGACAATTCCATGAAATCTAAAGATAAACGATAAAAATGGTTCTTACCCTGCTCAAATGCGCTACATATCGCAAATGACATGTCCCTAGAAATACCATTTGTCAGTCCCATCAACAACTAGTATTGCCTGATATTTTGATCTGGGATTATGACAGGTAAAAGAAAAGATCATTCAGTAATTATTTTCATTAATCTAGTAAAAGCTCAGGATTCCATCTGGGAAAATAACCTTCCTGAAATATGAATTTTTTTCCCAAGAGTTCCTGATACTAGGATTTTCAGAATTCATTCTATAAAAATCCTGAATTTTGATTCATGTTGAGACAGAACTCAAGAAACAACAGCGGAGCTATTCTGCATGTTGATAAGATTGTACGGATGTACTCAGTATATTATTTTTCTTCCTATCCTAAATCAGAAACAATAAACCTTTACCTCTTTACTTGAGCAAAGTGAAAATTGTGTACACATAAAAATTTTATAGCCCGGTTTGTCACGATTTATTGGCTGCTGTTAATGAACCTTCATAGCAATAATTCGTCACAATATATTTCGTATGTTTTATCACTGATCTTGTATCACCTTAGTTTGAACGCAACCTCAGGTGTTTAACTAGTAGTGTTCTCTGTACTGTTCTTTCATTTTATAAAAGTGAAGGTTGTATTTTCAGATGCAAGATGTGTGGGGTTTGCTTTAGCGATGCGGAAGAACTGGACAGACATGTTCGAAAGCATAAAGTGCTCATGAGAGAGTATACCTGCCGGGAGTGCGGGCAGCAGTTCAGGTCGAAACAAGCCTGCTGGGCCCACCTCAACTCCCACATGAGGGCAAAGAGCAAGCCAGGCTTGTCATGTGACGTTTGTGGCCGTGTTCTGTCAACGAAGGCTACTTTGAAGGAGCATATGTTCATACACTCGGGAGAGAAGCCTTTCGAATGCCAGCTTTGCGGTAGGAAGATACGTCACAGGGCTAACTTTATCATCCATGTACAAGGTGAGTCCCTGTACCAATTTTTCTTAATCTTGAAATTTGCCTAATTGATTAAGTTTATCTCTTAATTGTTTTCAATGACACCATAGATCATTTCAGATTCAGAGATAACAAAATAAGTGAGCTTATTTTTTAATTTGTATTGAATGATAATAGTGGACCTTGTATATATAAATGGAAGAAAATGGTCCGAGTGGAGGTCAATAAATTTCTCTTTAGTTGGGAGAAATGGTTATTAAGTAGCTAACGTTTCTACCCACATTGCAGGTCTTCTTCAGGGCTAAATGTGCAAAACACAGACAATTGAAAATTACTAAATCATTAAAAATGACTAAATTATGGTAAATATTAAAGCTAAAATGTATAAGCATCAAGAGTATTAATAACAAAGTGATCGGAAGGTAGTACAAAAAGTGATAAAGAATAAAATAAGTAATACATAGTAATAAAAAAGAAAGTATTAAAAATTAACGAATAATATAATAATTTTAAAAAAATAAATAATTTTTAATTGTGCCAACATTTCAGCCATGATGTAGGCCATCTTCAGGGCGAATATGCCTGGTTTGTGGGTGCGTGGTCTGCGGCAACAAGTGAAACGGTTAGTTGATTAAACCAAGTTAATAAAACTTGAGTTAGACTTGTCATCATAGACCATGCACCCTCAAACCAGGCATGTTCACCCTGAAGATGCCTACATCATAGTGCCGAAATGTTGGCACAATTAAAAAATAAGTTTCACTTATTTTGTGTTATCTCTGACTGCACCCCGTGACCGATTCAATCCATCATTAACTCTTGGTGATTTTCTTTAATTTATTATTACAATTATTTTCACCTGTGGCAATTAGACAGATTTATCCTCTTGGAAGCATAGATACCCTTCCCATATTTCATTTGGCAAACTTACAAAACCAAATTAGGTAGCTAAGCGACAATCCAAAATATCAGTAGGTGGTAACATGAAACGTTGGCAGTAGCTGCTCCTGTAATCAGTGTTGCTGATTTGGGTATTAGTGGTAATTCTTAGCTTCAGAGGTTTCAGTTAATTTTAAAACCAGATACATAGACTGTAGAGTGTTTTTTTTTTTATGAATTTTAAATCATCACATTAGAAAAACAAAATTGAATTTATAAATTTACACCATCAAGTTTCAATGTGTCGGTACTATGGAATATCTTGACATTTTTCACAATTACTCCACACAATTCTGCATTGATTTATCTTTAATATTTATGAAATTAAAAGTTTTTTATTTAACATCATAGGCCATTCTCTCGGGCAGCCTCACCTTTGCAGCCTGTGTGGAATGGGATTTGCGAAGAAGAGTGAACTGTGCTCGCACACTGCAGCAGAGCACCCGGAGGACAAACCGTTCTTGTGCATCATCTGTGGTATGAGGTTTCGCACTGAAACTAGATTCTTCAGGCACGCTATATCCCATGATGCACAGCTCGAAGAAGTTTAGATGTATCATCTACCATGCCCTCTTATTGTATTTTATTGTAAAGTGTAAATAAGGATTGTGGAGTTATTTTGGTAATTATTCCGTAGGTTGTCCTTCGAGTTAAATCACAATAAGTTGTAACTTTTCATTTGTTTCCCTTTTAATATTTTTCAAGTATACAAGTTATCATGAGCTTTAGTATGGAAAAGAAAATGTTTTACCTTACATAATTACATTTTCTATTTCATACTAAAGCTCGTGTTAACTTTTACTTATTGGAAAATATGAATGAAACGAATAGAGTTAAAATTTGTCGTAATTGAACTTGAAGCAACTACCTGTGGAACAAATACCTTATTTTAATTGTAACGATTACCATTTTTATTTTTAAGTTGGCCTGTTAATGATTTGTTCAGTTTTACGATAGTTATAGTAACTATTTTCAAATTTGTTAATTTATTAAAGATTCCGGATAATAGTCAAGTGTATATTTATGTGATAGTGAAATAGAATGAAATAATTTGTAAACAAGCTCTTGGTAAACGTGTATACATTAATAGAATGAAGGACTAGAATGGTTTCTAAACTTAATTTATTTTATAATGGTATAGCAATCACATGTTTCCAAGAAGCTTTTGGTTTATTAAATATCCCTTAATAATGTATTTGAAACTAGAAATCGTTATGTTAAAATTTTTTTACAAATCATTTATGACATTATGTATTTGTGAAATTTACATTTTAATAGAATAATCAGAAATTATATTTTTAAAAATATTGTTTTCATGTTGTTTAATTTATTGCTATTTAGTAAAATAATATAGATTATTTCATTCAGAGCCCCCTTTCCATTCCCATATATTTAATAACTATCAGTATTAAAATGAAACTGAAAATAGTAGCATGGTAACCATTACTGTACTGAAAGTTCTTAACTACTTAACTTATAATCAATCTATCTTTTCAGAGAAATAAATGTTTCCTTGTTGTCATTTTGTAAATTATTTATTTTTAAATAGATCTTGTGAAAATAAATCAATAACTAGCGCATTCCTTACTTGTTTTATATATTTACCTATACTTAGTTCTAAATTTTACAACATTTGTGTAATTTCTTTCTAAGTGAACTTCGACAGAAGCAGAATAAGATGGTTTTGTACAAGTAAATTAATAGTTTTTCAATTCTAAAACAGGAAAGTATAAGAACTGCCCTTTTATGAGCATGAAGTCGAAATGAAAATGCATTATGCTAAAGTAACAGGAATTTTATTTAGACTTTTAAAGTTGTTTTTGAAGATAATTTTATATTTCTCCTTGGCAGGAGTTTAAATCAGGTTTATTTGAATTATAAGTCAAAGTTGTTATAAAATATTAATTATCAGTCCACAGAGCACTAGTACTACCTCATGGAATTCATGGTAACCAATTGCTTTGAATTAAAAGGTATTATTCAAACATAATTCTTAACACTGTTACCACTATGGTTCTAAACCATTATTGCTGTTGACTTCCTCTTGTCAAGATCACAGCTGTTGACTTCTCACTCAAGAAGGATTTACAAACTGTCACCTAGCCGTTATCAGTGGAGTGCCCTCCCTATCAGTGATTACTGCTTTAGGAACAATATCTAATTAAAGCAGTAAACATTCTAAGAAATTGGAATTTAATGTTGAATACAAGGCAATTAGTTACCCCGAATTCTACAAGAGCTTCAATATAATTTTTTTTTAATGACAGACTGAATAAGTGAATGAGACTCGTTCAATGAACGAAGTATCTTTTTTTTATCTCGCTGTGAGGGTAGGTTACAGTTAGCCGGCGTGATAGGCTATCCTATGACTTGTGTCACTCTCCGGTTATTGCTAACATTTAATTGATAAAAGAATTGAATCTTATTACTCATCATGGTCGTTCGTTCTTACAATGAAGAGTTGCAATACTTGGAAAAGATTTCTCCCGTATGTTGGAGAATCAAGAAAGGATTCCAGCCCAACATGAATGTATGTATGAGTTATATATCAGTGCCATTTAATACTGTTATTCCCTTTATTATATATTCTTTTTAAACATTTTCTATTTCGTCATTAGGTAAAATCCATGCCATTTCGTATATTACAATTATTTTGTGTGAATAAAAGAAACATACTTATGTGTTATAATGTATCAACCACTAAAAAGCTTGTTTTATTGTATTTTTTTTTTACATTGACAGATTGAATAGATTATTTAAAAAGTTGTAAATAAAACATATTAATTAACAATGCAAAATCACTTCAGGTTTGTAAGAGTAGGACAAGCAGAGGGAAAAATCATATTTATAAATTAATATACTGAATAGTCAACATTTTTTAATTCAGGAAGGTTGGTTACTAGTACATGGTTGATTGGATTAGTTCTTGAAGGGCCACTTCTATTAACAGGAAAAAAAAAATATATACAGTTGTTACCTTTATATCATTACATCCGACTTGCATTTATCATTTTTTATAACAAGGACTGGTGGCATGAATAGATGTGCTGTGTCTCCAAGACTTCTTAAATAATGAAATCTCAATTTCATTATTAATTTTTTTTTGTTTCCAGGTGGAGGGAATATTTTACGTAAACAGTCATTTAGAAAAACTAATGTTTGATGAATTAAGAAATGCCTGTAGGCCGGGAATGATTGGTGGATTTCTACCTGGTGTTAAACAGATAGCTAATGTTGCAGCCCTTCCTGGAATTGTAGGAAAGTCCGTTGGTCTTCCTGATGTTCACTCAGGTTACGGTTTCGCCATTGGTAAGACGACTTTTTATTGTTCAAGTGTACATGGATTATTACATTGTTAATAAGACTTAAATAAGTGTTGCATAATATTGTAAGAAGGTTTATAAATTTGAATATTACTATTATAGTTTCTGTATGATCAGCATATAAATTTCTTTTGAATGAAATTATTATCTGGAAGGACCACCATCAAGTGTTACTGATTTACCATCTATTCTATTGCACAATAAACCAAAATATATGGAAACATAAGGTGCAATTGCTAAAGAAAAAATTTAGATGAATGATTTTATATCACAATTTCTATATCTTATTTACCATTTAGTTGGCACTAAAGTCTTTTAGAGATTCAAGTAAAATATCACTACCCAATTATATACTATTTCTAAAATTATAAATTTTATTTCCATTGTTATAAAACTATTAAATATTAAGTTTTTATTAAGAGAACAGATAGTTTTTTGGTAAACAAATATATTTATATCTTCAAGTAAAATAATATAACCAATAACACAACATATCAGTTGTTAACATAAGAATTCAACATATTTATTAATAAATAATTTTTTACTATTTGAGAATTTTCATGAACTGCCACCTGAACCATTTCATTGTTCAAAACCATTGTTTGTTGTTTGAAAAGTATTTTTAATTGTTATGATATTGTGTCTGGTTATTGAATTATCTACTTTTGCGTTATTTTATTAATAGGTAACATGGCTGCCTTTGATATAAATGATCCTAAGTCGATCATATCACCTGGAGGAGTAGGTTTTGACATTAACTGTGGAGTCCGTGTCTTGAGAACTAACCTCATGGAGAAAGATGTCTTACCAGTGAAGGTTAATAATCTAAACATAGGTTATTTAAACGCTTTCCTTATCAATTAATTGTAATCATTTATTGATACAATTTTTTTTCTAGGAGCAATTGGCTCAAAGCCTTTTTGACCATATCCCAGTTGGTGTAGGCTCTAAGGGTATCATACCTATGACTGCGAGGGACATGGAAGAAGCTCTCGAGATGGGAATGGATTGGTCTCTTAGGGAAGGTCAGTGCCTTGTAGGCATATCTTTCTTTTCATTTACCTCTATATATTAACTTGTGTCGTTATTTATTTAATCATTGAAATAGGGATAGTTATTTATACAAAAAAGGCCTTTATCATCTTGCACTAGTATTTCTAAAAAGTAATTCAACTCAAACACAAAGTAGTTGGTGTTTTTTCAGTGGTGAGTTATGGCCAGGAAAGAAATGGGTAAATTTCTCTTTACTGTATCTACCTATCTTTAGAGCTTGTCTGCCAGAAGGCACTTGCTACTCTTAGTGTCCTGATGCTATTTCAAGCTCACTAATAGTTTTTCTCGTTTTTCCAAAATTAACGTTTTGGACTTATGCCACTTTAGAAGTACTAGTGCGTTATTTTCTATTAGATCATTAATTGAAAACTGTTTTAATAATTTTGTGTAAGTAATCCTCATGATTGCACCTCTCTGAAATAATGAATTTCGATGAAATCTGTACCAAAAGAGAGGGATATTTACAGAGAAGTGCTATAGTTTTATTTTTTATTCTCAAATTCTTAATATGGCTTAATTAAAAGTGGTACAAAAACTGGTATCTGTAGATTTTGATGCATGCATCAAGCAAGATCATTTATATTACTTCGGAACATAGTAGTTCTGAGTTTCAATGACTTAAAACCATACCATTTTTGAGATAATGGTCATTGAGGTGGAGGGCATTAATTTCATATCAACGGAAGCAACATTACTACAACTATAGAAAAATTAAGATGTTATTATACACGAAAATTAAGGGTGGAAAAAAAGTATCAAACTATATTGTCTTCTTCTTCTTTCGCATCACCCTTAAGGTGCGTTTCAACATAGGGGAGCGTTTAACCAGGACTACCACTCTTCCCTGTTCCTAGCTAGGTTCTTTGCCTGGTGGATATTTTTGCCTCTTTTCCTGCACAAGCGCTCGACATTTTCAAGATAGGACATTATAGGGCGTCCTCGTGGTCTTCTACCTTCAGGGACGTAGTCAATCGTCTTCAATGGGTCCCTGTAGTCCTCCATCCTCAGAACATGTCCAAACCATTTTAATTGGTGGGACTCGAGCATCTCCTTCATTGCCATGATCCTGAGTTCCTCCCTGAACGTTTCATTATGGATACGATCTCTTCTTGCTTTTCCTGCGATCCTTCGAAGAAATTTCATTTCTGCAGCCGTGACTACTCTCCAGCCTGTCCATTAGTATCCAAGTTTCGTCACCATACAGGAGCACAGGTTTACAGACTTGAAGATGTTGAGCTTAACTTTTCTGCTTACTTCTCCCTTCCCAACAACAGCATTACAGATCTGGTAGTAGACCAAGTTTGCTTTGTTTATCCTGTTTGAAATTTCAAAGTCTAATTTGCCAGTACCGTTCATTACTGCTCCGAGGTGGTTGAAGTCCGTGACTGCTTCCATATTTCCTCCATTGCAGTATATATGGATTTCTTCCTGTACCCTTCCTATTTGCAGGATCTTGCTCTTGCCGGTGCTGATCTGCATACCTTTCCTACGGAGCTCTTCATCCCATTCATTCACGACTTGCTGTAACTTTTCTGTGGAATCCGCAATGAGAGCAATATCATCCGCATAAAGCAGAAGCTGAATCACTACAGGCAGAAGATTTCTTCGCCCCAGGAATGTCCTTTCAGTTCGCCTTTTGCATATTGCTAATATTTCATCCATACAAAGTATAAATAGCAACAGGCTTAAACTGTCACCCTGTTTTACTCCTTTTGCCATGTTAAAGTGCCCAGACTCCTTCCCATTCAGTCTAATGATATCTTTTGGGTTTTGATATATGATATATATATATATGGACTTTACTGCATCCACCAGGCTTTTTGGAATATTCTTAACTCTGAGTGTTTCCCATATTTCGTTTCTTGGAACAGAGTCAAATGCTACTTTAAGATCGAGGAAGGCAAAGTATATGTTCCTATCTCGTTCCCATGATTTTTGTGTGACATTTCTTAGAGAGAATATATAGTCTTAAGTTTGTCTCCCTGGCCCTGAAGCCATTCCCATTCTTTTGGTATCCTCTTCTTCTCCCAAGCTTTTTGAAAAAGCATCTGAAAAGACCTGACTAGTTCCATGCCTCCATACTTTACAAACTCTCCGACTATGTTATCCCGTCCTGGACTTTTCCCCATCTTCATCTTTTCGATAACCTGCTTGACCTCCTCCTCCTCTATCACCTCATCAAACTCTGTCTCATTCCATTGTCCACCTTCATATGGTTCTCTATATTGTCTTTTATAAAAATTCAGTATCATTTTCATTTTCTTAAAAAAAAAAAAATTTTTTTTTCTATTTGTGATTAATGTATCTATTTTAGGATATGTCTGGTCAGAGGACAAAGAGCATTGCGAGGAGTATGGCCGTATGTTGAACGCTGATCCAAACAAAGTTAGCATGAGGGCAAAGAAGAGAGGTCTACCTCAGGTATGCACATCATTCAATCAGCTGATAAATCAAATTAAAATTACTGCTCAATTAGTCATATGATTAGATGTGTTTTTTGTTTTATAGCTTGGAACACTTGGTGCTGGCAACCATTACGCAGAGATCCAAGTCGTCGATGAGATATTTGACAAGTGGGCCGCAAGTAAAATGGGTATAGAGTGTAAAGGTCAAATATGTGTGATGATACATTCTGGTTCGAGGGGATTCGGTCATCAAGTAGCCACTGGTAACATTTACATTTTATTTTATTTTCTATTTATAAGTATTTTAGTAATACTAAGATCATCGATGCTAATATATTTCTTTACAAAGTATTTCGTTTAAGTAGGTATTAAATAAGGTCAAACGGAAATGTTTCCTTGTGGTAAAATTTTTTTTCTTAAATTATTTCTCTTTATTTTGATATATTGATATTTATTTATTCTTTCATTAGCCATTAATCAATCTGTGAGGCCTCGAAACTTCCATAGTGTGGGTTTCCTTTAAAGTTAATGTTTTGTATTACATACAATTAGTTATCCATACCATCGTTTAAAAATTAAACTATTTATCACTAAAATAGAGCCAAAAACTCAAAAAGAAACACTATCATTTATTATAATGCAATTGGGAAAAACCACAATGCAAAGCCTTATGTTTCAAAAATACACCCACTTACCAGTCGACGTTTCGCCTATTCAGGTATTATCAAGATACCTAAAACAAAAAGGGGGTTATGTGTTTTTCTTCGAGATGTGATTCACATAACCCCCTTTTTGTTTTTGGTGTCTTGATAATGCCTGAATAGGCGAAACGTCGACTGGTAAGTGGGTGTATTTTTGAAACATAAGGCTTTGCATTGTGGTTTTTTCCAATTGCATTATAATTAAACTATTTATAATATTTTAAAATGAAAAATTTTGAAAAACAACACAAATTAAAACTCCCTTATGATGGAAGGTTAGAAAATAGGAAATTCCATTGTAATATATCTGTGAGGTATGACTGTTTGACTTAACTGTTTTTTCAAGCTTATATTGAGAATAAATTTCACTTTAAAAAATAAATAAACTGGCATTTTAAAGCATGGATTTTCTGGGGCTTATTCAAACATGCATGTATGGCATCAAACAAAATTATATCTCAGGGAAGTAGAACAAAATGTCAAATCATGTTTGATACTCCCCCATAACAGGTTAATATATTCTGTGAAACTTTGATATTATATTCCTGTCTGTAATGCTGTTTTTCTCCCAATTATCAGAAAATGAAGATAAGGAAGAGAATGGAACAAAATTAGTAGAAACAATAGATCATAATGTACCACAGATGATTCTGTCTGTAATAATCAGAAAATATTTTTCTTTGAAGATACTTAACTTTGAATAAAAAATTAAAAAAAATAAATTATTACTTTAAACCAGAAATATCATAACTGTAGGTTTACATTTTTTGTTTTTGGTTGTTGTTTAAATGAATATTTAGCTTTTTTTTAAATATAATTTCCTTGTGATTGTATTTCTCTTAGCCCTAAGAAGTATTATAAGATAGTTTTGCTGTATTTAGGATACATATTCTAAAATCTGAATAATAATAATACTCTGTCTTAGTGGAAATGTTTAGTTGATCCTTAGTCTTTCTATCTTGTTTTATTATTACTCAAATATTAATCCTTGAAAATTATTGTATTTAGCATCTTAAATGAAATATATTTGTCCTACAAAGTACATGATTTGTTACTAGATGCTTTGGTCGCCATGGAAAAAGCAATGAAGAGGGATAACATCGAGACGAACGATAGACAGTTGGCTTGTGCTCGTATCAACTCACCCGAAGGCCAGGACTACCTCAAGGGAATGTCCGCAGCGGCTAACTTCGCCTGGGTCAACAGGTCATCGATGACGTTTCTTTCACGGCAGGTATCTTATTGTTGAACATTTTGTAATTACTGTTTTAGAAGGGGAAGAAGAGTTATATACGTTTTAATTATCTTAACAGATTCTAATGACATTTTTTTTTTTCAGGCATTCGCCAAACAGTTCAATATGGCTCCGGATGATCTGGATATGCATGTAATTTATGACGTTTCTCACAACATAGCAAAAATTGAAGAACATGTGATAGATGGAAAACAGAAAACACTTCTAATCCATAGGAAGGTATGTCGTATCATATGGGGTTATTTATTAGAGTATGTTACTAGTTTCTTTTTTTTTATTATATCCTATATATTATTTAATTTACCTTTAATTATTTTAAAAGTATTTTCAATAGCAGCTAAAATATTCCTGTTTCTTACCTTGTAATTGGCTGATTTATTTAATTACATATTAGTTTTTGCAATCTATTGAGTGTTTTTTTAATGGAGCCTAATCTCCTGCAGTTGTTTGTATTATAAAATGAAGTTTCTTTTCATCAATTATGATATACTATTCTGTTGATAATTTATGGATTACCCATAAAAATACGATTAAATAATAAAAGTAGACTAAGAAACATTTATAATTGACAGGGTTCGACAAGAGCATTTCCTCCTCATCACCCATTGATCCCTGTTGACTACCAGCTGACCGGCCAGCCTGTCCTCATCGGCGGTACCATGGGCACTTGCTCTTACATCCTCACTGGGACAGAGACAGGAATGAAGGAGACATTCGGGTCAACTTGCCACGGTGCAGGTAATGTACAATATATACTTGAATGTTCATTGATACAATTTTTGAATCTTCTGTTGCCTGAGCCTTTTTAAAATATCTGTGGTCACCACTAATTGTTTAATGTTATTCAGAATGTCTAGCCGTCTTGAATCCTTTCATAACAAGGAATTCAATGACTCTTATGGTGCAAATTTTGTCAAATCAAAAATGCGAATTTATGATCTGATAAATAAAGGAAAAATGACAAGTAATTTAATAATTTCTGTTTTTATTAACATAGCTTATAAAAAAACAACAAAAAAAAAGCATTGTTTCATGCTATTCTATTTATGATTAATATTGAATCCATTCATCAAACGTTTCTTCTAGTTTCGACCGAGTCGTTAAATTCTTTGCTAACTTTTGCTACTCAGAAGTCTTAGATTGAGCCCTGAGGAAGCTAACAGCATGAAGAATTTGACGATAAGGTTCGAAACCAGAAGAAACATTTGGTGAATAGATTGAAAAAATTGGCTGTGGCAATTTAAGAGAGGGTTAATATTTGTTTTGTCCTGCAGAAAATAGAAGATGGCTGAATTTGGTTAATGGTGGGATAAGATTATTATATATTAAAAGTAGTGATGAGTATTGTGACCCTAGCCATATCATAGAGTTTACTAGATAAAAACTGTTATTATCTTGGCTCTGAAAGGGTCAAGTTCAATTTATTTTAATTTATGAACATTCCAACCTCAAACAAGTATTTTCCTGGGTGGATGATGTAAAATTTTGCTAATACAACTTTGTTATCGGTACTTACCCTCTATATAAGTAACCCACTTTCAAGTATTAGATTAATTAATAGTTAGTGCTTGTTAAAATAAATGTTTTTTCACTATGACTAATCTAAATTTACGTTATTTTTAGGAAGGGCGCTCTCACGGGCCAAATCAAGGAGAAATTTAGACTACACAGACGTACTCAAGTCTCTTGAACAAATGGGTATTTCCATCAGAGTCGCTTCACCGAAGCTTGTCATGGAGGAAGCCCCAGAATCTTACAAGAATGTCACTGATGTCGTAGACACCTGCCACGCTGCCGGAATCAGTAAAAAAGCCATAAAGCTACGTCCTATTGCTGTTATCAAAGGGTAATCTGTTTATTGGTTTTTAATTGTTGTAAGAGTTATCTTTTTTTAATTATTCAATACTCCATTGGATAAAAATATATTGTATTTTTTTAATAATCTAAAAATGACATTTAATGACTACACAGAGTACTGTCATGTTATCAATTTAGAGACCAAACTATTATTATATAACAGAATTTGTAGTAACTAACTATTACTGCTTGATTTCGGCCATCTTTGGACAATGTAAAAACAATTAATTATGATAGGTTTATATTTTGTACCATGTCTAATTTTAAATTTTAAAGTTAGAAATTCATTGTTACTAATGCATTTATTATGAAATGGTATGAATGAAGTAAAACCTGATTAAAAAAAAAATACTGTTTGTTTCAGCTGAGTTCGTTCAACCTCGTAAAAGAAAGGATTAAAGGACCATGAGATGTACACCTAAAGATAAAGATCTGTATCTTATTCCTAATATCAAATATCTTTTTCAAGATATTGTTTAATCATCGTTATTGCCAAATTACATTACTACGGTATATATTTTGTATATATATTTCTAGGTAATATTATTTAATTTAATTTTTTTTTTATCTTTTCTAAAAATAATTCAATTCTAGTGCAGTCCCAGCTTTATGTTTATTTTTTTTCTTTAAATTCTAATGCTTTTTGATAATGAAATTATTGTAAATACTAAATAATATAAATAAAATAATTTGATACATATATTGAACTTAATTGTATTATGTTACAAATACTCAATATTATTATTGTAAAATAATTACCTTAAAATTTATATTAAAAAAAAAAGTTAGGTTCATTCACGTGCTCTGTCAATGGCCTCAGATAAATAATAGTGTCTCTTATCTCTTGAAGACATCTTATATTTGGACTGTTGGACCTCGATTAAAAATATTCTTTATCTCTCGTGAGAGTATGTCAAGAGCGTTTACCAAAAGTTATTTTGTTTTGATCAATTTTTTACACTATTTTAGCTTTATGGAGCTCCCAGCATATAATTAAAATGGGAAATTTAATAAACAAGCTGGCCACAATTAAATAATTATATTGCTCAATTTGCTTGCTCCAGTTTAGTAGAAGAAACTAAAATATTGAAATTAATTAAATTAAATATTTATAAAAAAAAAATGAGGGAAATTTATTTATGAACAGATACAAAACATTCTATTTTTTTTTTTTCATCACAACAGAAATCTTGGCAAAAAAATAAAACTAACACAATTTCATTTATATAAATATTTTTATTACATTCAAAATATTTTATTGTCTTAAACAGTGCTAGTTCTCATATATTATTCATTAATAGTATTATTACAGGAATACTAAATGATATTCAATAAATATATATCTGAAACTTTTTCGAAATTTACTTGGCAGTTAAAAAAAAATTAAACTAAGAGATCCATGACTAGTACTCGAAATTATTATTATATAATAATTTCACAACTTTGACTATTTATGACATGACATACTGGTAAAAAAATAGATTACATTTCTTTTTTATTTAATCAAATATCCTCACAGCCATCAATATTGATCCAGGAACAATTTGACTTCCATTCTTCTCATATATAACTCATTAATTTTCGTTTACAGGAATGATTCTAATAGTTAAGAATATCAGTAAAGAATATCAATATATATTTTTCCTTTTACTGAAACCCTTTACACTCCGGAAGTTCAGAACAATGAAATTAATGCAGACTTATGAGGAAAACTAAGCAAATAAATTAAATACTAAGTACAGATAAAGACAACAATATATATTCTTGAGGAAAAACTACACATCAGTTTCTGTCATGGTTTTCTATGGTCTCAACTGTCACGGTAATTTGAATTTATTTTAGTACAGTTCCCTTAGTAGTGCCCTACCATGACAGTAAATGCCAATGTGTAACTTTTCCTTTAATATTAAAAGGTTGAGTGATCCATTTCTGTACAAGTACATTTCATTTTCATCACAGGATAATCAAGCAAAATATAAAATTTTGTTGAGGTTTTTATAAAATACCTAAATACTAAGTAATAAATTATTAATTAATTTACAAGGTAAACTAAAAATATTCAATAACAAAACGACAAAAACTTAACAGTAATCACAGCTCAAATGGATTCCCATTTCTAACAATTCTCTTGACAATTTGCACATTTCAGTTCCACAAAGTTGCTCGGAATAAATGAAAACTATTCAAAACTTTTTCAATTCCTGATATGAAGTTCAAAAGATCATCATTAGATAGATATTCCCCGATAGTGTATAAACAATCGTAGTTAAGGAAAACTTTTTGTTCTACATCTTGAACCGGAGAAGTCGAACCCACAAATACTTGCAATTTGCTTAATTTAGTTAACAAATCAGCTCTTTCTAAGCATAATTTCATGTTTGGCCAAAATATATCATAGTAAAGAGGATATTGAGAACATACTTCTTTTTCCGTTATTGTCCTACTGGCATATAAAGGCTTTACTGTATCTCTCATCGTCGAAGCGAAATCAAAGAATGAAAGGTTCCTGTTTATCTTATTTTTCTTCATTTCTTCTATTTCTGAACAGCAATTTTCAAGGAATACAGCCAATTCCTTATAGTCTAATGATCCAGCATAAGCATCCATATACAAAACTAGATTCTTCTTGTAATCTTCGTTGAAATGTTTCATCAATGTAATTTTTATTATAAGTTTGGCATAAGGTATTTTTTCCTCATCCACAGCCAGATCCAATGGTGTAAAATAACGGGTCAAGAATGGATAGCGACCTTTTATATCAATATCAGAGCCACTGAGTAGCAATTCTCTGATTATTTCCAGGTTCGATTCGCACATAACAGCAAAGAATAGAGGAGTGGCGTTATCATTGTCTGTAGCATTCACATCGGCGCCATATTTTAACAGCTCCCTCACCACTGACAATCCATTTTTATCTGTTAAACATGGAATAAAATGCAATGCAGTGTGGCCATCACTGGTTCTCGAATTGACATCAGCTCCATGGGCCAAAAGGTGTTGAACTACATCGAACCCTTTGTTATCAATAATGGCAAAGAACAAAGGCGTCATTCCATCATTGTTTACAGCATTGACATCTGCGCCATATGACAGCAACAATTTAGTTATTTCTGCGGAAGGTGCATAATGAAGTAAGGTGTTGTGATCAGAGCCTATTCTAACATTGACATTGACACCATTCTTCAAAAGTTCTTTCAAATTTTGTAAATGTCCATTGCAAACGGCCAAATACAATTCCTTACTCACTAAACAGCCAGAACATTTCACATACTTGTAGACCATTACATATAATCTAGCAACTACCCACAGTAAAAAAGCATAAAATAACCCTTCAATAAATGTTATCTCCATACTTACAGATAATTTGAAGAAAGTTAAAACACCAAACAAATAAATTTTCCAAATTATTTATAAATGCACAATGACTAGTAAACTTTTAGCACTATAGGCAGTTCTCTTATAAAAATGAATAACAAACTATATCGTATAGAAAAAATTTTCATGTAACTGGAGTGAACGCTGAGATGCGACTGGAACCGAAAACATCAATGAAAGGTTATATGTATACTTTCAGTGACTAACGACCTGAAAAACAACGTGAAAAGGAGAGAAACACGTACGTCACGAGGAAACTCAGTAGTGTCATGCTATCATCCGTGCATGGTCTGACACAGCTCGCCCACCTGTTGAGCAAACTACCACTGTCGTCATAGCTTGCGCTAGGGGGTTTATAATTGATGGGGCCTTTTCCTTAATAGTCAGAGGTCAGGGAAGAAATTAGAAGATGATGTAAATACCGTTTATGTTGTTCCTCATCGAATAGTTTCTTCCTTAATCATATCCGTTTTTCGAATGTGGTGTTATAACAGAACTGTTGACTTTAAACGACCCTAGTTTCCTTAAACGCTTTTGTTAATCGCTTTTTTAATCACTAATATGTACTGCGTTATGGTTTAAAGCCCCCTCCTCAAAAAATAAAATAAATCAAACCATTAAATAGCGATATTTTATTGTAGCCCTTGCAGTTCGTCATAGGAACGCAAGGGCGGATTTAGGGGGCATGTGCTCCCCCAGACGGTTTTTTGCACTGTGGAAAATCCAGTACAGTACATACAGGCAAATCACATGATGATAGTTGTTAAAATAACAGAAAGAACATGAGAGAAACTATTGTTTAGATATTTTAATAAACCTTTGAAACTCTATAAATACTACAAGTTTCTTTCTAAGTTATTGTTGATTTTTTTACCCGTCTGCCCGTTGTGTGCCCCCCCCAGAAAAAAATCCTGGATCCGCCCTTATAGGAACGCGTTTCAAAGATTAATTTGAGATGTTAAGTGATGCTTATCTCTACATTAAAAATACATTCCCCTGCGTTTGCTCAATCTAACAAAGACAAACAACAATTTCTAAACCCATTCTATGAATTTTAAACATCATAATACACATATCAATGTTAATAAATCTTCGCGAACAAATAAGGCTTTGAAAATATGGATCAGTACCACTTCTGTCTTTGTTCTAGCAGTAACTTACCATGTGAAAGTTATTATTTTTGCATTCTTATAACGAGTAGGCGTCACTGAAATCCACAATTTAATCACTTAGAAATGTTCTTAAGGAAATAACAGGCCTTGTAATTTAAGGTTGGTTTAAATTCCAACGCGAATTTTGGTCGACCAATATTGATTGTATAACCTATGAATTTGCTTTCTTATCACGTTTCTCAAGTTGTTTTTTTTTAATGTTAGAAAATAAGAGGGAATTTTCATCCTTATTTTCGTGTGCTCAAAATCACAATAGGCTGCTGAAACTGAGTTAATTGAAAGTATTTTCAACAAATCGCTTTCTTAATAATATTTGTACAGAAAAGAAAAGAAAACTGTAACATTATGACTTGGGATCAGTACTTGGTAGGTACTTAATTGTATTTAGGCCAACAGATGTATGGTTTGGCCGTTACAATCTCAACAGCCATGTTTTCCGCCAATTAAAGGTATTCACTTTACAGAATCTGGGTGAGCCCCTGAAGATCTGTCGATCCCAATCCACGAGCTTGATTCAGGAATATTTTTAATTTTATATAAAATCCTTTTAATTTTGTTTCCAAACGTTGTTGAGATAAACAGAAAGGGTTATTAATACAGATTACTACCACCTCGAATATGAATTTCAACCCGACGAGGCTGTATTCGAATCGGCGCTGCAGTAGTTACATTGATGCGATTAGTAGTTTAACATCTTTTCCTGCTTTTGCTGAGCTAAGCAGGGCGAGCTATTTTTACAAGTTACCAGCCTTTCTAAATAGAGTGGGGACGTTGAAATTATTCCGTGAATATTCTAGAAATTAAATTTTAACTTTCCCAGGCTGGAATCGAATCAGCACCAATGTTCCGAGTTGACAACTTGACTACATCCATCTGATAAAATAAGGAGATCGTAAAACGAAAGTGGACACAAGGGTAGTTTATTTTTGAGAGAGGGTTAAAAAAACTTTCACATTGCTCACGTGTTTCATATTCTTCTAGCCAAGAATTTTTTGCTCCCATTTCATTTTATTTATAGCATAGGATAATCTCCAACATGCACACACTGGTAAGAATTCACAGTTAACCACAGAATAGTAGAGGACTGAACATCAAATATTGAAATAAATCAATATTAAAATTTTTTTGAAACATTTTTTTTTCTAGAGGCATTGGTTTGCTTTTAATAGTCCTTAAATATAAGTTATTTCTTTCTGCCCCATCCTTTATAAACTTCATTTTCCATTAACTACATTTAAAACTTTAAAAAAAAAGGTACTAAGGTAAAACATTTTATGGCAATTTAATACTGTTTCTAAACTGATGGAACTGATAAAAAACGAATAGACATTTTATTCTCAAAGGGTGATAATGTTAATAATACTACTCACAATTTCATTTTCCATGCTCTCTCTCTCTCTTTTGTTTTGTTTCACCCTCTTTGGATTCGGATAAATCAATCATTCCTCTGTGTGTTGTTCCTTCCTCTGCATCTAATTTGTCTTTAGTCTCTCAAACCGAATGCCATTCTCTGATGATTTGCCATTCTACAATGTTCAATTGAGGATTATGAGATGTATGAGAATCTTGATTGATTTTTTAGTTGACTTATGTTCTTTTTTTTTTAATGAATCTTAATTTTTATCTATTTTTGGCATACTTACTTTACTTAAAATCGATAAATAAGTTTGTCGTATGGCTTTATTAGAACTGAGGAAAGTGAAGAATGTTAGGAAAAGCTTGAAGAGGTCTGTTATGAAATTTCACCTTTTATTATTACTCTTTTTTCCTTATCCTCTTTCCTGCTTATAGACTGAACTTTTTTTTTATATTTGTCTGAAGTAAATAAATTGATAAAACTGTATAGCAGCCATTTAGGAGATGGACAATGACAATTTCATAAAGTGGAGTCTGCTATGAGATTGTTCGCTATTGTTGATAATCGATGTTAGTAGCGGATCTAGACTTGTTTGTTTGTTCATTTAACGTCACTTTATGACGCTATGGCTAATCGGACGATGCTACAGCGGGATCTCTAAATTTTGCCTATCCAGGTTTAATTAGGATAGGAATTTTTAACGAGTACTTGACATCGTACAGGCTCGGGAACCCCGTTTAACGTCCCTTCCGAAGGATCTAGACTTTGCAGGGCTATCGGCGATACAATATTGGTCATAGCTTAGGGTCCTATAACCAGAGGGATAATGAATCCGTAACAATAAATTTCTCAATATTATTATTATTATTTAATTTTCTAATTCAGCGGGACCTTAGCGGGCCCAAGAAACTGATAAAAACATGGTCCAACTTTTTTTTTTAACCAATGACTGACAAAAATCTTATCATATTTTCCCGAAGAAACTAACGCAACAATAACTAGAGATATTTTGAATATAAAATAAATGCGTAATTTAAGTTTTATATTATTTTCATTATTGGAGTGCTACCGATGGGGAGTTTCTCCACAAGTGTTTTTTGTTTTCATGTCATTTGTTCATATCAGCAAGTTTATTTGATGTAATATTATTACAGTTGTAAATATCAATAAATTAATCTAAAAAATATATATTATTTTCTGCTTTACACTTACCAAACCACATAACCAGACCATTATATTTCGTTTTTTACACTGAGGAATTACACCTAAACAACTCTGGGGTTAACACTTAAACAACACTTTTCTTTTATGTTGATGACAATTTAAGCATTTGTAAAACATTTAGTTCAAACCTATGTTCTAGTAGGTTGTAGGAGTCTAGAAAATTAACCTTTAATTAAGGACGTGGGGTATACAGTTTCCCAACGGATTTTGAAACGTTTCTCAAAACCTGAATTTTTTTTCTTAAAATTTTAATTTTTTTTTTTTACTTTTCCTAAAACCAATGAATGATTAAATTTATCAGATAATGAAATTTATTGAATAATTAAAACCAAGATAAAGTCGCTGGTTGGGGCACTGAGTACATCATCTCCCTACAAACGTAGTACCGGCGGGCTATGCATGATTTATCGTGCATCTAGGCTTTTAATTTCAACAAGGAAGGCGCTGATCGCTAGCATCCACCGAGTCATATTCAAAGGGAAGAACCGACAAGTTCCAAGATATACAACTACTTCCCAAACACATATTGATCCAAAAAAAGGCCCAGAAAACCTAAACTAACTGCATCACGTGTCCTCGAAAAAAATAATTAAAAAACTACGCAGGTGTGCAACTGTTGTCTACAGCCAACATGCAAGGAGTGTTCCCAAGTGCTATGCAAAAACTGTGTCGAGAAAATAATACAAACATAAACTGCTGGAGCATTTTTTTTATATTTTAAAACATATTTGTATTAGTTATACATCCCTTTTTTAATTATTATCAGTTTTTTCTATAGGTGTTTTTAACCTTTATAATTAATTGTAACCATTTAACCAAAGTTTTTATAAAAATACATATTTTGTTTCTCAAGATTATTTTTTTAATGATCCAACTACCTACATATCTAAAAGAAGTTTTAAATATTTGGAATAAATTACTTGAATTTAATTAAAATAAAAACATGAGTACATGTGTTTAATTATAATGGGTGGGGTACTCAGTACTAAGTACCCCACCTCCCAGAAGATGCGAGTTTTTTCACCTCCTTACGTAAATGTTAAAATGAATTGTGAAGGATAAGTTGCATGTAAATTACTAACTCAACATATACCAGTTTAATTCAGAAATCATTCTAAGCGTATATAATATGAATTTAATTAGTTCCCATTATAATGAAAATAAATACAATTTAGTTCCAGCAAAGAAATTATAATCAGTAGGTCATTTCATTAAATTATATGTCGTGATATGAGTCTAATTCATCCTTGAAGATAAACACAAATTTGTCAATATGTTTATCAGTTATTTTAGAAATAATTGAAGACACGTGTATCAAAAGAGGCACGCATATTTTTTTTCAGGAGGGGAATCGATAACATCAAAGCATTTTATTATCGGTAATCACATTGTCCATACAAGCCAATTACGTTTTAATGATTTGATATTTCGATTTAACTGTTTTGTTTTTTATTTTCATCCGAGCCCTCTAAAGTTCACATTTTCATAATCTTACTTTTTTGGATTTGTGGAATATTTTCATTCTGATTGAATGACTCATTCTTGCTTATACCTTTCTTCTACTGGCCTTTTAAATTTGTTAGTCCTTTACTACATCTTGGGTAATTTTTTAGTTACTAGTTATTTTATTACAATAATACTTCTTAAAACATTATTTGGTAGGTATTAAATTATTTCTCTCTCATAAATTTGGATTGAATGATTGATATGGTGTACCATTGCCAGCTATACATTCCTCTCAAGTTAGTAATTTCTTCAAAATGGATATCAATTCACTAATGGGCTGAATATTTTGGATGGTTAAATACTGATTGGTAACGTTAAAAGGTTTATACGGTTTAAAAGAATGTGAATTATCAGTTTGAATGACATTCCAACTGATGCTGTAAGGCCTATTTAATCCAATCATAAAATAAAGCAATGCCAGTTGCAAATAAACATTTTTTATTCATTAATTTAAGTTTTTATAACAAATCTTACTCAAAGGAATATCACATGTGTAATTGAATTATTGATTTTTATCTGATATAAAAGCTAATGCAATACTTTTAATTCTGAAATTTACATTTTGGCCCAAATTTGTGAGCCATCACCAGGGTTAATTTTTTACTTCATTTGTCAGTTGTTTTCTCCATTTTATTATTATTATTATTACCCACATCAGAAAAAATAAGTTATTTCCAAGTTGTAGTTTAGCTTTTATGTGTAACTTTTTTTTTTTCTGTTGAATATTTGTCATATCTTCTGTATCTCAAAAATAATTTGAGCCCTGACGATGGCTCACAAGTTTTGGGTAAGTATAGACAATACTAAACTTACTGTACTCTTAATTATTCATTTTATTCTATAATTGAAGTGTATGGAAAAACATGTAAGCAACTTTTTTTTTTTTGTATCAAGATGAACAGGTTAATTTTTTGCTAAGTTTTAAATTAGAATAGAAAAAGAATAAATAAATATTAGAAATTAAAGTTTTTTTCCATACAATAAAACTAAAAACTATTTATTTTTCACATTTTGATGCCATAGATTAATGTAGATTTTCATCTATTAAAAAAAAATTGTTACATCAGTGTTTTTTTCCATTTAACCTTCAATTTTAATCATCACAATTTGATAACTGGGATGTTAAAAAGAAATAATGACAAATATTAGCTTGGCCATAGCTTTTTATTGTATAAAAAAATAACTTATAATAAAGAGACCTTTTTTTTTGACGAAGACATAACAAACTAGAAACCCTAACTGGGAATATATAAAGACTAGATAACACTTCGAAAAGAAACATTGAATCGGAGCATAGCTAATAAATTTAGAACATCTTAATGATGGTAACCAAACATACGTCAGATGTACGTATATAAATACAACTAGCACAGTTTAGAGGGAAGAACAGAAATTTATACCAAAATTATATTAATTTATAAAAAAAAAACAGCAATATATTGTGCATTTTGTCAATTTAACAATTGAGAAAGACGATAAGAGGGCACATAATTTGATGGATTACATAATACACTATCACATATAAAGCTAAATGGAAAACATGGTTCATCCTTTAAATATTGCCGAAAAAATCACATAAAGAGAGCAGAAAACCATTATGGTTCAGTGAGAGCATTTAGCTATCATTTACGTCAAAATTTCAGCTCCAAATATATATTTGTCATCATGCTTGTTATTACATTAAATAAATCAAGCCCTAATATAGGGCTCAATTGGTTCGTTCATAAAGGCTAAATGTCAAGCTAAACTTAATTTGAACTTTTCAGTGAGTAGATTACAATAAGCTTTCTAAAAAATAATAATAAAATAAAATAAAAATTTCCCATCGTAAAAAAAAAATATACAAACAATGAATGCGAAATGAACTTAAAAATGAAATAAATACATAATTTTAGATATTATGTACAATTTTTTTTTGTTTGACCCGCTAAACTCATAGCATTAATTCATCTTCATGGGGGAAAAAAAAAATCACATTATCACTTAATAACTTTTCCCACTCGGTTTTGCCCGACTAACTGCATATCAGCGGGTCATGTAATGTCAAACCATTTCTACATTCATCTGACTTTCGTATGCTCATCAGACGGAGTTTTGGGAACTTGGCGATAGTCGGAGTTGAGAAGACGTTGAAGGAGAATGATATTCATACCCATAACGATAGTCAGAGCTGGAAACAAATAAAATAAATTCATCAAAAGATTACATAATAATGATGAAAACAAAAATGACAATGTTGGATGACTACGTGGTCTATTTTCAACAAGTATTTCTATTCAGGAATTTTAATCAATTACCTGATTCTTAAAGAGATATATCTTAATATGAATAGCGGCTTCAATTAGACTAAAATGAGAATAAAGATGATAAATTGAACAACAGTTACCTCCCCATCTAAATTTGAATTCTAACAATTTTTAAAAAAGGTTAGGCTTGATTGTGTCAGTTATTTCCACCCTAGATAAATAATAATTAATATTTAGGAATGACCGGTGATACTCACAAGAACCAGCAACATATAAATCAAAACTGCTCAAAGCTCCGCGGTGATGAACGAGCCACCTCGTCATCCAGCCCAAGGTAAGTATCCTGAATACAACAAATGTACCTGAAAAAAATATAAGCAAATTATAATTTTAAAGATTTAAGGACATTACAGTATGTAATGCTTAAAATATCTTGTGTAACCAATAATTTTTTAGAGATGAGTCAATGCAAACTTTTATTTCTTAATCAAAAATGATGAATATAAACTTTGATGAGCTTATAAAGAATAAAATGAAATAATAAAAAAGCCCCGCTATGTAAATACATTTTTATCTCAGAACACAATATGCACTAATATATATCGAATATATTTGTATATTTACTTAGTGTTGTAAATAACAAAATTAGTGTTAAAGCTAGGTGTTTACCACATCCAAGTGGAAAACAAAACATTAATTTATTTTTTGTACTTTAAGATTCACAGACCCAGATTATAACATTATTTTTAAAACATTCAAGGGAGTTGACTCAATTTAAGTATCATGGCTTAAAAATCGGTCAATCGCTTTGCCCAAAAAATCCTTAATTCCCTTAATCAGAGAGACACCACGGGTTAATACAATATTTCTTTATTTTTTAAACTCAACCCATTTCAATGAACATTTTGAGACACCAAACTTGAAAACATGTGGCGTGCTAAAAACAAGATATATATACATATCAGTCATAATAAACATACAATTCAACATAATAAAAAAAAAAGTATGAAGTAAATAAATGGAATTTAGATTATGAAAAAAAAAGTAATTAAAAGATATAAAGAGGTTAATTGGATATATTTCATTTTAATTTACGAAAATGTTCAGATCAGATGTGGTGATCCAGGTTTGAGTATTATAAATGTTTTTAAATTTAGATTAGATATCAAATAATATAAAATTGTATACACATAATCATTATACTTGTTTTTATTATTATTATGATTGAAACATACCTAAGTTAAAAGAATTGTTAATGCGGTAGACTGTAGAGGACTTGTTCCACTGATTCATTAGCAACAGCTGCCTCGAATGGAGGAAGACACTATTAACTTCAACTAAAAGGGCCATCAGTGCATAGCCGAGGTACTTGCGCTGGCTCATGGCGGTCATAAATGATAGAATCACCTGTATCAAAGAATAAAATATTATTTTTGTAAGGAATGATTGATAATAATTCAAACTTATAAAAATTAAATTCAAGCAAATTAGAAAATAAAAACATAAGAAATGACTAACCATGAAATGATGAAGAAGTAGTTCATAAGTTTTGGACTTAGGATCGTTAATAGCCATGTCAAATAAATCATAAATAAAGTAACCTAAAAAAACAAATGACATATTATAATCACTTGACTTACACGACTAAAAGACAATCTCATTGAATGGAACACTGAACACTAAAGTAATCAAGCCATTTTTTATCGAAAACCAGTGATTTATTTATTCTCAGGTTAGAAAATTAATAGATATTTTATTCATTTTAGAAAGTATAAATATACTAAAAATGTCGATTTCCTACTAATTAATATTTTTATGTATTTTTCAATATAATATAAAAAAAATTATAAGTTATTCATACTAAAATTTTTTTGAAATGAATAAAAAAAATCAGTAATATAAATTTTAACAACAGTATTTACCTAATTAATACTTAACTATTATTATTATATATTTTATTTCTTTATTTATTGTTCTTTTGATGGTGAATATTTTTAAATATTTTTCTCTTCAAAATAAAAATATTATTATGATAGTTCTAACGAAAAGTCTGTAGTTGATTCTTCTACTTCATCAATTTGTCACACTAAAACTGGGTTGGAATAATTGGATTTTGCTTATAAACCATTGGAATTTTGGGTGCCTAGAATACAGTTACATTCCTCTAACCATCCTACAGGTGATTTCACACTCATAGCTGTTCCATGTTCAATTTGGCGTGGAGTGAAATAGTCAGTGACTGTAAGATTATACTTCAGGGAAGAGAAATTATATCAAAGAAAAATACAACTTCTAAGCATATTTAAAGATAAAAACAATCCAATGTACTATTTAATTATAACACTATAATTAAAATAAAAAGACTTTTAAGTTAAACAAAATAATAATAAACCCACAGTAAAGTTTTCAACAAAAACAGATCATAAATTACTTTAACCCTCAAAAGGTACGATGGGGTTAGTGCCGACCCCAGGATGCTTTGAAAATGTATTTTTATAAGGAATAAAGTCATGTTACAGTATTAGAATTATGTTCTTATTGATGAGTAGAGAGGCACTGATATCGCAGCACCTCAAATCTTGAAAAAAAAAGTTGGGGTATGTGAGGACAATGGTAATTTGAGGGTTAATTAACCAGTTAAATCTTATCGGTAAGGAAAATTAATAACATACCCATATAACAAATAAAGACAGCCCTCCTTTTGAAACATATAGTTAATATAATCTCCCACCCCTCCCTAATTAAAAATAATAAGATGTTTACGTGAAGTTTAGCTCATTTAAAATTTAAATAATCTGAATATTTATTATTCAGTAAACTTTTAAGAATTTAAAATCAAAATCGATTGTGGAGCAGTAGGAAACTTCAGAATGACTACAAACATTAGTTTGACAATATAATTCAACTTTTTAATATATTTATTATATAGCATGAACAGCGTTGTACAAAATACATTTGATAGGATTGAATTTGAATACCCAGCTAGATTTATACGAGAATCACTAACACAACTAGAAACATTATTTTCAACATCTCTTCCTCTGGTCAATGGCCTATCTGGTTAAGTGCAATAATGCTTGACTTAGTTTTTGAGCATTCTTACATTTTAAACTGATTTGAATCACATGTCAATTGCTGGTAATAAAATAAAACACAAATTAATAAGAACACATATAAAAGTCAGGAATTTCATCTTGACATGCGATAAAAAATTATAACATAAATTTATCTCTACAGTGTGAACTTCTGTTCTAGAATTAATGTATTGCATAATTAAATTCTCAGTTCTCATCTTAATATGAAAGGCTAATTTCCAAGGACATGCATAACTTTTAATACCAATCAAATAACTTTTAAACAAAATACTTCGTGTCATATCTTAAGTATTCTGAGATAACATACATCACTGATATGCAGACAAAATACAAATTAAATTATTTAAAAAAAAAATTAGACATATAATGCACGATTAAAATATTTGCTTCAATGTTCAATGAGAATTCAATTGTTTGAAATTTTCTGTACAGCTATTCTAAAAACTTCAGAATTTATTTACTGAATGTCTATTTGGGATAATATATTTATTCATGTCCTAAATGGTGGTGGTCATGTCATGGGAGCGAATGACTCGTGCTAGAAAATTAATCACAAAAACAAATGTCTGACTTACCGATTGAAATTGAAACTAGAGTATGTGAAGCTGGGGTCCATTCTGAAATGAGATCTTTTCGCATTTCTGGTGTTGACCAAAAACTAAACCATAAAAATTAAACATGTCATAAATAAAAATCAACCATCTATTTTATAAAAAACAACATTACAAAGAATTTGTTTATAATTATCTATTAATACTGAATCCATAAAAACTTTCAAACTTGACATACCACAAACATGCTCCACAGCCAGTGATAAATGAATGTATGAGAGAATTCGCTGTATTTCGCCATTTCCATTGCTTCTTAGGGTTTTTTTGAAGTAAAGATGGTGTGAGAGCTTTCAAAACCCAATAGTTGTTCAAATAAAATAGACCAGAACTAATCGCGACGGTTGGGTATCCGAAATAAGAGTTGAATAAATCCATGATGTAGAAACTACGCGTAGGTTTAAATACGAGAAATAGAATTAAAATGAATTAAAAAATGTTGGGAAGGAAGATACGTCGATAAGTATCTACAGAGGAATTAAGAGAGGCAACCTTCACGGCCTATCACGATACCCTCACCGTCACGGGAACACCCAACCGACACCAAGCTATAGACTATTGAAGTTTTGAAACCAGTGTTGTCAATTACGAACACTTGGCGATTAGTATGAATTTCTTCTTTCGTATGAATGATCTTCTTTTATGAATACAATTTTATTTTATTTAATATATAAAAATAACATAGATAACTATAAATTGTTAAAATAATACTATTAATAAAGTTTAAGCATTTATGAAATTCTTTGTTTTCGAGCAACACTGTTGAAAAACTTTGTGCTTTCAGTTTAATGGTGTCTTTGGTTAGTATTTCAGTGTTGATTTTACAAAATGCGGTATTAGTTTAGTAATCCGTGAAGTTGTAAAAACAATTTGAGAATTAATGCAATTGAGTATGAAATTGCTTCTAACGATCTATTAGAAAGTAAGTCGTTTATTTTCTTCCAGATTTATATCCTTGGTAAATATTTGTATATGTTGTAAGTTCACATTACAACAAACCTGTTATTATATTTAGGTTCTGTTAGTGCATGGCATTCGTTTGTTTTTAAATAGTTGCTTATTCATTTATTATTCATTAGTTTATGTATCTCCAAATCAAAACAATACTTTTAACCATCCTCATAGTACTTCATTTAGTTGCATTTGATTTTTTATTGAAGGGTAAATAATACTTAATATTTGACTCAGATATAACAATTCACCCCTACCTACAAACAACAAATTTACGTTATTCGTTATCTGAAAAATATTTATTCTAAACATTGGTGCAGTTTAAATGGAGTTGTTCATGTTTCTAATTATCTAGGTTTTCATTTATTAAATATAATATACTTGTAGTTTAGTGGTAGGATAGGGAAATTTTAATGGTAAAAAACCTCTAACAAGCTAGATAGGCACAAATATAAGTTCAGCATTCGAGTCATGAAATAGTTTTAACAAAATTTTGACAAAAATGTGTGGTATCAGTTCCGCATTGAGTTAACTCACAAGTTTTTAACAACTTTTTATTAGTTTCCATTATGATAATTGCCTGGATAATAAAAAAAAAATATTACTGACTGTATATAGTAACTAGTACTGAGTATTGTATAGTGACTATTACTGAATATATATAGATTAAAGAACTTACGTAAACATACTGTTTAGGTTATATCATCATCTATACATCCAATTATTTCTTGAAGCGTATAATTTTTATTGAAATTATTAGTGAAATATACTCATTTCCTATAATTACTCTCTCTTTTTTCGTATTAAACCTCTCTATTATTTTTATTTTGAGACTATTGAAGAGAAATCATATGAAAAGTTAAAACTTTTAACATAAGTTGAATCTGCGGAACTGATACCGTTCTGCTGAGAACGACTGTTTTAATCAATCTATTAGAAATTAATTTTATGTTTAGGTTATATTATGCTACATAATATGTTATGTAATGAAATTAATATGTTTATAATGAAAAATCCAACAGATGATGGATTGGATAAGTTTTTGTTGAGTTAAATTTATATTAGTTAAATTTTTACTGAATTTATACTGTGAATTTTAATTTATATTGATTTTTTTTCTGTTTACATAGGTTTGTAAGTTAAACGATGGCACTGCCACCTTACTTAGTTCCCCATCCATGGGCCTCTGCTGCGATGATGGTGCAGGCGCAGCAGCAACAGCAGGCGGCAGCTGCTCAGCAGTTGGCCGCTCAGGCTGCTGCACATGCGCATGCACACGCTCACCAGCTCGCAGCTTTGCAGCACCAGCAGATGGTGGCTGCCGCGGTGGCTCAACAGCCTCAGCCAGTCCTACCCAAACCTCCAGAACCGATTACTGATGACAAGTTACAAGAAAAAGGTATGCATTTAGCTCATGTATGAATATATCACACTTAAACAGTTTACTAACATAGAGGGATTGCCTCAGTATTATCATTATCTCAATCAACTTACTGGAATTTTACATTAATGCATTGTATTAATTAATTTTGGCTTTCAGCTCAAAAATGGCAACAGCTTCAGACCAAGCGTTTTTCTGAAAAAAGAAAGTTCGGCTTTGTTGATGCTCAGAAGGAAGATATGCCTCCGGAACATATAAGAAAAATCATCCGAGATCATGGAGATATGAGCAATCGAAAATATAGACATGATAAAAGGGTTTATTTAGGGTAAATATTCAATTTTATAAATGTTTTTATTATTCAAGTTGTTTAATATAAATTAATTTTTAATAGTAATAATTACCTTGGATTAGTATCTTTTAACATTTTTATTAATATTTTTAAAGGGCATTGAAGTACATGCCACATGCTGTAATGAAGCTTCTCGAAAATATGCCGATGCCTTGGGAGCAGATCAGAGATGTCAAAGCTCTATACCACATTACAGGCGCAATAACGTTCGTTAATGAAATACCTTGGATAATAGAACCTGTCTACATAGCGCAGTGGGGGTGAGTCTCTAATGATTAGGTCTATCATTAAAACATATCTTAGGGAGTGGGAAGCAAAGAGGTATAAGTGACAATTTGATAATTTTGTAAAATATATTTTAAAATTGAAACATTGATAAATTCTAAATAATTCAAGTTTGTATTATACGATTATTATTGCAATATTTCTTTTGAAAAAAAAAACAGAATTCTTATACCTTTACTTCTCGTTACCTCATTTGAGCTTGTTTCTTTTTTTTATTTATAACTTATATCATTCTATTTCACAATTGGTTTAAAGAGATATTTGAAAAAAATTATATTCTGTGCTTTTATAATTTTATATAGCATGACATTTTTCACTAATTTTATTGTGTTTTTTTATATATGAGAACAATAAAAAATAATTACTAATGTTTTTTATTTTAATGACTGATTATATATAAATAGTTTTTAGCTGGGAAATTTGGTTAATTTAAAAATGTCAATATTATCAGTTATTATATTTATTTTGAATCTGATATAGAACAATGTGGATCATGATGAGGAGAGAGAAAAGAGACAGGCGTCACTTTAAGAGGATGAGGTTCCCGCCATTCGACGATGAAGAACCGCCTCTGGATTACGCAGATAACGTCCTGGATGTTGAGCCTCTGGAAGCCATACAGATAGATCTCGATACTGATGAGGATTCGTCTGTAATCAAGTGGTTTTATGATCATAAACCACTCGTTGGCACTAAGTAAGGGCTTTATTATTTTTAAAATTTATATTTTGAACTTTTTCATCTAAAATCACTGTCGACACTATTTTAAAACTAGATTAACCACAGGATATGTTAATAGTACAACAATTTTTTATGTTAGATAAGAATCAAAAGACATAAGATCGATCAAAATAATTATAATAATCGATAAATTACCATTCTCTGACTTTCCATAAAGCATTTTGTTTTGCATTGATTACAAATAAAAAATTAGCATTTATAAATTACTAGTATCAATGCTTATATCATCGACAGTTGTCTAAACACTTTTCCCGATAGATTGATACAAAGCCATCTTAATCCGGCAATGTTTGAAAAAAGTGAATTTTTAGAGAAAAAAAATTAGAGTACTTTCAATATTTAAAATTCATTAGAACCATTACCAACCAAGTTCAATGATGATTCAGTAGGAAGCCAAGAAAAATTTAGATGCTCAGGTAATTGGAAGACTCAATTTTGCTATTTTATTTTTTTTTAAATAAAGGATGTCTAGGCAAATAGGTCTGTTATTTGTCTATATAGTCGCCTTCCTGTTCTGGCCAGGTTGTGAATTTGGTTCAGAATATTAGTCTATTTCATAATATTTTACACTTTTTTTTTTTATTATTCACTAAGTTATTTAATGTTATGAAATAATTTATTGTTCTATTTTAGACATGTAAATGGACCTACGTACAGGAAGTGGAATCTAAGCTTACCTCAGATGGCGACGTTATACAGGCTCGCCAACCAACTGCTGACGGATTTGGTTGATGAAAATTATTTCTACCTCTTTGACCAGAAATCTTTCTTCACTGCAAAAGCCCTCAACATGGCTATTCCTGGCGGCCCCAAGTTTGAACCACTTATTAAGGATTCCAATGCTGCGTGAGTATTGTTTCTTTTTTCATTTGTTTTTCCTGGACTGTACTTATTTCAAAGCAATTTCGCATTAATTTTTTTTTTTTAATTAGTGATGAGGACTGGAATGAATTCAATGATATTAACAAAATCATCATCCGCCAACCTGTGAGAACTGAATACAGGATAGCGTTCCCCTACCTCTACAACAACCTACCTCATTATGTACAGCTCTCATGGTATGATTTTTAACATTAAATGGATAATATTTATATGTATATATATATATATATATATATATATAATATTAAGTGTATTTTTAGGTTTTAAACTGTTGTGATTATATAAAAAAAGAAGAATTATTTTTAAATGATCAAAAAATGAAATGAATGTGTTTTTAATTTATTTAATATACTTTGATTAGTCCTAAAAAAACTCGGTCTAAATATTTTAGTTTTTATTGTAAAGTAAGATATCACTTCATATAATATTTATGTTTTGTGTTTTTATCACATATTACATATATATCTTAAGGCCTACATATTTCTCCACTTGCTACAAGGAGTCGCTTTACTGAGATTTCTAAAGTGTGTCCTATTTACAAAGGTGGTAAATTAATTGATTTATACGGAGGTTTTTGATTGGTCGTTGATGATTATATCATCCAAGGACTGCTGGTGCCTCCCACATTATTCCTTTACATTTATCAATAATGTAGTTTTATTAATTATAGTTAAGTTATTACAAGTATTTTTTAGATAATCTATTATAGGGTTTTTAATTACGTTTCTCGATTAAGAAGTTTTATTATTTTCTCTGAAAAAAATATTAATGATAAGTTTGATGTAAAAATTATTCATAACATAATACTCTTGTTATCTAGAAGACTATTAGGTTAGTGAAAAGTATTTCACAAAAGTGATTGCTAAATCAATACTTACTATATATTTTTGATAATTACAGGTACCATACTCCAAACGTGGTATTCATTAAAACGGAGGATCCAGATTTGCCAGCTTTCTACTTCGACCCTCTCATCAATCCTATCTCCCACCGTCACTCAGTCAAGGTAAGTTGATTTGATAATATATAATTACTATATTATAGTTCTTTTACAACTACAATTTGTTTAACTCCTTGATATATAAATGAAACAGAATTTGATACGCCCAAGAAATCAACAGGCACCACTTGAATAATTTTTCAGTTTTACCATTTTTAATATCATTATCACTAGGATAGCCAATTAGAATTTCATAGAATGCATTCAACTCACAACGTGTTATAAGGATTATTTTTAATTTTTAAACCTATAAAAAATCTGATAATTTTAAACCTATAAAAAATAAGACATTGGCCTTGCAAGGTAACTGTTATAATAAATACTGCTTTCAGTGTGATTTCTTAATTAATTAGGATACTGCACCAATTTATTATCGGTACTGTTGAGAAGGAGGGCATCTTGAATATTTTAAACAAAACAGAATCAACATACAAGTAAAGTAATTGAGTAATGTAGTACATGGCGTCTACAATGGCACAGTTTTTTTATTTTATTAGTTATCGAATTGTTAGTTTGATGCACAGTATTTTTTTATATTAGTACATTTAGTATAAAGTATTTTTAGTACACACAAGTGTTTTTTAAATATACCTTTATTAAATTAAGCCATGTCAAACTTTTTCAATGAGGATTAGACCCAGCTGATATTAAATCCACTTAATTTTATATGCAGTATATATAATGAGCTAATTCAAAATCAGTTAGTAGTTTTCGATAAAATGTTAGGAGGAGTGCAATAAGTCGAATTTGGTTAAAAGTTGCTATAATATTAGTACTATTTTCATTATTCAGTTAGACTTGCCACCCACGCATAGAACTTTTTCCTAGTCTTGGTTATTTATCGCACTACTTTACTATATTTTTCATATATAGGCTAGTTTAAGTAAAAACTAAAATTTAATAACCATTCTATTAAAATAATTTTAATTGTATTTGTTTTATAGATAACTGAACAGCTTCCAGATGATGAGGAAGAGTTCGAGCTTGGCCCAGAGATCCAGCCGTTCTTGCAGGAAACTCCTTTGTACACGGACAACACTGCTAACGGTATATCTCTCCTTTGGGCTCCTAGGCCGTTCAACCTGCGATCTGGCCGTTGCCGACGAGCTATGGATGTTCCTCTGGTCAAGAACTGGTACCGGGAGCATGTACCTCCTGGCCAGCCTGTAAAAGTCCGGTGAGCACTTATTATTTTTTCGTTGAATGGATTGTTTTATTATTATTAGCTTATCAACCAAAATCTATAGCTCTCAAGAGGTATTTGTTATATATTCATGTATTCCAATATGTGTTATATATCTATACAGTTGATTCATTCTTTTACAATGAAAATTGGTGTAAAACAAAGCATTGGAGTTTTCTATTTTCCTACCTTCTAAAGTACTTCAGTTTTAATTTTTGTTGCTTTTAGTGATTTTTCAATTTAAAATATGTTAGGAACAATATTACAATGTATTACAAACCCCCAACCAATTTTTTCCTCAATTAGACTGATAGTCTACTGTAATTCCACCATTCAAAATCTCTTTTTGATATATTTAATGTCATAATAGTTATTATCATAAAAGCTCAAGAATTTTGAAAAATAAAAATTTATATACCTTCTTTCACAAAAGTTCCATTGATTTATCTGCAATGTCAGATCCATCTATATTTTTCTACAATAATAATTCTTATTTAATTTATATTTTTTCAGCGTATCCTACCAAAAGCTGTTGAAATATTTTGTTCTAAACGCCTTAAAGCACAGGCCACCGAAACCTCAGAAGAAACGCTACCTGTTCAGATCATTCAAGGGGACTAAGTTCTTCCAGACAACGACGTTGGACTGGGTCGAAGCCGGGCTGCAGGTCTGTCGCCAGGGCTACAACATGCTCAACCTTCTCATCCACAGGAAGAACTTGAACTATCTCCATCTTGATTACAATTTTAACCTAAAGCCTGTCAAGACTCTCACTACCAAGGAAAGGAAAAAATCTCGTTTTGGAAATGGTATGTTTAAATTTTCATTGTTTTTATATTAATTTATTTCGGTTATTAGTTCAGAGTGCCATGCAACTAATATCCTGCAGATTTGTGTTCATTAGAGTTATTAACATAATTCTATTATTATTTTACTTTTATATTATTATTGTTATCACAATCCGTTTGTTACAATTGTTCAAGGTTTAAAAAACTTAACTTATCCTTTCAAGTTGAGGTCGGGTTTTTAAATAAGTTTGTTTTGATTACGATTTTTGTTTAAGGGGAAGAAAATGGTCTGGGTGGAAGTTGATGAATTAATTACTTAAATATTGTTAAACTGTAAAAAAAACAAAAAAAAAAACAGAAACCAACGTTCAGGGCTTGAAATGTTTGTCAAAAATATGGAGGTAAGTATGGCCACATCCCGTCGGTTCACCTTCTTACAATCATAATGAGCTACGTCAGAAACTGTATAATAGTTTTATCACTATTTTAGGAATGAATTCTTTGACCTCCACATGGGCCATTTTCTTCCCTGTAGAATATAGGTCAACTAATATTATTTAAGATGAATTTCTTTTAAGTTTTAAAAGTAAAAGGGTTTTGTTAATTAATATTGGTAATTATAGCTCATGATTTATGAGCAATAATTAAGAACTCCCCCTCCCCCTCTGTTAAGTAATAATTTTAAATTGTCTAACAGGACACAAACTTTCTGATGATTTAAATTCACTCAATTTGTTTTAACAATATTAACTATTTATATTACATTTTAGCGTTTCATTTGTGCCGAGAAATCCTCCGCTTGACAAAGTTGATCATCGACTCGCATGTTCAATACAGGCTGAACAACATTGATGCTTTCCAGTTGGCAGATGGGTTGCAATATGTGTTCGCGCACGTCGGACAGCTGACAGGAATGTATAGGTATAAGTACAAACTGATGAGACAGATACGAATGTGCAAGGATTTGAAACATCTTATCTACTACAGATTCAATACAGTATGTATTATTTGATTTTTATATGAATTTTAATTATTACTGTAATATAGAATTGATGAACTTTTGATTTTTGATCTTTTAACTTATTATAGATCATTTTCTTATTCGATTTTACCGTAATTTAAATGATTAACTGTGGATAAATATTAGGTAACTGAAAATTGAAAGTGGTATGCATTTTCATAAATTCTGGGAAGTTCTGGCTTAAGGGATTAAAATTGTAATAATTTGTTAGTTTTTTGTATTTCGAATTATATTTTTCGCTAATTGGACTATTTTTTTTTCATTTTGATAAAGCAAATTTATAGTATACCATTAATTTGTATGAGAATGAAAAACAAATATTTCCACAGAAATTATAGAATCAATTTTATACTTTTTTTTTTTTTTTAATTATTAATTAATTATTTAAAATGTGATGTATTTTTTTGTTCTAGGGACCAGTAGGAAAAGGCCCTGGGTGTGGTATTTGGGCGCCTGGTTGGAGGGTATGGCTCTTCTTCATGAGGGGAATCACACCTCTTCTGGAGCGCTGGCTCGGCAACCTCCTTTCCAGGCAATTCGAGGGTCGTCACTCCAAAGGAGTCGCTAAGACCGTTACCAAGCAAAGGGTCGAGAGTCATTTTGACCTGGAGCTGAGAGCTTCGGTGAGTAATGTTAAAATTAATATTTATCAATGTTATAGCTCAATCTACAAATTAAGTGATATTTGTTGTGCCATAGAGCCCTATTCTTTGCCTTGTCATTATAATTTTTCAGCTGCCACAATTTTAAGAATATTATTTAAAATTATTAGTCTTATCCTGCCCTCTCAGTGGATTGTTTGTAGGTTGTTATTCGGTGATTCACAATCATGAAATTTTAAATTATGTATGTAGCAGTTTTTAAAAAAAGTAAAGTAACAACTTAAAAGTAGCCAGTGATATCTGCTGACGAAAGGACTTGAAAACATTCTCTTTAACATCTAGTCTACGGGGTCATTAGTTAACCTAATCTAACTTGAAATAGTTTATGAACCAATAAAAGGAGAATCTATCCCTCTTCCATCTTCATTCCAAATTTAAACTGGAATAGCTTCGTTGTTGATAAGTGAATATTTTTCCTCCAGTAGAGTAGAAATATTAGATGATAACGTCGATTTTATTTATTTGTGTCAAAATGCTAAGAAATGAGGGCGTGACTTCCTTGAATTTATGAATCAAGCGATACAATGTTTGTCTTATTAAAAGAGACAGAGCGTTACATTTGATAATTAACATATTTTTTACATTTTGGCTATGAATATATGGACGGCTTAGGCGCAATACATCATATCCCACAACAAATGTGTTTTTGGCACCTTTTGATTCTCACAGTCAATATTTTGTCCCTACAATACGTCATAAGCCTCATCACCCTTAAAAAAACCTCTCTGTTTTATTATTTCAAAAGGTCGTATCCCCAGTGGTGGTGAAAGTGAAGCGCAATAGGTCGGAAGCCATAATAAAATTGATTACAGGTGTCAGTGCTCTATCAAAAATGCTGCAAAAGTGAAATTATTTAAATATTTTGATTGAGTAACCGATGTGAAACAGGAAACAGTAAACAATGAACAAATTAGTGCAAAGAACAAAGCTACAAAACTAAAATCTACTACACAAGATAAAAATAAAGAAAGTAAGAAAGCTAAGCAAAAAACAGAATCAGACGAATCGGAGCAAAGGTAACAGTAAACAATGAACAAACTAGTGAAAAGAAGAAAGCTACAAAACTAAATTTTAGAACCAGAATCGAAAATACGTTAGTCAAGAGAATGGCCAATTCAAGAAGTGAGCTTGAAGAAAACAAAAAATAGAGTAATCCCGCTGTAGGTTTGAATACCAGAAAAATCTCTGTTTATTTGCATTCTCCCTTTAGTTTTAAGAAACACATTTTTTATCTTGATTTCAGTGTTCCCAATGAAATGTTAAGTTGTTTAAAATAACAGTTTCTTCGAAATTTTTATGAAAAAAAGGTTTAATTTCGCATTTATCTGGTTAATACAATTTTTCCTAAGCCACACATTTGGGCCTCTATTTTTTTCTAACCCTATAAATAAAATATTATTAGGACATAACCCACAGAACAAGAATACGCTATAGGACGTATCACAAAGAAATAATCAAATACGACACACTTAAAATGCATTTAAAATACTTTGATTAATTATATTTTAGTTGTAATTGATCTAAAAAAATATCAAATATATCTTGAATATAGTAACTATCATGTTTTTTGTCTCCTGTAAAATTTACTGTTAAGGGGATACAACCTATTGCGCCTAAGCCATCAATATGTGGATGGTTAAGGCAAGTTAAGCAACATGACTACACTATTGATTTGGTTAATAATACCAACATTATTTTAAATTAGTTTCTAGGATTGAGGGAGACTATAGAATCGGGCTCGTCACTAAGAAACAGAAGGAATTATTTACATTTATATACTATAGTTGAACCATTAGAAGAATTATTTTATTTTGTAGTTATTAAATATCTAATTATAAATGTAATATACAGGTGATGCACGATATAGTTGATATGATGCCTGAAGGAATCAAACAGAATAAAGCTAGGACGATATTGCAGCACTTGTCAGAAGCTTGGAGATGTTGGAAAGCAAATATTCCTTGGAAGGTAAGACCATCTTCTTCATTTATATTATTGCTTTGTTATAATTAATACTGAACATCCCTGGACAAATAGAAAACTTGGAACTCATGTCTTGAAGAGGGAGAGGAACTGCTTATAAAATTATAGCGTGTATACTTGTAGAGGATGAACTAGAGATTGCAATGATGTTACCGCAGGGGTCCAGAATCGGAAGTAATGTGTCCGACAGCTGTGGAGATGGCAGGCTATAGGCCATGGTTCCACCTCCACTCTGGAAACTTGGTATCTGAGCAATCGTTCTGTTGGTTTTAATTTAATGTAACAAATGGAAATATTTTGTTTTATATATATTAACATCATAAAGATTAATTTAAGTTTAAGTTGCCAGTTCAAAAGTATTTGTATTTGTAGATTCTAGAATTTGGTATCCTGATAGAGAGCATGATCTAGCTCATCTTCTTAATATCATTTCTGATATTATAAAATTGAAATTTAAAGTCTTATTTTTGAAAGGTAGGCAGTAAAAAGAATATTCTGACGTGGATTCTGAATGTGTAGATTGCAATGATGTTATTATTAGGGGTCCTAAACCAGAAGCAATGTGTCTGGCAGTTGTGGAGTTGGCAGCTATAAGCCATGGTTCAATCTCCACTCTGAAAACTGGGGATCTGAGCAATCTTTCCTTAGCTTTTAATTTGATGTATTAAATATAAAGACATAACCTTAATTGTTTGATTACTATGAATGTTATTTTTAATGTCTTGAGTACTCTAATGGCTTTTCAGAAAATAGAACTGATTTATTTATTTAGTCATTATAAAATTATTTATACTTAAATATTTAATATAATGCAATTGGGAAAAACCACTATGCAAAACCTTATGTTTCAAATTTCTCCAGTAATACACCCACTAACTGGTCTACGTTTCGCCTATTCAGGCATTATCAAGACACTAAACAAAAAAAGGTTATGTGAATCACATCTCGAGGAAAAAGGTGCAATATATCCCAACGATCAACAGCCCAAACAGGGCTTAAATCTTTAAATTTGTAGGCTACAAGATAACCTATCTTAATAGAGAACATGTTCTGCCTTATTTACTTAATTAAAGCCATTGTTATAAAATTAAATTGAAAGTTAAAGGCTTATTTCTGGAAAGGGGGGACACAAAAATTATTATTAGTATGTGCTTTCTGAACGTATAAATTGCAATGATGTTATGTTAGGGATCAGAACCAGAAACAATGTGTCTGGCAGGCGATATGCCACTGTTGTTTCTTTGCTCTTGAAACTTTTAATCTGAGCAATCCTATCATTTATCATTAGTGGGTTTTAGATCCATTTAATAAATAAAAATATATCGTTAAAGATTTGAACATTTTAAGGATTAGTTTATATTATTATAAGTTATAACATAGCTTTTTGGAAAACAATTGATTTTTTTAGTCATTATAAAATTATTTAGACTAGGTTTTTGAACTTCTATGATACCGCCTACTTATACTAATGGAGAACATGATACGGCTCATTATCAACATTTATACTATTGTTATATAATTAAATTGATACTTAAGCTTAATATATCTGGGAGGGGGGAGGAAATATATCAAATTGTGGACTCTTGTCGCGGATGAACTAGAGATTGCAATGATGCTACTGCAGGGGTCCAGAACCGGAAGTAATGTGTCCGACAGCTGTGGAGATGGCAGGCTATAGGCCATGGTTCCATCTCCACTCTGGAAACTTGGTATCTGAGCAATCGTTCTGTTGGTTTTAATTCAATGTAACAAATGGAAATATTTTGTTTTATATATATTAACATCATAAAGATTAATTTAAGTTTAAGTTGCCAGTTCAAAAGTATTTGTATTTGTAGATTCTAGAATTTGGTATCCTGATAGAGAGCATGATCTAGCTCATCTTCTTAATATCATTTCTGATATTATAAAATTGAAATTTAAAGTCTTATTTTTGAAAGGTAGGCAGTAAAAAGAATATTCTGACGTGGATTCTGAATGTGTAGATTGCAATGATGTTATTATTAGGGGTCCTAAACCAGAAGCAATGTGTCTGGCAGTTGTGGAGTTGGCAGCTATAAGCCATGGTTCAATCTCCACTCTGAAAACTGGGGATCTGAGCAATCTTTCCTTAGCTTTTAATTTGATGTATTAAATATAAAGACATAACCTTAATTGTTTGATTACTATGAATGTTATTTTTAATGTCTTGAGTACTCTAATGGCTTTTCAGAAAATAGAACTGATTTATTTATTTAGTCATTATAAAATTATTTATACTTAAATATTTAATATAATGCAATTGGGAAAAACCACTATGCAAAACCTTATGTTTCAAATTTCTCCAGTAATACACCCACTAACTGGTCTACGTTTCGCCTATTCAGGCATTATCAAGACACTAAACAAAAAAAGGTTATGTGAATCACATCTCGAGGAAAAAGGTGCAATATATCCCAACGATCAACAGCCCAAACAGGGCTTAAATCTTTAAATTTGTAGGCTACAAGATAACCTATCTTAATAGAGAACATGTTCTGCCTTATTTACTTAATTAAAGCCATTGTTATAAAATTAAATTGAAAGTTAAAGGCTTATTTCTGGAAAGGGGGGACACAAAAATTATTATTAGTATGTGCTTTCTGAACGTATAAATTGCAATGATGTTATGTTAGGGATCAGAACCAGAAACAATGTGTCTGGCAGGCGATATGCCACTGTTGTTTCTTTGCTCTTGAAACTTTTAATCTGAGCAATCCTATCATTTATCATTAGTGGGTTTTAGATCCATTTAATAAATAAAAATATATCGTTAAAGATTTGAACATTTTAAGGATTAGTTTATATTATTATAAGTTATAACATAGCTTTTTGGAAAACAATTGATTTTTTTAGTCATTATAAAATTATTTAGACTAGGTTTTTGAACTTCTATGATACCGCCTACTTATACTAATGGAGAACATGATACGGCTCATTATCAACATTTATACTATTGTTATATAATTAAATTGATACTTAAGCTTAATATATCTGGGAGGGGGGAGGAAATATATCAAATTGTGGACTCTTGTCGCGGATGAACTAGAGATTGCAATGATGCTACTGCAGGGGTCCAGAACCGGAAGTAATGTGTCCGACAGCTGTGGAGATGGCAGGCTATAGGCCATGGTTCCATCTCCACTCTGGAAACTTGGTATCTGAGCAATCGTTCTGTTGGTTTTAATTCAATGTAACAAATGGAAATATTTTGTTTTATATATATTAACATCATAAAGATTAATTTAAGTTTAAGTTGCCAGTTCAAAAGTATTTGTATTTGTAGATTCTAGAATTTGGTATCCTGATAGAGAGCATGATCTAGCTCATCTTCTTAATATCATTTCTGATATTATAAAATTGAAATTTAAAGTCTTATTTTTGAAAGGTAGGCAGTAAAAAGAATATTCTGACGTGTATTCTGAATGTATAGATTGCAATGATGTAACAACATTAGGGGTGTCAGAACCAGAATCCATGTGTCTGGCAGTCGTGGAGATGGCAGGCTATTATAAGCCATGGGTCCATCTCCGCTCTGCAAACTGGGAATCTGAGCAATCTTTCCTTAGCTTTTAATTTGATGCAATAAATAAAAAGACATAGCCTTAATTGTTTGATTACTATGAATATTATTTTTAATGTCTTGAGTACTCTAATGGCTTTTCGGAAAATAGAACTGATTTATTTAGTCATTGTAAAGTTATTTATAAATAGATGTTCAATTTTGTAGTTTTTCGAACTCCCTATATAATAGGAAATATGTTCTTTTTTTTTTATAAGGAAGAAATAGTTGGGGGTGCAGTCAATAAAAACACCTTAATAAGTGTAACTTATTTATTGTGTGCCGAAGTTTCGGCCTACAATGTAGGCCATCTTCAGGGCTAAGAGAGAGAAACAAACAGAAAAACATATCAAAATCGTTGCAGTAACAAGAATATGGTGACAAGTAATGTAGTAATGTGGTACAAGTGTGGAAATTAAAATAGTGACTAGATTTGATGAAATAGTGAATAGATATGATAATTAAAGATAATGAATATGAAAGTGGTTACAGAATATAATAAAATTAAAAGAATTAAAAGATAATAATAAAATTATAGATGAAAAACAGAAATTAAAATAGTAACAGATATATAATTTTATTATAATATCTATAATATATTATATATATATATATATATATATATATATATATATATATATATATATATATATATATATATATATATATATATAATATATTATAGATATTATATTAATCTTTATGATGTTAATATATATATATATATATATATATATATATTAACATCATAAAGATTAATTTAGATATCATAAATCATAGTTGTAGCTTTTCAACAAATAGAATTGATTAATTTTGTCATTATTAAGTTGCTTATTTCCATTAGGTAGGAAGTAAAAGTGATGTGCATTCTGAATGTATAGATTGCGATGATGTTACATTAGGGGTGTCAGAACCAGAATCCATGTGTCTGGCAGTCGTGGAGATGGCAGGCTATAAGCCATGGGTCCATCTCCGCTCTGCAAACTGGGAATCTGAGCAATCTTTCCTTAGCTTTTAATTTGATTCAATAAATAAAAAGACATAGCCTTAATTGTTTGATTACTATGAATATTATTTTTAATGTCTTGAGTACTCTAATGGCTTTTTGGAAAATAGAACTGATTTATTTAGTCATTGTAAAGTTATTTATAAATAGATGTTCAATTTTGTAGTTTTTCGAACTCCCTATATAATAGGAAATATGTTCTTTTTTTTTAATAAGGAAGAAATAGTTGGGGGTGCAGTCAATAAAAACACCTTATTAAGTGTAACTTATTTATTGAGTGCCGACGTTTCGGCCTACAATGTAGGCCATCTTCAGGGCTAAGAGAGAGAAACAAACAGAAAAGCATAAAAAACGTTGCATTAACAAGAATATGGTGACAAGTAATGTAGTAATGTGCTACAAGTGTGGAAATTAAAATAGTGACTAGATATGATAATTAAAGATAATGAATATAAAAGTGGTTACAGAATATAATAAAATTAAAAGAATTAAAAATAATTCTTATATATATATATATATATATATATATATATATATTAACATCATAAAGATTAATTTAGATATCATAAATCATAGTTGTAGCTTTTCAACAAATAGAATTGATTAATTTTGTCATTATTAAGTTACTTAATTTCATTTCTGGTATTATAAAATAAAAATTTAGAGACTTATTTCTATTAGGTAGGAAGTAAAAGTGATGTGTATTCTGAATGTATAGATTGCAATGATGTAACTACATTAGGGGTGTCAGAACCAGAATCCATGTGTCTGGCAGTCGTGGAGATGGCAGGCTATTATAAGCCATGGGTCCATCTCCGCTCTGCAAACTGGGAATCTGAGCAATCTTTCCTTAGCTTTTAATTTGATGCAATAAATAAAAAGACATAGCCTTAATTGTTTGATTACTATGAATATTATTTTTAATGTCTTGAGTACTCTAATGGCTTTTCGGAAAATAGAACTGATTTATTTAGTCATTGTAAAGTTATTTATAAATAGATGTTCAATTTTGTAGTTTTTCGAACTCCCTATATAATAGGAAATATGTTCTTTTTTTTTTATAAGGAAGAAATAGTTGGGGGTGCAGTCAATAAAAACACCTTAATAAGTGTAACTTATTTATTGTGTGCCGAAGTTTCGGCCTACAATGTAGGCCATCTTCAGGGCTAAGAGAGAGAAACAAACAGAAAAACATATCAAAATCGTTGCAGTAACAAGAATATGGTGACAAGTAAAGTAGTAATATATATATATTATATATTATAATATATATTATATTATATTCTGTAACCACTTTTATATTCATTATCTTTATTTATCATATCTATTCACTATTTCATCATATCTAGTCACTATTTTAATTTCCACACTTGTACCACATTACTACATTACTTATCACCTTATTCTTGTTACTGCAACGTTTTTTATATGTTTTTCTGTTAGTTTCTCTCTCTTAGCCCTGAAGATGGCCTACATTGTAGGCTGAAACGTCGACACACAATAAATAAGTTATACTTATTAAGGTGTTTTTATTGACTGCATCCCCAACTATTTCTTCCTTATATAAGAAGTTACAGTCAACCAATTCTTCTCTAACATGAATTCCGTTTTTTTATTTATGCCATTGTTATATAATTAAATTTAAAGTTAAAAGCTTATTTTTGGAAAGGAGAGAGTGAGAAATAATAATAATAAACTATAGATTGTTGTAGAGAATGAACTAGAGATTGCAATGATGTTCCCGCAGGGGTCCAGAATCGGAAGTAATGTGTCCGACAGTTGCGGAGATGGCAGGCTATAGGCCATGTTTCCTTCTCTGCACTGGAAACTTGGTGTCTGAGCAATCGTTCTATTGGTTTTAATTTACTGCAATGAAAAAATATTTTGTTACGTCATAAAGATTATGTTAAATATTGAACATAATCTCATAGTATTTCGTAAAAAAGATTTGATTTATTCAGTCATTATAAAGTCATTATTTATACAAAAGTATTTTAACTTCCATGTTACAGACTACCTATCCTTGTTGAGAACATGATCATATTTTCTTTACTATATTATTAAATTGAAAATTAAAGGCTTATGTTTGGAAGAGAATGGACAGTGGGAAATATTAAAATGTGCTTTCTTATTGAGGAAGAGTTATAGATTGCAATGATGCTACCGCAGGGGTCCAGAATCGGAAGTAATGTGTCCGACAGTTGTGGAGATGGCAGGCTATAGGCCATGGTTCCTTCTCTGCACTGGAAACATGCGATTCTAAGCAATCAATCATACTATAGGGCTTTATTCAATGCAATAAATAAGAACATTTTGTGTTAAATTTTAATATCATAAAGTTTATTTTAGATAAATGTAATCTCGTAGTTTTCAAAAAAACCGAATTGATTTGTTTAGTCGTTTTAAACTTGTTAATATAAAGATGTTTAAATTAGGTTCCAGGACTGCCTATCCCGATAGAGAACATGATTCTGAGGTACGTCAAGATGAAGGCTGATTGGTGGACAAACACAGCGCATTATAACAGAGAGAGGATCAGGCGTGGAGCTACCGTCGACAAAACTGTCTGTAAAAAGAATCTTGGTCGCCTTACTAGGCTGTACTTGAAAGCTGAACAAGAGCGACAACATAACTACTTGAAGGTTGGTTTAATAACAATTTGTTATTCATTATTCATTTATTATTATTATACATTAAATTTCAATTATTATTACTAGCAAGTAATTGATCTATTATTTGTAATTGACATACTTCTATTATCATTGACATTTTAATTTTTTTTCAAGTTAGTTAATACTGAGTCCAAGATTTTGGGAACATAACATCTCCCAATTTTTTAGTAATTTTATTTTATTTTGCATCTGTCTAATTCAATCTTAATATAAATCTGCTGAATATAGAAGTGGCTGAATATAAACAAAATCTCTGGGGCGACTTGTGGACTAGTGGTTAGCGTAACAAACTACTAATCTCAAGATCGCTGGTTCATAGCCCATCAGGTGGCCATAGGATTTTTTAAAGGGAGTAATAAATCCTTTGATACGCTTTCCTTCGGAAGGGACGTTAAACGGGAGCCCCGAGCCCCTACGATGTCAGGTACTCGTTAAAAATCCTTATTCTAATTAAATCTGGATAAGCGAAATTTAGAGCACCCAATGTAGCATCGTCCGATTAGCCAAGTAGCATAAAGTGACGTTAATTGAACATACAACAAAATCTCTTTTGGTTTTTATTGTCTTGTAATAATTTATATCAGTTATTATTATTACGATTGCTATTCCTATTCTCTATCTCAGGAAGTAATCAGAATTATTCAAAATTTAAGCAAGAAATATTAAAGGAAATTTATAATGTAAGCTTCACACAATTTTCTTTGCTGCCATGTTATTGTTTGCAAAAATTAAATCAAATGCCTTCAAGATATTTGGTTGTCACTGGGAAACAGATTTTTGAAGATAGAGAACTAATAGAGTAATTGGGATTTACAAATTAAAGTCCCCATTCTTCACACTGTTTTTCCATACTTTTAAGAATGTCGAGCGAAATTTTGGAAAACCAGTAAATGCTTTTAGTTTTAATCATGTTACAGACAAAATGCACAAGTTCAGGGATCTTACACTCGATCGACAAATTATGTTAGTATAAAATTAGTTCAGTGTGTATTAGCAATAATGTTATTTTGTGTAGGATGGTCCTTACATCTCTCCAGAAGAAGCCGTAGCTATTTACACAACCACTGTTCACTGGCTGGAGTCGAGGAGGTTCGCTCCGATTCCATTTCCTCCACTCTCATATAAGCACGATACTAAATTGCTTATCCTAGCGTTGGAGAGGCTCAAGGAGGCTTACAGGTAACTAACTATCTGTCGTCATTTAATTACAGTGTAGTGTATGATAGATTTTAATGAGTTTTAATAGCATAAGATGGTCAGGTGAACATGTTTTAGAGTCGTTAAAGTGAAGAGATGGTTAAAGTGAGGTTTTGATCTGTAGTGTTTGTATTTTAGTTTAGTAAATTCTTTTACCACTCTCTCCCATCCACAAAATATTTCTTTATTCAATAATGGAATTATTTTGTTATTAGATGATTTAGTTTGTAATTGTAATGCCACATATAATAATAATAATCATAATTATGATTTTGTAGCGTCAAGTCAAGGTTGAATCAGAGCCAGAGGGAGGAACTCGGTCTGATAGAGCAGGCTTACGACAACCCTCACGAAGCCCTGTCTAGGATAAAACGTCACCTCCTCACTCAGAGAGCTTTCAAGGAGGTAATTATGAGAATAAATAACTCCTCACCAAGACTTCATTTGTTTTAACGATATACACTGTTATATTTTTAAAAAAGTTAATTAAATTTAAAAGCTATAGAATGTTAGTCTAATCGATTCATATTAAAATTATAAATATTACGTCTAATCATAATGATGAAAGTAAGTCCGAAAAGTACTTAATAATTAATTGTATATTAGTATTTATTTTAATGTAATTAAATTAATAATATAAATATTATATTTATAATGACACTTTATATTATATTTTAATTCTGTATAATTTTCTTATTACAATATATTACAGGTGGGCATTGAGTTCATGGACCTCTACTCTCACCTTGTTCCCGTCTACGATGTCGAACCACTCGAGAAGATCACAGATGCTTATTTGGATCAGTACTTATGGTATGAAGCTGACAAGAGAAGGCTCTTCCCACCATGGGTAAAACCGTCCGATACGGAACCTCCACCACTTCTGGTCTACAAATGGTGTCAAGGTGAGCATCATGTTCTGATTAATTCCTTAGCCTTAACGGTATTGCCATCTATCCATTTATTAATTCATTTTAACCAATTATTTATTATATGATTACAATTTATTTTTAAATTTCGCTTCAGGAATAAACAACTTGCAAGACGTTTGGGACGTATCAGAAGGTGAATGTAATGTTCTCCTTGAATCGAAATTTGAGAAAATTTATGAAAAAATCGATCTGACGCTTCTTAACAGAGTACTTAGGCTCATTGTCGATCACAATATTGCCGATTATATGACAGCTAAAAACAATGTTGTCATAAATTATAAGGTATGTTATTGCTTTGGTATATTTTTATTAGTAATGAAATGTTATTTATGTTTTTAAAATAATGAAAAAAAAATATTTGGATGTCATTTAGCCAAAAGGAACTAATCCTTATTTTGTATAATTTTATTGAAATCTATCCAAACTTAAATGGCTTTGGATAATTTGTAAGTTTCCTAATTTTTTGTAAAATATAGTAGTTTGTTCCAACGAAAATATTAGGTAATTTGTTTTGTATTTCATGAAATAGAAGCATCATTTTCTATTTTCAATATTTGTTAATTTGTTAACCTTATAATATTTTCCTTTTACAATTCCTGAATGAAGTGACAATTCTTTCCTCTTGAAGTAGTAAGCACTCATTTGAAACAATGTCTACCACATTTTAGTCTGTTTTTAGTTCCTTTTAGCTAAATATTATCCATTATTTTGATCTTTCAACTGTTTTTATTTTGTACACATTTTGTAGTATAATATGTATATTTTATTAGGACATGAACCACACCAACAGTTACGGTATCATCAGAGGTTTGCAGTTTGCCTCGTTCATCGTACAATACTACGGTCTGGTTCTGGACCTCCTGGTCCTCGGGCTGCAGAGGGCATCTGAAATGGCTGGTCCACCACAAATGCCCAACGACTTCCTCACCTTTCAAGATACTACCACCGAGGGTGCACACCCGATTAGGCTCTACTGCAGATATGTCGACAGGGTCCATATTTTCTTCAGGTAATTCATGTTCCATGGGAAAGCTTGAATCAGTTATCATTAAGTAGAAAAAAGTAATTTAATTAAACGATTACAGAAATAATCATACAACCCTCTGGTCTGCATGAACAGATTATTAAATTGTATTAGAACCTAATGCCTATTTACATTGAACCTTGGCGTAGTAGTTGCGGTTCTGTATCAGCTCCTTCCATGCATGCACATTTGTTGCCATACCAAGGCATAGAAAGCTCTTATATGCATTACTTAAGTAATGTATTCTCAGAAAAGTTTTGAGTATCCTTCTGGTGTGGACCTGACTACTTCAACAAAGTTAAATATTTATGGAGATCAATGGTTGCTTGGCCTTACATTCCAATGCTAGCACCTCTTTTCCTAAAAAGACTCCTAAGTTTTTCTATAAGAAATTGTATATAACACATAATAAAAATAACATTAATTTATGGCTATAAATTATTTTAAAACATAAGTTCTTTACAATTCTTTGGAGGCAACATATCTTTTTCTTGGAAGAATGATACCTCATTAGCATCACGTTTTATCAATTTTATGAATATAATAAAAAATGGCAAACAGAAAACACATCAAAACTAGCAAAGGTCAAAAGCTTACAAGATTGCTATCATTCCTTCATCCAGGATGGTGCCCGAACAGGAGGAAACTAAACATTTCACATCTAAATATATATGAAAGTAGATCCTCCCGAGGGAAGGCCCAGATGAATAGAGCTAGAGCTAGAGCTACAATGTAGGATTATTTAATTAAATCAGTTTTTATACTTTTGTGATTTGGCACATTTACAAAAAACAGGACACACAAATGAACCAAATCCTCAATCAGAAATTTTATTTTGTAGATTAATTTTTTGGCTTATTTAACTAAATGTAATGTATGGTTAGGTTCACTGCTGAAGAGGCGAGAGAGTTGATCCAGAGATACCTGACAGAGCACCCTGATCCTAACAACGAGAACATCGTCGGCTACAACAACAAGAAATGTTGGCCTCGAGATGCAAGGATGAGGTTGATGAAGCATGACGTCAACCTTGGCAGGGCCGTATTTTGGGACATTAAGAACAGGCTGCCACGTTCTACCACGACCGTACAGTGGGAGAACTCCTTTGTCTCTGTTTATTCCAAGGACAACCCGAATCTCCTGTTCAATATGGGAGGCTTCGAGTGCAGGATCCTGCCTAAGGTAAGAAGAGAATTTTATTAGAATAATATGATTTTATTAACAAATAAATTTATTTTACTAAATTATTTTTATATTTTATTAGTGCCGTACGACACATGATGAATTCACTCATCGAGATGGTGTGTGGAATTTGCAAAATGAAGTCACCAAAGAACGAACAGCACAGTGTTTCCTGAGAGTCGATGACGAGTCGCTGCAACGATTCCACAACAGAGTGCGTCAGATTCTTATGGCTTCAGGGTCCACCACATTCACTAAGGTAAAACTTTTCTTTGTTTTATTAAGAAATTTAAAAACAAAAAAAATTGAAATGTTAAGAAAGTTATAATGCATCCTAGTGCACTGGTCGAAAGTATTGTATGACTGAGACTTGGACTCTTAAAGTAAAAAAAACAATGTCTTTTAACCTTGAAGACGGATATCTAGAACTGAAAGACTTCTTCCAGTGTTTTAAGGAAGGACGTGTTAGATACAATAAAAACAGAGAAAGAGTGAAACTAAAAAAATAAAGAAGTGAGAAGTAATCAAAGAAAGAAGATTAACAGAGAGAGTGATGACATTACATCAAATAGAATGAACTAGAATTGACTTTGATTTAGCTAGCTAAAGTTAAAAGAAATGAGAGATATTGGACAAAATGTAAAAATAAAGTTTATAAAAGCCTGGATTGATGAAAGAGGGGAAGATTGGCAAGGAAATTTAAGGAAGGCTTGAGGAGAGAGAAACTACATCTCTGAAGAAATTATAAAATAAAACCCATGTTTATATTTTTTATCAGCTCCTGGTTTCCTTCTTGAATGTTTTTAGATTTTCCAATTAATCAAACAGTGATTGTTATTTTTTTAATGATTTTCCTCTATGCTTACACTTTTATTATTTCTAATTTAAGTATATATAAAGATATATACTTGTTGACCGGTTCATCTTGATGCAAGTTTTTTAATTTAATAATAATAATAATTTTTTTTCAGATTGTGAACAAATGGAATACTGCACTTATTGGGCTCATGACCTACTTCAGAGAAGCTGTCGTCAACACACAAGAACTCCTCGACTTATTGGTAAAATGTGAGAACAAAATCCAAACGAGGATTAAGATTGGTCTCAATTCGAAAATGCCTTCGAGATTCCCACCTGTGGTGTTTTATACACCTAAGGAACTTGGTGGTCTTGGTATGCTTTCGATGGGGCATGTACTTATACCTCAGGTTAGTATCATGCAAGTATTATAAAAGAAATAATTTTTATTATGATTCTAAAAATTTTGTATTGTTTTCTGTTGATACATTAATAAATAGATTGAATATATAGTCTATTTGAGATATTAAAGTGAAACAAGACAATTTTAAAAATCTTCAGGGGAGCACTTTTCTTCAATTTTCAATCCTCTTGGGGCGTAACTTTATTATTACATTTATCTATATTATTATAAAATATGCAATTTTGTTTTCAGTCCGACTTGAGGTGGTCAAAGCAGACAGACGTTGGCATCACTCACTTCAGGTCAGGTATGAGCCATGATGAGGACCAACTGATTCCTAACCTTTATCGTTACATCCAGCCTTGGGAATCAGAATTCATCGACTCGCAGAGAGTATGGGCGGAATATGCTCTCAAGAGGCAGGAAGCCAATGCTCAAAACAGGTAATTCAATTTGTTGTTTGCACCTGATAACATTAATTTTGTTATTATAGTTCCCTCATTATTCGATGGTAGACTCATGATTTCAAAAGCTCCCATTTCTTTCTTAGCTTTTATCTAAGCACTTGTAAGAAATTGGAAATTAAAATTAAGATTTGTCATTTCTCTGTGAAATTCTTCGTCTTTTGATATCCATTATTAACTATGTTGTTTGAAATTAGACTTAAGTTCTATGTTTGTACTTTGAATAAATATAGTTGAGGTTCTATTCAAAATATAAAAGTGGTTCAATGTGCTAATAGTGTTAGTTCTGTAGCCGACAGATGTTTATGGAAATATTTCTTATTCTCATTTAGGCGACTCACACTTGAAGATCTCGAAGACAGCTGGGACAGAGGAATCCCTCGTATCAATACCCTTTTCCAGAAGGATCGTCACACCTTAGCCTACGATAAAGGATGGAGAATTAGGACTGAATTTAAAATGTACCAGGTAATAAACGCTCTCTTATATCTTTATTGTTTTGTTTTTGTCCATTCCTCATTCAGACGTGAAATACTTATTTATTTATATTTATTTTGTTAGGTGCTTAAACAAAACCCGTTCTGGTGGACTCATCAGCGCCACGATGGAAAGTTGTGGAATCTAAATAACTACAGAACCGACATGATCCAGGCATTGGGAGGTGTGGAAGGAATCCTAGAGCACACCTTGTTCAAGGGAACCTACTTCCCAACCTGGGAGGGTCTCTTCTGGTATGTCGATAAAAATAATGTAACTCCTAACTTAATATGTTATAACGTATTAATTAAATATGTTCAACAGACAGTCCAATGTATTTTAAAATGATAGGTACAAGGATAATATGTAACTTAATTAGTTTTCCTTCTCAATGAACATTGTTAAGTGTGATGTATTTAATGGAATTTATTCATTTTACGTTTATATAACTTTTAGGGAAAAAGCCTCAGGGTTCGAAGAGTCTATGAAATACAAAAAGCTGACAAACGCCCAGCGTTCTGGTTTGAACCAGATTCCCAACAGAAGATTTACTTTATGGTGGTCGCCAACTATCAACAGAGCTAATGTGTACGTCGGTTTCCAGGTTTGTCCAAATCTCAATATTTTTTATAAAATTTAATTTAATAATCCTTGTCTTTAATCTTGTTCAATATCAAAGTTTACAATTTGAATATCTTTCAGGTACAACTTGATTTGACGGGCATTTTCATGCATGGTAAAATCCCTACATTGAAGATCTCACTTATTCAAATTTTCCGAGCTCACTTGTGGCAAAAAGTTCACGAATCTATTGTCATGGATCTTTGTCAGGTATGCTATTAACGAGCGTTTAAAATTTAATAAAAAATTTTATTAAAGTGTATAGTGATAAAAAAATCCTTATCATTTTGTGTAAATGTAAAATTAAACATTCAAAACTGATAGCATCTTTGTAAAACAGGTGTTTGATCAAGAATTGGACGCATTAGAGATAGAAACTGTTCAGAAAGAAACCATCCATCCGAGGAAGTCTTATAAGATGAACTCTTCCTGTGCTGATATTCTCTTGTTTGCAGCCTATAAGTGGAATGTCTCCCGTCCATCACTTCTCGCAGATTCCAAGTAAGTTTCTGTTTTCACAACTAAAATTTTATTGCAATTATATTCATTTAGCTTCCTCGGTGTATGATATGCTTTTATTTCTATTATTAACATATGAGTTCTATTTCCTATGAAGATAGTTGTAATTGACTATTATTGCAGGGATACAATGGATACAACAACAACCCAGAAATATTGGATAGATGTTCAATTAAGATGGGGTGACTACGATTCTCACGATATAGAACGTTATGCGAGAGCTAAATTTTTGGACTACACTACGGATAACATGTCCATCTACCCTTCACCAACGGGAGTTCTTATCGCAATAGATCTTGCCTATAATTTGCACAGGTATTTTTTATCCCTTTGAATTACCCCTTACATCAATCAGATTACTTATTAGCACTATTTAGCATTGAGATTATATTTTTTATCATTGATTAAAAGAAAAGGACTGATAATAAACTTGTTTTGTTTTTTCAGTGCTTACGGTAACTGGTACCCTGGTTGCAAACCACTGATCCAGCAGGCAATGGCCAAAATCATGAAGGCGAATCCTGCCCTTTATGTACTGAGGGAAAGGATCAGGAAAGCCTTGCAACTATACTCATCCGAACCTACCGAACCTTACCTTTCTTCACAGAATTACGGAGAATTGTTCTCCAACCAAATCATTTGGTTAGTTATATATGTATATAAAAAATTCTTGGATAGCATTTATCGTATAAAATATATTATAATTAAACAAATTTAATTATGACCATTCAGTAATTTTTATTTTTTTTTTCCAAAACAGGTTTGTAGATGATACCAATGTGTACCGTGTAACCATTCACAAGACATTTGAAGGTAACTTGACTACGAAACCCATCAATGGAGCCATTTTCATCTTTAATCCCCGTACTGGGCAGCTCTTTTTGAAAATTATTCATACATCTGTGTGGGCCGGGCAAAAACGTCTCGGGCAGGTAATGTATTTGTATAATATAAATATTCCAACCATAATTATTTTGTTTGTAATAAATATTTTGGATTTTACTTTCTCCCCTACTCTAATTATCTTGGAACTTTTTTCATGTTTTCAATTAACTTTGTTTAAAATGATAGTAGAGTGTTAATTTTGAAAATATATCTTGTCGGAAGTGATATTCACATGTTTTTTTATATAATTGTAGTTGGCAAAATGGAAAACTGCTGAGGAAGTAGCTGCTTTGATCAGATCGTTACCCGTTGAAGAACAGCCAAAACAAATCATCGTCACAAGAAAGGGAATGTTGGATCCTCTTGAGGTGAGTTCATTCGCTGTTCTTTTTTCCTTATTATGTGTTACTGTTTTTATTTCATCTTGCCATTTTTTTTTCTAATTTTTATACTTATTTTTTGAATAGGTGCATTTGCTCGATTTCCCAAATATTGTGATTAAGGGTTCTGAACTACAACTTCCCTTCCAAGCTTGTCTGAAAGTAGAAAAGTTTGGCGATCTCATTCTGAAGGCGACAGAACCTCAGATGGTCCTCTTTAACCTCTACGATGATTGGCTCAAGACCATTTCTTCTTATACTGTAAGTTTTTACCATTTTTATATGTTTAACTAGAGTTCGTCTTCATTTCTGAGTTTTATAATATTTGAGAGAAAATATTTAGTTCAGTACATGTTTTATTAAATTATAGGCATTTTCACGTTTAATTTTGATCCTTCGAGCCCTCCACGTCAACACTGAAAGGACTAAAGTGATGCTGAAACCTGACAAGACGACGATCACCGAGCCCCACCACATCTGGCCCACGCTCTCTGATGATGAATGGATCAAGGTTGAAGTTCAATTGAAAGACTTGATTCTAGCTGATTACGGCAAGAAAAACAAGTACGTTAATAAACTTTATTAAATAATTCTCTTTTTAATTGTCACAATTCTATAGATATACACAGTAATTAGTAATTATTAATATATTATATAATAAAATATATTAACTTTATAATAGTTTATTTTTTGTTTTTCTAATATATCCTTATAATATAAATTCTTGGTAACCTAAATAATTAAAATATTAGTTATTATTTGTTGTATTTTCTAAGTTTTTGAAACATTGCTCTTTTTAATTGATAAGAATTCTTTTTATGTTTTATATTTTATTTTAAAAAATTGATGTATATAAAATAATTTCAGTGTAAATGTGGCATCATTGACTCAGTCAGAAATAAGAGACATCATCCTTGGTATGGAGATATCGGCACCTTCAGCTCAAAGGCAACAGATCGCTGAGATTGAGAAACAGACCAAGGAGCAATCTCAGCTGACCGCTACGACCACAAGAACGGTCAACAAGCATGGTGATGAAATCATCACAGCCACAACGTCCAACTATGAAACTCAGACCTTCAGGTAAGGACTAGAAGTAAAATAATAATTTTTTTTTTTATAATTTATTTTTTCTTTGGGATAATTTTTAAATATTTTTTATTTTGAAGAGAACAGATTTGTCTTGGTCGTCCATATCTCTAGCGAGGTGGTCTTACTATCTGAACTACCAAGGCTTGTAACCAAGCTAGATAAATTGGTGAAGGATAATCAATAATAATAAAATAGGATTGGTAAAGAGAATGAATTTGTCTGGCTTTGTTACGAGCCTTGATAGCTAAGATGGTTAGAGCACCACGCTAGAGATGCGGACGACCCGGGTTCGAATCTTGGCCAAGACAAATCTTTTCTCTTCAAAATAAAAAAAATAAATAAATAAAATACATTTTTTTTAATTAATCAATCTATACTATCATATCTGCAGCCCCAGTGAATGAGCGGTTAATTATAATTTTGTTCAGAGATAGTTTACTGTTCTGAGGGAAGCAAAATCATGTCATTCTCATAAATGGAGTTATATTGTAAGCAATAACTCCGTTTCAAGCCAAGGCCTGACCTAGCCACTTATCCATTACGAGAATGGCACAATTCCAATTTCCTCAGTACAATTAACTAATTTATTAACCACTTATTCACTGGGACTGGATATGTATGTACACACTCTGCTGATTTAAATAATTATCAGCCTGATTTGAAATATTCTTTCTGCGTGGGTAAGGGAATGAAGTATTACTTTTTACTCTTCCAACAGGTTTGGAAAATCTGTACCCTTTAAATAAAGAAAGAGCCATAAACAATGAGTTATAAAAATAATTATTATGTATAATTTACTTATAAAGAAAAAACTATAACTGATTAGAATACAAGCAGAATGTATCTTCGAAATCACACCTTTAGTTCATAAATTCCCATTAAATTGTTAACTCACTGCTAAGGGTTTCTTACTATCAATGTTTTCCTCTAATATCAATAATATTCAGTTTTATATATAGCATAATATTATTTAATTCCATATAATATTTTTACACCTCCTTTGCTTCCAGTTCTAAAACTGAATGGAGGGTAAGAGCTATTTCCGCGACCAACCTTCACCTCAGGACAAACTACATTTACGTTTCATCGGATGATATCAAAGAGACTGGTTTCACTTATATCCTCCCAAAGAATGTTCTCAAGAAATTTGTCACCATTTCCGATCTCAGAGCTCAGGTAAATTATTATATTTAATAGAAATAATTCTAGATATCTGGTTTATGGATTTCAAATATTATAAATAGAGGGCTTAATTATATCATGCAGGCTATTAGTTTCAATTTGGTTTATTTTTGCTCACGAGTGTACTATGAAGGAAGGTTGATTTTGTTTATATTCCGAATGACCTTGATGGTACTGTTTTTAGATAATAACTTTAATGTCATTACTTTCATTCTGTATTGTATTAAGCTTTCCAGTCATTAAATTAAGTGTAAAGGAGATAGTTGGGGGGTGCAGTCAATAAGTACACAGAATAAGTGATGAACTTATATTATGTGCCGACGTTTCGACCTACAGTGTAGGTCATCTTCAGGGCGATTATGGAGCGCGTGACCGTTGGATTTAACGGCTAGTAGGTACTACTAGCCCAAGTATCTCCTTTACATTAGATCATCCAGTCAACTATTTTCATCTCATACATTAAATTAAGTGTTTAGCTATTTTTTAATATGTATATTTATGACATAAAATAAAACAGCATACATCAAAAATGATAATATTTCTAATCATATAGATTTTACGTATTCTAATGACTGAAAATATAGTAATTTTCAATTATGACACAGATCGCCGGCTACTTATACGGTGTTAGCCCTGCAGACAACCCTCAGGTGAAAGAGATCAGGTGTATCGTGATGCCCCCGCAGTGGGGTACTCATCAGACGGTACACCTTCCACAGTCCCTCCCTGGCCACCAGTTCTTGAAAGATATGGAGCCGCTGGGGTGGATCCACACGCAGCCGAACGAGCTTCCCCAGCTCTCCCCTCAGGTATGTATATTATATTCTACATCTTTATTCTCTTGACTATCTATTATTGTTAGTTATAATTAATTTATTCGGCCCAAAGAAGAAAATTCTAGTGAATTTAAAAAATATCCCAGTTAATTACAGTTTATTACTTTTTTTTGTATAGCTTACTTATGGGTACATGATAATATATAAAAGTACAACAGAAGAGATTGTGTATTGTTTTTACATAAGACATGATTGTCATAGTTGTAGATGTTTGTTATAACCAACAATTCTGAAACACAAAAATTTTTAAGATGTTTAAAAAAATTTGTTAAAACATTACTAGCACCTAACAATTCCCTCTTCTCTTTAACTTGTAACTTCTTTATTGTAGTTATGAAGAATATATTTATTCTGAGATTATTTTTTTCTTTTAACTTTGGGTCCTAGAATGAGCTTCATTTTATCTTAAGATCCTAGACGTATAAATAATTTATGTTCGATATAAAAAGCAAGGTGTTTCCTCTGACACAAGTTGCTCCTAGATTCGCTATTGTGATTATAGGCTGCTCTGTTCTGCTGTTCTTTGGGATGACAGTCTGTCAAATATTATAACTTCTTATTATTATTGATGTTGTCATTCAGAGATGTGTTTCGTTCCTTCTGAATGTGTGATGCGTGAAATATTATTTTGTTTTATATTAGTATTGAGATGTTAAATACCCATGTCAGTGGTTAATTGAATGATGTTTGCAGGACATCACTACACATGCACGAGTAATGGCCGACAATCCATCCTGGGACGGCGAGAAGACGGTAATCATAACATGCAGCTTCACACCCGGCTCTTGCTCCTTGACGGCTTACAAACTGACTCCATCAGGATTCGAGTGGGGCCGACAGAACACGGACAAAGGGAACAACCCTAAGGGCTACCTGCCTAGCCATTACGAGAAAGTGCAGATGCTCCTCTCGGACAGGTTCCTTGGGTTCTTCATGGTACCAGCTCAAGGCTCGTGGAACTACAACTTTATGGGTACAGTTTTCTCAATTCAATTTTTATTGTTTTAGTATTTTATTTTCCTGTAATTATTAATTATGATTCAATTTATAGGTGTGAGGCATGATGCAAACATGAAGTATGAACTGACATTAGGAAATCCCAAAGAATTTTATCATGAGATCCATAGACCAGCTCACTTCTTAAACTTCTCTTCGATAGAAGAAGGGGGCAATAGCCTCGGTGCCGACAGGGAAGATTTCTTCGCCTAATGGCCAGAAACCAATTTATTCGTTTTATTTTTTGTATATAAATATTTTCTTGTATATTAATTTTTACTTCTCTATAATTTAAGTCATTATTGTAATTTTTGTAGAAAAATTAAAGAGAATTTACTGTGAAATTTTTATTTGTTGAATGAAGGATGTATATTTGACACAACGGTCTTTTATTTTTATATCAAACCTTCTTATTTTAATGAGACTTTTTTTATTAGCATTAGTATTAAAATGTTACTTTAGAAAAAAAAAAATGAGATATTGTTCAGAATGGAAACTCTCAACCTGATTAGTACCTTATGCCTTATTTAGGTTTAGGTTATATTATCTGCTATTCTTCGAAAGGTTTGTCTAAATGTCCATTTCTTCAGAAAACATTACCGAATTATACACATATCACTTAATTCCACTGTCTTTTTTTCATACTTATCACTCGCAATATTGACGATTATTTTTCTTATTGAGAATATTAAAGAGGAAGTTAGAAATAGTTTTGTGTGACAAAAATTAATACAATTTCAATCAACTAAGTCAATAATGTTTTGTATTATTATTATTACACTTATTATTCAATCAAGAACACTTTGGACAAAAATTAATGGAAATTAATAATAAATCTTTCTTGTAAAACAACCATATCCAAAGTTAACAAAAGCAAATTAAAATGTGAACTTCTTCAGATATTTTTGACACCTCTCAATATAATGAAACAATTTGTTTATTTCATATTTAACAGTGTTTTGTTTCAAAGCCTTTTGAAATGAATATTATTAAAGATAATTATGTACTTTTTTTGTCTTACAAAAAGTTTCAAAGGGATATCGTCAAGGTCAAGAATCTTATTATCACAAAAATAATAATAGTAAACATCCTGTTTTGTTCTCATATGCTTAATCAATTTTTTTTAGCTAAGTCCTTGGAAATACATTAAGCACGTAATTCTGATTATATACTTCTTTCTAATTCCTTTTGAATATGTGATATTAAATATAATATGTCTTATGTATAAATTATTATCTTAGTCCATGGAAAGATATAATTTAAAGCAGATGTAAGTAAAGAAACAAAGTAATATTAGGAGCACAGTGGCCGAAGATATTATTTAGACAGAAGTGACTGAATTGATAAAAAATAACAAAATTGAAAAGGATTAAATTTCAGAACTAAAATTACACGAGATACTAATTTGACGAGCAAAATATTGATACGGACTGCACTATTTCTGCCTCTTCCTTTTGCCTAGTAGTCCCGCATTCGCTTCCTATGTTATTCCTTTCTCGCTTCTGTCCATACCTTGCCAGGTTTTAGCTTTGGATTTTGTTGGAAACCTTGGCATTCTTCTTGAGAGGAACACGTTTATCTAAGTCCAGTGTGATCCCCACTTCTCATAGATCGTTTTCAACCTCTGTAAATCATGGTTCCTTGCATATCTTGTTAAGTAAGCAGCTGAAAATCCGCTTGCTCAATCTCGTCAGATTCTTACGAGCATTGTGTTCATAGAAAACAATCCTCTTACGAATGGTGTATGTGATCTCTACTTATTCTATTTCGAACAGTTCAAATTTGAGTCTTCTTCTAAATTCACCATTCTCTTTAATTGGACCTAGGATTTTCCTCACGATTTGTTATTATTTGATTATACAATATCCAATATATATATATATATATATATATATATATATATATATATATATATATATATATATATATATATATATATATATATAAAATAGGTCAAAAATGGCAATAAATTATATAAAGAAGTTTTAATTTTATTTGTCGTAATAATGACAATAGTACTATAATTTATTTATTACTCCCACAGATTTTGTTTTACGCTGTAACAGATTAACTGTTGGTTTATGTATTACATTAATCATTCTTGAAATAAAGAAAAGTCAAAAATTTCTTTGTTTATCCAATGTCTTATAATTAATAAAATACTTAATACTCTCAGCCAATGTAGAGGATTTACAATAGGAACTTCATTTTACTAAAATATTTAAGATGCAATATATCATCGGCCAATAACATATATTGTGTTGGAAAGAAACTATAAAATTATTAACATAATAAAAGTCTGCCATAATAATCATAGCACTGGCGTTTTGCAAAAAAATAAAATTCTTGCCAACTCGATGCAATAAACATGGATTACTTGATATCACACAATAGTTTATACACTTTCTGCTAAAAACTGAGAAAAATTGAAGTGATTGACCAAAAACCAAAAATTCCCTATAATTAGTTGTTGAGTAACCCTTTGAAATACAATGACCTTGACTTAGATGTCTCTGAGATTTAAGGAATGTCTCTGGTGGGCTCTTGAAAGGTACTTTATTAATTTTTTTCATTGACGTACTGATTCTGTTTTGTTTAAAAAGTCCATACCATCGGTTATTCAAGGGATGACTGTTGATTTTTAGCTACATCGAATTCAGTTTAATTTGTATGTCAAGGGGATAAAAAGTGTTGTTTTTTTCTGATCCAAAAAAGAGTAGTGCTAAAATTGATAAGAGCCAAAACTATCATTCATTATTTATCAATTTTTTTATTTCATTAAATTTAAATTTCATTATTTATGAATACATTCGCCTGAAATAAACCAATTGAATATCAATAGGGCAATAATTAGTAATTAAAGGACAGATCTGACCTGAGAATAGGGTAAAAAATAAATAATTCTGAAATGAAAAGTTTATTGTTGAAATGTTAAATACAAGCAAATGGTAATGGATATATATTCAACATTTGTCTGAGTGCTACTATATGTTAAAATATCAAATAAAATTATCTCGTACTATAAGTTCACTTTTCTATAGTAAATTTACTTTGAATTTAAGAGATTAAATTTAAACATATATATCTACAGGAAAAAAAATATTGATATATAGTTTATTTCTTTCTGCCACCTCTTTCCTTCAATTGCAGGTATACCACAGTATTAGGAGAGACATTGTAGAATGCTAAAGAGTTTGAATCCTTGTAAAAGATACCCTGCAAACAAATAGAAAAAAAAATTAATAAATGAAAAAGTACACAAGTTAGCTCACATCACACACACAAATGAAATAGATACAGCTTAATATATATAACATCAGGGGTTTAGATACAATTTTTCAGTTTCATTAGATCAATAAATATGAAAACCAAAAATTTAGAAAAGTGTTCAACGCCCACGAGAAAATTGCAGAGGAAGGCAAACTCTTTGAGCCCAAGGATGGAACTAGTGCCACTATCAGTTTTGAATGAACAAATTATTATACAAACCTAGCTTAATAATTTTATTTCAGAAATGCTTTCAGGATGTCCTCTTTATTTACTGATTCACGTTTTCAATATATTTTAACAAATACAGTGAAATAAAATAAAACATGTGTAACCAAAATTTAAAACCTTTTAGCTACTTATAAATAAGCATGAAATAATAACCAAGGGAGCTTAATCTGTTGTTTCAATCAGAGGGAAACCAGTTCTTTCCGTTCTTACTTCTCTTGCAGCCAGCCCCTGCAAATAAGAGGTTAAATGAACTTTGTCCAGACAGAGTTAACTCTATTGAGGGAAGCGTAATCTTGCTATTCTCGTTTTTTTTACATTGAAATAGACTAGTAATACAAACAATAACTCCTTTTCAAGCCAATGCCTAACTTAGCCCCTTGTTCTCTAAAAAAAACACATGATTCCGCTCTTTTAAGTAGAAGAAAGTCGTTAAGGACAAAATTCCAATTAACAACTTATTGTAGTGGGGCTGTAGAAATAATATTGTATCTGAAATGTTAATACAAATAATTTCATTTTAATGATACTTATATCTAAATAAAATAATGCTTACATCGCAGTGTAGCTTCTGCTTGGCAGCCGGCATTCCTATCGTCTCTGAAATGTTGGCTTTGACGTTGGCGATTGTGTCCGTGAGTGCCATGGTGAACGTCAGGGCCTGACCATTCAGCTTCCATTCCGGCTTATCAGCCAAAAGCGGCACCACCACTTTGAAGGTGACTGGGGTCTATCGAGGACAGATATTAAAATATTTAGTACAGATCATTTGGCTAACTATCGATAGTAATAATAATAAGATAAACAGAGGAGATAACTAATTACCTTGTTTTGCATGAGGAACTGAGCTTCGGGAAGAAGGCAATCTTCTGTTTTAGCCTTTTTAGTCATTGGCTCATCCTCAGCGTCTCCGGCAGCAGCAGACGCTACGTGCTTCAAAAGGTTTCCGACCTGAAGAAGATATAATTAATAAAGAAGAACTAAATATATATTAAAGTAAATTATCTGATGAATACACTAGGGATTGATGTTACTGACCTGAGTAACCTGAGGAGGCGGCTGCGGCGCAGGTGGCAGAGGTGCGGTTCCTGGCGGTGCCATGAAGGCAGGTGGAGTAGCAGCGACAACGGGGAATGCTCCTGGTGGTACTAGACATATTATTTTATATTATTATATTTAAATGTTTAACTTTTACATTACAATAGCACTTACAATTGACAGATATGATGACTAAGCGAATAGACAGATGACACAAATATCATTAAGAAATTCAGCAGGACACTATAAAAATACTAGATGTCATTCATCGCACTACAGTTTACATTATATAGTGGTATAAGCCATGATTTAACTCATATATACGTAAGTCTATTAAACGCCATTCTGAAATCGCGCACCAGTGACTATGGCCCCGACAATATTCCTTTAAAGCTACTAAAATCCTGCCTTCCTGTCATAATGCCCGTATTACATCATATTTATAATTTCTCATTACAAAACTCCATATTTCCCACGCCTTGGAAAACCGCGTTAGTGCGCCCGCTAAATAAAGTTGAAAATCCCTCCTCTCCAAATTACTTCCGCCCTATCTCCCTTCTCTCTAACCTCTCAAAACCATTAGAACGCCTAGCCCAAAACCAAATTTCAAATTTTCTAGAAGAACGTTTCCTCATTAACCCTCTCCAATCCGGCTTTCGTCCAGGCTATTCAACTCAATCCGCTCTCCTCAAAATCACCCATGATCTCCATACTGCAATTGAACAGCAAAAATTAACAATTCTGATCCTTTTAGATTTTTCCAAAGCCTTCGACCCAGTAGACCACAATATCCTTCTCGCCAAGCTAAGAAACTTACCTCTATCCAACAGTGCTCTAGGATGGTTCAAGTCTTTCCTCTCAGATCGCTCCCAATATGTTTTGGTCCCCGGTCAACCTCCCTCCATAACCCTTCCGCTATCCTGTGGTGTCCCACAGGGTTCATCACTATCTCCCACCCTATTTGCCATTTACATAAACGACCTTCCACTTCTTATCCGACATTCCCAGTATCATGTCTATGCCGATGACTTTCAAGTGTACCTATCCTTTTCCCCTTCCGATCTAATATTAGCCACCGAAAAACTCCAAGATGACCTGAATCGAATAAATCGATGGGCAATGGATAACAAGCTAAAGTTGAACGTGGACAAAACCAAGGCAATAATAATAGGGTCAAACTACTTCCTTAAAACTATTCCCCATAATCCAATCCTTCTAAACAATAATCCTATCAAATTCTACCCAACTGTCAAAAACCTTGGAATTACTTTTGACCAGACCCTTTCTTGGAAAAACCATATCTCTGAAATTTCTCGTCGTACCTTCTCCACCTTAAAGCGTCTCAATTACCTTTGTCACCTGTTCCCTTTTGAAATCCGTAAACTCCTAGTTTCTTCCTTAATTTTCCCCCATTTTGACTATTGTTGTTCGGTGTATGGGGGTATCTCTGGGGATCTCGAAGCAAAATTAAAGCGGTTGCTTAATTGCTTCGTTCGATTCATCTTTGGGATCCCTAGAGATGCTTCGGTGACCCGATATTACGAAGAATTGAAATGGCTCTACCCTTCCTACCGCCGTAAGTACGTCCTAGCATCTTTCCTTTACCAAGTTATCCAATCCCGTCGACCATGTTACATTTTCGATCTCCTTCAATTCAAAACCACAGTCCTCTCCCGCAACACCCGTTCTCGGCTCTCTGATCTATATACAGCATCCCACCGAACTGCAGCTTTTGACAGAGCTTTCGTGATCCGATCCTCCTCCCTTTGGAACTCTATACCTTCTTCCATTGGTCGTTCCAATAATCTTCCAACCTTCAAATCCCGTATATTCCAGCACCTATTATCCCTACAATTCCCAAAAAATCGAAAATAGTAGGGGATCAGTACTGACTTAATGCTCTCTTTATTCGATGAATGAATGATGTTTATAGATGTACATTTGTGTGTGTTATTTTGTATTCATATATTTGAGTGTGTGGAATTTAAACCACGTACATATGTATTATTAATGTCATATAGATAGATATTAAAAAGGACAAAAAGGGATGAAAGGTAAATCTCGGATAATATTGTTTAATCTTTCTTTTTTGTTTTTTTTTTTGGCATAAATTTGATATATGTGACCATAAATTTGTTTCTCTTATATAATTATTGTAAACTTATTTTAATTTTTTTTCTTTCTTTTCTTCTAATATGTTTTTGAAATACTGTTATTGTAGGTAATTCACATTTTTTATTTGTTCATTTTTTTATTCGTTCTCACTAATTAAATTAATTGTAATAATTAATTAAAAGTAATTATTTAACACTCTAAGATTTAATAGCTTACAATGCCTGTATTGTTATTCTATAGGGACTCGTCCCAGAATAAATAAAGACATTATTATTAAGTCAGAACTGAAATGACTAAATGTTATTATTATAATAAATCATGTAATTCATTATTTTATACCTCTGTTTGAAAATTTCTTATTCATTTCCAGTTGAAAAATTGTTTAAAGACTAATATTAATAGTCTATGTAATTAATTTAAAAACCAATTTGACTTTCTCAAATTAAATACAATGTAAATTTTTAAAAATTATTTTTTTACTTTTCTGTTGGAATTTTTTATTCACCTAGAACTAATGGATAAAAAAAAACTTATATTTTATTGTATAGTGCGTAAGTTAAAAAATAAATGAATATAGTTAAAAAAATTAATGTCAATAAAAATATGTAGAAACACAGCACTAGCATTATGTATAGGAGCAAAAGTAACAAGTTTATCATATAATTTACTAAATGAACACTGACCCATGAGCGGTGGGCGGAGCGGCGCTGGGACCATCATTATGGGCGCCTGAGGGACGAGACCTGGTGGAGGCGGCAGCGGAGCTGGCGGAGGAAGTGGAGGCACCTTTGGGGGAGGAGGTAGCGGCGGCGCCTTGGCCTGGACGACCATCTGAGGGCCTCCGGGCATCTGGTTCGCTCCGCTGGTGTTCCCCTACACAATAAAAACAATTAATTTCTCTGCTCACCCACATTGGTAAAAAATAAAATTTTAATACATGGTTACAAACATATACTAAAAATTGACTTGATGAGACTAGGCTGTACAACTTTGGTTTAAAAATGACTAAAAGATCAGAATTATACTATAAACTGGAGGAGCAATGCTATGCCAATTACCATAATGTTCCAGACTATAAAGATCGTTGGCCGCTTATATCAGCCTTCTCCATCTCGGTCAATCCTGGGCCACTGATTTCTAATATGGTACATTAAGCTCTGCAGCATGTTTGTTGACCCTGTCTATCCATCTGGTCTTTGGCCTCCCACGTGGTTTTTATTGTGGCATTCTTATTTGTGTAGAGGAGTCCTATATATGGAGTCCTTCAAACTACCTATCCCTGCCTATCTTGACCTTCTTGCCTTCATATAATGCGATATCGCCTTACCAGTTTCCATGAGCAATTCCTTATTGGTCCTGTCCTTCTCCTCCACGAGTTTAGACTCTCATCCCATACCGCTCCAGTTATTGTGCGAAGGATTTTCCTTTCAATTCAATTAATTCTGCTTTTCAGGATTCAGTGAGAGCTCAGGTCTCACAGCAGGCTTTATTACAGCATTGTACACCCATAATTTTGAATTTCTAGAGATTTTTCACAAAATTTTAGTACTCTTGAAAGAGAGAAGAATGCTCTATTTGTGTCTGTTATATCTGGTAACTGGTATATCTCTATTTATTTCTAATTTGTTGAGATTTTTGTGGAGCCAAGTATAATATAATGGTGCATATATTAATTAAAAAATTGTAATAAATTTAATTCCATTATACCTTAATATAAATATGATCCACAAATTAAATTTTATACTGCATTTTGATTTCAATAGGATATTAAGTTAAACTAATCAATGCTTTTTTTTTTTATATGTATATATAAAAACGGAATTAATCTGCATATATAAAAAATAAAATAGAACATTAGTTAAAAAATACTGACTGCTCCAGGAACTGGCTTTGGTCCTATTTTTTCTTTCTCTTCGTCTGGAAGCAATCCCTTGACCTTGTGGATCTGGTGAATCTGCTCCTCGATGGTGATGTTAGCCCTTGCAGCACGGGTAGCGGCCTCTACGCTCGAAGTGTGCCCGTCCCATGTTACCTTAAAATTAAAAAGATTAGTGTGATTAAAAAAACGGTAGTTTTTCATTGAACCACTTCTTTTTTTATTTTATTCTAAAATTAAGACAAATCAATAAACATTTTATAAGTTAGAGTAAAATAATTAAGTAAAATGAGGATTTGCCTTGGTTTTGAATAAAAACTGGGAGGTTATTGTTATTGGTATTGTACAATACAGAACCTCTCGGAACTATGCTTATTACCTTATCATCCTTCTTCTTATCCTCTTCACCAATCTTCTTACCAATAGCTGTTTCTTCATCACCCACACCGAAAATATCTGTTCTTCTCTCGGCAAGTTGTTTCAAGCTGGCCTCAATTGCAGAGCCTGAAAAATAAATTGCATTTTAACAACAAATTATAAAAAGACCAAGGCAGTTAGATGTTTTGAAAATTAATTCCAATTTGAAACTTAGTTCGATAATATTGCAAAAAAACAAAACAAGCACGACGATAGATAAATGGAGAAGTTTCACGGTATTATAGAGGATCTAACCGGCAGTGGCCTTACCTCCTGCATAGACTGTCTCTTGGTTAATTCTATCTTGAATGTGTTTATCTCGTTGCTCGACCCAGCGTGGATCCAACAGGCCGATTCTCATGTGCTCTTGCACCTTGTTGGCGGGGATCTTTTCGCTCGTCAGTGGAGAAATAAGATAGTTATCTGCACCTTTCGAAGTCTTCTGGTCTGAAATAACATGGGTAATTTAATTTTCTATTCGATTAGATCTATGAGGTAAAGTAATGAAAAATATTAATAAAAAATTGATATTAATGATAAGCTGAATATAAATAACACTAACAAATAATATTCATACAATTGACTCAAGACTTACTCTGCTTAGGATTGTATCCTTTCTTGACGATAACTTTATCCGGAGCGGGAGGAAGCGGAGGCTGCATTGAAGGCTGGGCAGACAGTTTCTTGCCATCGCCAGGGTTTTGTAGCATTTGCTGTTTTTGAGCAGATGCCTGTTGTTTCTCTCCAAGGGATTGGTCTCTTTGCTCATCGTCTTCATCGCTATCGCTGGATGACTCTTCTTCCATATCTTGGACCTGATGAATAAACATGAAACAAACAAATAGTTATTTTAAAATAATGAAAATTCCGCTAAGAAAAAAAAAATTAAATATATTAAGATTTACTATGGTTTTAATTCATAACTCTAATTGAACAAGATCTATTTTTCAGTCGGTTATGAAATTTGGGAATTCAATGCTAATTTATGCCAAAAGATTTATAGATATATGATTGGCAGCTTTATAAACCTCTTTGTAACCGCATGTTCTCAATTTTTTTTATTTCCTTCTTTTATATCTGATATACATTATTCGAGTGTTGTATATTATTTTACTGTCGACCAATCTGCTGATTTTCATTGTTTTAATATGACATGTATGGATAAATATATATAGAGAAAAAAAAATTGTCATACTCCATGTTACAAATAGTTTTTATGGCTTAAAAGTGATTCTCATTAGGTTGACCACGAAGGTCTTTCAGTTCAACTGAACCTTGGAGTTAATGTTTAGAAAATCAATGATGTGGTTCAAGTAAATAGCCAATTTACTGTCAGGGAATGCAAGTTGGACATTGTAGTTATTATTTAAAATAAGTCACTTAAGTTTTACATGTTTTAATTATTATTAATAATTATATTTGTTATTAATATTAAGAATATGTGCAACACAGAATTAGCAGTATTTGCTAAGGTGTTAATTCACAGATTTTTAAATTAATAAGGATCATGAAATTTAATAATCATTAAATTTATTACACTTAAAAATATCAAGATCATGAAACGTAAAATGTATGTTTAATTTTAAAAAATATCGAAGAAATATATTTGAGCAATATTGATCCTTAAAATCTCGGAGAATAGTAAAAAGTCTATATAATACGAATCAGAACAGTAACAACTTTATAAGATAACAGTTTGAAAAGTAACAAGTTTATATTGTAACAGTTACAATAATAACAAGTTAATATGATAACAGTTACCTAAGAAGGACCATACCTGAGTGTTATCTCCCTTATCACCAACTGTCTCCTCTCTTTCATTGTCCTCCTTCTCTCTCTCTTCGTCACTACCTGCTCCTTCCGTCAGATCTTCTCCTCCATTTTCTAAAATTCGTTCCTGAAGCAAGAAAATATGATTTAAGTTTCTGAAATATTATAGCAATAATAAATAATGTAAAAAATAACATAAAAATTATAATTACCTGCATCAAGACCCTGGCACCAACCTCGTCCGGAGTCGTAGGTGGAGGGAAGTTTCCTACCTCGCCTGGAATATAGTCCACCGTCTCGACAACAACAAAGTCATGCCAGTCTATCTGAGCATAAGCCACTATAAAATAGAAATAACAGATGATAATTAAAATAAAATATATTAATATAAAAATCCACAGTTTAAGAAAAGATATGACATACATATACAATGACACGAAATTATTTAAAATTTACTAAAACCATTTAAAATTACAACACCTTGCTAATATAATTTTTATAATATTTGAAATAAATATAAAAACCATTGACACTTATATTGTAAAATAAGTGGTATGTTTTGCAGGTTTTCACTCTGAGTTGAGTCACAACAAGTTTTAACTACTCTTTTAGGTTTCCACGGCCACTATTATTACAAAAGACTTTGTTGGTTTCTTCTGGTTTAGACAGTGTCGATAAATTTTTCGCCAACCATGCTGCTGACTTCTTCAGGGCTGAAATGAGAAGGCTCATTGTCATTTTTCTTTCCGCTGGCGCACGTACACTTATTTTTTCACGGTCATAAAAGTGGATTACATTTATTTTTTGTTCTAAATTGAGTCTCTTACGTGAGGGAGACATTTTCAGCCGCCTGCCACGAGGGTTAGAACAGAACTAAATTTTAATAAAGCAAGTTCGAGAATAAAAAAAAAAGTATTTATGTGGAAAACCTTTACTCAAAAGTAAACACAGCTGTCCCTGTTTTCTTAGACCGGAAACAATTAGTTGTCTAAGTTAGAAACGGGAAAGGGATAAAGTCATACTGTCCGTCTTTTAGAGGTTTTTTTTAATCGATTTATAACCAACACAGCCTGTCCGTGCCCGTTAATGAGAGGTTTCGTTAAATAGAGGTTCAAATGCCTTAAAAATTGTATTAAAATGTTGGTGCAAAAAAAATCGTCCGGTAATGGGGAGTGACCGCCATTTAGGGGTGTCCTTTAGTAGAGGTTTTACTGTATAGCAAATCAATATAAAAATATCACATTTACCTCTCTCTTTTTCAAGTGCTTGTTCCTCCTTCCTCTTCTGCAGCTCTTGGTAGTGAAGCCAGTCCGCACGGTACCTCACTTGTTCCAGGACCCCTGTAGGATTGGAACACTCTTCCTTCAGGCGGGACATCAGGTCTTTTGGAGGAATCAATACCTGAAATTCAATAAGGTTCATTTAGTCAAAGTAAAGCTAAACGAACAAATTAAGATAACAATAAATTTATTCCTTAAGGAAGTATTATGAAAATTTCAATCAGGAACTAATATTCCTTTTAGTGTTTATTTAAAATATCCTCTTCAGTTTATTCTTATTCTAATACAATTTCCAATCTCACAGTTAGTTGGTTACATCTTAAGATAATTTAAATAAATAAGCTATATAAAAGTCCTGAAGATATAACTTTTAACACACTATTAGGAAACTTTTAATTTATTAATTTAGTTTAAGATTTTTTTTTTAAACATTGCTCCACTTTTTAGTCAAAAGCCTTCATAATGTGGCTCATAATTTCTTTATCATAAAATTATTATCTCCCAACTTATATTTCAGATATAAGTTCATGCAAAAGGAAATTTCTACAAACTGTTATATGAAGTTATACACAATCCTCTCTCGTTCACTTAATATATGCCTAATGGTAATTGTTAATATGTTTTTTTTTTTAATTTTCTAAAAGTTTATCACATATTCTTAGCATCAGAGTATTGCATTGATAAATTATTTTTACAAAATAAAAGCTTACCTTTGTATATTGCTCAAGTAGTTTGGTGAAATACAAAAACAGAGAATGCTGCGGCCGAAGGAAATCAAACTGATAATTCCTTTGTTCTCTGTTCATGAGGTTAGTCAAGAATTGTCGTCCATTTCTAGCTACGAACTGTGCTGTCAACTTTACTATATCCCTAAAATATATAACAGTGAAATTAAATATGAAGAAAATTATTTAAAAAACAAAACAATTTAGACTTTAAAATAAAATAAAGACTTACAAATCAAGAGCAGAGATGGAAGGTGGATCGGCCATGAACTCATAATCTGGAGGAGGGTCTTTGGGCACAAACGGTTGCTCTGTAACTTGCTTTAAGATTTCTTGCTGTTTCAATTGTGTAGCGGAGGCTACCGTCTTCTGTTGTACGGGTGGTGGAGGTGGTGGTGGTTCAGCTCCTAGAGCAAAGCAGATTTTTATTTTCAACAAAAGAAAGGTGCAAAAAAAAAAAAATTAATATTTATTTATATGTGCAATATCTGGTAAGTTAAGTTATTATTCAAAAGTGTAGGATGGATCTGATCCATATCTCTATATCAAGTCTATTTGAACCTTTCCCAACTGTAACCTTTTACAAATCAGATGCTACCCTTTCCAAAGCAAATATAACACTTTACAACTCAATTGTCACCCTTGAAAATGTTTTGAAAACTTACCTTAATGGGGAATGGGCGAATTTAGAGCCTCAGAACTCGCCAGGATAAAATCGTCACAACTATTGTTAGGAAAAAAATGAGGGAAATAATTTTAAAAAAAAATTGTTATTGTTTCTGAGAAAGTTTGCTTAAAAAAAGTAAAAACATGTAATCCCAACTTAACAACAGTATCTTCATAGTTTTGGCAATAAAATAATAAACATAATAATATTATTGTTTACAAAAAATTAAGGAAAAAATTTATAACAAAAAGCTTATTTTTTTTCTCAAGAAGTAAATAATAAAAAAAAAATGAAAAAATGTAAACTGTAATGCAAAATTTTTTTTTCAAAATCGAAGAAAAAAACTGTTGATAACTTCAGTTTAAGTAGTATTACTTTCTCAGAAAAAATGCATTTTTTTTTAATGGTTTCATTCAAAAAGGAATAATTATTTATATTTAATAACAAAAATCGTTGATTTTCGAAAATTGTATTAATTTCATTCATTTACTGCTTTGTGCCAATAATAGTATTAAAAATACAGTCATGATTTGTCCCGTTGATTTCTGAAGCCTTAACTTCGCCCATTCCACAGTACGTTAAATTTTCAAAACATTTTCAAGGGTGACAATTGAAATGGAAACGGTTACAATTGAAATAAAAAACGTGACACTTGAGTTGTAAAGCGTTAAATTTGCTTTGGAAAGGGTTTCAACTCATTTGGAAAGGGTTACATTTGAATTGGAAAGGGTTGTTTGTGACTTGGAAAGGGTAGCATTTGATTTGTAAAAGTTTACAGTTGACTTGGAAATGCTATATATTTCACATTAATAAAAATTAAAAACAAAATGTAATAATTAAGTAAAATGAAGCGTTACCTTTTCCATCCTTAAATTCTTTAACTTTATGCTGATAATAGGCATGGTAAGGGTCTCCGGTATTGAGGAAGTTAAATTTGGGATTTCCCAATTCGTTTTGCCTTATCCTAGATTCAAATTCTGGTCCATTACGGGCCACAAAGCTGGCAGTTTTATCAACAATATCTGTTCCAAGGTTGAGGAAAATTTATCCTTAAAAAAATTTATGTCAAAACACAATATTTTTCAAAATAACAAACATTACAAAATTAATAACTGGATAATATTGAAAAATTATTTCATTACACTTTAAGTATTTTCAACTTTACATTCAGGTTTCTTATTATATCATTCATGATTAAATTATGAAATTAATTTAATTATGCATAAATAAACCTGTCCACAATGCATGTCAATTTTTCTTCAAATTGAGCATAGAAACTCCATCATAAATTCAACCATAAACATAATATAATAAACTTTTTAAATTGATTAATTTTCAAGTTATTATGGGTCTACTTCAGTAAAGTATGTATACTTATAGGCTACAAAATCTTTAAACAGCCATCACTGTAAATGTAAGGCGGAATAAGTGAAACAGTTGGAGAAGGCGATTAATTCTGAGGATATTGTTTTCCTCACTAACACATGATCTACGTTTATTCCATCTAACCAATACTGTTGTTAACTAATACTTAGGTTATGAACATTAAATGTGTACCTAAAGTATTATTAATCTGTTTGTTAACTATAGTGTTTTTTACTGAACTTTCTATGCAATATTTCTAAAACTATAATTCATTGAAAATAGGTCATAAAATAGTTTATGAAAGTTCTATTAAATAAATTTAGATTTTCCTGATTGAAAATGATCGGCTGGTGGTTTGTACATCTTCAGAGCCAGCGGAAGTCAATAGCTGTGAATATGATCTCTAAGAGTGTATCAAGCTTTTGAAAAGGCTGTCTTGAAGGAATTTTTCCTAATCCTCCCCCCTAAATGGTTCTGATTATGGTTTGTTTTAAACTCTATAAAAAAGATTTTTTTTAATGGTGTGTTTAACTAACTTCATCGGGAGGCTCAGTGGCTCCTTTGGCAGAAATGTCAGCTGCTAGCATTGGATGAATAAAATTAAAAGTGTTTATCAGCGGCTCCTCTGGCAGAAATGCCACCTGCTGGCATTCGATGAATAAAATTAAAAGTGTTTTATCAGCGGCTCCTCTGGCAGAAATGCCACCTCCTGGCATTGGATAAATAAAAATAAAGAAGTGTTTAAGAACTAACGAGTACCTTTATTCCATTTTTAAAAAAATTAATGCAGAGCTGCAACAAGCATTTAAAGTAGACTAATAGCCCAATATCAGACATTCTAAATTGTACTACAGGTAAATCATATCTTGTCATTACCCTCTAGTTCCTTTTCCATTATCTTGGATGAATATTAAACCAAAATGGTCAAAGTATATTCTAAGAACCTCAAATAATGACTACCACCAACTGACTTGTTTACAATACTAAAAAATTACTTTATTATTCATTTAAATACTTCAAAGTGGTGATGTTGAAGTTTCTATATTCAAAATTGAAATGTCTATATCATGTTCAAGCATTATCAAGTAATTAATTAATATTTGAGAAAAAATTCCCAACTCAAAACACAAATTAGTTTCACTAATTGCCTTGGCATCTTAGGTATAAAAACATAAATGCAGCGTTTTTCCAAAACAAAAATAAATCATAAAAGTTTGATTGTGTACATTTGGTAAATCACAAAAGGATACTCCTTACTTCAGGTGGTGGGTAAATAATTCCAACAATTGGCTTGGTTGTCGGTTGAAGTATTGGTTCCTCCTTCTCCATTGCAGGAGGAGGAGGAGGTGGTTGGATAACATCTATAGACGGCATTTAACCGATCTCCATGCACAAAATAATCAGCAGAACAAACTTTTCCCTTCGGGCATTTGTCAAGCAACTAATGCAATCTGTGAACTTCTTCCATAGCCTTCTAGATCGGGTGTCATAACCAAACGAGTCATCTCTCATAAGCGTGAAAATCATTTTTAAATATAAAAACAATTTTCCCATATTAATAATATGAGTAAATTTAAAACTGGTCAAATTTAATATTTGAAATCACGATATAATAAAAGCTAATTTGGCCAGAAGTTGTTAACAACTGATGCCTGCTATGTAGTTAGCCTTGGGTATTTTCTATCACTGACGACGAGCCAGTGCACTTGTATTTAGATTTGTCGATTTTCACGTAATATTTCCAAGATGATGCAGGGAATGTCATTTGCCAGTCTTAGGAAGCACACAGCGGTAATTTTACGGATATTTACCTTTACTATATGTTAACATTAATGATAAGGAATCAATTATTGGTGTTGGTTGATGTTTAGTTATTTTAATTTTATTTAATCATTTTATTAATTGGATTGTGTTTATTGCAGTTGATTCCTCTGTTTGTGTGCGTTGGCATAGGCTGTGCAGGGTCGATGTTTTACCTTGGAAGGCTTGCCTTCAGAAACCCTGAAGTATCATGGAATAAGAAGGGAAATCCAGAACCATGGCAAGAGTATGAAAAGAAACAGTACAAGGTTTGTCAATATTATTTCAGAAACAGTTAGTTGTTAATATGAAATTTGAGGGATTTCATTCCTAATATTGATTTCATATCAATAATCTTGTGTATTATGCTACACCAGGTTAAAAGTTGAAATCAATCTATATTTTTTGTTATTATTAGCATCACTGGTCAATTTTTATTTAAAATTGTATCTTATTGTAAAAAAGAAATGTTGAAATTTCCACTTTTACAACTTAAAGTATTGACTATTAAGTAAAGGTTATTCCTATTGCAGTGAATGATGGAGTATATTCTCTTAAATGATGAATGACGGTATTATGGATAAAAACCCCTTGTACGATGCAGTAGTTTTTATAAACTACTGAATCTATTTGCCTAAGTTTGAAAATAAGTATTGACAATATTTATATATCTTTTCTATCCCTACACATATTGCAGTATCTGTTGAGGAAATGAAGATTCTTTTCAACAAATTCATATATTCCAACCTTAGCATATTTTAATCTGTTCAGAACAGATTTTTTTATTAAAATTAACAAATCAAAAATCACTGACTACTTGACAGCTCTTTTATATTATCATTTTTTGATAAGGGGTGTCTATTTTGTTGGAAAACTGTATAATAACCGTTGACTTTAGAAAGCACTTTTTTGAATGGTCTTTTCCATTGTAGTTTAGCCTCCTAGTATAATTACTTAGAGAATCATACTTATTGATCTCCATACACAAAATCACCAGAACAAACTTTTCCCTTCGGGCATTTGTCAAGCAACTAATGCAATCTGTGAACTTCTTCCATAGCCTTCTAGATCGCGTGTCATAACCAACCGAGTCACCTCTCATAAGCGTGAAAATCATTTTTAAATATAAAACAATTTTCCCATATTAATATTGTGAGTGAATTTAAAACTGGTCAAATTTAATATTTGAAATCACGATTGAACAAAAGCTAATTTGGCCAGAAGTTGTTAACAACTGATGCCTGCTATGTATTTAGCCTTGGGTATTTTCTATTGCAAGTTGGTTTTATCATGTAACAGTTACCTACAATTATCTTTCTGCATTTCTAATGACAAATGCTCAATTATGGTTTTTATATTTCTTGTGTGGATAAGAGATTGGAGGCGAGTTTTTTAAAATTAGTATTTTAGTTTTAAACGTTGGTAGGGCTTAGCCATAAATTTGTTAAAATGAAATAAAAAACCAAGGGAGTTATTGTTAGGATCTGTTGAAAAGTAGACATTTTTCATTATTGAAATATTAATAACATTGCAAATGACAACTTTCTTACATACTATTACCCAATCGGTATTCTTTATTACATTTTAAGAGATGTTACGCCACTGCTAATAATAGATCTCATTGACATGTAGATGACATAAGGATTTAATTATTTTCTGGTAAAAATAAAACAATACTGAGAATCTTTCCTTAGCCTTCAAAAGTTGCCACGCTTTTTTTTTTTTATATTTTTATGTTGTACTGTGATTCATAATAGCTTCGTTACATTTAAATTTTGTATTAGTTATCTCGTATGTCTAGGTTATAAAGTCACCTAAGACATTCATATTCTATTCTAACTTTGAGTTCTTTTAAATATTTATCAAATTATCATTCGTGATGTTTTTCTATTGTCTTGACAAGGGGTGTGCATTATATTTTCGCATGTAGTATGTTCTGTATGTAGTTTTTGGAAATACATTTTATGTAATGAAATCATTCCACATAAAAAAAAAAGTTGGTGACTTAAATTTGACATATTTAATTTCAAATTTTATTTTTTTACATGTCTATTGATTATCAAATTTAATATTGTGACGACTGCTTGGGAAATTCCTTTTATTAATTATTCACCAAAAAAATTTAATGGCTATTAAATATTGTATGTTATGAATTTAATCCTCATTGGATAAGGTTAGTGCCTCGCTCATTAATACCAATTTTTATTTATTTATTTTTTCAATGATCGACTTAATTAGTAGAACAATATTTCTGGAAGCTGTTTCATGGAATGCGTTGAAATACTTATAAATTTTAATTTTCAAGGCTACGGAACATTTTCTGATTATTAATGAACTATTTATTGAAATTAGTTATAAGAGTTCTGCTGATTGTCAATTTGTTTTTTTGAAAGGTGTGGATAAATTTATAAAGAGAAACATATATAAGAGAAGATTTTTTATTACAAGTTTTTCAAAAACTATTCTAAATAATTTATATATTTTTTCATTACTATTTGAAATTTTTGGCTCATTTGGTTTAGGTAAATAGTTATTTTCTTAGATAAATTTTGAAAATATCTTTATTCTTATATTGGTATATTTTTATTTGATATAATAATTAGTTACCTATGATTTGTGAGTTTCAAGCAATCCTAAATATGAATGTTGTTTTTTTTTTTTATAATTATTGGTCAGCCATTTTGATTTTTAAATATTTTTATTTTAAAGAGAAAAGATATGCCCCCGGCCGGGATTCGAACAATTTTATTTTTCTTTAAAATAAAAATATCTAAGTATGAATGCTTTTTATTACTTTTTTAAAAAAATACATTGTTTAATTTTTTTTCAGTTTTTCTCACCTTCTGTGGATTATACCAAAGTAGAGTCTCCAGCTCCAAAGTTTTAGGATGATTTTACTGCTAATAGAAAACATCTATAAACTGTGAAATACCATAGCTTAATTTTGTTTTTAAATTGTTTATATGAAAGATGATAGTTTTCATTGTTTTTAAATTGTTTATATGAAGCAAATAATGTCATGTATTGTATTTTTTTTCCTAATGTGAATAAATATATGTATCATTATTTCTTACTTCTTTGTACTAAATGCCTTTATCTTAATAAGTTAGATTTGTTTTTTCATTAACCTATCACATATTTCTCATGTTTCAAATTTTCTAAGCATTTCTGGAAATAAATAAGTTAAATATTTGGTCATAGTTATGCTGAAAAGGTTTCTATCCACTGACACCATTTATTGATTCTTCCCATAGTGCGAGTTTTAATATTATGTTTAAAAATTTAATTTGCACCTGGTTCTGTTAATAGTTGTTTATCAGTAGTAGCGAGAAATAATGTATTTTACACTAATCATAATTACTGGCATTGCTATTGAAAGAACTTTTCTAGCACGTGGGCTTTTGGTACTGACAAGAAGTGAACCTTGACACTCCCTCCTCTCCCACTCAGCTAAGTAAGGATGTTGTGTAGGCCTAAGGCCAAAACATGGAAAGGACAAGATTTTAAGAAGCCGCCAGAAGATTGAGAAAATTCATGGTATAGAGAACAGTGGGTCGTCACTTATCTTAGAATTCTATTAAGTTTTTGAAACTAGGAAATACAAGATAAGAAACAACTAGAAGTACTTTAGACTTGAGTTTTTATGCCACATGATAATAATGCACTCCATTCTCAGGTAATCGAGATGGAGAGAATAGAATTTATTTTACTCTTATAACAATATAGATAAACAATTATTGTAAAACTATAATTAATATTACTAGAATATCAATTTCATTCACTTTTGTTTTCCTGAAACAAATGAGTAAAAAAAATGTTGAAGGAATAATTACGGAGTAAACGGATACACTATTAGGTTTGAGTGAAAATAATTTTTATTAGTGCATTCAGATTTTTCATCAGTATTTTAGAGAATACTTTCATATATATTATTTTAAAACTCCCAAAATTTTGAATAATGTGAGAATTATTTTCTTAAATCATATCTATTTTTTTTTTTGTATTTTAACAAGTTAGTTCATATCGTGCATAAAGTTAAATATTTATGTATTGATTTGAGTTGTTTTGATTGTTTCCATAGTAGCAGTATAGTAACATACCAACTACTCTTGACAGCCTTGCATTCAATATTCTAAAGAAACTACTTTCTTTCATTGTAGATAGTTATTAAAGCCACAAACTTGACAATGGTAAATTTTAACATAATATAACCATATTTAAACAAATAGTTTTGTTTTTTACAAAATGTAACTAGGATTATATTTGTATTGTCTGTCATTCTATTAAGGAGGATCTTGGTTTGAACGAATATCACGTAAATATCATAAAGGGCTATATGCAATTTGCCAAGTACCAGAGAAGTCAGAATATACAATTCATTGATATGTCATTTCAGGATATTGTTGATGCAAGGTTGGTACTATTGAAATTATATTAAATCCTTTTTTTCAATGTTTCAAAATTGACATAATAGGTGAATTGATAGTTTTTTGAAGGCATAATAAATTAAACAGATGCATAGGATTTATTTCTATTTATTCGAAATAAAATTTGGAACATCCAATCAATAAAATAAAATTTAAATATTACATGTATATTAACATAACAATCGAGAAAGGATAAAACACAATTGTTATATTAACAGAAGATATAATCATAATAGAGTAAATTGTTCAGCATGCAGCTGATAGACATAGTTTCAATTGGAAATAATGTAATTGAAAATATACAAATCATGCTGATATGGCACCGCAAAAATTGCTAGTTAGGTATAATAGCACAATACATACATTTTTTTTTCAGATATTCAGAAAGCTACAACTTTTCATTTATTTTTAAAGTCTAATATTAAAAATTTGACTGAAAACAATTATCACTTCAAAAGTAATACACAATCTATTAAACATGCAAACCCATATTAAATAATTATAATATCCAATCCATTAAACAATTTTGTTTAACCTAAAATCATTCCATGGTTTCAATAGATTGACAGACACAACCTTTACAAGGGACGAGGTCAAGGATCTTCTCGAGAATTTAAAAGATTTAGTTGAAGGAGAGGTCGAAGCAGACCTCATCGACATTTCTCACACTAACGTTCTATTGTTTAGCCAACTTTTAAAACAAGCTGAAAAATGGCATCTAAGGATGTCAGTAGATTTATCAGAAATTCAGAACAGGTAAAACTTCTTTCCTATCAGTTAATAAAAATTAACAATTTTCCTCATTAAAGATATGTAGCCAACTCTATTGTAACATTAATTTGTGATTTATCTGAAACAATATAATTTTTGCTTTGCATGTAACTAAAAAAAAAATCCTTATAAGGAATACCCAATATAAACTAGTCACATTTCTATTTGACAATAGGGAACTGCTCGATAAGGTTAAGCTCTTGGAGGAAAACGAAAATAAGATTAGTGTAGAGAAAAAAAAACTTCAACCACTTGTAGAAAGTAATGGAACAATGGAGCTTTTAAGGATTGAAATTGATAGGATCAAAAAAGAAAACGAAAAATTGGAATCAAACCTGCAATCGGCTGAATTGAAGGTCTTTCTCTGTAGTTTCACAAGAGTTTTTGCTTACTCAACAATTTCTCAAAGTTATATATATTTTATAACCTTTTTTATTAAAATTATTTGTAGATAAAGGAGCTAGAAAATGAAAAGGAACAGATTACTCCAGAAAATAACATTGAATTAACAAGTGATGAAAAAGCAGATGACACAAACACTGCAGAAAATGTTAACAACATTGAAAATAATGTAACTTTTTCTGGATACTTACATTTCAAATCATTTAATTATTTATATTTTTTACGATTAACTTACATTTTACAGAAACAAGATTCTGAGACATTACTAAAAGAATATGAGAAAATACTACGCGACCAATTGAGCTTAGAATTGGAATCTATGAAACAAGAAATGATAGCTGTACAATCACAATTGTCACTAGCAGAACAGGTGATTTATAATTTTACTTTACACTATGCTAGCTCCTTTAATATACTGAAAGAAAATTATAACAATTTTGTAGGAACTCGAAAGGAAATTCAACCAAACGGCAGCCTATGCAAACATGAAAATGATGATAAACAAAAAAAATGAGCAAGTCAAAGAACTGAGAACACAACTTCTCAAATACCAGCAGGAAGGCGATAGCCAAGAATAGTCTATAATCTATGTAATTACAATTGTAACTACAATTACAATAACAATATAATGGAATAATATTACCACAATTGTAAATTTTGTGCTCAATTAACATCACTTCAAAATACCAAAACGATTAATGTTTTATTTCTTCTGATGCGATTATCAATTTACAATTGAGCTACACTCGACCAAGGTTACCATAAAGGAGACTTAAATGAAGCATAACAAACATAAACTGTTTTATTAAAATATATGTCAAAAATATATATATTTTTCACAGGACAAATGAAAAAAAAAACAAGCTAATAATAAACTTTCATGGGTCTCCTAGCAACAAAAATACGTGTAATAAAATCAGTATTACAGTAATCGAAACATATAACATATTGTAAACAGAAATAACAAACAATTCTAAAAAAAATAAATAGAAAAGTATAAATATATTTATATATATATATATATGTACAATAAAGCAAGTTTATAGTTTGTTTCGATTTCTCTCTCAATCAAAATACATGTTTAAAACACATGTAAAGGCTTAAATATACCAGGTATAGTAAGGCTTATAATTCAAACTCAAAACTCATCTCCAAATATCTAAAATACAAATTGTTTTTCCTGTTAACTGATTAGCATACTCACTAATGCACATGTTAAAAGAAAACACTAAATGGAAATGTAAGGGAACGAAAAATTGTAAATCATAAGATATCGACTCACACTCCCTTAATATAAAAGTATAAATGAATTAGATATCAATAAGTTAATGAGAGTCGGAAATGATATATGTACACAATGAAGGAAGATAATAAGAGGAGACACCATACATTCCAATCCGTATATTCACTATGGAGAATTATCTACTCTGGGAATTTTTCTAGACGATCCTTCATCTGCCGAATCCACGTTCAAATCTCGCTTTTTATGGACATTTTTCTTATCTTTTTGCTGGTGCAGGTACCTCAAAAGTATGTTGGTCTTCTCAGTGACTATAACTTGTTCCGAAGGATGGTCCTTAGTCGTGAGATAAACTGAAGGCCTCTTGGAAAAGGCTTTACTACTATGAGAGTCGGCGTGAAATCTCGAAAAATTCTTCTCGTCATACGAGGGCAAACCACTGATAAATTCCGATATCACTGACATTACTGAATTTTAAAGGCAACCACCAATGGCCACAAAAGCGATAAATGTTCTCTTGCCCGATCAGAAACAGGATGAGGCGCTAAGATTTAAGGATAATTAGGTTCCGACCTCTTATACATGGAATAACAGAATGGTGGGTACTTTGTTTATAGCGACGAGCCATATGGGCTTGTTTCGTCGGTTAGCCATCAGCTGTACACCGCCTCCAGGATCTAGGAGGCAGGGGGGCAGGAGATATAGGAGGCAGGGGGGGCAGGAGTTATAGGAGGCAACCGATATAGGAGGCACTGGCTAGGGCAATATCCAGCAAGCTCTTCGCTCACGTTACCGTGTTTCTCCAAGGTGAGTCCATACTCTACTCTATGTTTTTAATATAATATCTCAATACATCGTATTTATTATTTACACCGGCCCCCTCGGGTTGGGCTCTAGAATTACAGCTCCGAGCTAGGATTTATATAAAATAGTCGTTATCATTCTAAGGTTAGATTTTTTATATTTTAACAAACACTAATGCACATTGTTATTTGAATAACACTTTGTACATTTTATCATTCTCTGTTGATATTGGCGGTGATTAGGTATTTAAAATTGTTATCGTTCCGTCTCCAGTGTTGGGTTGTTCTCTCAAGTATGGCATTTCATAGATCCATTTCTAACAGCAGTACTTTCCATTTGTTGGAAGAGTTAGTTTCCATGAATTAGCCGATTTGATTTTCGAACTGCGGGGTTGAGAAAGATTGTATTTGTATAGGAATTAGATGTTTATTACTTTCATCAAAATTCAGTTGAAAGCTGTTATGTTTACATATTAGCAGGTTAACACTTTTCGTAGGTTTAAATGAAAGTTATTAATTTTGAATTATATCGAACATGTATCTGAGTAATATTGATGTCTCTTTTATTTGTTTGGGTGCCACTTTGAAGGGAAATGTTGATTCACTATAAATTTGTTCATTCAATTAACTAAAGAGATAATTTTATGATAGAAGTAATTAAAATAAGGGTGATCTCTTTTTAATTTGTACCGATATTTTATAATTATTGAATGTATTAATACAATATATTTAAGGAGTAATTTCTCCTCTTGTAATGATGATAAAGTTCGAAGCACTGATATTTTTAAGTTGTTTTTGTTAAGCCATTAATTTAAGGCTTTGATAGTATTACACCTTTCAATGTCCTACCCACTATCAAAGGACATACCTATAAATTTATCAATATTTAAGTTTAATGTTTAAGTTAACATCAATGTTAGCGAGGTTATAAGTTCATTTTAAATTTGATTTCATATTTTAGGTTATTTTCTGATTCTGATCGATTTGTTAGAGTTTTGTTGTCTATGGTTTGTTTAAAATGCGGCACCATATTTTCTAATTGAAATATAATTTGAGGTTATTTCATTAGCTTATCAGCTCTAGTATTTAAATGTTTTAGCGTAATTACTATATTTTTTTTATTCATGGTATACAATGTATCGATCTATTATTGAATGATAATATTATTTACTATCTGTAATACCCAAATTTGAAATAACTAATGAATTTTATAGTAACTTTCACAATTGTATTAAAAATAGAAATTTGTTTTTTATATAGAAACTATAATGTCTTTGTTTATTTGTTTCCAGCCTTCATTTACAATGGGGGCTTACAAGTACATTCAGGAACTGTACAGAAAAAAGCAGTCAGATGCCATGAGGTATCTGCTGCGTATCAGAGTGTGGCAATATCGACAGATGACCAAAATGCACCGTGTCGTGAAGCCCTCAAGACCTGACAAAGCAAGAAGATTGGGATTTAAGAACAAGCAAGGTATTTCCTACAAACCAATGATTTTATTGTCAAAAGAGTTTGGTACTTGTCTGTTTTGACATCAGCGGGCTCAGTTGTCACTTACCTTAACTATTTAGACTATGTCAGGTTATGCTGCCTACAATTTATTTCAAATAGTATTGCCTTTCATTATCATAGAACAGATTTTTAGGAAATTGAAAAATTGTGAAGACAAAATGAAACATTTATTACAAGCAATGTTCATTAAAAAGAACAATATCTAACTAAAATATGTTATTTTAGTTAGATATCATCATTTCTCTTTAAAATATTATAGGAGAAACATGTCTAGAAACAATGAAACCTTTATTATCTAGCAATACTCATTATAAACAACAATATCTTCATGAATTTAAACTATGAAGCACTCTTTTGTTTCTCTACATATTCCTCCAAATATCCACTGCTGAGGCAAAATCCGTCCTGTGTTGTTTTTTCTTCTAGTATATAGACTTTCGTCAATTTCTATACATCCCTGGACCTCCAATAGTTGTTGAACTTCTCTCTAATTTAAAAAGCACACACTTCACACACGTAGAGTAAGACTTGTGAGCTGTTCGTCACAAAACTTTATGGAAGTCAGTTCCTCTTGAAGAAATAGGAGAGTTGATTTTTTATCAGCAACTGTGCGAAAAATCTTCAAATTCCAAGTCATATTGTCAAAATAATATGAAAATACATTCACCTTCAACTTGACAGAAACAATTACAAAACACTTAAAAAGGTTACGATAACAGTAGAAAATAGTTAAGAAAAGTGACACTTGGTGCGCTGGCGTCAACGGGAATCCAAACAGACAAGTACCAAGAGTTTTTAAAAATTTTAATAAATGTTAGTAGTATTTGCCAATTTTTGTTGATTCCTTGAAATAGTCTTTTTCAGCCACATTTGTTCTTATTTTACAGAAGTTAGAAAGAACTAAATGATGCCAATTTCAATATCTGTATGTAGCTGTTATGTTGTGTTGTAAACCACCTTAATACTTCAAATACAATAGCTTAGGTGCTGTAGTTACTCAATGTTATTCGGTAATACATGTAATTATGGGTAATCAGTGTATTTCGGTAATCATTCGATAAAGAAATAAAAGCTTCAACTAACATTTCCTATAATTACATTTTCTTTTCCATACTAAAGCTATACTAAAATATTATAAGAGAAACAAATGAAAACTTCAAACTCATGACTGAACTTGAAGCGACAACCTGCGGAACAGGTACTCAATATTCTTACCTGCTATACCTATGTCTTATGGTTCATTATAAACTATATTCTGTGATAAAACATTTTTTATTAAGAAGTACTATCATAAATTTAACTACTCTACCTACGAATTAGTTCCTAATAGTCAATTTAGTTACCATAAGAGAGAAGAAAGTGGCCATTTTACAAATTTGTGTCAATGAATGTTAATATGCTTATAAATTAACTTGTTATATAACATAATGCCTGTAGGAATGATTACATGTATAAAGAATTATTTATAGCATATAACCATTATTTTAATGTTTAATTTTATCATTGTACTATGTACATTTTGTCATAATTTTTTTTCCATTCTCAAATCAAATGAGAATTAATAAGTTGACCAGACACTTAACGTGTTTATGTTAACATTATGTACATTTGTCATTATATATATTTTAAAACACATAATAAATTATTGATAACAACAAATTTTTCTCTCATTATCAATTTTTAATTTCTTTGTTTCAGGTTTCTGCATTTTTAGGATCCGTATCAAGAGGGGAGGTAGGAAACGCCCAGTCCCAAAGGGTGCCACCTATGGTAAGCCCAAGAGCCACGGAGTGAACCAGCTGAAACCTACCAGGAGCCTTCATGCCATGGCTGAGGTATTTTCACTGGTTTTATTCATAAGTAGAAAATAATGCAAGATTTCTGTGTGTAAACTAGAAGTTTTATTGGCATCAGAAGCCAGATTAATATTTCTGGAATTCACAACTGTAGTTAAGAACAGCAGGGAAAAAATCCATTAATTTAACAAATTAAAAAAAGAAGGACAGCAGAAAATTCATGATGAGTCTAAAAATTAGGGTTATTCATTGAATTATTTAGGTTAAGTAAGAATAATTAAAGTTATATCAAATCATTATATGCATCTTCCTAGCTATAAAGGAATTGTTAAACCAAACTATTTTCAAAAGAAAGCTATTTCAACGTAGTATTAGAACTTTAAAATATTAACTGTGGCTGGACCTAGGCCACCATACATTTGTTTTTCGTTTCATAATTTAAATCTTGACTTCCACGGGTCTTAAAGTAATAAAAAATCCTAGATTAAATTACTTTTTAAATGAAATTTGGAATATAATTTAATCTTTTAAATTTAAGTGTTTTAAATATATATATATTTTTTTACTGATTAGTTTAATATACAGTTAATCGATATAATTGAAAATTTCAATCTACTCATTTATTATAATGCTTTATATGAGTCATGAGTTATTAAGTGATTTTGTTGTTCTTTTTATAGGAGAAAGTTGGTAGGAAATGCAGCGGGCTTAGGGTATTGAACTCCTATTGGGTTGCTCAGGACGCCAGGTACAAGTACTATGAAGTCATTTGCATTGACCCAGCTCACAAGGTTAGTACCATAAATATTTACAGTTATTATAATTATTATTCCAATATAACTAATTATTGCTGAGTGTCCCATATTTCCACGTAAATATGACATACGTACACTTAAGTTAAGGTACTCAATTGGAGATTTAAAAAAATGAAGTTATCAAACATACCATTCCATATTATAACTCAGATAGTTAACCAACTGTGAACCAAATTGTTTAAACGATCAAATTTATTTTTCATTTATTAATAGATGCACTTCTTATTTACTGTTATTTAAAGGAAAAACATAATATATATTATACAATGAAGTATATGCAATATCTATTTGTTAACAAAATTAATAGAATCAATACACTTAAAAGTCAAAAGTTTGAGATACGTGGGTTCTTAAAGTTTTATTGCATTAAAATTTGTATGATAAAAGATGCTTACATAATTTTGTGATAGACTTTTTAAAACAATTATGTAAATGTTAGTGAAAATAAATACTAGTGAGCAGAAAAAATGTATTTATAAAGATAAGATCTATACTTACCATAAAGTGCGGTATGAAGGTAATGCTTGTGTTAATTATTTTGATTTCCTACATGCCTCTTTTTATTTTTCCCCTCTTAACCCTTTAGCGACCGTGAACTACTATAATAGTCCGAGCGCGCCGTGCCGTGGGGACCGTGGACTATTATAATAGTCCGGTGTCAGGTGGGTTCCACGGACCATGGACTATTATAATAGTTTTGCTTCTCCGGCGTTTCTAGACCGTGAGCTACAATAGTAGTTCAGTTCCTAGAGCCATCTAGGTGTCCGCATGACAAGCTGAAATACTTTTTCTTTACAACAGATGTCGTACAAATTCACTTTTGGCTATATTATTTTTCGTAAAGTGTGTCTGTCGTATTTCGGCATTTATCACACTCAAAAGAATTTTTAATTGTATAAATTTGTATAGACATTTCAAAAAAATAAAGTGTATAATTGTATATTTTTTTAAATAATTAAAATTAATTTACAGTAATTAAAATGTTTTTAAAAAAAAATATGTTTTTAAATTCACCGGTGCCAGTCCATTCACCATTCCAAGTCCGGATCAAAAAGGATGATGGGAAACTATAAGGAATTAAATAAAAAAACATGATTTCAGAGTCAAAAAGTAATCGGTTCAGCGGGCACGGTTGACTTTTCTACCACTCTGTCCAGCCAGCCCGCTCTGACCCGGCCGTATTTGGTCGCTAAAGGGTTAAATCATGATTTGTTTTGATATTTCTGTTGCAATATAATCTCAACATTATAATATTATTATCTTTATTTTATTGAATAGTTCTATATTATTTTTTTTTCATGGAACGTCCTTAGAGACCACGCGAATATCATTATTTTAACTTCTTTTCATACCACTTCTCTCCTTCCTTCTATATTATTTATTTATCTTTAAATTCAAATTTAAGTCCAGTACTCTCCGCAAAAATTTGCTAGAAGAAAATAAGAATTGAGCTTAATAAACATATTTATATTTTTGTGTTATAGGCAATAAGGAGAGATGCTAAGGCTAACTGGATATGTGACCCAGTGCATAAGCACCGTGAGATGCGGGGTAAGACCAGCGCTGCCAGAAAGTCCCGAGGACTTGGAAAGGGGCACAGGTACTCACAGACCAAGGGCGGTTCCAGGAAGGCCGCCTGGGTGAGAAGGAATACGCTCCAACTGCGCAGGAAGCGATAATCTTCATCACCCTTTTATACATAATGATTTATTATATTACCTTATAAAGTACGTTACTTCTGTATCTTTTCATTTTTTACCTACCCTCTCCTTAGACCATCAATAGTCTTATCGCGACAATTTAGGGTGCAATAATTGCTGTAAAGTAACTGATTTTAATTATCCGCCACAACTCATTGACGCCTCCAGGCCTCCTCAATCAGCTGCCGCTAGTTGTCACTGTGAGTGCTGCTGCTTCCAAACTCCTCACTTCTCCTACCACTTAGTCAATCCTCCGCAAATATAATATTTATGATTGATATTTTGAGTCAGTCATGCAGAACCATTTTTATTTATAGGTAAAATTTAAGATTATGGGCACATTTGGAAGCAGGAGGGTCATACCTTTTGAAAGGGTTTGTCTTAGGTTAGACTTTTTATACCAAAATACAATATTCCTTATATTCATATTCCATCACCATCTTTAAATAAAAGAAAGTGAATTATATAATAATCATTACGTTTAAAAGGGTTTGTTCAATTAACGTCACTTTATGCTGCTATGGCTATTTGGAGGATGCTACAGTGGGAGCTCTAAATTTTGCCTATCCAGGTTTAATTAGGAAAGGGATTTTTAACGAGTACATGACATCATACAGGCTTAGGACCCCCATTTAACGTCCCTTCTGAAGGATCTACTCCCTTTAAAAAATCCTAGGGCCACCTGCCGGGCTATGAACCCGCGATCTTGGGCTTAGTAGTTTGTTATGCTAACCACTAACCCCATGTTTAAAAGGACAAAGTTAATAGGGAAGCTTAAATACTTCAATGCAGGGGCACCTTGAGAACTATAGAGGCTTAATAACTGAGAAAACAAATCTTTAGGGTCTGTTTCAGGGCAAATTATGTTAAATAATTTAAATTTGCACCTTCACCGACGTTTCATATGTTACAACCCAATATTTCAGAGGAGATATACCTTGGCATCCTTGCATTGCTCACAGCTGATTAAACTTCATTATTAATAATAATAATGAAGCTCCACTAACTCGGGTGGTTGCTGAATTAGTGAATTTGTTAAATAAAATCACTAAATGAATCCAAACATCCATTTTCATTCAAGGGCTATTCTAATTGATTGCTGCTTAGGTTTATAAATTTGCTAGTGTTTAGTATGGTACTTAGGTACTTGTAATGAGAATTGTTTTCACACCATAGTAACTGAAGGATTATATATTCTTTTCTCTATATATTTACTTGTTTTCTTATTGTTTAAAGAGCTTATGGTACAAATCCAGAGTACTTATGCGCTTTGTATCTACAGTGCTATCTAGAGGAGTTTGAGGGACTAACTGTTTTGTATTTAATTTTAATGTTGGTATTAATTAGGATTATTGAGACTGTAACCATTAACTGTCAATGGATAATTATTTAAACCCAGATGAATATAAAGCTGTGAATTACTATGAATTGCAATTGTTAACATGGGTGGATTCAGCATTTTTTCAGGGGGCAGGCGGGCAAAAAAATCAACAATTACTGTTAGAAATATACTTGTAGTGTTGATGGGAAGGTTTATTAATAAATAAAAACATGACTTTAATTGGCGTAATGGGAAGAAAGATCGCTCTGAAGTGCTTTGCTATTAGCAAGTGGATGAAAGGGACGCAACCAACAAATTTCGCAATTCCAGCGAGAAATGGACTAGTTTCACTCATGATCTTTCTGTTATTTTATTCATATATTTTAACGACTATGATCATGTGACTTGGCTATAATAATGTTCTGTAATGGATTCTAACGTGCCCTTGTGCCCCCTATCCCCCCTTAAATCCGCCCTTGATTGTTAATACTAATGGGGTGAAGTGATAATGTGACTATAATCTGGAGTTTAACCAGGTTTGTATAAAAACAGTCAAGATTAATTATATAAGTTATTTGTAAATCGATAATGGGGCTAGGAGAAAAGGTTGGCTCAAAGATACCACCTTTATGTTATAAAATGAGTCGGCTAATACAACAGCTGTCTGTTGTTCACACAATTAATTACTGAGATTTAGAAGGTTGTAGGTAGAAGACATGTTTAATATAAAAATTTATTAAAACAACGTATCAAAATATGAAACAATTCGTTTAAAGATATACGACTTAAATTAAAATCCGGTTGAGAAGAAACAAATAAAACGGTTTATTCTACGACATCTGGTTCAGCTTCAACTTCCTCCTCGACTTGGGTTGGAATAGACGCTTCTTGTTGACTCGGGGCTTCGCAAGCTTCATTCTTCTCAGCATTCTTCTCGTTACAGCTTGCGATCTCTTCTTCTACTACTACTTCCGATTCAGGGGCCTCTACAACCTCCTCGACTTCTCTTTTGGCCCTTTTTTCTTGTTTCTCCTCTTTATTAGCGGTCTTTTGCTTTTTAGTCTTTTCTTTCTTGTTTTCCTGTGCTTGGGGCTCATTGTCTTTCCTTTTAACTTTTTCCGTTTTGGTTTCTTGCTTCTTCTTCTCTACTTGTTCGACTGGCTTTTCGTTTTGAGATGGTACTTCTGCCTCTTGTGCTTTGTTCTTCTTGTCTTGCTTTACTTTTTTCTTTTCAGGATTCTTTTGCTGTTTACGTTCTTCTTTTTTCCCCTTTTCTTGTTTCTTTACACCTTCTTTACCTTTCCAATTTTCTTTGTTTTCTACTCCCTCTCCCTTCTTGCCTCTGAAAGAAAAAAAAAATTTATTAATTATCTGTGATAAATAAACTGGAATAGGGTATCATATTACTAACTATCATTTCATTATCTTAGTCAGAAAAAGTTAGCCTTATTAATTCCGATTGTTTGATTTTCATTTAAGCCAGAAGTTTTCAAACGATGGTACCCTTACAGAATAATTATTTGATTACCTTTTTGGTTTTAATTATTATTAAATGTATTGACGATAAGATAAAGAAAACGTGATCAAAAATTAAGAAAAATAATTTAGAATCCTTGCTGTAGTCAAGGCGAATTCACTTGAAAAGTAAGAGGACTCAAAATATAGTTTATACTCGTCATGCACAGGCCCGGCGTTTTACTAATCTCAAGGCTGCTTATCAACCTTACGCCTCCTCCATCAAACGGTACAAATTCGTCATTAATGAAATTTTATTTTTATTATTTATGTATATTCAGAACTATGAGTAAAAGGATAAGGTAGTGTTTTGCTTTCAAATATTAACAGAAGAGTACACAAAATATTAACTTCATTATCAGTATAATCTCCTTGATCAGGTCGTAGTGAACGATCTAAAATGCTGATATTTTCTAGTGAGAATATAATGTTTTACTTATTAAAATTTTGAGATCAGATTTTTAAATAAAGATAGTTGAACTGTTCGTTCGAGATTTTTGAGAGTATCGAACGATTACTTTTAAGTCTGATACCTCTTCTTATTACGTCTAATCTGTTTTAGATGTGAAATCGAAATACTAAAAATATTTCTCATTTTATTTTAACTATTTTTTTATTTGTACTTCGTGTTTCTGATATCCTTTGTGTGGTCAGGATCAGCTTGTTTCAATAATTTAACAAATTATAAATTACCGTTATTAAAAGAACAACAGACCTTATAATAAAATTGATTCCAATAAAAACATAAACGCTATGTCTACGGGTATAACTTAAATATCTTGCAATCTTATTCACTCTTAACTACAGAATGTACTCCCTCTCCACATTATTAACTTGGCACATCGTTGGACTGTTAATAAAGGTGAAATCCAAGTATATTGAGCCTAGGTGTTGTAGCTAGGTGCCTTCTTCTACATATTAAAAATACTTGCAAGTACTTTCCGTCATGCTAAAATATAAAAAGCTGCTTGTTAACGAAAATAAAGTAGATTAATGTATTGAGACTAGAAGAATTTGGTTTTGGTTTGGATGGACGTTAAGTTTAATAATAATCTAGCAATGTGTAGCAAGGTATCTAAATACAGTGTATACCTCATGATAAATAGGAATATAAGATATAAAGTAGTTATCTATGGTTGAGATTTTTATTTTTTTTTTTTCAAGAACGGTAGCTCGATACAAATATTAAAATCTACTTCTGTATACTCAACGATTCTCTTCAATGTTTGCTGTAACCAGAAGCGTAATCAATGTGTAAACATTATGCAATTGAGTAATTTAGTATACCTATTTGTTTTGTAAGAGTTCCAACATAACTGTTTCCGTTCTCTATTTAAACATTAATTTAATTCAATAAATTAAATTTCATATAAAGAAGTATATAATGAAATATTCCATATTAAAAGATAACTTTCAAGGCAAACGTAAATTAGTCAAAAATGTCAGTAAAACATGTATTTTTATTTATTATTAGATTTAAACGTCATCGTAAAGTTTATGCGAAACTACTAAATGCTTTCTTTTATATTTTAAAATGATATTATTATTTAAAAACTCAAAAGGATAGCAAGCCTGATTTCTTTCATTTAGTGAAGACGCGAGAAGTAGATTGTACTCAGCGAGAAGTATGTTCATGAACGACATGCTCTCCTCCATAGCATCAAAAAAATTAATATATGTATAAGATTTTAAACCTAAAAAGTTAAAACTTTGTATACTTTCACTTTGGAATATCCAATAAAGACAGATAGGAACCCTTTTATGCACTTTTTAAAAGTATTCCGAGAAATATAGACATACGGTCTAGAATTGCGTGAAAAAGGTCGTTCAAAATTGAACGTTCAAATTGAAAAACGAATTTTTCTCTATAGCCTTTAAACATTTTTTGAAACTCAGTAATCACTGAACAGATGAGTTAACACAACTATGTACACTTATTTAACACTAACGAATAAAAACAGTGATATATTGTGGCGAAAAAAATAGCTTATGGTTAGAAGAGAGAATAGGGGGTAAGCTTATGGGGTACAACAATTTTTTTTTGCATGGAGCGCAAAAAAATAAAAATGAAAAAATAATAGATCTCACCCTTCCTATCTGGGAGATTGGTCTTTAACAACTCGAATACCAATTTGTGTTTTAATCTTCTTTTTCTATTTTATTGGTAAAGAAATTTTAAAAAAAACTTTAACAAGGCATTATTATTGAATCTTTGCGATCGGTATAAATTCTTTAAAGTATTTATTTGTGCTATGGTTATATCTGATAATGCAACGCACTGACCGTTATGTGACGATTTGGAAGAAGTTGACAGCATCAAAATGGAATAATGATTTAACATATCATTAATCTTAAGTTTCAACTTTATTATGATGGAAGTTGAAAGTTATCCTTTTATATCCCTTTATTTATTAAATGACCACATGAGCATTACATAGTTAATTTAGGGCTGGTAGCAGAAGAAATAAATATCAAGCTTGTTCAGAATTTCAAATAGTACTTGAACATTGCGAAAAAAAATGTTAACTGGAAAAGGGGTGATTAATATAATAATGGTCCAAAAATATGTAGGGTGTTGGGTTCGAGACCAGATGTGACAAATAAAGTGTTTATACTGCTGTTAGCTGTTGATCAACCGTGTTTGATCAAGAAATCCTCCCTTGGCTAACCTCATATCTATAAAGTGGATCCATAGCTGAGGAAGAAACCAGGGAGTTGGTTAAGTTCTTGGTCAAATAATCCCAAGTCACTTCAGAGTTTGTAGTGGTACAGGTTTGTTGGACATTTAACCAAATGGTTATTGTTACTTACCCTTTTCCTTCTTTCCCTTTCTTCTTGGCCTCAGCGCTGTCCAGGACAAGGCTTATCGCCACGATAAGGACGAATCCCAATAAAAGTGTACTGTGCCTGCGAAACGAATACATTGTGTCTATTAGTATTATGAAATATTGTGTCTATTATACATTATTACAATACTAATAACTGAATCAATTAGCTTGTGCAACGAGTCATTTTATTGGTCCTTCGATTGTTTCACATTTATCTGTCAGTAAATGGGATTGATACAATGTTTAAAATCGTTACCGTTTAAAATTGACAAGTATAATTTACAATTAAATAATAAATTGACAAAATCGATATGTTTTAAACACTAATTAAAGGCAATGCTCGATGAACAATGTATTTTAATAATGTAAGTGGGACGTTTCTTTAAGAAAATGATAAAAGCTATTTAGACAACTTTTAATAAATTTTTAATTCAAAAGTTACATAATTGCTTTCAAAGATAACAGTTAGTAAACAATTTCAATGTAAACAACAAACTACACTGGTATGCATCTACAGTTCAAAACATTAATAAAAATAAATATTCTATTTTTTAATAATAGATAATAAAAATAAATATAATTTTTCCTACTTTTTGATTTGATTTTTCACTTACGTAGGGCGAAAAGATTTGGCAATAATTAATTATCCTGTCACGAAATTATTTTGAAAAATCCTCAATTTCCCAACTTTAACCGTTTTGGCATTAATTTTATTTTTTATTAACTCTAAGAGTGACTTTTTTGTGTCCTATGCTTCCTAATTTTATATATACCAATTTTTTAATTAATTGATCATCTCTCTCCAGTACTAAGTTTTCAAAGCAACGGTCTCGAATTGGCATGTCTTCAATTGTGGGCTTGTGGGCCCGAAATGAACTTAATTTGTTAATAAATCAATTGGAATGAGAAAATTATTTTGAAAGGAGATAGTTATAAACTTTTGATTAATAGCCGAGTAAGATACTTCTCAAAATCAAAACAAGAATTTTTTTTTTTTAGAATCGTGAATTATTATTCCGTCTCTGAAAATTCTTAGTAGAATATCTACATTCTAGTTCTTAATAAGAAAGCACATCCAAACTTCTAAACATTCATTGAAGTACGATGCATATAAAACCATTCTCCACAAAGTCAATGTTCAGCAAAACTACTTAGATGAACATTAAAATTCCTAGCATTGTGATGTAAAGTTAGAATAGTAAACTTACCTGGCCATTTTGAGTAGATGATAATCAAATGAGATATTGTTGACAACTGAATGTTGATTCCGAGATAGAAGGTACTTTTATCTTGCCCTGTTATCAATGGAGCTTCAAATAGCCTATCGCCACGACAGTATTTAATAAAGAAATGTAAACATTAAGGGCTCGAGTGTTTCGGTTTATCAGACCTCTTCAGTCTGTTGACGCACGCTTCTTCCAATATTTTACATAAGAAATAATGTCAACAAATCTGAGATTCTGGCGCGGAATTTGTAGTTTGACGTAGTTTTTAATAAAAAATGCCTTTTGAATGTAATTAAAACTTAAACACTTAATCTAAAATTGAATGTCGAAATAATGGTTTAGGATAGACGGAAAAAATAAAACACTTCAACCGTGCTTTTAACGTTTACAGACGTTTCGGCCTATTTTGCTTGCTTTCTGTAGATGATCATTCTATACGGAATGGTCTGTATTTCTTGTAATGTCGAGTTGGAATACCTATTTCGATCAAACTATTCCAGCTTTAAATTTTTACAGAAAGGTGAGATCGATGCTGAACTAGACACTTATTTTTATAATTACAGTATGCAAACATTGCAACAGACGAGAGATAACACTTCAAAGTTAATAGAATAGGCCAGTTTTCGTTGTCCCTACACGGATCTTAAAAAACTCGCCGACTCATCCAAAGATAAAGTCACTTACTTTAATAGTTCTGACGAGGTCTGTCGACTCTGTTTCGGTATTAAAGTTTTTATTTTTGGCAAGATTTATCAGTAGCCCCATTTCTCTCGATTTTTTCTCCAAACTGAAAAAAGATTCACTGAGGGCTGCAGCGATTCTACGAGTAATAACTTTTTCATCAGCATATGCAAGCGCTTGAGTAGTTCTTGAAAATATATATTTTGAGTTTCATAATATCTAATTGCGGACTTTAGAGAAAGGTTAAGTAGCAAGCATGCTAATCGTTTGCCTTGGCTGACATCTTTGTACTGTATAAAAGCCTCAGAGCTTCTACTATACTCTGAACATTACTCATAGTTATTTTATTCTAACCTGTATTACTAACAAGCCGTGAATGGTCTTGGGTTCAGTAAGTGGTAGAGACTATACTTTTTTATAGTACAACGGTTGAGCAGGGAAATTATTTGTACAAGGTCATGTTCAACTTCCAAGTTTTTCCCTTTATTTTGGATGCCCACTTTATATAGGCTGCGCTTGCTCCAGGAGACCTCAGATAGAATTTTGTAGGTATTCCATTAGTTTTTACAATCCAGGGATTACTTTACTTTCAGTTACAATATATATGGTAGCAGCATAGTTCAGTGGACAGAGTGCTGAGTCGTTATGCAAAAAGTTCTGGGTTCAAATCTGGTTGTAGATCAAATTATTTAATCAGTTGGCAGCCATGGATGGACCCTGTGAGAACTACAAACCCTCCTGGTGCTCACCCAGCCTCTATAAAATTGGTACCCTTGAATTTGGGGAAAAAACCTGGTGGTTGGGCGAAATCTAGACCAAATCATCTCCTTACACAATGATTGTCCTTGAAACATTACTAATATATTTTACCTTCCCAAAACCTATGTTTCTATATAACTTCCTTGGATAGATGTATAACTTGTTCATCTTTGGTATTTCATAGGAAAACTATTTATGTCTATGTCACAGCTATTTAATGAAGTGGGAATGACATGATTGGTTTTCCCAGGGGATATTAAATGTGAAGTATATAATCACCATTGGGAAAACTGAATTTTACTGCCAGTCTGGAGTAGAATGGTTTCTAAAGTTCATGTCTGTCGAAAGTACAAGAGCTACTAGTAACTGTAGGACCACAGTATCTTAATAATTTTCTGAAACCTGGTAAGGTAAAGGGAACTGAAAATGAATTAAATACAAACAGATACATTTTATTCAAATAACACATTATAAAACAAAATCCTAAAACAAATAACACATGAATATAAAACTATATCATCAAAGTATACTGTCCTTTCATTCGATAGAAATAAAAAGGAATGTTCAGTGGCAAGGAATAAGCGCGTATTTCTGCTTTACATTTCGGATTAGAAAATAGCTACGTGGTGCTGTATGAGGAGGCTAATAGCTTTGATCTCGCCCGACATGTCCGGGATCTGATGAGAGCCAGTCGTCGGGGGAGGCATCAGTGTAGGAGCGAACACGGTGCTCAGGTTATAAGCGCTCATTTTGTTTAGCTGCTGCTGTTCGTCGACCCTGTAACATAAAATATATAACCAATATTATTTAAAAAGTAACTTAATCTTAACCACAACTTAAACTATTAAACCAACAGATATATTCAGTTTACAAAATATTAAAAAAATGAAAAACAGATACTACATGAAGGAAACTGCTGTACCTAGATAACAGTACGTAACCACAACTGTAACCACTACGACCCGTAAACGAGTCTGGGGTTCAGTACATGGTAGAGACTGTACTGTTTCATGGACAACGATTCAGCAAGGAGGTGACTTGTCTTAGGTCACGCTCAACCGCCAGGTTTTCCCCCCCTTATTTTGGGTATCCTATTTTTATAGTATTTTAGAGAGGCTGAGTGAGTCCCAGGAGGGTCCTAGATCCTATATGATCCATCTCCCACCGCAAACAGACTAAATAAAAGTCTTGCCCGCAGCGGGATTTGAACCAGGATTTCCGGCATGGCTACTCAGTGCTCTACCACTGAACCACTCCGCTCCCCACGTAACCACATACCACCCTTTAACTTTTTATGTCAGTAAGCTATATTTTAATTAAATTTACAACATAACTATGTTCAAATAAATTTCAATTAACTGTATATATGTTGTGTTTGAAAAATTCTACTCCAAACAGTGCTTATTGATGAGTACATTACGGACGTGTGCCACTGATCAAAGACCAACAAAATATAATTTTGAATTTGTTCAATACTTATTAATACTTAAATTTTGAAAAAAAAAATGTTAAATAGCAAGGAATGATGGTGATATAAGGAAAGACTATTTCAATTTTTACATTTAAAAAATTGGCTTATTAAAAAATATAAAGATAAATTCTAATCCAGTGAACAACAGTTTTCCCTATTACTGTTAATTAATCCCTATTAATTAGGATACTTCAGGCCAGACTATTTGGTACAAATAAAAATATATCCTCTTAATTTTAAACAAAACAAAAGAAAGCTTTGTAAACAGCAGTTTTTCATTATACAGAATTTAACTTATATTTACTGTATTAAAACAGAGTTTACTGTATTAGTAAAAAGAAAACTGAAAAATTCAGAATCAATTCTTAGACGGCGTCCTACGTGAGCGATCTTTACGCGAACGCGAAGCAAAGAAAGAGAAAAAAATATATATCGCTACGGTAGCACATTCTTTCGATATATCGAAATATCGATATTGGATTACGATATATAGCAAAGGAATGGTATCGATATTTTTGGGTAGAACCCTACCTACAGGAATGGCCTACGTGGCCGAAGTCACGTAGCCGCGGCGAGCCGCGAAGCGAACGCGATCAGTTGTTGGCTTGATATTTTCGCGCGAACTGGATGCGGTGCTGTCTTGTTCTATATACATAATTATAAACATTGTGTAACTATTTATAATAATAGAACATTATTTATGTTATTATTAATGTCTAAAACAGAATTATTAATTAATGCTATACAAGAACGTCCTATACTATGGGATAAAAGAAATAAAAATTATCACAATCGATTATTATCATACCGCGAATGGGAAAATTTGGCTACAATAGCTGGGACTACAAGTAAATACAACACATTTATTTATTAATTTATAATTCATTACATATTGTTTATAGCTATTTTACATTATTTGATGAGGATGTTGATCAAAATACAATTTTGTTACAGTTTTCTCTGGCTTATGTGGCTGCTTATGATGTAGCATTAAATCTACTTTGTGAATTATGCCATGGTGTTTGTGGCTTATTTTGATATGCTTACCAGAAGGATGTAAATCAAGTTTCATTTATTGATTCAAAATCTCCTGTAATATAATATAATAATATAAACTGCATTATCTTCGTTGGTTTCGATAGATTTATGCAGAATTCTGAATTTGGGGGTTTTTGAATCAAAAGAACATTCCACTACCATTCTTGCTCGAGATAAGCGACAATTATCTTTTGCATCCCCATTAGTCATTGATCTTTCTGGAAAAAGTCTCATAAGATATTCTTTTAGAGGGAATACCGCATCCCCTAGAAGAACATATGGTGCTTTGGTATTTGAGACAGGCAAATCCCGTTCTTTTGGTAATTTTAGTCTTCCTTGTTCTTTTCCACTTTGAATGGGTCATTCTTCAAAAACAGCAGCATTGTTTTCTTTTCCATAGGAACCCACATTTAATATTACAAACTTATAGTTTGCATCAGTGACTGCTAACAACCCAATCGAAAAGAAGGACTTGCAGTTATAGTAGTTATAAACTCATTTTAAAATCAATTCAACCGATGCAGTTAGGAAAAAGTGCCATCTGTCCCAAAAACATTGCACTATGTTTTTAAAGTCATCTATTGAAGGCTCGGGCATGTGCTATGTAACTAATTGTATCCATATACCTTTGCAAACTTGTGGTACTATTGTGGAAATGGCAGATTTTGAAATTCTGAATGAGAAAGCGAGTTGTCGGAAGTAAATGCCTATGGTTAAATATCTGAAATAATTAAAATACATTAAGTAATTAATATTTATTTTAATTTTTTAGGTGAAATGGCAAAGAAAAAATGGAAAAATTTGAGAGACACATTTATGAAAGAATTAAAAAAAATTCCGAAACCTTGTTCTGGGGCCGATGCCGATAACGAGCCGAAGTATACAGGCACGTGGCCATATTTTGAGGCCATGTCATTCTTAAGAGTAATTTTGAAACCCCGAAAAATAGAGGGAAACATTTTATCTATAACAGAAAGCAGCTCAAGAGATCTGTTGGAACCAACGGACGCTGCATGTTTGGAAGACGACCTGGGAGAGAACTCGACTAACAAAGACTGCACACAAACTTATAAGTCAATGTTCATAGTGCACGAAATGCCACATAATGCAATAACAGACATTAACTTGCATCAAGCGACATCGCCTTCACCCTCACCCTTGTCGACAAGGCAAACATACAAAAGAAAAAATGATAATGACCTTGAAGCACTCATCGATATCGAGAGAGAGAAGATTAAAATTCTTCGGCAGGAACAAGATAGCACTGATGACGACCTTCATTGGTTTAAATCAATATTACCATACATGAAACAACTACCATCAATGAAAAAATTAAAATTTCGGACGCAAATGCAGGAGCTTTTGCTAACGGAGCTGTCAATGATAAATCCACCACAATCCAGATCTGATAACTCTTCTCTGTGAATTATTAAAATACTAAAACTATTAAAATAATTAATACTTACTACTACTACTTCTTAATAATAAATATAAAATATATATTGTTTATTTTTTTTTTACCTTAAAGTCACCAATATTTTTTCTTGTTTCTTATCTTAAAGTCACCATTAATCATTCTTCAAGAGAAATAGGTCACTGGAAATTAGTACTATTAAATTGTAAAACAGGTTTAATGGCTTTCAAAATATAGTCAAACGTTGTTGGCAACATTGACAATATTCCCTATCCCAAGCAAGGGTTGGGTCCATAACCACGGCGACTGCATCGCGTTAAATTTGCACGTCCACTGCTTCGCATTCACCTTCAATCGCCCACGTAGGAAGTACGGTTAAACAAAGAGAAAAAAACAGATGTTGATAGATTGGTAACACAGTTTTACCCAACTGATCTATCATAAATCTTAATTAATTATTCTATACAAATAAAGATTATTATTGTTATTATTATATTGGTTTTATATTTAATTGTATTTTATTGATAAGTTTGTTAAGTTACTGACTTGGCAAGATGGGCCATTAGATACTTCAGTGTGTTGTAGTGCGCAGGAGGTAACAACGAAAGTGCGTCTTTTGTAGCTCTGATCTGTTCTCGCAGAGTACCAAACTCTAAAACAAAAAATAATTTATTTTCAATAATAACCAAATAATTCCTTTTTTTATTGCTCCAAAAGCTAAGTGCCGTATCTGAATATTAGTGGAATTGAATTATGGTGGAAGAATAAAGATAGTAAATTTATCTAATTTTTTGTATCTTTAATTATTGACATAATATCTGCATCCTCGGTGAATAAGCAGAAAAGTCAAATGTTATCTAGAATGAGTTAGTAGTGATGAGCGAAATGGAATCGTGTCATTCTCTTGGTCTTAGGCTTAAAATGTTATAATATAAGCAATTAACTCCATTATAAGCAAAGCTTTAACTTAATATATGTACAACAAGAATGACAAGATTCCGCTTCCCTCAGTACAATTAACTTATTTTATACTGAATTCGACTTGAGCATTCGCCGAGGCTGCAGATACATTAAGTTACCTATTTTTGGTATTATGATGGGAAATGATTGATAACTAAATTATATATTAAAATACAATATAACCCAAAGATAGCAATATTAGTGGATAAGAGACTTAACCTTTGGAACGAAGTTATACTAATATTATGAATACAGTGGAACATTGATTATCCGAGCTAATGTTGTCATAGGTGTTTCGGATAATCAAAATGAACTAAAAAATAAATACCAACCAAATCAATAGAAAGGGATTCAGAGAAACAAATGAAATTATCTAATTATATTAACAGTTCTTAGTAAACAAATACTTATTGAAGTATAACTTCATTTTTTTGGCTGTTTCCGAGAAATCATTAGGGCCCCCTTATTGACGTTCATGAAAAATTTTATTTTTCGTCAAATTTTATTTAAAATAACAATAATTTTAACAATAGTAATAAGTAACTGGATGATATAATCAAATTAATTAAAATTACATTTGAAAAAAACCAGTTCCGTTAATTGAATGTTTCGATAACTGACATTCAGATAATCGACGCTCCGCTGTACATAAAGAATCATATATCAAACAATTTAATTTTATAATAATTTATTTTATCTTTATATTATATAATTTTTAAATATTTTATTTGAAAAGAAAAGATATGGCCAGGACCGGGACTAGAACCCGGGAAAACTTCACTTCTGTGGTGACGCCTTATCCATCTCGGCTATCCTGGCTCCACTTCACGGCCAGACACAAAATTTAATTTTGTGTTTGCATTTATATTTGTAAACACGAGCTTATTACCAAAAGAATGATTGTTATCTGTTAAATTTTAGAGTATTAAAAAGAACTTTTAAAAGTATTTAACATACCAATATTTTCATTAAGTATACAGGTTAATCGATAGCTAAACCAAAATATGATTTGATTAGGTTTGATTATACATACTATCAAATGATAAACATAAAATAAATCGTAGCTAAAAATAAAACAATTGATTAACAGTACTTTTGTATATACTTAACAATATTTTAAAATTTTATACTGCCACTTACTATGAATAACAAATGACAATCAGTCATCTGATAAAAAATACATGTTTAAACACTTATTTTAATGTTAAATATTATTAATAATGAAAATGTGGTTAACCATGAAAATTGGTTGAAGGTTAGCGTCAGTGAAGAACACAAATCTATAAATAATAAGATTTATTTATAGATGCAACAGGAAAAATCCTGAAAACAAAGCCTTAGCTAATTTAATTGCAGTGCCTCAGAGCGAGGCTGCTATCTCTATTTGATGAGTCTGTTTGAACTGTCGCTGTGAGATGTGAGGCACTTTGTCTTTTTAGATGTAATTTTCTTGTGATGTATGTTTTGATGATGGCGGAATAGGCGAAACGCCAACCGTTTGTTTTTGTTCCTGTATATTGGAGACTTGGGGATTTTTCCTATTGCATCATATTTATAATTTATGTTTCTTTTTGAATTTTTTCTCACTTCAAAGATTTATCTAATTATGTTCTAATGTTTCACCCTCAGCTGTTGTAGCTGCTATCAGGGAAAAAAGCTTGGATATCTCTAAACCAGTGCCAATTACTTGGATTAATCTTACAATTTTTTTTAATTACCTTTTTCAAGAATATAAACAATACAAGACAAAATGTATATGTCGACAATTAGTAACATAATAGAAGAACAAAAAATATATATACTCACGCACTGCCCTGAGGAGCACTGGGTGCACTTCATAAGTAAGCAGCGGAATCGGTAACAGCCTGAAATATTGCTTCAGGATACCAGCAACGACATTTATGTTATCATAAACCTCTGCGCTTATATCAGCATTCTCACCATCTTAAACATATACATCTTAATTAGTATACTACCAACAGCAGAATAAAAAAATATATTGAAAAAATTAAAAAATCAACAAAGTCTTTTGTAATAATAGTATTTAAAAAATCATAGTTTCTGTTAGGTTATCTCAGTTAATTTGTAGATTGTTTAATTTAATATGAGCTTTCCTTAGTACAATTAATTAATTTTGGAAAAAAAATTCAATTTAACCACATATTCCCAGGGGCTGCAGATATAATTCGTAGGAACACAAGCCTAAACAATTGAAAAACAAACAATAAATGATCATTTTACCTTTCTCAAGGGACATTCGAAGAGTGTCCATTTCATCAGCAAAACCAGATATTCTGTAGATACCCTCCACATTCAGTCCCCGAGCCTTGAACAAACAATTAATTAATTTAATCGATTATTGAAATAAAACTAAGCTTACAAAGAAAGAAAGAAGTTTTTTGTTAAAATATTTTTTACATGAAAGCCCTCTTGAAAACTAACCTCTATTTCCTGGATACATTTATCGACTACAAATGGACGAACAGTCTTTTTCGCTCTGACGAGAGTTGTCAAATCAACACCGAAAACTGATCGTGAACTTTTCAGCTCAGGACAGCAGTCTGGAGGCAGTTTTTCTGAACACTTGACGTGAGCACTGAAGCCACAATCTGAAGAATTTTAACCATTAAGTTTTTAAATATAAACTAGCGAAATTTAAAAAGAAAAATATATATAATAATAATGTCTTTATTTAATCTGGGACAAGTCCCCATAGAATAACAATACAGGCACTGTAAGCTATGATGTCTTAGAGTGTAAAATAATTACGTTTAATTAATTATTATAAATAATTTAATAAGTGGGAAAGAATAAAAAAAAAATGAACAAACAAAAAAATGTGAATTACCTACAATAACAGTATTTTAAGAACAGATTAGAAGAAAGGAAATAAAATAAATTAACAATAATTATATAAGAGAAACAGTTTATGCTCACATATGTATCAAATTTATGCCAAGAAAAAAAACAAAAAAAATTGAAGAAAAATTAAACAATATTATCCGAGATTTGCATATCATCCCTTTTTGTCTTTTTTAATATCTATCTATATGACATTAATAATACATATCTACGTGGTTTAAATTCCACACACTCATATATATGAATAAATAATAACACACAAATGTACATAAAAAACATCATTCATTCATCGAATAAAGAGAACATTAACTCAAAACTGATCCCCTACTATTTTCGATTTTTTGGGAACTGTAGGGATAATAGGTGCTGGAATATACGGGATTTGAAGGTTGGAAGATTATTGGAATGACGAATGGAAGAAGGAATAGAGTTCCAAAGGGAAGAGGATCAGATAAGGATATATATACATGTATGTAATTTTTTTCACATTTTAAAACATGAACCTAACATTGAGACCTCAGAATAATACATATGAAAGAGATAGTTGATAGTGCCCTATATTATAAACAAATATGGTAAAATAAATTACCTTCACATTTTACTCCTTGGGCCGAAAAACCCCAGAGGAAATTGGAACAAAATTCACACCAGTTAAGCCCTTTGAAATTATGAGTCTTAAAATTGTGAGGTTTGTCATAATGTATCTCCTCTTCTTGCGTAGTCTGCAAAGGCTTCGTCCTTCTTTTATACCTACCAAAGGCAAAAAAAATATTTGCTATAAAAAATTACCATTAACATAACTCAAATAAACTAAAAATTAAAATACATAAACTCTTTTATAGCTAGATAGGATCTATTGAAATTCTGAATTTTTTAAGCAGCCAAAACACAACACTAGGCTCGGTCAAGTGATCAACATAGTTGGGCCAAAAAAATAGCCTGCTGCAATAAAAGAAACATAAAGTACTGGTGTGTTTTTTATCTTCTTTTATTATATAGCAATTGATACTTATCTTAGTAATGAAAATTAATTACTAAGTTAAAAAACTGATACTATGTTAAAAATGATGAATATTGACTTAACTCTTTGTATCATTTAATTTTTATCATACACATTAATTTCTATAAACATTTTAAGACTTATTAAGATATTCCTGTTTTATTCAAGACCTGTGAAAGGGCTTGTTCAAGAATTTATTTTTTTTAAGAACAGTTAAAAATACAGAAATAATTATTTATCTATTTCAATAAAAAATGAGAAAGAGATCACAGCAAACAATAAATACACAAACATTATCAAATAATGGACATTGACAATTAAAATAACCAATATATTTTTATCTACTTGCAATGAGCAATGAGCTAACCACATCATGATGAGAAATGAAATCTGTAATTCATAAATTTATGTTATGAATTTACGTAATAAAAAAATCATGATGTGATATAATTTTATTTTCAATTAAATAATTAATTATTAGATTTAAAAAAAAAATAATACAATATTTTATTTATTGATTTATAGCATTTCATGTGAAAATTGGTGATTTCTAGTTCAGGCCGTCAGGAGAGCAGAATTGTGCCTGTGGAAACAGGTAAAATCAGGCTGGTACATTGTTGACCGTGGGCACAGGTTTGAGACTCCCAATAAAGAACAACTCTTTTTTAAGATTAACCCATAGATAATCCATTTTTTGAACACCAACCACACCATCTTATCCTACATGATAAAAAAACTCATCTTGTAAACTTGAAAACAGTTTTATCAGGTATATTTTCCATTGATTCAAGCCATATATTTTTGCATTTATGAAAATATCGATCAAATCAATTCATAAATCACAACATTATTTTGTGGTGTAGCTTGAATATCAACAAAATAATACCTGGTCAATGTGAGATACGCAGGAGATTTCTCATACTTTGCTACATCGCACATGAGCTGAATGTAGGGCCCAGCGTTGGCCTCTATATGAAGGGTAACTAAGCCATCTCGCACCAGATCCCTCACGCAGTCGAACCTCTTCTCCTTCACAAAATGTTGTCCATCGTAGTAAAGGCGATAATGCTTGATTTTACCCTGAAATCTGCCAATTCAAACCATCTCTAACTGAACTGAACTAAATTTTATTTTGAGTATTTCTTTCAATTTAAAATTATATGGAGCATTATTCATAAACAATCATAAAATTTAACAAAAAGTAATTTATAAGATAAGATATTATTATTTTTATATAAATTTCAAAAGTCTACAAAACAATCGGTATAATTTAATTGGATTTAGTTGAAATGGATGGTTATTACAAGGAATCGGCAAATATGTTAATCAAACCTACATATTACATTGTTACTGTTTAGATTTCAGTCTACATAATAAAAATTTAAAATAATTATATCATTATATCAACAAGAAACAAAAATAAATAAATAAAAAATAAGCAAAAGAAATATTATTGTTACACAGATGTTATAGTGAAATGATAAAAACAAAAACAATGATGAGGAGAGACCTCTTCCTTCATTGCACACGCACAATTTATAATACAAGATTGAAAAAGTACCTTTTTTTATTTATTTTTGGTTTCAATTGCAAAATAAAGGTGAGGTGAGAAATTTTCTATTACTGGTCTTCTAAAGTAAAGCATATCCTAACTTATTCCAGAACTTGTTTGGAATTCTAAGCCAAGAAAATGGTTGAGAATTTTTATATACCAATCTATTCCTTTAACAATTAAATTTATTCAAATTTCATCAAGCAGTAAGATAACAACACCAAATGGACTTTTTAAGTTTAGGACAAGTTTTTTAATAGCAAAAAAAGATAGAAAAGTTTAAGCTAATATTCATCGTCTTGCTGAACAAATAAGAGTAAGAATATGCTCAAACTTAAAAATTTTATATATAATACAGTTTATATATATAAATATGTTTTAATAATCCTATAACTTAATAATTTAAAATGTTTAACTTTACTAGATTATTTAAAGTAGCTGGGACAATTTGAGTTCCGAAAAGTTTATAATAAACTCATTGAAAACAATAGTGCCTAGGCAAAATGGCAGATTTTCCAACATAATAAAGAAAAGAGAGGGAGAAGTATATAAAAAATAGGCATGGTAAGAATCATTTACCTAATGGATAGCGTTGGAATGGGAGCATCTCTCGGTCCACTGTAACGAACTAGGAAGTCTCCATCAGCACTTAGAAGTTGACTAGCCTCCAGGTGGGACAGACGCCCATGGAACTCTGCTCCATAGTGAACTGGGCGATCTTCTACAGCCCTTGAGCAAGGAATGAGCCTGGCCTCGGGGGCTTCTCGCTGCAGTCTGTATACTAAAACATATACATTTAGCTTAATAAAGAAATAGCAGTCATAAATTATGATTCAAGGAGGTAATTTAAAAAAAATCTTGATGACATGCTATTAGGCAATTAAAGAATAAACAATGTTAGGAATGAACCATTTCTTGTACATCTGACTTTTAAATATTAACATAAATCATAATGTAACTTTGAAGTGCAATATTAAAAATATTCAAAGAAAAATTAAACCGAACCCAACTGCAAAAATTAGGAACTATATCTTAGTCAGGTACAACATCAATATCCGTCAGAAAAGCAAACTGATAATATACTACCCTACATATTACACAGAATTGACTTATTTTAGAAAACGCCTCTACACGTAATCCTATGTACTAGGAATCTGAGAGAGTAAATGTTTTTTGCATTGGAAAAAATTGACATAATTTCAAAATATCTGTCACTTTTACAAACATTTTGGATAATTGAAAGGTTATGATAAATTTTAAACTAAAAAAATTTCAATCTCAAAGGGTCAAAATAATAAATCAAATTAAACACAACTGTCCTAACTTCATTAACAAAAAATAATTACTAAAATTTCAGGTTTGCAGTTAATAGAATTCTCATAAATTTCCTCCACATTTTAATGCCTTGGTGGAATATGTATTTCCATGGAGATCCATTTACCTGTTTTTTTTCTCCCTACTATTCATAAACCAGCCTACACTAATGCAAAGTAGAACATTCAAAGCAGATGGTGACAATTATTTTTTTTTAAATAAGTACTTGCTAAATAAAGAAAAATAAGTGATGAAGATAAGAAAAAAAATTCAAATTTAGAAAATAGCTTCCTATGGATCTAAATTTTTTTTCAACAATAATTAATGTCAATTAAATATTAATTACTAAAAAAATAATTTCAAGTAGTATCAGAGAATGAGAATGAATAAAAGGCAAGAAAATAGACACAAAGAAAAAATAATTAAATAAATAAGGTTCAAAAGGGATATTTACATTCAATGCTAAATATATGGTTGGTTGGTTATAAAAGATGGATACAAAAATAAGAAATTTCAATATTACTTCAATAATCTAATCTATAAACATCATTAAGGCGTACTCAGTCATTTATGATAAATGTTACTTCCACATAAATGTATAACATTTTTATTTAAAAGTGATTGAATTGTTATCATCTTTCACAACATGAAGAGATTCTACAAATAAATTAATATCAAGAAATTCTATTATCTATAGTTTATTGGTTAGGCTGTCAAAATTGATATTTTCTTAGATTTAAAATTGAAGTTGGTTAACAAGGTAAATAGAATTTCACAGGTTTTTAAAAAAGATATTTTGCTTTTCGACTCACAGTCTGGTTTCCACACAGGTCCATTTGGAGACTCAGGTGAATGAGTTATTCCTTAAACACATACATAAGTTGAAATTAATAACATATGGCTTTCTTTCTTCATAGATTTAAATTGAATTGTATTAAATTGTATTTTGAAAGTAATCTTTACCATTTCTTGCGATTGGTGGGTTCATAGCATTTTTGAGATTAGTTATCGACGCAACTTATATCCACCTTTATCAATAAATAAAATTAATTAGAAAAAACCAAACAGGTTATGTTTACAGTCCTAAGAAGACTGGAGCTAAGAAGTCACAAAAGAGTAATACATCTAATTTGGTTTCTTTCTTTTTTGAAGGAAAAGTTCATAGAATCTATAATATGAATTAGAAGGGAATTTGTATATTCCTTATATTTTTATCTTATAAAATAACTTAAACTGGTTATGATAGCCATTAATTATTAAAGAAACAAAATGTTAAACTCTTTTGCAGATAAATAATTTCAGTGATTAAAGTAAAGATATTTCATTCAATTTATTTTGACTTTCTACACGGCATTACTTAAGATAAAAACTTTAAAATGTCTAATTAAGTTGATCGCTTTAGTAGCTAAATCGGACGTGTTTAACTGCTGAATGCTCTTTATTTTGCAAGAGACCATTTTTTTGAGATCAATTAACGTCCTTTTATTTAAATTAATCCAATTCCATAGACGGGATAGCAGGCAGGCATTAATCCCAAGGTTTGTACTGCAAACAAGGTGTCGTGAAACTGAGAGTAACTTCGGTATAAATCCCAATCCATTAGACCTTGCGGGGACCCAGGTCTTTTTTCTATTTCAGAAGGCACTTCGCATAATCATCTGTATTAGATAATGCTCAGAACTGGTATTTACAGTCATCTGTACTGTTCTTAGTCATTTTGCAATAAAAAAAAGTCAAGTAGGTCCGGGATTTTACTTTTACTATTAGGTTTTTAGAAGTAGACCAGTAACTTGGAGAATGTGGAGTCGACGTGTCTAATAAAAGTTCATTAAGAGCATACCATAAGTTCCTGCCACCAGGCTGCAGAACCCCAGCACTGGTGTTTCGCGTTGTAATCATCCCCTGCGATAAAACATCCACCTAAAGACTTTTAAAAAAACTCAGAAAACATAGAGGGTATAAGCTAGTACCTAGGGGACAATAAACTGCAGCGCGCGTGATGTTTTTATGTTTCGTATGTAATTGTGATGCCAGTCGGCTGTATATTTGGTTTAATGGGTAAGTGAATGGGAGTTTAATTTAGTGATAATGGTGGTGTCTCCTTGTGAAGTTTTATGTCATGAAGTTTGGTGATCATTCCAATAAAAGGCATAGGATGGAATATAGATTTTTTATCATGAAGTATAGTCTGTTTCAGTGATAAGTGTTAGATCTATCTTTTTTCACTTGTAAATACCAAGTTCAGCCCTGTTTGCGCCAGTCCATTAGCGTTCTATAGGAGAATTGACAAGGAGCAAGCTATTAAAAAATTAGGAGGCATGACTGTGGCGTCAGACTTATGTAACTTGAGTTAACTGTTCTACAAGCCTGGAGTATACTATTTAGTATTTGAAATAAATAGTTCAGGAAAGGTATTATCATAAGGGGTACCACCGACTGAGTATTGCCATTCATCATACCTGGTGAAACATGGAGTTGGTGATGTTGGAGTCATGATGTCCGCCAAACTTTTTACACAACTTGGTTGGTGGTACCAAAATCTCCTAGCTGGCCACATTGAGGAAGTCTTTTTCCCTCTGTTTGGGTTATAACTTGTATGTAATGAATATATTTGATTTTATAAACGTCTTCTCTGAATTTTTCTGTTGTGGCTCCACAATTGGAAGGGGCTATTGAAAGCTTGTAATAGCACAGCACGGCTACATTCACAGCTTCGTAACATCTCGCTTTCAGTTTCCCTTTTATAATACTAATTGGTGTAGTGTGGAGGAGGAGCTTGATCACTATCTGGGGTATCTGTACTATGGGAGCTAAAAATTACTTAATTAATTATAGTAAAAAAGCTAAATATATTGAGAAAACGAAAAAGGAATTTGTAAGAAGAATGTGAAAGCGATGATTTGGGAATGAAAATCTTTATTTTGTATTAGGAGAGTAGGAACTAATAGGAGATCAACTTCGCCCGCAGGCCCCTCCAGCGCTTCGCTGACAATTCTGACGAGAAATCCAACATTTTGTATTAGGATAGTAGGAGTTTAAAGGAGTTCCAATTTTTATCCGTGACTGTGCTGCTATCTATTGACAGTTTTAAGAACTGTTTTGAGCTGGCGCGCTCGTATGCCTAGCTTTAAAACTATTTCCTCGTTTGTATCCCATAGTGCTGCTATCTCTTTTAAGAACTATTAAGTTTAAGGTGCCAAACTCTAGAGAAATTCTTAACATTTTTTGGCTGGATCGGATCCGACAATGCTGGCATCTACCGACAGTATAAAGAACTTATATTTGCTCTCGCGGCTAAATTTATAACTATTAAATCAACTGCATTTGATAGTTTATGTATTTTTTAATTAATACCAACTTCCACTTTGAATACGTATTGCTAATATTACTTAAATTCTTATACTTATAGTTTCCTTTATGTTTTTTTTGAACAAGGAATTATCCCTTGAAACCCTACAAGATTACTTTTATGAAACTAAATTGTAAAACTAAAGCTTTCATAATCAGTTTATTAGCCCTTGTTAAGCATTTCTGTTATAAGTTTGTTTGAAAACGAATCCTTCACCTTATATTAATAAAGTATAGTGAATAAATGTGTATGTTAGGTGTTTCCTCAAGAACATTTTAATAATCAATGTATTTACACTTTATTAATATGAACACAACATATAAACAGGTTAATGGAAGTATACAACCATAATAAAGGCCAACGAGTGTTGTTTTTGTGTTAAACTTGTTAAATATTATTAATTAACAACTGAATAATTTAGCATATTACAATACAACTGCATTTATTAGAAAATACACTTTTGGGGGTTCTATATAAAACTGGACCCGTGTATGTTGTGTGTTCTGTTTTCGAGTATTGTTCATTTTATATTGGAAGAGTGTTTTATAATTAAATATTCGAAAGAGATAGTAACAAAAATAACAATATTGCACTTATTTTTTTTTTCGTTAATAATTTTTTAAGCTTAAACTTCCATTAATAAATAATTTTTACAAAAAAAATTTAAGTATTTAAATTAAAAATTAAGATAATGTACCTAATTTATTTTTTTTATCACAGAGATATTGTTACAGTAAAGATTTTTTAAAATTTAATATTTTATTAATATATTTATTTATAAATATATGTGAGATTCTGGTATATTTTCAACTTGACCAATTTGTCATTAACAATTATGATGTTTTTAATCACAACAAACTTTAGGTATACATTAAACATTTAGATAAACTTTACAGGTATTGCGATATTGACAATAATGGTATGGACATACTAATACACTAATATAGTAAGTGATTACAGTAAACATTTTGTAATACACAGTTAGGTAACATGGCACAGTAGCACTATAACATTGTATCATTAAATTTGTAGAAGCAAATTTTAGACTGAAATTTTTTATTTAACAAAATAAATGCACTGATAAACGGTACATAAAAACTTTTACTAAAAAGCTTTGTTCATATAATCTACAATAGAACCATGCTCTGATGATCCATTAGTCAATAACATTCCATTTTTTCTTCTCTTGGTGACAAATTCATCATTTTGGCACAATGATACATGCAGTCACAAATTATCGAGTACCAACTCTGTACATTTAACCACATTTGAAAAATACAATTATATTTCAAATCATATTTTTTTGTTACAACTCGACAACACATAGAATCGATAAAAACATCAATAAATTTAGGGATATATGATTTGATTATATGTAATACAACATACATATATATGTGACTTAAACAATTATTGAAAGACGTTGAAATGGAACTACCTCGAAGGGATAATGAGGGAGTCCATCTCAGGATCTAAACTCGAAACCTCCGACAATGGAACGATCGTGATGTGAACCTTCAAAGTGTCCCTGTAAAATATAATTCGTTTTAATATTATAAAAAATCTGGTACAAGCATTACAAAACTCTTTACTTTAAATAAATATTAAAGGTTTACAAGAAAATGTTTAGAATTTCAATAAATAATAAAAGAATAGAAATTATTATTGTATAACAGTCACTTAAAAATAAGATTTTTTGCCATTCACCATTACATTCTACAACTGTTTATGATGATAATAAGTTTATCTCAAACAAATTTAGCCATTCAATGATTTTACAAATCCTATATTACTATATTATATCTGCAGCTCCGGTGAATGAATGGTTAAGTCTAATTTAGTCCAGAATGAGTTGACTAAGGGGAGCAGGATCATGCCTTTCTTGTAGTCTTTAGCTTGGAATGGAGTTATGACATGAGCAATAATTCAATTTCAAGCCATTACTTGACTTGGCCAATTATGCGCTTCAAAAACGATACAATTCCACTTTCCTCTGTATAATTAACTCATTTTGAACAAAATATTACTTAAAAACTTTTTCCCCTGGGCTGCTGAAATAAGCATACATTACTACTATAATTTCTGAAAATTTGTTTTTACAATGGAAAAGTATTTCGCCATTAGCTAATTATCAAATCCTTTAGTAGTTTACAAATGATTGTAATATATTTTTATCTATTGTTTTCATGTGAAATATCTATAATATTTAAAAATGAATTTCAAGGAGACTTAACCAATGTTTAATTCTAAAATTCTTAACAGGGGTTAGATATCATCGTCAGGGCAACTGCATATCTGTTAACTACACAAACTGTTTAAAGAGAAATTATGTGTGAGTGTGTACTTTTATTAATATGTAAAACAAAATGTAACATGCTTCAGAGCACTTGTTTAACTACTTCTTTGAGAGAATTTTTTTTTATGACCTATATCATAAATTTAATAACTTTTGCTATTTAGTGAAAAACTGAGAATAAAAGGATAATAGATGAATTATAAATATATTAAATAGATAAATTGAATCACTGAGGGTTTAAATAAACTTAAATTTAAGTTGAAGGATAGAATTGATCAGGGGGTACAGTCAATGATAACACAAAAATAAGAATAACTTATTTTTTAATAATTTTTATAATTCTTGGTCAACTGTTATGATTTTTAAATATTTTTATTTTAAAGAGAAAAGATATGCCTCTGCCGGGATTCGAACACGGAGAGACAGAGAATCCGGGCTCGAATCCCGGCAGAGGCATATCTTTTCTCTTTAAAATAAAAATATTTTTTAATAGTTAAAACATTTCAGCCTACGGTGTAGGCCATCTCCAGGGCAAATAGAGGAAGATATGGCTGACTGGACGGTCAAACTATCATAGGTCAACTCCTACGTTGTCACTATTAAAAAATAAGTTATTCTTGATATTAATGTGTTATCATTTATTGCACCCCCTGAATTATATCCTTCATTACAATCATCCAGCCAACTATTTTCCTCTCTAATATTAAAAACTTAAATTTAAGTTGTGCAGATTTTATTAGAATATGGTGCAAGGATGTATGCAAACTTAGGATTTGAGTGAAATTTTCGCATGTGGCTAAATACGTTTAACATTACCGGTAACTGTGTCAAAAATTAATAAAATCTAATTTGATAGAACTGGTTATCATATTTTTTCTCATTGCTACCACCAGCTTCTGAGAAACATTTCTCTAAATGCTACCTTCATAATATCTTTTGAAATACATATTTACAATTAATAACTTTTGAAAGCTTCCACCTTTACCTGTTTTGACCAACAAGGTAGCTGCTCGGCCTCGAATGCTGGCTATCACCACCTTCAAGAAGGCTAACATTCAGGTCGTCAAATGGAATCACATCATCCAGATTGAGAACACGTTCATTACAATTGAAATGATGGTTCTTGACGATAACAGAAGAGATATGTTCTATTCCGTCACAAGTTGCAACCATCAGTAGACCAACCTGAAAAGAAAAAAAAAATTCTTATCCAACATGCAAAGTTTATAATTCATTATTAAATAATCAATTAAACTTTGATAATGTGTCAATGATGTAAAATTTTATAGAAAAGATACTGAAACCTAAACTGGTCAATTTTTCCTAGCAAAATATCAAATTTAAAAATAAATTAAATAAACAAAAACAGTGGTGCTATTTCCAATCTCCCATTTTTTTTTTTAATATACTGAAGACATAAAAACATTAAAAAAAAAAATAGACACGATTAAGGTTCTATCAACAAATATTTACGATTAGCGATTCTTCCTTATTACTACTCTTACTGTAACGTTACTTCTTCGAATGATAAATAAAAAATGTATTTGTTTTGTTAATTGCGACTCCAAAAAAATATAACTTAATTTATAAAAAAATGAAGTGCTCTGAATAGAGTTAAAAAATAATTTCTTAAACAGTAAATTAATTTTTTAGAAACCGGAATTTTGATATTGCAGGTCTGAATACATATTTTTCTCCATATTCATACTGTCAACTATTAATAAAAACGTTTTTTTTATTTAACAATTTTGTACAACTTAGTTGTTTTTTGTATCTAAAAGGTCGCGCAATAGATGTCGTTCCAGCCAGTCTCCTCCCCAAAGACCCCTCGCTGCCATGCTCTCCTCTACATCCCGCAACCATCTTTTTTTCCTCCTTTCCATAGGGCAATATTCGAAGATTATTTTTGGCCATCGGTCCTCTGCCATTCTTTTTAAGTGGCCATACCATTTCAATCTTCTTGTTTCTATTGCGAAGAGGATCGTTGTTTCGCAAATATATATCGCAAATAATAAAAACTAACATTAAGATCACTTTGATATAGATATAAAAAAAAATTGAAATTAAAAGACTGAAAATTTATGATGACCTTATTCAATATAAAAAGAATCATTCTCATTAAAAAACTGCACCTCAGAAAGTTAGCTAAATAAGTTTCCAAAAGCCCAGTAGTTTCTTGCTTCCTCATTTCCATCCTGTCCATGATCCAACTACTGATCGAGCACGAGCCTAAATTCAAATCATGGTGACCCTCTTTGACTATACTGCGATATTATTGTGACAAATTTAAATATATTCAATCTATTATAGAACCTCTTTGTATTATTCCATTAATAATTGAATGTAACACCCAGGCAAAAGGTTAACTAACCTTAACTTTGAGATAGTCCTCAGAAACATCTTTAGCTGTTATCGATAAACGGACTGACCTCAGGACCTTTTCCGGGACATCTATCGTACCTTGCCACACAATGAGGTAGAATCTTTGGAACCATACTCCTTTTGGGAACATGTCTATCACCTGGTAAATAGATCGATTTAATAATAATAACATTTAAATAACTTCATTAAGGAATAAAATTAAGTTTATAAAATTTATTAAACAGCTTACATTCTTATTACATTAAAAGAAGGTTAAGTTTTCTTTTACCATTATTTCTATCTGTTTTAAGGCAGTTACTAGATTATCATGCAGTATAAAGCTTTAAAATTAACATTAAAATAACTCAAATTACACCCAATCAATACAAAAATTGATTGATTGGCCGTCCTTCGGAAGGGACGTTAAACGGGGGTCCCGAGTCTGTACGATGTCAGGTACTCGTTAAAAATCCCTATCCTAATTAAACCTGGATAGGCAAAATTTAGAGCTCCCACTGTAGCATCGTCCGATTAGCCATAGCAGCATAAAGTGACGTTAAATGAACAAACAAACAATACAAAAATTTTGTATTCCAGTCAGCCATCTCTAAAGTCCAACCATCTAATCAAGGTATAAGAACTATTTTATATTTAATAGTGAATTTTTTCTAGTAACAAATAATTTTAAATGTGTTTCCATTCGAGTACTACCAGTGAGTAGTTTCTCTACTTGTCATTCTCATGTCATTATATAACACGCATTCTATTTACTTGTTGTATAATTGTAATACAGTTGTAAATATCAATAAATAAATTTTTAAAAAAAAAATGTGTTTCCATGCCACTGTGTATCATTCCTGCCATTTACTTGTTGTTTTGCTTTAATAAAGTTGTAAATTTCAGTGAATAAATTAATAATAAAAAAATATGTTTAATAAATAATTTTTTTTTTAATGAGATTTAGAGTTGTCACATTATTCCTTGATTTGCACCCTTAAGAAGTTAACGAACTTATTCCTATTTTTACAGCATAAGTTTTACAACTTTTGCAGCTTAATTCATTTAACATAACTAATTAAGTTAATCAAATAAAAAATTGTTTCTCATTTTTTTTTTTTTAATAATTCAATAAATATAATTCATGTGATAATGATTTTATTTTTTTAAAATGAATCATTGAACTTATTTATAACGAGTCAGCACGTTTCTTAATTTCCAGTAATTAACTGGAATTATATGGTCTGATGTATTTGGTTTTTGAATCTTTCAATAATAACTTAATATACATATTTTTTTAAATACTAAACATGTCATACTAAATTTTGCATTGATAAACAACTTACCCATTCGCAAGTCTTATCACCAGCGTGTTCAGCGAGCCCCGTGTGCGATGAAAAGACAAGTGTCCTCGTGTTGTAAGATGGGAAATGGCTAAAATGTTCTATACATAATGTCGAGCTATAAGTGTCTGAAGTATAAAGTCGAGGTGTGAATAATAAACGGCCATTTTCATCCTGACTACAGATTTCGTTCAGTCTTTCACGCTGATCTATAACATTATATGACATAGTAGAAGTGTTTCACAACAGAATATTTACTTAAATTAAATAATTTCTTCAAATATATTTACCAGAGTGGAATGACATTCCAATGGCCATTCGCTCAATAAAGAACTCCTTATACTTAGTCGTGAGCGGGGACAACAGCAACTCAGCAAGTTGGCGAGGTGACATCATCGGAAAGCGGATATGAGACATGACATCCTGAACCAGTGCAGACATGTATGTTTCTACCGACTCTGCCATATCGCACTCAGATGTCAGCAGGATTCTCTGAGCTTCTAGCCATCGTACAACATAGCTGAAATATTCAACATTCGATCAGAATATGAATAAGGTAATATTTAAAGAGAGTAAGTTATTTTATCAACAAATAACTAAACTGAATAATTCAGAATAGATAAAAGGAAAAAAGCATTGGTTCAAAAATTGATCAAATTAAAATATATATTGAATAATATTAGTTCACCTTATACGTAAATATGAGGAATAAAATGGCCCGGGCGGAGTTCAATAAAATTCTCTTAAATAGATAGAACTGTTTATTGGAAAGCCAATGTCTCGACCCACATTGCACGTCTTCTTCAAGGCTTATAATTCGTCAGCCTCAAAACTTGACCCCATTGTAACATTATAAGCCCTGAAGAAGGTCTGTAACGTGGGTCACAACATTGCCTTTCCAATAAACAGTTCTACCAATAGAAGAGAATTTTTGTTTTTTTATCTTTACCCATACCACACTTTCTTCCTCTTAAAAATATATCTGTATCTCCCATCGAGTATTGTGAAATTAATTAATTAAGCAGAATAATATATAATAATAATAACTAAATTTATTTGATATATAATTCCTAGCTAGATACTTATCACGTACTATCTCCCTTACCATCTGCTAGCAATTTAAGCAGTTTATAGAGTTACAACTAATGTATCTATTCAGGTTTACCAAATAAATAAAAAATTTAAAATGTACTTCAATCAATATAAAACTGCAATGTACTAAATTTATTTAATGTAGAAAGGAGATAGTTGGGGGGTGCAGTAAAAAAAAAACACTGAATAAGTACTAGACTTATATTTATGTGCCGACGTTTCGACCTACAGTGTAGGTCATCTTCAGGGCGATTTGGAGAGAGAAGCTGTTGGGTGCACCTGCTGACTAACAAATCTAGAAATTATCTATTTCTGTTTTAGTTTGGAGACTAAGGACTTTTCGTTGGAATTTTTCCACGGTCTTAACATTTATGTAAGGTCTCTTTTTATTTTTCAATATATAAATTTATTTAATATATATATATATATATATATATATATATATATATATATATATATATATATATATATATATATATATATGTATTATTGAGTAACCATTTATTTATAGTAAGCCATAGCAAAGGATAGTAATACACTTATTTTGCTTTTGGAAGACAGGATATTAGCTAGACAATTTAGAACATGTGTGTTAACGCAGCCACCGTTATTTTTGGCTACTTGTTCGCATGCGCAAGCAGTTATATTTTATAACAGTTATATTTCTAACAGGTGATTATATTATACATTATTATTCCAACACAAACCACCCCTAACCCCAATAAATAGATTTAAAAACGTTATGCAAGATAACTGTTATAAAAGATAACTGTTACAAAATATAACTGCTCACGCATGCGAACAAGTAGGGAAAAATAACGGTGGCTGCGTTAACACACAAGTACCGACAACATTTCAGCTATTCTAGATAAATAAATGAGCAATTACTTATAGAGAGTTATCTCATTGACGACGACGAGGTCATTCATCTGAAGTAGCTTCGAGAGGATCTCATGATTACAGTTAAAGAAGTCAGTCGTGTTCGCGACCAGTTCAAAGTTCCACTTGAGGAAGTTCTGGCAAGCCTTATATGGACAAACAACAATTATTTATTGTAACCAGTTAGTACATTTCACTTAAAGCTAATTTTCTGTTTAATTATATTTCATATGTGCTATATGAATACAAATAACATAGGGCAAAATCTCTTACTTAGCAAGTTAAATTGTGCTATTGGTCGTATTGCATGCTAAATATCACAAGAGAAAAAGACTGAGTCAGTCTAAAATATTTTGAATTGAATTGATTTAAGTTAACGGAGTTTGAATTAGGAAAATATCCTTAAGGAACAATCATTAAAGATTAACAAATAATTAAAATCATTGAAATAATTATAAGTATCTTTTACTAACTTACCAGTGCAACCTTATGGTGGCCCAGGGATAAGGTATACTGGTACCAGGTAATTAATTGATTGTTGGCCGCAGCGAGAGGGACGTGGCTGCACATATAGTCGATACAAAGTTTTGTCAAATCCTGCAAATCAAAACATCATTAACTTATCACTGAACCTATAACTTTTTCTTTACTTCCAAATGAAACTTATCAATTTATGTTTATTTTTAAAAAAATGCAATAAGCTCTCATTGAATGCTGTGGTTACGGGAAACAGGCTTGTAAATTAAAAGAAAATGTTAAGTGAGGTTTAGATTATTTGTTTTTCAATGTTTAAGAAGTAATTTATAACGTGAAAGAAATCACATGAAAAGATTTATTCCTATTTACTTGAATAAAATAGGAAACACATTTTTCAAGATTTGAATCCAGAATATTTTTTTTTTATAACTGAGGAAGAAGCATTGTTTTGCAGGCATTGTATGCTTATCAACCTCATTGTGAATAGCACGAATTGAATCCATTTTATACCTTCTATCTTAAATGGCAAAACACATCCAATTTTGTTCTATAAGAAATAATTTTTTTTTTATTCACTTTATATTACATTTGTACAGCGTGTTAAAAGATTAAAGCTCACCTCAATTGGTTTCAATCAAAAATTAATTCTATATTAAATTTTGTTTTAGTAATAATGTTTAACATTCAACCTCATACAAGACTGAAAAGGCAATAAACTGTTCGACGTTTTCGCCTACTTCAACATTTACTGGACAAACGTTCTAAGCTCCCAATTAATTACAAAAGACTCATTTACATGACAATTATCAGACCTATTTGGACATACGGAGTTGAGCTTTGGGACTCTACTAAACCATCCAATTCATCTCGTATCCAATCCTTACAATCCAAAATCCTTCGTAAAATCCTCAATGCTCCTTATCATGTCACAAACTCATCCATCATGATCTTAATATCCCATATGTCGCTGATTTGGCTCAAACTAGATACCTATCCTTCCATGAAAAGCTCCATACACACTTGAATCCGCTAGTCTCTCAACTTGCTTCCCATATTATTCCTGATAACCTTTTGAGGCGTCTGAAAAGAAGATGGCCTTGAGACTTTCTACTATAGAACTTTCTTGGAGTGCTATCGATGGGTAGTTTCCCCACAAGTGTTTTTTGTTTTCATGTCATTTGTTCATATCAGTAAATTTATTTGATATAATATTATTACAGTTGTAAATATTAATAAATTAATCTAAAAAAAAAAAACATTCAACCAGCTAATACCACTTACCAAAGGTTAATACCAGCACCATTCGTTAAAAGTTCGTATTAAGTTATAATAAGAGAATGTAAAATTTGATCTTTCAAGATCAATCCATGTAATAATGAAGTAGGTAATCCAGAACAACGCTAAGCAAGAACCTACTGAAGTTGGAGCATTTCGTTTATTTACATAACACATATTATAAACATTCATACAACATAAAATATTGTAAACATTCTGTTTGTTCCTTTTTAGTACCATTAAGCAGGGACGAATTAATTTAATCAAAGAACAAACTATTTGCCAAAAAAGTTTAGATTTTCTTTTCAATGTGAAAATACAAACTGGTACTTACTTTAACATTGTATTTATCTGCAAGAGCCAAAACTGGTGTGATTGTAGTATGGTTGATCTTGATTTGTCCTGTGTAGAAGTACTTGATGAACTCACCAAATATGGCCGCACACGCGGGAGTTTCCTGAAGCACGACCCTACTCTTATGTGATTCACTCCATTGAGGATTCATCAGCATGACCTAGGGAAAACAAATTTATATGAAAAATTTCTTTGACAAAATATTAATTGGATAGAGCGAATCTTAAAAACCTCAGACTTCGGATACAATAGTGCGAAAGTGGAGTATAAAAAAAAATTACATACCTAAAAACAAGTAATAATATTATGCTAGAACTTTACATTAACATGAATTCGTTATTACATAGATTATAAGAAAAAAAAATTGTCTACTCTACTCAGGCAAGTATACCTCTTAAAATTGGCTATCTCCTGATCTCCATGATTGGCATGTTAGCTCAATAAAGATCCTTTGGATGTTTAATCGAAAGACTTATAATTAGTAATCAATCTCATTTTTTACAAAGTGGGAAAAAATCGCTGTTATACGATGCTGTTTTCTACAACTTATTTAGCAAATTATTGTGTGTAGTAGTACTCATTAGACACTTCTTAATTCTACTGAAGTAATCTGTGTTAGCATTTTTGATGTCTACATATTACTACATAAATCAACTAATTAAACAAAATTAAAGCTTCTATGCAACTAGCATCTACCTGTGTTACAGGTTCTAGCTTAGCTCCACTAAAAAATGGCATGTAACCTACATATTTAATTTCCAGCTGATATATTATTCAATGTAACACCATCTAATTACAAAGGAAAACTGAACAATACTACTTTGTACTAACCTGAAAAACCTCACTAGAGGCGCATAATATGAGCCTATGAGATGGGTATTCAACACCGCCAACGACCAAACAGATATCATTCATCAACCGTTCGGCATATAAGGTTGCAATTTTAACCAGAACATGTTGAGAATTATCAATCTAAAACATAGAAAATCCATCTGAAAATACTAACATAAAAATAAATTTAAGATAGTTAATGTGCTACTATCCCAATTAGTATAAATGTTAAAAAAGAACATTTAATATAAGTTGTTTAAATTACAAACCTCAACAACCCCTGTGGCCTGACAGTTTTTATCTTGAGTATTGTTCTCATCTTGGTTGACAACAACAGTAGATGGTTGCTGAGGTGGCCTCATTGCTGATCTGAACATTCTTTAACCAAATAAGTTAGAAAGGATAGAATTAAATAAATATGCTTTTAATAATAATCAGTCGAGGGGAAAACAGCCAAGTTTAATCAACTGCTCAAAGATACAAAGTTAACAGTAGCTAAAACACTTAAGAAAAAATATCTAACCTTCCAACAACTCTTTCCAACATCATTTGTTTTTTAGAACAAAACTGTTCATATTCCTAAGCGGTTTAATTAAAAGTTTAGCAAAATCTAAAGATTCCATACAAATTTACAATTAAATTTATAATTAAAAGCGAACAACGGCTGTTTCTGAGAGATATTCCATAACTTATAAGATAATAATTATAGAGATACAAAAAACTTATCACGAAAAAGGTTATATGTATTTATATCTGAGCGTACTAAACTCCATCCATCTCAAAACTGTTATCAACTGATATGAGACAGCTGATAAGGCTCCAGGAAACGGACTGACCGAATCGTTCGTGAACACAAACTTAACAAATAAGAAGTAAAGAAAGAACTAAAATAATGTTTGATGCAGTTCTTTGGGCAATGGAATGGAGTATGCAACATTTTTGCCTAGAATTGGGATGATGTACATTATTTTCCAACTTCTTTCTACTATTGCTCAATGGAAGTGAGAAAAATTTGTGTTCCTCCATTGTCAAAACTAGAACAGGCTATTCTGATTCTTAAACAAATATATATAAGAAAGTAGAGGGGGGATCAGTTGATAATTTCAGTCCTCGATTCAAGGTCCACTATGGCAGATAGTTGTTAACTCTGTAACCATGATGACATGAATAGCTTCTCCTGAGACTCACCAAGAGTCTATAGAGTGGTAGCCTTAGAAGAACAAGATATCGGCTAAATGAATTCCCAGCTGTTGACCTTGGAGAAAAACCACAGCACCAGCCAAACACCTAACCCTATACCCTTCATATTAATAGGTTTTTAATTGTTTAATTTAAAACAACCTATTTTAATGCAAAGCATACATCAACTGAAGATCTTTCCGAACTTCAGCCGAAAGTTTAGAAATAATCACAGGTTGGTCTATTTATTGCTCTGAGAAACGAAATTGTTTAATCAAAGAAAATTTTTTTTTTTTGTTATTCCGTAATCTGAAGACCATGTTAGGTTTCCTCCTGGTTCATGGCCATAAATTATTATTTGTGATGAAAAACCTAACGATATAATGCACTACTTCAATTAGTTATATTGATTTCGGGCGCCAATAAATAAATAGTTAATTTAATAATCTTTTATATATTAAGATTAAGAGGATATAACAAATTATAATGGACCAATATTCGCACATCATATAAAAATAACATAACTCGGGTTTTACCAACTCAGTTGACATGAACACTTTTAAATTATATCCTATATCCTTATATAATTATATCCTATAAATTATATCCTTAAACTGCTGGGAGTGAAGAGCTTTACGCCTATCAGAGCGCTAAGTGGGCCGGCTACCCGTCTATCGGCCTCTGCTACATACGTTTTATCTCCACTCTATCCTTCATTACGCCCTTTTACTACTGTCTTAACGTATTTCATTGTTTCCATTAAAAAAAAAAAAAAAATAGCGAGACAAAAAACTATTACAAAATAAAAGAATGCTACACTGGCAGTTGAACTGAGGATTATTTCACAAAGAGAGCAAAACAAAGAATGGCATTGGTTACCTGACCGGAGCAGGTAGCCACCGATAGCCCAAGCAAAAAGTACATGAATGATATATGAATAAGAATGAAGGTCACGTCGACTATACTCGGCTTTAGCATGTAAAAACAGTGCGACAGCACATATCGTCTTTAGCACTGAGGGTGTTTGTGATGCAGGACGGCATATATCGTCTTCAGCACAGGGGGCTCGTTCCCTTGCGCCGGCATATTATCGCCCATAGCATCTAAAATGTTAGATATTCTAATCCCCACTTTTCAACACATCACTTAAGAACACATAAAAATTACAGTACCTTAGCCACATGTGTCAACAAAATGTCTCTTTTCTTGTTCCTTTGTTCTCCAGGTAGTCTCTTCTTTGTCCCCCTTTCACTTCTCTACTGCCTCCTTCCTCTTCATAAGACCGTTTTCTCTCTCACCACTTTACCATCCCTTCTTCCTTCGATCTTTTGCACTATTGATTTTTACTTATTATCACAGTTTAAAAATTATATCATGCCCTCCCATTTTCCTTAATAACGCACCTTGGACTCACATTTGATAGGAGAATGACATGGGGTCCTCACGTTAAGATGAAACACCAATCACTAACTTAAATTAATGTACTGGCTATTCAGGAAAAACTCCAAATTAGATTTAAGACAGGAATTAAACACGTACACTTACTTACTAAAACCAGTTTGGACATATGCTTTACAAATTTACGGCATCACTAAACAGACTCACAGAAAACGACTACAAACTTTTCAGTCAACAGTACTTAGACTTATCACTAATGCACCATGGTACGTCAATAACAAAACTCTGCATACTGACTTAAAAATACAAACGGTTGACGAACACATACGAAAGTACTACAAATGCTTTCAAGAAAAACTACATGGACACCTAAATCCATCGATACAACAAATGGCCACTGCTCTCAAGCCTGAGAACACTAGGAGGAGACTAAAAAGAACGTCGATGAGGGATCTATCACAGTAGGAAATTAAAGCAAGCCAATGGAGAGGTAGTTATTGGCTACTGTTCTTCGTCATGCCTTCCATGTCATTCTGTATTATTTCCCTGTCAGCCAATCTGCTGATTGTCAATTACTTGTATTTGACAGGTGTGGATGGAAATATAAAGAGAAAAAAAAAAAAAATAACAAATGCGATGTTCACATGAGTTTTTTAATTTATCTTTATAACCATTACTTATTAATTTATAATGGTACAAATAATATTTACACGTTGCATTAAAACCTTTATATATCACATAATCTATTACAATTTCTAATTCGCCCAAATGCAATTTTCCGTCTTTATCCAATCATTGATATATATATATATTTTAAATTATTATATTTGATACCTTACAACCATGTTCAATTCCCCATTCTTTTTTTTTTTTTCCAAAATGTCTCTCTCTCTCTCTATGCTTCTTCCACATATCCTCAGATTCCACATTTTGTTTTGCTGTTTTGCCTTAGAATCGTTCCATTTTCTGAAATGCTTTTGTTTTTAGTATATTTTCACTTCTTTAACCCAACTTGTCTTCAAATGCCACAAATATTTGAAAATCGTATTGGTCAATCTACTATCCTACATTTGATATATGTCAAAAAACACCATTCTCTTTTTTCTCATTACATTTGGTATATTTATTGTATCTTGATATATTTCATAATTTCCAGTCTTCTTTCTGATGCATTTCGTGACCCTAAAATTTGTCTTTCCAACTTATTTAAATTATATTTTAATGCCAAACATTCACGATAATCTTATTTCTGTTCTCAGTTGATTTTGGAAAGAAAGTTTTATTTTGCAAACTGATGGAATTCTAGTTGAATTATATAAAATAGGAAAACATATTTTATTTAGAAACAATGTAATTGCAATAAATAACCTTTAGGCAATTCATTATTGATAACAAACAAAATAAATTACAATATAAATCACACATTTGACGGGATAAAAAGGAAAGGGTATGTCAAACAAAATATACATAAATTTTAGCTTTATAATTTCATTTGATTATAAAAGCTTACAATACTTAGAACTAGCCTCTTTATTTTATTCTATTATACACAAAATTTCATTGGAAATAGTTAAAAATAAACAAAAGACAAAAACGCAATTCGATTATTACAAAATTTCACAAGACTTATAAAAATATTTGTTTTGTTTTTTTAAAACAAATGTTAAAAATCAATAACAAATATAAAAAAAGGGGGAAAATCGTAGCTATAATTAGATATAAAATTAATATCTGCATGTTTTTTAAAATGAAAATTAACAAACTTTTAACATGCTTTCTTTTGTTTCATGGCCTTAATTTTTGGCAGTATACCTGAAATAATTCGTTCTGCCAAAAAATATGGCTCATCGAGGATGGACTACAATTGTTATTGAGGAAATATCAACACCATAGTTATCCTTAACATGTATTAGTAACTTATTGATTGAATTAATTACACCATTTTTCGAAAAGCGATCTGTTAATCAATTTTAAGAGCTATTGTTACAAGAAATGATTGCATTTATAACCTAAAACTAAACCTCATTTCATAGTAAGCCTATTTATTGCTGAAGTTTTAATACTTTCATTTTGTAAGACTTAAGCCTTGTCCTTCTGAGGAATGCTGATTCACAGTTTTACATATATACATATTTGTTTAAATAATGTTATTAATGAATATATTCAACATTATAATTCATTAAAATGATGGTACAAAAAAAAACAAAACATGGTACGTTTAATACACCATATGCGGGATCGGAAAATTATTTTAGTTTTAAAATTAGTATTTAATAATGGCTACACATTAAGTAGGAATTTATATAAATAATTAAAAAGAAATATTTCTTAAATCTTTGAATTCATTTATTAATAAATATACTCTTTCATAACTTCAGAATATTAAAAACCTTTATGAATAGCTACACTAAGATCATAAGATGATATTATTGCATTTATTTATTTTTAAATATAGATGTTTTTTACCCCAATATACCATCTTCTGAGCTAACCTCTCATATGGATCAATGGTGGGGAGGATGAACTTTTGTTAGTAATAGCTGATAATATTTTGAACTTTTACACTGTCTACAATCGTCTATATTTTTTAGAGGTACCATGCATTTTATATAATCCTCTTAAAACCCGTAACATATAAATGTAGCAATATAAATAAGTTTTAAGCTATGATTTCTTTTAATAGATTATAACTTTTATGAAATTCCTAATATTTTCCTGTTTCACCAAAGTGATTGTAAATACAATTACAAAATTAACACAGACCTCTCAAAAACCCGCATATTGTGTATTAATAAAAAAAAACATGCAAGTTATTATACATTCAATGTTAGTAATTAAAAGATAAAGTGTGATAGGAAGTATTAAACACGATGGTTAATAAAATAAAAAAATAATATCAACTTAAAAAAATGTCTTTTAATTTTTCAAGCATATGGTGATTTATAACTCATTTCGAGGCATGTTCTAAAAAATTCATAAACGTTTCTCAAACTGCATCATAAAGACAATTACCCACATAATATCAAACTTACACACTTCGATTTTTTAAATAAATATATTTATATATATTAGCATTTATAAATATAGTACAAGCATATATATATTTATATAATTATTTTGTTAACTCCCTTCTTAGTTATCCTTTGAAAATAAACAAAACGAAATTAAATAAAATAGGATTCACTGGGAATGTTGAAAACCAATGTAACAAGTTCTCTTCTAGCAACAAAGTCTCGGTTATAAATCACGATTCTTATGTATATATACATTATAGTGTATACATTGATAAACATACACTTACTCGCTAAATTTGAAAAAGAAAGTATAATACATTTATTATTTATATACAAAGAAGAATGGAAGAGTTACGACAGACATTAATTCTTACAATTGGTTAAAACTTTGGCTATCGGATATAAGTTATTCCATTACTAATACTTTTTTTTAAACAATAAACACTATTTTATACACGTACATATATACAGTCATAGAAATACGAAATATATTTCAAGGTATAATACAGCATGGTTTATATAAATAGTTTACGGTCTATATAAATTTTAGTGTTAAGTTAAAACAAAAAACAATATACATGTTATAAATTTCAAATATAACAAAAATAAATTAATAATTACAAAGAAACTGATAAGATAATTGAAACTTATTACATAGACAGAAAATTAATATTTTATATTGCCTATTACAATATACCTATTATACGGTAGGACTCCCAACCCAAGATAGTGAGTGAACCACAACAACCTTAGCACGATACGTAAGGCTTCTTTCAAATTATTCTGGTATGCATGTAATATCTGATTACGTTTGGAGATTATATAAAGAGAGTATTTCTACCCAAATTTTGATAATTTAATTTTTCTTTTGGTTATACAAGTACAAGAAAAATCATTAAATCTCCTGAGGTATAAACGTGATCATCCCTGATCTACTTAAGAAATTATTTTTCTTAACCAAAAAACAGAACTTCTTTAAGGGCTTTACTACTGATTATAAACTGGCAATATTTAAAGAGAATAATATCAATAGAAATTTATGAAATGAAAGGAAAAAAAACAAACAATTAAGAAATAAGGTGAAATGAAAGCATAATTCAATTGTTACATACGCATACAAGTTAAAACATGCAATTGTTTAAGTTATGATACATAGAAACTTTCAATACATCAGGCATTTTGAATTATTATTTTAAATATCAATATTTTTCCACCAAAAGCTGAATATTTTGCCAATACACGCAATATATAAAAATTCAATTCTAAACATCCCAAAATACAAACCATGACCAAGCATTATCAAAAACAGCCCCTTACCTGAGATAAATTACTTTATATTATAAAAAAACAACAACAGCAAAACAAATAAAGGCATCAGACAATTTAATCATACAAAAAAGATCACATCTTGATAACGTCTTATATTTTAATCTTCTTAAACAGGAATAATTCTTTATTAATGACCTTAAATCTACGACAAAATATTGTTGACGGTTAGAATAAATAGGAAATAATTGCCTTGTATATTAAAATGTATACAGTAAAACCTTCATTACCCAGTATTACATAGATAATTTTTTTTAATTATTCAGATTCATGCAAAATAAAAAAACAGCTGTTTATATAATTTAGAATACAACAGCTGTTTATATAATTTAGATAATTTAATAAAATTTGAATTACAAAAAAAAAAAATCCATTTCAACCACATCAATATTTGTTCACATTTACCTAATTTTTTAACACATTGTGTGCGAATGACGAATATACTTCAGCATTTTGCTTGGCTTGCCTGAAATGGGTTTTTGACATTTACCTGTGCGCTTAAATCGAGTCTATAAAATCACAACTTCTATATTCTCTTACTTGACATAACCCATGGCGAAACCTTTTAGAAGCTATAGGAACCATCTACCAGCATAATTTAAAAATTTCCCATAAACAAAGGTAAGTTAATAATAACTCGCTACTACTTTTTTTCAGTTAAATATTTTATTTCAAAAAATGTTTTAGAAGACATAAAACCTGTTCTTCTCAATTATAAATAGGGAAATTCATTTCAAACAAAAATAAATAATTTATTAGTAACAGGAAACTAATTTAGAGAAAAAATGTTTCCGATAGACACCACTGCACACGGTAGCAAGATACTTTTAATACAAAAGTAAGAAACATTATATGTCTTGACGGTAAATTTTTCAAATATTTCTCTTTTTTTTATATAAAATAGAGAATTTATATTTTTTTTTTTACTGTGGTTAATTGAGATTTTACTGTAGTTAAAATAATAAATCATATTTTAAATCTTTGATGACTGATGGCAGATTTTTTTTTTCAAGCATTTCTCAGTCTTATTACTTAAATTAATTCTAACATCATTGATAAGACAGTTTATTGACATAATCATGAATTTCACAGTCCGTATAAAAAAAAAAAAAATCACACAAACAGTAACTATAATATAGACGATAGGCTAGGCAGTTTCTATCCTGCGCTACGACTTTGAGCAAATCAGCGTTAGCTGTAGTGGAATGCTTTCATCACCTATAAAAACTATATTCTAATTTTTAATTGTAATACATTCAAGTTTTAAATGTATAAATGAAAAGCCTCCTCAATAGTTTTTTTTTTTTTTGCTTAATCTAGATTTAAATGCTTTTACATTATATATAGCTTAAATTACTATCGTCTTGTGCTCATATAATTTTTTTCTTTACAGTAAATTTTGTGCCTCAAACTACATAGAGAAATTTCTTTTTCTACATGATTTTCTAATGCTAAAATTAACTTTGGACTCGGGATGTTTCTAAAACATAACTTGAAAATGTGTGTTTAAGGCCTTTGAAATTTTGAGCTTGTGTGTTTTAATAGTTTTGAGTCATAATTACTATCTATGATTCTAATTATGAAGTAATTATTATTAATAAGATGACATGATCGGGAAACTATTTTAAGACAAGCTGACTGCCACCTATTTTGGGTGTTTTTGTTTTTTTTTCTATGCGCACTACCTTTTTCGATGTAAAAAGAAAAAAGATACAGGGCAATAATCAGCATAAAATATATTCTCGATGGTTAATTGTTAAAAAGAAAAAATATTTATTTCTAATTAATTAAAATTTTGAGATAAGAGAATGTTTGTGAGCATATGAACAAATTAAGAAAAAAAGTTCTGATACATATAAAATAAATTAGTACATTAATTTTCCAGAATATAGATTGAAGGATCGTGGGAGGGGCAACTGTACATAATTTTTTTTTTTTAGGTTTATATGTATTTTTTAAATTACTTTTTTTTTTTACTAATATTTTGTTGTGTCTATCGTTTATGAAATTATTAGAAGGAAAAACAGAAAAAGAAGAAACAAATATATTAAACAACAAAAATAGAGTATTCTCAGTTCTTTGGTTTACTAATTATTTTTATAATTTTTTTTTTTTTTAAAGAAATACTATCTTGACAATAAAATAAATAATATAACCAAATTGCATTATTAATTGTTTTCACTAGAAAAAAAATCATAATAAAATAATTAATTTTCTTTATTTTGAAAATCAATTTAGCTGATCAATAATACTTTCAGAAAAGATGATGAAGAGGTACACTAATAGTAGAAGGAGTAATATGAAAGGCATAAATAAATATAATCAATTGTTCGGCAATATTAAAGAAGAAACTACAGGAACCTGCGATTGAGAATTTTGTGAAATAAGTAGAGTTAACTTCCTAATAGAACATTCAATGAAATGTTTTAAATAGGAAATAGGCATTTATTAAAATATTTCTCAAGAGAAACTGCCAAGATGCGAACTATTCAAAAAATTTCAGAGTAAGGAAGACTAGTATTTAATTAAACAGTGTCATTTACTTTATATTGTATGAATGTTACATTCTTATTAATTTTTTTACTTTTTTTTTTGTGAAGTATTATAAATAAATACTAAAATTTTACCAACGACGTGTAAGATTCTAGGAAGAATTAGCTAACCTAAACACTGTGTGGTAGACTCGCATCATGACTCTGTGAGAATATTCCTTTGTCGTCAGAGATAGCCATCGTGAGACCGCAGAACACCTTGGCCGAGAGACAAGAAAGGACGCAGAGGCAGCCCGACAGGCAAGAGGCAAAGCCCTTCACCTTCGACGGTTGGCTGTCCACTAGCGCCTCTAGAAATGCGACGCTCTGTTACGTGGTGGTCTCTCCCCATCCCTCACTGTCGTATTCAGAATCCGAGCCCGATTCTGAATCTGAAAACTCGACAGCAACTCTCCTGGCGAGTATTGAAGCGACGTCATGGAGAGCATTTACTCGTTCGCCCTCTTTTTGTTCGATCTTTTCTACTTTCCTCAATTTTATACCTAAACGCAAAATAGAAACTGTATTACATCTTCTATAGAAAATAAACATTCATTATTGTTACAAATAGGTGAATAATTAATTGATCTAAAATAAAATATGAAGGTATTTAGTAGAAAGGAACCACACAAATTAAATAATGAACCTAGTGAATTAGAATTAAAAAAATCAAAAAATAGTTAAGTCGTAAGAGACAATTACCTTCTCTAATAGCCTTCAGTAAATCACTCCTAGGATCGTACTGAGGCTGTGGCGGTTGTCCTATTTTCGCCGCTCTAACCACTTCAGCAAGAGGAGAAGTAACCATTTTCATTGTCGTTACTGCACTAGTATTGTTCATAATCTAAGATAATAACAAGCAAAAATACATCAGAAAATAATAAATATTTTTTAAAAATTATGGATAAAAGTACCAAATTATGAATGCCATTTTCCATTTATGAATGGAATACTTCTTGAAATTTTAATTAAAAAAGATAAAGAAATTTAAATACTGACCGGTAGCGGCTGCGGAGGTGGATGCACTATGTCACCGTTGGATAGAGGCGGAGGAGGGCTAGGCTCTGACAATATAGGAGGCGGTGGAGGAGGCGGGGGCGGCGGAGGTGGTGGCGGCGGCGGGCTGGGAGGTGCCGGGGGTGGCAGATCCACTGGAGGAGGAGGCGGCGGCGGCAGGGCCTCTCTTCCCAAGGACACGCTCCTCGAGCCTCTTGTGGGCGTGTTCAAGCCGGAGGAGAGTGTTGGGGTGCTGCAACATCATCAACAAAATTATAGAGATCTACATATCTGGTTGGTTCAGAGGATCTTACACCATTATTGAAAGCCTCATACGAACATTTTTTATTTTCTACAATTGAAATATTGAAAATTTGAAGTGGTTTTCAATCAATAAAGCTACAATACTAAGAAATGAGTAGTGGGCAATAATATTTTGGATAGTAAGGTTAGGTTAGGTTACATATTGCACCCTCTTTTTTTTTCAAGTAGTTTAAGATTATAGATAAGACAATAGTATTACTACAGAAATAGGCATGTGTTAACAAAAAATCATTAATTTTAGATTGAGAAATGTTGAAAAAGGGTTGGGAGCTTTAAATAAATTTTACACAAATAAGTAAAACAAATTTTATTTATGCCAACATTTCGGCTTAATATTTAGGGGATCATCAGGGCTGAGTCGAGGTGTAATTAACTTAGGAGACTTTAGAATTAACTTGGTATCATAATATCATAGCTTCAACATTTCTCTGCCCTGATGGCCAAAAACTCAGGCCGAAATTTTGGCACTAATAAAATAAGCTGTACTTATAAGTGTAAGATTTCTGAAGATACAGCCAGTTAACCATTTCCTCATCAATGATAATTTCATAAGTATTATTTTTATAATTATATAACTAATAATTTGTTTTTCATATTGTTTAATTTTAAAATTGGTATCTAATATAATATTTGTTTTTATATTACAATATGGTAATACTCTCTAGCACGATTATTTTACATATATTAAATTTTAAATATACTTGGATATATTAAATTTAAAACTAATATTTCTTCTTATGTTAATGAGCAACATCATAAATATCTCTCAAGAGAAACTTGTAAGAAGATGCAAACTATTCAAAAATTTTTCGAGTAAGGAGGTTACATTCTTACATAAGAAGGTTACATTCTTATTAATTTTTTTTTAAGTATTACAAACAACTACTAAAAATTTACCAATGACATGGAAGGTTCTTGGAAGACATGGTTGACTTTCCCTAATGAATTTAGCAATAAGGTTTCGTTCATATTTTAAATAAGTAATAAAAGTATCATGTTACTTTATTTTATATTCAAATAAGGTTACTTTATATTGTAATTAACTGTGTATGAGGAATTAAAAAACATTATGTGCTCAATTACTTTCCTACATACATCACAATCATAAAAAGTAGCAACACATTTATTTATATTTATCAAAATAGGTATGTGAATATTATGCTAACAGGTGACATGAAATAAGATAAGATGTGCACTGACCTGTTGGTAGAAGTGTTGGTGACTGCCGGAGGTGCCGGTGGCGGCTGGGTGGGCCTGCGAGGGCTAGTGTAGGCGGCCTCGCTTCCGTTGCCCACGCTGCCTTGCTCGTCGTCGTACCTACCTATACCCGAGTCTTCTTGGGAAAGGCCCAGACCTCTCTGATAATGGCTTGCTCTGCAAGAAATAATTGAGGATTACGTTACTTATTCTGCTAAAGTTGATTAAAAAATAAAAGATGAAATTTTGTATAATTTTTATTTTTTGACTCATATCTGATAAAAGTACTAAGTTTAGATCACAAACGAACATTCATGAAATGAAAATCAGGTTTATTTACTAATTTGTGAAAAATTTAGTAGCATAATAACAAAATCTCAACATCAATATACTTATTATTAATGTAGAATGATTATGGTTGAAAATTTGGCATTAACAAAAAAATGGAATTATGTAGATGAGAGAAAGACAAAAGCCAGGTTATCGAAATTTTTTTGTGATTTTTAATACATTGCTTATTGAATGATAAATTAAGTAAAGCACAATAAGTTACACACATTATGAAATTAATTTAAAAAATATTAATTGATTATTTAACTTTATACACGCTGTGAAGGAATGATGGCAAATAAAATCACAATTAACAAAGGGTGAAGAAAATTCACATTAAAAAAAATTTCTTTTCTTACCAAAACCCCCAATTAAATTTTTATCTAAAATCTAATTGAATTTTATAACTTGTACTCCCATTCCATCAAAATGTAACAGAAACATATAAAATCAACTGACTTAAAAAATGCTTAGTCATGTAATCTCGAATTACTATAACAATTAACTAACCAGTATATTAGCTAAAATCAGGAATAAAAAAACTAATTATTAAAGTCTACTGATAAATAAGAGAATGATTTCACAAAAATCCCCTAATGATTTCCTAAAAATTAAAAAAAAAAAAATTACACCCTGAAAATGAAAAGTAATTCAATTTATTTAATAAAACAAGTATGTTATGATTATAAATTATTGTTTTAACTTACTGATAGGGGTTATGGTGCTGCTGCGTTGGGCTATATATTACTTTAGATGGGTAACTTCGTTTCAACTCAATACTATTTGGTCTCGATGGCCTCAGTTCTTCGTTGTCAACTCTATCCATAGTACCGTAGATCTAAAAATATAATTAATAAAAAAAAATATTAAAACCTGAAAGGGCGTCCGGCACTATGGCATGAACAAATTCAGGCACCATAAAATGAATTTAAATAATTATAAAGGCTGAATTCCTGTTTGATATTGTATTTACATACACTGAGGGCTCAGCACATAGCAAAGAATAAAAAAAAAAAAAATAGAAAAACAATTCCAAGTGCACAAAAGATAAAATGATCCTAAATTTAATCTTAAGAACATAGAAATACCCTCCTCACATTTAAAATCCTACATATTCAGTCACATGTTCTCCACTCAGTTACAAAATAATTGTAAAAACATATATCTTATTTATAATCATTACTATTTTAATTTTATTTTTTTAAATACTAGAAGTTTTTTTCCCACGTAATATTTTGATTTGAAATACTTACACTGACAGTTATCAGAAACTGATAGATAACCAAAATATTAAAATAAGGCGGGGTTAACAGCAGAGCAATAAGATATTTATCACAAAAGTGAAAAGATAGACAATTTTTATCTTAAGATAAGCCGAGTTCGTATGAAAGCGATTACAGCCGAGGAAGGGTTAAGATATAGCGAGATGAGTTTTTTATAAATTATTTAAAGTTATTCAGTGACTGAGGATTAAGGTGTTGTGACCTACTGTTAATAGAAGAGAATAAGAAAGAAGTTGTTGGTGCATCCACATCTCTCTTTTTTTTTATTATTAATTGATTGATACTTACAACTGTATTACAATAATACAACAAGTAAACAGGCTAAGTGATACATCATGACATGAGATAATGACAAGTAGAGAAACTGGGTAGTTTTGGGTAGTCTTTTCAAACGCCTCAGAGGATTATCGGGAATTGAAGAGGAAGCTAGGTTTGAAACTAGAGGGTTAGAGTGGGAATGAAGTTTTTTATGAAAGGATAGATAGCGGGTTCTAGCCATATCAGCAACAAAGGAAGGGACATCAAGGTCATTATGGATGACTTTATTCTTAACAAAATAAGGAGCATTGAGGATTACACCTCTATATTAAATTAAAAAAAAGTTTCTGACGCCTAATAAATATATAGAAGTCGTATGGGATAATCTGACCACTCTATATAGGCTTTAATACAGAATAACCTGGAAAAGATACTTAGTAATATTTAGAAAAAACCCACCAAGCCCTTTCAATCCCTTTGCTGTTATGTTAATCCTTTTAGGGAGAAACAAGTTACTGTTATTTGTGAACATCTGTTTCATTCCTGACATGTTTAAGCATAAATTGAATATGTAATGTTAAACAACCAAAGTATTAATTTATTTAAAAGAAATCTTCTAATATGAAAGTGTGATGAAAAAGTCGAAGATTCTTTATTGCAAGTAAATGTACAATATTTACACTCTATTTATTCATGTACATTCAACTTATTTATTCATTTTCCTTTTTCTGATTATTTTTTTGTTTATAAATATTTTTCAAATCTGTAAGTAAAGGATTGTTGATCTGTTCATAGAGTATAAAAAAACTCTCTCTACGATATAAAAAAAAAAAGGACAGTAAAAGATTGAATTTGGCCCGCTGTTAGGTGGGCAGGGGTTTCCCCCCAGTAATCTATAAATAATAATGCAAATATAGTTTCGCAATAGTTACTAGAAAGATACGTCAACATACTACCAGACACAAATTACGTATTAAATCAGTGATGCTTCTATTGAGAAGCTAATACTTATAATTAATACAATTACTGACCATAGACTTTTTTCATAGATCAATCATAAAAAAAGTCTATTAGTAAAAATATAAATATATAAAAAACTGGGTTAATTCAACTCTATATAAATTATAACAAACATTTTACCTGCATATGAGCGTGGTCAATAGATGAGCCGTAACGTAATGTGCCGATTGTCGTCTGAGGCATGATGTATTCGCCATGTCCTACGGCTATTTGTCGTTGTCGCTCGCGAGTGTTGTGAGGTTGTCTTACTCTCTTTTTCTGCCTACCACCTTCTGTTCTCACCTTATGAGGCTAGCCATGAATAAAAAAAAATTGTATATAAACAGCTGAATTGTTTTTTTTTTTATACATGTGTTAAAAAAATGAGATAACTGATTAAATTAACAAAAACTAAAATATTTATTAGGAAAAATTACCCTTTTGCAACGATCATGCATCATCCTTTCAGTATCCTTAAGCATTTCTTGACGCCAAAGATCGAAGAAATAGTCAGGATCTGTATAAAATTTGAGGCCGTCCTTTCCGTCATCCCTGTCAAAGGTAAAACATAATGGGTAAGTAAGGTTAAACACTCATTTATTCATAACAAATGTAACGATTGCTTAATAACACATCAACAAAGTTTCTAACTTTTCTGATAAAATCATACAAAGGACTAACTCATGAGGCACTAACTATGAAATATGAATAAGTAGTGCAAATATTTAAGATTGTAGTATTTATAAATGGTAGGTTAACCAATTTCTTGTTAGGTAACATACTTTAACAATAATAAATTCTTTTTTATTTCTTAAGTTTCATTATAACTACAATAAAAAACTGATAATGGGAGAGAGTATGGGAGACACTCCTCTGATAACTAATCAACTACACCTTTACAAACTTCTAACTTAACATAGAAAGAGGAGATGTAAACGTGCAGAAAACCTTAAAAATATTATTTTTTTTTTAATGTAGAAATTTGTTTACAATTACTAACTTAATTTTCAAATCTCTAACTCAATTTGGAGTACTATTCAAGCATTTAAATATTTTAAAAATTAAATATGAAATGCCAAAATTTTGATTAATATTTACTCCTCTTTTATTTTTATCATATTGTTGAGCCAATTAGAAAGCGACCCCCAAAACTATGCTCAAGGAGAATTACTTAAAATGCACACTAATGATTCCTCCTCGAAGACCTTTGATATATTAAAATACCTAAGTGCATTATTATCAATGAAAATACGACTAAACATTATTTTCATTAAATTTAATAATTACTCAATACATTTCTTTACAGTAAATTTAACTAATTTTAAAAGTTGATACAATTTATTTTTAAAAGGCTAAATTATTTAGGATATTCTGGCCTTATTATTCAAAACCCCCTCATAGCTTATACTTCATTTAAGGTTAGAATTTCCTTCAGAAAATAGACACTTAATTAAACATAGATAAAATTTAATATACAACCTTGTAATATATAATAAAATGAGACAAATGAGTACCTGTAGGCGTTGAGCTTGTCGAGGGGCGGCGGTTTGTCGCAAACATTGTAAGTCTCCATCATAGCCGTAGGCATTGTATCCCTCGAAACAACTTGTTGATCGAAAACAACAGAGCTTTTGAAAGCCTTCCTCATGTGAATCTCTTGCAGGGAAACTAGATAAAATGAAAAAATATTGGTTAGTGTTTACAATGTATTAAAAATATTTATAATATTATAAAAAAAAAAAAAAGAACATTAAATACCTTCTTCAACAGTGGAATCAAGTTGTGTGACTTTAAGTGCAAGTCTGTCGAGGCGGGCCTGAAGAGAGTTCGCCCTAGCAGCTATTCCTTTGGAATCCCGGGTCAGCTCTGCAAAGAGGTCCTCTGCATGCTTGGACAGTGAGGAGAGTTGGCGTACAGCGTTTGCTAAGCATCCGTTCGTAACTGCTTCCAACTCCGATGGAAAGTTCATCTCTTCGGGGAGGGTCCCCCGAGAGATGTGTACAGGCTCCACCGTCCTTTTGGGGAGCGGCATCCTGAAATTATAAAAAAGTATGAAGATAGAGTTATCAGTTATTCTTTTTTTTTTTAGTTTTAAATATTCTAGAACTATTCTTGGAGAGTTTGTGGTAATAGTATTTAACCTCCTAGGAATAATCAATAGCCATTTGTCCTAATTTTGTTAACATTTCAGTGACCTATAACCATTATCAGAAATGTATTTCTTAATATCATTTATTAATATTACCTATGAAAGTATAATATTCAAAAAAGTATTTTAGACCAAAATATTTGTTTATAACCTCTCTACCACTTCAACACCAACTATAATTTTCTTTACTGAATTGGAAGCTGGTGAGGGGCACACTATACTAAATGCAGAGAAGGGATGAGTAGTGGTGAAGTGAACTGATCCTGGGGAGAGCTGGCAGCGGCTAATTTATCCAATATAATGTAATAGTTTATCTAATGTTTAATGTTTTATTTTGATCTGTGCTTGTATTTTACATATTACATATTTTACACATTACAAAATATTTTAGTATTTTTCCTCCATATCATGGTTATTGGCCCTAAATCAATATATATTTTTTTTATTCTGTGTATTAACAGTTGATTGTATGTAATATCCAAGAGATGGCCAAATAGTGAATAATTATTTATTTGATGCTAATGTTTATCCTATAACAAAAAGTATAAGAATCTTTAAAAAGAAAACTCAAATAATTAGTAATATACCTACTATACATCCATTAGTAATTTTACACCATCCATGATTTTTTTTTTTAACGTTTCAAAAGCTTATATTCACTAACGAACAATCTAAATCTATTAAACAAATTTTTGTTCCCTACTTCTAATATTACAAATTACAAATTTATATCCCCTACTTATAATAATATTGGTTTAACAGACCATAGTGTGGTTATCATCAAACAATAACCTATCATTAATTTGTGCTATTATCGATTTGTTTTAAGTGATAAGGCTTTCCACATATTATTTAATTTTTGTTTAAACTATCCGAGATAGTTAAATAAGAAAGCAGTATTAATAATAATGATAATATATTGAATAAAATAATGTTGAATAGTGCATTTCAGAAAGTATAATATGATGAAATTAAAATGAATTATTAAGAATAACATTGAATTATATAATGAAGGTTAGCATACCAAAGTGTTATAAATTGGCTGTTTCTTTTTCATTTTTTTTTTGTGAGGGGGGCATTCCATCTGATATTAAATTATAATTTGTAAATAGAAATAAAATAAAATTGGTAAGATGACATAAAATTTCAGATAAATAGAGAAAGAATATATAACAAATGTTAACAATTAATTAATATAACAAATATTTTAAGAATTAAACATTATTGATAACCGAGATGCATCATAACTATCTATTTATAGTAGACTGATTTTTTAATTCAATAAAAAATTGTAATTACAAACAAAAAATTGTATATATATTTAATTAAGAATCCCTTAAAAATATTACAAATATAACAATTGAATATAAATCCTTTAATAAATGAATTCTCCAAGGCTAAGTAAGGGGAACTTAGTTGCAAATAGATGCACTTTTGAAATTATGTCAAATAAATACACCAGATATAAACTAAATTAATTCTATGACTTAAATTTTGTTTTAGTACATAATATAATTAGAGAATATAAGAAATAAAAATTTGGGAGAACAAGAAGTGTGCTTTCATTTGATTTTTTTTATTTGTTTAGTTTGACACAAGGTAGGTGTGGTTTTCCACAACTGCTAAGGTGAAAAATGATCAGTAATGCTTGCAAACATTAAATATTGGCAAACTAACTGTACAATAAACTAATAGTATTATTAATTCTAAAATAGTTTAATTATTTATAAATACATAAAAAATAAAAAAAAGAACTTTAAATTCTAGATGTGAGAATAAAACAAACATTATGTTATTATAAATTAGATAAAAATATCTCATAACCTCTTCAAATTCACTTTCTCTGACTATTCCTTTTTTTAACTACTCAAGTGGTCAACACATGTCCTTATCAAGTGACATGTGCATAAGGAAAAAACATTATCAAATTAAAATGAGGTTATATTATGCTATATTTAAATAATAATTATGTTTATAAAGTACGAACTATAATAAGAATAAGTTTTAGGTAATTTAATGTTTTATATAAGAGTTTGAATCGTAACATTATGATAAAACCATTAAATTTGTAAACTTAAATCACAGATGCAGTTACTTTCATAGGTTGACTTAAGTTGCAAAAATATCTCGAACTATGCATGGAATCGTCAAGCAATAAGCTGATTAAAAAGCATCCTCGATAATAGTTGAATGGTTATTTTAAATTATTCATCAATTTAGTATACGAGTAAGACATCTTTGACATTTACAAAGGTTATATTAATAACCAAATATAGATAAAATTGATTCCAAATTCCAAAAACCATTAGACAGAGAATAACAATGAATCATTAATTCAAAACCATTTAACGTACCTCTATATAGTGTATAGTAACAGAAGCTGTACGTATATTTTAAAGTGTTCAATCCACTAGTACTGAGCAAAACCACTATATGTTATCTTAACAATGAATTGATTACTTCCTCATGAAGTCATATGGAGGTACAATGACTCCAATATAGTATCCAACATACAAATTTACACCACTTCAAGGAGAAATTATACTCAACGTAACAAAACATACAATAAATATTTCTTAGTTTTACAAGAACATTAATGCAATTAACTAATGCAATAATACAGTTAAATTCGAATAAAATTCAAACTTAACACACTGATAGCTTCTCATTATCTGAGGTATTGAGTCACTGTTTTGGTTAGTATGACATAAATCATTCATGATTAAGAAAGTCAGCTTTTCTTCCTTAGTTTCTCATAACTTGACTCTGTTTTGAATTTTTCAATAAAGCCGTTAAGAACTTGTTTAGCGGTTAGTGAAGTAATTAGAACGAATATAGGTAACAATTCAAATGAAAATTCTAGAAAACATGGACTAAAACATATTTAAGTAGGTCTTAGAAGAAGTTTATGAGAGATGGATAAAAATGTTGTAATAAAGTGTAAAACTGACCTGGTAAGTTATGTCCACCTCCTCCCAATATATAATTTCACGTCAACCTTTCGAACATACTCAACAACACCTAATCCACATTAGCTGAATTTCACCACTGCTAATGGCGTCGAAACCAACCCTTAACCAGATATCATATCAAGTTACTGAAACTACAAAAAAAAAATACATATTGTAAATTACAATCTGAAAAATCGAAGAGTTAAACAAGTTTTTTTATTTTGAATTCGGCATAAATCTGAACGAGGAGAGAAAAGATAACTGTACAAGTCCTTCTAACCTAATTATTTTTTCTACAAAGAGGTAACATTACGGTATTGACTCCTACTGCGCAGTCGCCATGTTTGAATGTCACCTCTCATTTTTAGAATGAAATTAACTTTTTCATAAGACGTTGCGTAATTTATTGTCAATTGAACATCATCGCTAGCTCCTTAGAGCTCTGTTTAATATTTTTCGCTTCGAAAACAACTCGAAAACATGGAATAAATACGGCAAACATCAAAGAACTGACGAAAGCGAATTTTGATCGATGAACATTCCATACTAAAGGCGGGTAACTTTACCGGCTCGTGCTATTTTGAACTTATGGAATGTGCACATAGTTTATCTTGTTGAAAAGAATTAATAAAACCTTAAATCCTTATTATTGCGTGGCTAGTACTTTTGAACTTTGTCTCTAATCTTAGAATACAATCATATAAAGTTATATATTTGAAATAATTGCTGGCATTTTTAGCATCGAAGAAAACAGGTAAGTTTTCAGCATTCATATTTGTATATGCCTCATACAAATAAATTTTTTTTTCAATTGTGAGATCACTGTTCTTAATGATTAAACATTATCAGAAAGTAAATAACATAACAGATTCCACTATATTATCACGAGATTCGAAAAATTTTAGCATACATAATTGCCAAATATTTTCTTATTAAGTTTTTTATAGTTGTATTCTAGAATTCGTGATATGATAAACTCAACACTAGAACATTGCCATGAGCGTCGAAATTATATACATATATCATTCAAGCAGAAGGCTTTCACTCTCAGCAGGCAACACAAACTAAAATTAAATGTTCATTATTAACAGAACACATAGGCAAACATTTTGCCTGTTGGCAGGAATTGTGCACATGCTTTAATAATACAATAGTTGTAGATTTTGAAAACATAAATAACAATACGGATATTGTATTGAGTGATTTCATCGGTAAAGACATAGCTAGCTGGTTTCCATCGATGAGTTTCGACACGGACTAATGGATTTACGATGCAATCGGTTTGCCCATCACTGATTTTGGTAACTATTCCTCTGGTTATCGCTTCGAATCGAGTCACAAGTTTTGACTTTTCATTCGTTTCTCTTTTAACATTTTCAAAAAATGTAAGTAATCATGAGTTTTAATAATACTAATAAAGACTTTATTTATTCTGGGACAATACAGAAATAATATATAATCTTATTATGTCTTAGAGTATAAATGTAATATATTTAATTAATTTCAATTAAATTAAATGAAGAAATAAAAAAAATGATTTTAGTATGGAAAAATAATGTGTTTATAGGAAATTTGTATATGAGTACTTCGGTAATCATTTCATAAAAAATGAACGTTTCAACAAACATATCATATATACTTCGAAATATTTGTTGAAACTTTTATTTAATGACTAAGCGATTACCGAAATCAAAAAGCTCACGATAACTTTTTTATTTTTGGAAAATATTAAAAATTAAACGAATAAATAATTAAAACTTGTAACTTTAATTGAAGCGACAACCTGCGGAACAGATACCCAATCGATTCGCTCATCGTTGATTTTAGGAATCGATTCTTATGAAGTTTCTAAACTTGGCGAATAGCTATTCGATTGTATCTTAGTGCTTTTAGATCGCCTTTAAGCTCATTGATGGAATGAATCTTGCCTTCTCGTCATCCATCCTTGAAATAACTGATGATCCATAGATTACATCGACGATTTACAGATAGATATGATCTCATTGCAATCACAATATTATTATTCATGTTTTTGAAAACCAACAACTATAATAAATTATTGGTACAATAAACGAAATTTTTAGGTATCTGTTCCGCAGTTTGGCGCTTCGAGTTGAATTACAACAAGTTTTAACCTTTTATTCGTTTCCCTTTTAATATTTTCCAAAAAAACAAAATATCGTGAGGTTTAGAACGGAAAATAGACTGTAATAATGTGTAGTGAGTAGATTTCGGTAATCATTTCAATGTCAACACATTGATCATAAACACATCATTTCATAAAGAAATAAAAGTTTCAACTAACATTTCGAAGTATAGATGATATATGTATGAGAGGAAAATAGTTGACTGGATGGTAAAGTGTAGAACGGAGATAGTTGGGGGGTGCAGTAAAAAAAAAAAAAAAACACTAAATAAGTACTAGACTTATATTTATGTGCCGACGTTTCGACCTACAGTGTAGGTCATCTTCAGGGCGATATGGAGAGAGAAGAAGCCGTTGGGTGCACCGGCTAACAATGAAAAATTTGATTTTTGACAATGACAAAGATTTTTCTTTATTAGCCGGTGCACCCAACGCCTTCTTCTTTCTCCAAATCGCCCTGAAGATGACCTACACTGTAGGTCAAAACGTCGGCACATAAATATAAGTCTAGTACTTATTTAGTGTTTTTTTTTACTGCACCCCCCAACTATCTCCGCTCTACATATAGATGGTATATGTTTGTTGAAACGTTCATTTATAGATGAAATGATTACTGAAATATACACAATGCCCAAAATTACATTCTATTTTTCATACTAAACTTCGTGATAACTTGTATTTTTGGAAAATTTTAATAGTAAAACTAATGGAAAATTAAAACAATTATATGTTGTGACTCAACTCGAAGCCACAACCGACAGAATAATTCCAACAAAAAAAAAAACATACGAAATAAATAAAATGAAAAAAAAACATAAATTAATTTAACTTGCCCTTCCATAGTACTTGTACAGCATATTTTGGATTTCGTGTCCCACAATAAAATGACGATACTGTTTATTTGAGAATGCACTATGGGCCCAAAATATAAATGTTACTCTTAAAAATAATTATAATCAATAATACTATTTATACATATTTAATTTCGTTGTTTTTCTACATGCATTACTTCATGCAATGGCTTAATGGGTTTTTATTCTGATTCTGGTACAGAACTTTCTTAAACATACTTCCGCTCTATTTATTATTATTTGCGAATAAATTATGTATCAGTAATATTTGACTATTTATATATATATTTTTTATTTTATTGAGTTGTACAACTGTAATACATACATCTAGTACAATTGCTATATGAGTAAATAATACATGATAGCACATGTAGAGATACTACCCACTGGCAGCACTCTAATATTTATATATTTAATAATAATGTCTTTATTTATTCTGAGACGAGTCCATATAGAATAACAATACAGGCATTGTAAGCTATTATGTCTTAGAGTGTAAAATAATTACATTTAATTAATTATTACAATTAATTTAATAAGTGAGTATGAATAAAAAAATGAACTACCTAAAATAAAAAATGTGAATTACCTACAATAACAGTATTTTAAAATCATATTAGAAGAAAAGAAAGAAAAAAAAAATAAAATAAGAATATTTAGGGATGAATATCATAAATGCCTAGCGATTACATATGCCCTATCATTTATCTGGAATGTGACATATTAAAATATATTAATTGACAATTGGCATATTGCCCAGGGATATGCTATCTTGAAATTGTCAAGCATGACGGACCATTTTCGATAATGGTTGATAAATTAAAAATAAATACAAAAGCACATCTAACAGACAAAGAGGACATATCTAACAGAAGGTGAGGATGAACTCGAATTAAATAACAGATTAAATAAAAATTTAGCATACGCAGACAAGTTTCTAAAATCAGCCAGAACAAAGGCAGCACTATCAGGTGCTTTCCAGGAATTCGAAGAAGAAACGAGAGAATCGGGTCTAAAAATAAACAGAGAAAACACGAATACATGAAGACTTCAAGAGATGGAGTTTTCCAAAGAGGAAAAGTCCAATTTGGAGACCACAGCTTCCCTCAATGTGGTTCTTTTAAATACTTAAGTGGAATGTTAACAAGTCATAATGACGTTATCATCGAGGTTAAATTGGCTACAGATCCATGTTTGCCCTACATAACAATTTAAAATAAAAGAGCCTCTAAAGAGTTTCAATTACAGCAGCGAAACCTGGGTCCTTATCAAGTGACTGGAAGATCTTAGAGTTTGGTAGAGAAAATGTTATGTACCAGTCAATAGTGGCGAACGCCTTAGAATGAGAAAAATGTCGACCTAACGTTTTTTTGCAGAACCGGACATTATTAAGAAGAGAAGGCTGGATTGCTTTGGTCATGTAGAAAGGATGAACCAATTTAGACTCACCAAGGAACTGATGTAGGGCCATCCAAGCGGGGCGAGAAAACGAGGGAAACCACGATTACGATGGCTGGATGTTGTGGAGGACGACCTGCGAAGAATGGGAGTGCGGCGATGGCGAGATAAGTCTGTTGACAGGGGAAATTGAAGTAAGCTGTTGGATGAAGCCCTGGTTCTACAAGGACTGTCGCGCCCATCAGTGAGTGAGTGAGGTAAGGATGCCGTGTACTTTAATTGGTAGGAGAATAACTGAAAGACGCCAGTGACTTGAAGTATCTGGGGCCCAGCTGAGAGAGAACGGCTGGATAGGCGGTGTTATCATGGAGAGATATCAGTAAGGCTGATCAGGAAGTGCTTCTGCTCACTTAAAATAGTCTTACTGGGAAAGTGTCCAAAAAAGTAAAGACATTGATATTTAAAAACACATTAGTGAGTCGTGGATTATTTCTTCCTACTATCAAAGCCAACTCCAAGCAATGAGGTTCCTGTGGAGAACAGAAGGATAAACAGGGAGGGGAAGGAGAAGAAACGCCATAATTAGGAGCAACATAGTGGAAAACAGCTGAAAATATAATAGAGGAACACAGGACATGGTGATTTAACGATAATAATGCAAAGGTGATAGGGTAGCTAGAATAGTCTAATAGTCTAATAGAGGCGAGAGCGGACAGAAGAAGGACAAGAGGAAGAAGCAGAAAGACATGGGGAGGTGATGTGAGGAAGGATTTGGGGATTTGGAGAGGTGAGGCGTGGATTGGAGGTGACAGAGTCTGCTAGCTCTGGGTCCTTGTTACATGGAAGAGGTTTTACAAACGGGATGCTCAACACTGATTACGGAATAAGAGGAAAGAAGAAGACAATATTTGGAAATGTCATTAACTTTTCTTTTTTTCTTATTTTTTTAGAACTATGAGAATATCAGTGACCATACTTTTGTACACGAAGTTTATTCGAAATGATCACCGACTTGATGGGACCAATTATAGTATTAATGGTAATTGATTGTATATTATTAAATATAGACTGGTAGGAGTATTAATAATTTTTTATTTTATTCAATTAAAGAAAAAAAAATCAAAAAGTCAAGGTCACCTGTGGTGTTACCATAAAAACCTTCTATGCCCAAGGTTGTGAGTCGCAATCCTACATATGGCCATAGAATTTTTTAAACTGTCCTTCGGAAGGTGTCGAAAAATAGTGGTCCCGAGTCTATACGGTGTCTCTAGAAAGATTCCTATCCTAATTAAACCTGGATAGGCAAAATTTAGGATTATCTCTGCAAAATCGTGCAATGAGACATGACAGACGTTCAATAAATCGACAAGACCTGAAAGAGAAGATGAATCAATCAGAGACCACCCAGTCGAAGCCAAACAATCAGATCACTGGACGAATAGGCTCCGCGCCCCAGACCCGAACAGGAATAAATACCGAAAGGTAAAAGGACATTTCCAGTCTCAGATTAAACCCTGAAGAAGTTAGCTTTATGCCTAGCGAAACGTTGGCAGAGAATTTGACGACGCGATCGAAACAAGAAGATATATTGCATAAGTGAATTCAAATAAAGCTTTAATGATATTTCGATGAATTCAGTACATATAGACAAAAATTAAACTTTAATGATATTTGATTGTTTTCAAAATAGAAAAAATAATCATTCTATTATTAATATTTGAGATGAAAATAGTTGACTGGATGATCTAATGTATGATGTATGATGTTGTCTAATGTTGACTGGATGATCTAATGAATAAGTGAAGTACTTATATTATGTGCCGACGTTCGAAAGGTCGAAACGTCGGCACATAATTATAAGTTTATTACTTATTCAGTGTTCTTTCTGACTGCACCCCCCAACTATCTCCTTTACATATTATTAATATTCTATTATAATATTATTGATTCATTTTTTCATACAGGAAAAAAGAAATTACAAAAAAAAATATTTATATCTGGGAATGCTATAGCAGAAGGGTGGACCATATTACTTGGAGATGATGCAGCCCAAGATTTGTATATTACTGAGCCCCCCGACACAAAGGGACGTAGTAATCTGGGATGGACCTCTTTCTCGATCCTCGCATTGTGTGTCCTTGCTCAAGAGAAACCTCCCTCTCATCCTGAGAGGACTTGATGGATCAGGACAGTCTTCGATATAATTCCTTCGATTGAGGATTCGGAGGATGCCGTGCACGCCAGGCAGTTATCTATTATTGCCCTTCAGCTCCCAGCCATTACCGTATTTACTGCCTCTTAGGCGCTTTACATAAGATTAAAAATAAATGTTCTTTCGGATCGTTACGCTACGTTTATTCGTGATTGGAGCGATGAAAGCTAGTGGTTAAACAAAAATATTTTTTCACATGGTAATAAAAAAAAAAAAATAATATCAAGAATATTATTGGATGATTCCAAAATAAAGCTTAAACTTTTTTAAATACAAGTTAATAAATAACAATTCAGTTATCAATTGAGGTTCATTAATAAATAAATAATACCATATAAAAGCTTCCTAGCTACCTTTCTTTACCAAGTTATCCAATCCTCCGACCATCATACTGTTACGGGCTACTGGGTATTAAAATGAATTAAACAATTCCTTAATTAAAGATACTAATATTTATTAACAAAATGATAAAAAGGATACAATTAAACTATTAACAATTAAATTATTAAACTAATATAAATTTATATTGACAATATTCTAATTATTTATTATAACCTAGGCCTATTTAATTATTACAATAATATAAGATATTACTAATTCTAGATAGCTTAACTAGTTACAATAGTTTCTTCTTTGAATATTATAAAATTACACTACAATTTATAACTAATAATTATTAGTTACACTTATAATTAACACTTACAGTTCACTAGTCCACTGACCGTAAGATTCTCCAAGTATGACAAACTGACACACAGTAACAAACAGAAACAGTTTATTACACTCGCGAGACTGTCAGAGTTCACTGATACACTTATTACACTGGACGGTTCAACACTGACTAGTTTATCACACTGACACTCACTTATCACAGATGTTCACCGTGCGTGGTCTACTCTCAGATTAAGACTGACTCGCTCGAGGCGAGGGAGACATTTAAATAGACAAGGCCGAACATTCTAGAACACGGAAGGGTGGAGACAATTCTGGAATCTTCTTAATCCTTTTCCGACAAAAGGAGACGATCGAGAAGGTACTAATCCTAATTTAACTTCTCCCGCCGACGGATTTAAGCCGTTAATCCCTACAATTCATTTCCGATCTCCTTAAATTCAAAACCTCGGTCCACTCCCGTTAAACCCGTTCTCGGCTCTCAGACCTATATACAGCATCCAACCAAACAACTGCTTTTAATAGATCTTTCCTTATCCGATCCTCATCCCTTTGAAACTCTATGCCTTCCTCCTTTCGTCGTTCCAATAATCTTTCAACCTTCATATCCCGTACATTCAATCATCTTATATTCTTGTTTCATTTTCTGCTTTCTTAGTTTCTACTTGACATTGTCATTTGCATACATATGTAATTATCTATTATTCTCTCTCTATAATTATTGTAATCTTATTTCTATGTTATTTTTTATTTCTTGTACTCTGTTTTTTTTTCTTTATTCTTTAAATGTTATCACTGGAAGTATTACTCAATTTTTTTCCTCATTCATTCTTTCTCATTTGTTAATTTAATTGTATTAAATAATTTAAAATAATCACTTTTTACTTTAAGACTTCATAATATCCAGTATAGAAACCTGTATTGTTATTCTAGAGGGACTTGTCTCAGAATAAATAAAGACTTTATTATTATTAAAAGCATACCAAAGACCGCACTTCTCACATCAACATAACTAGAAAAGACCTGTCAAATAAAGTTAAGGCACCATTCCAATATAATATTATATATCTATGTATCATACTCATATATATTATATAACAAAAAAGCGTTCTACCGTATCCATCATGGAGACCTGCTAAACCCTCACAAATGTTCAGTATTGCGGCTAATGTATAGTCTCTGCCCCGTGCCTATTTTAAATATGTACGTTAAGTTGCAACAATAGTCATTTTATCACTATCTGAAAATGAATATAGATAATTTCATAGTGGAGGGATTTTTTTTTTAACACATTGTCGAAAATGACGGCTATAGCCGTCGTGCACATTTTAATCAATAAAAAAAAGAACAGCGCTATTACGAAGTGTACTGACACTTTTTAATTATTGAGTAATACATCGAAAAAAAAGGTGTAGCATGCCAGGCAGCATATTTATTGCCCTTTTATGCGTTTTCTCATTCTTTACCGCTTCGAAACATTTGGGCATCTAGAGACAAATGACGACTATAACAGTCGACAGTTTTTTTGCAAAAACTGTGGTCAAACCTGATAATTTTAACTTCCAAACATACAACTTACACTCGATTTCATCTGCCAGTCATAAACAATTGGGAAAAAAATGTGTTTCTGAGGACGATAGTCAATTTAAAATTGTGCGGCAACGTGTTAAATACCACATGTTATAATAATTTTTTTTTTTTAAACACTTTATTCAGACATTACAATCTGCCACTTGTGGACAATAAGTAATGGTGCTATGAAGCTACAACCATTCCATAACAAAACAAAAAAAGTGGTATAAGCAAAATAAAATAAGTCTAGATAAAAATAATAAAAATAAAAATAAATAAAATAATGTACACATTCAAACCCTATTTACAATTTGCCTGGGTCCCCGAACTAAGCTTCTTCCCCAGGAATGAGGGCAAAGCAGGAGTTCAGGAGGCCCTTGCCCCCTTTTTCCAGCCGCGTCACTGGAATAAACTCCAATGGAAGCTGGTTAAGGGCGCTATAATAAATTATGGTACGTCGTTGTTGACGAAAAATTGTAATATTACTTTATCTGTCTTATATTGGTTTTAAAAACATAAACATCAACATGGAGGTTCTAATGAGGTTATATCTATCAATACATGGAACAAAAAATCGATGTATTTTATCATCTGTGAATAAAGAGATTGAAAAATAGTTTAGAAACAAATTTATTTATTTACCCTTCATTAAATAAACAGGACATATATGTGCGTTCTCAAATTTAAAAAAAGAAATAACAAAATATTGTCAACAAGCGATTTCATCAATGAATAAGAAGATGACTAGTTTCCGTTTAGTTTTGATACAGCCTGATGGATTTAGTTTGGAAACTTATGAAATAAAATGTCATGGATAGATTGAACGAATGGGATTTATGATGTATCGTGGTTAGTAAATATTTTTTATTAAATCGTTATGTAAACTTATAAGTTTTCAACACTCTAATTATAATATCGATATAAAGACGAAAATATCGATTTGACTGTTATAAAAATTAAACAACATAAATGCAGAGTTTATCGATAAAACAAGCTCGCTCATTAACGTTTTCTGTTGCGTGATCCAGAGTCATCAGGCCGGCTGGAACCTCTGTGCTAGAGAGTTCGAATCTCTCTGGAAAACGGCTACGTCATATGGATAACTTAACCTTTAAATAATTGCTATAATGTTTAACTATTATAAAGGTAATCTATAGTTAGGTATAGTTGAAAATATTTTGTCGTTGGTTTTAGACTTGATAGCGCATCACCAAGTCCAAAACGTCACCTGTTTAGCTAATGTACGGTAGTTAGGCTCAGGATGAGCTTATTAACGGTGTTGTAAATCAATAAAGCTGTCTCTTAACTCATCGATGGAAAAAATTGATCTGATATATAATTAAAAATATATATCATGTCATATCTTATATCAATGCTCATGTCATTCATATCATATCAAAAATATATATCGTATAAAACTGATATGATAACATAAGGTACTTAACGTTTTAGTTAGGGTCTTCAGAATTGGAGTGGCTCAGTGGTAGAGCACTGAGTTGCCATGCCGGAAATTCTGGTTCAAATCTCGCAGGCAAGACTTTTATTTAGTCAGTTTGCAGCCGGAGGTGGATCATATAGGATCTAGGACCCTCCTGGGACCCATCCAGCCTCTACCATATAAAGTATTATAAAACTAGATTACCAAAAATAAGGGGGGGAATCAGGTGGTTGAGCGTGAACTAGTACAAGTCACCTCCTCGCAGAACCGTTGTCCATGCAACAGTACAGTCTCTACCATGTACTGAACCCCAGACCCGTTCAAGGGTTGTATTGGTACAGTTTTTTTTTCCAAATACTGAACTAAAAACCCTTTATGGACAGTAGTTGTATTTTTTTTACATTTTATTTTTCTTATGAATGAATTATATATTATTAATTATTAAAGTAGGTTTAATAGTAGTAGGTACTCAGTGGTACAGTAGCGGACATGGAACTTTTGAAAACATTCCCTATGGAGAATAATTTCTACGAAACCATTATAACGTAGCATTCTTATTATGATAATTAATAATTCAGAAAGATAATATTGAAATTTGTAGAAATATTCTGAAATACATGGAAAATGGAAGGCATATTGTTTGTAGACTTGACAAACAATTTGCTTCATTTTGCCTTGTTTTGTTTGACTTAATTGTTTGTAGACTTCTCTTTTGCACATTTTTTTGTGCTTTGTTGCAATAAGTATAATTAGAGGTCATAAAAATCAACATCAATGATGACCTCAAATTATCATTGAAAACCGTGAACAACAATAAAAAGAATAATTTAACATTAAAACTGCTCTCCTGTAAAGTTTGAAAAATGTCAGTTACGATAGTTTACCTCTGAGGTATAGATATATTTTTTTAAACATAAAAACACTTTATTATCTTAATATTTTCTGCATATTTATATCGGATCGCTATAAGCAGACACTTACCTACGAGGACGATACAACCTCATATGAAAAAGATCGCGGGTTCGCAGGTAGGCTTAGGATTTTTTAAAGGGAATAAAAAATCCTTGGTTGTGCTGTTCTTCGGAATGGACGTAAAATGAAGGTTCCGGGTCTGTACTTTGTCAGGCACTCGTTAAAGATTCCTATCCTAATTATGAACGGTAAAATTTAGGACTCCAACTGTAACGTCGTCCGATTAGCCATAGTAAAATAAAGTGACGTTAAATACATATACAAACATTAATTATATTTTATTTTATACAACATAGAAACAAACCAAAACATTAATGATACTTAGTTAAATTAAAAATAGACAAAAAATGAGCATTAATGCTATTCTAATATATTATCATACATGAGATTCTGAAAAGATGATTGAAAACAAAAAACTCAGTCGAATGGTCTACATCTGAATTTTTTTCAACTATCACTTTCATCGTGTAAAAAATAAATAATGTAAACAGTTCTCAATATGAAATGATAGAAACTACTATCGTGTAACTTAAAAACTGAAATAAATTTAAAATATATGTATATATATATATATATATATATATATATATATATATATATATATATATATACATATATATAAATTCAGAAGAAATTAGAGCTTTTATACGATTGCTAAAACAATAGTTTTTTAATAATAATATGTATCAGAGTAGACTAGAATATATATATTTTTTCTCTTTATATTTCCATCCACACCTGTCAAATACAAGTAATTGACAATCAGCAGATTGGCTGACAGGGAAACAATACAAAATGACATGAAAGGCATGACGAAGAACAGTAGCCAACAGCTACCTCTCCATTGGCTTTCATTAATTTCCTACTGTAATAGATCCCTCATACACGTTCTTTTTAGTCTCCTCCTAGTGTTCTCAGGCATGAGAGTAGTGGCCATTTGTTGTATCAATGGGTTTGGGTGTCCGTGTAGTTTTTCTTGAAAGCGTTTGTAGTACGTTCGTATGTGTTCGTCAGCCGTTTGTATTTTTAAGTCTGACTAGAATACTTCAAATATAAAATTTAACTTACCTAAATTAATAGAACAGAATAAAAATCCCTTTATAAGATTTTTTAATAAATTTAACAACGAAGTTTAAACTGTAATATCATAACTATAACATAAATTCTCTGTTAAATTAACATGCAAATATTAATTGAACATATGTTCTTATCGATACATATGTTAATTTAACATGTGATGGAAATCCATACTAAATTATGAATGTAATTTACATATGTATGTATGTGTGTGTGTGGGGAGGGGAGAATAGATGAGGTCCTTAAGCCTTCTGGAGGCAGCCCACAATTGCCATACTTGGACGCCTTTCCCCATATACTTCTACCGCGTATAGCTTTGTGCTGTATCCTAAGTGTCAAATCGCCAGCAGTTGGTTTGGTCCAGGAAAAGAAATATGGACCCTAGTGCGCGTGCTGACTTTCTTCGTAGCTCTCTGGAGGAAAAGGATACAGTTGTCATTAATTTTCTTCTTTTCCTGGTCTGTCATTAATCTCGTAGCTGAGGTTAGGATCCGGGTTGATCTGGCTATAGCTACCATATAACATAAGAGCTGGTTGAAAGAAAAGTTAAGTTTACATCCACCGAGGCGTCTGAAAAGAAGATGGCTTCGAGACCTACTATAGAACTTGGAGTGCTACCGATGGGTAGTTTCTCCACAAGTGTTTTTTATGTCATATTGTAAATTTTAGCAGATTATCTTATTGTAATATTATTGTAGTTATAAATATCAATAAAGTAAATTTTAAAAAAAAATTTACATCGATTGATAGATGTTGTGGGACCTGACGATCCTCATGTGGCTCACCCAGCCTTATAAAGAAAGAGACCTAGCGGTTGAGCATGATTTCGGATTTTATTTCACTGAACAGCTGGCTTAAAAATAATAGGTTCAATTTAAAAAAATGTCATTTTCACTGTCCCAAATTTAGTCACCTTCATGCCTACGTTAATAATGTTTATTTCCAAACAACTAAACTTGCTGAATAACATGTCTGAACCACAAATATCATGAGCTCAGATTGCTTTGGAGTTGATTAGTGAGAAAATCTCTTCAAGCTAAATTCGTAATTTGTCCCCTTAGTTACTTTTCCACAACTATACACAAGTTTGTAAACAGTGGTTTAGTGCAGAACAACTTTTTTTTTTTAATTTACCGAAGGTCATATTGAGGTACGTAGTTGTGTTTGAAAGGGACAATCCTACTTCAAGGCTAAGGGTAGGTATTATTCCCAAGAAAAACAACTGTCCCATTAGTTACATCGCATTAGTTATTGATCCTGTGGCAACACTGATTCAGTGAAATGACAGGAAAACAGCTAGACCTCACGAAGTTGGTGTAACGTTCCACCTTCATTATTATTTCGAAGTGAACAGATGTCTGCAGTTGTGTCCGTGGATTATCCTTTAAATAAATGGAATGTTTTTTTGTTGACTGTCACATTGTTACGGTAAATATTTTCATTATGCTTGAGGCCAACAAGTTGTCAGCCTGACTTTTTTTTTTTAAATCACATCACAGAAGTCATCCGTCACATCTTGAAGTCCTGATCTGACGGCTTCCTCTAAATCGAGAAGCCGCCCCCGAACTTGACCCAGAACCTGAGGGGCAGTGACCACGGTACGAACCGCCCCAACCACCCCCAAACTCCCCACCACCCTCAGTCCTCAGTCGGGCGGCATGAGCTGCAGCGCCTCCAGCTCCCCCGCGCGCTCGGTCCACGGAGAGCTCGCCGAAGATGAGGAAGTCGACTCCGACCTCGTCGTCATCTCCGGCTATCTCAAGTTCAGGGATGCCAAGAGGGTAATCAGCCATATCTTATATTACATATTAGCAGACATTTATTTAGAAATAAAAAAAAAAATGAAAAAACTATACCATCCAATAAGGGTCTCATCTCAACTCGTCTCAAAACCTACTTAGTCCATCTTCGAATTTCAACTACATCATTCTTCTTTCCCCAGATGGCCTAGAAATTATAAAATTCACCCGGAAAAAAATTAGGAAACAAGTATATATTGACGAAAAGAACATTTTATTTGTACAAATAAACAAGTTTACTTTCATGATGACTGTATTTCTATTTCTATATTTATGATTTGGATAGGATATTTTTTTCCTACTTTTTCAAGAAATCACTTTCTTGCCGATATTTAGATATATTTATGTAGTTATATCGGCATCTTTATTTATTTCCTGTTATTAAAATAAATGTTTCCTTCCGTTCTTGACATTCAGTCAATACTTGATAAACGATTTTTTGGTGACGTAAAATTGATACATATACAAACATCACTATTGATACTTATATGACTGGAAGACAATGTTAGTACACAAACTGGCGAAATGTTTCCAACTACATTATTAAATCAATATACCTGTACAATATCAACATATATCATGCAAATACTGCTCATGACTTGGCGAGTTTCGAAATCTTTTAAGTTTGTTTAAGTCAACTCATTTCAGAAAAAACAAAACAAACATTCAAATTTGATACACCTGAGTTAATAAATCACGAAAGAAATATTTTTAAAAGCCGATATTTACGGTCCTAAGCGTTCTTGAGTCTTTAGTCCATATTTTTCTGAAATGGTTTGTCTGTGTGTGTATATTTTTAATTTTTTATTAACTTGATTATTATCATGACATTTATTACAAATAATGTACTATATAATATATTTAATTATATTCAAATCGAATCAAATCAAGCACTAGCTAATTTTTTATAGGAACAGTTAGATAAAATATATCCCAATTATAGTTTCATAGTTTTTTGTAGTTTGTTTATCCAGCCTTGAAGAAGAGCTGTAACGTTGTTCGAAACTTCGGTTTTTAATAAATAGTTAATCATTATTGAATGTTTGACCTCCACACAGACCATTTTCTTCCCTTTATATCTACGGCCAAAGAATAATTATTATTTATTATTTATTTTTATTAATTATTCTTTTGATAGTGTTTATTTATTGTTGTTGTTCTTCAAAATAAAAATATTTAATAATATAATAATTATTGGAGATATATTCGTTTTTGTTCTTATTTTATTTTAAAATAAACAAAACAAAAAAACAAACAACAATATGATTAAAAAATATTTTACAATAATGATGAGAGTTTGAGTTAAAATAATTAAAACAACATAAATTTTCTTATGTAAAATTATAAATATAATAATTCTTATATTTTTTTTTTCTTTTTTTAAACTGGATTTATTCTTCATTTATTTTGGGTAAGAGAAAATAAAAACCATTTTCCATTTATGTGCTGTTAGAACATAATTTGTTATTTTATACTAAAGTCTAATGACTCATAGAAATGAGAAAAAGGATCTGATGGTTCAAAGATCAAAATTTGGTTTTGTAATGCAATATTATTTATTGACCATGGAGGACTAATGATCTCCCAAGAATTTTTAAAAGTATGACTTTCCAGGTAACTATACTTATAGTGTGTTAACTTTGGACATTTATGTTAAATCATTTATTTTTTATTGTAATTATTGTTAATTTATTTATTTAAAGTTAAAAGATGCAGGAGAAGAAAGGATTGAGAATGACACCATAGTGTGGAAACGTCTTTAAAGAGTGAAAATAACTGAATAAACAACAACTGGAAAATGGTTTTTATTTTTTCTTACCCAAAATAAATACAATAATCTAAAAACAAAGAATTGAATACTTAATATAATAATAAGTCTATAACAAAAAAAAATGATTCCTTCTTTTACAATTTAGGAGAAAGCCTTGAGATAATTAAATGGCAGGACAGTCTAAACATTCCGATATTAATTAAGGTTTTTCTCCCACTTAATTTTTCCCAATTATTGTTTCGAGGATGTTCTCTTCTTTATAAGGATTCATTTTGTTTCTCAAGGGAGCGGAGTGGCTCAGTGGTAGAGCACTGAGTTGCCAAGCTGAAAATCCTAGTTCAAATCCCGCTGCTGGCAAGACTTAATCAGTTAGAAGCCGGAAATGGATAATATATTATTTATATATTTTTTTAATTGTTTTAATTTTTATCTATTTTTATTTGAAGAGAAAAGATTTGCCCCGGCCGGGATTCGAACCCAGGCCCTCTGTCTCTCCGTGGCAGTGCTCTACCAATTGAGCTACCAGAATCGCTTACCATCATATCTTTATCTTTTCTCTTCAAATAAAAATAGTTAAAAATTAAAACAATTAACAAAAAATTATAAATAGTAATATGACGTAACTCAACAGGATCCTAAAATTAAGTAATGTTCAAAGAACATTCGTTCTCGTGTATACATCGCAAGAATTGCGAGAACGCGGGGACATGGGATCAGATAAAAGAACAGATTTACTTATTGATTAACTGTATTTACTGATATTTAACTGTATTACAATAATACAACAAGTAAATAGGCTAAGTGATATATAATGACATGATAATGACAAGTAGAGAAACTACCCACTGGTAGTACTCAAATCAAAGTTCAAGTAAGGAGGTCACGTGGCCATCTTCTTTTCAGACGCCTCGGAGGATTATCGGGAATAGAAGAGGAAGCTAGGTTTGAAACTAGAGGGTTTGAGTGGTAATGAAGTTTGTTATGAAAGGATAGATACCGGGTTCGGGCCAAATCAGCAACAAAAGGGACATTAAGGTCGTTATGGATGAGTTTATTCTTAACAAAATAAGGAGCATTGAGGATTTTACGAAGGATTTTGGACTGTAAGGATTGGATACGAGAGGAATTCGATAGCTTAGTGGAGCCCCAAAGCTCTACTCCGTAAGTCCAAATAGGTCGTATGATGGTTATGTAGATGAATCTTTTGTAGTTAACTGGGAGCTTAGAACGTTTGTCTAGTAACTTTTTTTTAAAATGCACAGGGGAGTAGTGTGTTCTTAGTCTGTACCACTTCAACTCATGAAGGGTCTGGGGTACAGTACATGGTAGAGACTGTAATGTTTCTTAGACAAAGGTTTTGTAGGGAGGTGATTTGTTCTAAGTCACGCTAAACCGCCAGATTTTCCCCCTTATTTTTGGTCCCCATTTTATAGAGGCTGATTGAGCCTAAGGAGGCTGCTAGTTCCCGTAGGTAATTATAGAGAAATAAAACGGTCCATAAAAAGACTTATGAATAAAACGATAAAACAAGAAAGAGTGCGGAAAAGGGTTGATAAAAAAAAAGGTGAGAAGATAACAGTGATAAGGTTGCTAAGGTACCGTAAAACGGGGTGAATAGAAACGAAACTTCATTTTTTTATGTATATTTTATTTCCTACATAACTATGGGTAAATTGTGGCAACTATATTTTTTTTTAAGTTGCTATAATTTAGGCTGGAAAGGAAATAATGGTTTGTTTGGTTGGCAGCGCAGGTTCCTGTTTGTATGTCTTGTTGAATTTTACCACACGATTTTTGTGTTTCTTTATCCACTTTGATTTTTCCAGGTAAGTCATAATACGTAGGGTTCTTCAAAGTAAATTGCTGTACAAAGCATAGTTTAATTATTCATATAAAAGATTAAGGCTTACTTTAAGCTTTAACTTTAATAATATTATTTCAAAAATTATTCATGTTTTTAAATTAGGTTTTTTAGAATTTATGGGGTGAATAGAAACACATAATTTTTAGTGTTTCTATTCACCCCACAAGAAAAATATAATACTAAATCACATTTATACTATATAAAATACATATTGTGTGTTTTATATTTATGTTAGACTCTTATTTGACACAGCAGGACCTTGTAAAATGCCAAGAAAATACAAACCGGTGGTTGGAGGGGGCTACAAAAATCATGACCCAAAAACAATCAAAAATGCACTTTCTGACATACAGAAGGGACTAAGCCTTCGGAAGTCTGCTGAGAAACATGGTTTGCATTATAGTATTATATATCGACACTTTATCAGCTCGATTCAAACAGCTTTATCTCTCGATTCAAAGGCATGATATTTTTGAAAGATGACCTGTCCGATTTCACAATTTATTAATCATAATTTAATCTTGTTAAATACGGTAACTGTCTACCTATTCAATTTCTTTACTTACAGTTATGTAACTTCTTTTGGTAATGTACTGAAATAAATCATTACGTTGAGAAGTAAATTTGTATTTATCCATTTACAAATTAAAAATACCATATTTAACTGTTTCCATTCACCCTCAATTCGTTTCAATAGAAAAATATATGAAATCGAAGTACTGTTTCTATCCACCCCCATTTGCGGGGTGAAAAGAAACACCATGTTTTAATTTTTTTTCTTTAAAATGAAATTAAACTTAAAAAATTAAATACTATAAAGAAATAGGTCTAACAGAGACCTGTGTTTGGTCAAAAAATTGTGTATCGAGAACAACTACAAATATGGAAAATTTCAAACCAAAGTTGAAAATTGATTCTATTCACACCATTTTACGGTAGATGTTATAACGACCTCTGCCAACGCAATCTGTTGACAGGTTGGAAGTCTGATCCTGTCAAATATTTCAGATTTGAATGCCCCAGAAGTGTTCTACCCAAATTGTTTAACCATATTTCCCCCACTTATTTTGGGTACTCACTTTATAAAAGCTGTTTGAGCCCCAGGAGGGTCCTAGATCTCCTAGGATCCATCTCCGGTCGTTAAAAGATTAAATAATAGTCTGTCAGCGAGCGGGATTTGAACCCAGGACCTTCGTCACGGCAACTCAGTGCTCTACCACCGAGCCAATCCACTCCATTACCATGGCAACTCAGTGCTCTACCACTGAGCCAATCCACTCCTCAGTCGTGTCTTCTTCAAATCAGAAATTTTTTTCTCTTAATAATGCGTGAATTAGCGATTCGTCGATAGAGTCAGAGCTTCAACTAAGAATATTCCAATGATGCCTTGAAATTATAGTTTAGCACCGAACCGAAAAAGCAAAAAAACAATTTTCTAGACCTATATGTAATAAAACACAAGACGGAATACTTCATACCCGCAGTGGCCAAGTTCCTTATTATTAAAATAATTCCGAGTTGGGATAAAGTTGATGCTCGAACGACTTCATAAAGTGCCGAAGAGAAGAGTATTAACCTGGCCGAGGTTCAATTAGCAGCTCCAGGTGTTTGGACCAAGTTCAACTTTGTTAAGTCCGACCTGGGGCTTAGCTTATAATCTCGAGTTTAGCTGTTTCTTGTCCTCTCCTAATATAAGAAACAGTCTCGATTCCTGCAAGTTTATATCTATCAGAAACTTTATTTATAGTTTATTATAAACAGATAATAAACTATAAATAAATAAAAATAGCAAAACCAGGCATGGAATTATTATTAGAATGCAATTGGAAAAAGCCTCAAGTCTCTAAAATGCTGGAAAATAACTAACGAATCAAGGGGTTACTTGTGGTATATTGGTTTGCATCACAACCTCTATGTCCAAGGTCGCTCGCTCACAGAAAAATGGAACAAAAAATCCTTGGCTATGACGTCCTTTGCAAGAGACATAGAATTGGCTCCCTAGCTTGTATGATGTCAGATCCCTATCCTAATTAAACATGGATAGGCGAAATTCAGGACTCCTACCCTGGCATATTACCTTGGCCGCGCTGATATAGGTCTAGGTATTTTAGGTAGTTTTTCTAATGTTGAACCAGTATCTTCAAACTTTTCGACAAATTTTTTTAATTGAGGAATGCTTGCTGCATCATTTAAGTGGCGAAAACCTCGAATATTACCAAATCACCGTTTTTGTAAAACGCTCACCTGCACAACGCACGGTCCGCACCCGAGAAACGATCCATAGCTACTGAATTCCCAAGAGCCAGGCTACCGATTGACATACCACTCACCCCCTTCAGATTCGTAGCGTTCACGTAGATACCTAAACAAATATAAACTTTCTTTTGAGACACCCTGTATCATCGTCCGATTAATCATATCAGCATAAATTGACGTTAGATGAGTAGGCGACAACTGCACGGCCAACTATCCAAAATTCAGGCAGTATCAGGGCATCTCGCAATGCAAGCACAACTCACATCAACAGTCCAAACAGATTCATCAATCAGAGACAGTTTAGTCAGTCCAAGATGTTCATAGAAAAAAAATCTGTAATTTTAAGATGGATTGATTTGGAGCGAGGTTACTGCCTCTGATAGGAGAGCGGATTGCCTCAGTGGTAGAGCACTGAGTTGCCATGCCGGAAATCCTGGTTCAAATCCTGCTGCAGGCCATGATTTTTATTTAGTCTGTTTGCAGCGAGAGATGGATCATATGGGATTTAGGACCCTCCTGGGGCCCACCCAGTCTTTATAAAATATTGTAAAAATAGGGTACCCAAAATAAGGGGGACAAATCTGGCGGTTGAGCGTGACCTAGGACAAGTCACCTCCTTGCAGAACCGTTGTCCATGAAACAGTACGGTCTCTACCATGTAATGAACCCCAGATTCTTCATGGGTTGTAGTGGTACAGGTTTTTTTTTTTTTACTGCCTCTGATAGATAGATGTTTGTTTGGCTGCATTGATTTGCATTTGACCTTATTTATATGATGATGTTTGAAATGGCCAAACGTTAATAGATATGTTATTTTACACTATTTGAGATACCTAAGGCTTTTGGAGTTTTCCAATTGAATTCTAATAACAAACTTTATAGAACTATGTCTGTGGTGCCTGTACCACACAACTCATGAAGGATATCTGGCTCAGTACATACTGTACTATTTTGTAGCCAACGGGTGAATTTGAAGAGATTAGGACAACTTCCTTTAGGATGAAATTTTTGGTACTGTCTACTAGGATGTGAATTAAAAAAAAGAGAGTTGGCAGTTGTTAATTTGTCAGTTACCGCAGACTCGGCACCCACTATTTGGTTACCCTGAAGATGGACTACATCGTTGGCCGAAACGTTGGCACAATTAAAAAAAAAGTTCTGATTATTTTGTCATATCTTTGACTGCACCCCCTAACCAATTCAATCTCTCATAAACAATAATAGTTTTCTTTCTGATGTAAGAGTTTACCTAGGGATGGAATAAAAATTTAACTTGATTATTGAAAAATAACTAAACTATTCTTCGATTTGAATTTTTTGGCTGCAGCATATTTTGGGAACAACATTGATCTGGAGCTAAAATGATTCATGACGTTTTAGCCGAAACGATTCACTTCACGCTATCCTGAATGTTCTAGCTGTTAGTGTTTTATCTCTTCTTTTTTTTCTGTAATATTTCAGTTTGGTTTGAGTGTTGTTTATGATCATAAGAACGAGCGAATACTAATTCAGGAGTTAATAAATTAATTTATAAAATATATAAATTAAAAAATAATAGGCTAATACACAGGTCATGGTGTATGTAGATGATGAGACGATTTCAGCAAGAACGGCCATTGCCGTGATAGAAGCTTTAGAAGAATTTGATATAGCAGCCAGAGAAAAAAATGAAATACTTGATGACATCAAGAAAGTGTTAAGATAGTGAAGTATCTTAACACTACGTGCCCATGAAAGTTGAATCACTTTGTTTTATCACAAAATACACAAGATATAAAATAAAAAGAGATACATACAGCGGTGTTAGACAAACATCAATCCCGTAGGGTAAAACAATAATAGAAGGTTATCTTCTTGTTATAATACTACACTCGATTATATCGATTATTGATGCTCGATGTCGCTACAAAAGGAAAGGATACAGGCAGAGGTAGTGAAAATAATACATTCAAGTATTTAGGAGCATTATCACAAATGATAACAATACTAGGGCAGATGTGCATGCGAGAATTGCTGCGCGAAATATATTTATTATGCCCTGTATAAAACCATTAGGACGAAGTGCATATTCAATGCAAAAATAACTCTATGCAAGGCAGTAATCAGACCAACGATGACCTGAGGGAATGAGATATGGGCACTCAGAGATGAAGCAGTGAGCGAGATCAGCAGATGGGAAAGAAAGATATATGTCCTAATACAGGAGAATAGACAATGTCGGATAAGGAAGAATATAGAACTGAAGGATATGTATCAGGAACTCAACATTGTTTGTATAATAAAACAGGGAAGGCTGAGATGGCTTGGGCAGGTGGGGAGGATGGAGCCTAGCATAATCCAAAAGAATATGCCATATGGATGAGTCGGAGGAAAGAGGAAACGAGGAAGACCACGACTGCGGTGGATTGATGATGTGGAGCAAGATCTGAGAAAGATGGATGAAGGCGACGAATAGAAATATGTGGACGAAGCTCGTTAGGGAGTTCTAGCTCCTGCAAGTTAGGTCAGTTACCCAGAGGAGTTAGTAAGTTATAAATTAATTTGGGAAGAAATACAATGCGAATAAGTAGAATAGAATAATTTATTGATATTTACAACTGTAATTATATTACATCAAGTAAATCTCCTGTCTGAACAAAGGACATGAAAAAAAAAACACTTGTGTGTGGAGAAACTATCTATTGATAGCACTCCAATAAAGTTCTATAGTAGAAGGTCTCGAGGCCATCTTCTTTTCAGATGCCTCGGAGGGGTATCAGGAATATTATGGAAAGCAGGTTGAGAGACTAGCGGATTCAAGTGTGTATGGAGCTTTTCATGGAAGGATAGGTATCTAGTTTGGGCCTAATCAGCAACATATGGAATATTAAGATCATGATGGATGAGTTTGTTTGTGACATAATAAGGAGCATTGAGGATTTTACGAAGGATTTCGGATTGTAAGGATTGGATACGAGATGAATTGGATGGTTTAGTAGAGCCCCAAAGCTCAAATCCGTATGTCCAAATAGGTCTGATAACTGTCATGTAAATGAGTCTTTTGTAATTAATTGAGAGCTTAGAGTGTTTGTCCAATAAATGTTGAAGTAGGCGAAAATGTAGAGCAGTTTCTTGTCTTGTATGAGGATTCCAAGTGAGACGTCCTATGGAGTATCGTATGGAGTCCTAGGTAGCGAATAAGTAAAAAAAAAAAATTAGCAGTAATCTGAAAATCTAAGTATACCTTGGGCTATCTAATGCAGCCCAATATCGATTATGTTGTACTGTATTCATATTCATAAAAGGTCAATGATTTAAGATCTGTGGTACTAATCTCTAGATCTCGAGCTCAGATCAATGATTTAGGATCTGTGGTACTAATCTCTAGATCTCGAGCTCAGGTCAATGATTTAGGATCTATGGTCCTGATCTCCAGATCTCGAGCTCAGGTCAATGATTTAGGATCTGTGGTACTAATCTCTAGATCTCGAGCTCAGATCAATGATTTAGGATCTATGCTACTAATCTCTAGATCTCGAGCTCAGGTCAATGATTTAGGATCTATGGTACTAATCTCTAGATCTCGAGCTCAGGTCAATGATTTAGGATCTATGGTACTGATTTCTAGATCTCGAGCTCAGGTCAATGATTTAGGGTCTATGATACTGATCTCTAGATCTCGAGCTCAGGTCAATGATTTAGGATCTGTAATCTTTAGATCTCGAGCTCAGGTCAATGATTTAGGATCTGTAATCTTTAGATCTCGAGCTCAGGTCAATGATTTAGGATCTACGGTACTAATCCATAGATCTCGAGCTTAAGATCGGCTCTGGCAAATATTAATTGAGTTATCAGGCTTGGATCGAACCTATGGCGCTGGACAACACTCCTGACCAAAACAAACCTTTATAAAGCGGATAGAGATAACTGCAATAAAATAATCCGCTGATTGTAACTTTAAATTTGATTTTCCTATTATCGATTAAATATTCACCTTTAAATAATATGAATCACTTATTTGACAAAATAAATGGCCTTTTAAAGTTAGTGAAAAGGGAAAAATTGTACTCAATTTGTTAAAATACTTATTAAGGGAGATTGACTCGAGCATGAAGGGGTAACATATAAGGGTCGTGATTGGACGAGAAATAAATGTCTCGGATCGCGTCAGAATTTAAATTGTCAAGAAAAAATCTGTTCGATTCCGGGAGCAGAATAGAAAACAGGAAAGAGATGACTCTCGATTCGCTTTGATGACAAACCGATATTAAACAACAAGAAAACATAAAGAAGGAGTTGTGAAGATCTTTATTATTTATTATTCATGTCAATTAATTTATTTTATTGTTTATAAAAGCGTTGCAAACTATTAAAGGTTTTTTTTAATTTCCGAATAAATATATGCAAAAGAAACAAATAATGTTTTTCATACTATGATTTCAACCTAACAACTTTATATACCTAATTATGCATATTACACTAAAGTTAAAATTATGCACAAAGAATTAAGTGTACCTTTTATTAATGTATTTATGAACAAATTATGTAAAAAAAATTATTTTTAAAAAATAAAAACAATAAGAAAACACTAAAACAATATTGGGAACTCAACAAAAAATAGTACAAAGCGGTATGTACATAAGCCATCTAAACATATATTATTGTAGGATACCAATTTCTTTCATTTCATTGATATTGTTTACATACTAAGAATGTATAGTTACAATTTTTGTTTATTTTATTATTATTAATTTTTTTTTCTTTTTTTTTCTCTCTGTTCGAAATTTGTATACATTTTTTTCTTTCATTGTAAATTATGATTCTCCACAGATATATTTAAATTTGTACAATTGTTTTTAATTTGAGACTGGTCTATTGGTACAGAATTTTTATTTTGTGAAATGTAGCAAATTATACAATAAATAAATAAAAAAATCCATCGATGAGTTTCGATACGGGCTGATGGATTTACGATGCAATCGATTTGCTCATCGCTGATTTTGGTAATTATTCCTCTGGTTGTCGATTCGAATTGAGTCACAAGTTTTGACTTTTCATTCGTTTCCCTTTTAACATTTTAAAAAAATGTAAGTAATCATGAGTTTTAAAAAATACTAATAAAGACTGTATTTATTCTGGTACAATATAGAAATAATACATAACCTTATTATGTCTTAGAGTATAATGTAATATATTTAATTAATTAAAATTAAATTAATAAATGGAGAAGAAATTAAAAAATGATTTTAATGATTCAGAAATCACTTTACTGCAAAACTTTTGTCTAAGAAATAGTAGTCTTAACCATGTACTGATCCTTTTTGAAGTCAAAACTTCTTTTGGTAATAAAGGAGGAAATAAAATTGTGAGTACGCGTCAGCAGCATGCTCGAGACTGGCGACACCTAGCGGCCACTGTATCAATTATACAATATATTTTAATCAACTTTAGTTTAAAGGTTAGAATTACATTGATATTTATACCAATAATAATAATTATACTTATCTAAAGAGTCGTTCGATAGTTGTGCAATCGATACTAACAATAACTTAAAACATCGATATCTGATTGAAATTTTCGTTTCTCCTTAAGATTTTTCATAATTAAATGTCTTGTTGAAATGATTGAAACTACAATCTAAGTATTTTTGTACTTAACGATGATAATATTGCTAAAAATAAAAATAATTAAATATTATGACTGAATACCAATTATTATTTCAATCAAGTTATATTTTTATTTTGTATCGAGCTTGCGCATCCTATCACATATTTTGATTAATAAATATACACTAATTGAAAATATAAATAATTATTGTACGGAGCGCCAATATATGAGAAAACCAGACTTATGTTTATAATTTAAATTTACAAATTTGAAATTTAAACAATTCAGACCGTAATTTATATAGAAATTAAAAAAAGAACACAGTTATTCCAAAGTTATTAGTTTTCATTTCTATCGACAGTTCTCATGACTTCCTATTTTTTTATTACCGTTTGGCAGTTAAGACAATAAAAGGTAAACTTTTATTGCCATTTTCTTGAATATAGGACTTAAAAATATTGACCTTAATAAAGAACTGTCATAAACAATACAAACCACTTTAAGCAGAAAATAAAAAAAATCTGAAAATATTGAGATGATGTCATTTATATAAATATTTTGGAATTGGCCATACAGATAAAGAATAAAGGATGTACGTAACAGATAGTAAAAGAGCAATAGATAAAGAAGAGAGGGAAATATTTTACTCTATAAAACGTTAATAAAAACAGACATTTTTATTGGCTACATAGACAAAAAAAAAAAAAAATAAACCGCTAAATAGGTTCAGTGTTCAACTAAGACTGTACTTATTCAACGGTTGTGTATGGAAGTGTTATGGTCGAGATCACACTAAATCTTCAGGTTTTATCTCCCATTTATATATTCTGATGATACATGTGTATTATCAGTCAACACCAATCCAGTTATTGCATCCCAAAGCCTCCAATCCCATATCACTGATCTTGAAGAATGGTGTCAAAACTGGAGAATTAAAATAAATTCTCAAAAATCGCATCAAATCACTTTTACCTTACGTCGTAAACCAATGACTTCCTGCCATTCAGTATCCTTTAATAATATCCCTTTGGTGCCTTTCGAACAGATCCGATAGTTAGGGTTGCACCTGACAAACGATTAACCTGGAATCCTCATACAAGACTGAAAAGACAAGAAACCGCACGACGTTTCAGGCTACTACAACACTCACTAGACAAACGCTCTAAGCTCCCAATTAACTACAAAAGAATCATCTACATGACCATCATACGACCTATTTGGACTTACGGAGTAGAGCTTTGGGGCTCCACTAACCCATCGAATTCCTCTCTTATCGAATCCTTACAATCCAAAATCCTTCGTAAATCCTCAATGCTCCTTATTTTGTTAAGAATAAACTTATCCATAACGACCTTAATGTCCCATCTGTTGCTGATTTGGCCCGAACCCGGTATCTATCCTTTCATCACAAACTTCATTACCACTCAAACGCTCTAGTTTCAAACCTAGCTTCCTCTTCAATTCCCGATAATCCTCCGAGGCGTCTGAAAAGAAGATGGCCACGCGACCTTCTTAGTTGAACTTGCGATTTGAGTACTACCAGTGGGTAGTTTCTCTACTTGTTATTATATATCACTTAGCAAAACCTATTTACATGTTGTATTATTGTAATACAGTTGTAGATATCAATAAATAAATTTAAAAAAAAAATTATATATTAATCGCTCTCAATAATTCCAGGCCAGAAAGTTAATCAAGCGGCCATTTTAAAAATAAAACTATGAATATTAATACTTTTAAGGACGAAAATGGTTGACCGGAAGATCGTAATGAAGGATACAATTTGTCTGGGGGTACAGTCATTAATTACACTAAATAAGGGTAACGTATTTATTATAAGTGCCGACGTTTCGGCCTACAATATAGGCCATCTTCATGGCTAAGAAGGAAAAACAGAAAAACAGCTATAAGAACATTGCAGTATTAAGAATCATAGAGGGAATTATAATATATTGTTATATTATAAGAATTATACTCTAAAATTCTTAGTACTGTAGTGTTCTTATAGTTGTTTTTCTGTTTTTCCTTCTTAGCCCTGAAGATGGCCTACATTGTAGGCCGAAACGTTGGCACTTATAATAAATAAGTTAACCTCATTTATCGTAATTAATGACTGCACCCCCAGACAAATTGTATCCTTCAATAATACTTTTAGTATACATCGAAGCGTGGGAAGATATTTAATGAGTTAAAAATACTATTATTAAAACAATATTGCGAAATTTTATTGTATCGTAAAAATAAGAAAAAAATCGAATGTCAAGGATATCGATTTTCTTTATGAAATCCTGACTGACCCTTAAAAATAATAATTATTTTTAAGGGTCAGTCAGGAGTGGTATGTTCATTTGTTTCCTATAAAGTCACTTTACGCTACTGTGGCTAAGGGGAAGAAGGTACAGTGGGAGTTCTAAATTTTGCCTATTCCGCTATAATTAGGATAGGGATCTTTAATGGGTACCCAAACCGCAAATACTCGGAACACCGTTTTACACCCCCCCCCCGAAGGACGACATAACCATGGACTTTACTCCCTTTTAAAAAATTTTAAGGACTGGGAAATCGTGATATTGGAGTTAAAAGGTTGTCATGCTAACTACTAAACCACATATGACTCTAAGAGTGGTCATTTAGGGTGCTAGATTACTGATCTCTAGGTTTCGAGTTAGAGGCTCACACTGGCAGATAAACGAGTTATACTAACATCTATCAATTGACTCTGTAGGATATGGAGAACATCCTGTTGAAGCTGGTGAAGTTGAACATCCTGTTGAGCCTGAACATTCAGGCTCTATGAACTGTTACTCTTAATTAGGGGCAAAATTGGTGGTTAAGGATGATTTCGACCAAATCACTTCCCTGCAAAACTGTTCAGAAATAATCATCTACAATTAAGGGTACCGAAATGTTATAAGAGAATAAATAATATATCTCCTGGAGTCGGTCCGAAATCCGGATCTTCAGATAGAAAGTACATTACCTTGCACACTTAGCTACTGCTGCCGACGAAGTTTAGAAAGGACTTAATAAAAGGTTGAGTACTGTTTGGTAAGGACTGTATTAATTCTTAGCCAAACGGATGTTCAGGAAGTATCGCCCTCCGGCTTATCTGCCAGGACAAGTCCTGGATCCGGAGCCTTCTAGATCTCAAGCACATTGTCCATACGCACGGAGCTACCCCGCTTCCTTATATCTTCTCTTATTTACCAGTAAACTGACTGAAACGTAATTTCTGGTGGTTTTTACCACGGCGGGTTCGTGCCCGCAATGAGTCGCGTGATACTAATGGCTGGACTTGTATAAAATCCGTCCTTTTCCCAAGTAGCGTTATTACTTGTAATGGCTTCGATAACAGCACATGCCCTTATTCCTTCCACCTTAATTGACAACTATACTCGCTTCGGTAATAAATTAAAATTATATAAAAAACCGGTTAAAATAATAATAATAAAAGGGATTAAGGCGGCAATAAATAATCCACTCTTAAGAAAGATCGATCATAACGGAGGGCTTGTCTTATCTGGAAGGTTGCATGTCGCGCAACCATCAGGAGGGTATCTCGAACATCTGCGATCGGTGTCTTAGCGCGGCTATATTCCTCCCCTAGGTTTTTATTAAGGATTAATATCGTTGCCATGTAATTGCGCTCCTGCGTGCCGAGTCGTTCTGAGAGGACATTTGGGTTCGACACTTTTGAGGCATTTAAATCTGAATTATTTGCCAGGATCAGTCATTCAACCTGCCTACAGATAGCGTTGGCAGAGGTCGTTATAACCTCTACCTTAGCAACCTCGTCACTGTTTTCTTCTCACCTTTTTTTCTCTTATTCCTAAACGCAGTCTTTCTACTTTTTTAGTTTCAACCATACGTCTTTTATTTCTATTTAGGAACTCTTAATAACATTTCTCAGCCAACTATTTTGAAGGCAGGGAATTAGTTCAAAATCGCACTCAGCTGTCAGTTTATTTTCTAATTAAGGGGGAAATCCAGGTCTCCAGATTAATAGGGTCGATTCCCGAAGTCGCTTCGGTGGCTAAAATCTTTAGGATTCTTCCCTAGCAACCTTGAAACCGCGTAAACGCCGGTTAGGTGTTAATTTTTTCCTTAAAATCTAACCTCCTAGTCGTTTTCAACTCCTATTAAGGCAGACAGGTATTCTACAGGTAAATGACCAATTGTACCCAAAGTGCAAACTTGACTCATCTTATTTTAGGCATGCTATAAATGAAACAAATAATTAATTTGAAATTATACTTTATTTAAAATAAAAAATAACCTTATACAAAACGCTTCCAAATATACACTGAACAATTTCCACTTCTAGATACTTAAAGTCACCTGTCATGTGTTTTCTGTTTTATTTGCACACTTTTGTTATCCTGAGATGCCTAAGCTGTATCACGTCAAACCATGAAGGGTTCATTACAGGTTAGAGACTGTTCTATTTCTAGGGCTACGGTTGAGCAGGGGGGTGATTTGTAAGTTAACTATTAAAGGTACCTAATCCGAATTTTTTTTTCTATCTTTCTATTTATTAAGATAAATTTTAAGATGAGTGAAATTTGAATCTCCAGTTTATTTGTTATGAACTTTGAAAATAGGGAAGTTTCCTATAGAGAGCGCCGTTTTGAAGTAATAAATTAAAATTGGCAAAATGTTTTGCATATTACAATGTTCTATAAAAATAAAAAAGTTAGTTGTCGAAACGTTTTGAAGAATTATATAAATTAAGAAGTTAAGATGACTGGAGAATGTTTTTATTCCCAAAATATAAAAATAAAAAAGGATCTGAATGAAAAATTCATTTTATATTTACTAAAGATCATTATCCATTCATAAATTTGATATAACATTTCAAGAGGCTCCATATGCTTGACTAAATACTAGCCATTAGAGGCAATAATTAATTTCTTTAGCAAGCCGGTTATCCAAAAACGGAAATAATTAACCAAATCCTTTTCCAATTAAAGTTGACCAAGTGGCGAAAAGCTTGCACAGTTGGCACACCTGGGCTTATTTATATGCAAAAGGAGCCCGGAGCGTGGTCCCATTGCCTGGCAATTAACCAAACTAATTAACGGGACCTTAATAAACATCGCGGCTCGGAATATCAAGCCCAAGTCAAGTCTAGCATCTGTAGTACCTGCACCTGTACTGTAAGTACTTGGCGCCCGCTTCTGACCTGTTATCGACTGATCACGGGGGCTTAATATTGAAGAATATCGAGTTCACATCCGTAGTAGCACCTCGCCCAGTGTTGATATCGAAGAAAACGTATATAAATATACATAAATGATTCTTATATTTTATGACGCATATATAATAAGAAATGTTAATGAATGCGCGTAAGGAATTAGGGATGGAAGTACATTTGAATAAGACTAAGTATATGTTTAGTAGCGGAAAAGGGGGAATTTTGTTTTAGGAGATAATAGAATAGAAAAGTAACTTTATTCTAGGACTATGTCCCTTTAGAATAACAAATATGAACAGAAAAAGAAACATAACATTTATCTGGCCAGAAGGCTAAGTATTACAAAACATAAAGCGTGTAAAAATGACATAAACAATTTAAAAAGAAATATTTAAACAAAAATAATAATAAGTAAATAAACAGTAGAAATCTTGACAAGATATTAAGCAATTAAAGAGAATTGATAAATCCATAGCTTTTGTTAAATGCATGAGCTAGCATGCGATAAATTCTTTACATGATGTACATCTTCTTAAAAGACAAAATTAAAAGAAATAAATAGCAAAATGAATTTCTATACATTACAATCAAAGCTAATGTCTAATTTATTTAGAGAGCATCTTTTTGGGAAATTAGGAGATGTTGGAAAAGCAAGGATTTAAATGACGATAGTGAGGGACTATGACGGATGTTAGGAGGGATTGAGTTCCACACTGTAGTGGAGTGGGCGAGGAAGGAGCGTTCGAATGCTTTGGTTCTGTGGGAACGAATATAGAGATCGGAAAGGCGGGATCTTGTTTTGTGGTGTTGAACTGAGGATTTGAATTGGAGGAGGGTATAAATATATGAAGGGTGTTGAGAGTAAATAGATTGGTATAAGAATGAACAGAGGAAATATTGTCTTCGGAAGGAAGGGAAGAGCCACTTTAACTCATCATAAAGCTGGGACACGCGCGCAATCGCCTAGGAGTACCTAGCACAAACCTTAGAGAGCAATTCATTATTCTCTTTAATCTGTCTTAGCGGTATTGGGTCTAATAGGTTTGAATATGTCGAGAAGTTTGAGTACTTAGGATCTATCTTAACTAGAAAAAACAAAATTCAAGAGGAAATAAAGTCGTCATTAAAGGCAGGAAATTATTGTTATTATTCGGTCTCGAAATTACCATGAGCTCGCGTCTTTTGTTCCGAAGTCTAAAAACCAGAATTTATAAAACCATCATCCTTGCAACTCTTGTTCACGGATGTGAAACGTGGCCGCTAACGCTGAAGGAAGAACAACTTAGTCTGAAGGTAGTTGAAAATAAGGTGTTGCGTGCCGGCTGGGAAGCATCTGCGAGGTAGACCGAGGCGTAGGTGGGAGAATAGCGTTAAGAATGATGTTGCGGATTTGGGTAGTGGTCCTTGGACGGAAGTGTGTAAGCAGAGATTGGTCGTATCGGCATCGAGCCTTCGGGTTCACTAAGCCTTATTGTCATCTTGAATACATCTGCAGCCTGGTGAGTGGTAATGTCGAATTTTGTCCAGAGAGATGTTAACTGTTCTGAGGTAAGCGGAATATTGCCATTCTCGTAGTCTGTGGCTTCAATTGTAACCACAAAAAATAAGCAATAACTTCATTTCAAGCCAACTTATTAATTACGAAAATAACACAATGCCTCTTCTCTAAGTACAATAAGCTCATTTTGGAAAATATTCAACTTTACCACTTATTCACTGGAGGTATTCATACACTGTCTTAGGAGTGTGAATCCAAAGTCCTTCGTAAAATCCTCAATGCTCCTTATTTTGTTAAGAATAAAGTCATCCATAACAACCTTGCTGATTTGGCCCAAATCCGATATCAATCATGACAAAATTTATTCTCACTCACACCCACTAGTTTCAAACCTAGCTTCCTCTTCCATTCCCGATAATCCTCCGAGGTGTCTGAAAAGAAGATGGCCACGTGACCTTCTTAGTTGAACTTTGATTTGAGCACTACCAGTGGGTTGTTTCTGTACTTGTCATTCTCATGTCATTATGTAGCACTTAGCCTATTTACTTGTTGTATTATTGTTATACAGTTGTAAATATCAATAAATAAATTAAAAAAAAAAAAAGGAGGTTGTAAACAGCATTGGAAACGTATAAATTTCAGTAGTTTTTTTTTTATAATGATCTCCTATGTAACGTATTGTTTATATAATCTTGACCGTAAACACACACACACATATATATATATATATTCACTACAGTTATTTATTATTATAAAATGATTCAAGATTCCCGGAACGAGGCGATACAAGAACCCATACAAGTCACTCGACTGAGTAAACTCGTAAGGTGTACCGACAATAAAAGCAATCAGTACAGTCGTGTAGAGATGCGTAGAGATGGTTGGAGATATCGGCAATGATTGGAAGCGATATTTGCTAAGGGTCGGTGTAGGATCAGCTGATGGGGTCATCTTGTTGGGGTGGTGGATATTGTGGCCCCCCCTAGATCTCTGATTTCTTATTTAAAAGATTACTTTCTCTCGTGGCTTCTTATTTTTCAGGAACTTTTCCTCTACCCCAATGGCTGTTCCTAGGGTTGCCAGATGTTCGGTATTTTTTACCTTTGTCCGGTCAAGAAAGTCTGGGTAAACAGGACTAAAGAATGTCTGATTTAAAAAAAATTAGCGTCATGGGAAATGTGTGGACTGACGAAAGAAATCGTCTTGCTGTAAATATAGTAAAAAGTGATTTGTTCGATATAAGCACTTGTTATACTGAGTTCAAAGATGTCATTTCTTGCAATAAACAGTTTTAAAAAGCAGTGTCATCGAATGCTACATATATCCAAAAGTAGATTTTAAGCTTTTTGTCATTTTCTGTAGTATTTATGAGATATTAAAAAAAAATTAAAGAGTTGTCCAGTTTTTTCACGAACACATCTGGCAACCCTAGCTGTGCCTGCCCCAAAATCTGTTTAAATCTACCAGAACTAAATTTCAATTTTATTATTACATTATAGAATGAGATAAACCCCTTACAACTCCTAATAGCGGACTGTACCCTAATTTAAAAAAAATTAAAACTGCTCAATTAATTGAATTATAGATGTGAAAACTTGTTTAACCTGGTTGAGCGATTTAGTAGGGGAAAACTTATGGGTCTCGTCACCGACATGCTCTTACTGGTGAGGCGTCTGTGTATGACTTAAAGCTTAGAATTCCATTGTTATAAGAATAATATTATTTAACTATAGTTGTGGAATCGAAACTAACAATAACTTAGAAGATCGATTTCTGGTTGAACATTTCTTATCCTCTCAATTATTTCAATTAAGCTGTATCGATATTTTGTATTGAGCCAATCATATGTTTTGATCAATAAATTAACTACATGAAAATATATCTAATTATTTTTTATTTATTGTTCTTTTGATGGCGATTATTTTTAAATATTTTTTTTTTTGAAAGGAAAAGATTTGTCTTGGTCGGGATTCGAACCCGGGTCGCCCGCGTCTCTAGTGCGGTGCTCTAACCACTGAGCTGCTAAGGCTCGTATCCAAGCCAGACAAATCCATTCCCTTCAATGAGAGCATAGGGTCGAATCCCGGCCAAGACAAATCTTTTCTCTTCAAAATAGAAGTATATAATAAATATGTAAAGGAGATAGTTGGGAGTGCAGTAAAAAAAAAAAAACACTGAATAAGTATTAGACTTATATTTATGTGCCGACGTTTCGAACTACAGTGTAGGTCATCTTCAGGGCTATGAGAGAGAAACAAACAGAACAAAAAATATAAAAATGTACAGTAACAATAATATGGTGACAAGTAATGTAGAAAATTAAAATAGTGACAGATGTGAAAATTAAAGATACGAATATTAAAAAAGTGACAGAATATAATAAAATTAAGATATAGACAGATTTAATAAAATTAAAGATAATGAAAAGAAATTGAAAAATGAGCAGATATAATAATTAAAGATAACGAATATAAAATAAAATACAGAAAATAAATGTACAGAAAGGATAGTAAAGTAAAAATAATATAAAGGGAAATAAAAAAAGAGGAGGTAAACCAAGGATACAAAATGAGAATATTAACATATAAAAAAAGGTTGGAACATGAAGGATTAAGAAAAACTAGTAAAATAAAGATATAAAAATAATTAAAGGTATCTTTAATTTTAATAAATCTGTCTATATCTTAATTTTATTATATTCTGTCACTTTTTTAATATTCGTTATCTTTAATTTTCATATCTGCCACTATTTTAATTTTCTACATTACTTGTCACCATATTATTGTTACTGTACATTTTTATATTTTTTGTTCTGTTTGTTTCTCTCTCATTGCCCTGAAGATGACCTACACTGTAGGTCGAAACGTCGGCACATAATTATAAGTCTTGTACTTATTCAGTGTTTTTTTTTTTACTGCACCCCCCAACTATCTCCTTTACTTTTGATCATCCAGTCAACTATTTTCCTCTCATACATATATAATAAATAATTAGTGCTCGAAGTACCAACAGATGAGAAAGCCAGACTTAGGTTATTAAATTCAAATTACAATTTATTCAATTTAATAATTCAAATTGTAATTGATGTAGAAATTAAAAAAAGAACAGTTATTACGAAATTTTGAATTTTCACTGCAGTCCTGATGACTATCTGGTTTAATTTTTTGCTTGTTATTTTGACTCCTTATTATTATGGCACTACCGACCTCCAACATTCATTGACGCGCTTTTCTTTACATCTTTGAAAACCCAGCAGTTTCAAGTGCTCCTCCACATCCTCCAGCCGTCTGATCCGAGGACTTCCTCTACTTCGCTCATCTGGTTTTCCACAGAGCATCTTCTTTCTTATTTTGTGGTCTCGCATTCTTTCTTCATGTCCCATCCGTCTAATTCTGTCTCTCTTTATCAATACCACCACTTAAGGCTCTTCTAACACCTCCATCGATAAGTCTTTTAGTATTTTTGTTGTTTTTATACTCTTAGGGATTATCTAGCCTCTTTATATATTGAGCAGACTTGATTGGAGAAAAACTTTGCGCAGTAAACTAGGCCTAACTGAATTCTTGTATAACCGTTGGCTGGAAAAGAGTTGTGGTGTTACAGTTTTTTTCTCCATATATATATATATATATATGGAACTTCCGTGCCTATTTCCCATGAAAATTTTACTGCCCAAGTCATACAGGAGTCTTGAAATGAATGTTTTTAAATATTTCTCGAAGTTGCCCAAGAATAATTAAGTTGGGTGTATTAAGTTGTTTTGCGGTTGAAATTAAACCCTCTCTGCTCTCGGGGTCGATTGGAAGAAAATTAATTTTTCTCCGGTATTACTCCCCCCCCCCCACGGTAATTGCTAAGAATCGAAACTGGAGGTAAGGTATCGATTGTGCGCCCTAGCGGAAGTGTAAGAGGGACTAATCGCTCGGGAGGGAACAACTTTAGCAACAAACTGGCGGAAGTAATGTCGCTCCAGCTGGATCCACCTTCCGGTTTCACGTCCAAGATTATTTATCTTTTGTTTCGTTCTTGGCGACTTTCTTTTCTCAAAAGAACAACAACATTGTATTGGCACAAATTGTTTATTATTATTGTTTACAATCATACTGGCTCTATTATGCATTCCAAGATGACAAAAGAGGTAGGAAGTTCAACATATATTATATATATATTTTTTTAAAATTTATTTATTGATATCTACAACTGTATTGCAATAATACAACAAGTAAATAGGCTAAGTGATATATAATGACATGATAATGACAAGTAGAGAAACTAGTAGTACTAGTTGGTAGTACTCAAATCAGCTGAAGGTCATGAAGGTCACGTGGCCATCTTCTTTTCAGACGCCTCGGAGGATTATCGGGAATTGAAGAGGAAGCTAGGCTTGAAACTAGAGGGTTTGAGTGGCAATGAAGTTTGTGAAAACGATAGAAACCGGGTTCGGGCCAAATCAGCAACAAAGGGGACATTAAGGTCGTTATGGATGACTTTATTCTTAACAAAATCAGGAGCATTGAGGATTTTACGAAGGATTTTGGACTGTAAGGATTGGATACGAGAGGAATTCGATGGCTTAGTGGAGCCCCAAAGCTCTACTTCGTAAGTCCAAATAGGTCGTATGATGGTCATGTAGATGATTCTTTTGTAATTAATAGGAAGCTTAGAGCGTTTGTCTAGTAAGTGTTGAAGTAGCCTGAAACGTCGTGCGGTTTCTTGTCTTTCAGTCTTGTATGAGGATTCCAGGTTAATCGTTTGTCAAGGTGCAACCCTAAGTATCGGATCTCTTCTATAGGCACCAGTGGGATATTATTAAAGGATACTGAAGGGCAGGAAGTCATTGGTTTACGACGTAAGGTAAAAGTGATTTGATGCGATTTTTGAGAATTTATTTTAATCCACCAGTTTTGACACCATTCTTCAAGATCAGTGATATGGGATTGGAGGCTTTGGGATGCAATAACTCGATTGGTGTTGACTGATAATACACATGTATCATCAGCATACGTGGTAAGGATAGTATTAGGATGAGTTGGGATGTCAGCCGCATAAACTGCATAAACGATTGGACCAAGGATACTACCTTGAGGATTCGTATGAATTAAAATGAACTATTTACATTATACTATAGCACAAGTGAATAATTGATGTAGATTCTTTTATTAAAAGGGTTTCTTGTAATTAGGGAACAGATTTGTGTTATTTTCTTAATGAATAAGGGGCTAAGTTAAGCATTGGCTTGAAATGGAGTTATTGCTTATATTACAACTCAATTTTATGAGAAAAAACTACGAGAAGGAAATGATTCTACTTCCTTCATTACAATAAATCTCACTAGACAAAATTCGACTTAGCTATTAATATTTTATTCACCGGAGCTGCAGATGTAAAATAGAAAATTTAAAAGGTACGTAATATTTACTGTTGTTGCTGCACTTTGCTTTCCAGTTCCTTAATGACACATTCACATAATAAATGAGTGAAACTATTTTTTCAGAATCATAAGTGCCTAAAATCCTCCGAGTCCTTGCAAATCGCTTAAGATCCTAACGCGCGTTCTTCGAACTCCTTAGCTATTAAACTGTCAACTGTTGTTGACATAATTGGCCCGCCTTAGCCAACCCGACGCTCCCATTAATTATCTAATCGAGCACATGAGTCCATGTGTCGCGGTAATCACAAGTTACTACAAAGCTAATAATTACAAGTCGTGCAATAAGTACATCTTACATCAACATCCAACTAACTGTACATATATCAACTTCATCATAATCAGAATGTGTCGGACTATTATTGTGAAAGACAATGTATTCTACTTTATAGCCAAGATTGCTATAAAGTTTTTGAAATAATTGATTATTTGAAATATAAACAATATATCAACAATAAGCTTATACCCACGAAAATGAAGGCTATGGGGTTGTTTATTCATTTAACATCACTTTTTGCTGCTATGACTAATCCGACGATGCTACGTTGGGAGCTCTGAATTTTGCCTATCCAGGTTTAATTAGGATATGGATTTTTAACGAGTACCGGACATCGTACAGGCTCGGGGCCCCCGTTTAACCTCCCTTCTTAAGGACGGCATAACTAAGGATTTTTTACTCCCTTTAAAAAATCCTAGGGCCACCTCCCTGAATACGAACCCGCGATCTTGGGCTTATTAGTTTATTATGGTAACCACTAGACCACAGGTCGCCCCAAAGGGTGTGGGGTTCAGAACGTGGTAGAGACAGTACTGCCTCGGACGATTGTGCAGGGAGGTGATTTGTTCCAGATCACACTCAACTTCCAGGGTTTTCCCCATTTAAGGGTACCCATTTTAAGGAGGTATTGTGGGACCCAGTCGGGTCTGTATTTCCCATAGGTCCATCCTTGATATTTTACTGAACTTTGCAAACAAAGTAGTAGGGGAACTACTGATGTTTCTTGTTTTATTCTTAATTAATAGATGTCAAAAGATCAATTCCTGATTTCTCAAGATGTGATGTAATAACGTTTCCTTGAGTCAGCAGCATCCTGGAAGAGTTTTAATCATATGTAAATGATACAGAGCACGACTATCCTGCGAAGTTCCGGGAGCAAGTGCCAGATAATCCCGACAGAGCGTGCTGTCACTAGTTCTGACTCCCGAGTGCTTATCAGTGTTTTCTTTACCTTCTTCTCGGACAAATTTTATACTAAATACATAAATATAATTACCATATGTACTTGATATGTATATAATTAAGAATAAGGCTTAGCGAATCGGAAGACATGATGCCGATACCCAATCCATCTATTCTTACAAACTTTCGTCCACAAACTACTTCCCACCCCCAAATCTGTTAGTTCACCATTAACACAATCCTCCCACCTACGTCTAGGCCTACCCTCAGACGTTAACCCCTTGCTTATTAACTATTTAGGATTCTTTTGTTACTCTGCCTAACAACTTAACAAGTCCATTTTAATCCGCGTTACGCTGTCACGTTTATAATAATAATGCATTACTAACCGGTGCATGCAATGATCTCGGGCAAATCTCCTTGCACAAACCGTCCAAGAAACATTACGGTCTCTACTATGTCCTGAACACCAGAACCTCCGTAGGTTATAATCGTGCAGATTTTTTTTTTTAATATATATTGACTGATGACACATGTATATGTATATCAGTCAACACCAATCCAGTTATTGCATCCCAAAGCCTCCAATCCCATATCACTGATCTTGAAGAATGGTGTCAAAACTGGAGAATTAAAATAAATTCTCAAAAATCGCATCAAATCACTTTTACCTTACGTTGTAAACCAATGACTTCCTGCCCTTCAGTATCCTTTAATAATATCCCACTGGTGCCTGTAGAACAGATCCGATACTTAGGGTTGCACCTTGACACTGGATTAACCTGGAATCCTCATACAAGACTGAAAGACAAGAAATCGCACGACGTTTCAGGCTACTTCAACACTTACTAGACAAACGCTCTAAGCTCCCATCGAGTTATGGTGTAAGGAATAAAAAAATTACAGAATAAATGTATCTACAGAAGGGAGATAATGTAAACAAAATACAAAGAATAAGGAAAAAAGAACAATAAAGGTATTTAAAGGTGAGATATGAGGTAATTAAATTAGGCTTCCCATTATTTTATATCTCACCTTTTTATATTTATACTTTTTCATTTTGTATCTTTCGGTTTACCTTCTCAATTTTCTTTCTCTTTGTATTTTGTTTACATTATCACCCTTCTGTATATTTATTCTGTAATTTTTTTATTCATTATCCTTAATAATATATCCATCATATTTTATCATATCATATATTTTTTACTTTTCTATTACTCTATATGTTATTATATTCTTGGTACTGTAATGTTTTTTATTGGGTTTTTTCTCTCATAGTCCTGAAGATGGCCTACAAAGTAGGTCGAAACGTCGGCACAAATAAAAAAATAAGTCTTGACTAAGTAAATAGCTACCTTTTTACTACACCCCCCCAACTATCTCCATCCTCGAAAATAATAATTGTAAAGTGAGGAAGCTCAGTGGGTGTTCAGCTGCTGTGCTGAAGTTCCAAGCTTCTAATCAAAATGTGCTATAAATTGTAGAAATTGTTAACAGTCATAGTTGGACCCGGTGGGGTCTGCGGGCAATTCTGCTTGTATAAGTAGATACCCTTAATTGAGGGGGGGGGGAACCTGGAGGTTGAGTGTGAACTCGACCAAATCACCTTAATGCACAATTAAGCAAACACACTACAGTCTCTACCATATACTGAACCAAAGAGCCTTCATGGGTCTTTCATTTTTCAATCACTTCTATAAATCCAACCTTATTTAATCGAAATGCTAGTCATTTTGAAGTATTTTGTAGCCATAGATGTTCGATATATCTAGTTTCTCGTGAGGAATCCAATCGGTTATACCTCCTCCCTATAATATAGGAAATGAACCTCGACCCTCAACCATAATGACGTTGACAACGCTTACCAGGATGGCCGTGTTCCAGAAAATCCGGTGCGTGATCCGTGTAAATCCCACCGCGGCGAGATATAGAACCCATCGCGTGCCGCTCCTCCTCATAGCATCACTTATCTACCTCCCAGTTGGTCCTATTTCACGAATTAAACTGCCACGAGGCGATAAAAACCAGTTAGACAAATGCGTTATCATCCCGTTGATGTTATGGCCTCTCGTTAATTAGCCTAATGCTCACTGAATATAAATCGCACAAAAACCAACTTCGAAAAATGAAGATAGATATATCTCATCATTCACGAGTATAATTTTTTTGAACTGGAGAGTTTACGATCCGTGTGATTACAAAAAAACATTCCGTTTGATTTAATAGTCTGTGGTAAACGTCCTTTTGCATGTAATAACTTGAAAATCAAACTTGACTCCGTCTCCAATAAAATTATTCAATTAATTAATGATTTACGACTTAAATAAATCTATAAATTACCTTTTGGCACAACCACCGTCTGTACCACACCAGGATTAAAGTTATTAGAATTTATGCTATGTGTTTGCTTATTTAACGCCACTTTATGCTGCTATGGCTAATCGGACGATGCTACAGTGGGAGCTCTAAATTTTGCTTATCCAGGTTTAATTAGGATAGGGATTTTTAACGAGTACCTGACATCGTACAGGCTCGGAACCTCCATTTAATGTCCCTTCCGAAGGACGGAAAAACAAGGATTTTGTACACCCTTAAACAATTTCAGGGGCACCTGCTGGGCTACAAACCTGCACGACGTTGGGCTTATTAGTTTGTTATGCTAACCACTAGACCATAGGTCGCCATTGATGCTCTTTAGTTTAGTAGATACACGATAATTTTCTATAAAAGGCAAAGTTCAGGAATTTTAAAGGGAAAAACAAAGATTGGGTTAGCTATGCTGATGATCTCGGGTTGAAATCTTGCTGTGACAGATAACTGATTCAGCCTGCTAACAGCTGTGCATGGACCCTGTAGGATCTACAGACCCTCCTCAGGTTTATGAGTCAAATAATCATCATTTCGGATAAGTCAAATCGTTGGATAAGAACTGTACAGTCTCTAGAATGTACTGACCCAAGACACTTCATAGGATGTAATGGTAAAGGTTTTTTAAAAAATTTTTGGGCGCCATTTTATATTTTATAAAGTTACATGCTTCTTACATGTCCTAAGGCTTGCATGCTTCATTTCAGGCCTGTGCTTATGTTCATTATGAAGGATATGACATGTATTCAGGTTATAATACGAACGATACCTGTTAAAAGAAGGAAATTTATTTACTTCCACAGGCTGCTTATTTTGTCTAAATAATTTCGATACATAATTTTGACAATAATTGATATAATCAATTAATAATTGATAGACCATTGATCAAGATGGTAAACTAAGTATGGGTGGCAAAAATTATAATTTACAAAAGTGTTTAATAGTATTTCAATAAATATACAATTTTTTTTTCAAAAAGAATGTTACTCAATATTGAATTTAAATTCAAAACCAAATTGTTAAAATGCCAGTAGCACAGCCTCAATGAATGTATAACAAGGATTAAGATTATAATTTATTATCAACTGGCTAATCTACATTATACATCAAATCTTATCGATAAATTTATTGGTAAATGTAAGCAAATAAATAAATTATTTATTATTTAAAATAAAATTTCAACTTAAATTATCTCCTACTTTCCAACTAGGAATATAGAAGGAGTTTGGAATTAAAGGAGTGTCTTATATATATATATATATATATATATTTTAGATTTTTTTATACCTAATATTACCTGACTAATAAAATTTATTTTATATTTCAGTGGAAAGTGAGATACGGCGTAATAACGAAAATATCACCAGCAGCAGGTTTGTTCAATTCATTAAAAAAATTAATGTTAAATTTATTTTAAAAAATGTTAAATATTATAAACAAAAATATTTGTGTATTTATACAACACCGCACTAGTATTTCTAAAGTGACGACTCAAAAATCGCTGTTTTTTTTTGGTTGTGAGTTACGACTATAAATGAAATGGGTAAATATATTTTTCCTGCAACCATTGAGTAATGATATCCATTACTCAACTAAAACTGGCGTGGAAAGTCCCACTTTCCTCCCCTAGTGAGGGAAAACAACTTTCCCTCACTAGTGAGGAAAAGTAACAGCCACCTAGATCGAAATTGGGATTCAGCACTCTGTTATTTTAAATGTTGAATGGCGGTATTACAATATTCCTATTCATTTTATATTCCTAAAATGTTAAAAATAAATAAATAATTTTAGAACTATTTTATATTTAATTCAAGATAGATTTTATATATTTTGAAGCGATTTTATAGAAATATTTAATATTTATTATTAATGTTTCAATGGGTAAATCGTCCTAGGGTTATAATTTGAAAGGTTTGTAATAGAAAATTGTAAGAGATAGCGCTAGTGTAGTTTTAACAAATATAAAGTTTCACCTTTAATTTCTTAATTTTTAAATGGTTGTAGGAAAAATGTAATATTTAGCACGTGAAAAAAGTGCTTATTACACCCTCGTAAAATTCACTCGGGTGTAATCAAGTGGCTCTTTCCTCACTTGTCAAATAAATAATTTTTTATCACTCACCAAAATTATAGCAACCCAGCCTCAGATCTTGTCTCCCCGAAACCACATGTGCCACTCTTAGTATCCTAATGCTATTCAAACTCACTAATAGTTTTCCCAATTTTCCGAAAATGTAGGTTTTTGACTTAACGGGGCCAATTAAAGAAAGTAAAATGAAAAATGTACAATAAATTAAAAAATAAAAGTATGATTTAAAAAAAAAATGTTATTTTAAAATTTCCTTTATTAAAGAAACTCTGAAGCATGATGAAACATGATACGAAGGAATAGTATGAATACGATTTTTTCCTGCTATATAAATTATTGCACAGCTGATTGCATGGATGTAGATTGATGAGTCGATTTTTTATTTCCTATCGATTAGACGAGATCGATGTTTTTAATTAGACCCCCATAGCGATAGAAGGCTAATTCTGCTGAAAGCAGCCTCTCTCTCCTGCCCTAGCCTTTAGCGACAGAAGGCAATTCGCAGGCTGTTAACGTGATTATTATTGCGCCCCCCCCGCTGCCGTTGTGCCTTTTGAAATCCTAAAACAAAAGACACACAAAGCTAAAGAAAGAGAAAGATGGCGGCTGTGGGGTTCCATCTGGGCGGGGAACAATCAGGATATGCACAGCTGATCACGTCAATGCCTTCTCTCTTCATCTCTTTCTTGCATTGTTTTCCCTTTTTAATTCACATCTCTTCAGGAAGGAATCGCGAATCCCGGATGTCTGGCACCAGTCAGCTGAGAGTATTCAAACACATCGAAAAAAAAGGCAGACAATTATCATTGTACTGAGCCAATGGTTGTGCAGGGATGTTTTTAGGGGATGCAGAGATGCAGTCCGACATCAACGCTCAACTGCCAAGTTCCCCCTCCCCTCCCCACTATGTTCCACTTTATAATAAGCATACAAAATAAAATAACTTATGCAGAACTTAAACGAAACTTAGTAGGGTTGATTAACGTTCCTATGGGCAATGAACCTAACTCTCTTATCCTACTAATATTATAAATGCGAAAGTTTGTATGTTTGTCTCTCTTTCACGCAAAAACTACTGAACGGATTTGGAAGAAACTTTACAGTAGTATAGGTTATACGTCAGAATAACTCATAGGCTACAGCAAGGCCGGATTTAGGGAGGGCACGTGCCCCCCCTCAGACGGTTTTTTAGGTACTGGGGAGAATCCATTATAGTGCATAATTCAAAGCAAATCAGGAACTTAACATCTTGAAATTCGCAGATAGGTTTTTTGTATAATTTAAGGAAGAAATTTGGATAATTCCACCCCCAAGGGTTTCCCCCTTAATAATAAGGGTTCAAAGATTGTATGGAATCCGTCAGTTTTGAAGTTAGACATCTGAAATTTTGGATGTACGAGTAACTTATAGTTAAAAAAATTAAATTATTTTTTTAATTAATTAAATAATTATTTTTAAATAAATTTAATAAATTATTATAGTTAAAAAATTAAACTATTTATTTAAAATGATCTGTCACGAAACTTTATGTGGCAGACCAAATTCCATGCCAGCGAAGCCGCGGGCAAAAGCTAGTCATGTTATAAATCTACCAGGCTGTAGCTAGGTATACTAAAGATAAATCTGTATCACTAAAACCCATGACGGGTTTCAGTACATGGTAGAGATTGTACGGTTCCTAAGCCAATTGGTATGCGTATAGTTGATTCGGCCGTGATCAAACTCTACCCCAAGATTTTCCTCTAATTAAGTGTACCTTCCTACACACTTTATATAGGATTAGTAACTTCCAAGAGGGTCTGCCTATCCCACATGGTTCACCTATGTCTGCTAACAGATTAAACAATATACCTGTCTTAGACAGATTTGATCCCAGGTCCTTCAGCACATCAACTTAGTGCCCTACCCCGCTTCAACCTATTGTTATATGTAACACTGTTTAGAAAGGTAAGGATAATGAAATAGGCTTTAGGTGAGATCATCTTATCTTTCCCTGAGATCATTGGGTAGTGAAGGTAACTTTTCATTTTGGCATCCCTTGTGGGGAATTCGAACTGGCTGACTGATCTTATATCTATCGAATTCTTACCTTTAAATTGATTAAAAGAAAATGTATAACTCATATACAGGCCGCTAGATGACTCCAGTCTCGAGCAATACGCAACGAGCATGTCGGTGACGCGAGCCCATAGGTTTTTCTGCTACAACGCTCATCACGACTAAAGAAGTTTTTACGTTATAAAAATCTCTTATTTATTGGTGACATTATTTCTTCGCTAAAGCTTACGTCTCTGTATTTCCAGGCAGAGAAATTTAAATATTATCGGTTGATATATCTCTTTGGAGGGGTTGTACTGTATAGCCGTTGTTCAAGGAGCTAACCCAATTTCATTTTCTCATGGAAGATATTGTAACATGAAACTTATCAGGTTCTATATTTCAAAATATTAATAAAATAAATTGCCATTAAACTGACCAAGGCCCCTGAAATTACTATTGAAGTTAAGTTATAAAGTAGTCTGTGAGAAAAAAGGCCGTATATCAGGGCTTATAGAAGCCCCGGGACGGCCAAGTTTGGGGACCGCTAAGTCCCCATTATTGCGGCTTAGGCCACTACCCCTTGTATTTTTTACAGCTTTTAAACTTGTATTATTAGCTTTTTATATATACAGGGAGTGTATTGTATAACAATATTTATTTAAAAATATGGTTAATTATTTATATTTTGAATATTTATGTGCTTAAGTGCATTATATAATTATATTTATTTATATAAAAAAAAAATCTTTTACACTACAACCCATGAAGGGTCATGGGTTCAGCACATTATAGAGACCGTTCTGTTTCTTGGACAACGTTTGTGTAGGGAGGTGATTTGTCCTAGATCACTCTCAACTGGGTACAGGATCATAGGTACTGACTTTATACTGAGGTTGGGTGAACTCTTGGAGATATATAAAATAGTAATTTTATATATCCATATTTATTTATGAATATATAGAATTACTAATAAGCCTTAATTATATATATTATGAATATTTATGTATTTAATATTGAGACTATTCAACATAAGTTATAAATTAAGAAAAAGATATTTAATAAATAAAAAATAAATAAATATAATAAATCAAAAAGAGAGAAAATAAAAAAAAGAGACCCTCTTGGAGTTTTCGCAGCCTCTATAAAGTAGTTATCTTAATTGAGGAAAGCCGGTTGTGCCTAAAGGCGGTTGGTTGTGATTAAGGACAAATCATCTCCCTGCACAACCGTTGTACTAGAAACTATACAGTCTCTACCACGTACTGAACCCCAGACCCTTAATTGGTTGTAATGTCTCAGGTTACAGGATATTAATTAGAGACCAAGTTCTCGACCAGCATTGCAAGTCTGTATCAAAACTAAATTGTCACAACTATTGGATGCAAAAGTATATATAAGTCTAAATATACATGCTTGAACGAAAGGCTTCTAATAAATAAAAAAAAACTTGTACCACTACAACCCGCGTATGGGTCTGGGGTTCAGTACATGGTAGGGACTGTACTGTTCCATGGACAACGGTTTTGCAAGGAGGTGACTTGTTCTAGGTCACGCTCAACCGCCAGATTTTTCCCCCTTATTTACGGTACCCTATTTTTATAATATTTTATAGAGGCTGGGTGAGCCCCAGGAGGGTCCTAGATCCCATATTACCCATCTCCCGCCGCAAATAGACTAAACAAAAGTCGTGCCCGCAGCGGGATTTAAACCAGGATTTCCGGCATGGAAACTCAGTGCTCTATCACTGAGCCACTCCGCTCCCTAATAATAAAATAAATACTTTTTATTATTAAAGAATTTATTTTGACCTCCAACCAGACCGTTTTGTCGTATGAAATATATTTTATAGTGTTTCCATCGAAATAGACATAGATAATAAATAAATGGAAATATATATAGAATGTTTATTGCAAGTGGCGTAGTGAGCTGTATGGCGTGAACATCTCACGATATTTTTTTTCTGAATGCGTTCAATAAATTAAACTTTTCAGAAAAATAAACAAAACAAAAACAGCTTCGTGTTCCGTATTATTCCATGATTTAATGGCTGATGACAGAGTGGACTAGAAGGGTTGTCTTTTCGGACTATTTCACTATTCCTGGAAAAGATAAATCAAACTGTTGCGGAAATCTGCCGTTGAGAGTGTTTTCCGAGCGCAATTAGTTTCCGCTAGCAAGTGTACGAAATGAAATGGACGGTTGGCAGCAATGGAGTTATCGCGTCACAATGGCGGCCGTAACTCAGTGCTGCCAACTGCCGGGAGGGTTTTGTTTGCCGTTTTGTTGTCTGCACTGCTACGATAGGTAGCATGTAGGTTATAAAACTCTTTTATTCCACTTCAACAGTTGAATAACGTTTCAGCTTTGATTTGAAAATTAATCTTGCTAAGAAACTGTGCGTATAAAGAAGCAGAGTAGGCTTCAATGCTTTCAAACTTGAGGAAGCAATAAAATGGCTAAATTAGATAGGCCGGTGACATGGAGTAAAAAAGAAGTTGCGATACTTAGAAGTTTGAATAGCCCACTCAGAACTTTGCCCAAGTCATCTTAGGCCAAGTCCACTTCCTAAGGTACATTAAAGGGACTCACAATCCTCTGCTTAAACATGCTATATTGTGCTATAAGCCGGGTTTCAGCAATAGCAAGCAGCAGAAAACAAATTAAAAAGCAGACCAAGTATAGCAAGCTGGCTGATATGTTATCGGCAATGCTGATGTCGTCAAAGATACAACACGTGGTATATAATTACTTGCAGTTCAATAAAAACATTTTTTTTTTAAATGTGTATATTTAGCAAATATTTGCATCCTGAATTGTGTTAATAAAACAATATTTGGTACTTGTGTACTAACGCAGCCCTGGTTACTTTTGCTTACTTGTTCGCATGCGCGAGCAGTAACATTTTGTAACAGTTACATTTCTGTTTGTTTGTTCATTTAACGTCACTTTATGCTGCTATGGCTAATCGGACGATGCTACATTGGGAGCTCTAAATTTTGCCTATCCAGGTTTAATTAGGATAGGGATTTTTAACGAGTACCTGACATCGTACAGGCTCGGGACCCCCGTTTAACGTCCCTTCCGAAGGACGGCGTAACTAAGGATTTTTTACTTCCTTTAAAAAATCCTAGGGCCACCTACCGGGCTACGAACCCGCGATCTTGGGCTTAGTAGTCTGTTACGCTAACCACTAGACAATTACATTTCTAACAGCTGATTTATTCTATGTTTCTTCTTGCTTACTGAGTTTTGATTATTGCTGATTTATTGTTTCTTATTCGTTGTTTATTGTTTGTTGTTGTTCATTTGCTAGTTTGTTATAGATTTTTCGTTGTTATTATTTTAGCTATTTATTTAATTAGTGTAAAATGATGCGTATTTGGGAATTGCCGACAGCAGAAGAAGCTATTAATTTTTTGTAGGAGCGAAATATTTTACAAAAGCAAAGAAAATGTAGCAATTCCCATAAATGAAATTGTATTGTGGTTAGGGGTTGTTAAATAAAACAATTTTATTTCTTAATTGTTTATTATTAATATATTACATTTTTCAATAAATTCTTTTGATTTCTAATTGTTGATAATTTTTTAACCCAATAAATAGAAGGTAACTGTTACAAAATGTAACTGCTCGCGCATGCGAACAAGTAGGCAAAAGTAACCAGGGCTGCGTTAAAACACAAGTACCCAATATTTTATCGACTTAATTTACGTTGAAGGATGAACAATGTCTTAAGGTACTCGAAAATAAGATAGTGCACGGAATATTCGATGTGAAAAAGGATTATACCACTGTTGAATTTGGGAGATAATACATGCGGAAATTTATCCGGCTAGCGTAAAGGGATCGATATGATTTAGATGTGCTCGTTGAAGACTTCGGTCTAAGTAACGATCCAATTTCTAAAAGGTTGTGTAAGAAGTAGACGGGAGGATTACGTTAAGGGTGCTCTAAAGTAGTTCGTAAACAGCTGTTGGTTGACTGTGTATTGAAACTTTCAATAATTTTTTTTTCTCTTTATATATTTGTCAACACCTGTAAAATAAAAACAATGACAATCAGGAGATTGGCTGACAGTAAAATAATATACAATGAGATGAGAGGCTGAAGAAGAACAGTAGCCAACAGCTACCTCTTCCTTGGCTTCATTCATTTTTCTATTGTAACAGATCCCTCATCCACGTTCTTTTTAGTCTCTTTCTGGTGTTCTCAGGCATGAGGGTCGTGGTCATTTGTTGTATTAATGGGTTTGGGTGTCCGTGTAGCTTTTCTTGAAAGCGTTTGTAATATGTTCGTCAACCCTATTTTTAATATTTTTAAGTCAATATGCGGAGTTTTGTTATTAAAGTACCAAGGTGCTTTGATGATAAGTCTAAGTACTTTTGACTGAAAAGTGCTCATTAATATTATTAATATTTGCCATTGCAGAATATATGAGATAATAGATATCTATATTCCAAGTAAGTAGCCGTGTAATATGCTCTTTGAGTTTCTAATGTGTCATCTATAATACACATATCTTAAAAGTGGGGAAGTGTTAATATTTAATGTTAATTTAACTTATGCACAAATTGAACGAGCATTAGTAGGATTGGTGTGGTGTACCCATGATTAAGTAAGCTTAGCTCCCTTAATAAGACTGGGGATAGAGCTATTAAACAAAACAACCACTAGAACTCAAGAAGGTTATGGACTCTTTAAATGCTACTGACTATACTGTCTTTAGGACAACTGTTGTGCAAGGAGGTAATTATTACTGTATCATGCTCAATCGCCAGGTTTTCCCCACAGTTAATGGTACCCAAGTTATAAGGGCAGAGTGAGTCTGTAGTTCCCACAAGGTCCATTGTTGTATGTTAACAAATTCAATAATTTACCTGCCACAGCCAGATTTGTACCCGGAAACCATAGCAATTCAGCATTCCTTTTTACAGGCCTTAGACACGTTAGAAGAAGTATTTTATAAAAATTACTAGCTGACCCGGCCATGCGTTGCTGTGGCTGTTGTAATCGTTTTAAAAAAATCTTACGTTAAAATAATGAATGAATGGAAAAGATGAATTAAATAGATTTTTGATTTTACATTTTATTCATCTTATATTTAACTACAGTATATAATAAATAAATAATATACAAAAAATCTTAACTGATAAACTATAAACATTAGATTAAGGTATATCATGGTTGATTTTTAATTATAACTACTATGTTTTTAAATTATAACTATTTATTTCAATATATTATGCGCTAATCGATGACCAATATTCTTTTTTAATCTGTCCTTTGCTAATACAAATAGATTAGATGCTTTACTAACACGTGAGCATGCGACATATAATTGTCCATGGGAGGAAAATGGATGTTCTAGGTCCAAACCGGCAATGGACATTGACTGGCCTTGAGACTTGCTGATGGTTATACCAATAGCCAAGCCTATATCAAACGAAGTCTTTTGAACGGTATTACGGGTTCTGATGGTATCATTGGAATACATGGCTACAGGACGACTTCTCCTTTAAAGATTCCATTCAACACTGCCCCTTCAATAACATTCCTTGTGATATTCTTGATGACCAAGTCGTCAAGTCGTTTCCGAGGAGTTCTGTAACAAACACTGTGACACGACAATTTTATATATTAGATAGAGCTAAGATTCCGGTGAATTTACCGGAACCTACAGAGCTGTGTTTAGGCTTAAACTGTAGCAAATCCAATCTTCTTTAAAAATGGTGATTTGTGCTTTTTCCCCAAAACGAACCGATTAGGAGATAGAGGCCAAAAAATGAAAAAAATCCGAAAATTTCTAAGTTCTTCGGCCACCAAAAGTATTCTCGTCCGTTTTTTCGGTTGGAAACTTGGATAAACACTGTTCTGACGTGCCCTTACAACATATCAAAAATGTAGCATCATCAAGCGTCACTGCTAAGATCGACGCTTTATCAATAATAATGGCCGACACATATCACTTAGGGGTATGAAAAATAGTTTACATCCGATTCTCAGACCTACTGAATATAGACACAAAATTTCATAAGAATCGGTCAATTCGTTTCGGAGGAGTTGTGTTACAAACACTGTGACACGACAATTTTATATATTAGATATTGATATGCTTCTCCGACTTTCTGAAAATATTATATTAATTATGAGGTTGTTGTTGCCGCCATTAATAATATACATATGTAGATAAATCATTAAGCCTGAATTAATACAACATACGATTGGACGAGATAAGTGATAAGGCAAACAATAAAACGGCTCGCGTGTGATTAACACTTTTAAGTGTCGTGCCGACAGTGGGACCGCATTCTCCTGTCGTCTCTCCCACAATCACTGATCCTTTTGAATTAATTACACTAGGATATTAATCAGTTAGATTACTTAACGAGGCAGAAAAATGCAGTGGATTAGTTGATCTAGATTTTAATTAAATGAAAGAAAGAACCTTATTTTTAAGTGCACGTACTACTTTGTATAGCTACAATCGGAAAGGTTTTCGGTTCAGTACATGGTTGAGACTGTACTGCTTCTATGACAGCTGTTGTGAAGGAAGGCCATTAGTTCGAGATCAACCATTAGTTTTTTCTCCTGATTCATGGTACTCACTTTATAGATGCATGGATAGCCCCAGGAAGGACTGCAAATCCCACAGGATCCTTCCTTAGCTGTTAACTGACTAAACAATGTATTCGCCACGACTTGATTTGAAACCGGAACCCTCGGCATTGCAGCTCTGCACTCTACAAAATGAGCTGCTCTGATCCAATGTCCACTGATACATCTAGTTTCATACATTTAACTGCCTATAGACAAATCTTATAAAAATATGGCATTTGGGATTGTCTATCAAAATTGTAGTTTCATATATTTTAAATTATTTTGATACAAGCTCGAAATGATTAATTGAACTAACACTCTCCTTTTATCGGCTTCAGGCATAGAAAACATTTCTATATTTATACATATTTCTAATAAAGCTATACAGAAAAGTGTCCCAAAATAGAGCTAAACGCCAGAGCCTCAAAATAATGGGTATAAAACCGTAGTTAGTTCAAATGTCATGTATGGGGGGGGGGTTGACTCTATCCGAGTCGCAAGAGAAATTATTAAATAGTTGGGACAAAAAAATCCTTAGGAAAGTACATGGCCCAACCAAATAAAAAAGTCGTTTTCGTATTAAAAGGACTAAAGAACTTAATGGCCTGCATGGAAAACTTGCTACAATGTCTTTTATGAAAAGCAAGATTAAGATAGTTGGGAACCAATGACTTCTTGCCCTACAGTATCCTTTAATAATATCCCACTGGTGCCTGTAGAACAGATCCGATACTTAGGGTTGCAGCTCGACAAACGATTAACCTGGAATCCTTATACAAGACTGAAAAGACAAGAAACAGCTCGACGTTTCAGGCTACTTCAATACTTACTAGACAAACGCTCTAAGCTCCCAATTAACTACAAAAGACTCGTCTACATGACCATCATACGACCTATTTGGACTTACGGAGTAGAGCTTTGGGGCTCTATTAAACCATCCAATTCATCTCGTATCCAATCCTTACAATCCAAAATTGCTAAGAATAAACTTATCCATAACGACCTTAATGTCCCTTTTGTTGCTCATTTGGCCCGAACCCGGTATCTATCCTTTCATAACAAACTTCATTCCCACTCAAACCCTCTTGTTTCAAACCTAGCTTCCTCTTCAATTCTCGATAATCCTCCGAGGCGTCTGAAAGGAAGATGGGCACGTGACCTTCTTAGTTGAACTTATGATTTGAGTACTACCAGTGGGTAGTTTCTCTACTTGACATTATCTCAGGTCATCCTATTTACTTGTTGTATTATTGTAATGCAGTTGTAAATATCAATAAATAAATTAGCTGATCATGAAGGAACGTCCAGATGGAGAAAGAGGAAGAAGATGGTTGGACGATGTGGAAGCAGACCATAGCCTCCTGGGTGTAAGAACATGGAAGACAATAGTGGAGGATAATTGTTGAGGAGGCCAAGGTCCTCTATGAACAAGAATGCCGAGTGAAGAATAAGATGAAGAAGCAGCAATAATTTTAATGATAGTTATTTTCGTGCTTTACGGATGAATGCATAGAAGTTAGTTACCACGAATTCCTCTAGGTAGCACTAGTGCGATGCCACGAATTAGTAAGGCTAAAGTGGTTGTTCTGTTATTTTAAATAAACAAAATGAAAGGTATTTAATAGGTGCTATTTTGAAATTCAGTTCTTATGGTTTTGATAAATTTCTTTTTTTTTTATTCCTTTTAACGCCCATTAAGCTAACCCCGAGCACTTCCAATTGTTGGGACCACTTCGAAGAAGGAGATGAGCGATCACCGAAGGATTAGTACAAACGCGGGGTGAGGGCTATTAGGGGACGTCCCGTGGGCCGAGGCCTCCTGAATTATGGGTCGTTATTCTCCATCTGACCCCGGGCTCGGGACGGCTGCCAAAGAGGTCGGTCCTGTGGGACCAGAGGCTACCTTCCGGATTTCACTCTGCAGGTCCCTATCTCTCTTCTCGCCTTTGGGCAATATAAATTACTGCAATATAAACTTAAACAGCTACAATTTTTTAAATAAAGTTATTATAAATTGAGGAAGCGGTAGATCAGAGTGCAGAGAGCTGAATTTGTGTGCTAAAGGTTCCGTGTGCAAATCGAGCTTATGACCCTATATCTCCATCATAAAAAAAAAATTGAAATTTCCATAAATCGAACTACAATTTCTACATCAGAAGTATTCTAAAGTGTCATAGTGGCGACCTGTGGTCTAGTGGTTAGCGTAACAAACTACTAAGCCCAAGATCGCGGGTTCGTAGCCTGCCAGGTGGCCCTAGAATTTTTTAAAGGGAGTAAAAAATCCTTAGTTACGCCGTCCTTCGGAAGGGGCGTTCAGCGGGAGTCCCGAGCCTGTACGATGTCAGGTACTCGTTAAAAATCCCTATCCTAATTAAACCTGGCCAAGCAAAATTTAGAGCTCCCAATATAGCATCGTCCAATTAGCCATAGCAGCAAAAAGTGAAGTTAAATGAATAAACAAAGTGTCATTACCCAAAAAACCTACTTTTTCGACAAATATTAGTGAGCTTGGTTAAGGCATTACGTTGACCTTAAGACATTAAGAGTGACACAAGTGCCTTCTGGAAGACAAACTCTGAAGCTAAGTTGCCTGAAAATAATACAGTTCTGATTAGTGATTAAAAAAAAAACCCTCTACCACTACAACCCATGGAGGGGCTTGGGTTCAGTACATGTTAGTGACTGTACTGTTTATTATTCGATGAGTGATAAAAAGAGATACCCATTTTTTTTCAAGGTCATAACTCACCACCGAAAAAAAAGAAAAGATTTTCGAGTTGTTTAATGAGACTGCGTATATGAAAATTTTGTTTCGATATCAACACCTAAATATGGCTGTATATTTTTTTTCTGAGCCACTATAGGTTCTCATAAAAAATAAACAACGTAATAGTTAAGTTTATTTATACATTATATATTACATTTTATAGGGCAATTCCAGATTAAATATTCTATACGTGAATTATTTAATCAAATATTGCCCATGGATGGACCCCATAGTATCTGCAGACCATTCTTGGACCCAACCAAGCTCTAATGTATTCTCCCTTAACTCGAGAAAAATATCTGGCAATTGAGTGTGATCTCAGACCAATCACTTCTATGTACAACCCTTGTCTTAGAACAGTACAGTTTCTACTATGTACTCAACTCAAGACCCTTCATGGATTTCGGTATGACATTTGTTGTTATCATATGTTGAATGTGATGTAGTTTAAACGGTAAAGGAATTCATAGTGAGAAGATATAGGACACGTATCAATGCCTGAATACTAGAACATTGTGGTTTCCTGTCCGAGTTCTCGAACGCATTCCTTTGTGGTGATATAATGCGATCAATGAACGGCTGAAGAATTCGAGGATAGAATTTATCAATGAAAATTCCCGACCTGAATGAATCATGGCTTAATCTAAGCTCGAGGTTGAATGAACTATTTACGTCACGTCAGTTGCGAGTTGTAGCCTTTATCAGGGCGGTTTAAAGAATAGACACGTCGGAGTAACTCAGGGGGGAGGGGGGGAAACGATACAGCGCCCCCCCTACTTCTCAACATTAAATGTATTTGTTTTTACATGATAATAAAAATAATTTATTGTATATCATACATTTTTTTATTTTCATAAAATTACTTAATGATAGTTTGATTTAATATTAATTAACTGCTATGTTCTCTATTTTTGATGATCACCCAAAAATGCTCAAAAAATATATGAGGCTAACAGGATCAATAGAGTACAAGCACAGGCTCAAAATGTTGAAAAAAGGTGTATTTTTTAAATTATTTAAATCGCTTCTTTTTCTTCAATAAAAAAGAAATTTATATTTTGTGAAACGGTGTAAAGAAGCCTTGTTTTGTTTGCTTAGTGATTTCTCAATTAAAAAAAAAAATAATCCAACTGATCGAGCATGACTACAGATTAAACAAAAATGAAATCCTCAATCCGTTGCTAGGCAACTGTGATAAAAATATTACATCACTAAAAAGATGGGTATCAGTTCCGCAGGTTGTCGTTTCATGTTATGTCACTACAAGTTTCAACTTTTCCATTATAATATTCTCGACCTCAAGGTAGTATCCTTGGTCCAATCCTATATACAGCTGACATCCCAACTCATCCTAATACTATCCTTACCACGTATGCTGATGATACATGTGTATTATCAGTCAACACCAATCCACTTATTGCATCCCAAAGCCTCCAATCCCATATCACTGATCTTGAAGAATGGTGTCAAAACTGGAGAATTAAAATAAATTCTCATAAATCGCATCAAATCACTTTTACCTTACGTCGTAAACCAATGACTTCCTGCCCTTGAGTATCCTTTAATAATATCCCTCTGGTGCCTGTAGAACAGATCCGATACTTAGGGTTGCACCTTGACAAACGATTAACCTGGAATCCTCATACAAGACTGAAAAGACAAGAAACCGCACGACGTTTCAGGCTACTTCAACACTTACTAGAAAAACGCTCTAAGCTCCCAATTAACTACAAAAGACTCATCTACATGACCATCATACGACCTATTTGGACTTACGGAGTAGAGCTTTGGGGCTCCACTAAGCCATCGAATTCCTCTCGTATCCAATCCTTACAGTCCAAAATCCTTCGTAAAATCCTCAATGCTCCTTATTTTGTTAAGAATAAAGTCATCCATAACGATCTTAATGTCCCTTTTGTTGCTGATTTGGCCCGAACCCGGTATCTATCGTTTCATAACAAACTTCATTACCACTCAAACCCTCTAGTTTCAAACCTAGCTTCCTCTTCAATTCCCGATAATCCTCCGAGGCGTCTGAAAAGAAGATGGGCTCGTGACCTCCTTACTTTAACTTTGATTTGAGTACTGCCAGTGGGTAGTTTCTCTACTTGTCATTATGTATCACGCATTCTATTTACTTGTTGTATAATTGTAATACAGTTGTAGATATCAATAAATAAATTTAAAAAAAATATATTCTCGAAAATAAAACGATTCGTGGAAAAAAAAATGTAATTATGGGGAATGTTTAAACAATAATTTGATCAAGAAATAAATGTTTCAATTATTATTTTGAATTATAGATGATATATTTCTGTTGAAACGTTCATTTCTTGATCAAATTATTGCTTAAACATTTCCCATAATTACACTTTTTTCCATACAGTAATTCACGAATAATTTTCCTTCCGAGTATTAAAAAGGAAACGAATGAAAAGTTAAGACTTGTGACATAGCGACAATCTGTGGAACTGATACCCATGTTTGTAGCATTGGATCTAGCAACTCCTTTTTGTTTTGTCTTTTGACATGCTAAATCAGTTAAATTATTATTTCATTTAAATTGACAAATCACAAAGCCACTGCTCCAGACTTCATTAACCTGTTATATAGATTTTTTTTTTTATTAAAGATTTGTATCTTGAACCTAAAACGGTTTACGTTTTCCATGTATCTTTATACATGATTGAGTTTTAAGTTTCTCGTAGCAGGATTAAATGGCATAGGAACCGCCTCACGTGATGTAATGAAGAAGAATCCTTCAAGGGAGAGGACCTTTAATTTAAGTTTGTAACAAGAGTAAGAGAGAGTGATGATGAGGGAGTTAAAACAGAGCTGGTGTCCTCGAGGTCCTTAATAAGAGTCACCTCCAAGAGGTCCTTTGATCAAAATGGCGTATCCTCCCGATATCAATTTGACTCAGTCATCAAAATTCCGGGCCAGTAAACCTCGATCCAGGCCTAATCCGTCTCCTGTCAGGATATTAACCCACCCATAATTCTCAGGATCCAAATTTGATTCTGGCAGTAAAATGGTAATTAGGAGTCGTCCTGAGGACTCTCGTGTCCTGAGGACTTTGACCTTATTTACTTGGCTCTAATTTGTTACTCTTTATCAACTTTTCGTCTTGTTTACTTACGGTACCGTAGTTATTTAGAAATGCTGGTGAGTTTTAAACAATTTAATTACGAAGAATTTTGATGTTATTAAATTAGTAAGTATTAGCCTAAAATACAGTCCCAAAATACAATATTAATGTGACCACTGGATAGATTCGTTCTTGTTACATGTTTGCATTATATTTTTGTATGCGTAATGATGTAAATCGAGTTTAAATATTAGTTTTATGGTTTTAAAGTTAGTCATCTGATTATAATATGAAATTGAAGAAAATAGTTTCTAAAATAAATCTTTATTTTTTTTAAATATTTTGTGGTGTCACCCTATTTTAAATATTGATGAAAAAAATAGTTAAAATATAAGCTACAAATAATAAATCAATAATAAACTTACCGAATCCGACTTGTATTTAATGAAAAAGAAACAATAAATCAAAAAAAAAATTCAAACACAAATTATGCACGTCGTCACTAGTAAAACAAAATGGTTGTACTAAAACCAATGCTGTCATTACTAAAATAAAATACTTTAAACAACTTATAACAGTGTGACCATTACTTAAAACAGCAATGTATTAAGACACGCGAAAGTATATAAAAAAATTAGGAAAAAACAAAAACAAAATAATCTTTCTTGGTGGTCACATTAATAATAAGTTATTAAATTTTAATAATTATTTTCAAGCATCAAACAATAAATAAAAGCTTGCGTAGATAGGAAGGACCTTTTACATGAAAACCTCATATTCCTAAAACTAGAATCACAGCCCAACATTACTTTATTGGTTGATTTTCATATTTTGACTTAAATAAATAACAATTCCAAAGACATAGGTATATACAAATTTTATCGGTTCGAACATTCTTCCTCAACTCCAGCACTATAACAGCACTAGGAGGTTTCTGGTAGAAAGAGGAATGCAGTCGCACCTGTTCCCACAGTACAGTAATTTTGCAATTTTACCTAGGAAGTTTTTCAGGAATTTTGATAATTGGTACCTAATTTTATAAATTTCGATTTTCTCTTTTCGAATTTCAACTTTGCCACATCATATATCAAACATCAAACAGCTCGCTCCACCATATCGGGAAAATACGGTTTTGGGCGCCATTTTTTTATGGTATCGCAAAGATAAATGGAGATTAAGAAACAGCACATCTAAATCTATAAAATTATCAATTTTCAAGATTACCCGAAAACATTCTAGGTAAATCTTCTTTTGTACCAAATTAATCTTATGAATCGATGTTGGTATAAATATTACCGTAAATTTGCATAAATTTATTCATTGAAACATACAATCTTACTAATATTATAAATGTGAAAGTTTGTATGTTTGTCTCTCTTTCACGTAAAAACTACTGAACGGATTTGGATGAAACTTTACAGTAATATAGGTTATACATCAGAATAACACATGGGTTATAGCAAGCGCGGATTTAGGGGGGGGGCGCACAGGGGCACCCCCCTCCCCCGACAGTTTTTTAGGTATTGTGGAGAATGGATTATAGTACATAATTAAAGGCAAATCACATGATAATATTGGTTAAAATAACAGAAAGAACATGAGTGAAACTATTGTTTTGATTTCATACTAATTTTATATCATACTAAGATATGCGAATGTTTGTATTCATGTTTGCTACTCATTCACGCAAAATCTACTGAACGGGCAGATTTATGTGGGGGCACGGGGGCATGTGCCCTCTCCGTTATAGTACATTATTAAAGGGAAATCAGGAACTTAGCATCTTGAAAATTGTTGATAGGTTCTTTGTAAGAAAGAAATTTGGATAATTCCTCTCCAAGGGTTCCCCTTTAATGTAATATGGATTCAAAGGTTGTATAGAATCCGTCAGTTTTGAAGTTAGACATTTGAAATTTTGGATGTACGAGTAACTTTTATTTAAACAAAATAATTATATTATTTATTTAAAATTATCTTTCACGAAACTTTATGTGGCAGACCAAATTCCACGCGAGCGAAGCCGCGGACATAAGTTAGTTGTATTATAACAATACAACAAATGAATGATAGGGATGATGCCGTAATGACAGATAGAGTAACTGCCCAGTGGTAGTACTCGAATAACAAATTTAACTCAAGGTCACGAGGCCATCTTCTTTTCAGACGCCTCGGAGGATTATCTGGATTCAAAAAAGTGATCAGGTTTGAGTGGGATTTATCTTGAAAGGACCGGTTCGGCCCAAATCAGCAACAAATGGGATATCAAAGTCATTGTGGATGACGTTGTTCGTAACGATCTAAGAAGTATTGAGGAATATCTAACTTAAATAATTAATTTAATTACCCTCGTAAATTTCTATGGTCAGTATTTAGCGCCGAGAAATCTAGCAATGAGTTTGACGACTTAGTTAGGGTTCTACCGATATTACCGATATGGGTGTAGTATCGATATTCTTGGGTATCGATAGAACCCTAGACATAGTCGAAAGAAATATATTAGTTTTGGACCTAGACTTATCGCTCACATAAATATAATAGCTTCAAAAATCCTATGATAACTTAGGAACTGAAATATGTATTTGTAGTATTTGAAATTTATTTATATTACATACAAGCATTCTCTTAGGTATTGTATCGCTTTTGAATTTTCAAGACTGATGTATGATTACTTCTACACGTCATTCTGTAGTCGTATCTACAATAGTATAACTGTAGATATGTAATACTTTTGTAGGTACCTACAGGTAGATATGTTTATATGTATACAGTTTCCACGGATTTCTTCTTAAGGAACCACCGGCCTCAGTGTCATGAAGAGCTGGACGAAGGATATGGGGCAGTGCGGGTAGAGGTCGGGGCAGTTGTAGTCGAGGAGACCTGCTCTCCGCGCCCCCAAGTAGCGCCACTGATCCTTCGGTTCTGATTCTCTAGGTTCTTCTTCTGGGAACCTGGAAGAACAAAAATGGATAATTTTATGTCTATGGAACTAATGAAAAATAAATATAAACTGTAGCTTAAAAAGACTATAGCTTATTGTCAGGTTATTGGCTACTGTCAGGGGTCTATGATCCATGGATCTGCACTGATTAGTTACTGCCTTTCAATCCGGTTAACCATCGGTTAAGAGGAACTAGGTGAATTCGCCTCAATAAGTTCTGGTTAAGGAATTGTGGGTAGTCTGCCATTGAATCCATGTAAACCATAATTTGCAGCAATGTGAGCTTGGGTGATTCTCTCCAACTGTTCTGTACTCTTAAGTCTTAAGCTCAATGTCTAAGAGATTTTATATTTCTACTGAATACGAAGGTTAATATATAAAATTAATAAACTATTACCGTCTGTCTGTTCATTTAACGTCACTTTATGCTGCTATGGCTAATCGGACGATGCTACAGTGGGAGATCTAAATTTTGCCTATCCAGGTTTAATTAGGATAGGGATTTTTAACGAGTACCTGACATCGTACAGGCTCGGGACCCCCGTTTAACGTCCCTTCCGAAGGACGGAGTAACTAAGGATTTTTTACTCCCTTAAAAAAATCCTAGGGCCAGCCCGTGCTACGAACCCGCTATCTTGGGCTTAGTAGTTTGTTAGGCTAACCACGAGACCACAGGTGACCTTATAAACTATTACCTTTTATAAAGTTTTTTTTAAGGACTAGTATACTGTGTCTAAAACAGATTACATACGCCGTCCTTCGGAAGGGACGTTAAACGGTGGTCCCGAGCCTGTACGATGTCAGGTACTTGTTAAAAATCCCTATCCTAATTAAACCTGGATAGGCAAAATTTCACTATCCCGAGCTCCCAAAGTAGCATCTTCCGATTAGCCATAGCGGCATAAAGTGATGTTGAATGAACAAACAACAGATTACATGTGTCCTCTGTCTTTATAAATGACAGAGGACCATTCTCGTAACACTCAAGAACATCAGTTCGGTAGTATCAGAGAAAAAACACGCACAGAAGACAGTGAATAAACAGTTTCTTGGTTTTAGTGTTTTCCAAATGTTGTTTTTCATTTTTGGAAGCGGAGTTGCTATACTGGAGGTTCCGGGTGAAAATCTGGCTGTCGCAGATAAATTATTTTCTCTGTTAACAGGCACAGTACCCTTTGGAATCTGTAGGCACCCTAAATTTAAAAAAAACCTGGCTGCTGAGCGTCATCTTAATCAAATATTCTCTCTGAACAACCGTTGTCTTATAAACGGTATGTGAAGTTAAATAAGTATCTTTCGTATTGTTTTTATTATTGATACAAGTTGATAAAATAATTATTGTTAAATCCTGGAGGCGTATGGAACTGCCAAGGAAATTCCAGAGAGTTCTTCAGGATTATGGTCAATAGAGCTCTCAGTTCTTGGTCAGCGAAGTGATAAGGGAGGAAGATCTATTGAGGACTTGTGGTCGACCATGAAGTCCATTGTCCATTCAATCACGATGAGCTCCACCGTCCAATGTCCAGTCCCCTCGAGGTCACTCGACCCGGGGTCGGCATTTACTCCAATATCTCCGATTGGAATCGCTATTATAATCGAGAAATGAGAATTATCAATCAAATTGAATGAAGGAACCGTGCAACATATGTTCAAATTTTTACTTATGAATGAAGTTGTGCCTGTATTAGGCAGGCATAATTACAATAGAAATAAATTACAATAGCCTAACTTTCGATTTTTGGGCTGTGAAAAGCAATCTTGAATTTCAAGTGAAGTACCACTTTTTTTCATCATATAGCGATCGTTCATAATCGTATCACACCAAGTTCAAACACGAAAATTCCAAATAGGACAAAAGTCACCATAATAAAATTTTAAGGGGAACGATCAACTATATATATTTTTTTTTTTAAAATAAGTTATTGATATTTACAACTATAATAATATTACATCAAGTAAATCTGCTATATGAACAAAGGACATGAAAAAAAAACACTTGTGCAGAAACCACCCATTGATAGCACTCCAATAAAGTTCTATAGTAGAAGGTCTCGAGGCCATCTTCTTTTCAAACGTCTCGGAGGATTATCAGGAATATTATGGGAAGCAAGTTGAGAGACTAGCGGGTTCAAGTGTGTATGGAGCTTTTCATGGAAGGATAGGTACCTTGTTTGGGCCAAATAGCAACATATGGAATATTAAGATCATGATGGATGAGTTTGTTTGGGACATAATAAGGAGCATTGAGGATTTTACGAAGGATTTTGGATTGCAAGGATTGGATACGAGATGAATTGGATGCCATACTACTGCCGTTTTACGTTCCTTCCGAAGGACGAAATGACTAACTTTGAATAGTTTCGACGTTATGTCAGTAAATTTGCTCTGTACTATTTCCAAATGAAAAAAATAATTTGAAAATATGTTGGAATTTTATCCTTAACGCAATTAAAATAGTAATACTATAAAGTAAATAATAATACATAATGAAGAGATGTTCCTTACAGCAATATCGTCCTCAGGATTTCCGTCAATAATCCTTCTCCTGGCATCAGCTGCTGAGCTCCTTCGCAGATGGCTCGAAGGATGCACTCGTTACCTGGCACACCTAATCTAGAAATAATTATTTAAAACATATCTTTAGTATTGTTTCAATAATTAAATTGAATAACTGATATTATTATAGATTAAAAAAATAAACACTGTGTGATAGGTTCACGTCTCGAAGACTCCAAATTTATTGGTTATGTGTTTACCAATATACTTATTAGGGAGTATGAATACCTTAATTAATTAACATTAACTAAACAAGAAAACTACTATAATTTATTAAAAATAATTAAGTTATATTTTTCACTTTCAATACAAAAGCACTATTGTTTGTTAATATACTTAACGTCACTTTATGCTGCTGTGGCTAATCAGACGATGCTAATGTGGGAGCTCTAAATGTTGCATTTCCAGGTAAAGATTTTTTTTTTTTTTTTATATTAACACTTTATTGAAATATTACAATCTGCCACTTGTGGGCAATAAGTAGTAGTGCTGTGTAGCTCACAGTCATTCCATAACAAAACAATAACATAAACAAAATAAAATAAATAAATATATACATGCGGTAACAGAAAGAAATTAATGCGGTAATAATAATAATAAAGTAAAATAAACAATAATAATAATACTAATAATAAAAATAAAATAAAATGTACACATTCATGCCCTATATACCAGGTAAAGTTAGGATAGAGATCTTAAACGAGGATCTGTCATCACACAGGCTCGTGGCGCCATGTTACGCCTCTTACTAAGGACGGCATAATCGTATGTTAATCATTACCCTTTAAAGATCGTAAGCCGGACTATGAACCCGCGATCTTGGGATGATAACCACGACACCACTGATTAGTGAGGCTGATCAAACCAATACACTAAGTCGGTTCTAGTGTTACGGGTTAAATTATGCAGTGTTTAATTATTAAATAAATATTGATAAATAACTTAAATAAGACTAATTTGTACCTCCAAGGAAGGCGCCGGTTCGGGCTTCGAGTTGAATTGTTGGAAGCTAACTTTTCAATGGAAGAGCCCTGAGGAAATATAAGAATGGAAATAAGAATTGAAGATGAGAAAAAAAAATTGTTCCCGAGAAAATAAGTTCCTTTGAAAGGGAAAAAGTACGAATTAGAATTGGAAGAAAGTGAGAGATTGCTTCTCCTAATGAAGTGGAAGAAGCAGAAATTGACAATTGGAAAAGACCTGTTGTGGATCTGAATTCGTTGGCGAGTGATAAGAGCGAGCCTTGAACGGGCCTTCGTGAACGGCTCACTTTGATAATTAAAAATTTATTAAGTTTTATATTTAGATAATTTTTTACGTAATAACTGAATCAATCTAATTTTATACAATATATCCAGATCGATTGGTGAAACTTCATAGATGTGTTTATAACAACTTTTCTGGGTCCAACCTTCAGAAAATTGCATACAGTGTAATGTACTTCGTTTAAAATAACATTATTACAATATATGGTATTATTATAATGCAATTGGGAAAAACCACAATGCAAAGCCTTATGTTTCAAAAATACACCCACTTACCAGGCGACGTTTCGCCTATTCAGGCATTATCAAGACACCAAACAAAAAGGGGGTAATGTGAATCACATCTCGAAGAAAAAGGTGCAATACATCCCAACGATCAATAGCCCAAACAGGCTCCAAACATGAGACAGCACCCCACCACCAAGACGTTCAACATACAACTGAACGCCTGAATAGGCGAAACGTCGACTGGTAAGTGGGTGTATTTTTGAAATATAAGGCTTTGCATTGTGGTTTTTCCCAATTGCATTATAATAAATAATAGTGTTTCTTTTTGAGTTTTTGGCTCTATTTTAGTTATATGGTATTATATTTATTACGAATATTAGTAATACACAGAATTACTATATATTTTGTATATAATTTTAGTTTATTCGTAATATACAATATCTATAACTGGAAGAGCTAAGTTTTATTTGGCTTGGGAAAATATATGATTCTTAGATTAAAACATTGCATACGTTTCACTTTCTTCGGATGTCAAGAGAACCCAATCTGGTATTATCTTTGGTCCATATCAATTTGAGATTATGGCTGTATCCTCTTTGGTACATCCTATTTTATCCTTTGTTCGTCTCTAAATCTCTTATTTTTTGTTATATTAAGAATATTTTAAGCGTCGTGATATGAGCACAAATTGATTAACTCGTTAAAACAAAAAGTGGAGAAATGCGAAAAAATAGTTTGTATTTAAAATTCCCTTTATTATATAAATTCAAATAAATATTTTAGAATTCATGAATAAATATCTAAAAGCATATAAAATTAATAAGAAAGACTGGACAAAAAGGCATCTTCAAAAATGTTACAATTTATATGTGACCGGTAGATTTAATCGATTTGTCAAGTGAAAAAAGTAATACATTTAAATTCAGTGTTTAAATTTTAAGTATCTTATCACAGAAAAAGTAAATTATTAGATATTTTTATTACAAAGTTTCCATAAAAATTAATATTAACAGCTTTTTTATGTTATATTATTATTTTTGATTAATTCGACAGAAGTATAAATGATACCTTCTTAATCAGCTGTATTTGAGGACTTGTCATTTCGATTTCTTCGCAAGTTTTTAAAGTAATCTGTTTAACAGGAGGAATAAATTTTAGCAGATCTATCATGTCTCTCAATTATTCCCTTGTTACAGATCTACCTTTAGGGTACAATAAAGGCTGATCCACATTTTTCAAACTTTGTGGCCTATCTGATTTCCTTAGATTGTATTAAATTTTGAATCTTCATTATAGTCACATTTTAATTGGAGAATGTCTAGTTCGGATCTTCCTAACTAGATAAAATTCATCATGTAGCGCCTGCTAGTGCGTTTGAATGGTATTATTGTAACCATTGATTTGCATTAGAGTATGGAGTTAATCAAAATGACCTATTATTCAGTGGCAAAAAATTTTTTTGTCGTTTAATGTTATTTACCTTTATTGTTTGGGAAAGATTTTATTAATATAAACAGTTATGAATATATCTTTATCCGTGTTTGTAGGGTGCTGTATCGCTGTAAAGGGCTGTGGGTACAAATCCTGTAGCAGAAGATGAATTATTTCATCCGTTAACAGCCATAGATGGACTCCTGGGCCTCATTTAACTTTCTTCCTCATTAATTTTCTGTGGGATGAATATATGAGGCGCTGGAATATAAGTTGTCGAACAATATGTAGCGAAAAACATTTTTTTCCAGAAAATTACGGATCTTATACATATATATATATATATATATATATATATATATATATATATACATAATATGATTAACAGTTAAAGATAGCCAAACAATTATAGGGATGAAAAGTGCAGATAATTTTATCAAATCTTGCATACGTGTGTTTTCTTTGTAGGACCAACCTCCTACTGAGATAGACCTAGTGAGTGATTAATGAGATATATCTCATTCATAATTAATGAGTATCCATAATTTTTAAACTTATCTCCTTTCCCGACTGGAATTTTATAATTTTCTGTAAATTTCTTCTGTATTTACATCATATTTTGTATTTATATAACTTCATTCGTATTATGTACCTTTATAATAGGGTGTATAAAAAAAATGACCGACTACTGGCCATTTTCACTTTCCCCATAGAGAGAAGATGGTGACGAACAATATCTTTCGACACACTACACTCCCTGACAAGTTCGCGAGTACTTGTGGACGGATTTGACTCAACAGCTACCTTCAGAACCTCATCAATATCCATTAATGGTCGCCCGGAGCCCTTCTTCCTTTTCAACGTCGTATCTCTACTCCAAATTTTTCAAACCAACGCAGCGCAGTGCGCTGGTCAAGGACACCTTCCTCTTCATGTTTAATAATCTCACGAGTAAATTTCTTTTTCCAGTAATGTCTTAAAACTACGAGAATTTCGTAGGACACTGTCATGTTTCTTCTTTGAAAAAAATAACTAAACTAAGGTTTTTTTTTTAGGAATCCAGTGTTAGTAAACAAGCTTAGAGAATGCTCTAAAGGGATTATTAAGTGTTGGTAAATAATAAATAGCATTAAAATTTTTACAGACTTTTGAACTCAGGAATTTGATAAAACGGTCATTTTTTTTATAGAACCTATTATAACATCCCAAATTATATTTTCAAATTTTTATATCTCCTCTACCTGTCATTCAATTCTATTCATTACTTTCTACATATTTCTTCTGTATTTATTCTTTGGCATCATATTATGTATCAATTTTCATACATTTTACTTATGTAACCTCTAGGAGTCTATTATTATACATTTTATATTTTATCTGTAATTAAACTAGGTTTTCCATACTTTTATATCTCACCTTTTTGTATTTATACTTTTTCATTTTGTATCTTTCGGTTTACCTACTCATTTTTCTTTCTCTTTGTATTTTGTTTTATTTTATCGCCCTTCTGTACATTTATTCTGTAATTTTTTATTCAGTGTCCTTAATAATATATCCATCACTATTTTTTACTTTTCTATTACTCTATATGTAATTATGGAGAACGGAGATAGTTGGGGGGTGCAGTCAAAAAGACACCAAATAAGTACTAAACTTATACTTAGTAAGTGCCGACGTTTCGACCTACAATGTAGTCCATCTTCAGGGCGTCTGGGAGAGGAACCGCTTGGTGCACCGGCTGAACAACAATCATCATTGTTGTCATCATCAAACATCATTGTTGTTCAGCCGGTGCACCCAACGGCTTCTCTCTCCAAATCGCCCTGAAGATGGCCTACACTGTAGGTCGAAACGTCGGCACTTAACTACTAAATATAGTCTAGTACTTATTTGGTGTCTTTTTGACTGCACCCTCCAACTATCTCCGTTCTCCATTTTATCATCCAGTTAACTATTTTCCTCTCATATTTGTAATTATATTCTTGGTACTGTAATGTTTTTCATAGTTTTTTCGTTTCGTTTGTTTTTTTCTCTCATAGCCCTGAAGATGACCTACAAAGTAGGTCGAAACGTCGGCACAAATAAATAAATAAGTCTTGACTTATTTGGTGTTTTTTGTATGCACCTCCAACTATTTCCATCCTCCATGTAATAAACTCTAACTCTATATTAATTAAAGTAGCATTTTTTACAAGTCTTAAGTCTCCCCAGAAAAAAAAATGTTATTTGATTTGAATTATTTTAACAGTAAAATTCTTCTTTTTTCGTTTTTTAATAAATTTCACACACTAACTCTAAAGATGATAGTTTTTCTCTGGACTTCAATTAAAAAATATTTATTGTCTCATCAAATCCTGTTGCGAAATATATCCTGATATTTCCTTGGGACAGTTCTATATGAGGCGTGACGCAACATCCCGAAGCGCTACCCTCAGCCCCAGAGCGGCAAGGGCACATGAATCAGGTTGATGGTCGCCCCTAGGGAAATGTATATTAGCACTGACTTGACCAACCACAGCCTAAGCACCATTACTGTTTAGCAGTTCAGTGCCCTCAATACTCTCTCCGCGTAGAGGTATAATATATATATACTGACCATAGGCGTAACGAGGGGGGGTTATTGGGGATGTAACCCCCCATGGCTTAGAAGAAATTAAAAAAAAATTGTAACTATTTAAAAGAAATAAAAAATTGAAGGATTTTACTTTTTCAAAGTTATTATAGTTGGATTACAGAAGTGAAGGTCAATAATGTCAAAAGCACAACAAAGAAAGTGCAAACACAGTTATTTTAATGAATAAAAGGTACACTAAAATGACAAACCAAAACGTAATACTGTTTATTTACAATTAATTATATTATTATATCGGCAGTAGTGGCATCTAGCGGCAACAATAAGATCGAAAATGTAGGAACAGTTTAGACAATTCTTAGAATCTAGAAGTAAAGTCTGGATGGGTCTAGAAAGTTCCCTGTGCAATTAACTATAGTAAGTTATTGTAACCAATAAATAGGGTTACTTGTATTTAAAAGATATTTCTTGATTGCCCTTCCAAAAATAACGTTTATAATGAAAATAACATTTATAAATCTATTTATTTAATTTGAAGCTACATGATTTTATAGTATAATAAATATTATACCTGTATTACAAGACATCTTTTTTGAAGGGAGTAATATGTTGTAGTGGTTGACTGGTGGGGGTTAACTCCCCCCCATGAGTCAACTCTAGTTACGCTATAGATACTGAATAATTTCCGCTCTATGAATTTAGCAACTTATCTTCGTTGATCTCAGAACTGATTGTCAGGTGATATAATTTCTTTTAATTAATAAAAGTAGTTTTTAAAATAATAAACGTTTTTTAGAAATAGTAGTGGTAAAATTTAAATTGGACATTTCAATTATTTAGACTCATGCATTTTATAAAGAGCAGTAACTGATGCTGAGTGAGCAGTGCACAGACTGTTTTTGTTCGGAAATAGTTCCCGTGTTCGCTCGTAGGGTGCAGGATAATCGTGACATTTGTTTTAACTATTCTTTTGTTTACTTTATTATTTAATGAGTTTTAATAAAAAATATGTGAAAAAGGGCAATTTTTTGAGTTCGGAAAAAAATAATTCTGAATAATGCTGGGTGTAAGAAGTGCGGTGTCTACGTTTCGGCCCGTCCCGCTTTACGACTATATACTAAAATATTACACATATAATATAAGGAAGAAATAGTTGGGGGTGCAGTCAATAAAAACACCTTAATAGGTGTAACTTATTTATTGTGTGCCGACGTTTCGGCCTACAATGTAGGCCATCTTCAGGGCTAAGAGAGAGAAACAAACAGAAAAACATATAAGAAACGTTACAGTAACAAGAATATGGTGACAAGTAATGTAGTAATGTGGTACAAATAATGTGGATGCATTGTATTATTATATTTTACTTATGTAACCTCTAGATGTCTAGTATCATTCCATTTATATCTATAATTAAACTATTTTTTTCTAAATCCTTCATATTCCAACCTTTTTTTATATTTTTTTTCATATTTTAATCTTCTCATTTTGTATTTTTCCGTTTACCTCCTCATTTTTATTTCCCTTTATATTATGTTTACATTTTATCCTTTCTCCACATTTATTTTCGGTATTTTATATTCGTATTCTTTAATTATTATATCTGTCACTATTTTAGTTTCTGTTCATCATCTATAATTTTATTATTATCTGTCACTATTTGAATTTTATTATATTCTGTAACCACTTTTATATTTATTATCTTTAATCATCATATATATATTCACTCATCATCATCATCATCATAACTTATTCATTATCATACCATATTCTTGTTACTGCAACGTTTCTTATATGTTGTTCTGTTTGTTTCTCTCTCTTAGCCCTGAAGATGGCCTACATTGTAGGCCGAAACGTCGGCACACAATAAATAAGTTACACTTATTAAGATGTTTTTATTGACTGCACTCCCAACTATTTCTTCCTTATACTAGAAGTTACAGTCAACCAATTCTTCTCTAACATAAAATATTACACGTTCACTAACAATTTTTTTATATAATTAACAGATGCAAACAATTGGTATGATGCAATAAGAGTAATACCTTTTATTCTGAAAGGCAACAGTTATTTTTCTTGACCCTAACTGAGCAATTAAACTTGATGATGAAGCTCCCGAAATAGGATCGAAACTACTGATTTGTGAATAAATGAAAAAAAAGTGTAAACTGGCACCACCCTCATTTTTTATTCTATCATACAAATCACATCCAACTATATCTGCTATCCAACTAACACATCATAATTAATACTATATTTATTTTAATTCATTTTTACTAGAATAGACTGCGATCTTTTAGTAATCATAATCAAGCAAGAAAATCAGTTTCCAGTCTAAACAATTATTTATTATTTAAAAAGATTCGACATTAGTCATTATCAATTTTTAAATACTTATTATTTATATAAATACATCAGTTTTAAATTATAAATGCCCTACTGTATCCTTTAATAATATTTCACTGGCACCTGTCGAACAGGTAAAGTATCTAGGACTCCATCTGGACAAACGTCTCACTTGGAATCCTCATATAAGACTGAAAAGACAAGAAACTGCTCGACGTTTTCGCCTGCATCAACATTTACTGGACAAACGTTCAAAGCTCCCAATTAATTACAAAAGACTCATTTACATGACAGTTATCAGACCTATTTGGACATACGGAGTTGAGCTTTGGGGCTCCACTAAACCATCCAATTCATCTCGTATCCAATCCTTACAGTCCAAAATCCTTCGTAAAATCCTCAATGCTCCATATTATGTCACAAGCAAACTCATCCATCATGATCTTAATATCGCATATGTTGCTGATTTGGCCCAAACTAGATACCTATCCTTCCATGACAAGCTCCATACACACTTAAATCCGCTAGTCTCTCAACTTGCTTCCCATACTATTCCTGATAACCCTCCGAGGCGTCTGAAAAGAAGATGGCCTCGAGACCTTCTACTATAGAACTTTATTGGAGTGCTACCGATGGGTAGTTTCTCCACAAGTGTTTTTTTTTTCATGTCAATTGTTCATATTAGCAAATTTACTTGTAATATTATTACAGTTGTAAATATCAACAAATTAATCTAAAAAAAAAAATTATAAATAATTGTTTAGACTGGAAACTGGTTTTCTTGCTTGATTATGATTACTATATTTATATAAAATTAATTTTAAAATATTAACAAAGCAAATTTATATCTTACTATTTAGTGATACAACCACAGTCAAAATTATCTCCTAATATATGTATTAAATATTATTTCGTAAATAAAATTACATTAAAACGTGAAACATATCTATATGTAAATTTTTAATGTCAATTACTTTGAGTGCGACGCTGATATTTGCAATCTCAATTACTTTTAATTATTGCAATATATTTCCTGGAAACATGCTATTAACATAAGGCTCCATTAGCAGTGTTATCCCACCATGTTCCATACACTCAAGCGCACACTTTACAACACAAACTCTACCACAACACACTAACTACCAACTACTTAGTGAACCATTCGCAGAACAACTTACTTATCAAGTATCCTCTCCAGCTTGGAGTAGACTGTACTCCGCTCGGATCTCGATCGGACGTACGTAGGACTGAGTCCAAGAAGTGTTCCGTTGTAAGGGAGGTCGTAGGAAACTGCCACGGCAACTGCCTCAGTGAAAATGTCTTCATCTGGAGTGATCGCTTTGATCGTCATGCAGAACGCAAACTGAAATATATATTATTTATAATCTCTCAAACTTTTTGTGATGTAATATTTTATCGGCGTAATGGTATAATATTATATTTCCAATAAACCCTATTTCATTGACATTAACCTGTAACACTACCACTACTATCCATGAACGGGTTTGGGGTTCAGTACAAGGTGGAGACTGTACTTTTTCATGGACAACCGTTCTACAAGATGACTTGTACTAGGTCACTCTCAACCGACAGATTTTTCCTTTTATTTTGGGTACCCTATTTTTATACTATTTTATAGAGGCTGGGTGAGCTCCAGGATGATCCATGTACCTATATGATCCATCTCCGGCTGCAAACAGACTGAATAAAAGTTGCCTGCAGAGGGAATTGAACCAGGATTTCCGGCATGGCAACTCAGTGCTCTACCACTGAGCCACTCCGCTCCCATTGACATTAAAAATATTTTTCTTGTTTTATTTAAATTTTAAATTATGAACTTCTAAAAAGAACAACCGATATTATTATATGCCATAAGATAAACAGTCAAAATGTTGTCAATTCAGTCATAGTTAAGAAAAACAAAATAAGAAATTCACATAAATAACACATTTAGTACATTAATGAAATAATCCTACTACAAATTTGAAATAAAAAAATTCTAAATAAGTCAAGTTTATTTCATAATTTAAAAAGAAAATAAAATTTTTCAAATAATTCACCTAAATATTTCTTTTTAGTTTATTCAATAAAATTCCTTAGTTCAACTGGAAAGGGTTATAAGTTATGAATGCCCGTATTAAAGAAGTTCCAGAAAGAGAAAAAGTTTTCCAGAAATAATTTATGACACTGGATGGAATAGTCGAAGAAAAAAAAGAGCAAAAAAAGAAAAAAATGCTGAAAGGAGATATCAGTTTTATTAGAACAAGAAAATGGTTAATATTGAATTAGAACGCTGTCCAGGAGGCAGCTATATCTATCTGGCAAGGCTCCATAGCTTCTTCAACGAAGAAAATTGAACCTATTCCACTACAACCCGGGAAGAGTCCTGGATTCATTACATGCTAGAGACTGTTCCGTTTCTTGGACAACGGTTCTGGAAGGAGCTATAGCTTCTTAGAGGCTGTGTGAGCCCCAGGAGGGTCAGTAGATCCCACAGGGTCCATCAATGTTAACAGATTAAATAATTTATCTGCCACAGGTGGATTCGAACCCGGGACTAAGAGCAACATTCTACTCACTGACCTACCCCATCGTTTCTTAATGGTATATTAAAAAAAGATTGTTTTATTCCCTTAAAATAATTTGTTATTCTTTTTTAAACGCTCTCAGCCTTTACAGTTTAGTTACCCTTAATTTGGAGGAAATCCTGAGGTTTGAGTTGATCCCAGGCAAGTCACCTCCCTGCACAACCGTTGGATTAGAACAGTACAGTCTCTATCTAGTACTGAACCCAATGCCGTACCTTTTTTAGGCTTTATAGGGACGGCGATGTAGGCAAAAGTTTTTTTTTATGAAAATATTTATTGTTTTTTCTTGTATAATTTGCAACATTTCACAAAAGAAAAATGCTGTACCCATAGACCAGTCTCAAATTAAAACAATTGTACAAATTTAAATATATCTATGGAGAATCATGATTTAAAATGAAAGAAAAAATGTATAAAAAACTACCAACAGAGAAAAAAAAATAAAATTATAACTATACATTCATCGTAACTTATATACATATATATAACAATAACAATGAAATTAAAGAAATTGGTATCCTACAATAATAAATGTTTGGTTCGTTTATGTACATACCGCTTTGTACTATTTTTTCTATAGTTCCCAATATTTTTTATAAGCGGGTTGTTTTGTTTTTACATTTAAAAAAAATTATTTACATAGTTTGTTGATAAATATATTACTGTAAGGTATACTTAATTCTTTATGCATAATTTTAACTTTAGTGTTATATGCATAGTTTTCAGCAATTCTAAGACATTTGTTTTGGAATATTTGTAATTTTTTGTAATTAGTTTTAGACATATAACTAAATATTGGGCATGCGTATGTTAGTATAGGTCCTAAGCAGGCTTTATATAATACTAACTTATTATCAGTGCTTAATTTAGAATTTCTATTAAAGTAAGGATATATAGTACACAGAGATATATTAGCTTTATTGCACACATAATCAGTGCGGAAAGTAAAAGTTAACCTTTTGTCCATGTTATTGTTTTAAAGATGTCCAAGGATAAGGATCAATATAAAAAAAAAAATATTCGTATATGTGGTATTGATATTTTCCGATTGGAGTGCTACCGATGGGTAGTTTCTCCCCAAGTGTTTTTTTTTTTTCATGTCATTTGTTCATATTAGCAGATTTACTTGTTGTAATACTATTATAGTTGTAAATATCAATAAATTAATCTTATATTTTTCGATGATATAATACTGGAAATATAAAAGGATCTTGTTGATACAGTTTTTATTTATTTTTTATTTTTTGTGCATGTGTTTCTTCTTATTATTTTTCTTTGCACAAAAATGTTAGAGGAAGAAATATAAAAGGAAGATAATAAATGATATACTTAAGAGATTTTTTTTTACTATTCGATTCTCAAAAAATATATTAGTATGAAATTGATTTAACTATTATGTTAGGAAAAATAAATGCACAATCAAAGAGTACACAAATACTTATATATTATATTATTAGAGTACGACATTATAATTTAAAATATTGCTACAGTATCAACCCTACTTAAAGTGTTAAAGGAAAAAACGATAACGGAAATATATTTTTTTTTTTTTATTGAACCTACTAACTGGCTTATTTACATAAACATGAGCCTTAAAATATATGCATATACACAAGGTACTCACCGAGAAGGTACTGCCCTCAGGGAAGACAAGGTACCTCTTCGGCCTCCGAAGGGACAGATGATGACCGAGAGCAGAAGAAGCAAAGAGGAGGAGATAGAGCACAAAGCGAAGCATCCTGATCTATAGCTGCTGCTGCTGAGAGCCTCGTTAACACCTGTCCAGGTAGCTCTTCTTAATTAGCAGTCTTCGGGGAACGACCGAGGAAGGGGGTAATAAACTACTGAGCTGGTTCTGACTTGTGTCCTTGTTCGGGGAATGGTTAGCACTCCGGGTTAGATGGCTACGAGCTATTGTACGTCCGTCGTTTGGGGGGAAATAAAAAGAATGAAGGTTAGATGTTACATCTACAGCTCCGGTGAATAAGTCGATTTTGTCCAAAGTTAACTGTGTTGAGGGAAGTGGAATCGTTTCATTGTAGGCTTGAAATAGAGTTGTAATTTAAGTTGTAATATAAGCAATGTAACTCCATTTTAAGCCAATACCTGCCTTAGCCTCCCATTTACTACGAAAATAACACGATTCCACATCCTAATTTACAAGAAACATATTTTGGAGAAAATTCGACTCAATCACTTATTCACTGGGGCTCTAGAAATATAATGAAATATGGAAGTATAATGAAGATCGGAGATGACTTAATCCAAAGAGTGGAAAAAAACTCGTACCACTCCAACCCATGAATGGCTAGGGTTCAGAACATGGTGGATAATAATGCTACTGAAACAAGGAGTATGCAGGGGGGGGGGGGCAGAAGATAAGGGGATAGAGGAAAACGAAGCATTGGTTGTGGAAAACAGCCCATACTGCAATAAATACCTAATTAATCCGAAGGCTTGATACCGTTAACATCAAGCGCTGGTTGTGAATTTCCACGGATTCCTATATATTTTTTTTTTTATTAATTTATTGATAGTACCAACTGTAATAATATTACAGTAAATTTGCTTATATGAACAAATGAAATGAAAACAAAAAACAGTTGTGGAAAAACTACCCATCGGTAACACTCCAATAAAGTTCTATAGTAGAGGGTCTCGAGGCCATCTTTTTTTCAGACGCCTCGGAGGTTTATCAGGAATAGTATGGGAAGCAAGTTGAGAGACTAGCGGATTCAAGTGTGTATGGAGCTTGTCATGGAAGGATAGGTATCTAGTTTGGGCCTAATCAGCAACATATGGGATATTAAGATCATGATGGATGAGTTTGTTTGTGATAATAAATAAATAAATACGAGATGAACAGGATGGTTTAGTAGAGCCCAAAGCTCAACTCCCTATATCCAAATAGGTCTGATAACTGTCAAGTAAATGAGTCTTTTGTAATTAACTGGGAGCTTAGAGCGTTTGTCCAGTAAATGCTGAAGTAGGCGAAAAACGTCGAGCAGTTTCTTGTCTTTTCAGCCTTGTATGAGGATTCATATCTAAACTTAAAATCGACCTTAACGGAATCGTTCCAATAAACATAAATAACAATACAAAAATGTATCACTACAGTCCATAATATTGGGTTCAGTAAATGGTAGAGACTTTACTCTTTATAGCAAACTGTTTGGGTCATTTGTTAGAGATCACGCTCAACCACCACATTTTTCCTCCTACTAAGGATACCCACTTTATTCTACACCACAGTACAATACTTGACAACACTTTTTCTTAGGCACAGTATGGTCTCTAGCTTGTACTGAACCCAAGTCTTTAAATGCATTGTAGCAGTACAGGTTTTTTTTGTGTATATATATTGATGCCTTATTCACACTGTTAAGTGCATAAAACAAGATTTTACATGAATCAACATTGATAATAACAATTCAACACAAGAAATACAGTCCAAGCTTAAGTACACATTTTAACCTTTACAGGTTCTCTATTAATTTCATATCAAAATATGATCTATGGCTTTATAGATCACAACCTTACAATATTATTTATATAAAAAAAACCCATTTGTGAACATTTTCACCACATATTTGTGAACTAAGGCATCGATATATTCATTTAATAAATGAATCATTTTTTCTCTTAGAAGACTGAATGTTTTAATGTATCTCAAATGCTGTATAACACACTTCATGTACTCTTGTTAAAACGTAATAAAAAAACAAACAATGTTATCACCTAAAACGAGTATATATACATAATGCACAACACTATATTTCACAAATACCTTTCATTACTCCGTAATAAAATAAAAAGCCTAAAATTTCAATTTCAAAAAGTTATAATATAATTCATTGAAAGTAAATTAACTCTCTAGTTTTATTCCTGATACAAATATTAAACAAGGCCAACAATTTTTCATTAATCAATGCAAAGTTCAAGTAGATAAGTTGACTAGGTTAGGTCGTTAAGTGGAAAATGCATTACAGTTGTCTACTTGTGACTGTTGTAGATAGGACGTTTATCGAGTCCTATTCGTATCTGACAGTCTAGCTTTTGACACTACAGCAACTATCAGCACAGAAGCTACACTGTTTTTAGTTCTAATAAGTATCTATACCTCTATGGATATGTCATTAACTGTTTTTCCCTAAATCTCATTGTATGAGTGTTGCCCCGAAATCAAATTAATATATTATTATTGCTAATAGTAGAATTTATAGTAATTGGTTCGTTTTGATTATCAAATAACATAATGTTGACAGCAACCAGCTGGTGTTAAGTAAACTTTACTATTATTACAACAAATAAATTACAATATTACAATAAATTACAATTGAGGTTATGACACCATAAGTATCATAAAATAATCAAAATAACCAGTGTACAATATGTGGAACAAAAATGAAACTGGGGAAGACATGTCTGTTCAGGACTAACAATTCGGTCGGTTTCAAGAAGCAAATATGCGAATTAACAAGGCAACAATTTCCTCTCGATGGATATATAAAAAAACACCGGAAGTGCATCAAGAGATGGAAGGAGATGAAGCAACTGAAAGTCCACAAGGACAACGGTTTAGCTTTGGCGGCATACGCTACTGCGGATCGCTACGATTTGGAACGCATCCTGAGCGCCATAGATGCGCAAGAGAGGTACACATCTTGCGAACTGACCAATGATGGACCCATGACGACTGACCTCTGCAATGCCCTTCACCTCAAGAGTACCTGTCTGAACGGGACAGAGGACAGCCATGTCTTCTGCTTCGACGTCGGCACGGTGGTGATGTGGAACCTCACCCACGGTCAGAGGGAGGAGATGCTCGACTTCTTGATGCACTTCCAAGTCCTCCCTTACAGCTTCGGTTTGGTCCGGGCGTCGTCTGAACTGCTTGGATATAGATGCGCGGAGACGAAATCGAGTTTCCTATACGACAACACCTTGTATTTCGGCGTGGATGGGAAGGATGCGGATATGATCGGACTCGAGAGGTTTCTGATTTCTAGTGCCATCTCATTATCTGCGAAAGTTTCTGCCTTCGAGGGCATGATGGAGGGCCACTTGTATTCCATGGAGAACAACGCGGCTCGGATCAAGGCAGGCAAGGACTTGAAAATGAAGGAGAAAGAAGTCCTGGCAATTGCGGGTATCTCTTGCATGGTGAAGCATAACCTGAAGCAGTCCTCTGATTCCCTCCTCTTTCCTTGCGAATACCTGGAGCAGTTCAATTCGGAGAACGAACGTGATTCCTTCGCGAACGCGTGCATATACTTCAGCCTTCCACATAGATTGGAACTGTTCGACAACAACTTGGTCCTGTGCGAGTGCTATGCCAACCTCCTTCTCAACCACTTCTCCTATCGTCAAAATCTTCGCTTCCAGAGGATCATATTGACTGTACTCGGGATCGGAGGGATGAGCTTTCTCTACAGTTCCTTCAAAAACCGAGAGTGCTGACCGTATTCATCAGCGTTGTCTCCTTTCAGTCCATAAATAAATGACTACATTATTTTTTTATTTTGTTATATCGAATAATAACTTCCATATTTCCTTGTTGTTGTTAAATCTAGCGATAATTAATTAATTTTAGGTGAAATGAATAAAATATTTGAAAACATAACCTTAAGTTTTAAAACATATGCCTGCTCTAAAAAATAAAAATAATGCTTCGAATCATTTTCTGTTTCCATTTGAAGGAATCTTTCCTTATTGCTGCAGATTAAAATTCAATGAAAAAATAATTAGGCATATCTTAGCAGATACTTGCCCGATTCGTTTATGTCTTTGTTTTTATAGGAACTTGAATTACCTTTCAAATAATTATATTCTGTAAATAACAATAATAATGAAAGGTAAAAGAACACAAAGTTTCGATGCCCATACCTTCAGTCCCTGTCAACAAACATCCGTTCTTGGATTATGAATCGGTCTTCTCTCAGAGATTCCTTCGTTACTAACCCCAACAGCTTACTCATCTTTTCGCTTTGACATCACTTCAATCATATTAACCGAGTGTATGCTCCGCAATTCTGCATTACATAATTTCTTAAACCCACTAGTCCAATGTTCCTTTTTCTGTTCGAATATTCTATGGAATACCTTATTTTTGAAGTCTTTAAGATTTGTATGCTCTTTAAAGTTTGCGGCCATGCTTAATACTCAAATATGATAGTTATTTCGATAATACTTAGGCATTTTAATACCGAAAAATAACAACTATTTCTCTCTTTTAAATCGAATTGATCGTTTTCTCATTATAATGTATCCTATAGCTCAACAATTTTCAAAACGACCTGCGCAGAAGTCGCCTCGAGGCGCCTGCGCGCAGAGAAGCCACACTTTTTCCCTAACTGCCATATCTTTGCTTGCTCTTATTACTGTTTTGCGTTAGACATTGGACTTGCTATATTGTATTTTAGACTCAACTTAAGTCTCCACAACTCCGCCTACTATTTCGAAAAAGGTCTTTTTGTAAATTGTCGGTCTGTAAATATTCAAATTTCACTTGGTAAACTTACATCTAAGTGAAAAAATCATTGGTTGCTAATATAGGTGTATGATAATGAATACAAGACATCTATTCTAAATGGTCATAATAAATTTTTATAAAAAATGATCGATTATCCAAACTACGGATGCATCCACTTAAATATATGGTACATCCCTCTTTTTCCAATCTGCTTGTGTTCCTCAAGGTAGTATCCTTGGCCCAATCCTTTATGCAGTTTATACAGCTGACATCCCGACTCATCCTAATACTATCCTTACCACGTATGCTGATGATACATGTGTCAAAACTATCGTGATATGTCAGTCAAAATCAATTCAGTTATTGCATCCAAAAGCCTCCAATCCCATATCACAATAAAATATCAGATATTTTTATCTGTCGTTTCTTCATTTAACTGCTATGGTTAATCAGACGATGCTACAGCGAGAGCTCTAAATTTCGCCATTTATCCAGGTTTAATTAAGATAAGGGGATCTTCAACGAGTTCCTGACATCGTACAGGCTCGGTTTAACGTATCTTCTGAAAGATGGCATAACCAAGAATTTTTTACTCCCTTTAAAAATGCCTAGGGCCACCTGCCGGGCTATGAACCCGCGATATTGGGCTTAGTAGGGTGTGATGCTAACCGATAGATTACAGGTCGTCCCGATATTTATTTTTTCATTATATCGAAGCTTCAGAAATTACTTTGTTCACCCTTTATTTTTGCTTTTGCTCTAAGTTTATAATATTAATTCATTTTACCTTTATCATCAAGGAAAATGTTTTAATTTATCAGAATCTTATAATTGAAGAACTGAACGAGCCGCGATTCAACACCCAATAGTAGTCCTCTTTCGCGATCTACAATCTGGTACTTTTGTCCGATCCTCTTCTTTGACGGGAGCGGATCGAAAGAAATATCTTAATTGAGAATCTGACTCGGGAGAGGAGTTCGTTAGCAGCGAAGAGATCTCCTGTAGACTTGCGACCTCGCAAATTAATTAGTGTAATTGAAGGGAGTTCATGTCACGGGAATAGGAAGCTACCCTTTCTTCTGGTTCTCCTCTGGAAGAGGTACTTCTGGAGGCTTCTTTTGTGAAGTGGTGAAGAGGAAGTGGAGGAGGATAAAGGTGGAACGGTGCCGATAAAGGTAAAGTCATCAAGAACGTGATGTCTGTAAAGCATTCAAGTATTGAGGAGTATATAGCAGCTTCAACCCTCTTTAAGCTACGCATAGAAATTATTTTTAAAACAAATAATAAGTATGGGAAACAGTGATTTTTTTTTAAATACAAAAATAAATAGTAGAATGCAATTGGAAAACCTTAAGTTTCCAAAATACTTTACAAAAACCTCAAGTTCCAAAAGGAATAATACATCAATGAAATTTAACATTAATAATGATCAAATGTAGCTTAGTTAATTCTGCAATTATGTATTATAAAATTAATTTATTAAATTCAAAAAATCAGCACGCTGTAAAAAAGAATTACACACTTTTGATTTTGATAAGCCGAAAGTTTTGCATAGAGAGGATAATACTATTAAAAGAAAAAATTTAGAGGCTTATTCATAAATGATAAATTGGAAAATGCTGTAAATTGATGGAAAAGAAGCAGGAGAAATCAGTAAATTATATTCATCCATAATTTTGAAATTAAAAAATAATAGATCATAAGATGCCTTATACTTTGAAAACAAATCAGATAATAATTATAATAACCTGACCATATAACCTACTAGTAGATCTTTAAAAAATAAAAAAATTTCCATATATTTCATAATTAATTAATTGATTCAATAAAATATTTTTTAAAATTATATATATAAAAAATAAAAATAATAATAAATAAACGTTTACATTAAAAAAAAAATAAATAAATTAATTTAAAAAAAAAATTATTTTTTACTTTGTATTATTTCTGTTGATGTGCTGTTAGAACATAATTTGTTATTTTATACTAAAGTCTAATGATTCATAGAAATGAGAAAAAGGATCTGATGGTTCAAAGATCAAAGTTTTGGTTTTGTAATGCAATATTTTATTGACCATGGAGGACTAATGATCTCCTAAGAATTTTTAAAAGTGTGACTTTCCAGGTATTTATACTTATAGTGTGTTATCTTTGGACATTTATGTTAAATTATTTATAGTATTGTAATTATTGTTAATTTATTTATTAAAGTTAAAAGATGCAGGAGAAGAAAAGATTGAGAATGACACCATAGTGTCGAAACGTCTCTAAAGAGTGAAAATTAATGAATAAACAACAACTGGAAAACGGTTTTATTTCTCTTACCCTAAATTCAAAAAATCTTAAAGTTTATTTACGCTCATCCGCCAGATTTTTTTTAAAATAGTAAATCTTCCTGTATAATAAATATTATTAACTATTATCTTCCCGATTTGATATTGTTATCAATTGTATAATAACCACCAATAACTTAGCGGTGGAGACCACTACAAGTTGTGTATTCGGTCCCAATTAAAACTTGTTGAGTCGCCTTAGCAATTACCGAAGCATCATTAAGTTTTAAGACTTAAGAGAGCGCCGACGTTTGTCCCCAATTAATTGTAATTACGAGTTCCATAATTTTCTCTAATTGCTACAATTATGATTGTTAATTTTGCAATTATATATTATAAAATTAATTTATTAAAATTCAGAAAATCTTAAACGAAAATTTATTTTTTATTCTTTGATATTATTGTCGAAAAATCAATACAAGCAGATGTAGGCAGGATAAATTGGGAGGTAAAACCTAGATGATCTCGAATGAATCACCTCCTTGCATAATTGTTTTTCTAGAAACATTTCAGTCCCTGCCATGTACTAAACCCATGGGCTGTATTGGTAAAGGTTATGTTATCTATGTTTCTATTATTTTATTATTTATACAAAATAATACAGCAAATATAATAATAAACAACTGTTATACATATATAGCCTATCATGGAGGCGTTTGGGTTTGTAAGAAACAAACACGTTCGGCTCAATTCAAATACTTTTGGTACTTTGCCCGAATATTCTAGCGGCAGTAAACATTTGGAAATATCGACGAGATATAGAGAAACTGGAGGCGCATACATAAAGCGGTAGAATATAGAACTAAGAAGCTAGGTGTTATCTCTCCAAGGCCTTCTTGATATTCAGTTGACCCTTCGGACTATTTAGAATATTTAGAAGGCAGTGCATGGGTGTCTCTTAATCGATATTCCGTTTATGATCGATTCTAGTAAATTTATTAACGATTAATTAACAATGTAATTTTAAGCTCGATGTATCAACGTAAGATCATTAAAAATTTTTTTAAACTGAAAAATTTAATCTAAATTTTATCAATTAGATCTTTCAAATGGTCATAATCTTCTGCTTAATTAAAATATTTTGGGGTATTTGAAATTAACACATCAAGAACATGAGTGAATAAATTCTCAAGAAGAAATTTTAAGGCTCTAAAATAACAAATACTAATGATTAATGCTAATGTTACCAGCCCGGCACGATAAGGTAATAATAAAATTAACGATATTTAAAATGAATAAAGTAAAGCACACTTAATTGCTATTGGCACTTTTATCCAATTTTCCCTTGCTGTTATCCTAAATCCTAGGTGGTGGGATGCTGATTCTGAGGTTGAGATGTTCCTTATGTTTTTTCTTTTATATGCCTTTAACTTTATTATCTTACTTCTGTCCTGATTTTGGGAGCAGGGTTGCGTAAGTTTTAGAGCGCTAAGTTGCTGCTGTGCTGAGGGGTTCGAATACGGCTTTGATAAATTATTTAATTTATTTATTTATTTAATAATTTAATCTATGAGATGTGAGATCTGCAGACTCTCCTTGGGCACACCCAGTCTTTATAAAGAGAATACCCTCAATTTGGGCCAAACCTAAAAACTAGCTTTTAGCGTGATCTTGAACACATCACCTCCCTGTTCTACCCTCGTCTTATCAACATTTTTTAACAAGTGCTACACTTAAGTCCCTTCATGGGTTGTAAGGTGCAAGCTTTTTTTCTGCCATGATGCTTGAATTAGCGGAATATTGACAGGTATTTTTTCTGTTATTTTAGAGCTTTATGAACTTCTTCTTTGAAATATTTACATTCAGGTCTTAATTATTACTTGATGTTACTTTCGAGATATTCCTTTTCTATATTTATGTCATAACAAGAATAAAAATAATAAGCACAATGTTGTTCTGTCGGGATTCGGAGGACAATTTATCTCGAGCTAAGTTACGATCGGGACAGAAGGGCATGGGCCAAACCTGGCTCCGCTAAAAGGCCTCTTTGGCTTCCTCTTCAATCATCTCCTTCGTCAGAAAAGTTCTTCCATGGCTAACTCGACATGCAACCGGACATCCTATACTTCGGTAGAAACCGCCCTACCCTCCGGGTGCATTACGATTTCTGAAGAGGTCCGAATGACTTATGTGCTTAAAGGAACATGAATGGAATTGAAAAGATACACAATCCATAAAGTATTTGGCCCAGCACATAGCAAAGAATATCCTGTTTCCAGGACAACGGTTGTGCAGGGAAGTGACTTTTCTGAGATCACACTCAATCCTCGGGTTTTTCTCCAATTAAGGGTACCCTTTAGTATATTTTGGCTGTTAAAATATTAAATAATTAATCTGCCACAGGCCGGATTTGAACCCAGGACCTTAAGCACTGCAACTCAGCACTCTACAAACTTAGCAACCCCGCTCTCTTGTATCATATCCCCTGGAACGGAATATAAAAAGATCAGCTTCTATATATATATATTTGATGAGTTTCAGCATCAGGAAATGTTAGAAGATAAGTTTCCAAGCAGGATCAGTGTTGCTGTTTCACGTAATTGGGCGCCATATTTTTTTCAAGTTTTTAAAAAGCGTTAGGTGTTTGTTTATTTATTTTAGTGAACCGAACTTTTACAAATAATAACGGAAGCTCTTAGAAGAATGATAGAAGAAGCCAAAGACCAACGCGCTTTCGGTTTCAATCTAACCTCCATGCACATCACATCAGGCTGATGACAATACTGCTGCGGCTCACATTAAGAAAAACAAAACAAAAAGGAGCTGGGTGAGACATCTCCTGAAATGAATGATAAATCTAAGGCAGAAAAGAGTTGCTCCACGATATTCACCACCATTTTTAACTGATAATACTTTATTTGGTATCTGTTCCGATGGTTGTCGATTCGGGTTGAGTTACAAGTTTTAACTGTTTATTCGTTCCCTTTTAACTATTGTGCAAAAATACAAATTATCATGAGCTTTAGTATATAAAAAAAGTAATTATGGGAAATATGTAGATTTCGGGAAACATTCTACCAACAAATACAATTTTCTATAAACATTTCGAAATATAGATAATGTATCTTTGCTGGAGCGTTCATTTCTAGATGAAATTATTAACAAATAATACACATTTCCCATAAATATATTCTATTTTTCATACTAAAGCTCATGATAACTTGTATTTTTGAAAATATTAAACGGGAAACGAATGAAAAGTGACTCAACTTGAAGTGACAACTTGCGGAATAATTACCTTCAGCTTACAACAAAACGGATCATAATAGACTAAGCAAAAAAAAAAAATAATAATAAATGTAAAAATGATCATTAAATTTTAATTTTTTTAAATTAATTTATTGATGTTTACAACTGTAATAATATTACAACAAGTAAATTTTCTAATATATTGACATGAAAAAAAAAACACTTGTGGAGAAACTACCCACCGGTAGCACTCCAATAGTAGATGGTCTCGAGGCCATCTTCTTTTGAGACGCCTCGGAGAGTTATCAGGAATAGTATGGGAAGCAAGTTGAGAGACTAGCGGATTCAAGTGTTTATGGAATTCGTCATGGAAGGATAGGTATCTAGTTTGGGCCAAATCAGCAACATATGGGATATTAAGATCATGATAGATGAGTTTGTTTGTTACATAATAAGGAGCATTGAGGATTTTACGAAGGATTTTGGATTGTAAGGATTGGATACGAGATGAATTGCCTGGTTTAGTAGAGCCCCAAAGCTCAACCGTATAATAACGTTTGTCCAGTAAATGTTGAAGTAGGCGAAAACTTCGAGCAGTTTCTTGTATTTTCAGTCTTGTATGAGGATTCCAAGTGAGACGTTTTCCAGATGGAGTCCTAGGAATATTAAATTTGGGTTCAGTTTAGTACCACCATTTCGAGACCAGATATGCTGGCCCAAGGATTTTTTTTTAAGAGATTAGAAAACCTTTGGTTATGCCATTCTTCGGAAGGGGCGTAAAATGGAGCTCTCGAGCCTGTATCGTATCCTAATAATACCTAGATAAGTAATATTTAGGACTCTCATTGTAGCATCGTCATAAAGTGATGTTAATTGAATATACGACTTATAATAAATCCGTCAAGTCGTTTCTAAACTCATCGTTGAAAAAAATCTTGTCGTGTCTTTATTCATCCATGAAATCACTGGTGATTCCATCCATTGGAAAGATGGATATATATGCACAAATTGTCGTTATTTGTGTTTTTTAAAATCAACAAATACAGAATATGTAAATTAAAGTACGAGTGCTTTTGCAGAATAATCTTAACACACATTATTATCAGCTGATGAATTCAGCCCACTTTTTAGGTTCCGCAGATAAAAATAGTGTTACGTTACGAACTTACTCTAAGCATTCGTGACCAAACAACTCGAATATAATTTTTTTTCTTAGCAAATCGCCGCTAACTCTTCACAAGGTTTAGATATGGTTGTTTCTCGGGAATAATAAATTGAAGAAAATTAGACAAAATGGTTTTGATATCCATTATGGCAGTTATCGGCGGGCGATTTAAATTATTTTTTCCCGTTCTCGACAAAGAAACTGACTCAAGAAAAATATGCAAATGACTACGAGATGCGTTGTTAAGGCATATTATGATGTGCCATTACTGATTACACTATCAGCCGCTTGATTTAGGACCCTGGGCCACGAACCGCTCCGTAGCTCGATAATATTGGCCCCCCTTGATGAAGCTGTACTAAGGCGGTTTGGGTGTGGGTTCTAGTCCTTCCTGTAGCGATTCCTCACCTAGTCAAAGGGTTTCAAACTTGAAAAATACATTTAAAAATATTTTCTATCATTATGAACTCGGCATTGAGTCACAATTGCATATCCAATATTCAAGAGTTACAAAAAACGTTTTAAAAATATTTTAATTTTAAAAAAATAAGAAGAATTTGTCTGCAAAGTTTAGGTTTAACCCTATTATCAATGGCATAAGAAGTGAATATAATAATGGATGAGGAAGAAATTGGTCCGAATCGAGATTAGAAAAATCTCTTAAATAAAGAGAACACTTTATTTTAAAGACAAGGGTTCGACCATTGGAGGCCTTATAATGTTATATTGGGGTCAAGGGTTCACAGTTTACTAACAAAATAAATACTTAAATAGACACTTCTTTAAATAAATTGTTCTCCTTATTTAAGAGAATTTTTTCTGAACTCCATCAGGACCATTTTATTGTCCATATATATATATATATATATATATATATATATATATATATATATATATATATATAATAGAATGTGATCGTATGGTATCAAATATTTGTAAATTACCTAAAGAACATATTAGGAAATATTGAAAAATACAGATGAGAAAATTTTGAATGGTTGACTGGTTGGTCAAAAATAGTCGGAAGGAGCAGTCAACAAACTTTATACAAGTAAGATAAACTTATTTTTATGCTAATTTTTTTTTTAAAGATAGAAGACCTCAAGGTAGTATCCTTGGTCCAATCCTTTATACAGTTTACACAGTTGATATCCTAACTCATCCTAATACTATCCTTACCACGTATGCTGATGATACATGTGTATTATCAGTCAACACCAATCCAGTTATTGCATCCCAAAGCCTCCAATCCCATATCACTTATCTTGAAGAATGGTGTCAAAACTGGAGGATTAAAATAAATTCTTAAAAATCGCATCAAATCACTTTTACCTTAAGTCGTAAACCAATGACTTCCGGCCCTTGAGTATCCTTTAATAATATCCTCTGGTGCCTGTAGAACAGATCCGATACTTAGGGTTGCACCTCGACAAACGATTAACCTGGAATCCTCATACAAGACTGAAAAGACAAGAAACCGCTCGACGTTTCAGGTTAGTTCAACAATTACTAGACAAACGCTCTAAGCTCCCAATTAACTACAAAAGACTCATCTACATGACCATGACCATGACATACGGAGTAGAGCTTTGGGGCTCCACTAAGCCATCGAATTCCTCTCGTATCCAATCCATACAATCCAAAATCCTTCGTAAAATCCTCAATGCTCCTTATTTTGTTAAGAATAAAGTCATCCATAACGACCTTAATGCACCATTTGTTACTAGATTTGGCCCGAACCCGATATCTATCCTTTCATCACAAACTTCATTCCCACTCAAACCCACTAGTTTCAAACCTAGCTTCCTCTTCAATTCCCGATAATCCTCCGAGGCGTCTGAAAAGAAGATGGTCACGTGAACTTCTTAGTTGAACTTGTAATTTGAGTACTACCAGTGGGAAGTTTCTCTACTTGTCATTATCTCATGTCATCACTTAGCCTATTTACTTGTTGTATTATTGTAATACAATTGTAAATATCAATAAATAAATTAAATAAAAATTTCTATAATAAAACAAGGGTACCTCTACTAAGCCAGCAAGCACCTACAGATGTACAATTAGTGTTTACTCTTGTAACGTTGTAAAATAGGGATTGGTCCGCCCTAAGGACATGGGGCACCCCCCAAGTATACAATAATACATTTATAATACAAATTTATAATACATCCTGTAGTAGGCAACTACAAGACAGCTGCTCACTAACTTTGGTTGTTGGTTAGTATTGATTTAGGCACAGCTCTAGATTACTGCTCCTTAAACATTTGACTTTAATTAAATATTATTTCATCTAAATTTCTCTTAAAAAAATTAATGAATATATTCATCGAATTTATTGACTACATTACTGTCGACATTTACTAGTTACGACCCCTTAACTAGTTCTAATTAAGATAAACAAAACTCAACGGTTTCTTTTAGGTGTACTATGTGATCTTAATTATATTTTTTTTTTTTAAATTATTTTATTGAGTTGTACAACTGTAATACATACATCTAGTACAATTGCTATGAGAGTAAATAATACATGATAGGACATGTAGAGATACTACCCACTGGCAGCACTCTAATAAAGTTCTATAATAGAAGGTCCCGAGGCCATCTTCTCTTCAGACGCCTAGGAGGATTGTCCGGGATGGAATTGGATGCAAGGATGGAAACTTATGGGTTTGGATGGGTTTGAAGTTTATTGTGGAATGATAGGTATCTGGAATGGGCTAAATCGGTAACATATGGAACGTTAAGGTCATTATGGATGGTTTTATTTGTGACAAAATAAGGAGCGTTTAGGATTTTGCGAAGGATTTTGGATTGCAAGGATTGGATACAAGAGGGATTCGATGGTTTGGTGGAGCCCCACAGTTAAATTCCATAAGTCCATATAGGCCTTATAACAGTCACATAAATAAGTCTTTTGTAATTGATCTGAAGCTTTGAGCGCTTATCCAGTATGTGTTGAAGTAGTCGGAAACGTCTAGCTGTTTCTTGTCTTTTCAATCTTGTGTGAGGGTTCCAAGTAAGACGCTTAAGTAGAGTCCCAGGTCGCGAATCTGTTCAACAGGGATAAGTGGAGTACTATTAAAGAATACAGTAGGACAGGAAGTCATGGGTTTTCGACGAAGGGTAAAGGTAAATTGATGGGACTTGCTGGGATTGATTTTAATTCTCCAATTCCGACACCATTCTTCGAGGCTTGATAGGTGTAATTGAAGGGATTGGGATGCAATGTATGGGTCGTTGTTAACTGATAACACACATGTGTCATCAGCATACGTAATTATAATTTAAATTTTAATTTTAATGTTCTGATTAGTTCATAGTTATCGATTTATTCTTGTTGAAGGAATATAAAACCCACAAGGGGCTATATTAAATCGATGTCGGGACCTAGCTCATAGTTAAATTAAACTCGATAACAAGAAAGTCGATAACAACAATCATTTAAGTTTATTAGTATAAAATTCACTGTTTCCTATGAAACATAAAGAAAATAGGCTTAAATATATAGAACTTGTAGGAACTGTACAGATTCCATACCAACGATTGTGCAAGAAGTTAATTTGGGCTAAATCATTCGCTATTGTCAAATTTTTTTCCTGACTGAGCAAACGACAGTAGAGTCTTTAGATCACACAGAGTCGGTTCACCGATGTCAAAAAAATAGATAATTTATCTGCTACAGTAGGCCTTAAACTCGAAAACTAAAGCTCAGTAACAGAGCATCCTATTTATTGAATTATACCGCCTTCAACATGCTATTGAATGAGTAATAAAAAACTCCCATGAGAACAAAATTTATAGTTTAATACAAAAGAGCTATTTATAACTAATTCCACTATGCAGTATCAGCGTGGTGTCGTGAGCTTTGTTTCTTTGTCCATGTAATGTCACTTTATACTACTAAGGCTAATCGGACGATGCTACTTTAGAAGTCCGAAATTATGCTCATCCAGGTTTAATTAGGATAGGGAACTTTAATGAGTAATTGACTTATTACAGGCTCGGGACCCCCGTTTTACGTCCCTTCCTAAGGACGACATAACAGTTTTTAATCCCTTTGAAAAATCCTAAGGACACCTGCAGTGCTGAGAACCCGCGATATTGGGCATGGAATGCTAGTATGCTAACCACTAGACCACTCTTCGCCCCCGTGGCTTTAAACTGGCAGTATTCTGGAGTTATACCTTGATTTCCTCGCTAAACTAGAATATATTTTTTCTCTTTATATATTTATTCTCACCTGTCAATAAAGCAAATTGACAATCAGCGGATTTCCTGTCTGTAAAGTTACAATAAAATGGCATGAGAAGTATGATGAAGAACAATATCCAGCGGCAGGTCTCCGGTGGCTTGATATAATATTCTTATGATAGGAGATCCCTCATCCACCTTCTTTTTAGTCACCTCCTTGTGTTCTCAGGTATGAGAGTCCTGGCCATTTGCAGTAAGTTCGTCGAACATTAGTATTTTTAAGTCGGTATGTAGAGTTATTGTGACATACCATCGTGCTTTTGTGACAATTCTATGTATTTTTTTATTGAAATGTTTGTATTTATGCATATTAAATTGAAATATCATAAATAACCTAGTAAAACTAGTTAGTGTTGTTAACATTGTTAAGAGGTTTTGTGTAATTATTGTTTAATATGGGATATTTCAATCTTCATCATACACATAACAGTTTTAAAATGGCTTCCATTTCTACGAAGTTTAGAAGTTGAGGAAATATCTCAAATACTGCTAATTGCCTTAGCAAGTTACAAGTTATGTTTCCGCTATTTTAAGGATTAGGTTTAACTTAGTCGTAAAAGTCATTCTAAAACTTTCCGTATATATGTGTTCTCCTTTAGGCCCCTAACACATCCCTGTATTTACGAGTTGAATACGTTCTATTGTGCTGAAGTAGTAAATTATTTCAAAAACCGGGTAAATACAGCCTTGAAGATAAATAAATTAGAAATATCTACCACCACCTTAGCCGTTGTAATAAATAATAAAAGGCTTATTGAATCCGAAGGCTCGATGCCAATACCAATAAGCGCTAGTTTTATACATCCATACTGCTGCATCCATACCTCATACATCCATACTAGATACATCCATACTGCTACATCCATACTCCATACATCCATACTCCATACACCCATACTGCTACATCCATACTCCATACATCTATACTCCTCTCTATCCTACCGGGTGTTATTATATAAATAAATTATATATTGGCATAATAAACAAAAGACAGTTATTAGAACTAGGTCACTCAGACAGGTAACAAGACCCCTTTGTGAGGGAGGTTGAAGAGATATGGAAGAGGGGGGGGATCCAAGACTCCAACTTTGGAAGAGGACTCACTGAAAGGACTCCTCTGGAAGCAGGGGCCGAAGTTGACTTCTGGAGGAGCAGTCGAAGGCAGAGGATGGCAGAGAAGTTAGATGGGGGGTAGGAGAGATGAAGATGGAGAAATTCTAATGCCCTTAACATCAACCACGGTCTACTTGACGAAGATCCAAATACGTAACCGCTCTTTTACCAGTTATTAATTTACCCATATGTACGTATTTTATGGCCACTCACACATCAAACAGATGGGAACGAAAGACATTTGAACCAGTACAAGATAATGGACAATGACGGATAAGAAAAAATATATAACTCAAGGAAATGTTTCGACATTGTCAGTATAATAAAACCGGGAAGGCTGAGGCTGCTTGGACATGCGGAAACGATGGAGCTAAACATACTACCAAGAAAATGCTTAATGGAAGACCAGGAGGAAAGAGGAAACGAGGAGGACCACTTCTTTGGTGGATTGATGATGTAGATCAGCATGTGGAAAACATGGGAATGAGGATGTGGAGAGAGAAGTGTGGAGGAAGCTCTTCAGGAAGTCGAGGTACCTCTGCAAGGAACAGTTGCATCGAGCACTTAGTACGTATTTTATAGCAATCCTCTATTGCATCAGAATCATTATTGCTCATACAAACTACTAAACCCAAGATCGCGGGTTCGTAGCCCGGCAGGAGGCCCTAGGATTTTTTTAAGGGAGTAAAAAATCCTTAGTTACGCCGTCCTTCGGAAGGGACGTTAAACGGGGGTCTCGAACCTGAACGATGTCAGGTACTTGTTAAAAATCCCTATCCTAATTAAACCTGGATAGGCAAAACTTAGAGCTCCCACTGTAGCATCGTCCGATTAGCCATAGCAGCATAAAGTGACGTTAAAATGAACTAACTAATTATTGCTCATATCAAAATGTATATATTAAATGACAGGAAAAGTAAGAAAATGTACTAATACAGTATATTCATTATAATTATTTAGGCCCTTACTTAACCCAGATGCATTATATATTTATGAATAATATATTGATGGTATGAAGTTGACTTATCAGTAAATTGGTAAACACAAAACCAACCTCTGGAAAACAATCAAATTTATCAATATACAAAATCAATAAACTGTCAAAAATAGCAATGAACCGACTGGTAAATGGACTCAAACGGGTGTACCGAGATGTAGGTGGAAGATTGTATTAAGGCTTTTCTAATGGGTTAGGGTTTGGGTGGTAATCCTAGGATGTGCAATCATAATTTCGTGTATTAATTTTATTTTAGACATGCATGAGAGGAAAATAGTTGACTGGATGATAAATTGGAGAACGGAGATAGTTGGGGGGTGCAGTCAAAAAAACACTAAATAAGTACTAGACGTATATTTAGTAAGTGCCGACGTTCCGACCTACAATTTAGGTCATCTTCAGGGCGATTTGGAGAGAGGAGCCGCTGGGTGCACCGGCAAACCAATTCCTCTCCCATCGTCGCCCTGAAGATGACCTAAATTGTAGGTCGGAACGTCGGCACTTCCTAAATATAAGTCTAGTACTTATTTAGTGTTCTTTTTTGACTGCACCCCCCAACTATCTCCGTTCTCCATTTTATCACCCAGTCAACTATTTTCCTCTCATGCATGTCTAAAATAAAATTAATACACTAAATTATGATTGCACATCCTAGGATTACCACCCAAACCTAACCCATTTGAAAAGCCTTAACACAATCTTCCCACCTACGTCTCGGTCAACCCCTTTGAGTCCATTTACCAGTCAGTTCATCGCTAATTTTCTATAAATTCGTAAATAATAATTAATAAGCCCGACAACTTTCGCGAAGCTAAAACTTCAATTATATTAATTGGGTGCTTGCTTAGCAATTCCGCGTTTTGTAACCTATTTTCTCCAGTGGAGTCGACTTTCAATTGCGGCTTAGTGCAAAATCAAGCAAGAATAAATAGTCCCTTAAAGGACAGAACATCGCTTTTATAAAATGGCAAATATTGATTAATAAAACAAATAAATGAATTGACCCAACATAAATAAGTAATTTTAATTTTTAATAATATATCAAGATGTAATACATTATTTATCATCAAGGGCGGATCCAGGATTTTTTTCTGGAGGGGGCGCAACGGGCAGACGGACAAAAAAATCAACAATAACTTAGAAATAAACAGTACACAAAAATCGTTTGGGGGGCACCTGCCCCCGTGCCCCCTTTAAATCCGTCTTTGTTTATCATAATGTTTTATTGCATTACAATTCTTTCTTTTTTTTTTATATTACGGTAAATATAACAGGTTAAGTCAATCAGATGTTTTGCCGCGGTTGCTTAGTAACGGAGTTTTATATTTATTAATCAGCTGTTTTAGAATACTATACCAAAGAAAGTAGTTTTTTATTAACCATATACTAAGTTTTATCGCAATATAGTCGATTACCTGCGTTAAATGTTTAAATATAGTAATAGCATAAGTAAATAAGATATACCTAGCAGCACCTTCACCATTATAATGGGTTCGTATTTCGGTGAATGTCTTTTAAATGTTGCAAGGTAATGAGACGTCGGCGCGATAGAAGCACAATGGCCTGAGCTATTGGAGCATAGAGCGGAGCATTGCAGCATACTACAGCGGATTATTACACTAATGGAGTATAATAGGGGACGTGTTGTATACACAGCCACTAGCTACGGTAGTTGCAACTGCTTCCATACATCTACTCAAGTTAACAATCTCAACACTAATCTACATCCCACGGCTATAATATGCATCATACTACAGCGTATTGTCATTCTAATAGTATGATGAATAATTGTTTAAGAGGTATGTATTTTTTTATAGCCTTACCTCAGAATTAATTCTACTCATCAACGCAAAATCGCCAAAATCCACTTTCCTAGTCCTTATTATCCGGACTTGCTAAGAGGAGATTAAAAAACCAATGGCCTAGAGACTCAAGAACTGTTGATCATTTCAAAAACTTCATATGCCTACAAATCAAGGTGAAAAATTTAAATTTACTGGATGAGGAAATGGCGCAGGTGCAAAAGTAAAAAGGTCCAATACCCAATTACCCATTGTAACATTTTATCTTTATTACCCTATTTTTTAATTTTTAACACTTCATTTTATTATTCCTTATTTTATTCTCTTTTATGTTTTTTTATTACCTTCTTGTCACTTGGTTATTAATACTGTTAACACTGATACATTTTAACCTTTATATTTACCATGTTCAGCAAATTTTTAATTTTCAATTGTCTGTATTTTGCATATTTATCCCTGAAGAAGACCTGCAAAGTAGGTCGAAACGTCGGCTACTTAATCAACATTTCTCCCATTCTAAGATAAATTGATAGACCTCTACCTGGATCATTTGCTTCCATATATATATTATCAAGGTCAACTTCACTCGTAGTAACATGATATAAACATACATGAAAATAGCATTTAAATATACATGAAACATAATACATGTAATTTTGTGGTAATTTTTTAAATTAAAAAAAATGAATTGCTTTTATTTATTTATTTAAAAAAAAAAAATTTCCATGCAAACACACAAGATTTTACTTGTACATACATCTGCTATGTACTGATGAGGTCGGAACCATGAAAGGGATGCTGAGCGGGGAAAATGTGTCATGTCGGGACACAAGAAAGGGAATATGTTTGAGACAAAGAACAGACCTTTTGGGACCCTTATGGAATTTTATGGTCCAAGATGGTGGAGAAGGAAGAAGAGGGAGAGAGAAGAAAACTCTTGAAAAACGAGGCTGAAGAAGGCACTCAGGAGAAAGAGAAGAGAAGGAGGAAGGAGCTACTCGGGAGACGAGGCCGGAAAGAAGAAGGACGGATACCCCGAGAGAGAAGAGCGGCCGAACGAAGCGAGCGGAGATGTCAAGGAAGAAGAACGACCAATAACCCAATCTACCCCTGTCCACAGATAAGTTTCATTTATTTCCTGTAATGTATTTTATGGCGATTCTATTTATATATATTAAAATCTGAATCATTAACCTTGTTGAAACTGAATAAATAAACGTTCCTTATTGTAATTCTTCTGGTGCTTACATACCCCAAATACACTATTTATTTATAATATATTGAAGGTATAATAGATGAGTAAATTGGTAAACACAAGAATAGACCTTTGGAAAGGAACCCAATTAAGATTAAGGCATATAAATAATAATTTGAGTACTCATCCTAAATGAGACTCTGGCATCCCAAATATCAATATATATATTCAAGATATATTTAAGAGTAGAAACATAGCACATCAATACATCATCAAAATCCTCTTGTTTTTCCTCTTTCTTACTCCCTGTTACTTGGACTTTCTATACGAAGATTAAAAAGAAAATGGCCAGTAGGCCAAGTACAGCATTGATTAAGTTGTCAAAAATTTCAAATTCCTGGAGATCGAGGAAAAATATTGAACATACAGTGATAAACCTATTGAGATAAAAGTTTCTAGGTGTGAAACTGCGCATGGGCAAATATAAAAAAAGAATAATAATGAAGGTAAAGATTTTTTTGTAAACTTATATTTATTGAAATAGTTTAATGTAGTTACGATGGAGGTTTATTATTATTAAATTAGAAATTAATGTATTACAATTAATAAGTTTAAGTTAAATAAGAAGTAATATCAGTTTAAACATACAAATGTATGAAAATTTATTAAATAAAACAAAAACTATAAAACATACAGTCCCTGGCCATATTAATGTGACCACTGGATATATTCGTTCTTGTTACATGTTTGCATTATATTTTTGTATTAGGCATACAAATCAACAATATCAATCGAGTTTAAATATTGGTTTTATGGGTAAATTAGTTATCTGATAATAATATGAAACTGAAAAAAATAGTTTCGAAAATAAATCTTTATTTTTTTTAATATTTTGTGATGTCACCCTATTTACACCCTATTTTACATATTGATGAAAACAAAACTAAAATATACGATACAAATAATAAATCAATAACAAACTTACCGATTCCGACTTGTATTTAATGAAAAAGAAACAATATATCCACAAAAATTTCAAACACAAATTATGCACGTCGTCACTCGTAAAACAAAATAGCTGTACTAAAACCAATGCTGCTATTACTAAAAAAAAATACTTTAAAAAACTTATAACAGTGTTGCCATTACTTAAAACAAAAGACACGCGAAAGTATATAAAAAAATTAGGAAAAAAAAAAGAAAATAATCTTTCTTGGTGATCACATTAATATGGCCAGGGACTGTATGAAGCAGAAAGCTTGTACTTCGCTAGTAGCTGTAGGTTACATTGTTACTGCTGTAGTGCCTACCTCTACAAATATATCGATTTCTCTAAATAAATTAGTATCAATGCAATTTGAGGGATATCAAATATCCTACATAGTTATGGACACCTGAGGAGCAGAGAGAGCCAAATACACTAGTAACCTTCTTCGGGAGGGGCAGAAAATCTCGGTCTTATTTGAAATGATACGGTCCCGGTCCTCCCTTCAAACATAAAAATAGACCCAAAAACAAGACACATATAATATACAAAACAAAAGTACACTCCGGCATACACAAATATATCTGTATAAATTATTACCTGGTCAGATATATATGAATAATGATTAATTAACAAATAATGCAAAAAAAATAAAGAATATTGTTCGGTAAACCATGAAAAAATCCAAAATAGATTATTTCATTTGTAATAAATATAGAATAAAAATCGTATGCAATCAAAATAAATAAGGGGATATAAATTCGTTAGCAAACTTGTTAAGCTTTTTGAATAAATCGTTTTCGTTTTATCAAATTATTTTCGCTCCAATATGAATGATTACAAAAAGAATAAAATAAAAAAAGTAATAAAAAAAAATTCCCATCAGGATTAACAAGATGAACTTCAGATGTTCTATTGGGAATCATACCATGAATTTATAAACCATCTCTTTGATAACTTTAAACTATAAAATTTATATTCACATAGAATCGGAAACAATATAAGACATTGGAATTTTATGGGGCAAAGTAATTAATTGAAAAAAAATTCCAGAAAAAAGTATGTGTCATGAATAAGATGCTAACGAAAAATTGTACAGTCATCTGTGGTTTAGTGGTTAGCGTAACAAATTACTAAGCCCAAGATCGCGGGTTCGTAGCCCGGCAGGTGGCCCTAGGATTTTTTTAAGGGAGTAAAAAATCCTTAGTTACGCCGTCCTTCGGAAGAGACGTTAAACGGGAGCCCCGAGCCTGTATGATGTCAGGTACTCGTTAAAGATCCCTATCCTAATTAAACTTGGATAGGCAAAATTTAGAGCTCCCACTGTAGCATCGTCCGATTAGCCATAGCAGCATAAAGTGACGTTAAATGAACAAACAACAACGAAAAATTGAGATTTAAAAATTAACAAAAACAAAACTATACTACTAAAACCCACGTAGAATAAGTCGAATAAAATATACCCTAATTAAATTTAAAAAAAAAAAAACCTGTGCCACTACTACCCATGAAGGGTCTTGGGTTCAGTACTTGGTAGAAACTGTCATGTTTCTAAGACAACGGTTGTGCAGGGAGGTGATTTATCCGAGGAAACCACCAGGTTTCCTCCCCCAATTAAGGGAAGCCGTTTTACAGAGGCTGGGTGAGCCATAGAAAAATCTATACACCTAACAGTCCCCATCTATGGCTGTGTACAGATTAAATAATATATCTGGGACATCCGGATTTGACCACGGAGATATTTAACAGGGGACAGAATAAAGTTTAACTAAATAGAAATATATAAATTTCTGTTCCATTATAATGGAATAGTAATGGTAAAGTAAGCAAGGAATATAAGTAATTTTAAGTCCTGGAGCCTCTGCTACTGAATTAAGTTCTAAATTAATTAATTAAGTTCCCTTAATTCGGAAAAAAAAATATCTCATTCAATTCACCTCCTTCCACAACCAATAGCTTAGAAACTGTATGGTCGCCATCATGTACCTTAACCTAATAGAGTGGTTATACAGATGAATTTTGAATTATTAAACGATTATTTGACTATAAAACTATTAATGTAAGTAAATATAAAATATTGCTAACATGTTAATCAGATTATTGAGATTCTAATATTTTCAAAAAGAGGTTAAGATTCATCTCGGGTAATGGCGAGCTGTAGTGATCCCTTACAGGAGGAGTAATGGGGGAGTTCAGGCGCTGCCTTCTTGATAACCGAAAAATGAATATTTAAAACCCTATTACATGTATTATTTATGAGGCTGAGATACATTTTTGTTCTGTTTTATTATTATAATACCGAATGGTGGAGCTAAGATGAAAATTAATAATATATCTCAACGAAATGGAATAGATACGGTATTTTTTTCGTAGAAGTTTCGCTTCGATAGTTTTCGTACATATCGAAGTGGCAGTTCGATTTATCGAAGGATATTGCTATTTCGATATTACGTGCCTACGTGGTATATTTAATATTTTAAACTCCGTCCTGAATTTTAAAAGCGCCCATATTTTTTTCGTATTGACCACTTCGAAACATGTTACAACTTTATTTTTTGCTGGAGTTTTCTCTGCCCTCAATATTCCTTCATGCGTTCACTGGCAAATTTGATCTTCTCTCCAGCTTCTTCAAGCCTTCTCTGGTCTTTCTTCATCCTGAAATCCTTCCAGATTTTTCACTCCTCTATCAAAATCACTTCCTTCTAGAATGTGATATTATTACGTTCAACTTTTCAAAACATTTCTTTACTTGTTTAGTCCAAGCTGTCTTGTTCTTCTTTCTCCAGATATAGTCGAATATATGCTTGGTCTATCTATTTCTAATTCAGATGTCCAAGGAATTTCAGCCTCCTCCGTATAGTATCTGACATTTTTAGTTATACTTCGTAATTATGACTTAGTCCAATAGTTTCCGCTTTTTCCTCCAACAGATTATTATTATTTACTTTAGGACTGTCAGTTTCTTATTAGTTACTTTTATTATCACCTGGGTTACTTTACAATCTTTATTTTAATACAATATAAAAACAAATTATGAAATATATAACAAATAACATTTTAAATAGGAAAAATTCAGAGGCAATCTTACTCCCTCAAAACCATCTATTAGAATATATAACCCTTTTGAATCTCGAAGGATTCGTTCGAAAAAGAACCAATTCAGTTTAGTGCTAACATACTTCATTTCAAGTCCTCCTTCGCATAGTCTTGTCTTTGGTATAACGCCTCTTTCCTGTCTTTCTTCTTCTTAGCACAAGTTAAACCTGTACCACTACAACCCGAGAACGGGTCTGGGGTTGAGTACAAAGTAGAGACTTTACTATTTCATGGACAACGGTTCTGCAAGGAGATGGCTTGTCCTAGGTCATGCTCAACCGCCAGATCCCCCCCCCCTATTTTGATAATATTTTATAGAGGCTGGGTGAGCTCCAGGAGGGTTCTAGATCCTATATGATCCATCTCCGGCTGCAAACAGACTAAATAAATTGACAATAACTAATGGAGAAAATAGAAGATAGTTTTCACTAGTGTCACTAGTGGAAATAGTTTTCACAAGATTCATTTAATTTAAGTGAAAACTAACGTAGTTGTTAGACGTTACTAAAAAGTAACTGGCAGGCCTGAAGTAGAAAACATCCCAGCTCCACATATTCGGCAAACTCACGGATATTTTACCAAGCAGATATAGGTTAGTATAACCGGATGACCTTGAGATGACCTTCGTCCTGTATAATATATAACTATAATTATTATTATTAATAATATGATTATTACATTGCAAACAAAGCTAATACAAAGAATAAATAGGAACGGGTTGAGGAGGTTTTTGAGTAGCCCGGTAGGACCTCATTACACTGAGCACCCAGCCATTAGCCTCACACCGCAGCAATTATTTTTTAACCTCTCCACTCTCAAAGTCTTCTCGGGTCGACTCCTCCAACGACGGGAGTCGGTCCTGGCAACAAAGCGGTGGATAATGGCCAAGACTCCTCTACAAGGGGATTGGAAATTATGCGAAGGGAAAAGAAGGTGTAAAGAGTGCTGGATAACAAAAACTGAATTATCATAATAAACCCGATTATTTTATGGTAAGAGAATTTTTTATTTAGTTTTATTTATTTTCATAATTTTTATTATTTTCTTAGTAGTTATGTAGAGTGGCTCAGTGGTAGAGCACTGAGTTGCCATGCCGGAAATCCTGGTTCAAATCCCGCTGCGGGTAAGACTTTTATTTAGTCTGTTTGCAGGAGATGGATCATAAAGGATCTAGAATCCTCCAGCCTCTATTAAATATTATAAAATAGGGTACCAAAATAAGGGGAAAAATCTGGCGGTTGATCGTGATCTAGGAAAAGTCACCTCCTTGCAGAACCGTTGTCCATGAAACAGTACAGTCTCTACCATGTACTGAACCCTAGAACCGTTCACGGGTTGTAATGGTACAGCAAGTAGTTAAGTGGGTAAGTGGTTAGTTGCTGAGCTACGTTCGAGACCTGCTGTGACAAATAAATTATCTGTTAACAGCCCAGAATCACCTGGGATTTAGAGACCGTTCTGAAGGCTCAACCAGCTTCAATTCTTTATATAATTCTCAGTGGTTATTCATTATTCAGTGAAAAATCTGGCGGTTGAACGTGATTCTGTCTAATTGCCGCTTTGTATACCAAAGGTTATTAGGAATCGTGTAGTCATTTAAAGAACCCAATATCACTAATGTGTTGTATAAGAATTTATTTTTTTTAAATGTAAGATTAAAAAAATTAAGTAATCAATTGATTTTAACTGACGAAAAACACATATAATTTGTAAAACGGCATTGGACCGCCGTTAGGTGTAAAGGAGATCCCAAGTTCAATAAATATAAATTTCCTAAACAAGACATATGTTTTTATGGTACTAGGATGTTTAAGGGCCTGCTGACATCAGCGCGCTCAGGTGCCACTTACCTCAACTATTTGGACCTTGTCAGGTTATGCATGAATTTTAAATAGGCATTGCCTTTCATTATGATACAATAGATTTATAGGAAATGAAATAAATGAGAAACATGTAGACAAAATTAAATTAGAAATAATAAAACATTTATTAAAAGCAGTATTCATTAAATAACAATTTGTAACTAAAATATAATTTTTTAAATTTTTAAAATAAAAACATTTAAAAATTAAAAAATTATCATATTTTAGTTACAAATTGTTATTTAATGTTTAAAATAGAAATATTTAAAATCTGATGTTATGATAAACAATGAAAGATTTATTCCAAACAATGCTCATTAAAAAGAACAATATCTTCAAAAATTGCATCAAAAGGGTCTCTTCCCTCTAACTTCGTTATATAAAATGGACAATAGTCTCCAAAAGTAATGTACTATTCCTCAACCACGTATTTAATCGAATACCCAGGGTCTTTTTGCATCCTTTTTTCTGGCATCTCCATCTAATTTTATTCCCCACTTGCAGTTTCATATCATGTCCATTTCCACAACGCATTTTCTGCGAAATGACATTCCGCTCCTGAAGAAACCTAACAGCTGATTTTTCATCGTTCACCGTGCGAAAAATCTTCTTCAAATTCCAAGTCATATTTGAAGAAAATAATCAAAAACACATTCACGTTCAACTTGACATAAACAATAGAAAGGTTACTATAACAGTAGGAGATGGTTAAGAAAAGTGACACCTGAGCGCGCTGATGTCAGCAGGCCCTTAAACATACTAGTACGGTTTTTATTTGTTTCACTGATTTTGACGTTATTTTTGTCTTCTTTTTTTTGACAGCGACTAACGTAAAATACATAAATAAATAAAATACAGCGGCCTTGAACGGAAGATACACTAGCCGGAGGTTACACCCCAGGAGAGTTGTGCAGTCCCTAGAGCCTAATAGTCTGGCAGCCCTCCAGACCTCTGGGGTCAGAGCCACCTTCCAGGATCGCCTGCAAATAGCGAATCCATGGAAGATTTGATCCTTAAGGATATGTTTTTATCCCTTAGCACTTTTCGAAGAGTGGTGTTTTAAACCTTATACACCTTTTAAATTTTAAAAGTATTAATCATTAAAATCATATAAAAGAATAAAACATTTTTATATCCAAATGGATTTTTTTTTCTGTCGGGCTTTTACAACTTCGCGTCATAAGCCGAAACCCAATACTTTTTGTCGCCAATAATCTCGGTCTTCTGCCTTCGCCAAGCATCACCTCTTTAGCTCCTTGCAGAAAAGTTTTTCTTGTGCGGCCTCTTTTTCTTCTCTCCTCAGGGTTAAAGTCGAAGAACGTGGATGAGGGATCTATTACGGTAGGAAATTAAAGCAAGCCAATGCAGGGGTACCGCTGGCTACTGTTCTTCATGCCTTCCATGTCAATCTGTATTATTTTCCAGTCAGCCATTCCGCTGATTGTCGATTACTTGTATTTGACAGGTGTGGGTGAATATAAAAAGAGAAAAAAAAAATATTTTAAAGGACCGAATTTGTTTTGTATTTGTATTTTGTAATGAATGTCGTTTATTTTATATTGAAATTTGTAAAGATTTAGTTTTGTTATTTATTTATATTTGTTCTAAAAGAGTGTTTTTGTTTTGTTTAGTAGTTTGTGATGAGCGTTGGTTATTTTATTTTATACTAGCTTATGCCCGCGGCTTCGCTCGCGTGGTATTTGGTCTGCCACATGAAAAAAAGTTTCGTGAAACATCATTTTAAGTAAATAATGTAATTATTTTTAAAAAATATAAGTTACTCGAACATCCAAAATTTCAGATGTCTAACTTCAAAACTGACGGATTCTATTCAACCTTTGAACCCCTATTATATTAAAGGAGAAACCCTTGGGGTGGAATTATCCTTAAACTATACAAAGAACATATCTACAAATTTCAAGATGCTAAGTTCCTGATTTGCCTTTAATTATGTACAATAACGGGGGAGGGGAGGGACATGCCCCCGTGCCCCACATAAATTTGCCCTCGCTGTAGCCTATGATGTATAGCCCATTTTACTGTAAAGTTTCATCAAAAAATGGGTTCAGTAGTTTTTGCGTGAATGAGCAACAAACATAAATACCAAAATTCGCATTTGCATTTAATTATGTCCTATAATGGATTCTCCACAATACCTAAATATCAGTCAGGGGGCACATGTCCCGGTGCGACCCCCTAATCCGAGTATGCTATAGCCTATGTGTTATTCTGATGTATAACCTCTATTACTGTAAAGTTTCATCCAAATCCGTTCAGTAGTTTTTGCGTGAAAGAGAGACAAATATACAAACTTTCACATTTATAATATTAGTAAGATTGTCACTATTCTGTAAAATTACATTTAATAATAAAATGGGACTCCACCCTGAGATCGTTATACTTAATATATAAATAGTAATTGTATATCATGAATGAATAAGAGACATATCCATCTCGTCTCCAAAGACTGACGTTGTTGACTGACCACGAGTTGATTATTAAATAAAGATCCTTTTTCATTTAATTGAGTAGCATTATATTTATTGTGTACTGATCATAGTTACGAGTTGAAGATAAATACACTGAACGAAAATAAGCCCTTTTGATAGATGTGACAGTCTACATGTTGAGTTGCCCGCTTCTTATCTACGACTGTCTCTGTGTACTTTAGCGTAAAGGTACCACCGACCCTAAGGGACCCTTAAGACTACCTCAAGGTACCTCAATGCTCCTTACCCTATTTATCTAGGTACCCATAACCTAAGAGTACCACACTCCAGATAGTGTCACATATAGCAAAACTTTCAAATATAACAGCTCAAAATTATTAGACCACAGAGAGAAGAAAAAAACACTTTATTGAAGCATTACAATCTGCCTGTTGTGGGCAATAAGTAATGGTGCTATGTAGCTTACAATCATTCCATAAAAAATCAATGATATAAACGAAATAAATGCATAAATAAATATATACAAGCGAAAAAATGTATACAAAAATAAAGTAAAAAAAAAAAATATATATATATGTATATACATATATATATATATATATATATATATATATATATATATATATATATATATATATATATATATATATATAATAAAACAAATATAATAATAATAAATAAAACATAAAATAAATATACTGTACACATTCATACACTATTTACAATTTGCCTGGGGTCCCCGAATTGAACTTCCTCCTCAGGAATGAGGGCAAAGCAGGAGTCCGGGAGGCCCCAGCCCCCTTTCCCAGCCGCGTCACTGGCATTAAACGCCAATGGAAACTGTATTAGACCACAAAGGCAAATATTTCCTTATCACCATTGACCGACAACTATACCAATAATTTAGTTGTTGTTAGTTCATTTAACGTCACTTTATGCTGCTATGGCTAATCGGACGATGCTACAGTGGGAGCTCTAAATTTTGCCTATCCAGGTTTAATTAGGATAGGGATTTTTAACGAGTCCCTGACATCGTACAGGCTGGGGGCCCCCCGTTTAACGTCTCTTCCGAAGGACGGCGTAACTAAGGATTTTTTACTCCCTTTAAAAAATCCTAGGGACACCTGCCGGGCTAAGAACCCGCGATCTTGGGCTTAGTAATTTGTTACGCTAACCACTAGACCACAGGTCGCTCCTAATATTTTAGTAAATCTGTAATTTTTCAGTTTATAAAGATAAATAACAACACGGGAGTTTTTATTTATCTTCATATTGCTGTAGTTATTCAGTTTTTGTTGCTATAGCGAATCGGACGATGCACAACAGTGGTAATTCTAAATATTGTCTGTATTATATTCTAGATATTCTAAATATTTACAGTAGGTACTATTTTACGTCTCTTCCGAAGAACGGCATAACCTAGGATTTGCGAACCCTCGACCTTGGACCTAGAAGGTTGTAATAACCTCTACATCTCAGACAGCGGCATATCCTTCCCTCCATCGACCCATTCAGCACTAATTAAATCGGTGAATTAATGATCGGCCAGATTGTTCTTCTCATCGACCCCTTGAGGCACAGCCTGATGAAGTTACAATTAAGTAATTATGAAAAACATTTCAATCATTTAGTGAGAGAAGCGTGACCTAAATTTTAGATATTTATAATGTTTATAGTTCAAACAATGGCTACTCAATTGAGTCAAAGTTATCAAGTTCAATCTTTAAACGGTTATTGAAAGTTGCACAAAATTTTTTTGTGAATTGCTCATTCTTCCAGCTATTTGGAACACCTATTACTTTAAAATATGGCTCAAATCAGATGGAATTGTAATTTTTTTCCAATTTTTATATTTTAATAATTACATTTTTTTTTGGAATATGATTGTAAATACGATGAACTTCTACTTAAAATATTAAATTTGGGGTCACTCGTGGTGTAGTGGCTAGCATAATAATCTTCTATGCCCAAGGTCGCGGGTTCGCAGCCCGGCAGTTGGCCTAAGGATTTTTTAAAGGGAGTAAAAATCCTTGGTTATGCCGTTTTACAATGGGAATCCCGTGCCTGCACGTTGTCAGGCATTATTATAGATCTCTGCCCTAATTATAATTAGCGATAATTGTCCAGGGATTGCCAAAATTTAAGGCTGCCACTGCAGCATCTTTCTTCCTCCGTTCTTCTGAGATGACCATTCCAAACTTTTTTTCTCTATATTTCGGAGGACGTTTTGTTGAATTTGCATCCTTTCTCTAATTTCGGCATTGGTCCTTCTTTCTACCCTGACAGCTCTTCTCCAATAGTCCATCCCAGTAGCCAGTAGCTTTTTAAATTTTGTTAAATATTTAAAACGATTGGATTTGTTTAATGACATTTCCTTCAACAACCAGGTCCTCCTCATCATATGAGGTCATATATTTATTTATTTCATATATATTGTATTTTGTTTACAAAAAATCTAAAAGAGTTAAAAAGGGTTTGCATTTTTTATTAAACTTTCATTTTCATAATCAAAGAAAAATCTATTCTTCATCGTTTAATTAATGCTCATTGAACATTACTTTAATTAGGATCTTTAAATAGGAACATTACTTACGTCATTATATTATTTATAATGTTTTCTTGTTATAATTTTTAAATATTTTTATTTTGAATCAATCTTGTAAGCCAACAAGATCCTAATTAAAGTAATGTTCAATGATCTCTCTTTCCCTTGTATACATCGCAAAATTGCGAGAACACGGGGATATAGGATCGGTGAAGAGAACGGATTTGCCTGACCGTGTTACGAGCTAGGTTAGCTCGGTTGGTTAGAGCACCGCGCTAGAGACGTGGCCGACCCGTGTCCGAATCCCGGCCTGGGCAAATCTTTTCTCTTCGAAATAAAAATACCTAATTTATTGTTTTGTGTTTGTCTGTACTTCGTAATAGTATGTATGAAAAATGGCATAGCAAACATTAGTAACCATTGTATCTTTGTTATATTTAACCCATAAAGATAATTCATCCATAAAGAGCGTATAATTGATGTGACTCTTCTCACATATTCGCGTAGTTATGTTACGTTTGCGACAATGTTACGTGTCCCGACATTAATATGCTAACAGTTTTTATGACTTCGTTTTAGAACTAAGCGCTGTCGAGAATTGGATCAATATTAAGGCCATACTCAATGCCTGAAGAATTGAATAGCTTTCATTCTTCTACCATCAAATGGTCTTTGTAAATAATTAAGTATGGGCATTATATCGATAGGAAAATATAAATTGAGGAAGGATCTTATTCCTTAAGGACCTTTATACTAAGACATTTAAAAGTTCATTAACAAAATGATCCTTCAAAGAGCCCCCTCGGCCGAAGCCCATTAAGGGCGGATTATAATTAATAAAGGAACAAAAGAACAATTATGGGCTCGCTAACTGTGCCAAATTAAGGCAATTTATATTTAAACTATAATAACATTGTGAGTTAATAAAAATAAAATGGATTATATTTTGCATTAAGGACCAATCTCCTTAACGTATGTATTGATCTTACTGATATTAAATGTCCTTGCTAAGATTTCTAACATATTTTTTCCTTTTTCGCAAAGAAATTAATTTTATTCCTGCAACACTAAACCCATGATGGATATTGGTGTTCTTGGTGTTTCAAGGTCACTCTCAACCACCAGCGTGTTTCCCTCAGTCAAGAATAACCGTTTTATAGACTTTGGTAGGGCAACAGGAGGGTCTCAAGAGCTCACTGAGTCGATTCTCGGATAACCAAATAAATAATATATCTACGAAACCCAGTCTCAAATTCTTGAAAAAACAGGTATTCAATCCAACATCCTATTTGATCATCTTCCACATAGCTTTTTTTTTTTAATTGATTCGACAATCTGCTCTATACCAAGTACCTCTTTTCGGCAAACTGTGGACCAACTACCATTCACAATACTGGAATAAAATTTAGCTTGTCTTGTTATTTAAATCCATGCATTCCATTTAAATCCCGAAACAGTACAATATGTTTATTTGTACATTTAACGTCACTTTATGCTGCTATGGCTAATCGGACGATAATACAGTGGGAGCTCTAAATTTTGCCTATCCAGATTTAATTAGGATAGGGATTTTTAACGAGTAGCTGACATCGTACAGGCTCGGGACCCCCGTTTAACGTCCCTTCCGAAGGACGGCGTAACTAAAGATTTTTTACTCCCTTTAAAAAATCCTACCCCGGGCTACGAACCCGCGATCTTCGGCTTAGTAGGTTGTTACGACACTAGATCACAGGTCGCCCATATACAATGTATTTAGTAACTGCATAAAGCAGTCAGTAATAGACTATATTAGTGCATTTTTTAAAAATATATATGACCGATATAATATTACATCACTATAGACTTTTTTTATAATAGAGAGACAATTCTAGGTCTGTTTCGTACCAATGAATTATTTGGTAAATGGCGATACAAAACGGCAACACTCAACATCATGAGTCAACTATTCATGAGTATTTAGCTTAGTAATGGCATTTCAGGAATCCTCCCATATATTTATTTAGATATATTTAAATATTGTTTATTACTTTGCTTAGGCTAATCAGACGATGTTAAAACGGGAGACTTAAATTTTGTCTATCCAGGTATGTTTAGGATAGAGAGATCTTTCACGAGTGCCTGGTACCGCACAAGATCGGGAGCACTATATTATGTCCTCCAGAAGGACGGAACAACCGATCATATTTTACTCGCTTTATAAAACCCTAAGTCAACCTGCCGACCTGCGTACTCGTGATCATGGGAATAGAAGGCTGTTATGATAACCACTACACCAAGGATGACCCTACATATATTTAAACCTTACTAATATTATAAATGTGAAAGTTTGTATGTTTGTCTCTCTTTCACGCAAAAACTACTGAACGGATTTGGATGAAACTTTACAGTAATATAGTTTATACATCAGAATAACACATGGGCTATAGCAAGCGCGGATTTAGGGAGGGCCACGGTGCCCCCCCGACAGTTTTGTAGGTACTGTGAAGAATCCATTACTGTACATAATTAAAAGCAAATCACATGATAATAGTTGTTAAAATAACAGAAAGAGCATGAGTGAAACTATTTGTTTTGATATCCTACTAATCTTGTGAAAGTTTGTATGTTTGTCTCTCTTTCACGCAAAAACTACTGAACGGATTTGGATGAATCTTATTGAGTAAAATAGGTTGTACATCATAGGCTACACCAAGGGCAGATTTATGTGGGGGGCGGGGGCATGTCCCCCCCCTTCCCCCCGTTATAGTACATAATTAAAGGCAAATCAGGAACTTGGCATCTTGAAATTTGTAGATAGGTTCTTTGTATAGTTTAAGAAAGAAATTTGGATAATTCCACCCCAAGGGTTCCCCCTTTAATATAATAGGGGTTCAAAGGTTGTATAGAATCCGTCAGTTTTGAAGTTAGATATCTGAAATTTTGGATGTATGAGTAACTTATATTTTTAAAAAATAATTAAATTATTTATTTAAAATGATCTTTCACGAAACTTTAAACTTTATTTGGCAGACCAAATTCCATGCGAGCGAAGCCGCGGGCATAAGCTAGTACAAAATATATTCTTAGCGGATAAGCGAATGAAAAAATTAAAACAGTTTAAACATTATTACATAACCTATCCATGTATTGATACTTTTAAAACAATATTACAACCTTTCGTTTAATACTGCACTATAATATGTTCTGCATCATTCGATGTAATAATTCAGCGACATTTAGTAATATGAAATATCGTAGCGCGATTACCATAGCCGCTGTAAGTTCTGACAGTGGAGACTTGACTACATCACGTCCTGACAGTAAGGACTAGGCTACATTAGTGAGTACTCACAACTTGGGCTGATGGATTCCTTGTCAACTAGTGAAATTGTAAATGGCCAAGATGTTGTTCTCATCTAAGTTCCGTCAATATTAAGTCGAGGTTCTGTCCAAACTTGTTCGATAGCCAACTTGCGCTATCTCCTCCATTCAGCAATGTTATTTTACTTTTAAAACATACCAGAGAGTTCGCTACGATATTATTCCAACACACGAGGCTAATTGGCATGCTATAATGCATGTGCTATTACAGGTGTTTCAGCAGTCACGACTGGTTGAAAAATAGAGAGAAGAAAACACTTTATTGAAGCATTACAATCTGCCTGTTGTGGGCAATAAGTAATGGTGCTATGTAGCTTACAATCCTTCCATAAAAAATTAATGATATAAACGAAATAAATGCATAAATAAATATATACAAGCGAAAAAATATATACAAAAATAAAGTAAAAAAAAATATATATATATAAAATAAAAAAAATATAATAATAATAAATAAAACATAAAAGAAATATACTGTACACATTCATACTCTAGGTTCAATTCATACTTAGAAAAATAAGTACAATAACGTGGCTAGTGTAAATTCAGTGACTATTATAACAATAGTACACATTAGGGGTATTTGCAATCCTCTCGTTTAGCTTACTATAATATATATATATATAATATAATGTATTATATATATAATATTATATATATATATATATATATATATATATATATATATATATATATATATATATATATAATGATATTAACATGCTATATGTAGTATGCTATAGCATACTGTTCTGTTCTTCGTCGACTTTCAGCGATTATAAGCCGTAAAATGTTCAATAATAATATAGATTAGAGGAACATATAATTCTCTAATTAAACATAATAAATCATACTACTGTGCTATTCGTCGACATTCAGCTACATAAAATAGTAGAAAACACAATACATACATACATACATACGTACAATAACTGATCCAATGTAAGAAGTGTCAATGATTATAAAATTGTAACAACATTGACTTGGGGTTCTCACATTACTCTCATTTAGCATGCTATATCATGGGAATACTATGTGCTATTCGTTGAGTTGCAGTGGTTTAAGTACATAGTAGGAAATAAGTACAATCAAGGCCGTAGCCAAGGGGGGGGAGTTAGGGGGTCAGGCCCCCCCCCGAAATCCCGAAAATTAGTTAGTATTAAAAATTAATACTAGGTTAAAAAAGTGGAAATTAAATTAAAAACAACACACACAACAGAGGATCCAACACATTTTACATCATTGTGCATTGCAACAAGCATACTTATATTTATATTTGCTTGAAAATGTCCTCCAACAACTTCACAATAATTAACAATCGTATCGAAAATCAATAATTCAAGTATTGTTGTTGTTGCGTATTGCATTAAAATCATTCATCATCCAATAATAGTTTGCATGGGCAAATTTATTCAAATTTTAAAAATTATCATGAATAATGGTATTAAAATCATCGATCCTGACCTGATCCCCCGAAATGTTTTCCTGGCTTCGGCCTTGAGTACAATAACAGTATAATGGTAATAGAAAGTGATTATAATCAAGCATGCTAAAAATTTACAAGTCTTATCAAAGACTTGTAAATTGTGGTTACGGTGCAGAAACCTAGACGCTTGAAGTCTCCAACCAGCTGAAGGAAATCTTCGTGGGAAAAATAATAAGGCGAACTTTGGGTGTGTACTCTCGAGGCAGCAAGAAAGAATAGGCAGCTTGATAACCGCATAGGGCATGAGGATATAGTCAGGTTTTTAAATTCAAAAAAGGTAGTTTGGGCTTATTGAAAGGTTGCCAGGTCATGTGACGAGGAAGATAAGGGAGGTTTTTCAAGGGAAGAGAAGATGAGGGGTCCAAGAAAAAGCTGGATGAAAGATGTAGACAGTATAGTCTCTAACATGTAATGAATCCAAGACTCTTTATAATTTGTAGTGGTTTTAAAGTAGAATTTTTACATGTTTATTATGGGATTGCCAATTTTCAGGAGATGAATGCGTAGCTTTGAGGCTTTCAGGAAAGGGAGATGAATAGGTACCAGCATCTGAGGGAAGAGATAAGGAAAGACCAGAGCGAAAAGATAAAGTATCATTGAAGGAGGAAAAGCAAAGAAGAGCGACGATGGATGCATGGATTTATTCCATGAGATCGGGCCATGAGAGTTGGCCAAAATCGGGAAGAAGAAGAAAAGGAAAAGAAAATAACTTTTATAACTACAGTAAAACCTCTACTAACGGACACCCCTAAATAGCGGTCACTCCCCATTACCGGACGATTTTTTTGCACCAACATTTTAATACAATTTTTAAGGCATTTTCACCTCTATTTAACGAAACCTCTCATTAACGGTCACGGACAGGCTGTGTTGGTTAGAAATCGATTATAAAAACCTCTAAAAAACGGACAGTATGACTTTATCCCTTTCCCGTTTCTCGGAAACAATTAGTTGTTTCCGGTCTAAGGAAACAGGGACAGTTGTGTTTACTTTTGAGTAAAGGTTTTCCACATAAATACTTTTTTTATTCTCGAACTTGCTTTATTAAAATTTAGTTCTGTTCTACCCCTCGTGGCAGGCGGCTGAAAATGTCTCCCTCACGTAAGAGACTCACTTTAGAACAAAAAATAAATGTAATAGACTTTTATGACCTTGAAAAGTTAAGGGTACGTGCGCTAGCGGAAAGACTCAATATCGGTAGGACACAAGTTTCGGGAACATTCAAAAACCGTGCGATGTTTTTTTTATTCTACTTACCTTTAAACACATGGGAAATTGAATAAGAGAGAATTAATTTGTACAAATACATATTTATAAAAAAATAAAACCTCCCTTTAAAGGGCACCTCTAAATAACGGACAAATATATTTGCACCAGGGCTGTCCGTTAATTCGAAGTTTTACTGTATCATTATAATAACAGTTATTATAATGTCCCCCCAACCCGGGTCTCCCACCTCTCCGTGGTGGTGCTATAGCCACCTCAGCCATCCTGGTTCGCTTCCCGGTCAGACATATCCCTTCTTTTCGGTTATCCATATTCGGTTATACATATCCCTTAGTTATTAATTTTTAAATATTTTTATTTTGAAGAGAAAAGATTTGTCCTGGCCGTGATTCGAACCAGGGTCGTATGCATCTCTAGTGCAGTGCTCTAACCACTGAGCTACCAGGGGTCGTATCCGAGCCAGACAAATCCATTCTCTTCACCGATCCTATATCCCGTGTTCTCGCAATTTTTATGAAAGTGTTGAGAGTAAGGTTTATATTCCACAACTGTGACGATAGTGTGGTGAAGTTTACCAACAGCTGGATCGAGCAAAGAGATTTGCTTGAATGCATAGGGATTTGCCACTGCCTCAAACAAATTTTATTTTTTATATATTCATTCCGAAAAAAATTCATAAATAATTATTTATTTTTTATCTCTTTTTATAAATTATAATAATACTAGCTTATGACCGCGGCTTCGCTCGCGTGGAATTCGGCCTGCCACATAAAGTTTAAAGTTTCGTGAAAGATCATTTTAAATAAATAATTTAATAATTTTTTTTAAATATAAGTTACTCGTACATCCATAATTTCAGATGTCTAACTTCAAAACTGACTGATTCTCTACAACCTTTGAACCCCCATTATATTAAAAGGGAACCCTTGGGGTGGAATTATCCAAATTTCTTTCTTAAACTATACAAAGAACCTATCTACAAATTTCAAGAGGCTAAGTTCCTGATTTGTCTTTAATTATGTACTATAACGGGGGGGCATGCCCACGTGACTCCACATAAATCTGCCCTTGATATAGCCTATAATTTATAACCTATTTTATTCAATAAGTTTCATCCAAATCCGTTCAGTAGTTTTTGCGTGAATGAGTAACAAACATTCGCATTTATAATATTAGTAGGATATCAAAACAAATAGTTATTTTAACCACAATTATCATGTGATTTTCCTTTATTTATGTACTATAATGGATTCTCCACAGTACCTAGAAAACTGACGGGACGTGCCCCCTCCCCCCTAAATCCGCGCTTGCTATAGCCTATGTGTTATTCTGATGTATAATCTATATTACTGTAAAGCTTCATCCAACTCCGTCCAGTAGTTTCTGCGTGAAAGAGAGAAAAACATACAAACTTTCACATTTATAATATTAGTAAGATATAATGACGTACATCAACAAGAGCCAAAATAAAAGTAAAGTTTAATTAACATTCTTCCCGTGTACATCACGGATTGTGAGAACACGGAGATATAGGATCAGTGGAAGGAAGGGATTTGTCTAGCTTGGATACGACCCCTGGTAGCTCAGTGGTTTAGAGCACTGAACTAGAGATTCAAACGACCCGGGTTCGAATCCCGATAAGGACAAATCCTTTCTCTTCAAAATAAAAATATTTAAAAATTAATAACTAAGGGATATGTATAACCGAATATGGATAACCGAAAAGAAGGGATATGTCTGACCGAGAAGCGAGCCAGGATGGCCGAGATGGTAAGGCACCACGACGGATACGTGGGAGACCCGGGTTCGAGTCCCGGTCCTGGTAATCTTTTCTTTTCAAATAAAATATTTAAAAATATTTATTTTTTAGTTCATTATTTTACAGTTCTCACTTATTTATATTCCTGTGTTAATCCATTGTTAACCTATTCCCAGCAGTTCTGTTCCTGGCTGTATTCACAGTTTTTTCTTATATATATATATATATATATATATATATATATATATATATATATATATATATATTCTATTGTTATTTGATATGGACTTAGTATATGGCCATGTGTGTATTATCGTTCTCTTACATATGCAATAATAAATCATTTACCAGTTAAGGTTTCATTACTTACAAGAACTTCGAACCAGCAAACAAAAGCTCCTAAACAGTACTAAGAGACAGTTATAAAAGTTTCTAAATGTTTTCGGGAAATCTTCTCGCCCGCTATTAAACTCTTAACTGTAAAAGTTTTCAATATCCCACCTTTCTTCAGTTAATATTTTCCCTTTGGGAGCGGAAAAGAAGTCGGCAGCGTGCCGAAGTTTGTACTCGGAGGCGGCCATGTTGGTCGTCGCACTTCATAGTAGCGAGCTGATTCACGCGAACTTAACAGGCTTTGTGCCCAACTCTAATTAAAATGCGTCAATCAACTCTTCCAGGTCGTCTCTGAACTCTGTCCCAAGGGCTTAGCAAGGAAAAATAAAATAAATTGCTTTTAAACATTCATAAATATTCATATGTAAGTATTTAAAACCTGAACTACTATAATCGATGAAGAGGCTTGGGTTCAGTACTTAGTAGAGACTGTACTGTTCCTAGAAGAATTGTTGCGAAGTGAGCTCATTTGTACGAGATCACGCAGAACTCTACAGAGATTAAATAATTTATCTGCCACAGCCGGATTTGAACGCGGGATCTCCAGCTTAGCAACTCAGCACTCTATTGACTACTACTGCAGCACTCACCTGGGCTAAACCAATCTCTATCATTGATTAATTAGTGTTTATCAAGATTAGATTGGAGTTACAGAAGTTTAGATTTTGGATACACAGTACTACGAAGTACAAACATACACGAAACTATAGATTAGATAAGAATGCTAGAAAGATCAAACTATATTTATTTTTATTAATTGTTATTTTTATGGCAAATTATTTTTAAATATTTTTATTTTGAAGAGAAAAGATTTGCCCTGGCCGGGATTCGAACCCGGGTCGTCTGCATCTCTAGTGCAGTGCTCTAAACCACTGAGCTACCAGGGGTCGTATCCAAGTCAGACAAATCAGTTCTCTACAAATCCGTTGGTTTAGAGCCCTGCTACGGAGAAGCAGACGACACGGGTTCGAATCCCGGCCAGGGAAAATCTTTTCTCTTCAAAACAAAATTATTTTTAAAAAAATACCATAAAAATAATAATTAATAAAAATAGAGAACGGAGATATTTGGGGGTGCATTAAAAAAAAACACCAAATAAGTACAAGACTTATATTTAATGTGTGCCGACGTTTCGACCTACCTTGTAGGCCATATTCAGGGCTATGAGAGAAAAACAAACAGAACAAAATATATATAAAAAACGTTACAGTAACAATATTTTTTTTTTATTTATGTTCTGTTTGTTTCTCTATCATAGCCCTGAAGATGGCCTACAAGGTAGGTCGAAACGTCGGCACACATTAAATATAAGTCTTGTACTTATTTGGTGTTTTTTTGACTGCACCCCCCAACTATCTCCGTTCTCCATTGTATCATCCAGTCACTATTTTCCTCTCGTACATCAATAAAAATAAATTATAAATAAAATATTGACATATTTCAACAAGATCCTAATTAAATTAATTTTCAATGAACATTCTTCCCCGTGGAAAACATCGCAAAAACCGCGAGAAGATGGGAATATAGGATCGGTGAATAGAACGGAATTGTCTGACTTGGATACGACCCCTGGTAGCTCAATGGTTTAGAGCACTGCTACGGAGAAGCAGACGAACCTCGTTCGAATCCCGGCTAGGGCAAATCTTTTCTCTTCAAAACAAATTTATTACTTTATGTTTGTGTACAAATATTAAAATTATTATCAATTTAATATACTGTTGGAAGTACCTATTTCTTTTTTTATTTCATAATACATAAGATAGAATATAATAAAAACGGGTCGTTAAAGATCGAATTCGACAGATGAAAACTAAGAGTTGCGTTTTGACACAGAAACGATAGAACATTTGAGAGGGGTAGCCCTCAAGTTTTGACAAAAACTACATCTATTTTCTCTTCAATATAATAATATATTTACTTTTATAAGAACGACGAAGAATATATTCTAACTTAAGAAAATAAAAGCGTAATAAACTGGCTTCACTGCCCAAGCAATGATCTCAAGAAAAAGTCAGATCCTTTGATATGAATAATATTTAAATAATAAAATGGGATGCCACCCTGAGAACGTTATACTTAATATGTATTAATGCTATATCATTAATTAATAAGAGACATATCCCTCACTTCTACAAAGGTTGACTGACCACGAGTTGTTTATTAAATAAAGATACTTTTTCATTTCATTGAATAACATTAAATTTATTGTGTCCTCATCAGAGTTACAAGATAAATTCTAAATCTACTTCCTTTTTATTTTATTTATTTATTTCTTGTATAATTTGCTACAATTCATAAAATTACATGTTGTACCAAATAGACCAGTCTAAAATTAAAAACTATTGTACAAATTTAAATGTATCTGTGCAGGATCATAATTTACAATGAAAAAAACTTTCTACAGAGAAAAAAAAATTTAATAATATAAAAATAAAATAAATTGTAACTATACATTCTTAATAACTTATAAAAATATACATAAACAATAACAGTAAAATAAAAGAAATTGGTATCCTACAATAATAAATGCTTTGTTCTTTTTCTGTTAATACCGCTTTGTACTATTTTTTGTGTAGTTCTCAATATTTTTTATTAGTAGGTTTTTATTGTTTTTACACTAAAAAAAGAATTGTTTATATAGTTTGTTGATAAATACATTAATATAAGGTATACATAATTGTTTATGAATAATTAAATCTATTTACTACCTATTACTAAGAAAAGGGGCCCTAGATGTAACATCCTACATGTTGAGTTGCCCGCTTCTTGCATACGAATGCCGCTGTCCTGCATCTCAAGATTAAAGGTACCGATCCTAGGGAACACTTAAGCTACCTGATCAATGTCCCTTATCCTATTTATTTAGTTACTCTTAATGTTCCAGATCTCATAGGCCGTGACCGTGCCCGAGGTCTCGGGTTCGAATCCAGCTGTAATTTTATTTAATCTGTTTAATCTGTACAACCGTTGCTCATGTCAAAGTACAGTTTCTACCACGTACTGAAACCTAGACACTCCATGAATTTTAGTGGCACAGGTTTTTTTATATTTTGGTGATTAAAAGAAAAAAAAATATTATAAACAATAACTATATACAATACCCGGAACTGGGTATGCTCCCCTTAAGCAACTTCCTCCCCCAGGAAGACCTAAGTAAACAAAGAGCGTACCCCGAAGACCCCTGGGAAAGGAATACCGTGGTCGAGGATGACTGACGCATGACAGATGAAGACGGATGGAGAGTGTGTGAGCCCTCAGTGGTTTGCTGTTCTCCTTCTGTTACTGTATCCTGCAGGCCTAATATCCTGATCCCTCGGGAAGGATCTATATCAGCAAGGACTAAGTGGCTATTAGCTAAGTGTATCCTTAATTAAGTCCTCTGGGCAAGGTCCTTAAGTCTTTTCAGGAATTAATTCATCAATTTATACAAAAAATAAAAATCTTGAGGGGAGGGGGGTTAACGCAGTCACTTATATAACATAAAACTTATGCGTTCTTTATAATGTATTTATTGAATTTTACAACGGTAAATATAATGAGTGAATAGGAGCGGAGTGGCTCAGAGGTAGAGCACTGAGTTGCCATGCCGGAAATCCTGGTTCAAATCCCGTTGCAAGCAAGACTTTTATTTAGTCAGTTTGCAGTCGGAGATGGATCATATAGGATCTAGGACCCTCCTGGAGCACACCCAGCCTCTATAAAATATTATAAAAATAGGGTACCCAAAATAAGGGGGAAAATCTGGCGGTTGTGCGTGACCTAGGACAAGTCACCTCCTTGCAGAACCGTTGTCCATGAAACAGTACAGTCTCTACCATGTACTGAACCCCAGACCTTCACGGGTTGTAGTGGTATAGGCTTTTTTTTTAAAGATAATGAATGATACATAATGATGGATAAAGGAAAGTAGAGAAAATACTTATTAATAGTACTCAAATAACAAATTCAACATAGACGATCACGAGGCCATCTTCTTTTTAGACACCTCTGAGGATTATCGGGACTTAAAGAGAAAGTTTTGAAATTAGCAGGTTTGAGTGGGAATAAAGTTTGTCATCGAGACTTACAAAGACTGGTATCGAGTTCGTACCAAATCAGCAACAGATGTGACAATGAAATCATTATGGATGATTTTATTCGTAACGAAGTAAGGATCATTGAGAATTGTAAGGATTGGATACGAGAGGAATTCGCTCTACCGCGTAAGTTCAAGCAGGTCTTATAATGGTCATGTACATGAGTCTTTTTAATTAATTGGATTAATTAATCAGTTTTGAGGTTATAAACAATCGCGGAAAGCAACTACTGCAGACCGGATAACACACAAGTACCGTCAAGTTATTTGTCTAATTCATACATTGACAAATAATGATCTGAAAGAGTCTTCTGTCTCCAGAAAGATTTTCGCGTTCATTGTTACTGTATTCTTGAATTAAACTGCTAAATCGTTTCAACAAAGTTCTCTTGAGAATTATTGTCGAGAAATACATTCGTAAAGAGAACGCCAATAATCGGCTAAGCCGTTAGAACGAAGTTAAGACAGAGAAGCTTAGTGACGACGCACTTGGCTGACAAAACAACTGCCTCTTGTAGCAAGCAAATCCTATTAGCTCTTCACGTCTTCCCAGTCTGTATCGTTTCAGTCGATGTGTACTTCTGTAGGGGTTCCCATACCAAGGAAAGGTTTAGCAGGGAAATATCGAATATTTCCTGACATAGGCGTAAAGAGGGGGGTTATTGGAGGTGTAACCCTCCCCCATAGCATAGAAGAAATTTTCAAAAAAATCGTAAGCAACAATTTAAAAGAAATAAAAATTTGAAGGATTTTACATTTTCAAAGTTATTATTGTGGGATACAGAAGTAAGGGTCAATAATGCCAAAAACACAACAAAGAAAGTACAAACACAGTTATTTTAATGAATAAAAGGTACACTAAAATGACAAACCAAAACGTGATACTGTTTATTTACAATTAATTCTATTATTATAGCGGCAACATTAAGATCGCAAATGTGAGAAGAACAGTTTAGACAATTCTTAGAATCTAGAAGCAAAGTCTGGATGGGTCTAGAAAGTTCCCTATGCAATTAAGTATAGTAAGTTATTGTAATCAATAAATAGGGTTACTTGTATTTAAAAGCTATTTCTTGATTGACCTTCCAAAAATAACATTTATAACGAAAATAGCATTTATAACTTCTAAAATAACATTTATAAAAAAATATAATCTATTTATTTAAATTGAAGCTACATGATTATAGTATAATATAAATTATACCTATATTACGAGGCATCTTTCTTGAAGGGAGTAATATGTTGGAGTGGTTGACTGGTGGGGGTTAACCCCCCCCCCATGAGTCAACTCTAGTTACGTTAATGTTTCCTGATAGTTCTGACTGCAAAGTAAAAAAAAAAAATGTACCATTTCGGTTCAGTCATGGTAGAGGCTGTTCTAGTTCTAGGACAACGGGAACCACATTATAAAAGCTGGGTAAACCCTAGAAGGAGCTTTAGGTCCCAAAAGGTCAACCCAAGCTGGTTAACAGAATAAATAAAGGTACTAGTATGTTTAAGGGCCTGCTGACAGCGCGCTCAGGTGTCACTTACCTCAACTATTTGGACCTCGTCAGGTTATGCATGAATTTTAAATAGGCATTGCCTTTCATTATGATACAACAGATTTATAGGAAATGAAATAAATGAGAAACATGTAGACAAAATTAAAATAGAAATAATAAAACATTTATTACAAGCAATATTCATTAAATAACAATTTGTAACTAAAATATGATATATTTTTAAATGTTTTTATTTTAAAGAGAAAAGATTTGCCCGGGCAATTTATTTCTCTTTAAAATAAAAACATTTAAAAATTAAAAAAATTATCATATTTTAGTTACAAATTGTTATTTAATGTTTAAAATAGAAATATTTAAAATATGATGTTATGATAAACAATGAAAGATTCATTCCAAACAATGCTCATTAAAAAGAACGATATCTTCAAAAATTGCATCAAAAGGGCCTCTTCCCTCTAACTTCGTTATATAAAATGGACAATAGTCTCCAAAAGTAATGTACTATTCCTCAACCACGTATTTAATCGAATACCCAGGCTCTTGTTGCATCCTTTTTTTCTGGCATCTCCATCTAATTTTATTCCCCACTTGCAGTTTCATATCATGTCCATTTCCACAACGCATTTTCTGCGGAATGACATTCCGCTCCTGAAGAGACCTAACAGCTGATTTTTCATCGTTAACCGTGCGAAAAATCTACTTCAAATTCCAAGTCATATTTGAAGAAAATCATCAAAAACACATTCACGTTCAACTTCACATAAACAATAACAAAGCAATAGAAAGGTTACTATACTACGGTTAAGAAACGTGACACCTGAGCGCGCTGATGTCAGCAGGCCCTTTAACATACTAGTACCTAAGTAAATTATCTACCACAGGTGGATTCCTGTTTGAAAATCAGATCAATGGAACTTTCTTTGAGATTATTTTTTAGGCAAATGAGGACAGTATAGCAATAGGTAAGACTGAATATTTATCATGTAAGTCTTTACATTAATAATAGTCATTAGAGGCTTAGCGGATCTAAAAGTTCAATACCTTCCAACCCGAAAGATTAAAGCTATCCTCCCACTTACGCTTCGCTCTACCCCTCGCACGTTAACCAGTCATTTGAGTGCTTATAAACGTTTTACTAAGTCAGCAACTTTACAAGCTTATCTTTTTAACAAAATCCTTTAATAACCACAAACCATTCTCATTCATTTATTATTTCAATTACGAATCCCACCTGTTTTATCATCCCGAACACGAATTGGCTCGCCGGAGTAGGAAATAGTGGCTCTATGCAAAGCAGATTCGGACGCGGTAGTTGCCTCTCTGTAGCAATTCTGTCCTAAATGTAAATGTAAACAGGCACGAATCCTTGTTTGTTTGTGGTTAGTTAATTTTGCCATTAGCTTGGAAGCCGAGCCCTCTACCAATATTATTCATTCCAGTGTAAGAATTATATTTTTGTATTTAATTTATTTTTGACTGCATCTTTGTAGTATAAGAGAAAATAAAATTGGAGAAAGTTGGGGGTGCAGTCAAGAAAACACCAAACAAGTCAAGACTTATATTTTATGTGTGCCTACGTTTCGACCTACTTTGTACAAAAAATATAAAAAAACTGGCACTGTAACGTTTTTTTATATTTTTTTGTTTTGTTTGTTTTTTCTCTAATAGCCCTGAAGATTACCTACAAAGTAGGCCGAAACGTCGGTACACATAAAATATAAGTCTTGACTTATTTGGTGTTTTCTTGACTGCAGCCCCCCCCCCCCTCCCCCAACTATCTCCATTCTCTCTAACAAGAAAATAAAATTGTATAGAGTTCATATTTATAAGCAATATTTTTAATTTTTCAAATTTATTAATCCAATCAACTATTTTTATATTACATCCCATACTTATATTTTCAAATTTTTTACATTTCTGTCATTCAACGAGATACCTATTCATTTCTTTCTACATATTCTTGTATTATTATGTTTCATACATTTTACTTATGTAACCTCTAAGAGTCTATTATTCATTTCATATCTATAATTAAACTAGTTTTTTCTAAATCCTTCATATTCCACCCCCTTTTTATATTTTAATCTTCCCATTTTGTATCTTTCAGTTTACCTCCTCATTTTTCTTTCCCTTTATATTATGTTTACATTTTTATCCTTTCTATACATTTATTTTCTGTATTTTATCTTCGTTATCTTTAATTATTATATCTGTCACTAATTTAATTTCTTTTCATTATCTTTAATTTTATTATATCTGTCACTATTTTAATTTTATTATATTCTGTCACTATTTTAATATTCGTTATCTTTAATTATCATATCTGTTACTATTTTAATTTTCTACATTACATGTCACTATATTCTTGTTACTGCAACGGTTTTTTTATATATTTTTTGTTCTGTTTGTTTCTCTCTCATAGCCCTGAAGATGGCCTACATTGTAGGTCGAAACGTCGGCACTAATTAAATATAAGTCTAGTACTTATTTGGTGTTTTTTTGACTGCACCCCCCAACTATCTCCGTTCTCCATAAAATTGTATAGTTATGAACTATAAACGTTTAGAGACATAAGCCGGCAATGAAAAAAAAAATAAAATTTAAGCAGAAGTCCAATTTAGTAATGAACATTTAAATAAATAAATGCGTATCGAGAAATTTAAGTACCTAGGGTATATATGGTAACTCGCAAAAACGAAATTCAACAGAATATAAAGGCGGGATTAAAGGCAGGAAATGCTTGGTGTTATTAGGTCTCGAAATTACTAAGCTCCCGTCTTTTGTTTCGAAAACTAAAAATAAGAATTTATAAAACCATCATTCTTCCAACACTTCTTTACGGATGTGAAACGTGGGGGGATGAACTACGTATTAACACTTGATTGTGTCAGTCACTCATCGGCGTAACGAGGGGGGTTATTGGGGATGTAACCCCCTATTGCTTAGAAGAAATTTTTAAAAAAATTGTAACAATTTAAAAAAAATGTCAAAAACACAACAAAGAAAGTGCAAACACAGTTATTTTAATGAATAAAAGGTACACTAAAATGACAAACCAAAACGTAATACTGTTTATTTACAATTAATTATATTATTATAGCGGCAGTAGTGGCATCTAGCGGCATTAATAAGATCGCAAATGTGAGAAGAACAGTTTAGACAATTCTTAGAATCTAGAAGTAAAGTCTGGATGGGTCTAGAAAGTTCCATATGCGATTAACTATATTAAGTTATTGTAACCAATTTAATAGGGTTACTTGTATTTAAAAGCTGCTTCTTGATTGCCCTTCCAAAAATAACATTTATAAAAATTATAATCTATTTATTTAATTTTAAGCTACATGATTTATAGTATAATATATATTATACCTATATTTCGAGGCATTTTTTTTTAAGGTAATAATATGGGTTAACCTCCCCCCCATGAGTCAACCCTAGTTACGCCAATGCAGTCACTATTGGTATTTTGAGATCTTTGTGTAATGATTTATTAGTAATATAAATGGGACAATGTCTAATATAACGAAGGAATTTTGATTGCTAGATTCGAATGGTCAGTAAGTGGGATATTAATATGAAAGCAATATATTCTCCAAATGTCGCCAAAAGATAGTTTTGATTTTTGATTGATTGATAATCGTGAAAAGACATCAGATATTCACTAGGCATAGGATTGAAGAGTTAGGTAATATAGAAGGCAGTGGTTTCAGGTTGAGGGTTGAGGGTTCGACAGTGGGTGTGCGTGCCATTAAGAGTGCATTGGAGGAACACGCTCTCTCCCAACACAAAATTACAGTAGGCTTGCTTCGGCAATCGTTACTGCTATAGCAGTCATTACGTTCCCTGGCGGTCCTAGTCTGCTATAGCTATGGTGTAGGGCACAACACCGCAATAGGTTTCAGTGGGTGTGTGGGGCATTAAGCATGATTTGAAAAAAAAAATTGGGTACTTGTGTATTAAGGCCACCGCAGTAATATTTCATAACAGTTAACTTGTATAACAGTTATCTTGGATAACGTTTTTAAATATATTTATTGGGGTTAGAATTTTGAACTATTAAAAATCAAAAGAATTTATTGCAGCCCTGGTTACTTTAGCCGACTTGTTCGCATGCGCGAGCAGTTACATTTTGTAACTGTTACATTTCAAACAGTTACCTTGTATTTATTGGGGTTATAAAATTATTAACAATTAGAAATCAAAAGAATTTATTGAAAAATGTAATATAATAATAATAATAATGAATAATTAATTAAACAACAATGAACAATTATGAAATAAAAGTAATGAAAAATCACAATAATGAAAAATTATTTAACAAAAAAAAATTTAAAAATATAATATATGATGAACAATTAATTAAAAAAGAATGGACAATGAACAATTAAAAATACAAATAATAAAAAATCACTATAATTAAAACAAATAAGTTATGAAAAATCCCTATAGTTTATTGACAAAAAATTTGTTAATCGCATTTACATGGAAAATGCGTCGAAACACACTTCAATATCAAGATTTTAATTGCATTTCCAAAAGAAACGTTCACCACAATACAATTTCATTTCATGGGAATTGCTACATTTTCTTTGTTTTGATAAAATATTTCGCTCCTGCAAAAAAATAAGAGCTTGTTCTTCTGTTGTCGGCAAATCCCAAATACGCATTTTACACTAATTCAATAAATAACTAAAATAATAACAACGAAAAATCTATAATAAACTAGCAAACAAACAATAAACAACAAATAAAAAACAATAAATCAGCAATAATCAAAACTCAGTAAGCAAGAAGAAACATAGAATAAATCAGTGTCTGTTATAAATATAACTGTTCCAAAATATAACTGCTCGCGCATGCGAACAAGTTGGCAAAAGAAACCAGGGCTGCGTTAAGACACAAGTACCGAATTTATTTAAAAACAAAGTATATCCAAGATACATAATTATAATTAATAATAAATAGATTACTAATATAATAAGTTAATACATATTATTAACTTATATATTAATTATTATTTAATTAATAAATATTATTGTAAATAAATATATGATGGAATATATCATGAACAATTAAAAATCCCCTATAACACCCCAAAAGTTACGTTGACCAAAATAAAGTTCCATTTCGTGCGAATCGGTACATTTTCGTTTTATCGGTAAAATATTTCGCTCCTGAAAAAATAAAATTGCATCTTCTTATGTTTTTGGCAAATCCGAAATACTCATTTTCGTAGCACTAAAAATAAGCAAACAACAACAAATCTAGAACAAACAAGAAATCAGCAAAAAAAAAAAAAAAATCAACAAACAAGAACAAATCAGCTGTTAGAAATATAACTGCTTGCGCATGCGAACAAGATTGCTCTTTACGCAAATATAACTGCGCTGGCGTTAATTCACAAGTACCAAAGTGTGTATGGGTGAATCAACTAATGTTCTCTCACCCCTACTACTTTAATTTTTTATTTATTTTTAATTTCATGATACATATGAGCTATTGGAAAATTTTATTTGTTATATGTAAATAAAGATTAGCTGGGTATCTAAGTATGTAGAAAGCTGATTTGCTATGCTTAAGGTCTTCCATTGAAATACGGCCGTGGGAAATAAATTATTTTATCTGTGAACAGCCACCACACACGGGGCTCACCTAGGCTCTATGCAGTGGGTTTCTGTTGATGGAAGGAAATACCTTGCGATCTCGACTAAATTACTTCCCTGCATAACAGTTGGCTTAAAAACAGTACAGTCTGCCATGCACTAAAGAACCTTCATGGGCTGTAGGGGACCGTACAAAGACGCAACGGTACAATCTGATGAAATCCTTATTTTCGAACAGTACTCCATACAAGAAAGTGTCACCAGTAAAAACCAATTAAATTTTGTGAATAGTTAAGACACATTATTGAAAGAAAAAATTAAAAAGAAAAATAATTAACTTAAAAATTTGTTCATTCTTATATTTTTTTTTTTAACTGGATTTATTGAGTTAAATGCTTCATAGAACTGAAAAAAAATCTAATAGTTCAAAGATCAAGATATGGTCTTTTAATGTAATATTATTTTATGGACCACGGAGGACTAATGATCTCAATGATTTTTAAAAGTATGACTTTCCAGGTACCTATGCTTATAATGTGTTATCTTTGGACATTTATGTTAAATTATGTATAGTAATGTAATTATTGTTAATTTATTTATTAAAGTTAAAAGATGCAGGAGAAGAAAAGATTGAGAATGACACCATAGTGTCGAAACGTCTCTAAAGAGTGAAAATTAAGAATAAACAATAACTGGAAAACGGTTTTATTTCTCTTACCCTTAAAAATTTGTTGAAGGTTTAAAAATAAATGGGTAAAATTATATGAGGCGTTAAGAATCTAAAACGAGTTACTCCAAATTCTTTGACATTTTCACATTTTGCGCTATTTTAGTCAAGCAATTTTGGCTGCCGAAACTTCAGGTTCAAAACCGGAATAAAACCATGAAAAATAATGCGGCAAAGTGCCGTGTTAGACAAAATTGCTTGACTAAACTAGCGAAAAAGTCAATTTTGGAAATTTTGTACTTCTCCATGTTCAACCCTGAACGCCTCATTCATGTGTTTAATAAAAAAAAAATAAAGATGGTTCAGGAACTGCCTACATTATCTATGAGACAGCTGTCAATTGGATGATGCTTGGGAACATGTCGCCGTGCCATGTCTCAGCCGTTGCACATTACGTGCACATTAATGTTCAGCCTTGGAGTATTTTTAGAAAAAAATGTGCGGCATGAAAGAGACTTTAAAAAAACAAACGAAAAAATCTTTTCTATGACTTACTTGTACACAGTAAAATACCGGGACACAACCAGATTTTGATGAATACAACCATTTCGAACATTTTATAATTAATGTAGTTTATACCAAATAAATCTTTTGAAATCTATATCTCTAAAACCAAATAAAGGTTTTGGCCTGAAATTCTGCTTTGTTTAAAAATCCTACCTTTCTAACTTACTTTGAATTATGTGTTTTTATTTTTTTAACACTAACTTTTCTAATGTTCTCACAATGTTAACTCAGGTTGTCGTCTCATTATTTCACAAATATTTAAAAATATATGTAATTAATCAATCTACTGTCATCCGTTCGATATAGAACTTAAAAACACGAGTCTCCCTTTTCTCTTTACATTTCATTTGAATTCTATAAATGGAAATATTTCAACATTGCTTCATAATTTCCTGTCTTCTAATGTATTTTGTGGTCCTAATATTTTCCTTACAATTCGCCTTTCTGGTAATTACTTTTTAAATCTGCCCTGACGATGGCCTAAAAATTAGACCGAAACATTGGTACAAATGAAATGAGTTGAACTTATTTAGTGTAAAAAATTATTTTCCTCCTCCAACCGCTTTCAACATTTCAAGATTGGCATTATAAATTTTATTAATATGTGATTATTTTTTAATTATGAAAAATATTAAAAAAATAAATAAGTACACATATAATAATTTTATTTAATATTGATATGGAAATTGTTGACTAGATATGTATGAAATGGTCAGTGTGAAAAGGTCGGGTGCATTCAATAAGTTTAACTTATTGTACTTGTATCAACGTTTCGGCCTAATTATTAGGCCATCATCAGGGCTGTAAATAAAATAAAACGGTGCACTACCAAATAAAATAATAATTTAATAGTAATAATCTTACTTTTTTGTAGAACGCAATCGGAAAAAACACAATGCAAAGCCTTATGTTTCAAATTTCAGGAGTAAAACAAACACTTACCAGTCGACGTTTCACCTATTCAGGCATTATCAAGACACAGAAAGTTATATAAATCACATCACTAAGAAGAAAGTACAATTACATCCAACAAACAGGCTCCTAACCCGAGACAGCCCCTGGACAATACAGGAATTGGGCGCCAATCTCTTAAGTAGATGTTTAGCGCCTTTAAAACATCACACCACACTATTACTCATTGTAATTAGATTATTTGATTTAAAAATTAACTTAACCTGATTGAAGTAGGAAAAAAAAGGAATAAAAAAAAACATCTATGAAATAAAATAAAATCGACAAAATAACAGCGATAAATCATTTAAAATCTTCGTTTTTCCATGAGTTCATAATTGTAGGTAGGAGGAGACGTGCCCGCACTCTAGCGACAAAAACTAGTACTTCCCCGGGCTTGGTTGAAAATTGAAAATTGCATTTATCTAATTTTCATTTTTATTAAAAAGTGTCGTTTTCCGCGAATATATTCGGTTTTGTTCAAGTGTTTAAGATCAGTGTAAATGTATTAAGTCTATTTTAAGTGTTTAAGTTCAGTGTAAATGTTTTTAGTTTAGTTTTAAGTGTTTTAGTTTAGTTCAAGTGTTTAAGTTTACCATATATTTTAGTTAAGTGGTTTACAAGTGTGCAGAAAGACCAAAAATGAAAAGAAAAAACCTTCTCATTTGAGTATATTAAACTAATATTTAGATACGAGGGATAAAATAAAAGCAAACTCAAAATTTTTATGAAACATACAGAAAGCTTCAATTTATGATGGAAACTCTTTGAATGTATTAATGGTCCGTATTTTACTATAAAGGCTAGTTATAATATATGTATTTTATATAGTATATATTGTATTGTATTACATATCTAGTTACTATAACTATATTATATATCATAGTTATAATCAAGGGCAGGTCCAGGATTTTTTTCAGGGGGGAGGGGGCAAAACAGGCAGACAGGAAAAAAAAATCAACAATAACTGTTAAAAATAAACATATGGTATTCATAGAAAGGTTTCAAAGGTTTATTTAAGTATCAAAACATTAGAAAAATTACATGCTTAATAAAAACAGTTTTATTTTACTAAAAATGTCTAATACTTCATTAGTGTTCATTTTTTCATTTTTCATGGATATTAAAGCCAGTACATTCAAACTCTGTTCTGTCATCCTGCTGCAAAGATATGACTTTAATCGGCGTTAGGAGAAAGATCGCTTGCCTGTGCTAGTAGTAACTGGAAGCGTCTACAGCAATTGACAAAGAGTTCTTGGCAGCACCGTTGCTATTTTTTAAACATCTGCTGGAGATATTGAGATATTTTCTCTCATCTCATTGAGAAAGATCTTCTTTATATACTTCAGCGCCTTGCAAAACATCATCCATATCTTTGTCACTGAAGTTAAAGAACAGCAACTTTTGCAACTCTTCGATTCTTTGCATGGGAGTGACAGGAACCTGGATGCATTTTGCTTATAATATAACTTAGAAAATCTGCCATAAGTATGTACTATAAAGGACACAAAAAACTGTCTGGAGGGGAGCATATGCCCCCGTCAACTCCTTAAATCCGCTCTTGTTTATAATATAGTTAAAGGTAACTTTTTTTTTTTTTAGAATAATTTATTGATATTTGCAACTGTAATTATATTACATCAAGTAAATCTGCTAATATGAACAAAGGACATTAAAAAAAAAAACACATTTGGAGAAACTACCCAATAAAGGTAAATTAGTAATATAGTTTAAGTGTAGGAACTATGCCAAGTTCAATTATTGTTTATTATATTTGATATACGTGTATCATACCTCACTACTGTCCCTAATTTTTTTATACTTTGTGGTCTAAATATCACTATTATATAAAATTGAGAAAAGAATATTTTTGTCATTTGGCTTTAATATTAAGTTATAACAACGATAATTACTAAATCTTTTATTTATTCTTTTAGATATCAGTTCGCACGTTGTTGCTTCGAGTTAAGTAACAAACTTTTCATTATTTTCCTTTCTAATGTTTAATATTTTCCAAAAAAGCAAATTTCATGAGCTTTAGTATGGTAAAAAGAATGCATTTATGGGAAATTTGTATATTACGGTAAGCATTTAATCAATAATTGTTTCAACAAACATTTAGAAGTATAGTTGATGATATATCGTCCCTGCCATTTCCAACTGTCGAATGTGAAAATCGGTACTGTTGAGTAGAATTAAAAAATAGCAGTTTAAAGTTTCCATAAAAATGAGTGCCTAGTAGAGTATAGTCAAACCAATGGCATTCATTTTACATTGTTTTTGTGACTGATAGATGCCTCTATATGAATTTTATATCAATTATCAATTCTAAAGGAACTGCTATAAGTCGAAAACTGTTTTTTTCACATTCGATACTTTGCGATGGCAGGGACGATATGTTTGTTGAAACGTTTATTTCTTAATGAAATGATCAGCATAATATAAAAACCTTCCCTAATTACACTCCTTTTTCCATGTTTAAACTCATCATTATTTTTATTTTCAAGAATATTAAGAAGGAAAGAAATGAAAATTTAAAACTTATTGTGACTTAACTTGAAGCGACAACCTGCGGAAGTCATACCATTCTTTTAATTTATAAGTACAATTTCAGTTTAATAGTTTTCTTTCAAATGTCTTCATAATTCATCTTTATTTGAATTTTTTATTTTTAGAAAAGAAGGAGATTTCTTGGTCACTTACTTTTTGTCTGCAGTCATATTAACTAAGTAACATGGTACATAGAGCAAATAGATTTGGAAGATGGCAAGTTGAAGAATTAAATGTGCTGTATTGGCATTAAATGTAAGTGTTTGTTGGATTTGGTATGATTCTTAATAAAAAGGAGAGGGTTTCCCATTTTGCAATGATTTTCCACTTATTTTGTTTGTTTAAAATTACATATTTTGCTAAAATTCTGCTCTGAATGGGTTGAAAAGTTTTAGTATAGTGTCATAAATACTCTTACTTGTTTTTTAGGTAAAATCACATACAGCTTTAGCCTAAAAATATGAATAATACTTTGTATTTTTTTGTCACATTGCTATAAATGAGTATTTTTGTCTGAACATTCTGTACAAATCTGATAATCTGAGCTCATAGATTTGAAAGTATTGAGCTGACAATTATTATAGGTGGGCATGAAACTGATCTAATAAAAAGTGAGATTAGTAAGACCACTTTTCCAGATTAAATAAATGGTTTAATAAATCTTAAAGGATTTATTAAATTGTCGGGAACCAGTTTTTTCAGGAAATACTTAGGTTTAAAAAGTATAACAGATAGCTTAAAATATTATGTTAATATAAGATTATGGTAAATTCACATTATATTGTGAAAATTAAAAGTAGGTTTAAATATTTTTATTTTAAAAGGATAAGATATGCCCTCGGCCGGGATTCGAACCTGGATCCTCTGTCTCTCCGTGCCAGTTAAAAATAAAAACAGTTGACCAATAATTATAAAAAATTAGAAGTAGGTTTGTTTATTTTTTTCATCATTTTTGGCTACTACGGCTAATCGGATGAATCTACAGTGGGAGTCTGAATTTCGCCTCTCCAGGTATAATTAGATGTAGGGTGAAATTGTTTTTATTTATTAGTAAAATAAAAAATAAAAAAGTTATTAACTTATGCAATTATATTGACGCATATTATCTTGTGATGTCATGAAACAACATTTATTTACCTTACCTCATAAAATTTCAAAACTTTTAATTTAGTTACCATGGAAATTCCGTTTACTTTTTCATACAAACATTTAGATTTATTAAACAATAGAAATTATTAATTTCAACAAAATCACTTCATTTAAAGCCAAATTTTTCCTACAATATATTAAAGGCCTGTCTCTATATTTTTCTTTTTTCCCTTTTAGTTAATTATCAATTTGTTTTTCCAACAATGAGTAAATTTTCGAATAAAATTAAAGGTTCTTTAAACGAAAAAATCTTCCGAATTTGCATTTAAGTCATGCTGGACTATTAAAAGGTGAAATGACAGCTTTATAGGATTTAGTTTTATTCCTTATTATTTCATATATAGGCCCATAAGTGAACTTGAAAATATATAACAATTATATAACTCAAAAGTACAATTCTTTGAAGCAATGAAGATGCTATTGCTTTAGGTTTTAATTTTGTTTAAATCTATTGTCTTTATTAGTAAAAAAGTATTACTTCTAATACTGCAGATACATATGTACTTATATTAATACTTATTTTCTAAACATCCAGGATTTTGTAATTGTCCATTTCAAGATGCATATTTTTTCTCTTTCTGCAAATTGTATCTTGGGGGGAGGAAGACAAATGACACTTGTCAACTAATAAACAAAAACAAAATTACTACTAAGCCCAAGATCACGGGTTCATAGCCCGACAGGTGGCCCTAGGATTTTTCAGAGGGAGTAAAAAATCCTTAGTTATGCTGTCCTTGGGAAGGGATCTTAAACGGGGGTCCTGAGCCTGTACGATGTCAGGTACTCGTTAAAAATCCCTATCCTAATTAAACCTGGATAGACAAAATTTAGAGCTCTCAATGTAGCGTCATCTGATTAGCCATAGCAGCAAAAAGTGATGTTAAATGAACCAACAACAAAATTACGGACAAAGCTACGATTCATATTTTATGATTATTCGAATATTATGACAAAAAATTAAGTTGTAGAATCATCAATGGAGGAATACCTTACATAAAACATATTTAGATGATTATCACTTGAATTCCATAAAGAAGTAAACATAAAAAAATATTTAAGTGGGAAACGTCATTGAATTAAAGAGTCTAAATTTAGTATTCTTAAATAGCTATGTTACCCTGATGGTAATGGTGGTACCAATAAATGAAATATGCTAAATGATATGATCATTAATTAATCCTTCATTTAGCGATTAAAAAAATGTCGAAATATTTAAGTATGAAACAAACACATTTTCTAGGATAAAATCCTTCAGCAAAGTTGTATGTTACTTATATTGCTTAAATTATTTGTTTATAATGCATATTTAAAACCAATATATATATATATATATATACCAATAGTATATATATATATACATACATATATATATATATATATACTATAAGACGATTTTGAATTGTACTATGATGATTGATAAAACATTTTTACATTTCTAATTTAATAGGTTAATATATCTAATGTAATATTATCCAAATAAGGAAATTTGCAACTTTTAATTATATTTTTAAATTTCCTAAAATTAAAAAGAAATGTTAGCATAATTTTTATAGTATTTGATAATAATTTTGTTTTCTTTAAATAAAACCACTTCTAGAGATGAAGACTTGCCTGCTCTCTTTTGGCAGGAATCTGTACTGTTTATGGTTCTCAGATGATCCGCTAGGTACCGCTACATACCTTAAACTAACAATCGTTTCTTTACCTATTCGTACTTATTGTTATATCGCATAAAAAGACTAGAAAGTCCTTCAAATTTGTTTAATATTTTATTAATTATTAATATGAAAATAACAAATTGATTAAAATGTGTAATTCAAAGATTTATCTTATTTTCTGATTCAGCTACATCAAATAAATTCCTATTTTCATAAACGAATACTTATATTACGCGAGAAATATTGAATTAATAAGAATCACGAAGAAATCATATATTTATTTATAATATCCGATGATTACAAATATTTTCAAAGATAAGTATAATATTTATTGTATCATTTCTTTATCAATAAAAATTTCTCTCAATTTTATATATATATATATATATATATATATATATATATATATATGGTTTTATTGATGTAATGGCGTTGCCTAGCTACGGACCGAGAAAATACTTATTGTTTAGTCTTTTGTCGTGCTCGAATCAGTAAAATTATAAATATTGTTTAAAATTGGCAAATCACAAAGCCACTATTACTGAGTTCTTTAAGCCGTTACACAAAATATAGCACTCTTTTTTAATTCCAATAGAAAAAATGGATTTAAATTAAAAAGAGACACGCCTTACTCCAATAATTCGATTTAAAGAACAATACAGACAATGCAGCGATATAAGATTAAAACCTTTTTCTTATTAACTATACATTTTTTTTCAATCTAAAGAACTGACGTAAAATTATAAAGAAAAAAATATTATTTCATTAAAGAAACCAGCCCAATATCTCAAAACAATCTTATGTTAAAATTAAAATTTGTATTTTATCTATGTACAATTAGATTAATAAAATATATTTATTAAAGAAAACCCGTACCACTACAACCCGTGAACAGGTCTGGGGTTCAGTACATGGTAGAGACTGTACTGTCTCATGGACAACGCTCAACCGCCAGATTTTCCCCCCTTAATTTGGGTACCCTATTTTTATAATATTTTATAGAGGCTGGGTGGGGCCCAGGAGGGTCCTAGATCCTATGCGATCCATCTCCGGCTGGAAACAGACTAAATAAAAGTCTTTGCCTGCAGCGGGATTTGAACCAGGATTTCCGGCAAGGTGCTCTACCATTGAACCACTCCGCTCCATTTATTATTAAATGAAGTATATAAAATCCCTTTATTGCTATTAAAATATATTAATAATAATAATAATATTTATTTATATATTAAATAAAAATATTCATTTTTATTTTCTTGATAATGGTCGTCTGAGGACAGGGCGTATATCAATCATTCTAAGCTTTCTTATCAATCCATATTCTCTTCATCTTCTAACTCATTTCTTTCCTTCGCTAGACTGTCCATCTTTTCTCTCTTTCCTTTTCTTTTCCACATTTCCCTTAATGTATTTTCTAAACATTTCTCTGTCCTGGTATTCTTGTTCTGTGGTACCAAGTCTTGTTATTGGTGACTGTGGTAAGGTTGATGTTTGTTCATGTAACGTCACTTTATGCTGCTATGGCTAATCGGACGATGCTACAGTGGGAGCTCTAAATTTTGCCTATCCAGGTTTAATTAGGATAGGGATTTTTAACGAGTACCTGACGTCGTACAGGCTCCGAACCCCCTGTTTAACGTCCCTTCCGAAGGACGACAAGGATTTTTTATTTCCTTTAAAAAATCCTAGGATCACCTGCCGGGCTACGACCAACCCGCGATCTTGGGCTTAGTATAGACTATAGGTCGCCTCATGGTGAGGTTGATTGTATTAAAAAAGTATATATATATATATATATTTTTTTTTTTTTTTTAAGCGTAGGTGGGAGTGTTACGGGAGTGTACGTTAATCGGATTCGGGCTTGAGTAATAGTCCGCGGAATTTTGCTAGCATCTATATGTTTTAGGATTTTTTTTAAGAAAAAGTTTAAAGCGTCTCTAGCGCGGTGCTGTTAACCACTGAGCTACCTAGGCTCGCATCCAAGCCAGAGAAATCCATTCTCTTCACTGATCCTATATCCCAGTGTTCTCGCAATTTTTGCGAGGTATACACGGGGAAGAAGAATTACTTTAATCGGATCTCGTTGACTTACGTAATATATATATATATATGGGGAACGGATTGGCTCGTTGGTAGAGCGCTGAGTTCCTGTACCGGACGTTCTGCGTTCAGAGCCCTCTAACTGGCAGACTTTTACTTAATTTGTTGGTAGCCGGGAATCCTATGGTATCGAGGACTCTCCTGGGGCTCACCCAGACTCAATAAATTAAGAACTCAAAAAAAGGGGGAATGTGGCGGCTGAGGATGGTCTAAGAAAAATCACCTCCCTGCACAACAGTTGTTCAATAAACAGTGCAGTCTCTGCAACGTACTGAACCCAAGACATTTCATGGGTTCTAGTGGTATAGGTTTTTATTTATGAAATTCATAAAAATAATTAAGTAAATACAGTTACAAGAATATAAGTATCTTTTATCTATTGCCAGAACATAAGTGCCAAAGAACCTAATCAGTAACAAGAACAATAAAACTGTAGAGAGATTCTGCGTGGTTGTAGAGGGCGAAGTGTTACCGCTGTATTCTATCGCTCATCGACATTCAATGTTTGGTTAGCTCTTGCCCCGCCTCCATTACCTGTTATTCATTGGTCACTTAGCCAATCCACGCTTTGTTTTCATTCCTTCTTTGTCTTTTTTTTTATCGGGGGGGGGGGGGAGTTGTCCCTTTTTCGTTTACATTTCAATCGTATCCCAGCCAATGACGAGTCAAATCATTTCCCTACAATTCTTTTCTCTTTCTATTAACGTCACTTGAATAATGATGTAATCGCTTTCAATCCTGCTTTTATTTAAAATAGGATTTTATATTTTATTATTTTTATAAATAATTACCAAGGAAAATATATGAAGAAAGAAAAAAGTTATAAAAGTGGCCCAATAAAAGTACTATCATCTCTTATTAAGCACAGTTGCGCTGTCTTTAGTAAGTTAGTGAAACATTACACTATATTTACCATAAACAAATTTTTTCTTTATTATCGTCTTAGTCGATTGGCTAGAGTTAGTGGTTGGAGAAAGGGAATTATTTGAATTTTTTATTTGTATTTCAGATCATGCATATAGTAAAAAATTATTTATATTATTTTTTATTAATCGTTATAATTTTTAAACATTTTTATTTGAAGAGAAAAGATGTGTCCAGGACCGAAGAAGGAAGAAGACCGAGAAGCGAGCCAGGTTAGCTCAGTTGGTAGAGCACTACGCTAGAGACGTGGGCCATCCGGGTTCCAATCCCGGTCATGGACACATCTTTTCTTTTCAAATAAAAATGTTCAATAAAAAATTAGTTAATATGTTTAAAGAGGGCATTATCATCACTAAGATTGACATGGGCTTGTTTAGTTGTTGAGCATGGTAACGATTAAATTCCTTAACAGTTAATCTGACTGGTAAACGTTTCAGTGGGAGACCGAAGCGTAGGTGGGAGTATTACGTTAGAGAGATTCATCGGATTCGTGCTTGAGTAGTAATCTGCAGAATGTTGGTAAGCAGTGGTTGGTGGCATCTATACATTTTAGTTTTTTTTAAAGAAAAAGTTTAAAATCGGCCAAAAAAGTGCACTCTTCCAAATATCGGGAATATGAAATGATATTGAATGAATATTGGAAGCTCAATGTGTAGAGTTCTGAGTCGCTACGCTAAGGGTCCCGGGTTCAAATCCTGCTTTGGTGGATAAATTATTTAATCTGTTAAGAGCCATGTTTAGTCTATTGGGGAAATTATTATTATTTATCTTACTCAAATGCGCAGTTATATTTTTGTATTCCTTAATTACGTAATCAGTGATACGCAAACACAAGTACCGCTATAATTAACCGACAATTTCACGGAAGGGGCAGCATGTAATCGGGATTATGAGATTAATAGCGGATATTAATTTAGGTAATTAGCAGCGAGGTAGGACCATTTTGAACGTTTTGTTACGGATTGGTCGTTTCCAACGAGCTACTGTTAAATTATAATTCGCTGATAGCTGTCCGCTCTAACCTCATTGTCCGCTATCTCCACCAGGACCCTCACGTTGGGGTGAGATAGGCGGCTAGTGATTGGTCCACGTGCTGGCCAATCAGAAGCGGGCGTTTATCTCTTCTCTAAGCAGTGTTATTGTTGGACTTATTAGTGGAAATAATGGCGATGTGTGGTAAATAATAGAAGAAATGTTTAAAATTTTAAATTTTGGAGTTGAGCTTTGGGGTTCTACTGAGCCATCGAATTCCTCTCTTACGCAATCCAAATTCCTTCTTAAAATCCACAATCCTCCTTACTTTGTTACGTATAAAATCATCCATAATGACCTAAATATCCCATGTGTTATTGATTTGGCCCGAATCCAATATCAATCTTTTCATGACGAACTTCATTCCCACTCAAACCCACTACTTTCAAACCTCGCAAACTCTTCAATTCCTGATAATCCTCCGAGGCGTCTGAAAAGAAGATGGCCTCGTGACCTTTTAAGTTGAATTTGTTATTTGAGTACTAGAACTGGGTAGTTTCTCTACTTATCTTTATCCATTCATTTAATTATCATCCCTGTCATAATATTTACTTGTAATGTTATAGTACAGTTGTAAATTTCAATAAATAAATTTAAGATAATGAAATGCCTTAGTCTTAACATTATCTATATTGAAATACTAATCCTAAAATCGATATATTAGAATTATATATAGCTTGTTTTATTATTTTAATCGATGAATTCAGTTTTTTTTTCTATTTAAATTCCATTGTGCAATATTTCGTCTAACATTTTAAAAAAGCCAGTAACAGAATCTTTTTGATTTGCCGATTTTTAAATATATTTATAACTTAAATGATAAAACACGAGAATAGATTAAATAAAAAGTTGTTTCTTGATCCGTTGCTAGGCAACGCCTATGCAATATCAAATGTCACATCACTAAAACGTTGGTGTTTCAAGTTGAGAAGATTAACAACCTGTACTCCGGCTATATGGATTATTTTTCATTTTTTTTTTTTACTACTTCAATCTTTTTTTTTATATTTATTTATTTTTATAAAGTCAGAGAGAAGCGGATAAATATTTATAACATAACATAAACGATGAACATAAACGGAGCGACTACATCTCTTCTAGACAAACTGTATAAATATAGGAAGTTGTTGAGAGGAGTATTTTGAATTATTCATACCTACCTGGATTTGTGGAAGTCGTTCAACAACGACCAAGTCATTTCATATCCCCAACGATGTAGGACTTGTACTTGTAACAACTTCGTCTTAAGTTGTTAGTTGACATCTTGGTTCCTTGTAAGCAGTTGAAATTGATCCTAAGCACAGGCTTGGGTGGGAGGGGCTGAAAATGGATTTTTAAAAGTAATTTTGTTTTATCTAGACAAACGTCTCACTTGGAATCCTCATACAAGACTGAAAAGACAAGAAACGGCTCGACGTTTTTGCCTACTTCAACATTTACTGGACAAACGATCAAAGCTCCCAATTAATTACAAAAGACTCATTTATATGACAGTTATCAGATCTATTTGGACATACGGAGTTGAGCTTTGGGGCTCTACTAAACCATCCAATTCATCTCGTATCCAATCCTTACAATCCAAAATCCTTCGCAAAATCCTTAATGCTACTTATTATGTCATAAACAAACTCATCAATCATGATCTTAATATCCCATATGTGGCTGATTTGGCCCAAACTAGATACCTAGCCTTCCATGACAAGCTCCATACACACTTGAAATCGCTAGTCTCTCAACTTGCTTCCCATAATATTCCTGATAACCCTCCGAAGCGTCTGAAAAGAAGATGGCCTCGAGACCTTCTACTATAGAACTTTATTGGAGTGATATCAATGGATATTTTCTCCACTAGCGTTTTTTTTTTTTCATGTCCTTTGTTCATATTAGCAGATTTACTTGATGTAATTTGTTTGTCAGATCGGCCGATGATACAGCGGGAATTGTATATAATTTGGTATAATTCCCATGTATAATTACCATAAGGATCTTTAACAAGTACCTCACACCGCACGGTCAGGAAACGGCAATTTACGCCTCCTCCAAAGAACGGCATACGTAAGGAACTTTTACTTTCTTTAAAAATCTGTTTGCCACCTGCCGGGCCTCTGGTTTTTTAGCTAGGCGTCGTCTCACAACAATCAAACCAAATCAGCCTCGAACCCGATAGCGGATAAAGGTTATTTATTCAATTGGATACAATACCTTTATAACATCTTATTTTAATAAAAGTAATAATACAGCTTTAAATTACTTTATTACTAATTAAAGACATAGGGGATATGCATTATCAACCCTCAAGGTTTAGGCTGTTTGTTGTTTGTTCATTTAACGTCACTTTATGCTGCTACGGCTAATCGGACGATGCTACAGTGGGAGCTCTAAATTTTGCCTATCCAGGTTTAATTAGTATAGGGATTTTTAACGAGTACCTGTCATCGTACAAGCTCGGGACCCATGTTTTAACGTCCCTTCCGAAGGACGGCGTAACTAAGGATTTTTTAATCCCTTAAAAAAAGCCTAATCTTGGGCTTAGTGGTTCGTTACGTTAACCACTAGACCACAGGTGACCGTTATAGGCTGGTTTGTATTCAATGATTTCAATGAAGCTAACAGAGCTCTGTGTACTTCATTATATATCCACACTTCAACAGGAATCTAAATTAAGCACAGATAATAAGTTATTATTATATAAAGCCTGCTTACGACCTATACTAACATATGCATGCCTATGTTTATTTATATGTCTAAAACTAATTACAAAAAACTACAAATATTCCTAAACAAATGCCTGAGAATTGCTGGAAATTATGCATATTACACTAAAGTTAAAATTATTTCAACTTTCTATTTTTATATATTATGCAAATATAATCATAAAAAGAATGTGTACCGTATATTAATGTATTCATCAATAAATTGTGCAAAAAATTCTTTTTTAAGTGTAAATACAATAAAAACCGACTTATAAAAAATATTGGGAACTACACAAAAAATAGTACAAAACGGTATGGACATAAAAGAACAAAGCATTTATTTTTGTAGGATACCAATTTATTTTATTTTATTGCTATTGTTTATATAGATTTATATAAATTATTATGAATGTAGAGATGCAATTTTTGTTTTTTTCATTATTAATTTTTTTTTCCCTCTGTTGAAAGTTTTTTTGTATATTTTTTTCTTTCATTGTATATGTGATTCCGTATAGATACATTTAAATTTGTCCAAGTTTTTGAAGTTTGAGTCTGTTTGGATTATACTAGAAATAAATATATATATATATTTTTTTTTTTATTTGTTCCACCCATGGTAACCCCATGGAGGGACCGTTTATTAATATTAGGACATGCTCCATACTTAAGTAAGCATATTACATGTCATTACATGTGATGTTAATAATTACAGATCAATTTGGTATCATAATTACAGAATACATTTTAGTAAAATTTAACAATAGAAGAAATTCAAAATTTATAGTTTGACTAAATTGATAATTTCTGAGAATAAAATTAAAATTAAACTTGTAATTCTAAATTATGTAATGGAAAATAAATAAATTTAACAAGTATACAAATACACAAAAATGAAAGGTTTTATATATATAAGTGATGTAACTAAAAAAAAAAAAAAAATCAATTCATGAGCTATACACTACGATTAGCGACAGTACTTAATAAAAATGTATGCACATATATTTATACTCATAACAGTTACAATTAAAAATGAAAAAACAGGTATCTGGTGAATTGCCCTTCTTATGTCCTACAGCTGATCAAAATTTATGTCTTTTATAAACGATAATAAGTCAGTTTTAAATTCAGAAAAAATTAAATATTCTGTCTCAGGCCAAGTCCCTCGTTTGAGTATTATATATATATATTTATATATATATATATATATATATATATATATATATATATATATATATATATATGATTTCATTTTTCTGTGTATAAGGCGCTGAGTTGCTGTGCTAAGGATTGCTAAGAAACGTCATAACTAAGGTTTTTTTTACTCCCTTTGAAAACTCCTAAAGGCGAACTCGCGATCTATGTCATAGAAGGTTGTGATGACAACCACTTCACCGATAAAAATAATTCTTACATATATTCATGTATCTTTGTTTACACAAGTAATCTTGTGGGAGCGGGCTAGATCATCGGGTAGGACGCTAAGCTGCTGTCCTGCAGGTTCCGGTTCAAAGCAACCAAGGGAAGTATCACGGGCCTGATCTCGTAAAAATCACCTCCCCAATAATTGTCCTAGAAATAGTATTCACTATACTGCAGTAAATACATGTGCAATGAACCAAAGTACCTTCTATAGTTTTAGTGGCACTGTTTATTTTTTTTTATTGTTACTAATTAAAAGCATAGAGGATGTTTATTAACAACCCTCGACGTGTAGGTTGTTATTCCCTGAATTCATTCCTCAATGGAGAAGAGGGGTGGAGTTCGTTAAACTTGAGATATCATGTTTCCTGGTTATCTTCAGTTTCAGAATTATCCTATTTCATATTGTTTGTTTCTATGTCGAAGCCTTTGAAACATGTTTTTTTATAAAATTTTCCGGCTCAACGCACCTTAAAATTTCCTTAAAAAACTCCGATCTTCAATTATTTTTTTTAAGCCTTCATGTATTCATATGAAAAATATGCATGAAAAGCAAAATTAAATATCTTTCCTGATATAACGAAGTGCTAAAGTCGACATTGTTAATAGCTATCTAGAAGGAAGGTTTTCCTCCTATACGATTTGGGAATTGGCCTGGAAGGAGGTATTTGGAAAGCGAGAGAAACCTGGCACGATGCCGAAGGAAGAAACAGGCTCACCCTTGAAATTAAGACGACACAGGAAAATCCCGGAGTCGATTCTCGCCCCGTATAGAAGGCGGTAGGAGTGTTTCGGAGAACGGGAGACAAACGATATGCTATATTTCATCTCGTCAGCCAGTGCTTCTTCTTACAGAGTCAACATGGTCTCTGTTTTTCTTCGGCCTGTAAATGTTTTTTTTTATCTATGTTTATCTCAGCCGAACAGTCCACTACCGTATTTTAGGCCCGAAATACAGAAAAAAAACGTGCTTGCTTGTTATCAATTTTTATTAATCAGTCAACTTATCGCAAATCAATTGATCATGAAGGTCGAGTTAATATCAATTCAGAACAGAGATAGCATGTCTCACGTCAGCGATTTAATAGAGACCATTGAAATAGATTTAGTTAGTCACTACTCAAAATTACCAATCTAGTGTAGACTTTTAATCATTCCCTTTACTACGATAATCTAAAATATATGAAGGATTTCCGGTTCAGTACATCATAGAGAGTATTCTATTTCTAAGCTCACGGTTGTGTCAGAGTGTGATTTAGCTATATAGAGGATAGGAGCACATTGAGGATCTCTTGATGCTACATGGTCGATTCTCGAATATTAGCGAAATTAACAATTTATCTGCAAAATCCGGTCTCGAACTGATGCGCTTGATGCTTAGTTCACATGAAAATAGTTTTTTTTGGGGGGTTTTGATAAGGACCGGTTTTGATAAGAAAACAAGTTATCTGTGATATCAAGTATTTGTTTGTTTATTCATATAAGGTCACTTTATCTTTAATTAATGATGATGATGATGATGATATGATTAATGAGATGTTGCTTCAATAGAATTCCTAATTTTGCCTATCCAGGTATAATTAGATGGGGATTTTAAGACTACCTGACACCGCTCAGGTTCGGGGCCGCCATTTTAAAACCTCTCCGAAGGACGGCATGACCAAGGATTTACTCCTTTAAAAAAATCCTAAGGCCACCTCATATTATTCCTTCATCTTATCATACAATTTTTGATCTCAGATATCTGTAATCACTTCGATTCAATTAAGTTTGTAATTAAATGGGAAACCTTGTCTGGATAATTCTAAAAATAGTGTAAAATGGTGAGGGGAGGGGTGCAGTCAACGAATTACACAAAATAAGAATGACTTATTTTAATGTGAGTACGTTTCGGTCTAAGATTTAGGCCATCTTCAGGGCTGAGAAAAAGTGACAGAAAAAAATATATAAAACATTATTATAAATAACATAGTTTGGTACGTCCGTTGACATCAGCGCGCTCAGGTGTCACTTACCTCAACTATTTGGACTATGTCAGGTTATGCTACCTACGATTTGTTTCAAATAGTATTGCCTTTCATTATCATAGAACAGATTCTTAGGAAATGAAATAAATGAGAAACATGTAAAGACAAAATAAAACTAGAAAAAATGAAACATTTATTAGAAGCGATGTTCATTAATAAGAATAATATATAACTAAAATATGATACATGTGGAAGAAATTGGTCCGGGTAGAGGTCACTGAATGAATTTCTCGTGTAATTTGAGAAAAACTTTATTGATTGACAGAAGTCTGTGTTTCATAGCCAGAGAGGACCCCTCCCCCCCAGACCCCTCCCCCCACAGCCCTGAAGAAGACCTACAACCTAGGTCGAAACGTTGGCTATCAATAAAGTTTTTCTCAAATTACACGAGAAATTCATTCAGTGACCTCTACCCGGACCAATTTCTTCCACATATATTATCATAGGTCAACAATTATCATTCAATATAAAATACTATAAAATACGGCTTATCTAGCATGGAATTTGGTATGCCACATAAAGTTTCATGAAAGATCATTTTAAATAAATAATTGCCGCCAAGGTGAAGATCAACATACTACAGAAATGATCCTGTAGAAGTATGATCTTCTAAAAATCCAATCTAGAAGTATGATTGAAGTATGATCTTCTAAAAATCCAAAGTTACGAAATAAAGAAAGAAATTAGAACCTTCAGTTTTCTCATCCTCCTCTTAAAATGTGCGCAGTACAGTAAAAGAGATTCCTCTCCAACCTAATCCTAATCCAGATTAGAAATCTTCAAACTTATAGGGGCTAAGAAAAAAAAAAAAAAAATTAAATTATTTTTTTAAAATATAAGTTACTCGTACATCCAAAATTTCAGATGTCCAACTTCAAAACTGAGGGATTCTATACAACCTTTGAACCTCTATTATATTAAAGGGGAAACCCTCGGGTAGAATTATCAAAATTTCTTCCTTAAACTATACAAAGAACCTATCTACGAATTTCAAGATGCTAAGTTCCTGATTTGCCTTTAATTATGTACTATAACGGGGGGAGGGGGGACATGCCTTCGTGCCCCCACATAAATCTGCTCTTGGTGTAGCCTATGATCTATAACTTATTTTACTCAATAGGTTTCATCGAAATCCGTTCAGTAGTTTTTGCGTGAATGAGTAACAAACATAAAAACAATAGTTTCACTCATGTTCTTTCTGTTATTTTAACCACTATTATCATGTGATTTGCTTTTATTTATGTACTATAATGGATTCTCCACAGTACCTAAAAGACTGTCGGGGGGCACGTGCCCCCGTGCGCCTCCCCCTAAATCCGCGCTTGCTATAGCTTATGTGTTATTCTGATGTATAACCTATATTACCGTAAAGTTTCATCCAAATCCGTTCTGTAGTTTTCGCGTGAAAGAGAGACAAACATACAAACATTCACATTTATAACATTAGTAAGATGATACTTTTTTGTTAATTGTTTTAATTTTTATATATTTTTCTTTTAAAGGCAAGAGATTTGCCCGGGCGCGCTTATTATTTATTGAATGGTTTAGAAAATAAATAAATCATTTTTTCCATATTCAATATTTTTTTTAAATTATTAGAAAAGATAATAAAGCAAATGTTAAAAAAAAGAAAGAAAACAATTAACCTTGGTAAAGAGTTGGAGTAGAAGAGAAAAACAAAATTAACAAGCGTATATTTAACCGAGACTTGTGGGGAGTATTCTGTTTTCTTTAATTTACCATTTCCCTGGCTGTGAGGGAAATAGAAATGAGAGAAAAGAGAAATAAAAAGAGGGAAAAAGAATTAATAGCGGGCGCCGAGTCCTGCTCTCTCATGCAAATTGTCAGAGCGAGTGGGGAAATGAGGATAGGCTCTCTTTGAGAGTCGCCTGAATGAGAGATGACTCTTATTAGAGTCTGGTTGCAAGGGGCTCTTCATTATTGTAATCCACTCTTTGCAGCTCTATCATGTCTGCTTCGAACCTTTGGCCACCGGACACCTCTAATCCCCCGCCTTTGATCATGCAAGGTTGGGAGATAATTGCACCGTGAAGAAGTTTAATTAAATAAATTTCATTAAAATATAACATTTTCTTGTAAAAATCCTCATCATGGATTAATATTATATTGTTGACTATTATTATTAATATGATGTCACTGAGAGTGGTATCAATAAATGTGGAACCTTAAGGAGAAATCTTGGATTGTTATTTAGATTCTGATATACCTAGACAAGGGTTGTTCAGGGTGATGATTTGTCCTATGATCACACTTAGGGTGCACCTACATTGGATCCGATGCGATGCGACGCGATCCTATATTATCAGATACGATGGTGGGCTGAAAAAACAAATAACTGAAATACGCAGTGAGTGCCTACACTGGATCAGATCCGACGTGATTCTATTATTTTCAATCCGATAGTGAAACTAGTCGCTGCCTTCCGAATAAAATAGTATTAATTTTATTCTTTTATTTCTTATATTTTATATATATTATAGTGAAATAGAAATATATTAAAAATAATTAAATAATAATCTTAATTTTATAAATTTAAAGAATCAAATGTTATAACAATGAGGTAATATTACTATATTAGAATATTTTTGTCTTGCTGTTTGACTATAAACAAGTAATGTAGTTGTTTTTCAATAATAAAAAAAAATAGAATTTATTGTTTTTATCCTATATTCGTGTTTTATATAATGATTTAATTTTCTCGATTGTGATAATATTTATTTCTTTTGATATTTTGTTGTTCATCTTGGCAAACGAGTATAAAAAATCAGAAAAGCCCTTACTTCCCAGAGTTGCCAACAGTTTAATAAATAAATTAAACATTACGATGATAATTTTATCAAAAGTTAATGTTTCCAATTTTATTTGACGAATTAAAATTTTATGTAGGTAAATTTTATTTGTACATTTCTGATTGATATAATTTTATTCAACGGAAAAATAATAAAGTAACCTTCGCTACTATATTTAATGGTCCATGAAGATTAATAATAAAATATTTTAATGAGAATTGACAATATTTAATTTTGGTTTATGACGGATATTTAAAAAATAGTTAATTATCAAATTACAATGTACATTTTTTAATATACATTTTATACAATAAAGGTTAAGTTGCCACATACGGTAACGGCTGACTAATCGGATTGAAAACTGATGATTTTGAAATGTGAAAATCGCACCTGATCGTACAGTATCGCATCGGATCCAATGTAGGCACTTCCGTATAAATAAACTACATATTTTGATTCCGCGAGCGACTAAATCGGTCGGATTAGTCTGATAAAAACGGACGGAGCCAATGTAGACACTCTCGATATATTTCAGTCATTTGGTTTGCTTCCGACTTCTGATCATATCGCATCGGATCCAATGTAGGTGCACCCTTATGCGCAAGATATTTTAGTGAACTGCGATTTAGTTTAAATTGACATAAAAAAGCATATCGACGGTGCTATTCTTCTTGTTTGATGCCAAATTTAAATCCAAATAGGTTTAACTGAAGAGCTTTTTTTTTCATTTCAGTAATTTCCAGAATATGACTAAACAATTTTTCATCTTTTAGCCATGAAAACCAGTTAAAACAGTTTACAACTAGCCCATGTTCATCAGAAGCAGTCGGAATTACGTTTAAATGCTCTAAAGCAATGGTGGCCAACCCAAATGATCATGCGGGCCGCATATATATATATATATATATATATATATATATATATATATATATATATATATATATATATATATATATATTTTAAATGTACCACAACAACCCATTAAGGGTCTTCGGTTTAGTACGTGGTTCATACTGTACTCTACCTAGACCAACGTGCAGGGGGTGATTTGTCCTAGATCACAATTTAACGCAAGATTTTCTCCCCTTATTTTAGAGGCTGGGTGAGCCTCAGGAGGGTCCTGGATCCCATAGGATCCATCTCCGGCCGCTAATGATTAAATAATTTATCTAAAATTATCAGATTTAAATAATATCGAAAATGAAATATAAACTCTCAAAAAGAAAATTCAAGCAGTCAGAAGTGACATATATAGGTTTAATCTTACAATTTATATTAAATTAATTATATGATTATTAGAGGAGTAGCCCCTGACTCCCTAACGGCGGACCATCCGATTAAATACGTTTCCCTATTATAGCTTAAGTTATAAAATATTTGAGATGAGAATAGAAACTTTTTTTTTTTTTTTTAAATTTATTTATTGATATTTACAACTGTATTACAATTATACAACAAGTAAATAGGATAAGTAGCGCATAATGACATGAGAATGACAAGTAGAGAAACTGGTAGTACTCAAATCAAAGTTCAATAAGAAGGTCACGTGGCCATCTTCTTTTCAGACGCCTCGGAGGATTATCGGGAATTGAAGAGGAAGCTAGGTTTGAAACTAGAGGGTTTGAGTGGGAATGAAGTTTGCTATGAAAGGATAGATACCGGGTTCGGGCCAAATCAGCAACAAAAGGGACATTAAGGTCGTTATGGATGAGTTTATTCTTAACAAAATAAGGAGCATTGAGGATTTTACGAAGGATTTTGGATTGTAGGGATTGTATACGAGAGGAATTCGATGGCTTAGTGGAGCCCCATAGCTCCACTCCGTAAGTCCAAATAGGTCGTATGATGGTCATGTAGATGAGTCTTTTGTAGTTAATTGGGAGCTTAGAGCGTTTGTCTAGTAAGTGTTGAAGTAGCCTGAAACGTCGTGCGGTTTCTTGTCTTTTCAGTCTTGTATGAGGATTCCAGGTTAATCGTTTGTCGAGGTGCAACCCTAAGTATCGGATCTGTTCTACAGGCACCAGTGGGATATTATTAAAGGATACTGTAGGACAGGAAGTCATTGGTTTACGATGTAAGGTAAAAGTGATTTGATGCGATTTTTTAGAATTTATTTTAATTCTGCAGTTTTGAAACCATTCTTCAAGATCAGTGATATGGGATTGGAGGCTTTGGGATGCAATAACTGGATTGGTGTTGACTGATAATACACATGTATCATCAGCATACGTGATAAGGATAGTATTAGGATGAGTTGGGATGTCAGCTGTATAAACTGTATAAAGGATTGGGCCAAGGATACTACCTTGAGTAAGAATAGAAACTTAATGCGAGAGGGTTTGTTAGTATATATTAAATACATACACAACGCATACATAAATATATATTGCATTTAAAATTCTCCTATTGCTACTCATATGCCATTAAAACGTTGGTTAAAAATTTCAGTAAAAAACATTAAAAATTTTATGAAGTTATTTTTGCTTTCTAAGAATTCTATTATCTTTTACTTTTTGTTTTTGTTATTTTTTTATTATTTACCAACTGAGTAAGACCCAACTCAATTGTTTGGAAGGTCGAATATTGTCTTTAATATTTATTTTTTATTTCTCATTAAGGTTACAAATGATACTATTATTTTTTGTTTACTTACGATGTCTATTTAGTTAATTATAATTTATTTTCATTTATTGTTCTGTTGATGTTGATCATTTAAAAAAAAATATATTTTGAAGAGAAAAGATTCGTCCTGGCTGGCTTTCGAACTCGGGTCGGCTGCATCTCTAGTGCAGTGCTCTAACTACTGAGGTTCGAATCCCGGCCAGGACACATCTTTTCTCTTCAAACCTCGGTGGTTAGAGCATTCACTAGAGATACAGACGATCCGGGTTCGAATTCCTGCCAGGACAAATCTTTTCTTTTCAAAATAAAAATATTGAATACTAATGACCAATTAAATAAAAATAAATTATAAATATAAAATTGACGTAAGTCAACGAGTCCCAATTAAAGTAATATTCAACGAACATTCTTCCCCTTATACATCGCAAAAATTGCGAGAACACGGGGATATAGAATCGGGGGAAAAGAATAGATTTTTCTGGCTTGGATACGACCCCTGGTAGCTCAGATGGTTAGAGCACTTAACATAGAGATGCAGACGACCCGGGTTCGAATCATGGGCAGAACAAATCATTCCCTTCAAAATAAAAATATTTATTCAATTGTTCTTTCTTTAGATGTATTTAGATTTAAATAGCAAAATGAGATTTAATTTAATATTTGTATATCTTTTCTTTTTATTAGTAGCTCTACTATATTATTTATGCCTAGTAACTCTGTTCATATTATTTAACAAGTATTTCTTCATATTTCATATGCCCAATGGTTTCTTGATAATTTCCATTTTCTCTTGTACATTTACTTTTCCTTTTGATATGGTTTCTTGTGTTCTTTTTTTGGTGATTTATTTCATTTTTGCTTTTTATAAGGTTGGTTTGAGTATTTTCACCTCTTTATTTATTTCCATCAGCTGTTTAATATAACCATTTCTTTCAACCTTCCTTAAGATGCAGTTAGGACCATGCTGGTCTAGGAATGTATTCTCTTTTTGGGATCTTGCTGCATTTTGAAGTTGGGATGTGCTTTATTAATCTTTTCCCTTTTCTGTTATTCTCTTTCTATCTTTAAGATGCCTGAATAGACAAATATCAATAGGTATTTTTGATTGGTTAGTTCTCAGAGCTTGAGGCGTTTTGTTTGGAATTTTTTCACTCATGTCTTAAGAATTACTTTAATTTTTTAAAGTGTATTTTTATTATTTGTGAGTTTATTTGCTTATTTAAAATATCCATGTTTCTGGCTAGAAAATGTTTTTTTTTCGTAATAAAATTTTGTTGTGGTAAAGGGTCATCAAACCTTAACCACTAAAATCCACGAAGGGTCTTGGATTCAGTATGTGGTAGGTTCTAGATCCCGCTCAACCACCAGATTTTTCTCTTAATTTAGGGTACGCTCTATATGGAGACTTGGTGAGCGAGATGGTGAGAAAGGGTGTCTCCATGGCTGCTAACAAATTAAATAATAAAATAACAAGTTAAATAATCTGCCACAGCCAGATTTGAACCCAGAACATTAAATATAGAACTTGGCGTTCTATTCACTGAGTACAATATGTAAGGATTCTTCTATGACCACGAATGCGGGTTCGCAGCCCAGCAGGTAAAGGGTTTGCGGCCTTCAGATTTTGTAAAGGGCATAGGAATCCTTAGTTATTTCATCATTCGGAGAGGACGTAAAAGATTTTCGCCTAATTTATAAATAATCTGCCAGTAGCCGGATTGGAACCTAGGACCTTCAGCTTAGCAACTCTACCAGAGCTACTTCTCTCTCTCTCTCTCTCTCTCTCTCTTCCCCTCTCCCTCTCACTCACTCTCTCTCCCCCTTTCTCTCTCTCTCTCTCTCTCTCTCTCTCTCTCTCTCTCTCTCTCTCTCTCTCTCTCTCTCTCTCTCTCTCTCTCTCTCCCTCTCTCTCTCTCTCTCTCTCTCCTTCTCTCTCTCTCCCCCCTCTCCCTCTCACTCTCCCTCTCTCTCTCTCTCACTCTCTCTCACTCTCTCTCTCTCTCTCTCTCTCTCTCTCGCTCTCTCTCTCCCTCTCCCTCTCACTCACTCTCTCTCTCTCTCTCTCTCTCTCTCTATATATATATATATATATATATATATATATATATATATATATATATATATATATAAGGGATTGATAATTATCATAGGAAGAAAGTAAATAAAACACTGCCCTATTATTCTAAAACCCGTGCCCCTGCATAAACCCACTCTTCAACAACACGACACGACAACCCGCAGCAGCGACCGACACGCCCCCAACCCTACATCGCGGGCATGTCCCCAACACAACAGCACTGCCGATGGCCATTCATAGAGATGATGTAGGTCGGAATCGAACCATCGGCTATGTAAAAAGGGCTCCATAAATCGGGAGGGGAGCAATTAAAGCTTGGCATCACAGAGGGCTCATGGCTCGATGATTTACAGCCGCCCCTCTACGGAAGCGGAACCTACGTCCACCATCCAACCTACTTTTAATATCAATTTTGTTCGTCCAAAAATGTCCGGGTTGGATGCTACTTCGTTCTAGTCATTTAGAAATATACCTTCATGCAGACATATTCATAATTGCAAAATATTTCTTCTGTTCTATTTTATATTAGGAATTTTCATTTAGGACAGAGTCGCTCATAAAACATAGGATATAATGCGAAATTTTAGACTTTTTTTGTTTGGTTGTGTTTTATCTATGATATGTGTCGGGTACAATTCATTTTTCTTTAATAATAGTTTTTTTCCGATTAAAATTATCGACCTTTTTTTTCAGATGTAGTATAATGATTTTAGAGGTTTTTTTATTGGTAAAATAAATTAAAACAGTTCTATTAAGTTTAATTTTAAACATTTTCTCTACTTTGAACTTTGTACCCGACATGACGGTGCAGGTTTGTACTTGGTACCTCGTGCTCAGTGTGGAACCAGCTCTGAACCGATGAACATAAGAATAATTTAATATTTATTACAAATACAATGCGTCCATTCAAACAAATATTTCACTATTACATTTTACTATGTAAGAAATAATTGTGGTTTTAATCTTCGGAGTGTAAATGAGGTAATAATTCACTTTTTCAAATACTAATATTTCCCGTTCTCAATTATCTTTCTTTTATTGCTTCTAGTGCATTTATAACGAATTTATATACTTTTTATATAGATAATATAGCATACAAATAAACAATATGACGAAATATTTCATTTTTTTTTAATAATAGTTATTTTCCGATTAAAATTATCGACCTTTTTTTTCAGATGTAGTATAATGATTTTAGAGGTTTTTTTATTGGTAAAATAAATTAAAACAGTTCTATTAAGTTTAATTTTAAACATTTTCTCTACTTTGGACATTGTACCCGACATGACGGTGCAGGTTCGTACTTGGTACCTCGTGCTCAGTGTGGAACCATCTCTGAACCGATGAACATAAGGATAATTTAATATTTATTACAAATATAATGCGTTTATTCAAACAAATATTTCATTATTACATTTTACTATGTAAGAAATAATTGTGGTTTTCATCTTCGGAGTGTAAATGAGGTAATAATTCAGTTTTTCAAATACTAATATTTCCCGTTCTCAATTATCTATGTTTTATTGATTCTAGTGCATTTGTAATAAATTTATATACTTTTTATATAGATAATATAGCATAAAAACAAACAATGTGACGAAATATTTCATTTTTTTTAACAATAGTTATTTTCCGTTTAAAATTATCGATCTTTATTTTAATCAAGTGTTTTATAATGATTTTAGAGGGTTTTTTATTGGTAAAATAAATTTAAAAAGTTCTATTAAGTTTAATTTAAAACATCTTCTCTACTGTGGACATTGTACCCGACATGACGGTGCAGGTTCGTACTTTGTACCTCGTGCTCAGTGTGAAACCATCTCTGAACCGATGAACATAAGAATAAATTAATATTTATTACAAATATAATGCGTTTATTCAAACAAATATTTCATTATTACATTTTACTATGTAAGAAATAATTGTGGTTTTCATCTTCGGAGTGTAAATGAGGTAATATTTCACTTTTTCAAATACTAATATTTCCCGTTCTCAATTATCTATGTTTTATTGCTTCTAGTGCATTTGTAATAAATTTATATACTTTTTATATAGATAATATAGCATAAAAACAAACAATGTGACGAAATATTTCATTTTTTTTAATAATAGTTATTTTCCGTTTAAAATTATCGATCTTTATTTTAATCAAGTGTTTTATAATGATTATAGATGTTTGTTTATTGGTAAAATAAATTAAAACAGTTCTATTAAGTTTAATTTAATCTTTTTCTCTACTTTGAACATTGTACCTGATATGACGGTGCAGGTTCGTACTTGGTACCTCGAGCTCAGTGTGGAACCAGCTCTGAACCGATGAACTTGGGAATAAATTAATAGTTATTGCAAATATAACGCTTATATTCATGCAAATATTTTATTATTACATTTTACTATGTACGAAATTAATGAGGTTTTAATCTTCGGAGTGTAAATGAGGTAATAATTCACTTTTTCAAATACTAATATTTCCCGTTCTCAATTATCTATGTTTTATTGCTTCTAGTGCATTTATAATGAATTTATATACTTTTTATATGGATAATATAACATAAAAACAAACAATATGACGAAATATTTCATTTTTTTTAATAATAGTTATTTTCCGTTAAAAATTATCGATCTTTATTTTAATCAAGTGTTTTATAATGATTATAGATGTTTGTTTATTGGTAAAATAAATTAAAACAGTTCTATTAAGATTATTTTAAACATTTTCTCTACTTTGAACATTGTACCTGATATGACGGTGCAGGTTCGTACTTGGTACCTCGTGCTCAGTGTGGAACCAGCTCTGAACCGATGAACATGGGAATAAATTAATAGTTATTGCAAATATAACGCGTTTATTCAAGCAGATATTTCATTATTACAACATTTAGCTATGAAATATATTAATGGAGTATTCATCTCCAAAGTGTAAATGAGGTAATATTTCACTTTTTCAAATACTAATATTTCCCGTTCTCAATAATCTATGTTTTATTGCTTCTAGTGCATTTATAATGAATTTATATACTTTTTATATAGATAATATAGCATAAAAACAAAAAATATGACGAAATATTTCATTTTTTTTAATAATAGTTATTTTCCGTTGAAAATTATCGATCTTTATTTTAATCAAGTGTTTTATAATGATTATAGATGTTTGTTTATTGGTAAAATAAATTAAAACAGTTCTATTAAGATTATTTTAAACATTTTCTATACTTTGAACATTGTACCTGATATGACGTTGCAGGTTCGTACTTTGTACCTCGTGCTCTGTGTGGAACCAGCTCTGAACCAATGAACATGGGAATAAATTAATAGTTATTGCAAATATAACGCGTATATTCATGCAAATATTTCATTATTACATTTTACTATGTACGAAATTAATGAGGTTTTAATCTTCGGAGTGTAAATGAGGTAATAATTCACTTTTTCAAATACTAATATTTCCCGTTCTCAATTATCTATGTTCTATTGTTTCTAGTGCATTTATAATGAATTTATATACTTTTATATAGATAATATAACATCAAAAGAAAGAATATGACGAAATATTTCAATTTTTCTTTAATAATAGTTATTTTCCGTTTGAAATTATCGATATTTTTTTTAGTCAAGTGTAGTATAATAATTTTAGAGGGTTTTTTTATGGGTAAAATAAATTAAAACAGCTCCATTAAGTTTAATGTTAAACATTTTCTCTACTTTGAATATTGTACCCGACATGTCGGCGCAGGTGCGTAATCACAATTCGTAAGACACAAAATTTATCTCTATTTTCCAAATTAAATGAAAAAAAGTATGGAATACAGCTATTTATGAAATAAAACCAGTACATCACCCCATTTTTCGATTACAGGATTTTTTTTGTCTACTTTACTTCAGATTTAATATATAAAATAATTATAAAATGTCTTTAATTCAAAGTACGGGAAAAATTAGCAATTGAAAAAGTGAAATATTACCTCATTTATACTTCGGAGGTGAATACTCCATTAATATATTTCATAGTTAAATGTTGTAATAAAGAAATATTTGCATGAATAAACACGTTATATTTGTAATATTTAATAAATTATTTCCATGTTCATCGGTTCAGAGCTGGTTCCACAATGAGCACGAGAACAATGTTTGACGTATTACGCTCCCAATGAATTCCTATGTAAAACGTTTAATTCCTTAAAATCTATAATATAATATGAGTACTTCAATTGAAATTATAATCCTAACGTTTTTTAAAAGATTCGGAAAATTTATATTTCGTTTATAGCATGGTACGAATAACAATAATAATTCGAATCAAACGAAATTTGTATTAGAGAAATATTCTAAAAATAAATTAACATAATTTAGGGTGTGAAAAAACTCCTTACCTCCACTTCTTTTAATCTATTATTGCAACATATTGCTTGCTGGATGGATAATTAATAGTTCATTTGATTAATAGTTCATACATTGTATTTTACCTTCATTAGCAGAGCAAAAGAAATTATAACTGAGTATGAGTAATTTTAAATATTGCTAGTATTATTTTAAATTAAGAAGATCACCGTCAATTATTTTACTCATATTTGATTTTTTCGAAATTTACTCCTTAAAAAATGATTTTCATTTTTAGCCCGCGGTATGAAAATTTTATGAGGAGTAAAATCGATGGTTTGGTCCGTTACGTTCGCGCTCCTTTTACTTCTTTCTATATAAGATTTTATTATTTGTTTTAGATAACAGATAGAAATTAAACGTTAAATTCCGGATACATTAATAATAATAATTTTATATATTAGTTGGTGTTGTTCGGAATATTAAGACAATACAGAAGATCTATCTGTACTTGGTAAATTTACTGTGACAATCAATGAAATTGTGATTATTGCTCAAAAGTAGAGTAAAAATATTATTGATGCATGCTTTGTTGGTTTTAAACCAGCCGGGAATGCTCGAAAGAAGGATAGTTGTAGACGGGATGATTAAAATTAAATTTAAGACATTAAATTAATGTTAAAAGCTTTGTTTGAATTAGATAAGAAGATAAATATTTATCCTCAATGTTACCTTTCAGCTTAGATTTTTTTTATGTTTTGTTATTATGAGAATAGAAAAAAATGTTTTAAACGGTCAGGGAGGAGGATTAGTCGTAAATAAATTTTACAGTAAAATATAAAAATATTGACTGTCACCCCCGATATAGCTTTTATATTATAGCGTCATAATCATCAGGTTGAAATTTTTTAAAAAAAGTCAAATTGTTTTGTCCCTGATTGAACCTCTTTCTAAGCTTTATCAATATCGCCTATAAATTGATAATTACTTACTTACAGCGAAACCAGTTTAAGATATGAAGTCATTTATCGTTGGTTCTTTCAAAGATAAAGAAGACACAGTGAATTTCTGGCAGATTACTCGGGACGACTAGATATGGTACCACTATTGATGCAATGTTTTCACGTAACCCATGTAATTTCTGACGTTCATGTATCTTATTTTAGTTACCACAAATCTATTATCATTGTATTTTATAATATTATATAATATTTTATAATGATGATAATAGTATTCACGGACTAAATATTGTTCAAAATCATGTTAAATGTCAAAGTACGAACCTGCGTCGACATGTCGGGTACAATATTCAAAGTAGAGAAAATGTTTTAAATTTTACTTAACGGAACTGTTTTAATTTATTTTACCAATAAAAAAACCTCTATAATCATTATAAAACACTTGATTAAAATGAAGATCGATAATTTTAAACGGAAAATAACTATGATTAAAAAAAAAATGAAATATTTCGTCATATTCTTTCTTTTGATGTTATATTATCTATTTAAAAGAATATAAATTCGTTATAAATGCACTAGAAACAATAGAACATAGATAATTGAGAACGGGAAATATTAGTATTTGAAAAATGAATTATTACCTCATTTACAATCCGAAGATGAAATTTGTATTAATTTCTTGCATAGTAATATGTAATAATGAAGTATTTGTTTGAATAAACTCCCTATATTTGCAACAACTATTAAATTATTCCCATGTTCATCGGTTCAGAGCTGGTTCCACGCTGAGCACGAGGTCCAAACCTGCACCGTCATGTCGGGTACAATGACCAAAGTAGAGGAGGCTGTTTAGAATATATTCTAATTCAAAAATTAGAATTAATGGATACATTTAAGAGATTTAAGAGAGATGGACACATAGGAATAGATGTTACTTTTTAAAAAACCCGCATAAAATCATTATATATGCACTAAAATCAATGAAATATCGATAATTATGCCCCTATTTAAAAAAGGATTGTTTTATTATGAAATGTGTATTCAAAAATGAATTGTTTCTTTTGTAAAGATTATTTGAAGAAAAATAAAAGATTTTATTTTTATTTATTTTTCGTTTTATTTATTTTCTACATGCGTATTACAGAGTTAATTAAGGGCTGCTTGAATAAAGAAATAGTAAATCTTGATCAAATAAGCTATAAAAAAACAAAAAAAAACATCAGGCAATGAAACCGGAAATAACAAACCTTTCTCCTTCAACTGGACATGGCTTAAATAAATAGAAAAAAAAACAATAAATAAAGAATATTCAAAACGAATTAAATTTTTTTTCCAGATGATATATCCGTGTTCATCGTTAGTGTAGAAGAATAATAGCTAGAGTCAGTAAATAATTTTCACATTAGGCTTATTAATTTATCATACCAAAACCAAGGTAAGCCCTCACTGACTCAATAAAACCATAAGTGTAATTTTAACATAAATGAAATATGAAGCATAAATCAGAAACTAAAAATACAAAATACGTCATCTGACTGGGGGGGGGGGAGAATTGAGAATTGTACCTAAATATTACTTTTTATACATTTTCGTAAATATATTAGACTACAACTGGAGTCACTTAACTCAAGACTGTTAAGAAGATAATGAATTTATCCAAACAACGGCATTTCGGATTATTATCTTTTCTTTGGCATTTCAAATCCTCATAAGCTCGATACAAACAAAAAGCCACGGCATCAGAATGAAGCGACAAAAGATAATTCATTACGGAGGCATTTTAAATCCAATTGATGTTACCGCAGGGCACGGTTACTTGTTATTGGATAGTAGTTAACTTGCAAATTTAAAAAAAAACATAAGATGCATTGTGTTGGCAGCAAAGTGGTGAAGCCAAATCTACATTGCTCCTTCAGCAAGAAGGTAAGACAAAACCCTCAACAACTTCGCTAGCTCATAGGAGCTTCATCTATTTCATCATCTCCTAACACTTCCTCGATATTTAGCCGTCTTAAAAATACTTTGGGAGGGGGGGGGGGGCACGCCCTGAATCACTGAGCCGAGAGGCAGGTCGAGTATAGATGGGAGGATATCTGATGAGCTAAGAGTTTTTTTTTTTTGCATTGGATGGGAGACTATAGTAACATAACCTGTTCCCCTTCTATTTGAAGGGTAGGTTATAATAAGGTTATAAAAATGCTGGTCTAGAAGCCCCCTTTTATATCTACTTATATTATTTCTTTCCGTCAATTTTTATACGCTTTATGATTTGTTTCATATACATACATATATATATATATATATATATATATATATATATATATATATATATTTATATATATTTATATATATATTATTGTTACGGTCACAGGAAGCAAAGGATTAGCGGCTTAAATCCGTCGGCGGGAGAAGTTAAAATAGGATTAGGACCTTCTAGATCGACTCCTTTTGTCGGAAAAGGATTAAGAAGATTCCAGTATTGTCTCGCCCCTTCCGTGTTCTAGAATGTTCGTCCTTGCCTATTTAAATACTTCCCTCACCTCGAGCGAGTCAGTCTTAGTCTGAGAGTAGACCAGGAGGCACTGTGATGATCTCGTAATAAGTGCGTGTCAGTGTAATAAGTGAGTGTCAGTGTGATAAACTAGTCAGTGTTGAACCGGCCAGTGTAATAAGTGTATCAGTGAACTGTGACAGTCTCGCGAGTGTAATAAACTGTTTCTGTTTGTTAATGTGTGTTAGTTTGTGATACTTGGAGAATCTTACGGTCGGTGGACTAGTGAACTGTGAGTGTTGATTATTAGTTATAAATTGTAGTGTAATTTTTAAATATTCATAGAAACTATTGTAACTAGTTAAGCTATCTAGAATTAGTAATATTTTAATTATTATTGTAATAATTAAATAGGAGTTAGGCCTAGATAATAAATATTTAGAATATTGTTATTGTAAATTTATATTAGTTCAATAATTTAATTGTTAATAGTTTAATTGTATCCTTTTTATCATTTTTTAAATGAATATTAGTATCTTTAATTAAGGAATTGTTTAATTCATTTTATACCCAGTAGCCTGTAACATTATCTTTATATTTCTGTTCACGTTTGTTATTCTAAAGGGACTTAGCCCCAGAACAAAGTTACTTTTCTATTCTCTAGGATTTACTTTCAACTTCCCTTTGATGCTTCGATTCCACTCCCCCTCCTACCCCTCCCCCCCTACTACTCTTATCAATATTGACAGATAACACTAGACTGATCCAATTGTCTCTTTCGCCCTTCTTTCTGCTTCGACTAGATCGTTTTCAGTTACCCCTAATGAGTTAGTTCTTGGAGCTGCCTCTCGAGAGCGCCGGCTGCCTCCTTGATATCCGATACCATCCGACGTCCCTCTCTCATTACAGACCATTCTCTTTCAATGAGAATTCTATTTTATTATTTTGATCTTGTCCCCCTTACCTTATTCCTTAGGGTCTCTTTTGTAATTTAAGCAGGACAATATTATGTTTCCTTATTCATTCAACTTCCATTGTTTAATAGATTGAATATCTCAAGTTTTTTTTTTTTTGAAGTATTATTAAGGGTTACGAGAAAAAAAAAAGATTTTCCGTACCGATTTGGGTATAAAGATTAGTACAAGATCTAGTGACCTTTGTACTTAAGAAGAATGGTAGGGAATATAATTTTGATATTAGTGAGTTTGTGTTGAATAATGATATTTGTAATTTTAATTATCAGGTATATTTTAAATTGTTTAAATAATGCTATCCTCCCACCTACGCCTTGGTCTACCCTTCGGCAACGATTATTAACTTTTAAACTTTATCTTAAACGCTATCACTTCAATAATATTAACTAGGGTATGCTCCGCAATTCTATGCTGTGTCATATCCTAAATTCTTCTGTAGTCTCATATTTTTTTGTTAGTTTATGATCACCACTAAATCATTTTAGATTATTTAAAAATGTACCAAACTTTTTCAAAAGAGTTGTTATGGACAGTAAAATAAAGAAAAGAGTTATGTAAGAACTTATTTTAATAATCCTTAACAGCTAGACGTTTCCGACTACTTCAACACATACTGGATAAGCGCTCAAAGCTTCAGATCAATTACAAAAGACTTATTTATGTGACTGTTATAAGGCCTATATGGACTTATGGAATTGAACTATGGGGCTCCACCAAACCATCGAATTCCTCTCGTATCCAATCCTTGCAATCCAAAATCCTAAACGCTCCTTATTTTGTCACAAATAAAACCATCCATAATGACCTTAACGTTCTATATGTTACCGATTTAGCCCATTCCAGATACCTATCATTCCACAATAAACTTCAAACCCATCCAAACCCACTATTTTCCATCCTTACATCCAATTCCATCCCGGACAATCCTCCTAGGCGTCTGAAGAGAAGAGGGCCTCGGGACCTTCTATTATAGAACTTTATTAGAGTGCTGCCAGTGGGTAGTATCTCTACATGTCCTATCATGTATTATTTTATCTCATAGCAATTGTACTAGATGTATATATTACAGTTGTACAACTCAATAAAATAATAAAAAAAAAAAATAAAAAAAAATAATCCTTATATATCAATTTTGTGTTGCAGCCCCATAATATAACCGCCTTATTGTTCAATGTCTACGCTTTATTCGAGCGTAGATACTAGAGCTATCTATCATAATTCGTGATAACTGCTTTATATTCATGTGTGAAAATCGTATTCATTTGGTCACCATTACGAAACAAACAAGATGTTTTATGATAAATTGATATCTCGAATCAAAACTATAAAGCAGCAGCTACAACAAGGCATGGCATATGTATATATATATATATATATATATATATATATATATATATATATCTGCAGCCAGAGTTAAGTGATTAAGTCGAATTTTTTCCTTAAGTTAATTTTACTGGAAGAAGCGGAATCAGGCCAATTTCGTAGCTTTTGGATTGAAATGGAGTTTTAATATTGGCAATAACTCCATTTCAAACCAAGACATGCCACTTACACGTGAGTGGCATAATTCCACTTCCCTCTATACAATTAAATCGTTTTAGGCAAAACTCAACATAACCAACCACTTCTTCAGGGGAGCTGAAGATATATGTAACAATAGTTTTCTCCTTTACTCATATAAACCTATTTTCACAGATTCAAATCAAGAGTAATAATATTTTTTGTTTTCTTAAATACTCTTTATTCCTTTTTCAAAATTTTCAGTTTAATTTTATTACGATTTTTTGCTATATGGATATAGTAACTTATTTCTTATAAAAAATAAAAAATAATTAGTTATAATATATAAATGAAAAAGAACAAAAGATTTATATACATGAAATATTTTTATTTTTAACAAATATTTTTCTCCATTTCCTTATTTCTTATAAAATAAATAATAAATTAGCGTTAGTGTTGAACATGGCCATACTTCTTGCCGAAGATTTCCAAAGCAAATCCTCCCAGATGTCTAACCAAGTCCTACAAAGGCGCCTAAACCGACGTCTGCAAGTTGAGGGAATGCGTTGAGCAACTGCTGCTTCTGCGTCGCGTTGAGCATCACCAGGACCAACATGGCGGCCATCGTCAGCAGGTACTTCATGTTGATCTGAGATGTGCGTACGGTGACGGACTGACAGGATGAGCCCCAGCAGGGGTTTATATTGTTCTTCGTTAGTTGCTATCTCGACCTATTTCCATCCTGATGATCGTAAACCCCGAGATAAGTCGCAAGTTATAGTTTCGAAAACTAGGGCGTGCTTATTGCGAAATTATTACTGAATAATTATGCTAATATTATTTAAACAATTTTTCATATAGATACAATTATGAAAAATATACAATTTTCTCTTAAGATATATGGCCAACCCATGGCCCGTAGGAGTCATCACACTTTTACAAAATATTTTTCGATTTTTATGATCAAAGTAGTGAAACTCTATTTTTTAAAAATACATTATTTGTATATCAATATATTTAAGAATTAACTGTCTAAATTATGAGATATATATCCTATCCTATATAACCCTCCTAGGGCTCACACAGCCTCTATCTAAAATACGGAGGAAGCGTTATCTAGGACAAATTACCTCTGTGCACAACCGTAATCCAAAATACAGTACAGTCTCAACCATATACTGAATGCATCTCGTGAACCTCCATACGTTGCAGTTGTGCTGTTGTTTTTTTTTTAATATTTAAAGGGAATCGTCATTATTTTATTTTTTGGCATTATTTTTATTATCATTTTCGCATTTATTTTGTTTTTATTACCTGATGTATATATTTTAATCTTTTTATTAGATTTATTTCTTTTATTTATTTTTTTTTTTGTGGAATGATTGTATAGCTAATTAGTACTATTACTTTTTGCCTACATGTGGCAGATTGTAAAATATCAATAAAGTGTAAAAAAAAATAAAATAAAATTAATCGTCGACAGGTGTGTTAGTAAGAGATTGGATATCTCCATGACAAAGAGGTAGACCAGACCACCAGTGGTAAAGAAGAAGACATTTAATCTGGAGATTGTTGATGGATAGAAGTGGTTTATTGGTCCTCAGCCGAAGCTTACAAATGGTTCAACCGGAAGGTTACCGCCGACCGGAACCTCCTTCAATCCACTCTCTTCTGTTTCACTAATCAGCTGGTGTGCTCTTCCGTTCCGATCATTTCCGCTACAGTGCTGCCAACATAATGGGTTGGCAGTACTAGTTACCAGTTCGAGGGATGGTTATAATTGACAGGATGTAGGTTAGACCGTTAATTTCGTTCATTATGTTTGTTCAATATAATCCAGCCAGTTAAGAGAATAACCTTTAATTTATTTCATTATTGGTAATTATGATGGATATAACTAGGGAGGTAACGAAAGGTTGTAATACCATACACTTAATTGAGGCTGGGTGAGCCACAACAGGATCCAGCAGGGTCGATTCAAGGCTGTTAAAAAGTTTTGAATTTTTAATTTAATCCCCAATTCGTATTAATTTTATTATTTATAAAATAGGGAGCGGAGTGGCTCAGTGGTAGAGCACTGAGTTTCCATGCCGGAAATCCTGGTTCAAATCCCGCTGCGGGCACGACTTTTATTTATTGTGTTCGGTAACTTTGCAGCCGGAGATGGATCATATAGGATCTAGTACCCTCCTGGGGCTCACCCAGTCTCTATAAAATATTATAAAAGTAGGATACCTATGTCTCCTTCTTGCAGAACCGTTGTCCATGAAACAGTACAGTCTCTAACATGTACTGAACCCCAAACCCGTTCACGGATAGTAGTGGTATAGTTTTTTTATTTATAAAATATTGTGTGAATATTTTATAAGATACATGTTTGGCAAAAAATCTATTAAAGATGTAACATAAATATTGCTATTATAAGGATTTATTACAATTGGGTGGATCCCTACTAACATAAATTAGACTAAAATGTAAAATAAAACAATAAAAATGGTCTAAAAGCAGTTTATGGCGAAATAAGTGAATTATTAGTACATCTGCTACGAAATATAAAAACAAAATAATCGAAAAAAAAAACAGTGTTAAAGATAAAAAAAAAATGTTTTTTCCGTTTTTTAGTTATTGCTCCAAGTCAGGAACCGATAATGCTATTGGAACTGGTTACATTGAAATTAACGTTATCACTTGTGTCACGTAGTGATAAAGATTAACGATACATCATTATTGTGCAATGAGTGGTCTTGTTAAACGTTTGAAATTCGATTAATTCATCACATTTTGTTTAGTAAGATTACAATAATACCCTCTATGAAACTTTAAAAACAATTCATAAGACGATTAAATATTCTGAAAATAAGCAATAAAAACATTAATGTAATCTTATTTAATTAAGAAAATAATTTTGGTTTCCTACGCCAGAACATTAAACAATGTTCAATATTGCGTATCTATAATGAAAGAGGCACATAACAAAATTTCTGATATCATTATTTAGGGAATTGAGTTACTGATCTCTAGGTCACGAGTTCAATGCTGCCTGTGGTAGATAAATTAGTTATTATATTAAGAACCGAAAATCGATCCTTAGGTACTCCTGGTGCCCTAAATTAGGCGTCATCTAGGCCGTATCATCTCGGCCGTATCATCTCGGCCGTATCATCTGCCTGCACAATCGTTTGCTTAGAAACATATACTGGTGATACATGGCATTTTTTAAAAAATATTTTGGAGGTACCCTATACGCACCTAATGACGGACCAACCTCCATTTTACAAAATTTACAACTGTTCGTTTAACTGTACTACAATAGGCATTTAATCTATATTATTCTCGAATTAGTTTAATAGATAAAACCAATGATTTGTAGTTTAAAAGAAAAACGTCTAAATCTTCTTTGTATTGAAATAACTGTACTAAACCCGAAATATTGGAATAAGATGCACTTGTTTTATTTTTAAAGAAATGCATTCCATTTAAATCCCAAAACAGTGGTATATTTTGTGTAACGACTCAAGTGGCTTTGTGATTTGTCAGGTTTTAAGAGTATTTATAATTAAATTGATAGAGAAAGAAAAATGAAATAATGAAATTTTTTCGGTATTTTAGACTTGTTTTATAGATAACAAAATTATCGTTTATAAGAAAGATGTCTTAATCTTATGTTATTGCATTTTCTGTGTTAAAATAACAGTTATATTATCGAAATATTGGAATAAGATATAGCTTGTTTTGTTGTTTAAATCGATGTATTCAACCTTTTCTATTTAAATTCAATTAGAGTTTTAAGGATTAATTTTAAATTAATCAATTCTGAAATTTAACTAATCGACAGGCATTGGCCAAGAGACCTACTCAACTTTTGAGATTTCCATTCCAAAACTTGATTTTCCAGTAGAAACGCATAGAGAATAAAACTTGGATCAAATTTGCTGGATGCGCAATTGCGCTGGTACAAATGAAAATTAAATAATAATAATAATAAATTCAATAGTGCAATATTTTTTCTCTCATCTTAAAATATTCAGTAATTAGGGGCTTTGATTAGCCAATTTAAAACAAAAAATATATTATGTTGATTGATTCAAATACTGAATTTTGTGTCGAAATAAAACTAAACTGTGCTTCTCTCTGTAAAAAAAGTAAATTTATTTTTATTATTACAATAATTTCTTATAACTGATTTAAAAACTTATTATTCTATACAGACTTACCTGTAAAAAAATAGACAACATTTAAAGTTAAAGTTTCACACACCTTTAACAAGACTGTTTTCTTTTAACGATATAACCTCCCCGGTTCTTCTGTCACATCTGTTACCATAGTAACCCTATCAGTAGCATTCAGACGTTTAGTGTACGTCTTTTACATTTATATATAATTTAACTAATCGAAAACGACAAAAGACTAAACAAAAAGTAGTTGTTGACCCGTTGCTAGGCAACACTGAGATAAGATACGACATTATTAAAAAACTTGTTTATATAACTAGAGATGTATTAACTAGTACATACATAGCAATAGTATCGTCTCAACTAGTTCCATTATTCAACACTGGGAGCGCTGTTAAAACTCTTCTTATAATTTTTCAACATGTCGGAAATTCCTGAACGATTAACTGATCCCAGTTGAGTTACACACAGCTGACTTTTTTGATCAAAGTTTGTACGCCCACGAATCAACCTTTAGAGGCAACAACGTAGGATCTTTCGAGTGGAACTAATCGTTACAAAAAGGGATTTTTTGAATTTCACCCTTTAGTGTTGAAAATGCCATATTAACTAAATAAAATGAAAGTAGTTTAAAATAGTTTAGGGGAGGGGGAATGTTCAAATAAAGGTGGAGGTCAGAGAATAATTTCTTAAATAAGGTTGAACTATTGGAAAACCAACGTCTCGCCTCACATTGCACCTCTTCTTCAGGGATATAGATATACAATATACTTCAGGTAGATATATATACAATAGATATATATATATATATATATATATATACACAAGATAAAAACAAATTAAAATGATATAAACATTTTAAATTCAGTATTTTACTTTACTTATTTTTATTTTTTACAATTTTATTTTTCATTTTAATTTGTTTTTCATCTTGTATCTGCCATATTTCTAGGGACGTTGGTTTTCAAGTAAATAATTCAACCCTGTTTGAGAAACTATTTCTCTGACTTCCACCCGAACTATTTTCTATTTTCTATATATGTCAATACTATTCAAATTTTTTTATTTTTTTTAAAATTTATTTATTGATATCTACAACTGTATTACAATAATACAACAAGTAAATAGGCTAAGTGATATATAATGACATGATAATGACAAGTAGAGAAACTAGTAGTACTAGTTGGTAGTACTCAAATCAAAGTTCAACTGAGAAGGTCACGTGGCCATCTTCTTTTCAGACGCCTCGGAGGATTATCGGGAATTGAAGACGAAGCTAGGTTTGAAACTAGAGGGTTTGAGTGGGAATGAAGTTTGTTATGAAAGGATAGATACCGGGTTCGGACCAAATCAGCAACAAAAGAGACATTAAGGTCGTTATGGACGAGTTTATTCTTATCAAAATAAGGAGCATTGAGGATTTTACGAAGGATTTTGGACTGTAAGGATTGGGTACGAGAGGAATTCGATGGCTTAGTGGAGCCCCAAAGCTCTACTCCGTAAGTCCAAATAGGTCGTATGATGGTCATGTAGATGAGTCTTTTGTAGTTAATTGGGAGCTTAGAGCGTTTGTCTAGTAAGTGTTGAAGTAGCCTGAAACGTCGTGCGGTTTCTTGTCTTTTCAGTCTTGTATGAGGATTCCAGGTTAATCGTTTGTCAAGGTGCAACCCTAAGTATCGGATCTCTTCTACGGGCACCAGAGGGATATTATTAAAGGATACTGAAGGGCAGGAAGTCATTGGTTTACGACGTAAGGTAAAAGTGATTTGATGCGATTTTTGAGAATCTATTTTAATTCTCCAGTTTTGACACCATTCTTCAAGATCAGTGATATGGGATTGGAGGCTTTGGGATGCAATAACTGGATTGGTGTTGAACTATTCAAATTAAAACAGTTTAATTTAGTTTGGATTTCCATACTTGCAACTATTAAGCCCTGAAGAAGGCCTGCAACGTGGGTCAAAACATTGGTTACTAATGAATAGTTTCACTATTTCATCCATTATTTGTTACCTCTACTCCGAAAAAAGAACGACATAATTCAAAAAAATTTTTGTTGTGTTTTCATTTGCAATTGTATTTGTTGAAGGTTTTAAATTCAGTATTAACGTACCTGATATTCTATTTCCAACACTTTTTTTTTATTAAAGTCTTAATTTGAGTTGTATCATGTTTGAACTCAAAGTTTTACGGGATTACGAGTAATAACATAAGATAAAATAAAAATTATCAGGCTTTAAAAAAAATGTTTGATTGTTAATAAAATAATTTCAATACCATCATTAAAATATGAATGCTTTGCTTTATCAATATTTTATTTTTAATTTACTAAAAACTATTGAGAAATTAGGTTTTTCGTGATATAATACTGTTCTTTTGAAGGAGCGATACTTACACCACCGACTAATAATTATTCAAGGAAATATTTTAATTAATATACTATTTTTTCGTTTTCAGGTATGTGGTACTGAATGTTTCACAACTGCGGAAATGTAAGTACCCTTTCGATTATACAGTTTTCTCTTATTTATGACATTTTTTTCGTTTCTCCATTCTGATGTATTTAAAGAATTGTTATTTAGGACTCTGTTATGGCTACAATTTTTTTTTTATTGTAGTTTCATTGTCATAATAACTGTCGAAAATAATAATATTCACAATGTCATATGAATTATGACAATGCTCAATACAATATTAAGGATCGGTGTACATTGCTCCGTACAGTGGCGCTACCTTTGGTAAGGTGGTGTTACTAGGATTTATTTTACTAATATTTTTGTGTGAATCTTTTTACTTTTATTATTAATTGAGTTGAGTTATATTATACTTTTTTTATGGATATGGCTTCAATTATTCGTTTGAAAATTACTTAATTGTTTATAGAAAAGAAATATTCGTATATAAAATTTATCAATTGTTTTTTATAGTTACCTTTCGTTTTCTTCAGTAAGTGTTGAGATTTCCGAGTGATTTCTCTAATTGTCTACTTTTTACTTTTATTATTCTTATCATCTTATCATTGTTATCATTCTTATCAATATTATTAATTATCGTTCTTTAAGGGACTTAAAGTTTTGATTACCATCTTGGAAAAACCGCGTGCCTTGGCAACTAACATAGCTGGCTGTATGAATGGAAATATCCAATCCCATAAATAAAAAAAAAAAAAGTTTTGATTCTATGATTATGAATAAAATTGTTTGTGATACTCTAAAACCATAAAAAAAAAAAATGATTTACATCTCTTTGTTTTTGACATCTTCCAAATTTATTGTAACTATAAAAACGGTATTTATTTTTATTATTCTATGTTTATTGGAAGTAAATGTTTGTAATGTTTTAATATCGAAAAACCTAGCCGTTGTAAGATGTACTGTTCTTTGAGGGACTTCAGGTTGTGTTTCCGACATCTTTCAATGGCCAATCATAACAATACAAATAATCAAGTGATTTTGATGCTCTGAAACATCCAAGCATTGTGAGATTCACTGCTCTTTGAGAGACTTAAAGCTTTATTTTAAATATTTTACAATTATCTCCTAAAAATAAAAACATAAGTCTTCTTTTCTTTTTTTGTTCAATAAAACAAATGTTTATATGGCTCTGAAATCACCAAGAACATCTGTATAGTAAGATTGCCTGATTGATTGATTTTTTACATCCATGAATTACATATTAATAATTTAAAACAAAGTCTCCATTTTTCTTGCTTTCTTTAGTAAATAAAAAAATTGATACTTCCAAATCACCAAGAGTATAAGCGTTGTTAGATTTACTACTATTTGAGAGACTCGAGGTTTTATTTTTTACATCCTCCAATTATGTCCTTACTATAAAAACAGTATTTAATTTTTTTTTGTCCTTTCCTTAATGTATGAAAGATCTTTGTGATGCTCTAAAATCTCCAAGAATATTTCTACTGCTGTATTTGCTGTTATTTGAGATTTGAGGTTTTATTTTCTCTGCCGATACCACCAATCACTGCTTTTTGCTTCCCTCAATAAGTATAAATTATTTGTGACGCCCTAGGAGCGACAAGAACATAAGCATTGTAAGATGTACAATACGGCAGGGCACGGCAATAGCTTAGAGCGAGGGGTTAATTGAGAGGAGTTAGGGTTACAATTGGTTAGCGTTCCATTGAGTCGGTTCGAGTCTCGCTCTGGAAGGGGTAATTGCTCCAACCTCATTAATACGCAGGCTCTATAGTTTCTGCCTCAATGCCTCCTTTATCATCCAACGGTTGAGCAAAAAAGAAAATGGCTATGAAAAAAATATTTACTACCACTTACCGATATCGCTATTTCAAAAGAACGACATATCTCCAAAATTGACAACTTTGAATGAAGCTTCAGCAGCAATTGTATGGGTAGAACCTCTTTGATTCAAGATGTGCCTGATATTCTGTTTCCAACTTTTTTTTTTGTAAAGTATTATTTTGAGTTTTATCAAGTTTGAGCTTGAATTTTTATAGGAATAACGACATATATTAAACCGACTACTAGCAGCTGGGCTTCATCTTCCAGGCAGTGTAGAAGAGAAGAAGTAGTTATTACCCGCCTTAAGATTGGTCACTGTCGTTTGACCCACGAACACCTGATAAGAAAGAGAGACCCACCTCAATGTACACTGTGTAAGGTGACAGTTACAGTGCGCCATATCTTCGAGGAGTGTCCTAGGTACAGTAGTGTAATGGAAAGGTGTGGCGTGCCTCGGCAGATGCTTAAGGCGTTGGGCGATAACGAACAATGTGTAAATAATACTTTAGAATTTATTAAAAGCATCAATGTATTCCAGTCAATTTGACATATAGGTAAAGGTATATGTGTATGTGGGTTTATATATATGTGCTTCTACAATATGTAATATGTTCCTATTATCATTATCAATTGTTTCTATTATATGGTTAATATGCTTCTACGATATGTAATATGTTTCTATTATTATTATTATTATCTATTGTTTCTAATTCTATTATTATTATTATCTATTGTTTCTATTATATGTTTAATATATTTCTACGATATGTAATATGTTTCTATTATTATTGTCTATTGTTTCTATTAATTAGTTGTAATTATCTAGATAATGTAAATATGTATATTTTCTAGTGGTGAGGGCAATAATAACCATTTGTAGTTGTTTGCCCTTAAAAATAAAACATACAAACAAACGACATATATAAAAAAAGCTTCAAGCTATTAAATTTTTTTCAATAGCTTCAACTCAGAAAATCTAATTTTTCAATACAAGTATTTGAAAGTTCCTCTATTTATAAGAGTTTAAAAAAAATGGGTATTGGTAAAGCAAAGCATTCCTATTATAATGCTGGTATCCTCGCTTTTACTACCACCTTTCACAAAAGTTAGCTAAGAAACACAATACGGTCTTTATCATGTACTAAACACAATATCCTTAATGGTTCGTAGTGGTACGGGTTTCAGGTTATTAATAAATAAATAAGAATATCAATTTCGCAACTTCAAAATAACAATGTTATAACTCAAAAAACTTAATTTTTCATTAGAGTTATTTGAAAGTTCCATGTGGGTTAAAAAAACAAATTGGTGATTGGTAAAGCAAATCATTCCTAATGGTGGTATTGAAATTATTTTATTAACCTAGAGAGAGGACCCACCCCCCTCCCCCCACAGGTAACTTATGTTTTGCACTATTTACTCACCCTCCCTTCTCCATTTTATTTTAATTTCTTTCCCTCATAACCTAAAACAGTACTATACACAATTTACCGTTATTATCACTACTTCCAAGTTCACTATTACTGTAAGGCGTTTATTTGTTTAGTTATCTATATACCACCCTAAATATTCATCAATATATATCATAATATCATAAATATCATATCCTTGCCGTTTTTTATACATATTTTAGTCCAATATAGCCTGATTGTATTATCACTTACTTTACTTAAAACATACCTATTTTTTATACAATTGATATTTTACACTTATATAAAGTCTCTTCTTACATTTTCTCTTATGAAATTAATATTCTTTACACTAGTATAAAGTATTTTTTACCTATCAATATTAATACTGTATTTTCTAAAATAAAAAAAAGTTTATTTTCATTTTTATTTTATTTTATATAATTGGTTTCTAGATTCTTATAATTTTACAATTTTTATTTCTTACTTTTTTATTACCAATAATTTTTAGTTCGTAATTCTTATCACTTTCTACATTTACCCATATCATTTTTATCATTTCACATTTCTATTTTATATTCAGTTTTTATTTTTTATCTGTAATACCTTAATTTTTTTAACTGTCAACAACACTTTCTGTTTTATTATTATTTTCTTCATGTTTTATTATTATTTTCTACATTTTAACCTTCATAATTACCTTACTGTACATCTTTATCAATTTTGTTTGCCTGTATTCACCTTCTTTTGGTTTATTTATATTTAAAATATTTTAATATATTTGTACCATTTTCTTATATTGTCTGTATTTTGTATATAGCCCTGAAGAAGACCTACAACATAGGTCGAAACGTTGGCTATGAATAAAGATTTTCTCAAATTACACGAGAAATTGATTCAGTGAACTCTACCCGGACCAATTTCTTCAACATATTTTATTAACCATTAGAAAAAATTTGAAAGCTTAAACCTTTCTTTTTTAACTCCTGTCATTATTCCTATAATTGAAGTTGAATTATTTTGATACAACAAAAAATATGACTTAATTAAAAAAAAATGTTGGAAATGGAATATCAGATATATCGTTCCTGAATTAAAGTCTTCTACCAATAGTTATATTGTTTTAAACAAAATCAAGATGGCAGAAACAAAACGATAATGCATTCCAAAGAAGTTATTTTACTAAGTAAGGAGAAATATTGCTGACGTAACGTACTAAATACTTGCCTCCTTTATTGAAGAATAATGGTTGATCGAATAGCCAATGCCTTTTCTATATTTATTAAAACACAAATTCGATTCCGAAGTAATTGCTATAAGTTCAGTGACAGTATTCTATTAGCCCAGGCGACGCCATTTACTCAACTGCAGTTGCAATTTTTTACTAGAAAAAGAAATTAAAAAAAAAAGTCTAAATCCCGATTGCAAACTAATCGATTCTGTTCCAATTTAAATTCGGCCAGTTGCGGAGCCGACAGGCACTTTTTTTTCAGGCAGTGCCTTTTTAATTACTGGCACTTCCGGTTAGAGGTTTAAATGCGACCCTTAAGCGGACTTCCGACCCCCTCTCACCCTTCCACTGCCATTGTAATACTTGTTTCATCAACCCCCCCCCCCCACCCTGCCCACCCTCTTCGAGAGTTCTATTTATCTTAAAGCTTTTGTTCTCAAGTCCGCCTTCATTTCTTTTTCATAAGCTCTCTCTCTCCGGCTGAGAGTTCGTCTTCTGTTCCCGCCCTTGCTAAGCTTGTAATGGCATATTCACAGCAGTTGGTATTTTTTTTGGTCAATCTTGAGAGAATGGTTTAAAATTGTTTCCGAAAATTTTTCCTTATAGTCAAATTCTTTGACGACGTTTCGCTGGGTATACTGCAAGCTTCCTCTGGGCTTAAATTGAGACTGAAAATGTTCTTCTCTTCTTCGGTATTAATCGGTATTAAATATACATAAAAGAGATCATGTAAAATTTGGTTGGAGAAAACTTAAATTTTGGGGAAACTCTCAATAAATAAATAAATGTGAAACATATGATTATAATTTAGTTGTAATTAATAATAAAGGGCATCCCTCTCAGCCTGACGGCGGACCAACCACCATTTTACAAATTGTACAACTGCCATTTAATTGCACTGCTGTAGGTACTAAAAAATAATAATTACAACTAATAAAAACCAACAGTAGCAAAATATGAAAACCGGAAATAATGGTTTGTTTGTTTATTTATTTAATCCCACTGCATCCTGTTGTGGCTAATCGGACGATGCTATAGCGGGGGCTCTAAATTTTGCCTATCCAGGTATAATATGTTTAGGGATTTTTAACGAGTACCTGAAATCGTACAAGTTCGGGACCCCCGTTTAACGTCCCTTCCGAAGAACGGCATAACCAAAGTTTTTCTACTCCCTTTAAAACATCCTAGGGCCACCTGCCGGGCTACGCACCCGTGATCTTGGGCTTACTTAATTGTTATGTTAACCAATTTTAGTTACTGAGTCATAGAATTGTTGAAAAAAGTACTTGGGGTCCTTGATAACTATAAACAACGAAATTCAAGAGGAAATTAAGGCGAAGCTAAGGTCAGGAAATTGTTTTTAATTTTCTAAATGCGTTGTAGTGATGCGAAATCTATGAATCAAGGAACTGATTTTCTTTAGACTTTTGCCACGATCAGTTAAATTATAAATATGCAATTTTAAAAATTGATCAATTACAAAGCCACTGTCCCTGACTTCTTTCAGCTGCTACTCAAAATATAGTTCTGTTTTTGAATTCCAAAGGAAACAATATGCAACGGATATCCAAAGGAAAAAATAACAATGCATGACCGATTTTAAAAACAAAAGAAGTTACATCTTATTTTGAAGTTATGATTTTATGAATGTTTTTCATATATCAATACAGAATAGTTTCAATGCAGAAATATTATTAATTCTGAAAATGAAGTGATATATCTGTGGCATCTGTGAATAGTGGGCTAAGTCGAATTTTGTGAATTTGAAGCTATCTACTTAGAATCGTAATTTTTTTCTCTTTCCTTGCGTCTAACACGCTAAGTATTCCGTCCATTGCAATTAAGGATATTCCTTTGTGAATCGTGGGCTGATACTCCAATCTTGAACTTAAAATAAGTTCAGAAAAATTACGATTCTAAGTAGATAGCTTGAAATTCACAAAATTCTACTTATCCCACTATGCACAGGTGCCACAGATATGATGGTGACATTTTTCTTATATACTGTAAATTATTTTTTATCTAATTATAAAACAAACCTAAAATAAACAAATAAAAAGTACAATTTTTTATTTCATAGAAAATCTCAACCGCCATTAGACAGGAGTACATGCCTAGTACATTTATATATTTTTTTATTTTTAATTGCCCGATTAAATTATTTTATTGATTATTCACACTCAAAGTTTTTCAAGGTCCTGAAAACGTTTATTTCTTTTAAAAATTAAGATTCGGAATTTTAAAGACTGCATTAATTTTTCTTGTTCTAATTTTTGAAATTAGGTTTTGTCCTGATGACTTTGAGTCAAAGACAAAACTAATTGTGCACTACTCACAAATGAAATTCTATTCATTTCTACATGAAGTTCATCTTGTTTCATTTTTATTAAATGAATTTCTTCTTTTTTTAGTTTTATATTTTAATTTAAATATAATCTTATTGACAGTCACATTTAATTTGCTTATTATTTTGCATTTATTGGTAAATATTAAGCATTTTTTTAATTAAAGAGTTTTAAAAATATTTTCAGAGGTCTCGATTTTTTCAGTCACATTAATGTTATATTTTTTAAATTTTATTTATAATAACACTGGTGCCCTTAGGGTGTACTTAGGGTTGCACCTCGACAAACGATTAACCTGGAATCCTGATACATGACTGAAAAGACAAGAAACCGCTCGACGTTTCAGGCTACTTCAACACTTACTGGACAAACGCTCTAAGATCCCAATTAATTACAAAAGACTCATATACATGACCATCATACGACCTGTTTGGACTTACGGAGTAGAGCTTTGGGGCTCCACTAAGCCATCGAATTCTTCTCGTATCCAATCCTTACAATCCAAAATCCTTCGTGAAATCCTCAATGCTCCTTATTTTGTTAAGAATAAAGTCATCCATAACGATCTTAATGTTTCTTTTGTTGCTGATTTGGCCCGAACCCGGTATCAATCCTTTCATAGGAAACTTCATTCCCACTCAAACCCTCTAGTTTCAAACCTAGCTTCCTCTTCAATTCCCGATAATCCTCCGAGGCGTCTGAAAAGAAGATGGCCACGTGACCTTCTTAGTTGAACTTTGATTTGAGTACTACCAGTGGGTAGTTTCTCTACTTGTCATTCTCATGTCATTATGTAACACGCATTCTATTTACTTGTTGTATAATTGTAATACAGCTGTAGATATCAATAAATAAATTAAAAAAAAAAAAAAAAAAAAAGCTTAGTAGGTAGAGAATATTTAATGGAATAGTACTCTGTTTATTAAAGAGAGTATTTGATAACTAATATTTAAAATATCAAAACTCATTTAAAACATTTAAGAATATTCTCATTTTTCATTCTGCCTCTTCATCTTCTATTTTCCTTTGGGATTCAGCCCATTTTATTAATTGTATGATTTTGTCTTTCTGCAGATTGAATCCTTTAATAAATAATATCCTTAGATGACACGGCCATCTTTACAGTCTCTTTCCGTTTATTGGTTTTCCTCTTGGATTACCTTCTTCAAATATTTAGTAGGTAATAATTTTTTTTCTTTTAAGACGATGCTTCTCAGATGAATTAATTTTTTTATGATGTCCCCCAAAAATTGTTTGTCATATTTTTCTTGCTAATAAGACAGCATTTCATTGGGACGAACGCATAGGAAGACGGTGCTGGTTTGGTTTGTAACCAAAAATGGCCTTACCAAAGAAAGAAGTCGTTTCCGTACCAAAATGAATAAAGAAAAATATTATTTAATCGGAACTGACAAGGCTCAAACCGGTATCGCGGGTTTACGTTCCCTCTGAAGAACGGCGCGAAGACAGGTATTTTGGCCTAAAACCTGGCCAAAAATAAGATGGCACTTTTTTCTTGTCAAAAGGGTTTCAATTTACTAAAAACGTGTTTCAGAAGACGATAAAGTGAATGTTAATCAATTTTACGGATTGATTAATTAATTTTAATTAATTAATTGATTGAGCCAGCAGGTAGAACAATTTTTATGTTAAACCATTTTTGTTTATAAACTACTTTAAACACCTTAAAAGTTTTTTCAAGGTTTTCTATTTTCTCGCGGGGACAGTTTGTTATATCAGCTACTTTTTTCTACTAAATCTCCATGTTTTCCGTCAAGCCGTCGTTGTGAGCTTCCTCTATCTCGTGCAGCTGTTTTCTAGTCATAGACATGACGGAATGACCAATATCTAGAACAATATACCAAATGGTAAACAAATGCTATTTAAAATCGCAATGGGGGGTGTGTTTTAAAGGGTATTTATTTCTGTGATGTGAATACATGTGACTCTTTTTGATAGCTAAAGTTATAGTAGACATATTAAAGTGTTATAACATGCAGGTCTGATGCTGTTGCGGGGAGTTGCATACATTCAAAAATACAAATGCGAAAAGATATGAAAAAAGTCAAATATTTTTAGGTAGATAGTTATGCTCCTGGATATGTCTAAATAAAGTTTTAAATACAAATAAATTGATACACAAAATATTGTACATACCTTGATTGATGATATCCATATCAATTTTTTTTTGTGAAATGTCGAGTGCTAGTTCTGGCTGGTGGCAAGGCAGACTTGAGTGGTCAATCCAGGTTACGTGTTGGTAAAAATATGGGCATGTTATCGACCTGCTTTAGGCCAAAATCTTAGGCCTGGGAGTGAATGCTAACAAATTTGATTTTTGGCCTGCTTTTGTGCTCGAATTCGAGTACCACTCTGTGCGACGTAGCCAAGAGAACTGTGGGGTGTTTTAATGGCCCTATGACTCCTTCAAATATTGCTTAATATTTACACTGCCTTATTAATTCGTTACGGACTTTCATGTAGCTAGAAGATTGATATCTACAATCCTGGTGAGTAAGTAGTTAAATCGAATTTTCTCAACAAAAAAAATTGTACTTACGGAAGCGGAATCGTATCATTATCGCACTTTTTGGCTGGAAATATAGTTAAAAATAGTTGAATGTAAGCAATTACATATTTTCAAACCACTACTTGATTTAGCCCCGTTTTCACTGCGAATATAACACGATTCCGCTTTCCTAAGTACAAGAAACTCATTTGGACAAAATTCAACTAATTCATCGGAGCTGCAGATATATTTGAATATCTTTTTATTCATTCTTCACAACTGTCACTTCACTTATCTGTCCTAATATTTTTTTTATATTATTGATTAAAGTCATCGCTTTTTAATATGATTATTCAGGGTCAAGGCTTACAGTTTGGGAAATTACAGATTACTAGCTTTTATTACCACAGTAGAAAGGAGATAGTTGGGGGTGCAGTAAAAAAAACACTGAATAAGTACTAGACTTATAATTATGTGCCGACGTTTCGACTCACAGTGTAGGTCATCTTCAGGGCTAAGAGAGAGAAACAAACAGAACAAAAAATATATAAAAATGTACAGTAACAATAATATGGTAACAAATAATGTACAAAATTAAAATAGTGACAGATATGAAAATTAAAGATAACGAATATTAAAAAAGTGACAGAATATAATAAAATTAAGATATGGACAGATATAATAAAATTAAGGATAATGAAAAGAAATTAAAATAATGACAGATATAATAAAATTAAAGAAAATCACCAGGAATTATAAATTTTAAATAACGAATATAAAATAAAATACAGAAAATAAATGTACAGAAAAGATAGTAAAGTAAAAATAATATAAAGGGAAATAAAAATAGAGGGGGTAAACCAAAGATACAAAATGAGAATAATAACATGTAAAAAAAGGTTGGAACATGAATAATTAAGAAGAACTAGTAAAATAAAGATATAAAATGTATGATAACGGACTTAAAGAGGTTACATAAGTAAATGTATGAGGCATAAGAAAAGTATGGTATGGTATGGTATGGCATGTACTTTTATTACCACAGTTTTAAGGTTTATTCCGTCTACCGTTCTTCCGTAATATGGATTATTTTCATGATCAGCGTGAATTTTTTGAAAAATTAATCAATTTTCCAAATTTCGTTGATCCATATTTGTTATAAATACCACACCGAATATGTGGTTAAAATATATAAAAAGAGATAAAGCAGCTATGTTGTGGTTAGATTGTCTAGAATGATTGTGAATATTGCGGTACCATTGGATCCGACTCTAATATCTCGATTGTCACTTGATGGTATGAGGATCGTAAAAGAATGGTATACATGATGATGGATGGTATTTATGAGCAGTCGGAGGCTCATCATAGCATGTGCGGCCCTTTCCAACTGCTTCCTCTGGAAATGGGCTTTTCAATTCTCTCTCTCTCCCCCCTCGCGCCCTCTCTCTCTCACACCCACACACTCACTCTCGACGGACGAAACTTTTTCATTGCCGGTCCTTCCGACAAACCCAGGTGTGTCAGAAAAAAACAAGAGAAAACAAACTGGCAACATAAAAAGGCAGAGCTCCGAGGTCTGTAAATAACTACACAATGGGGCGAGGCTATATGTCGGCTGCCCTATGAGTCCGAGTTTTAATTGTCGTCGAGTGAACCATTTCTCTTGAAATTCGTATAAATCAAGTCATATATCATAGCTTCCTGTTCATGCGTATGGATATATCATACGTCTATTTATTTGTAACAATAAACTAGAGAAAAAATGTACATAAAAATAAATATAATTACTCGAATAATCAGTAATTGGTTAAAATTATTAAGTCCCTGAAATACCAGACTATAACTACCTATTCAGATTTTCGCCTGCATAATAAAAAAATATATAACACGAATCCACATCAGTCAAAATCATTCGGACCTAACATAAAATAAAAAAAGATAGAAAATAGTGCAGATTTTATTCGGAAACTTTTTTTTGTTTTTTTTTAAATACTTTATTAAATTATTACAATCTGCCACTTGTGGGCAATAAGTAATAGTGCTAAGTATACAATCACACACACACACACACAGGTCGTGAGTGGAGAATCTGGCCAGTGCCAGTACTCCAAATAGTATTATTACAACAGGTATTGGGGCCATTGACGGTTTAGACGGCGGGGTGGATTATATGGATGTGTGGAGCTGGATAATGACTGAGCTAGGGGATTGGGATGACAGGCAAGGTTTTGGTGAAAGTTTGAAAATTTAGTAGGGATGAGATCGAGGACGAAAGGAATGTTGAGATCATTATGGAGAGTTTTGTTGGAAACATAATTAGGAGCATTGACAATAGTTCTCAGGACTTTGGATTGAAAGGTTTGAATGCGTCTGATATTCGATTTTTTTGCGGTCCCCCACAATTCCAGTTCGTAGGTCCAAATAGTTTGATGATGGTCTTGTATATTAGAAGTTTATTGTCTATTGATAGATGGGAGGTCCTACATAGTAATCTGTATAGTTGGCTGAATCGTCTATTAAGTTCTTGTTTTTCGAGTCTGGGATGAGGGTTCCATGAAAGTCTTTTGTCTAGGACGAAGCCAAGGTATCGTACGGTATCGGAAATAGGTAGGACAGAAGGATATGTTCCCTGTCGAAGTGTAAACGTCACAAAAGTCAAGGTTCCATTTCTCCTAGTTGACTTTAACCCGTCATTGGTTACACAAAGTTTCAATGAGTGAGAGGTGTCTTTGGAGGTTCGAGGAAGCCATTTCAGGGTCTGGATGGGATGATAGAACGGCAGGTCGTCTGCGAACGCTGCGAGGAAGGTTTCAGGAGTAGTTGGGATATTTGCGGTGTACAATATGTATAGGATAGTACCCAAGACGCTGTCTTGGGGGACTCCAGCTTGAAATTATTTGGAAACTTCAACTATTTTAATCTTTTGACAGCCGGATATGGTGAGATCTGAAGACCTACCAGGGGCTCATCGAGGCTTTATAAAGTTTGGGCCCTTAAGAGGTTGAAAAACCTGGCGGATGAGTGTGATGTCGGACAAATCACCTCCCTGAACACCCGTTGTCCTATTTGAGGTTAGTATCCAGTTTCATTCTGGGACAGTTGCTTTCCAGAACATCCTCGCAAGTAACCCACCTCTTGTAAATCTATTTCTTCCTCTTCGAAACCGGCAGGTTTGGTCTTCTTTTCTTTAAAATGGATAAAAATCTGGTAAGTTATTCTTATGGGTTTCATTCTTAACAAGTGGCCATAAAATGCAATTCTCCTTTTTCTCGTAACATCCGATGTTTTTGAAACTTGAATATTGTTTTTTTGTAGTATTTTAAGCAACTCTTAAATAAATCTTACTAAATTGGTTTATTTAAAAATATATAAATCTTTCTTTGTATATTTATGTATGCATTTCTGCTATTCAGCTGTTACTATATAACCTTCTTAGCTGATCGTATATTAATTTGCCTCAGTAGTTACGGTTCACTAAGCTTTCGGTTATTTTTATTATTACTAATTTTATTTTTAATTTTAGACAATTTGATTACCAATTTTATATATTTTGGAAACAGATGATACAATTCAGTGCCTTTTATATATCCCTGATCGTAATGGCCATTGCCCCCCTCCCCTGAGGCCTTTGAGGTCCTGATGAAGAAAGCCTATGAATCAGAAACGTCAGTGTCAGCCGAGGGCATTAATTCGCAGCTCTCGTTAGGGTTGCACCAATTAGTCAGGCCGTCTTTGTAATAGTCACAATTAAAACTTTGCGGGGGGAGCGTCCAATTATAAATCCGAGTCGATTGGGTCCTTTTTCGATGTCTAAGATCGATACCTTTCAAGTCTCTTTCTCTCGGCTTTAAGCAATTATTCAGAGATAATAAAATATGGAATCAGAAGAAGAAGAGGAGCTCTCTGGAAAACTTTGGTTTTAGGAATGGAAAGTTTTTAATATTATTTCTTTTGAGACAATAATAAATGGATAATTATTGTTGAAAATCTGAAGACTAATTAGGGAAAGTAAGTTAGACAAGATGGGGCTCTATTAGCATTGTTTCCGATAATTGCCTTCCATCTTAGCTCTTATAATAATAGGCCTTTCAAGGCAAAATGGCGTTTATTTATTCAAACATAACGAATAATGTATTTGAATTAACATGAATAAATTAAAATTACCAAACTAATTTTAAAGCGATTAAAAATCGATTACCATTGTTTCATTTTTTGAATGACTATTTACTGAAAGACTTAGGGTGGCAGTGTTTTTGCACTAAATATAGCGGACTTATTGTTTTCCCAATTACATTTTAAACTTTACGTCGTAATCCAATGACTCCCCGCCCTTCAGTATCCTTTAATAATATCCCACTGGTGCCTGTAGAACAGATCCGATACTTAAGGTTGCATCTCGACAAACTATTAACCTGGAATCCTCATGCTAGACTGAAAAGACAAGAAACCGCTCGAAGTTTCAGGATACTTCAATACTTACTAGACAAACGCTCTAAGCTCCCAATTAACTACAAAAGACTCATCTACATGACCATCATACGACCTATTTGGACTTACGGAGTAGAGCTTTGGGGCTCCACTAAGCCATCGAATTCCTCTCGTATCCAATCCCTACAATCCAAAATCCTTCGTAAAATCCTCAATGTTCCTTATTTTGTTAAGAATAAACTCATCCATAATGACCTTAATTTCCCATTTGTTGCTGATTTGGCCCGAACCCGGTATCTATCCCTTCATAGCAAACTTCATTCCCACTCAAACCCTCTAGTTTCAAACCTAGCTTCCTCTTCAATTCCCGATAATCCTCCGAGGCTTCTGAAAAGAAGATGGCCACGTGACCTTCTTAGTTGAACTTTTGATTTGAGTACTACCAGTGGGTAGTTTCTCTACTTGTCATTATCTCATGTCATTACTTATCACTTAGTCTATTTACTTGTTGTATTATTGTATAATTATAAAGTTGTAAAAATCTATAAATAAATTAAAAAAAAAAATTTAAACTCGAAGGAAACAATTGTCCATCTTTATGATAATAACATTTTTAACAGGGTAAGTATTATGAAATTTAAAAAACAGTAGGTACCCTGAACAGTATATTTAAATTGATAGTAATTTTAACATTTGAACTCAAACATGAAGTATTAAGGTGTCTTCAGTATGTAACTGAAGAAAACCTAGCAACAGCTGGAAACTTGTCAGTTGTTTTCAGTGGTTGCTATGGATACATACAGTGTGGACTATATATAATTTAGGAATATAACAGTAAGTTTTTATTAACAATAATAATTATTAATAAAGCTTAGCGAACCCAAAAAATTTAAATGAACATGAATATGTACGAATTACTAAATTATTTTTACAGTCGGCTGTCTAAATAAATAATGTTCACTGTTGTAGGGTGTTGAAACATTAACAATTTTGAATTTATTATTGCAATGGATTTTAAACATTTAAGAAATCATGTTTATAAGATCAATAACAAATACTGTTATAACAAATACAATTAATCAAATAGCCACATTTCAAGCAATCCAGGACCGATTAAATATTCCTTACATGGGGTTCGATGAGAGAGAACGAACGTACGAATACAATATTTATCTAGCAACGAACCACCCGCCATATTTACAGGCTATAAAGCAAACACAAAATGGCGTATAGGGGAGGTATCGGTAGCCGAGCTGCGGAAGGAGTTTCCTCCAATAAAGCCATAACTGATACAAAGGACCCTCAAAGAAGTCCTTATAAAATATCCTGGACGAGCTTATTTAATGATGGCTAAGCTCAAAGCTATCCAGACAATCAATAGGTCTCAAGAAATTGCTCGGCATCGGCTACAAAGGACCAACTCTCTTCTCTTATATATTTTTATTTCCCTCCAGCGGACCTTCCTTTAATAAGGTATTGTTGTAAATAATGTTTTTCTTCCGTTTAGTGATATTAATAAAATCGTGTGATATTAATTTTAAATTCGTTTAAATGTCTACTATATATATTTTTTGTTAATTGTTTTAATTTTTAAATATTTGAATTTTGAAGAGAAAAGATTTGCCCCGGCCGGGATTCGAACCCGGATTGCCTTTCTCTCCGTGACAGTGCTCTACCAATTGAGCTACGAAGTCGCCTCCCAGCCGAGACAAATCCGTTCTCTTATCTGATCCCATGTCCCCGTGTTCTCACAATTTCTGCGATGTATACACGAGAATGAATATTCTTTGAACATTACTTTAATTTTAGGATCTTTTTGATTTACGTCATATTAATATTTATAATTTCTTGTTAATTGTTTTAATTTTTAAATATTTATATTTTGAGGAGAAAAGATGGTACTTGTGTCTTAACGCAGCCCTGGTTACTTTTCCCTGCTTGTTCGCATGCGCGAGCAGTTACATTTTGTAACGGTTACATTTATAAAAGTTACCTTCTATTTATTGGGGTTGAAAAATGATGAACAATTACAAATCAAAAGAATTTATTGACAAATGGAAAATAATAATAATAAATTATGAACAATTAAGAAATAAAAGTAATGAAAAATCGCAATAATGAAAAATTATGTACAAAAAAATAATTTCAAACAATTAAGAATTAAGAAATAAAAGTAATGAAAAATTATGTAAAAAAAAATTGAAAAATGTAGTATATGATGAACAATTAATTAAAGAAGAATGAACAATTACAAAATACAAATAATAAAAATTTAATCGCATTTAGGTGGAAAATGCGTCGAAATAGACTTCAATATAGATTCAAAACAGTCTGTATTCGGTTTTGACTGATGCTGTCGCCATACGAACTCGCATAAATATAATTCATTTCCAAAAAAACCTTTCACCACAATACAATTTCATTTGATGGGAATTGCTACATTTTCTTTGTTTTGGTAAAATATAACGCTCCTGCAAAAAATGTATAGCTTGTTCTTCTGTCGAAGGCAAATCCCAAATACGCATCATTTTACACTAATTAAATAACTAACTAAAATAATAACAACGAAAAATCTATAACAAAGAATAAAGAACAAATAACGAACAATAAACAACAAATGAATGAATGAATGAATAAAGCCTTTATTACAAAAAATTAACAGGAATTATTAAAATAAAACCCCCCAGTCCCAATAATATAGCCCCCCAGTAGGAATTGGTCTCCAGGGAAGTTAGACCATCACTCCCTAAGGTAACTTTTAGAAATGTAACCGTTACAAAATGTAACTGCTCGCGCATGCGAACAAGCAGGGAAAAGTAACCAGGGCTGCGTTAAGACTCAAGTACCGAAAAGATTTGCCCCGGCGGGGATTCGAACCTGTTTTCGTCCTTAACAGCACTCTACTAAAGCTACCAGAATCGCCTCCTAGCCGAGACAAATCTCTGTTAGAGTGCTGTCACGGAGAGACAGACGAAATACTACGAAAATACGTCTACTGTATATAGTTTGTACAGAAAAATATTTTAAAGTTCTAAAAAATTGGTAAGCTGGAAAAAATATTGTACTTTGTTACATGAAGCAAAAATTCCAAAATATGATATTAGGCCAAGTGTTTATTCTAAATCTTAATGATGTATGCCGTTAGAAATATGATGAGAAAAAAAAAATATGAATCGGGCGGTAAATATGCTCACTGGATACTTTTTTGGGGGGGTAGTAAAACCCATTTTTGGTTACTACTATAACCTATGGAAAGTCTGGAGTCAGAACATGGTAGAGACTGTACTGTTGCTTGAGTTCATGCTTTCCTCATTCTCTCAAACCTTGTTCTTCTGAGATAATGTTGGTTCATGCATTCGTAGCATATACATGGGTTTGTCTTGGGATATTACATTTTCATCGTTAATAATTTTCTGTGTTGTTATTTTCTACTGTACACCGTATCCCACAGATTTTCATTGATGTAGGTTTCTTTTTTTTGTGCGTGGGGCCTGATAATACTTGAATTGAATTGCTTACTTTCCAATATTTTAAAAACTTAAGGCTTTGTTTCACCTACTATCTACATCTAGTCTTCAAGAAGTTTACAAGTATCCCGTTTTTATTCTTTGTGCTCATTTTTATAGGTAATAAAAGTTGTATTTTATAGGTCAAATATATAAAATCAGATAAGATAAAATGTTAAATTCAAAATGTATTAATCCTGATAGGGAATGAATCTAAAAGAGGGAGGATGTATTGATAAAATCAATAAGAAGAACTCTCCGGAGAATGTTTTCTTTTCATCTGCATCATCCTTCCACTTCGCATCATCCTTCCATTTTCTAGATATTTTGCTCACGTCAATCTCTGTCAATCTTCTCCTCCAAGGAAAGGATGTCTTCACATGTCACTTTCAGATTTCCTCTTCGCAACATCCCCAGGGCTCTGGCATATTCTATTCAGACGGTATGTTCGTAATTATCGTTCCAACACTATATTTTGTACAATCCGCCCGTGTCATGCCCCCCCCCCCCCCCGTATTATGAAGCACAAATAACTAAATAAATATTTAATAAATATTTGTCGATGTCTCAAGTTTTTTCTACACTGGAAATTTTGATGTTTTTAGTTTTATATTTTAATTTAAATATAGTCTTATTGACAGTCACATTTAATTTACTTATTATTTTGTATTTATAGGTAAGTATAATAATTTTATTTATAATAACACTGATGCCTGTAGAACAGATCCGGTACTTAGGGTTGCATCTCGACAAACGATTATCTTGGAATCCTCATACAAGACTGAAAAGACAAGAAACCGCTCGACGTTTGAGGCTACTTCAACACTTACTAGACAAACGCTCTAGGCTCCTAATTAATTACAAAAGACTTATCATACGACCTATTTGGACTTACACAGTTGTGCTTTGGGGCTCCACAAAGCCATCGATTTCCTCTCGTACCCAATCTCTACATCCAAAATCCTTCCAAAAATCTTCAATGCTCCTTATTTTGTTAAGAATGAAGTCATCCATAATGATTTTATTCTTAATGCCCCATGTTTAATGTCTCATTTGTTGCTGATATGGCCCGAACCCGCTATGTATCCTTTCATAACAAACTTCATTACCACTCAAACCCTCTAGTTTTAAACCTAGCTTCCTCTTCAATTCCCGATAATCCTCCAAGGCGTCTGAAAAGAAGATGGCCACGTGACCATCTTAGTTGAACTTGTGATTTGAGTACTACCAGTGAGTACATTCATTCTCCACTTGTCATTATCTGATGTCATTATGTATCACTTAGCCTATTTACTTGTTGTATTATTGTAATACAGTTGTAAATATCAATAAATAAATTTTTTAAAAATTATAGCTTCTAAAAAGCGGGTACCGTTAATTAAGGGGTGGCTAGGAACAAATCACCTCCCTGTACAACCATTGTTCTTGAAACAGTACAGTTTCTTCTATGTACTGAACCCTTCATGAGTTGTAGTTATGTAGGTTTTTTTTTATTGACTCAAGTACCTGAAATTTATAAACAATGACAATAAGTGATCAGTAGCGTCCCTGTGATTAAAATATAATTCGTTCATATTTGTACTAACATCTAATATTTTATTTTAGAATCTTAAAGATACAAGACTAAGTATGGTTAGGTCGTAATCGCGTTCATATTGCGTGCTATGATTGATATCACTTCATCCATCTTGAGAGTTGTCAGCAATTTGCAGGGAAACAAACAATATCTCACATTGTTTTGAAACGCTTCCGGTAATAAAAGTAAAATCTTATCATTATTTAATAAAAATATATTTTTTATGCTAATTATATTATAGCACACAGCGAAAAACCTTCACCGCTACGAGCCATGAAGGTTACTGGCCACAGTAAATGTTGTAGTGTTGTAGCTGTTTGTTGTAGTGGCATCTAGTCATCTGGTCCATTAATTGTTTTATTATTAATTTTCATTTGATTTTAATAATTTGATATTTATGTAATGTTTTTTATTACCTTTACCCAACTCCGGGGTACTTCGGATCAATCATAAATGCTTATTCCTTTATTCTCCGCCTAGTATTATTCAATCCTCCTCTGATTGTCCGCTTCGTTCTCTCCATAAACCTCATCCTCTATTGGCTCGGGTCTTGCTTTTGGTAGTTCCATCTTAAAACCTATCCTTCGCCCTTCCATCTCTATCGTATAACTCCGAATTCCTTTCTTTTCATTAATGATATTTCTTCTGTTGCTTTTAAGAGTATGTATTATGTACTACTTTACAGATATATACTGCGCAAAAATGAACAAGGGTATTGCTAATTTCGTAGTATACAGGATGTCCCATTTCAAGTGGATCAAATGTTTTTAACTTATAAACGAAACAAAATTCAGAAAAACGATTCAGGTAAAAGTTGTTGTTATTCAGGCCTAGTTTGAAGAAATAAAAAAACATTTTTTGTTTTTCACTTTAAATGTTCAATATCGACTTTCAAAAAATGTAGTTTCCTCTTGACCCCCATTTATTTTTATTTTTCTGAAATGTACAATCCAAAAAATGGAAAAAATGTATGTAACATTTGACAAAGCATTCAAAGTTGACTACTTTAGTATACCTCATTTACGAGGAAACGTAATGTAGCATTAAGTTATTTTATTTAAGAGTTCTTAGTCGAAATAATTTACTAATCAAGGTATTTTGAATCTTTCAGAAAATGTCTGGACATTTAAAAACCTTCTGTGAAGACAGCATACTGAAGTAGTGAGCTTCAGATACTTCTACTTGACCAATGAAAGATAGAAAAAATATTACATACATTTTTTCCATGTTTTGTATTGGACATTACAGAAAAATATAAGACTATAGTCTATAATATAGACTATAAACTTTTACCTGAATCGTTTTTATGAATTTTGATTTGTTTAAAAGTTAAAAACGTTTGATCCACATGAAATGGGACACCCTATATACATAACCTAGCATTTATATTATTATAAATTTAATAATTACAATAATATTTAATGTTGTATAATTTCTAATAAATATTAATGTTTTTATTATAAAAGTAATATTAAAATACTAGGCAAAGTAAATACAACAGAATTAGTCGTATCGCTATTCATTTTTGCTCATTTTATTTGTATGAAGTACCTGCTACCTTTTGGGTACTTCAGTACACACTTTACTCAGCTACTGATCTCACGAATTCGAATTGTAACAGATAATTTATTTATTCTGATATCAACCATACGGCTCAAGGGGACTCCACTGGAGCTCACTCTGCTTCTGTGAACTGAGTACACTTAATGAGTGAGAGCCCGAGTATTGAGTATGATCTCGGTCAAATCATATCGGAGCTGTTCGATTAGAAACAGAACAGTCTCTACCATGTACTGAACCAAAGTCCCTAATGGATTGTAGTGGTACTGGTATTTTTATTTAGTGAATATGGATTGGTTGCACACTTATCTGTATTTTCAGGTGTAGTATTCCTTTTTTAAATTTTGTAGACTTCACTTATATATATATGGTACTAGTATGTTTAAGGGCCTACTGACATCAGCCCGCTCAGGTGTCACTTACCTCAACTATTTGGACCTTGTCAGGTTATGCATGAATTTTAAATAGGCATTGCCTTTCATTATGATACAACAGATTTATAGGAAATGAAATAAATGAGAAACATGTAGACAAAATTAAACTAGAAATAATAAAACATTTATTACAAGCAATATTTTAAAAACATTTAAAAATTAAAAAAATTATCATATTTTAGTTACAAATTGTTATTTAATGTTTAAAATAGAAATATTTAAAATATGATGTTATGATAAACAATGAAATATTTATTCCAAACAATGGTCATTAAAGAAAACAATATCTTCAAAAATTGCATCAAAAGGGTCTCTTCCCTCTAACTTCGTTATATAAAATGGGCAATAGTCTCCAAAAGTAATGTACTATTCCTCAACCACGTATTTAATCGAATACCCAGGGTCTTGTTGCATCCTTTTTTCTGGCATCTCCATCTAATTTTATTCCCCACTTGCAGTTTCATATCATGTCCATTTCCACAACGCATTTTCTGCGGAATGACATTCCGCTTCAGAAGGAACCTAACAGCTGATTTTTCATCGTTCACCGTGCGAAAAATCTTCTTCAAATTCCAAGTCATATTTGAAGAAAATAATCAAAAACACATTCACGTTCAACTTGACATAAACAATAGAAAGGTTACTATAACAGTAGGAGGTGGTTAAGAAAAGTGACACCTGAGCGCGCTGATGTCAGCAGGCCCTTAAACATACTAGTACCATACATATATATATATATATATATATATATATATATATATATATATATATATATATATACATATATATATATATATATACAGTACTATTTTTAATGATACATCATCATGTTAGTGTTGAGGAATCAGGAGGCCCTCACTGAAGGTAATATTGGCTAAATCACCTCCCTGAACAACGGTTGGCATAGAGATTGTGCATCATGCACCCATCATGCACTGAAACTTTCATTGCTGTGGTACAGTTTTTTTTACGTTGGGCTCCATCATCAAAGTCAAAAAAGTAATTTTGTCAGGCGTTCCTCAAGATAAAACAAGACATATGTTCGAAACAAACAAAAAAGAAGAAAGTGCGGAAAAGGATGAGAGAAAACAGGAAAGAAGATATTTTGCGGAGAAGGGTAAATTGAATAAAGGAGGAAAAGAGTTGATACGATTAGAGCGGGGAGGCGATTAGGCTCATCCTATTATATTCCAGGACCCTGTGCGGGGTGTCCTAGCACCTTGGGTCCTTCAGGATCGTCCTGGGATTTCTCTTGGTGGTTCCTCTGTCGGGGTAACGGAGGGGAAAAAATGGCGCAAAGATTTATCAGGGATTTTAGATGGATTTGTCAACAAAAACCCATAACAATACCACTATATTTGCATATTAATTTTATTTACTACAATATTCACTGTAACAAACAGAAAAAAAACCTATACCATTGCAACCCATTGTCTTTTGTTCAGTAAATGGTAGAGCTGTATCGTTTCTAAAACATGTAATGGAGGGAGGTGATTGGTCCCTAAGTATCCATCCCAGCAGTTATTGACAGATTAAATAAATAATCTGCCTCAGCCGGATTTGAACCCGGGACCTTGGCACTGAGACTCTTTTACATGACAGTTATCAGAAACTATTTCTATACCTATTTCGAAATACGGAGTTGAGCTTTGGGGCTCTACTAAACAATCCAATTCGTCTCGTATCCAATCCTTACAATCCAAAATCCTTCGTAAAATCCTCAATGCTCCTTATTATGTCACAAATAAACTCATCAACCATGATCTCAATATCCCTTATGTTGCTGATTTGGACCAAACTAGATACCTATCCTTCCATGACAAGCTCCATACACACTTGAATCCGCTAGTCTCTCAACTTGCTTCCCATACTATTCCTGATAACCCTCCGAGGCGTCTGAAAAGAAGATGGCCTCGAGACCTTCTACTATAGAACTTTATTGCAGTGCTACCGATGGGTAGTTTCTCCAGAAGTGTTTTTTTTATGTCATTTGTTCATATTAGCACATTTACCTGTTTTAATATTATTATAGTTGTAAATATCAATAAGTTAAATTAAAAAAATATATATATGTGTGAAATCACTTTGACGTGGCATTTATGGTAAGTCGTGTTAATGGAAAAATTTAAAATAGACTTATATCTTCCTTAGATAACTCGTGAACTTATATACTGGATACTTTTGTCGGACTTACATATTTACTACATAACAAAAAGTTGTAACTACATCCGTTGCTAGGTAACGCCGATAAAATATTACTTCCCTAAAAACTTTTTTTTATAACATATAACTTAAAACATTTTTTGTTTAATCGAAAGATTATTAAATTATTAAATCGTTGCCATAAGTTATTTATGAATATTAAACTTTGCTAACTCTAATGTTTTTTGGTTTAGATCAACCTTTATTTTTTCACACAAATATTAAGTTATATTAGTGTTGCTAAAATTTACCTTGGTATTTGTATAAAACGGCATCTGATAAGTGTTTAAAAATCCATTTTATGTCCTATTTTACTCACAATATTTTTTTTTATTCTCAGCAATAACAATATTTTACAATTCTACTAAAACATTCAATGACATAATTTATGGTTTCATAAAATGTGAAATGTAAAATTGCACTGCTATTTTTGTAGTTGAATGAACCAATAAATTTGAAACATACAATTGTATATTGTTCAGCCCCACTACAATAAGTGGTTAAATCAGATTTTGTCCAGAGAGAGTTAACAGCTTTCAGATAACCTGGATCGTACCATTTTCGTGGTTTTTGGCTTGAAATGGAGTTGAAATATAAGCAATAACTCCTTTTCAAGCCAATGCCTTACTTAGCCCCTTATTCACTTCGAAAATAACTCGATCCCGCTTACTTAAGTACAAGATAGTCATTTTAGAAAAAAATATACTTAACCATTTGTTGACCGGGGCTGTAGACATGTTCTTCATAGACATATAGTTTAATTAAATGAATTTTTACTAAACATATCGTTTTCATCGACTGGTCTTAATTTTGCATTTTTGAGGTCCTTTCGAATTTCATCTAGCCTGGGTGTGGAATTCTTAAGTGAAGTTTTATAATCTACTAGCTTTTGCCCACGGCTTCGCTCGCGTGGAATTTGGTCTGCCACATAGTTTCGTGAAAGATCATTTTAAATAAATAACTTTTTTTTAACTATTAAGTTGCTCAAACATCCAAAATTTCAGATGTTTAACTTCAAAACTGACGGATTCTATACAATCATTGAACCCCTATTATATTAAAGGGGAAATCCTTGGGGGTGGAATTATCCAAATTTTGCCCCTGACAACCATAAATCCGCGCTTGCTATAGCCTATGTGTTATTCTGATGTATAACCTATATTACTGTAAAGGTTCATCCAAATCCGTTCAGTAGTTTTTGCGTGAAAGAGAGACAAACATACAAACTTTCATATTTATAATATTAGTAAGATTAGTAGGATATCAAAACAAATAGTTTCACTCATGTTATTTCTGTTATTTTAACAACTATTATCATGTGATTTGCCTTTAATTATGTACTGTAATGGATTCTCCACAGTACCTAAAAAATACCGGGGAGAGGGACAAGCCCATGTTCACCCCCCCCTAAATCCGCGCTTGTTATAGCCTATGTGTTATTCTAATGTATAACCTATATTACTGTAAAGTTTCATCCAAATCCGTTCAGTAGTTTTTGCGTGAAAGAGAGACAAACATACAAACTTTCAGAATTATAATATTAGTAAGATTATTCTTTTCGTCAATCGATTTTGTGGTAGACCAAAGAACTTCGCCTTTTCCTGATATAAATTTCGATGTTTGCAAACTTTTCTGTTGTTTTAATTGTTTGTAGCCTAAAACCCTCTTGGATTCGTCTTCCTCCTAGAATTATCCTGGTGATCTTTCTCCCTTATTTTTTTATTTCTTCATGTTTTTGTTTACTTGGTTCATTTCAGGGTTAATGTTTCACTTGCCTAGAGGATTGTCTGTTTAATGACAGTATTGCCCCTCATGATATTAATTTATATATTATATATATTTATATATTCCCATTCCCAGGTATATATATATATATATATATATATATATATATATATATATATATATATATATATATATATACACCTATCTATGAGTGCACAAAATAGATAATATTATAGGTATTGTCCAAATTGCCCAAGCATATCTGATCCACGATGTACATTGCCAATGAACGGTACACACATAATCGATAAATCGCAGACCAAAGAGGAATAAAGACAGGGACGTAGGAAGCACAAAAGAGCCCCCCAAACATAAAATATTCGGGGACAGGGGACAAGGGCCGTATATCAGCGGACTGCCGCTGCTACAATTAGGGCGCTAGTGTCGTGCTCCCATCGCTAATTGTACGTCCTACACACTCACACAGTCGGATGAAATTAGTTCTCTTGTTCGTAGTGGTCAATCCCTGTAGCCCCCTCCCCCAAACAATCTAACTTCTACGGTTTCGTTTTGTCACCGCCATATTCGGTAGCTTTGTTCCCACAGCTGATATGGCGACTTTATGCCAGGCCAATTTAAGGAACAGTACAGAAGTGGAACGGTTTGTTCTTAGAAGTTACAGGTTACTGGTTACTTATAGTCACTGGATTATCATGAATAGATATCCTTCAGATTATTATGAAGTCCTTCAGATTATTATGAAGTCCTTCAGATATTCAGGTTGAGTCAAAAAACTGCACTACTACAACCCATAGGATTCAGTACATGGTAGAGACGTGATGTTGCTAGGACAACGGATGCATAGGGTGGTAAATTGTCCGAGCTCTGACGTATGAGGGGTAGGCCGAGACGTAGGTGGGATGATTGAGTTAAGAGTGATCATATATTATATTAATGATGAAAACTTAGGATAGCTCATTGTGTTGTCTGCTGAGTTACTTTGCTCAATATCTCGGGTTCCAGAACTGGAAATCTTCAGTATTAAATCAGAAGATTACTCTCATAAATTGCCACGACCAATATTTCCAATCAATTCATCACTTATTTCTTCTGGTTTCGACAAAATTCATTCAAAATCAAATTCTTCGCAGAAGTTTCGGTGATCATACTGATAGCTTCATTCGGGGCTTGATCTGAGACTGAGTTAATAGAGTTATTAGAGTTGAAATTGTGCCCTGAGGAAGCAAACAATGTGGCCAGCTAAACGTCGGCAAAGAACTTGTCGAAACCAAAAGAAATACGTGATTAATGGATTAAATAGAACATTATTAAATTCAGTTATATCTTACTAATATTATAAATGTGAAAGTTTGTATGTTTGTCTCTCTTTCACGCAAAAACTACTGAACGGATTTGGATGAAACTTTACAGTAATATATGTTTTACATCAGAATAACACATGGGCTATAGCAAGCGCGGATTTAGGGGGGGGGCGCACGGGGGCAGGTGCCCCCTCCCGACAGTTTTATAGGAATTGTGGAGAATCCATTATAGTACATAAATAAAGGCAAATCAGGAAATAAGCATCTTGAAATTTGCAGATTTAATTATTTAAATAATTAAATTATTTATTATTTTAAATTATTGTTTGTATGATTTAAGAAAGAAGTTTGGATAATTCCACTCTTATTATAATAAGGGGTTCAAAGATTGTATGGAATCCGTCAGTTTTGAAGTTAGACATCTGAAATTTTATACGAGTAACCTATAGTGAAAAAAATTAAATTGTTTAAATAATTAAATTATTTATTATTTTAAATTATTGTTAAAAAGCACTGTCAAGAAACTTTATGCGGTAGTCCAAATTCTATGCGAGCGAAGCCGCGGGCAAAAGCTAGTAAAAAATATAATTTAAAAAACATTTAGACATAATTCCCGTTCTATTTATATTTTAGTATAAAATCACTATAGGATATATTCTTCCCTGTTTTCCCTCTTTTTCTTCCCATTTTTCCCCCATTCCCTCCTCAGATCCTCGAACCCTTCGAAAATGAGGAATAATAAATTAAGACCGAGAAGTCATTAAAGACAGATGGAGACCTCAAGGCTTGGATATTGCCTCGTCTTCCCCCCGAGGAATATTTATCAGTGATTTAATCCTCAGCTGGACTGATTGAAAATTATCCAATAACAGCATTGATTGTATCCTTTGCGAGTCCCATCGTCCAATAATAACGTTTTTAATACTACTTAGTATCGCGATATTACTTGATAGATAACTACTAATAATAATCATTTATTATATTTTATTATACCTATTTATTATTTTTAATAAACTTTAGACATTACTGGTCTTGGGTTTGGGACATGGTAGAGACTGTATCCTTAGACAATGGTTGTGCAGGGAGATGATTAGTCCGATATCGCTCTAAACCTTCAGGTTTTTCTCCCAATTAAGAGTGCCCATTGAGGCACAGAAGGGTCTGCAGATCCCACAGACTCCTATGGTTATTAACAGATAAATAATATATCTTTCCATAGCCAGTTTTTAATCCAGGACTTTCAGCACAGCAACTCAGCCACCAAGTCACCACACCCACTATTAGCCCTTAAGATGGCCTACATCGTAGGCCGAAACGTTGGCACAATTAAAAAATAAGTTCTGCTTATTTTGTGTTTTCTTTGACTGCACCCCCTCACCAATTCAATCCATCATTAGAATTTTCCAGACAATTATTTTGCACTCTAACGTAGATGTTAATGAAACGATATACATTTCCCATAATTACGTTCTATTTTTTCTAACTAAGCTCATAATAACTTGTATTTTTGGCACTAGTATTGGTATTGACTGATTTGATCTTCAAAAATATATAAAATTATAATTTTTTATAATTATTGGTCATTTTTTTGAGTTTTAAATATTTTTATTTTTTAAAGAGAAAAGATAGGCCCTCGGCCGGGATTTGAACCCGGAACCTGTGTCTCACCGTGACATCGCTCTACCAGTTGAGCTACCCAAGGCCGCCTGCCAGCTGAGGACAATATTTTCTCTCATACGAACCCATGTTCTCAAGCTCTCGTGTTCTCGACGCCTATCTTTTCTCTTTAAAAATAAAAATATTTAAAACTCAAAAGAATTATCAATAATTATAAAAAATTATAAATTGTAATTTGACGTAAGTCAATAAGATCCTAAAATTAAATTAGTGTTCAAAGAACTTCGTTTTAGTGTATTCATCGCAAAAATGGCGAGAGCACGAGGACATGGGATCTATGAGAGAAAAGATTTGTCCTCTGCCGGCAGGCGGCCTTGGATAGCTCAATTGGTAGGGCGAGGTCACGGTGAGACAAAGGTTCCGGGTTCAAATCCCGGCCGAGGGCCTATCTTTTCTTTTTAAAAAATAAAGATATAAAATTATACTTTAAGCATGCGCCTACATTATAAACCCTGAAAAAACCTGTAACCACTACGACCTGTAAACGAGTCTGGGGTTCAGTACATGGTAGTGACTGTTTCATGGACAACGGTTCTGCAAGGATTGTGACTTGCCCTAGGTCACACACAAACTTTTTTTTTGTAATATTATATAGAGGCTGTGTGAGCCCCAGTAGGGTCCTAGATCCTATATGATCCATCTCCCGCCGCAAACATACAAAATAAAAGTCTTGCCTGCAGCGGGATTGGAACCATGATTTCCGGTATGGCAACTCAGTGCTCTACCACTGAGCCACTCCACTTCCCTTACATGATAAAAAAGAAAAAAAATATTCTCATTCATAAAATTATTAAGTTTTGATAAAAGGAAGTTATGCTTACCTTGTGTAGTGAAGAGAGTTAATAGTGTCCTATTCACGGTTTCCGTTCATCACCAATCAATTCTTCCGACGTGTCAACAAGCGAGAATTGCCCACTTCAGTTCCCCGCAGGACGTCAATGATCCTCTTGTCGCCCGATCTAGATATCGTCCTCCGAGTGTCGGCCAAACCTCGGAGTCAATAGGGTGCAGCCTAATTAGCCGGGTGCACTCAGCCACAATGGGGCTGCTCAGCCGAGCGTGTACACACCCCCGGATAAGTAGCAATTAACGACTCGTTCGAAGTCAACGGAGCGAGCACGATGGGGGTCGTGAGTCACGGAAATCGATTCCTGACTCATTTTAGGTCGATTATTGGGGAAGGTCGCGGGTCGTGGTCCCCGATGTATTAAATGACTCTGTTTCCCAGTCGATATGGCACTGGGGCAATACCCCCTCCCGTCCAGTGCCCTGTCTGGGGTGTGTGTGTACTTATATATATATATATATATATATATATATATATATATATACATATATATATATATATATATATATATATATATATATCTATTTATATATTATATTATAAATATATTAATGCCTATATTAAATTTTGAGTGTTGAAATCAGTTATAATAAAAATAATGGTGTTTGGATATTCCAACGTAAGGATAAAAATATAATTTCTTATTATTATAATTAATAACTTCTAGTACCTCTCATATCGCCGGAAGTACTTTCTAGCCTCTTTCCTTACCAAGTTATCCAATCCCGCCGACCATCGTATATTTCTGACCTCCTTAAATTCAAACCTCGGTCCACTCCCATAACACCCGAGACCCCTATATACTGCATATACCCACCGAACAACTGCTTTTGATAGAGCTTTCCTTATCCGATCCTCATCCCCTTGGAACTCTATTCCTCCTTTCATTCGTCGTTCAATCTTTGAACCTTCAAATACCGCATATTCAGCAGCTCGACCTCTCCACTGTCCGATTCCCATCCTCTGCAGATCGCTCTCCACATCATCCAGCCATTGTTGGGCATTCCTCTTCTTCTTTTGCGTCTTAGTTTGCCATATAATAGTTTCTTCGGGTACCTATCTTCTTCCATTCTTTCTACGTGCCAAAGCCATCTTATACGGGATGATTTGACATAGGTGACTAGGTCTGGTTCATTGTATAGTTCCCGAAGCTCTCTATTATTTCTTGACCTCCATTGGCCTACGTTACATACTGGTCCAAATATCTGCCGAAGTACCTTCCTCTCCCAGATCTCCAGCATCTTCTCGCATTCCTGGGCCAGGACCCACGTTTCAATGCTTTTCGCAACAGCATATATACATATTTAAATTGACTGCTCTCATTTTAATTTAATTGTATTAATTAATTTAATTTAATTACAATATGCGCTAAGACATAATAGCTTATATATTAATTCTTGTATTTTTTTTCTAATGGGACTTGTCCCGGAATAAGTAAATAATTTATTGTTGTTATTATTATTATAAAATATTGATGTAATTTTTAAATATCTATTTGCCGGATTTATAACCCTCACTGATACCAGTACCAGTAGCAGTATATAAATATGCATAGGGATGTCAATTTTAATAAAATTACAATGCAAATAATCGGCAGGATCGTTCTTATTACCCGCATGATATAATACATTTAGAGAAGTCATTGCATTAATAATAGAATGTAAATTTTTATTACCTCTCTTCAATAGGCCCGCGTGTTTCCGGGTTGCCATATATCTATTTAATGGCTTCATCGCCTCTATCTATTTGGTTGATGTCTCAATAGCCAGGTCTATTATTACAATCAGCTCAGCAGCACAGCGTTCTATAAATTGAGGTATCCCGTTCCTAAGTCTCTAAAGTACTTCAATGTAAATAAGCACTCAATGTTTTGTTGAGTTCGTCAAAAAAGACACAGAAAATGGTGTAATTTATTTTAAAATTTTATGTAATCACGGACCACAATACTTCATGTTTTCATAAAAGAAAGAAAAACACATTGACATTTTCAATCGCAAATAATTTCTTGTTTTATGCATCAAAAACCATTTCAGACATAAGTATACAATTAAAAAGTCAGAATTTTCTGTAAAAAAACAATTACATTAATAAAATTATTAAAAAATACAGATTTAATTATTTGTGATTGAAAATGACACTGTAGTCGAACGTTTCAAGAATTAATAAATGAAGAATTTATTTGTAATGGATAATGGTTTTTCTTTCTTTTATGAAAACCGGGAAAATCTATTGAACCACTTCAGCTTTGTATAAAAAAAAACAAAAATAAAAAAAAACAGTACCACTACAACCCATGAAGGGTCTGGGGTTCAGTACATGGTAGAGACTGTACTGTTTCATGGACAACGGTTCTGTAAGGAGGTGACTTGTCCTAGATCACGCTCAACCGCCATATTTTTACCCCTTATTTTGGGTACCCTATTTTTATAATATTTTATAGAGGCTGGGTGAGTCCCAGGAGATCCCATATGATCCATCTCAGGCCGCAAACAGACTAAATAAAAGTAACTGCCTGCAGCGGGATTTGAACCAGGATTTCCGGGCATGGCAACTCAGTGCTCTACCACTGAGCCACTCCGCTCCCTCAGCTTTGAATACTGTATGTATATTAACAGAAATATATAATTTTAAATATAGTTATTTCAATTGTACATTGCGTATAATAAGCCTGTTTAAGCTAGTATAGGTTATACATTATCTCGGCCAAATCACCTACCTTGTAGCAGTTGGCTTAAAAACAGTCTCTGCCGTGTACTGAATCGAACTCCTTTCATGGGTTGTAGTGGTACAGGTTTATTTCTTTAAGTTCATATTATTAGTATTTAAATAATTCGACACTTTTCTGACTTTCTATGTTTAACATTATTTTTTTCACCATTTTCAACTAGGCTTATTTATGTATATTGCAGTATTCCAATATCGTCTTATTTTAGGATGTCAATAGCCACAAGGAGATTCCGTCCACGGACGGTCAACTTCGAGGAAAGATGTATAGGTCTTCGTGCGCCTACTGACCCCGAGCAGCCATAATTCATGATCTAGATCGATTTTACTCTGTCCTTGATCCTGATTATACGTCGGTGGAAAGTACACAGGTGAATTGGACCCAAAGAGACTGGTTATGGAGCCATGGACAGCCCTCGTGGAAATCATGGCCACTTGAGGTTAAGTGATCCCTTCAGGCTGTCTGTTCTCCCGCTTTTTTTTGCCCTAATATCGAACAGCAAAGTTTAGTTAGTATTCACCTTCAGTATTTTAGAAACTTGAAGGTTTTGTTTTTTATTTAGTTTTCCAATTATATTTTAATAATTATTCTTTGTTTCTTTTTGTTCTTTTTTATTGATTAGATCAGTTTATAGATAATCAGATATATTTTTATAAAATAACTTAAACAAGAGCATCCATTTTAGGATTGACTCGACCCAGATTCCTGAATCCTGAGACTAAGCCATTGTGAATTGTAGAACAATGTTTTTGATTTAGATTTGTTACGTACTAATTCCTCGAGGGGGCGCTTTCAGTTGGTCAAAGGCCGTTGCCAGCTGGCTAGCCTCAAACAGGGCTCCCTTCAGCCCCAGTCCCTACAGCACAAATCTCTCTCTCTCTCTCTCTCTCTCTCTCTCTCTCTCTCTCTCTCTCTCTCTCTCTCTCTCTCTCTCTCTCTCTCTCTCTCTCTCTCTCTCTCTCTCTCTCTCTCTCTCTCTCTCTCTCTCTCTCTCTCTCTCTCTCTTATTCTCTCACTCACTCCCTCAACCCTCAACCCTTGTACAATTCTCTTGCAATTACAGTTGTCAGTCCGAGTTTACTAGAAATTTTGTATTTATAAGCCCTTATCAAAGCTTTTTTTCAACCCTATAAATTATGCTAAATGCATTTTCAAACCTACGTTTATCAACTGTACATATATCGATATGTAAAAAAACTTATGATTACTTCGACCACTTAATTTTTTATAACTATTTATATTAAATCTAGTAATGTGTGTCGAAATACTTCATGACATCCCTAGTACATTAATAAAAGGCTCTGAGGAAGCAGGAGTCTTGATGGCTTTAGTTTAAAAAAAAAGAAGCGTCTGAAGTATGGAAATAATCTATGCTTATTAAGATGGATGATTATAATGGATTGAATTGGGTCTGGGGGTGCTGTCATAGATAACACAAAATAAGCAAAGCTTACTTTAATGTGATAACGTTTCGGCCTAAGATGTAGGCCATCTTCAGGGCTACCTAAAGATGCCCTTGAGTCCGTAGGGTTTCACCTTATGACTCAAGTTCAGTCAAAACGGACTCCCATAGACCCCCCCCCTCCCGGTAATTATTCAAAATTATTTATACTATTTGAGCAATGAGTGGTACAATTAAATGAACAATTGTACAATTTACATAACGGGTGTTAGCCCGCCTTTAGTTGGGAAGAATGTGTCCTACAGGTATATATAAAATTTTATAATATCAGCTTATAGATTCTTTGCTTAGAGAATATCGATTGTGGAATTATCGATGCTAGGCAATTAGTCAAGGGGTACTACATAGCCCAAGATATTATCGTTGACAATGACAACCACAACGACGGGAGAGCTAACAACCATAGCACAGGAACAGCTGCCCCTACCTGGCCGCCTGCCAACCAATCCCTCACCGCGCCGCTGCTACCTGCTCTGTAATTAACCAGGTGAGATCTAGCCAACAGCTGTGTCCTCTCTGCCTAGCCAGCTAGGATATGGCACGTTATATCTTGAAAGATCGTTGGATTTATTAGTAACCTTCAACTGTGAGCCTCACGATTCACGTTTCATTTTAATATCCGATTTTGTAGAGCGTCATTTATCCGTACTAATGTTGTCGAGTATGGTTCAAATAATCAAAACTTTGGATAACCGAACTACGCTTTCAAAATAAGGGAAATGGTAAACGATTTTTTTTTTTTATAAAAAGTTTATTATTTTTTATAATTATTGCTCAGCTGTTTTGAATTTTAAATATTTTTGTTTTAAAGAGAAAAGATGTGCCCCCGGCAGGGATTCGAACCCGGAACCTCTGTCTGAGATCCGTCACGGAGAGACAGAGGTTCGAATTCTGACCGGGGGCATATCTTTTCTTTTTAAAATAAAAATATTTAAAAAGTTTATTACATTGTGTATTACTCATAATCAACAGTGTAACAGTTTTTATTAACAAAATGCCTGTATATTCATAATATATTCGTTTTCTGAAGTTTTGATTTTATTTCATAAGAGAAGAAGCTTCAAGCTACTTCAACATTTACTAGACAAACTCTAAGCTCCCAAATAATTACAAAAGACTCATATACATGACAAGCATTAGACCCATCTGGACTTACACAGTGGAGCTTTGGGGCTCCACTAAGCCATCGAATTCCTCTCGTATTCAATCCAAAATCCTTCGTAAAATCCTCAATGCTACGAACAAAGTAGTCCATAATGACCTTAATGCCCCGTTTGTTGCTGATTTTGCCCGAATCCGATATCTATAATTTCATGTCTAACTTTATTCCCACTCAAACCCACTAGTTTCAAACCTCGCAACCTCTTCAATTCCCGATATTCCTCCGAGGCTTCTGAAAAGAAGATGGCCCCGTGACCTTTGAAGTTGGACTTTTAGTTTGAGCACTACCACTGGTTAGCTCCTCTACTTGTCTTTATTCATGCTGATATACAATATATAATACAAGGATGGAGGTAGTTGGGGATGCAGTCAAATTAAACACCAAATAAGTGAATACTTATTTATCATTTTTGCCGACGTTTCGACCGTTTATAACCGTGTAACAGTTACACGGTTCCCGAGCAGCCGCTCCTTCTATTTGCCCTGAAGATGACCTACAGTGTAGGTCGAAACGTCGGCACACAATAAATAAGTATACACTTATTATGGTGTTTCAATTGACTGCACCCCCAACTATCTCTATCCTTACATTAGAAGTTCCAGTCAACTAATTTCTTCTCGAACAAATATATAACACAGTTGTAAATTTCATTGAATAAAAAAAAATTAATAAGTTTTGGGATCGAGAATCAAATATCCATTTCGTAATTTTTAATTCTGATTTTATTTTCACATTTTCTAATTCTAAAATTTTGTTTTTTCATTTTCCCTGTATTTTATCAATATCATCCAATTTTCTTCATATGCAAGAACACTTGTATTAATGATATCATTCTTTGATCATTTTCTAACAATTTGATCTATTCCCAATTCTTTTTTTTAGCCCTATTCTCTTTACACAGCTGATATATCTATCTGTAGCTTCGCTGATGATATAGCCTCTTTCGTCCAACGTAGATCCTAACATAGCCTCAACTGCTGCTCAAAATTGTCTATATGATTTATAGGGGGAGGGGTTCAAGTTTGATATGATATAGTAGTATTACTTTTTTTTATAATAGCGATTATCTAGTAATTGAATCAAACGCCGTTTTTAAGTATACGAAATTTGTAATCATTTCTTGGTATGTACTTAGTTTTTAAATAATTTATTAACATTTTTAGGTTTTTTATTATTTCAAAAAAAATGTATATATAATAAAAGTTGATGATCCGTTAAAAAAATGAAGGAATTACATAGAAATATGGCAGCCATCTAAGTTGCAGAGGACTTTGAGTCGATCAAAGTCCATGGAGAGGAGAGAGAAGATCCCTCGGGGGGGGGGGAGGAGGAGATAATGGCAGCCCCATTACGTCCTACCTTCTACGTCCTCTCTACGTCGGCCTACGGAATAATTACCCAGGCGAGTCCTCCTTACATCCTCCGAATATCTCACCTTAATTATCATACGTTACTTCACGTATTATGTATATTTACGCGTGTATAACTGCCAAGTGTCAAAATCTATTTTAGAGACTTCGTTATAAGTAAAGTTTTCCCTTGTAAAAATTGTAACTCTACACATGCAATATGATAGGGTACTATTTTTTTTGTAAAGAAGAAATTTGGCGGAGAACAAGTTATATCCAAGATAGGTTGTGGCGTGATCAATGCTACACAAAGGTGTTCAACTGAATTATAAGGCTTAGCGAACCCCAAGGTTCGATGCCGATTCCACCAATTACTGTTTAACTCACTTCCGTCCACACACGACCACCCAAACCCAAATCCGTCTGATCACACTTAACGCAATCCTCCCATCTACGACTCGGCTTAACCCTCAGACGCTTACTAGCCGATACAATGGAACACATCAAGAAAGTATGATTATTATTATATTAATTTATTTTATTGTTATATGATATAATTTTTTTAAAAATATTTTATTTGAAAAGAAAAGATATTCTTTTCAAATAAAATATTTAAAAAAATTATATCATATAACAATAAAATAAATTAATATAATTTTAATGACTTAAAGTCAATTAGATCCAAAAATAAAGTAATGTTAAATTAACATTCTCCCCGTGTATACATCGCAAATTGCGAGAACACGGAGATATAGGATTAGTGAAAAGAAGGGATTTGACTGACCGAGAAGCGAACCAGGGTGGCTGCGATGGTTAAGGCACCACGACGGAGAGGTGGGAGATCCGGGTTCTAGCCCCGGTCCTGGTCATATCTTTTCTTTTCAAATAAAATATTTAAAAAATTATATCATATAACAATTAAATAAATTATAATTATGATTATTATGGTTTGTCCAGATGTTTTTAATATTTCAATTCTCCAAATACATGGTGTTTTTAAATCGCTTATACAACGTAGGCGTTTCTACAGTAATTTTCATGTCCCCGTTAATAGGATGCTGTACTAATTATTTAGGTTTTAATTTTAAAAGCTTATTTCAATAGCCTCTGTGAATAAGTGGTTGAGCCGGATTTTCTCCAGAATGAGTTTCTTGTTCTTCACCCGAGTAGCACGGCCATTATTACATTTTTTATCTGTCGGAGCATCGTATCAATTTGTTGCGTCAAATATGTGGATTAGATATAAATCCAATATAATCTCTACACTACACGAACTATTTAATGTATTTTATTGTGTAATTATTATGACCATAAAAAAAAATATTTCTTTATATACGATTTATTATTTATTTTCACACGCATTCACTATTCGCGATAACCCGATTCGCGCATTCACTATTCGCGATAACCCGATTCGCGATACTCATTTAAATTCTTCTTCTTCTTTTAGTGGCGCGATAGATACTTAAAGCGATCCTTGGCCTGCTCAATCTCCAAGCTCCATCTGCTTCGGTCCTGCGCATGTATGGAACTTATTCTCAGTTTCTTGAGATCTCCCAGGACGCTATCCTTCCACCTGCCCCTGGGTCTCCCCCTACGCCTCACTCCATCAGGGCAGTTCTCGAACACTCTTCTAGCAGTTCTTTCTCCTCCCATTCTCATCAGGTGACCCAGCCACTTCATCCTCTGTAACCGGGCAAAAGAGGAGATCGTCATGTCATCATACCTATCATATAACTCTCTGGTTTTTCTTAAGCGCCATACACTGTTTTCCTGGACGGGCCCTACGATGTGTCTGAGGATACGCCTTTCGAATCTATCCACTAGATGTGCATCCTTCTTGTTTAGGGTCCATGTCTCGCAAGCATATGTCATTATTGGCCGAATCAGCAATTTATAGAGAGTGATCTTAGTTTTGAGGTTGACATTTTTGCTTTTCAGCAAACTGGTAATTGCAAAGTATGCCCTATTCCCAGCCAGTACTCTTCTTCTGATTTCTTCTGTTTCATCTAGTTTGTCGTTGATGACAGAGCCAAGGTATTGGAAGCTGTTCACTACCTCGAAGGTATGTGTTCCCATTACGTAGAGTTGCTGCCGGCGAATTTGCTGATTTTGCCTTCCTCTTCTCAGAACCATCAGTATCTAAATTATATGGTATAAAATGTTATAATAATATGCATGCAAAACTTAAGGAAACTTAAGTATATAAGTTGATGAGGAGTAATACTGTACTCGACAAAATAGCTTTCCAAATACAGTATTGTACGTTATCAATTTTTTAGAAGATAACATAGGTAACAGTAAGTTATTCTTAAAAACCAGATATATGCTCTCTAGAACTTTTTTGTAGGTCTACAAAAGAAGAATATTCCACCATGCATTGTTTCGTTAAATCTCAAAGGGATTAGGCAGCATCTTCGATGAAACCTCCCTGGAGGTTATACTTTCCTACACTTCAAACAACTATTGCTATATTCCAACACATTTACACAAAACCTCGACAAATTATATACCTAAACCTTCCTGGTGAATCACTCTATCTATTGGTGAAAATCGCATGAAAATCCGTGCAGTAGTTATCGAGTTTATCGCGAACATACGCGGCTGAGGACTTTGTTTTATAATATTTATAGAAAATGCCAATGCTTTTAGAAATTCTAAGGTAGGGAATAATATGAAAATATCATCGTTTAAAAATATGTGTTCATAATTTGATCTAGAAACTTGCCTAATGTTAGCATTTGCTAATCCGAATAACAAACTACTAATTGAAATAGAGTGATATAGACAGCTGTTGTAAGGTCATCAAATATGCAATAAAAACTAAAAAAAATCAACAAGCGAGAGGAACTCAGATCCCATATTCCGTTGTAGGATCCTTTGTGAAGCTCACCTGCTTCGTTAGGCCACATCAAAGCCGCTTCCATTTTTTTTATATATTTGTATAAAAAATACTTTTTTCCCCGCCGGGTTTAGCGGCCTTTCCATATTTTGGACAATATATATTCTAATTGTCGACACTTTTTTTTGTGTTTTTTTTAGCGAAATTGAGTTATTAATACAATATTTGAGAAAAAATCGTTTTATTTTATATGCAGAAAAATATATATAATACATTTTGAACTGTATTCATTAAATTATCCTTGGGAATTGTTTTAGTTATTAAATAATTTGAACAAAAATAATAATATAGAACTTGCTCCAGGTTCTACACAACTAGCAAATCTAGACAATGACAAGCAAACATGACTCGTACAAGTAATGATAAAATTACCCCAGGTGGAGAATCCACTCACTCCAAATCCTAATATTATAAATGTGAAAGTTTGTATGTTTGTCTCTCTTTTACGCAAAAACTACTGAACGGATTTGGATGAAACTTTACAGTAATATAGGTTATACATCAGAATAACACATGGGCTGTAGCAAGCGCGACTTTAGGGGGGGGGCGCACGGGGGCAGGCGTCCCCCCCTCCCCGACAGTTTTATAGGAACTGTGGAGAATCCATTATAGTACATAATTAATGGAAAATGATCATAGTTGTTAAAATATCAGAAAGAACAAGAGTGAAACTATTTGTTTTGATATACTACTAATCTTACTAATATTATAAATGTGAAAGTTTTTATGTTTGTCTCTCTTTCACGCAAAAACTACTGAACGGATTTAGAAGAAACTTTACAGTAATATAGGTTATACATCATAGGCTACAGCAAGGGCAGATTTATGTGGGGGCACGGGGGCATGTGTCTACCCATTATAGTATATAATTAAAGGCAAATCAGGAACTTAGCATCTTGAAATTTGTAGATAGGTTCTTTGTATAATTTAAGAAAGAAATTTGGATAATTCCACCTTTATTATAATAAGGGTTTAAAGGTTGTATGGAATCCGTCAGTTTTGAAGTTAGACATCTGAAATTTTGTACGAGTAACCTATAGTGAAAAAAATTAAATTAGTTAAATAATTAAAATATTTATTATTTTAAATTATTGTTATAAAGCACTGTCAAGAAACTTCATGCGGTAGTCCAAATTCTATGCGAGCGAACCCGCGGGCAAAAGCTAATTGATAATAAAGAAGTCTTTATTTATTCTGGGACAAGTCCCTTTAGAATAAAAATACAGGTTTCCATACAGGCTATTATTATTAATTGAATTAATGAGAAAAAAATTCTGAATTACCAGAACCAAATCCAGTGATAGCACTTAAAAAAGAAAAAGAAAACAGAGTGCAAAAAATAAAAAATGACAGAATAAGATTACAATAATTATATTTTTTTGTTTCGAATCTCTATTTATTTATATTAAAAAAAATATTTACAACATATATATATATATATATATATATATATATATATATATATATATATACGGAAATAATTATAGTACTTTTTCTACCCGGAGGTATTTTAAGCAATACATAGTATGAGTCCGCTGAAGGCGGGTTCTCTAAACCGGCCAAGGCCGCTGATTCTATACATTTATAGCAGGGAGAGACCGCTTTAAGGGATTAGGTGATAGGAAGAAGAAGAAAGGGAGTAGAGGAAGGAAGAAAGGAAGAATACAATAACTCAATAATAATAGTGATAATAATAGTGGATTATAATTATAGTACTTTTTTCTACAATAATTATATAGAGAGAAACAACAGATAATTACATATGTATGCAAATTACAATGTCAAGTAGAAACAAACAAAGCAGAAAATGAAACAAAAATATGAACAATATCTACTAATGTATCTTATTTTTAAAAATTTCAAACTGGATGAGTGAAGCGTCATTAATATAAGTAAATATAAATAAAAATATCTCATTCATTTATCTGTTGTTTATTCTGAAATCTGGGTAAATATACACCAATTAGTGTACAAAGATGGGTTATACATTGTGTGGGATATTGGTTATAGATGGGACTCCTGCCTTAGCACCATGGAAACCACAGTTGGTAGTAACATTAGGTTAGGTTCCATGTATAGTTACTATATATGTGTATATATATATATATATATATATATATATATATATATATACATATATCGGTATCTACTTTTCTTGACTGGTTATATATAATTTTTACTTTTCCTTCTCGACGTTCAGTCTGTTCTTTGGGCTACCTTTTGACGACGTCTCGAGGCTATATTGTTCTCTTAATCATAAACAATTTATGTTAAGACCGTGGAAAAATTCCAACGAAAAGCCTTAAGTCTCCAAACTAAAATAGAAATAGAAATTATATGTCCAATATTTCGCCCATTCAGGCATCCTCAGGGTAGAAAGAGAATAACAGCAAAACAAAACATGAATAATGCACCCAAGAAACATCCCACCACCTCCAAGGCTCAAATGCAACTGATGAATCATAAGGAAGGTTACTCGACCCCAGCTGGTTAAGGTTAGATAAAAACAGCTGATAGATGCTTAACATTCATGTAAGGTCTCTTTTTTACTTTTCAATATAAAAAATTTATATTATCTCACCAATCAACGAAAATATCTGTTCTATACTATATGTTTTCGTAGATATTGTTCATCAGTTGTGATCAATAAAATGAGTAATGCAACGGCCATACCACGTTGAACACACCGGTTCCCGTCAGATCACCGAAGTTAAGCAACGTCGGGCGTGGTTAGCACTTGGATGGTTGACCGCCTGGGAAAAACAGGCGGTAACCATCTGGGGAAAAACCGCGTGATGTTGGCATCTAACTAAACAGTGCACTAAATAATAATACATAACTGGCTGTAGGAATGAATGAAAGAATCCAATGCCATAAAAAAAAAAAAAAAAAAAAAAAAAAAAAAAAGAGTTATGTTGCATTGTTATATTTTAGATATGTTTATTTATATATATATATATATATATATATATATATATATATATATATATATATATATATATATAAACAATTCTTCATAATGATACCCTGGCACAAGGAAAACAGTTAAAGAAATCATTTTTCTGTTGAAAATATTAAGGTCAAGAAGACAGTGACCTAGGAAGGCCTCATAACAGAATACTTTGACGTCGGACTAAAAGAAGTGGTAAGACATTTATCAGGAGTAATGAAGTAGAAATAGAGAGGATAAATTAGAGCGCTGTTTTTGCAGAAGAGTCCTTTTTTGAAGAAGACAGGCAGTGATAAGGGAAGTGATAAGGTCCTTCCAAAAGAGATTTATCATCCTCCTCGCTTTATAATCATCTTCAATGTCCTTTCTTTTTTATCCAGTCTTTTATTTTATTCTATTCTCTTTCCTATCTCCCCGGGTTAACAGGTTGTTACCCTACATTTTTTTTTATTCGGCATTCTTTTAGTCTTCAAGAAAGGGAACAATGTATGCTTGATAGAATTTTTTTTTTCTTTTAATTAATCTAATTTTTCTTCAATACTAATTGTGTGAACTAAAATGGATTGACACAAATAAATCATTTGTCCTGAACTTTAGCCGATCATATATATAAAAAAAGTACAAATTAACCAATTAAAATGTGTTTATAACCGTTAAAATAAAATTAACCTTTATTACACAAAAGGGCAAAATATAAAAAAGTAATAATAGGCCCTATTATAAAAAAATGATGGTTTTATTAATGTTACTTTATTGCCCTTCGCTCGCTGGCAGGCTTTTATTTAATCTGTTATCGGCCGGAGATGGATACTGAAGCATCCAGGATCCTCTTGGGGCTCACCCAGCCTCTATAAAATAAGGGGAGGGAATATGGCCGTTAAGCGTGATCTAGGACAAATCACCTACCTGCACAACCAGTTTTCCAAAAGCAGTTAAAGTTTTTGTTCTTATCAATCAAAGATATATTCTTGAGTGGTGATATTTTTTAAAGATTTTTTCTCCACGTTTCAATTCCTGCTTTTCAACTATGTGATTTGATGTTATTTCTATGGACATAAAAAAAAGGGAAGAAAAAACTGTACCTACACCTATGAAGGGACATGGATTCAGTACTTGGTAGAAACTGTACCGTTTCTAGGTCAACGGTTCTCCATGCAAGTGATCTGTTTCAGACCAACCATTTTCACCTCAATAAACGGTGTCCACAGTGTAGAGGCTGGGTGCGCCTCTTTAGATCCATCAAGGCCCATCTGTAGCTGGTAACATAAAATATTTTGGTATCAGTTCCGTAGGTTGTCGCTTCGTGTTAAATGACGGTAAGTTTTAAATTTTCATTCGTTTATTTTTTAAGTATTTTCGAAATTAATCCCGCTGCGGGCAAGACTTTTATTTAGTCTGTTTGCAGCTGGAAACGGATCATATAGGATCTAGGACCCTCCTGGGGCTCACCCAGCCTCTATAAAATTTTATAGAAATATTGTAGCCATAATAAGGGGGGAGGAGAATCTGGCGGTTGAGCGTGACCTAGAACCAATAACCTCCTTGCAGAACCGTTGTCCTTGAAACAGTACAGTCTCTGCTATGTACTGAATCCCATACTCGTATACGGATTGTAGTAGTACAAGAATATATTCTCGAAATTAAAAATGATCGCAAGTATGTAATTATGGGAAACTTATATATTTCGGGATTATTATATAAAGTATTGATCGTATGATATCATTGATTGTTGATGATATCATCATATATACTTCGAAATACTATTTTGTTTGTTCATTTAACGTCACTTTATGCTGCTATGGCTAATCGGACGATGCTACAGTGGGAGCTCCAAATTTAGCCTATCCAGGTTTAATTAGGATAGGGATTTTTAACGAGTACCTGACATCGTACAGGCTGAAAACGTTTATAAAACGTTTACTAGTTAAAACGTTTATTTCTTGATGAAATTCTTCTTACTCTTTTTTTCATATTAAAACGTACAATTATTTTTATTTTATAAATTATTAAAAAGGAAATGGATGAAAAGTTATAACTTACGACTTAACTTGGATGCGACAACCTGTGGAACTGATACCAGTGTTTTTCTATATCACTGCCGGATTTGAACCTTCGGTCTAAAAAAAGGTGATCAAAATGAACCAATTAAATGTGCATATCGTCGCGGTCAATTCAATACCGCCTAAGTACACTTCTGGCGATTTTATAGGAGAGAAAAAAAAACACGCCGACTGTAGACTTAGCAATTTATAATCTATTTTTTATTTATACAATTTAGGAATTATTACTATAAAGATTGAAGAAAAGTATAAAAAAATAATATTCTGCCGTGTTGCTGACCTTAATATGTCCGTTACCGTTACTGACTAATTTTCACCAAAAGTTGTAGAACTGTTGGTATTCTTTTGACAGCGGCGATTTATGGGTTAAATCACGATTTCTTTTAAGAACTGATATGAATTATATATTCAACCTTTGCTGACAGAAGTTAGTCATATATTGACAGTATTCTTTAGCCTGCAGTGATTTGAGTGAGAAATGAGCTAAGGGAATGGCAGCTAGCTGGCTGGAGACGGAACAGTCACAAGCTAGCTTCGTGGCTAGCTGCACGACAGCTAGTCGTCTACAGCCGTGAGCTAAGTACGCAGGGCTTTGTTGAACTTGGCAACACTCGAGTGACGATTTAATATTCCCATCACAACTCTACCTTCAACTAGTTCTATGTTAGCTAAATATTTCTCGAATAACTTCATCTGTGTTATTTATCAAACTTATGCAATGTTTATAATAGATTTATCTACAACTATTTCTCTGAAATATTAAGTTTTTTTTTTTATAAAGAATGAAATGGTTTACAGTTATATTTTATGAAGACCAAACAAGAATTTCTTGATTTATCACCAATGGTAATAGACAGTTGAAAATAATTTAATGAAATACAAAATTGGTATTAGTTCAATGTGTTCCTTATAAAAATCGGCTAGTTTACTTAGATATACTCTTTGTTTGTTTAATTTTACATCACTTTATGCTGTTATCAAGGCTTTTATTTAGTCTGTTAGCAGCCGGGGATGGATCATATGGGATCTAGGACCCTCCTGGGGCTCACCCAGCCTCTATAAAGTGGGTACCCAAAATAAGGGGGGATATCTGTTGAGCGTGATTTAGGACAAATTACCTCCCTACCCAACTGTAGTGAAACAGCACAGTCTCTACCATGTACTGAACCCCAGTTCACGGGTTATAGTGGTGCATGTTTTTTTTTTATGCTACTATCGCTTATAGATAGCTACAATGGGAGTCTTTGATTTTGTCTATCCAGGTTTAATTAGGACAGGCATCTTTAAAGGACAACTAATAATTTTTTACTCCTTAGGCCGCGTGCAGGACTTCGAACCCGCGGTCCAGTTGGTAGTTATGATAGTTGACCCCGCTTAGGATTTTATGCAAAAATCCGTAGAGCAAGATGGAGGTTTAGGTTTTTTCCTTAGTTAATTACAAATTTTGGGGAGCGGAGTGGCTCAGTGGTAGAGCACAGAGTTGCCATGCCGAAAATCCTGGTTCAAATCCCGCTACAGGGAGTAACTTTAATTTAGTCCGCTAGCAGCGGGAGATGAATCATATGGGATCTAGGACCCTCCTGGGGCTCACCCAGTCTCTATAAAATATTATAAGAATAGGGAACGCAAAATAAGGGGGGGGGGAACCTGGCGGTTGAGCGTGACCTAGGACAAATCACCTCCTTCCAGAACCGTTGTCCATGAAACAGTACGGTCTCTACCATGTACTGAACCCCAGACTCGTCCATGGGTCATACTGTTACAGGTTGTAACAAGGAAGCGAGGATGGTTCTGGGGTAAAATTTGCCGGCAGGGGGTACACCCTTTAACATCCTTAGTATTGAAAAAAATAAAAATAAATGCACTTTAAGTTTAGTTATATCCTCATACAAGAAACCGGTCGACGTTTCAGGCTACTTCAACATTTACTAGACAAATGCTCTATACTCCCAATTAATCACAAAAGACTCACCTAAATGGCCATCATACGACCTATTTGGACTTACGGAGTAGAGCTTTGGGGCTCCACTAAGCCATCGAATTTCTCTCGTATCCAATCCCCACAATCCAAAATCCTCAATGCTCCTTATTTTGTTAAGAATAAAGTCATCCATAACGACCTTAATGTTCCATTTGTTGCTGATTTGGCCCGAACCCGGTATCTATCCTTTCATAACAAACTTCATTTCCACACAAACCCTCTAGTTTCAAACCTAGCTTCCCCTTCAATTCCCGATAATCCTCCGAGGCGTCTGAAAAGAAGATGGCCACGTGACCTTCTTAGTTGAACTTGTGATTACGCCTCCACTACACCTTTCTCAACAACTACAACCTTATTTTAAAATCAATGAGACCATTTGCCTCACTAAGAAGTGTCCTTGAGTGTGTACAATAGCCTAGAAGGGTTGCTAGGGAAATAGAAGGGAGGATAACAAAAAACTAAATTTGTGTTGGCAGGTGTTGGAAGGGATAATAGACTCGATAAGGACTCAGGTATAGTCCCTGAGTCAATGGTGCTTCTGTTCAGTTGCGTTCTTTATTTTTATTTTTTAAGCGTTATTGTTTTGTTTTTGGTTGGTCTACAGGTGTTACCGGAATGGACAGATGTTAGTGGAAGCGTGGTACTTAAGATTGTGAGGACCGTGTTTGTTTACTAATGAAATTTAAAATGAATTATATTACGAAAAAATATGTAAAGTAAAACGGAACATTAACACAGAGGAAGCTCTGAAACGTTTTTTTAATTATTTTTATTTTAAATATTCTTTTGCTCTAAGCTCCCAATTAACTACAAAAGACTCATCTACATGACAATCATACGACCTATTTGGACTTACGGAGTAGAGCTTTGGGGCTCCACTAAGCCATCGAATTCCTCGTATTCAATCCTTACGATCCAAAATCTTTCGTAAAATCCTCAATGCTCCTTATTTTGTTAAGAATTAACTCATCCATAACGACCTCAATGTCCCTTTTGTTGCTGATTTGGCCCGAACCCGGTATCTATCCTTTCATAACAAACTTCATTACCACTCAAACCCTCTATTTTCAAACCTAGCTTCCTCTTCAATTCCCGATAATCCTCCGAGGCGTCTGAAAAGAAGATGGCCACGTGACCTTCTTAGTTGAACTTGTGATTTGAGTACTACCAGTGGGTAGTTTCTCTACTTGTCATTATGAATCACTTAGCCTATTTACTTGTTGTTTTATTGTGATACAGTTGTAGATATGAATAAATAAATTTAAAAAAAATATATTCTTTTAGGCTTCCACGACTACTATTATTACAAAATAATTTGTTTATTTCTTCTGGTTTAGACCGTGTAGATAAATTTTTCGCCAACGTTTCGTCAACCATGCTGCTGACTTCCTCAGGGCTGAGATGAGAATGAATTTTTATTTTATTTTTCACCTCTCAGATATCTTAATACTGTTACGGGCTACTAGGTATTAAAAAGAATTAAACTACAGCTAAATTAAAGATACTAATATTTATTAACAAAAGTGATAAACAGGATACAAGTAAATTATTAACAATTAAATTATTAGACTAATATAAATTCATAATAACAATATTCTAAATATTTATTATAACCTAGGCCTATTTAATTATTACAATAATATAAGATATTACTAATTCTAGATAGCTTAACTAGTTACAATAGTTTCTATGAATATTATAAAATTACACTACAATTTATAACTAATAATTAACACTTACAGTTCACTAGTCCACCGACCGTAAGATTCTCCAAGTATGACAAACTGACACACAGAAACAAACAGTTTATTACACTCGCGAGACTGTCACAGTTCACTGATACACTTATTACACTGGCTGGTTCAACACTGACTAGTTTATCACACTGACACTCACTTATCACAGATCTTGCGTGGTCTACTCTCAGGCTAAGACTGACTCGCCCGAGGCGAGGGAAGTATTTAAATAGGCAAGGCCGAACATTCTAGAACACGGAGGGGCCAGAAAATTCTGGAATCTTTTTAATCCTTTTCCGACAAAAGGGACGATCTAGAACGGTCCTAATCCTATTTTAACTTCTCCCGCCGACGGATTTAAGCCGCAAATCCCCTGCTTCCGTCTCTTGTCGGCGACCGTATCAACATTATCATTTTAATATACTGTTCAAAGTATCTACTGTTCTCTCAATTTCATAATAGAGGTTATAATAAAACTTTATCCCAAAAACAACGTTTAAAAAAAATTATGACTGTGCCAGAGAGACGGCCGTGTGTTGTAATTGAATACGTTTACGTAACGGGTAATATTTAGTTAACACGTGTTTCGTTCATCGGCCAGTAAGGTATATTGATGCGGCGTGTTGTTCACCTGGTTTGGTGCTAGTAATAGTGTGCGGTTAACTTTGTTGTACTGATCCCCCGGCAAGTCATCACGACTAACAGAACATAATGCAGTGACCAGTTGAATGGTGACATGCCTTCAGGCGCGTGCTGCCGATTATCACAATCGAGCCGTAGAACGATGTGCGCATGAGGATACCACGGTGTTGAAGTTATATTTATTGAAAGAAGTCCACGACTCGATACTTACCAAAGGTACAAAATTCATTTTACCCTTGGCATGCAGCAATCCTATCACACAGTCAATCAGATTACTGAAATTGATGCAATACGTAACTGGATCTTGGTTGATTAAGTGACAGCAGATGGACCGTCTTTCGGAAGGGACGTTAAACGGGGGTCCCGAGCCTGTACGATGTCAGGTACTCGTTAAAAATCCCTATCATAATTAAATCTGGATAGGCAAAATTTAGAGCTCCCTCTGTAGCATCGTCCGATTAGCCATAGCAGCATAAAGTGGACGTTAAATGAACAAACTAAACTAAACGTATCTGCTTGAATGATAGTCGAGTTGATACTAGGCGTGCACCGATCGGACCTTATGCGGGCAGCCCGAGTTGCTTAGGTGGATAGGATAGGTGGTTCGAACGTGACAACGGTCTTGAGAAGAGGAGACTCCAATTGAAAAGAAGAGAACAGCTGGTGGAAGAGTGGTGGAGCTGAAGAAGGGTTCACAGGCTGTACAGAATTCCTCCTCACGCAGCATAGCCGGTTCCTGAGGATATGATGATGATAATTGGCAGATAGATTATTTAATCTACTAACTGACCCGGATGGACCTTGTGGGGTCTAAAGACCCTTCTCGGGCCCACCAAACTTCTATAAAGCCAGCCAGGGGGAAAACCTGGAAGTTGAGCATGATCTTGTGTAAATCAATCACCGCACAACCGCTGTCAAGTAAACAATGCAATCTCTATCACGTATTGAATCCAAGACCCTTCATTGTTTGTAGTTGTCTACAACTACAAACAATGAAGGGTATTATTTTTTTAGTCTTTGCCTGGATATATTCTGCTTCATCTGCAGAAATTCTTTTGAAATATATTTACTATACCGCTATATTTACTTAGATCATTACTTAAAAGAATATGATAAATATTATTTAAATATATTCCTATTACATATATCTTCTCCTATCCTAAATAGATTCCACTGCTGTCTCGCCGCTTACAAATCAGGACACAAATTATTTCTGACGTGACCACCCCGTGAAAGAAATTACAACCTGGGCGGCGATGCTATCTTCCCTGATGTGGTAAAGGGTAATCCTAGAAAAAACCGCTTTCCGAGGCGTCTAGTGGAAGATAACATCTTACGAATACCTGCAAAGGGTGCTAGCAGGGCCATCTGTGTCGGTTAGATAATAGATGCATATAACTGGCTAATCTAAAATCTCCTATTCCTGTTAGTAAGTCTAATGGAATGACACCAAGAGTTATGAAAAAAAAAGGTGAAAATTTAATTAAAAAGTAATTTAACAAGCTTTCTTAAAGCTCCTGTTGAGGTTTTTTCTCCCTTCTGTTCAAGTTTATCATAATCAGAGTAATTTATTTCTTTATTAAAATAATATACCTCTGATCTGCTCTTTTATTTATATTTGTAAACCTATACCTCTATAGCCCATGTATGGTCTAGGGTTCAATACGTGATAGAGACTGTAGAGTACTGTACTGGTAGAGTTCAACGGTTACGCAGGGTGGTGATTTGTCCTAGATCACTCTCAACCGCTAGTTTTTCAACTCTCTAAAGAGTTCCCAATTTATAGAGGCTGGATGAGCCCCAGGAGGGTCTCGAGATCCCAGAGGCTATCTCCAGCTGTTAACTGATTAAATAAATTAACTGCCACTGCCGGATTTAAACCCGGGACCTTGGTCACGATTACTCAGAGCTCTGCCATTGATTGAGTTATTTATATTTACTTATTTTTATCTCTCTATGTATCGATTGACACTATATGTTCGTATGTGATACATATTATGGATTTTTAAATTATTTTAGTATATAATTTATTAATTTTTAAAATGAGAACCTCTGGTGACAAAATAACTATCGATAATCTTGATCTACTACAGAGTTGATCCACTAGAATTTTTTTTAGATTAATTTATTGATATTTACAACTGTAATTATATTACATCAAGTAAATCTGCTGTATGAACAAAGGACATGAAAAAAAAACACTTATAGAGAAAAAAACCATCGGTAACACTCCAATAAAGTTCTGTAGTAGAAGGTCTCGAGGCCATCTTCTTTTCAGACGCCTCGGAGGGTTATCAGGAATATTATGGGAAGCAAGTTGAGAGACTAGCGGATTCAAGTGTGCATGGAGCTTGTCATGGAAGGATAGGTATCTAGTTTGGGCCAAATCAGCAACATATGGGATATTAAGATCATGATGGATGAGTTTGTTTGTGACACAATAAGGAGCATTGAGAAATTTGCGAAGGATTTTGGATTGTAAGGATTGGATACGAGATGAATTGGATGGTTTAGTAGAGCCCCAAAGCTCAATCCCGTATGTCCAAATAGGTCTGATAACTGTCATATAAATGAGTCTTTTGTAATTAATTGGGAGCTTTGAACGTTTGTCCAGTAAATGTTGGAGTAGGCGGAAACGTCGAGCAGTTTCTTGTCTTTTCAATCTTGTATGATCATTAGAATTAATAATTAAATAATAATGATCTGCCACAGCCTGTTTCGAACCTCGTTCCAGTTGTTGAGTAGTTTAGTTACCTTGATCTCTCCAATAAACATAAACCGTTCAAAAAAAAGATAAAAAATATACTGTATAGAATATGATTAAAGATATGTAAAGAAGAAACATATTTACATTTATAATATGTATAATAACTACACTTGGAGAAAAGTATATATACATATATATACACATCTACAAGCGATTCATGAGCTCGAAGGAGTTCGAGATGTGCACATTTCTGAACGCACTACTCGGAGAAGATTAAATGAGCATGTATTTATGGCTTTTCGCTCAGTAAGTATCACAACAGGTGACTAACAGTATCTTTCGTCACAGCACACTCCCTGGCAAGTTCGCGAGTACTTGTGGACGGATTTGACTCAACAGCTTCCTTCAGAACCTCATCATATCCATTAATGGTCGCTTGGAGCCGTTCTTTCTTTCCAGCGTCGTATCTCCACTGCTAAATTTTTGAAACCAACGCCGCGCAGTGCGCCGGTCAAGGACACCTTCCCATTCATATTTAATAATTTCACGAGTTGCTTCAGCGACTGTAAAAATTTTTTTCCAGTAATGCTTTAACTTCCATTGGCGTTTAATGCCAGTGACGCGGTTGGAAAAGGGGGCTGGGGCTTCCCGGACTCCTGCTTTGCCCTCATTCCTGGGGAAGAAGCTCAGTTCGGGGACCCCAGGCAAATTGTAAATAGGGTATGAATGTGTACATTTTATTTTATTTATTTTTTTATTATTAGTATTATTATTATTTACTTTACTTTATTATTTATTTTACTTTATTATTATTATTACCACATTAATTTCTTTCTGTTACCGCATGTATGTATTTTTCCGCATGTATATATTTACTTATTTTATTTTGTTTATATTATTGTTTTGTTATGGAATGACTGTAAGCTACACAGCACTATTACTTATTGCCCATAAGTGGCAGATTGTAATATTTCAATAAAGTGTTAATATTAAAAAAAAAAAAATGCTTTAAAATTACGAGAATTTCGTAGGATACTGTCGTGTTTCTTCTTTGAAATAAATAACTAAACTGAAGCTTTTTTTGAAGAATCAAGTGTTAGTAAACAAGCTTAGAGAATTGTTGGTAAATAATAAATAGCATTAAAATATTTATTGACTTTTTAACTCTGGAATTTGATAAACCGGTCATTTTTTTTTTATACAACATATTATATAAAATAGCAAGTAGAATAACTTATATAAATATATTAATAGTAAATAGAATAACTATATTAAAATAAAAGCATATGCAATTATAATATACAGAATAACTGCTAGAAGAAAAATATGTATTTGTATAGTATACAGAATAAATATACTAGAAGAAATATATATACTTTTATAATGCATTGAATGGATATATTTAATAACAATATATAAAATAAAACTAGATCCCCCCTCCATTCTACCAAAATGATGAGAAAAGATTTTTAATTTTATTTTAGTTATTCATTTTAAAAGGTTTCAGTTTAAAAGGGTTCAGTTTAAAACAGAAATTTGTTCGGTGCTTTTTCCTCTCTACCTAATAATTAATGTTTGTTTTCACTTTGTATTTTGTGTTATTTTTAGATTAGTTTATAAATGAAACCTGGTAAAGCAAAAAACAAAAAACAAACTGTAATTAAATATGATGAGAAATCAGAGAGGTTTTTAAAGTAGAAACAATGCTGAAATGGCCTTATTAACTTGAAAACTGTCAGCTTTCTAAGATACTTACTTCATCCGACTTCATTTTATTCCCTGAAAAAAAAATTTAAAAAACGAGTTCCACTACAACCCGTGAATAGGTCTGGGATTCAGTACATGGTAGAGACTGTATAGTTTCATGGACAATGGTTCTACAAGGAGGTCACGCTCAACCTCCAGATTTCCCCCCCTTATTTTGGGTACTTTATTTTTATAATATTTTAATATAGAGGCTGGGTGAGCCCCAGGAGGGTCCTAGATCGTATACGATCCATCTCCTGCTGCATACAGACTAAATAAAAGTCTTGCCCGCAACCAGATTCATGAAATATAAACAAATAACTCTTTAATGCTTTTTTTTTTTAAATTTATTTATTGATATTTACGACTGTATTACAATAATACAAGTAAATAGGATAAGTGATACATAATGACATGATAATGACAAGTAGAGAAACTACCCACTGGTAGTACTCAAATCAAAGTTCAACTAAGAAGGTCACGTGACCATCTTCTTTTAAGAAGCCTCGGAGGATTATCGGAAATTGAAGAGGAAGCTAGGTTTTAAACTGGAGGGTTTGAGTGGTAATGAAGTTTGTTATGAAAGGATAGATACCGGGTTCGGGCCAAATCAGCAACAAATGGGAAATTAAGGTCGTTATGGATGACTTAACAAAATAAGGAGCATTGAAGATTTTACGAAGGATTTTGGATTGTAGGGATTGGGTACGAGAGGAATTCGATGGCTTAGTGGAGCACCAAAGCTCTACTCCATAAAGCAAACTTAAAATGAAAACTATTTCTTCATTTTATTAAATGCAAAATATTACATGCCTTAAAACAATACTAAGGGATTGCTAACGGCGTAAAAATGAAATCTAAACTAAACTTGGATTTCTAGAATATTTTCGGGGTAGCTCCACTAAAACTTTAACTACCTATTGTAGTACAATTGATTACAATCGTATAATTTACAATAGTTACCTTGAACATTAAAAATTACTTTTTGTACGGAAATAATATTATATCACCTTTATAATTTTGGGTATTTTTCGTTTCATCCCCACATTCTAATTTATGTTTAGAAATAAAACACATGTTATGAAAATAATATTTACATTTAACAAGAGTTATTCTAAAGACCAAAATGATACTTAATTCTTCTTTACAAAATAAGGTGGTTGTATATTTTTTTAGTCCAAGCATAAATGAATGTCTAAGTCGTATTTAATTGGAACTTTAGAACCAATGGGTCTTTTTCGTTCAATCCCAATATAAAAAAATGAAGTTATACAAGAGTATATCCACAACACTGGGTTTTCGGTGGGATATGCAGGGGGGGGGGGGAGAAAGAGTGCTTTATCCATCCATTAAAGAATGCATTCATCCCCCAAAAATTATCATGTCTGACTTATGGAGGACCTACTCAAAAATAGAAAAAATTGTGGGATATAGTACAAACATTATACAGTCAACCATTCAGTTCATTTTGTGGTCCCGTCAACTGGAGCTACACTTAGTCAATTGAGTCACTGTGGGCCGCAGCCAAAAGAAGAAATAAGTTAGAGGCAGGACTAAAAGATCATGGACTCGTATTTGTGTGAAGTTATCTCGAGGCAGAGGTATAAAGGCAAAAATATTTTTGAGGTTATTATAAATCACATATCTACATTTTGGTATTTAAAATAACTGATATTAAATGTAGCTATTTTTTTTTATAACATGTTTTTTTTTTTAATATATAAATAGTTGCGAGTATTAAACGAAAATAGACCTATGATTTTTATTAAAATGTATTTTTTTAATTATTATTTGAAGCTATCAGAAGGATGGTAGAAATTTTATTACAACTATGACATTTTGGGGATGAGAAAGGATAGTTACCAAACATTTCCTCTTCCAGGAGATAAATAATGCAAGAGATCTCCGTCCAACTTCTTTCTAATCTTCTAATGGTCATGTCAGCCGTTGTAATTTTGTCTTCCAACCTATTGTAATTTCCAAGAAAGTTATTATGAAGACAGGACTGAAGGGAAGGGAAATGTGTTGGTTGATAGTCTTTTGTTCTACGTAAGTTTGCAGAGTCTTATGTAATAAAAATAAAAAAATAAACAATATTATATTATTTATAATTACTAAATTAGAGCCAAAAATTCAAAAAGAAACACTATTATTTATTATAATGTAATTGGGAAAAACCACAATGCAAAGCCTTATGTTTCAAAAAATACACCTACTTGCCAGTCGACGTTTCGCCTATTCAGGCATTATCAAGACTAACGTTGAACGTCTTGGTGGTGGGGTGCTGTCTCATGTTTGGAGCCTGTTTGGGCTGTTGATCGTTGGGATGTATTGCACCTTTTTCTTCGAGATGCGATTCACATAACCCCTTTTTGATTTTGGTGTCTTGATAATGCCTGAATAGGCGAAACGTCGACTGGTAAGTAGGTGTATTTTTTGAAACATAAGGCTTTGCATTGTGTTTTTTCCCAATTGCATTATAATATATTATTTATAATTTTTAATTAATTGTTTTAATTTATGAATATTTTTATTTTTATGAGAAAAGATTTATTCTGGACGGGATTCGAATC